>OX439004.1:21369317-22839317 GCA_949316495.1 Amphiduros pacificus | reverse complement strand
TCTACAAGGTAATATGATACCCAGCCTCCATTTAATGATTAATATTATAAAACAGCCTTCAAATATTTGCCTTGTTGTTTTTGAATTTGCAGACAACCTCCATCTGACGGGAAGGGCACGGACAAACGGCATCTGAGGGAAGGAGGCAGACCGCATCCATCTACAAGGTAATATGATACCCAGCCTCCATTTAATGATTAATATTATACACAGCCTTCATATAATTGCCTTGTTGTTTTTGAATTTGCAGACAACCTCCATCTGACGGGAAGGGCACGGACAAACAGCATCTGAGGGAAGGAGTGCAGACCGCATCCATCTACAAGGTAATATGATACCCAGCCTCCATTTAATGATTAATATTATACACAGCCTTCATGTAAGTTCACACGCAACCTCTTTGTTCGTGTCAAGTCAGGTTTTCTTTTTGTTTTTCCAGACAACCTCCATCCGACAGAAAGAGCACTGACAAACAGCATCTGAGGGAAGGAGTGCAGACCGCATCCATCTACAAGGTAATATGATACCCAGCCTCCATTTAATGATTAATATTATACACAGCCTTCATTTAAGTTCACACGCAACCTCTTTGTTCGTGTCAAGTCAGGTTTTCTTTTTGTTTTTCCAGACAACCTCCATCCGACGGAAAGAGCACGGACAAAATCTCATGAGTAAGGAGTCAGGTAAAATAAGACATGTGTCAGGTATCAGGTATTATTTTAAAGGGGCCCCGTTTTAAAGTTGTAATTGTTTGTTGTGTTTTTGTGTATGTTTTCAGACGACCTCCATCTGCCAGGAAGATGGGGTCCAACGAACGGTAAGATTAACGCTCACAATGTGCATTGTGGCGTTACACCCCTGTGGGTTCGGGGTGGTAGAATAGGCCCAATGTATCTCCTGCATGTTGTAAGAGGCTAACTAAAAGGGGGTTGCGTCGTTGCGAGAGCTCTGTCCGCGATATTGCCGCCGTATATCAGCCGCCGTGGAGGCTGTCTGTATAATTGCCTTGTTGTTGTTTTTGAGTTTGCAGACAACCTCCATCTGACGGGAAGGGCACGGACAAACGGCATCTGAGGGAAGGAGTGCAGACCGCATCCATCTACAAGGTAATATGATACCCAGCCTCCATTTAATGATTAATATTATACACAGCCTTCATATAATTGCCTTGTTGTTTTTGAATTTGCAGACAACCTCCATCTGACGGGAAGGGCACGGACAAACAGCATCTGAGGGAAGGAGTGCAGACCGCATCCATCTACAAGGTAATATGATACCCAGCCTCCATTTAATGATTAATATTATAAAACAGCCTTCAAATAATTGCCTTGTTGTTTTTGAATTTGCAGACAACCTCCATCTGACGGGAAGGGCATGGACAAACGGCATCTGAGGGAAGGAGTGCAGACCGCATCCATCTACAAGGTAATATGATACCCAGCCTCCATTTAATGATTAATATTATACACAGCCTTCATATAATTGCCTTGTTGTTTTTGAATTTGCAGACAACCTCCATCTGACGGGAAGGGCACGGACAAACAGCATCTGAGGGAAGGAGTGCAGACCGCATCCATCTACAAGGTAATATGATACCCAGCCTCCATTTAATGATTAATATTATAAAACAGCCTTCAAATAATTGCCTTGTTGTTTTTGAATTTGCAGACAACCTCCATCTGACGGGAAGGGCACGGACAAACGGCATCTGAGGGAAGGAGTGCAGACCGCATCCATCTACAAGGTAATATGATACCCAGCCTCCATTTAATGATTAATATTATAAAACAGCCTTCAAATAATTGCCTTGTTGTTTTTGAATTTGCAGACAACCTCCATCTGACGGGAAGGGCACGGACAAACAGCATCTGAGGGAAGGAGTGCAGACCACATCCATCTACAAGGTGATATGATACCCAGCCTCCATTTAATGATTAATATTATACACAGCCTTCATTTAAGTTCACACGCAACCTCTTTGTTCGTGTCAAGTCAGGTTTTCTTTTTGTTTTTCCAGACAACCTCCATCCGACGGAAAGAGCACGGACAAAATCTCATGAGTAAGGAGTCAGGTAAAATAAGACATGTGTCAGGTATCAGGTATTATTTTAAAGGGGCCCCGTTTTAAAGTTGTAATTGTTTGTTGTGTTTTTGTGTATGTTTTCAGACGACCTCCATCTGCCAGGAAGATGGGGTCCAACGAACGGTAAGATTAACGCTCACAATGTGCATTGTGGCGTTACACCCCTGTGGGTTCGGGGTGGTAGAATAGGCCCAATGTATCTCCTGCATGTTGTAAGAGGCTAACTAAAAGGGGGTTGCGTCGTTGCGAGAGCTCTGTCCGCGATATTGCCGCCGTATATCAGCCGCCGTGGAGGCTGTCTGTATAATTGCCTTGTTGTTGTTTTTGAGTTTGCAGACAACCTCCATCTGATGGGAAGCAGCACGGACAAACAGCATCTGAGGGAAGGAGTGCAGACCGCATCCATCTACAAGGTGATATGATACCCTGCCTCCATTTAATGATTAATATTATACACAGCCTTCATTTAAGTTCACACGCAACCTCTTTGTTCGTGTCAAGTCAGGTTTTCTTTTTGTTTTTCCAGACAACCTCCATCTGACGGGAAGGGCACGGACAAACAGCATCTGAGGGAAGGAGTGCAGACCGCATCCATCTACAAGGTAATATGATACCCAGCCTCCATTTAATGATTAATATTATACACAGCCTTCATATAATTGCCTTGTTGTTTTTGAATTTGCAGACAACCTCCATCTGACGGGAAGGGCACGGACAAACGGCATCTGAGGGAAGGAGTGCAGACCGCATCCATCTACAAGGTAATATGATACCCAGCCTCCATTTAATGATTAATATTATACACAGCCTTCATATAATTGCCTTGTTGTTTTTGAATTTGCAGACAACCTCCATCTGACGGGAAGGGCACGGACAAACAGCATCTGAGGGAAGGAGTGCAGACCGCACCCATCTACAAGGTAATATGATACCCAGCCTCCATTTAATGATTAATATTATACACAGCCTTCATATAATTGCCTTGTTGTTTTTGAATTTGCAGACAACCTCCATCTGACGGGAAGGGCACGGACAAACGGCATCTGAGGGAAGGAGTGCAGACCGCATCCATCTACAAGGTAATATGATACCCAGCCTCCATTTAATGATTAATATTATACACAGCCTTCATATAATTGCCTTGTTGTTTTTGAATTTGCAGACAACCTCCATCTGACGGGAAGGGCACGGACAAACAGCATCTGAGGGAAGGAGTGCAGACCGCATCCATCTACAAGGTAATATGATACCCAGCCTCCATTTAATGATTAATATTATAAAACAGCCTTCAAATAATTGCCTTGTTGTTTTTGAATTTGCAGACAACCTCCATCTGACGGGAAGGGCACGGACAAACGGCATCTGAGGGAAGGAGTGCAGACCGCATCCATCTACAAGGTAATATGATACGCAGCCTCCATTTAATGATTAATATTATACACAGCCTTCATATAATTGCCTTGTTGTTTTTGAATTTGCAGACAACCTCCATCTGACGGGAAGGGCACGGACAAACAGCATCTGAGGGAAGGAGTGCAGACCGCATCCATCTACAAGGTAATATGATACCCAGCCTCCATTTAATGATTAATATTATAAAACAGCCTTCAAATAATTGCCTTGTTGTTTTTGAATTTGCAGACAACCTCCATCTGACGGGAAGGGCACGGACAAACGGCATCTGAGGGAAGGAGTGCAGACCGCATCCATCTACAAGGTAATATGATACCCAGCCTCCATTTAATGATTAATATTATACACAGCCTTCATATAATTGCCTTGTTGTTTTTGAATTTGCAGACAACCTCCATCTGATGGGAAGCAGCACGGACAAACAGCATCTGAGGGAAGGAGTGCAGACCGCATCCATCTACAAGGTAATATGATACCCTGCCTCCATTTAATGATTAATATTATACACAGCCTTCATTTAAGTTCACACGCAACCTCTTTGTTCGTGTCAAGTCAGGTTTTCTTTTTGTTTTTCCAGACAACCTCCATCCGACGGAAAGAGCACGGACAAAATCTCATGAGTAAGGAGTCAGGTAAAATAAGACATGTGTCAGGTATCAGGTATTATTTTAAAGGGGCCCCGTTTTAAAGTTGTAATTGTTTGTTGTGTTTTTGTGTATGTTTTCAGACGACCTCCATCTGCCAGGAAG
Organism: Amphiduros pacificus; assembly: GCA_949316495.1. NCBI lineage: Eukaryota > Metazoa > Annelida > Polychaeta > Phyllodocida > Hesionidae > Amphiduros > Amphiduros pacificus. The sequence continues at coordinate 22,835,072 of OX439004.1, read as the reverse complement.
ATGGGGTCCAACGAACGGTAAGATTAACGCTCACAATGTGCATTGTGGCGTTACACCCCTGTGGGTTCGGGGTGGTAGAATAGGCCCAATGTATCTCCTGCATGTTGTAAGAGGCTAACTAAAAGGGGGTTGCGTCGTTGCGAGAGCTCTGTCCGCGATATTGCCGCCGTATATCAGCCGCCGTGGAGGCTGTCTGTATAATTGCCTTGTTGTTGTTTTTGAGTTTGCAGACAACCTCCATCTGATGGGAAGCAGCATGGACAAACAGCATCTGAGGGAAGGAGTGCAGACCGCATCCATCTACAAGGTAATATGATACCCAGCCTCCATTTACTGATTAATATTATACACAGCCTTCATATAATTGCCTTGTTGTTTTTGAGTTTGCAGACAACCTCCATCTGATGGGAAGCAGCACGGACAAACAGCATCTGAGGGAAGGAGTGCAGACCGCATCCATCTACAAGGTAATATGATACCCTGCCTCCATTTAATGATTAATATTATAAAACAGCCTTCATTTAAGTTCACACGCAACCTCTTTGTTCGTGTCAAGTCAGGTTTTCATTTTGTTTTTCCAGACAACCTCCATCCGACAGAAAGAGCACGGACAAACAGCATCTGAGGGAAGGAGTGCAGACCGCATCCATCTACAAGGTAATATGATACCCAGCCTCCATTTAATGATTAATATTATAAAACAGCCTTCAAATAATTGCCTTGTTGTTTTTGAATTTGCAGACAACCTCCATCTGACGGGAAGGGCTAGGACAAACAGCATCTGAGGGAAGGAGTGCAGACCGCATCCATCTACAAGGTAATATGATACCCAGCCTCCATTTTAATGATTAATATTATACACAGCCTTCATTTAAGTTCACACGCAACCTCTTTGTTCGTGTCAAGTCAGGTTTTCTTTTTGTTTTTCCAGACATCCTCCATCCGACGGAAAGAGCACGGACAAAATCTCATGAGTAAGGAGTCAGGTAAAATAAGACATGTGTCAGGTATCAGGTATTATTTTAAAGGGGCCCCGTTTTAAAGTTGTAATTGTTTGTTGTGTTTTTGTGTATGTTTTCAGACGACCTCCATCTGCCAGGAAGATGGGGTCCAACGAACGGTAAGATAAACGCTCACAATGTGCATTGTGGCGTTACACCCCTGTGGGTTCGGGGTGGTAGAATAGGCCCAATGTATCTCCTGCATGTTGTAAGAGGCTAACTAAAAGGGGGTTGCGTCGTTGCGAGAGCTCTGTCCGCGATATTGCCGCCGTATATCAGCCGCCGTGGAGGCTGTCTGTATAATTGCCTTGTTGTTGTTTTTGAGTTTGCAGACAACCTCCATCTGATGGGAAGCAGCACGGACAAACAGCATCTGAGGGAAGGAGTGCAGACCGCATCCATCTACAAGGTAATATGATACCCTGCCTCCATTTAATGATTAATATTATACACAGCCTTCATTTAAGTTCACACGCAACCTCTTTGTTCGTGTCAAGTCAGGTTTTCTTTTTGTTTTTCCAGACAACCTCCATCCGACAGAAAGAGCACAGACAAACAGCATCTGAGGGAAGGAGTGCAGACCGCATCCATCTACAAGGTAATATGATACCCAGCCTCCATTTAATGATTAATATTATAAAACAGCCTTCAAATAATTGCCTTGTTGTTTTTGAATTTGCAGACAACCTCCATCTGACGGGAAGGGCACGGACAAACGGCATCTGAGGGAAGGAGTGCAGACCGCATCCATCTACAAGGTAATATGATGCCCAGCCTCCATTTAATGATTAATATTATACACAGCCTTCATATAATTGCCTTGTTGTTTTTGAATTTGCAGACAACCTCCATCTGACGGGAAGGGCACGGACAAACAGCATCTGAGGGAAGGAGTGCAGACCGCATCCATCTACAAGGTAATATGATACCCAGCCTCCATTTAATGATTAATATTATACACAGCCTTCATGTAAGTTCACACGCAACCTCTTTGTTCGTGTCAAGTCAGGTTTTCTTTTTGTTTTTCCAGACAACCTCCATCCGACAGAAAGAGCACTGACAAACAGCATCTGAGGGAAGGAGTGCAGACCGCATCCATCTACAAGGTAAGATGATACACAGCCTCCATTTAATGATTAATATTATACACAGCCTTCATTTAAGTTCACACGCAACCTCTTTGTTTGTGTCAAGTCAGGTTTTCTTTTTGTTTTTCCAGACAACCTCCATCCGACGGAAAGAGCACGGACAAAATCTCATGAGTAAGGAGTCAGGTAAAATAAGACATGTGTCAGGTATCAGGTATTATTTTAAAGGGGCCCCGTTTTAAAGTTGTAATTGTTTGTTGTGTTTTTGTGTATGTTTTCAGACGACCTCCATCTGCCAGGAAGATGGGGTCCAACGAACGGTAAGATTAACGCTCACAATGTGCATTGTGGCGTTACACCCCTGTGGGTTCGGGGTGGTAGAATAGGCCCAATGTATCTCCTGCATGTTGTAAGAGGCTAACTAAAAGGGGGTTGCGTCGTTGCGAGAGCTCTGTCCGCGATATTGCCGCCGTATATCAGCCGCCGTGGAGGCTGTCTGTATAATTGCCTTGTTGTTGTTTTTGAGTTTACAGACAACCTCCATCTGATGGGAAGCAGCACGGACAAACAGCATCTGAGGGAAGGAGTGCAGACCGCATCCATCTACAAGGTGATATGATACCCTGCCTCCATTTAATGATTAATATTATACACAGCCTTCATTTAAGTTCACACGCAACCTCTTTGTTCGTGTCAAGTCAGGTTTTCTTTTTGTTTTTCCAGACAACCTCCATCTGACGGGAAGGGCACGGACAAACAGCATCTGAGGGAAGGAGTGCAGACCGCATCCATCTACAAGGTAATATGATACCCAGCCTCCATTTAATGATTAATATTATACACAGCCTTCATATAATTGCCTTGTTGTTTTTGAATTTGCAGACAACCTCCATCTGACGGGAAGGGCACGGACAAACGGCATCTGAGGGAAGGAGTGCAGACCGCATCCATCTACAAGGTAATATGATACCCAGCCTCCATTTAATGATTAATATTATACACAGCCTTCATATAATTGCCTTGTTGTTTTTGAATTTGCAGACAACCTCCATCTGACGGGAAGGGCACGGACAAACAGCATCTGAGGGAAGGAGTGCAGACCGCATCCATCTACAAGGTCAACACATGGAAAGGAGAAGTGCAATATATGTGAAAAGACAGTAGGTGATAGAGATAAGGCACTGGAGTGTGGATGGTGCAGTGTGTCGCAACATGTAAAATGCTTGAATCTAGCAGACAGGGACTACAAAGTATTGGGGAAAAGTACCAATGTTAAATGGTTCTGCGACAGATGTGACCCCACAGTAATGACGACACTAAAGTTTATGAGAGAAGTGAAAGACAAACAGCATGATATGGAAGCAAGAATGGAAGTAGTGGAAAAAGCAGTTGAAACCACTGAGGCTAAACAAAATGAAACTGAAGAAAAAGTGGTAGAAGTGGTAGAAGTGGAAAAAAGGCAAGATGAAGAGAAGAGGAAAATAGAAGCTCTTGATGAGGGAATTGCAAAAGTGAAGGAGGAAACTATGAAGAAAATTGATGAGCTGGATCAACAAGTGCAGGATTCTAAAAAGGAAACAGACAAATCGGTGGGGAAAATTGAAAAGAGATTACAGGAAATGGATGATACAATGGATAGAGTAATTGAGATGAAAATACAGGATGCTAGAGAGGAAGCAAAAGAGCGTGAGAAAAGAGTAAAGAACCTGATGATATATAATGTAGCTGAAAGCAGGGAAAAGGAAGGAGAAGAAAGGAAAGACTATGACAATAAAAGAGTGGAGAAGATAATGGAGATTTTGAAGGTTGACGAGGCAGGAGTTAACCAGGTCATAAAAATAGGAAAATATGATGAGAAAAGACCCGTTGATAAGCCCAGGCCCATTAGAATAAGGGTAGAGGCAGAAAGAAAGAAATTTGAAATCCTGAAGAAAGCTAACCAAATTAAGCAGAATGAAGAGGTGGAATACCAGAGAATAGTGATAACAACGGACAAGACAGTAAAAGAGAGGAAAGAAGACCAAATACTCAGAGACGAGCTAAAGAGGAGGAAGGAAAATGGTGAGACAGATGTAATAATAAGAAGAGGAAAAATAGTGAAGAGGGTGGTGGAAAGGAATATTAATAAAGAGGAACAACAAGACAAAGAAGGAAATATGGAAAAGGATGAGGATGAACATGGTGTTGAAGGAAATGAGGAAAATATTGAAGGAAGAGGACAGCAAAAAGATGAGGGAAGAGGAGAGGTTGAGAACAGATCAGTGATGACACCAAACAGAGCCCAGAGTGCGGTCCCTTTAGGTCCAACAGGAAGGGGGAGAGGCAGGACCCCACACAAAGACTAGAGTCAGGAACTAGACAAAAGGATGGAATGATGACAAATCAGAAAGCTACAATGGACAATGTCAGTGATTATGTCTTAAACTGCTACTATGCAAATGCACAAAGCATAAACAACAAGTGGAAAGGAATATTAATAAAGAGGAACAACAAGACAAAGAAGGAAATATGGAAAAGGATGAGGATGAACATGGTGTTGAAGGAAATGAGGAAAATATTGAAGGAAGAGGACAGCAAAAAGATGAGGGAAGAGGAGAGGTTGAGAACAGATCAGTGATGACACCAGTGGGAAACAGTCATAGGACTGATTAAAAGTCCATTAAACTGATACTGATACTGATACTGAAGGTAATATGATACCCAGCTTCCATTTAATGATTAATATTATAAAACAGCCTTCAAATAATTGCCTTGTTGTTTTTGAATTTGCAGACAACCTCCATCTGACGGGAAGGGCACGGACAAACAGCATCTGAGGGAAGGAGTGCAGACCGCATCCATCTACAAGGTAATATGATACCCAGCCTCCATTTAATGATTAATATTATACACAGCCTTCATATAATTGCCTTGTTGTTTTTGAATTTGCAGACAACCTCCATCTGACGGGAAGGGCACGGACAAACGGCATCTGAGGGAAGGAGTGCAGACCGCATCCATCTACAAGGTAATATGATACCCAGCCTCCATTTAATGATTAATATTATACACAGCCTTCATATAATTGCCTTGTTGTTTTTGAATTTGCAGACAACCTCCATCTGACGGGAAGGGCACGGACAAACAGCATCTGAGGGAAGGAGTGCAGACCGCATCCATCTACAAGGTCAACACATGGAAAGGAGAAGTGCAATATATGTGAAAAGACAGTAGGTGATAGAGATAAGGCACTGGAGTGTGGATGGTGCAGTGTGTCGCAACATGTAAAATGCTTGAATCTAGCAGACAGGGACTACAAAGTATTGGGGAAAAGTACCAATGTTAAATGGTTCTGCGACAGATGTGACCCCACAGTAATGACGACACTAAAGTTTATGAGAGAAGTGAAAGACAAACAGCATGATATGGAAGCAAGAATGGAAGTAGTGGAAAAAGCAGTTGAAACCACTGAGGCTAAACAAAATGAAACTGAAGAAAAAGTGGTAGAAGTGGAAAAAAGGCAAGATGAAGAGAAGAGGAAAATAGAAGCTCTTGATGAGGGAATTGCAAAAGTGAAGGAGGAAACTATGAAGAAAATTGATGAGCTGGATCAACAAGTGCAGGATTCTAAAAAGGAAACAGACAAATCGGTGGGGAAAATTGAAAAGAGATTACAGGAAATGGATGATACAATGGATAGAGTAATTGAGATGAAAATACAGGATGCTAGAGAGGAAGAAAAAGAGCGTGAGAAAAGAGTAAAGAACCTGATGATATATAATGTAGCTGAAAGCAGGGAAAAGGAAGGAGAAGAAAGGAAAGACTATGACAATAAAAGAGTGGAGAAGATAATGGAGATTTTGAAGGTTGACGAGGCAGGAGTTAACCAGGTCATAAGAATTGGAAAATATGATGAGAAAAGACCCGTTGATAAGCCCAGGCCCATTAGAATAAGGGTAGAGGCAGAAAGAAAGAAATTTGAAATCCTGAAGAAAGCTAACCAAATTAAGCAGAATGAAGAGGTGGAATACCAGAGAATAGTGATAACAACGGACAAGACAGTAAAAGAGAGGAAAGAAGACCAAAAACTCAGAGACGAGCTAAAGAGGAGGAAGGAAAATGGTGAGACAGATGTAATAATAAGAAGAGGAAAAATAGTGAAGAGGGTGGTGGAAAGGAATATTAATAAAGAGGAACAACAAGACAAAGAAGGAAATATGGAAAAGGATGAGGATGAACATGGTGTTGAAGGAAATGAGGAAAATATTGAAGGAAGAGGACAGCAAAAAGATGAGGGAAGAGGAGAGGTTGAGAACAGATCAGTGATGACACCAAACAGAGCCCAGAGTGCGGTCCCTTTAGGTCCAACAGGAAGGGGGAGAGGCAGGACCCCACACAAAGACTAGAGTCAGGAACTAGACAAAAGGATGGAATGATGACAAATCAGAAAGCTACAATGGACAATGTCAGTGATTATGTCTTAAACTGCTACTATGCAAATGCACAAAGCATAAACAACAAGTGGAAAGGAATATTAATAAAGAGGAACAACAAGACAAAGAAGGAAATATGGAAAAGGATGAGGATGAACATGGTGTTGAAGGAAATGAGGAAAATATTGAAGGAAGAGGACAGCAAAAAGATGAGGGAAGAGGAGAGGTTGAGAACAGATCAGTGATGACACCAGTGGGAAACAGTCATAGGACTGATTAAAAGTCCATTAAACTGATACTGATACTGATACTGAAGGTAATATGATACCCAGCTTCCATTTAATGATTAATATTATAAAACAGCCTTCAAATAATTGCCTTGTTGTTTTTGAATTTGCAGACAACCTCCATCTGACGGGAAAGGCACGGACAAACAGCATCTGAGGGAAGGAGTGCAGACCGCATCCATCTACAAGGTAATATGATACCCAGCCTCCATTTAATGATTAATATTATACACAGCCTTCATATAATTGCCTTGTTGTTTTTGAATTTGCAGACAACCTCCATCTGACGGGAAGGGCACGGACAAACGGCATCTGAGGGAAGGAGTGCAGACCGCATCCATCTACAAGGTAATATGATACCCAGCCTCCATTTAATGATTAATATTATACACAGCCTTCATATAATTGCCTTGTTGTTTTTGAATTTGCAGACAACCTCCATCTGACGGGAAGGGCACGGACAAACAGCATCTGAGGGAAGGAGTGCAGACCGCATCCATCTACAAGGTCAACACATGGAAAGGAGAAGTGCAATATATGTGAAAAGACAGTAGGTGATAGAGATAAGGCACTGGAGTGTGGATGGTGCAGTGTGTCGCAACATGTAAAATGCTTGAATCTAGCAGACAGGGACTACAAAGTATTGGGGAAAAGTACCAATGTTAAATGGTTCTGCGACAGATGTGACCCCACAGTAATGACGACACTAAAGTTTATGAGAGAAGTGAAAGACAAACAGCATGATATGGAAGCAAGAATGGAAGTAGTGGAAAAAGCAGTTGAAACCACTGAGGCTAAACAAAATGAAACTGAAGAAAAAGTGGAAATATTAATTTAGCTGAAAGCAGGGAAAAGGAAGGAGAAGAAAGGAAAGACTATGACAATAAAAGAGTGGAGAAGATAATGGAGATTTTGAAGGTTGACGAGGCAGGAGTTAACCAGGTCATAAGAATTGGAAAATATGATGAGAAAAGACCCGTTGATAAGCCCAGGCCCATTAGAATAAGGGTAGAGGCAGAAAGAAAGAAATTTGAAATCCTGAAGAAAGCTAACCAAATTAAGCAGAATGAAGAGGTGGAATACCAGAGAATAGTGATAACAATGGACAAGACAGTAAAAGAGAGGAAAGAAGACCAAATACTCAGAGACGAGCTAAAGAGGAGGAAGGAAAATGGTGAGACAGATGTAATAATAAGAAGAGGAAAAATAGTGAAGAGGGTGGTGGAAAGGAATATTAATAAAGAGGAACAACAAGACAAAGAAGGAAATATGGAAAAGGATGAGGATGAACATGGTGTTGAAGGAAATGAGGAAAATATTGAAGGAAGAGGACAGCAAAAAGATGAGGGAAGAGGAGAGGTTGAGAACAGATCAGTGATGACACCAAACAGAGCCCAGAGTGCGGTCCCTTTAGGTCCAACAGGAAGGGGGAGAGGCAGGACCCCACACAAAGACTAGAGTCAGGAACTAGACAAAAGGATGGAATGATGACAAATCAGAAAGCTACAATGGACAATGTCAGTGATTATGTCTTAAACTGCTACTATGCAAATGCACAAAGCATAAACAACAAGTTATCGGAGCTCAGGGAAGCAGTAGACTTATGGAAGCCTAAGATTATAGCCATAACTGAAGCCTGTACCGAGGGAAGAAGTGATGCAGAGATAAATATACAGGGATATACACCTTACAGAGACGATCGAGGAAGAGGTGCATTGCTGTACATACACAAGAGCATAGATTACACTCCATGTGATGAGCTCACAAAAACAGAGTTTGAGTCGTCAGTATGGGGAACAGTTAAGTTAAACAATAAAGACAAATTGTTAGTCGGAGTGATATACAAGAGTCCAAGTTCATGCCAAGAAAACCAACTAAAGCTCATGGAACTGATGAAGAAAGCAATGCAGATAAGGGATGTATCACACTACATGATATTTGGAGATTTCAATTTTCCAGAAATAGATTGGAAAGCCTTCAATGTGAAGGGAGGAGAAGAGAATCTCCCAACAAAGTTCTTTGATACGGTAAATGACCTATACCTATGCCAACATGTTGATTTTCCGACACGGTATAGACATGGTCAGGAGCCATCAACACTGGATCTGGTGTTTACAAACGAAGAGTATATGATAGACAATCTAGGGACGGATATGGAAGCAAGAATGGAAGTAGTGGAAAAAGCAGTTGAAACCACTGAGGCTAAACAAAATGAAACTGAAGAAAAAGTGGTAGAAGTGGAAAAAAGGCAAGATGAAGAGAAGAGGAAAATAGAAGCTCTTGATGAGGGAATTGCAAAAGTGAAGGAGGAAACTATGAAGAAAATTGATGAGCTGGATCAACAAGTGCAGGATTCTAAAAAGGAAACAGACAAATCGGTGGGGAAAATTGAAAAGAGATTACAGGAAATGGATGATACAATGGATAGAGTAATTGAGATGAAAATACAGGAAGCTAGAGAGGAAGAAAAAGAGCGTGAGAAAAGAGTAAAGAACCTGATGATATATAATTTAGCTGAAAGCAGGGAAAAGGAAGGAGAAGAAAGGAAAGACTATGACAATAAAAGAGTGGAGAAGATAATGGAGATTTTGAAGGTTGACGAGGCAGGAGTTAACCAGGTCATAAGAATTGGAAAATATGATGAGAAAAGACCCGTTGATAAGCCCAGGCCCATTAGAATAAGGGTAGAGGCAGAAAGAAAGAAATTTGAAATCCTGAAGAAAGCTAACCAAATTAAGCAGAATGAAGAGGTGGAATACCAGAGAATAGTGATAACAACGGACAAGACAGTAAAAGAGAGGAAAGAAGACCAAATACTCAGAGACGAGCTAAAGAGGAGGAAGGAAAATGGTGAGACAGATGTAATAATAAGAAGAGGAAAAATAGTGAAGAGGGTGGTGGAAAGGAATATTAATAAAGAGGAACAACAAGACAAAGAAGGAAATATGGAAAAGGATGAGGATGAACATGGTGTTGAAGGAAATGAGGAAAATATTGAAGGAAGAGGACAGCAAAAAGATGAGGGAAGAGGAGAGGTTGAGAACAGATCAGTGATGACACCAAACAGAGCCCAGAGTGCGGTCCCTTTAGGTCCAACAGGAAGGGGGAGAGGCAGGACCCCACACAAAGACTAGAGTCAGGAACTAGACAAAAGGATGGAATGATGACAAATCAGAAAGCTACAATGGACAATGTCAGTGATTATGTCTTAAACTGCTACTATGCAAATGCACAAAGCATAAACAACAAGTTATCGGAGCTCAGGGAAGCAGTAGACTTATGGAAGCCTAAGATTATAGCCATAACTGAAGCCTGTACCGAGGGAAGAAGTGATGCAGAGATAAATATACAGGGATATACACCTTACAGAGACGATCGAGGAAGAGGTGCATTGCTGTACATACACAAGAGCATAGATTACACTCCATGTGATGAGCTCACAAAAACAGAGTTTGAGTCGTCAGTATGGGGAACAGTTAAGTTAAACAATAAAGACAAATTGTTAGTCGGAGTGATATACAAGAGTCCAAGTTCATGCCAAGAAAACCAACTAAAGCTCATGGAACTGATGAAGAAAGCAATGCAGATAAGGGATGTATCACACTACATGATATTTGGAGATTTCAATTTTCCAGAAATAGATTGGAAAGCCTTCAATGTGAAGGGAGGAGAAGAGAATCTCCCAACAAAGTTCTTTGATACGGTAAATGACCTATACCTATGCCAACATGTTGATTTTCCGACACGGTATAGACATGGTCAGGAGCCATCAACACTGGATCTGGTGTTTACAAACGAAGAGTATATGATAGACAATCTAGGGACGGATATGGAAGCAAGAATGGAAGTAGTGGAAAAAGCAGTTGAAACCACTGAGGCTAAACAAAATGAAACTGAAGAAAAAGTGGTAGAAGTGGAAAAAAGGCAAGATGAAGAGAAGAGGAAAATAGAAGCTCTTGATGAGGGAATTGCAAAAGTGAAGGAGGAAACTATGAAGAAAATTGATGAGCTGGATCAACAAGTGCAGGATTCTAAAAAGGAAACAGACAAATCGGTGGGGAAAATTGAAAAGAGATTACAGGAAATGGATGATACAATGGATAGAGTAATTGAGATGAAAATACAGGATGCTAGAGAGGAAGAAAAAGAGCGTGAGAAAAGAGTAAAGAACCTGATGATATATAATGTAGCTGAAAGCAGGGAAAAGGAAGGAGAAGAAAGGAAAGACTATGACAATAAAAGAGTGGAGAAGATAATGGAGATTTTGAAGGTTGACGAGGCAGGAGTTAACCAGGTCATAAGAATTGGAAAATATGATGAGAAAAGACCCGTTGATAAGCCCAGGCCCATTAGAATAAGGGTAGAGGCAGAAAGAAAGAAATTTGAAATCCTGAAGAAAGCTAACCAAATTAAGCAGAATGAAGAGGTGGAATACCAGAGAATAGTGATAACAATGGACAAGACAGTAAAAGAGAGGAAAGAAGACCAAATACTCAGAGACGAGCTAAAGAGGAGGAAGGAAAATGGTGAGACAGATGTAATAATAAGAAGAGGAAAAATAGTGAAGAGGGTGGTGGAAAGGAATATTAATAAAGAGGAACAACAAGACAAAGAAGGAAATATGGAAAAGGATGAGGATGAACATGGTGTTGAAGGAAATGAGGAAAATATTGAAGGAAGAGGACAGCAAAAAGATGAGGGAAGAGGAGAGGTTGAGAACAGATCAGTGATGACACCAAACAGAGCCCAGAGTGCGGTCCCTTTAGGTCCAACAGGAAGGGGGAGAGGCAGGACCCCACACAAAGACTAGAGTCAGGAACTAGACAAAAGGATGGAATGATGACAAATCAGAAAGCTACAATGGACAATGTCAGTGATTATGTCTTAAACTGCTACTATGCAAATGCACAAAGCATAAACAACAAGTGGAAAGGAATATTAATAAAGAGGAACAACAAGACAAAGAAGGAAATATGGAAAAGGATGAGGATGAACATAGTGTTGAAGGAAATGAGGAAAATATTGAAGGAAGAGGACAGCAAAAAGATGAGGGAAGAGGAGAGGTTGAGAACAGATCAGTGATGACACCAGTGGGAAACAGTCATAGGACTGATTAAAAGTCCATTAAACTGATACTGATACTGATACTGAAGGTAATATGATACCCAGCTTCCATTTAATGATTAATATTATAAAACAGCCTTCAAATAATTGCCTTGTTGTTTTTGAATTTGCAGACAACCTCCATCTGACGGGAAGGGCACGGACAAACAGCATCTGAGGGAAGGAGTGCAGACCGCATCCATCTACAAGGTAATATGATACCCAGCCTCCATTTAATGATTAATATTATACACAGCCTTCATATAATTGCCTTGTTGTTTTTGAATTTGCAGACAACCTCCATCTGACGGGAAGGGCACGGACAAACGGCATCTGAGGGAAGGAGTGCAGACCGCATCCATCTACAAGGTAATATGATACCCAGCCTCCATTTAATGATTAATATTATACACAGCCTTCATATAATTGCCTTGTTGTTTTTGAATTTGCAGACAACCTCCATCTGACGGGAAGGGCACGGACAAACAGCATCTGAGGGAAGGAGTGCAGACCGCATCCATCTACAAGGTCAACACATGGAAAGGAGAAGTGCAATATATGTGAAAAGACAGTAGGTGATAGAGATAAGGCACTGGAGTGTGGATGGTGCAGTGTGTCGCAACATGTAAAATGCTTGAATCTAGCAGACAGGGACTACAAAGTATTGGGGAAAAGTACCAATGTTAAATGGTTCTGCGACAGATGTGACCCCACAGTAATGACGACACTAAAGTTTATGAGAGAAGTGAAAGACAAACAGCATGATATGGAAGCAAGAATGGAAGTAGTGGAAAAAGCAGTTGAAACCACTGAGGCTAAACAAAATGAAACTGAAGAAAAAGTGGTAGAAGTGGAAAAAAGGCAAGATGAAGAGAAGAGGAAAATAGAAGCTCTTGATGAGGGAATTGCAAAAGTGAAGGAGGAAACTATGAAGAAAATTGATGAGCTGGATCAACAAGTGCAGGATTCTAAAAAGGAAACAGACAAATCGGTGGGGAAAATTGAAAAGAGATTACAGGAAATGGATGATACAATGGATAGAGTAATTGAGATGAAAATACAGGATGCTAGAGAGGAAGAAAAAGAGCGTGAGAAAAGAGTAAAGAACCTGATGATATATAATGTAGCTGAAAGCAGGGAAAAGGAAGGAGAAGAAAGGAAAGACTATGACAATAAAAGAGTGGAGAAGATAATGGAGATTTTGAAGGTTGACGAGGCAGGAGTTAACCAGGTCATAAGAATTGGAAAATATGATGAGAAAAGACCCGTTGATAAGCCCAGGCCCATTAGAATAAGGGTAGAGGCAGAAAGAAAGAAATTTGAAATCCTGAAGAAAGCTAACCAAATTAAGCAGAATGAAGAGGTGGAATACCAGAGAATAGTGATAACAACGGACAAGACAGTAAAAGAGAGGAAAGAAGACCAAATACTCAGAGACGAGCTAAAGAGGAGGAAGGAAAATGGTGAGACAGATGTAATAATAAGAAGAGGAAAAATAGTGAAGAGGGTGGTGGAAAGGAATATTAATAAAGAGGAACAACAAGACAAAGAAGGAAATATGGAAAAGGATGAGGATGAACATGGTGTTGAAGGAAATGAGGAAAATATTGAAGGAAGAGGACAGCAAAAAGATGAGGGAAGAGGAGAGGTTGAGAACAGATCAGTGATGACACCAAACAGAGCCCAGAGTGCGGTCCCTTTAGGTCCAACAGGAAGGGGGAGAGGCAGGACCCCACACAAAGACTAGAGTCAGGAACTAGACAAAAGGATGGAATGATGACAAATCAGAAAGCTACAATGGACAATGTCAGTGATTATGTCTTAAACTGCTACTATGCAAATGCACAAAGCATAAACAACAAGTTATCGGAGCTCAGGGAAGCAGTAGACTTATGGAAGCCTAAGATTATAGCCATAACTGAAGCCTGTACCGAGGGAAGAAGTGATGCAGAGATAAATATACAGGGATATACACCTTACAGAGACGATCGAGGAAGAGGTGCATTGCTGTACATACACAAGAGCATAGATTACACTCCATGTGATGAGCTCACAAAAACAGAGTTTGAGTCGTCAGTATGGGGAACAGTTAAGTTAAACAATAAAGACAAATTGTTAGTCGGAGTGATATACAAGAGTCCAAGTTCATGCCAAGAAAACCAACTAAAGCTCATGGAACTGATGAAGAAAGCAATGCAGATAAGGGATGTATCACACTACATGATATTTGGAGATTTCAATTTTCCAGAAATAGATTGGAAAGCCTTCAATGTGAAGGGAGGAGAAGAGAATCTCCCAACAAAGTTCTTTGATACGGTAAATGACCTATACCTATGCCAACATGTTGATTTTCCGACACGGTATAGACATGGTCAGGAGCCATCAACACTGGATCTGGTGTTTACAAACGAAGAGTATATGATAGACAATCTAGGGACGGATATGGAAGCAAGAATGGAAGTAGTGGAAAAAGCAGTTGAAACCACTGAGGCTAAACAAAATGAAACTGAAGAAAAAGTGGTAGAAGTGGAAAAAAGGCAAGATGAAGAGAAGAGGAAAATAGAAGCTCTTGATGAGGGAATTGCAAAAGTGAAGGAGGAAACTATGAAGAAAATTGATGAGCTGGATCAACAAGTGCAGGATTCTAAAAAGGAAACAGACAAATCGGTGGGGAAAATTGAAAAGAGATTACAGGAAATGGATGATACAATGGATAGAGTAATTGAGATGAAAATACAGGATGCTAGAGAGGAAGAAAAAGAGCGTGAGAAAAGAGTAAAGAACCTGATGATATATAATTTAGCTGAAAGCAGGGAAAAGGAAGGAGAAGAAAGGAAAGACTATGACAATAAAAGAGTGGAGAAGATAATGGAGATTTTGAAGGTTGACGAGGCAGGAGTTAACCAGGTCATAAGAATTGGAAAATATGATGAGAAAAGACCCGTTGATAAGCCCAGGCCCATTAGAATAAGGGTAGAGGCAGAAAGAAAGAAATTTGAAATCCTGAAGAAAGCTAACCAAATTAAGCAGAATGAAGAGGTGGAATACCAGAGAATAGTGATAACAACGGACAAGACAGTAAAAGAGAGGAAAGAAGACCAAATACTCAGAGACGAGCTAAAGAGGAGGAAGGAAAATGGTGAGACAGATGTAATAATAAGAAGAGGAAAAATAGTGAAGAGGGTGGTGGAAAGGAATATTAATAAAGAGGAACAACAAGACAAAGAAGGAAATATGGAAAAGGATGAGGATGAACATGGTGTTGAAGGAAATGAGGAAAATATTGAAGGAAGAGGACAGCAAAAAGATGAGGGAAGAGGAGAGGTTGAGAACAGATCAGTGATGACACCAAACAGAGCCCAGAGTGCGGTCCCTTTAGGTCCAACAGGAAGGGGGAGAGGCAGGACCCCACACAAAGACTAGAGTCAGGAACTAGACAAAAGGATGGAATGATGACAAATCAGAAAGCTACAATGGACAATGTCAGTGATTATGTCTTAAACTGCTACTATGCAAATGCACAAAGCATAAACAACAAGTGGAAAGGAATATTAATAAAGAGGAACAACAAGACAAAGAAGGAAATATGGAAAAGGATGAGGATGAACATAGTGTTGAAGGAAATGAGGAAAATATTGAAGGAAGAGGACAGCAAAAAGATGAGGGAAGAGGAGAGGTTGAGAACAGATCAGTGATGACACCAGTGGGAAACAGTCATAGGACTGATTAAAAGTCCATTAAACTGATACTGATACTGATACTGAAGGTAATATGATACCCAGCTTCCATTTAATGATTAATATTATAAAACAGCCTTCAAATAATTGCCTTGTTGTTTTTTAATTTGCAGACAACCTCCATCTGACGGGAAGGGCACGGACAAACAGCATCTGAGGGAAGGAGTGCAGACCGCATCCATCTACAAGGTAATATGATACCCAGCCTCCATTTAATGATTAATATTATACACAGCCTTCATATAATTGCCTTGTTGTTTTTGAATTTGCAGACAACCTCCATCTGACGGGAAGGGCACGGACAAACGGCATCTGAGGGAAGGAGTGCAGACCGCATCCATCTACAAGGTAATATGATACCCAGCCTCCATTTAATGATTAATATTATACACAGCCTTCATATAATTGCCTTGTTGTTTTTGAATTTGCAGACAACCTCCATCTGACGGGAAGGGCACGGACAAACAGCATCTGAGGGAAGGAGTGCAGACCGCATCCATCTACAAGGTCAACACATGGAAAGGAGAAGTGCAATATATGTGAAAAGACAGTAGGTGATAGAGATAAGGCACTGGAGTGTGGATGGTGCAGTGTGTCGCAACATGTAAAATGCTTGAATCTAGCAGACAGGGACTACAAAGTATTGGGGAAAAGTACCAATGTTAAATGGTTCTGCGACAGATGTGACCCCACAGTAATGACGACACTAAAGTTTATGAGAGAAGTGAAAGACAAACAGCATGATATGGAAGCAAGAATGGAAGTAGTGGAAAAAGCAGTTGAAACCACTGAGGCTAAACAAAATGAAACTGAAGAAAAAGTGGTAGAAGTGGAAAAAAGGCAAGATGAAGAGAAGAGGAAAATAGAAGCTCTTGATGAGGGAATTGCAAAAGTGAAGGAGGAAACTATGAAGAAAATTGATGAGCTGGATCAACAAGTGCAGGATTCTAAAAAGGAAACAGACAAATCGGTGGGGAAAATTGAAAAGAGATTACAGGAAATGGATGATACAATGGATAGAGTAATTGAGATGAAAATACAGGATGCTAGAGAGGAAGAAAAAGAGCGTGAGAAAAGAGTAAAGAACCTGATGATATATAATGTAGCTGAAAGCAGGGAAAAGGAAGGAGAAGAAAGGAAAGACTATGACAATAAAAGAGTGGAGAAGATAATGGAGATTTTGAAGGTTGACGAGGCAGGAGTTAACCAGGTCATAAGAATTGGAAAATATGATGAGAAAAGACCCGTTGATAAGCCCAGGCCCATTAGAATAAGGGTAGAGGCAGAAAGAAAGAAATTTGAAATCCTGAAGAAAGCTAACCAAATTAAGCAGAATGAAGAGGTGGAATACCAGAGAATAGTGATAACAACGGACAAGACAGTAAAAGAGAGGAAAGAAGACCAAATACTCAGAGACGAGCTAAAGAGGAGGAAGGAAAATGGTGAGACAGATGTAATAATAAGAAGAGGAAAAATAGTGAAGAGGGTGGTGGAAAGGAATATTAATAAAGAGGAACAACAAGACAAAGAAGGAAATATGGAAAAGGATGAGGATGAACATGGTGTTGAAGGAAATGAGGAAAATATTGAAGGAAGAGGACAGCAAAAAGATGAGGGAAGAGGAGAGGTTGAGAACAGATCAGTGATGACACCAAACAGAGCCCAGAGTGCGGTCCCTTTAGGTCCAACAGGAAGGGGGAGAGGCAGGACCCCACACAAAGACTAGAGTCAGGAACTAGACAAAAGGATGGAATGATGACAAATCAGAAAGCTACAATGGACAATGTCAGTGATTATGTCTTAAACTGCTACTATGCAAATGCACAAAGCATAAACAACAAGTGGAAAGGAATATTAATAAAGAGGAACAACAAGACAAAGAAGGAAATATGGAAAAGGATGAGGATGAACATGGTGTTGACGGAAATGAGGAAAATATTGAAGGAAGAGGACAGCAAAAAGATGAGGGAAGAGGAGAGGTTGAGAACAGATCAGTGATGACACCAAACAGAGCCCAGAGTGCGGTCCCTTTAGGTCCAACAGGAAGGGGGAGAGGCAGGACCCCACACAAAGACTAGAGTCAGGAACTAGACAAAAGGATGGAATGATGACAAATCAGAAAGCTACAATGGACAATGTCAGTGATTATGTCTTAAACTGCTACTATGCAAATGCACAAAGCATAAACAACAAGTTATCGGAGCTCAGGGAAGCAGTAGACTTATGGAAGCCTAAGATTATAGCCATAACTGAAGCCTGTACCGAGGGAAGAAGTGATGCAGAGATAAATATACAGGGATATACACCTTACAGAGACGATCGAGGAAGAGGTGCATTGCTGTACATACACAAGAGCATAGATTACACTCCATGTGATGAGCTCACAAAAACAGAGTTTGAGTCGTCAGTATGGGGAACAGTTAAGTTAAACAATAAAGACAAATTGTTAGTCGGAGTGATATACAAGAGTCCAAGTTCATGCCAAGAAAACCAACTAAAGCTCATGGAACTGATGAAGAAAGCAATGCAGATAAGGGATGTATCACACTACATGATATTTGGAGATTTCAATTTTCCAGAAATAGATTGGAAAGCCTTCAATGTGAAGGGAGGAGAAGAGAATCTCCCAACAAAGTTCTTTGATACGGTAAATGACCTATACCTATGCCAACATGTTGATTTTCCGACACGGTATAGACATGGTCAGGAGCCATCAACACTGGATCTGGTGTTTACAAACGAAGAGTATATGATAGACAATCTAGGGACGGATATGGAAGCAAGAATGGAAGTAGTGGAAAAAGCAGTTGAAACCACTGAGGCTAAACAAAATGAAACTGAAGAAAAAGTGGTAGAAGTGGAAAAAAGGCAAGATGAAGAGAAGAGGAAAATAGAAGCTCTTGATGAGGGAATTGCAAAAGTGAAGGAGGAAACTATGAAGAAAATTGATGAGCTGGATCAACAAGTGCAGGATTCTAAAAAGGAAACAGACAAATCGGTGGGGAAAATTGAAAAGAGATTACAGGAAATGGATGATACAATGGATAGAGTAATTGAGATGAAAATACAGGATGCTAGAGAGGAAGAAAAAGAGCGTGAGAAAAGAGTAAAGAACCTGATGATATATAATGTAGCTGAAAGCAGGGAAAAGGAAGGAGAAGAAAGGAAAGACTATGACAATAAAAGAGTGGAGAAGATAATGGAGATTTTGAAGGTTGACGAGGCAGGAGTTAACCAGGTCATAAGAATTGGAAAATATGATGAGAAAAGACCCGTTGATAAGCCCAGGCCCATTAGAATAAGGGTAGAGGCAGAAAGAAAGAAATTTGAAATCCTGAAGAAAGCTAACCAAATTAAGCAGAATGAAGAGGTGGAATACCAGAGAATAGTGATAACAACGGACAAGACAGTAAAAGAGAGGAAAGAAGACCAAATACTCAGAGACGAGCTAAAGAGGAGGAAGGAAAATGGTGAGACAGATGTAATAATAAGAAGAGGAAAAATAGTGAAGAGGGTGGTGGAAAGGAATATTAATAAAGAGGAACAACAAGACAAAGAAGGAAATATGGAAAAGGATGAGGATGAACATGGTGTTGAAGGAAATGAGGAAAATATTGAAGGAAGAGGACAGCAAAAAGATGAGGGAAGAGGAGAGGTTGAGAACAGATCAGTGATGACACCAAACAGAGCCCAGAGTGCGGTCCCTTTAGGTCCAACAGGAAGGGGGAGAGGCAGGACCCCACACAAAGACTAGAGTCAGGAACTAGACAAAAGGATGGAATGATGACAAATCAGAAAGCTACAATGGACAATGTCAGTGATTATGTCTTAAACTGCTACTATGCAAATGCACAAAGCATAAACAACAAGTTATCGGAGCTCAGGGAAGCAGTAGACTTATGGAAGCCTAAGATTATAGCCATAACTGAAGCCTGTACCGAGGGAAGAAGTGATGCAGAGATAAATATACAGGGATATACACCTTACAGAGACGATCGAGGAAGAGGTGCATTGCTGTACATACACAAGAGCATAGATTACACTCCATGTGATGAGCTCACAAAAACAGAGTTTGAGTCGTCAGTATGGGGAACAGTTAAGTTAAACAATAAAGACAAATTGTTAGTCGGAGTGATATACAAGAGTCCAAGTTCATGCCAAGAAAACCAACTAAAGCTCATGGAACTGATGAAGAAAGCAATGCAGATAAGGGATGTATCACACTACATGATATTTGGAGATTTCAATTTTCCAGAAATAGATTGGAAAGCCTTCAATGTGAAGGGAGGAGAAGAGAATCTCCCAACAAAGTTCTTTGATACGGTAAATGACCTATACCTATGCCAACATGTTGATTTTCCGACACGGTATAGACATGGTCAGGAGCCATCAACACTGGATCTGGTGTTTACAAACGAAGAGTATATGATAGACAATCTAGGGACGGATATGGAAGCAAGAATGGAAGTAGTGGAAAAAGCAGTTGAAACCACTGAGGCTAAACAAAATGAAACTGAAGAAAAAGTGGTAGAAGTGGAAAAAAGGCAAGATGAAGAGAAGAGGAAAATAGAAGCTCTTGATGAGGGAATTGCAAAAGTGAAGGAGGAAACTATGAAGAAAATTGATGAGCTGGATCAACAAGTGCAGGATTCTAAAAAGGAAACAGACAAATCGGTGGGGAAAATTGAAAAGAGATTACAGGAAATGGATGATACAATGGATAGAGTAATTGAGATGAAAATACAGGAAGCTAGAGAGGAAGAAAAAGAGCGTGAGAAAAGAGTAAAGAACCTGATGATATATAATTTAGCTGAAAGCAGGGAAAAGGAAGGAGAAGAAAGGAAAGACTATGACAATAAAAGAGTGGAGAAGATAATGGAGATTTTGAAGGTTGACGAGGCAGGAGTTAACCAGGTCATAAGAATTGGAAAATATGATGAGAAAAGACCCGTTGATAAGCCCAGGCCCATTAGAATAAGGGTAGAGGCAGAAAGAAAGAAATTTGAAATCCTGAAGAAAGCTAACCAAATTAAGCAGAATGAAGAGGTGGAATACCAGAGAATAGTGATAACAACGGACAAGACAGTAAAAGAGAGGAAAGAAGACCAAATACTCAGAGACGAGCTAAAGAGGAGGAAGGAAAATGGTGAGACAGATGTAATAATAAGAAGAGGAAAAATAGTGAAGAGGGTGGTGGAAAGGAATATTAATAAAGAGGAACAACAAGACAAAGAAGGAAATATGGAAAAGGATGAGGATGAACATGGTGTTGAAGGAAATGAGGAAAATATTGAAGGAAGAGGACAGCAAAAAGATGAGGGAAGAGGAGAGGTTGAGAACAGATCAGTGATGACACCAAACAGAGCCCAGAGTGCGGTCCCTTTAGGTCCAACAGGAAGGGGGAGAGGCAGGACCCCACACAAAGACTAGAGTCAGGAACTAGACAAAAGGATGGAATGATGACAAATCAGAAAGCTACAATGGACAATGTCAGTGATTATGTCTTAAACTGCTACTATGCAAATGCACAAAGCATAAACAACAAGTTATCGGAGCTCAGGGAAGCAGTAGACTTATGGAAGCCTAAGATTATAGCCATAACTGAAGCCTGTACCGAGGGAAGAAGTGATGCAGAGATAAATATACAGGGATATACACCTTACAGAGACGATCGAGGAAGAGGTGCATTGCTGTACATACACAAGAGCATAGATTACACTCCATGTGATGAGCTCACAAAAACAGAGTTTGAGTCGTCAGTATGGGGAACAGTTAAGTTAAACAATAAAGACAAATTGTTAGTCGGAGTGATATACAAGAGTCCAAGTTCATGCCAAGAAAACCAACTAAAGCTCATGGAACTGATGAAGAAAGCAATGCAGATAAGGGATGTATCACACTACATGATATTTGGAGATTTCAATTTTCCAGAAATAGATTGGAAAGCCTTCAATGTGAAGGGAGGAGAAGAGAATCTCCCAACAAAGTTCTTTGATACGGTAAATGACCTATACCTATGCCAACATGTTGATTTTCCGACACGGTATAGACATGGTCAGGAGCCATCAACACTGGATCTGGTGTTTACAAACGAAGAGTATATGATAGACAATCTAGGGACGGATATGGAAGCAAGAATGGAAGTAGTGGAAAAAGCAGTTGAAACCACTGAGGCTAAACAAAATGAAACTGAAGAAAAAGTGGTAGAAGTGGAAAAAAGGCAAGATGAAGAGAAGAGGAAAATAGAAGCTCTTGATGAGGGAATTGCAAAAGTGAAGGAGGAAACTATGAAGAAAATTGATGAGCTGGATCAACAAGTGCAGGATTCTAAAAAGGAAACAGACAAATCGGTGGGGAAAATTGAAAAGAGATTACAGGAAATGGATGATACAATGGATAGAGTAATTGAGATGAAAATACAGGATGCTAGAGAGGAAGAAAAAGAGCGTGAGAAAAGAGTAAAGAACCTGATGATATATAATGTAGCTGAAAGCAGGGAAAAGGAAGGAGAAGAAAGGAAAGACTATGACAATAAAAGAGTGGAGAAGATAATGGAGATTTTGAAGGTTGACGAGGCAGGAGTTAACCAGGTCATAAGAATTGGAAAATATGATGAGAAAAGACCCGTTGATAAGCCCAGGCCCATTAGAATAAGGGTAGAGGCAGAAAGAAAGAAATTTGAAATCCTGAAGAAAGCTAACCAAATTAAGCAGAATGAAGAGGTGGAATACCAGAGAATAGTGATAACAATGGACAAGACAGTAAAAGAGAGGAAAGAAGACCAAATACTCAGAGACGAGCTAAAGAGGAGGAAGGAAAATGGTGAGACAGATGTAATAATAAGAAGAGGAAAAATAGTGAAGAGGGTGGTGGAAAGGAATATTAATAAAGAGGAACAACAAGACAAAGAAGGAAATATGGAAAAGGATGAGGATGAACATGGTGTTGAAGGAAATGAGGAAAATATTGAAGGAAGAGGACAGCAAAAAGATGAGGGAAGAGGAGAGGTTGAGAACAGATCAGTGATGACACCAAACAGAGCCCAGAGTGCGGTCCCTTTAGGTCCAACAGGAAGGGGGAGAGGCAGGACCCCACACAAAGACTAGAGTCAGGAACTAGACAAAAGGATGGAATGATGACAAATCAGAAAGCTACAATGGACAATGTCAGTGATTATGTCTTAAACTGCTACTATGCAAATGCACAAAGCATAAACAACAAGTTATCGGAGCTCAGGGAAGCAGTAGACTTATGGAAGCCTAAGATTATAGCCATAACTGAAGCCTGTACCGAGGGAAGAAGTGATGCAGAGATAAATATACAGGGATATACACCTTACAGAGACGATCGAGGAAGAGGTGCATTGCTGTACATACACAAGAGCATAGATTACACTCCATGTGATGAGCTCACAAAAACAGAGTTTGAGTCGTCAGTATGGGGAACAGTTAAGTTAAACAATAAAGACAAATTGTTAGTCGGAGTGATATACAAGAGTCCAAGTTCATGCCAAGAAAACCAACTAAAGCTCATGGAACTGATGAAGAAAGCAATGCAGATAAGGGATGTATCACACTACATGATATTTGGAGATTTCAATTTTCCAGAAATAGATTGGAAAGCCTTCAATGTGAAGGGAGGAGAAGAGAATCTCCCAACAAAGTTCTTTGATACGGTAAATGACCTATACCTATGCCAACATGTTGATTTTCCGACACGGTATAGACATGGTCAGGAGCCATCAACACTGGATCTGGTGTTTACAAACGAAGAGTATATGATAGACAATCTAGGGACGGATATGGAAGCAAGAATGGAAGTAGTGGAAAAAGCAGTTGAAACCACTGAGGCTAAACAAAATGAAACTGAAGAAAAAGTGGTAGAAGTGGAAAAAAGGCAAGATGAAGAGAAGAGGAAAATAGAAGCTCTTGATGAGGGAATTGCAAAAGTGAAGGAGGAAACTATGAAGAAAATTGATGAGCTGGATCAACAAGTGCAGGATTCTAAAAAGGAAACAGACAAATCGGTGGGGAAAATTGAAAAGAGATTACAGGAAATGGATGATACAATGGATAGAGTAATTGAGATGAAAATACAGGATGCTAGAGAGGAAGAAAAAGAGCGTGAGAAAAGAGTAAAGAACCTGATGATATATAATGTAGCTGAAAGCAGGGAAAAGGAAGGAGAAGAAAGGAAAGACTATGACAATAAAAGAGTGGAGAAGATAATGGAGATTTTGAAGGTTGACGAGGCAGGAGTTAACCAGGTCATAAGAATTGGAAAATATGATGAGAAAAGACCCGTTGATAAGCCCAGGCCCATTAGAATAAGGGTAGAGGCAGAAAGAAAGAAATTTGAAATCCTGAAGAAAGCTAACCAAATTAAGCAGAATGAAGAGGTGGAATACCAGAGAATAGTGATAACAACGGACAAGACAGTAAAAGAGAGGAAAGAAGACCAAATACTCAGAGACGAGCTAAAGAGGAGGAAGGAAAATGGTGAGACAGATGTAATAATAAGAAGAGGAAAAATAGTGAAGAGGGTGGTGGAAAGGAATATTAATAAAGAGGAACAACAAGACAAAGAAGGAAATATGGAAAAGGATGAGGATGAACATGGTGTTGAAGGAAATGAGGAAAATATTGAAGGAAGAGGACAGCAAAAAGATGAGGGAAGAGGAGAGGTTGAGAACAGATCAGTGATGACACCAAACAGAGCCCAGAGTGCGGTCCCTTTAGGTCCAACAGGAAGGGGGAGAGGCAGGACCCCACACAAAGACTAGAGTCAGGAACTAGACAAAAGGATGGAATGATGACAAATCAGAAAGCTACAATGGACAATGTCAGTGATTATGTCTTAAACTGCTACTATGCAAATGCACAAAGCATAAACAACAAGTGGAAAGGAATATTAATAAAGAGGAACAACAAGACAAAGAAGGAAATATGGAAAAGGATGAGGATGAACATAGTGTTGAAGGAAATGAGGAAAATATTGAAGGAAGAGGACAGCAAAAAGATGAGGGAAGAGGAGAGGTTGAGAACAGATCAGTGATGACACCAGTGGGAAACAGTCATAGGACTGATTAAAAGTCCATTAAACTGATACTGATACTGATACTGAAGGTAATATGATACCCAGCTTCCATTTAATGATTAATATTATAAAACAGCCTTCAAATAATTGCCTTGTTGTTTTTGAATTTGCAGACAACCTCCATCTGACGGGAAGGGCACGGACAAACAGCATCTGAGGGAAGGAGTGCAGACCGCATCCATCTACAAGGTAATATGATACCCAGCCTCCATTTAATGATTAATATTATACACAGCCTTCATATAATTGCCTTGTTGTTTTTGAATTTGCAGACAACCTCCATCTGACGGGAAGGGCACGGACAAACGGCATCTGAGGGAAGGAGTGCAGACCGCATCCATCTACAAGGTAATATGATACCCAGCCTCCATTTAATGATTAATATTATACACAGCCTTCATATAATTGCCTTGTTGTTTTTGAATTTGCAGACAACCTCCATCTGACGGGAAGGGCACGGACAAACAGCATCTGAGGGAAGGAGTGCAGACCGCATCCATCTACAAGGTCAACACATGGAAAGGAGAAGTGCAATATATGTGAAAAGACAGTAGGTGATAGAGATAAGGCACTGGAGTGTGGATGGTGCAGTGTGTCGCAACATGTAAAATGCTTGAATCTAGCAGACAGGGACTACAAAGTATTGGGGAAAAGTACCAATGTTAAATGGTTCTGCGACAGATGTGACCCCACAGTAATGACGACACTAAAGTTTATGAGAGAAGTGAAAGACAAACAGCATGATATGGAAGCAAGAATGGAAGTAGTGGAAAAAGCAGTTGAAACCACTGAGGCTAAACAAAATGAAACTGAAGAAAAAGTGGTAGAAGTGGAAAAAAGGCAAGATGAAGAGAAGAGGAAAATAGAAGCTCTTGATGAGGGAATTGCAAAAGTGAAGGAGGAAACTATGAAGAAAATTGATGAGCTGGATCAACAAGTGCAGGATTCTAAAAAGGAAACAGACAAATCGGTGGGGAAAATTGAAAAGAGATTACAGGAAATGGATGATACAATGGATAGAGTAATTGAGATGAAAATACAGGATGCTAGAGAGGAAGAAAAAGAGCGTGAGAAAAGAGTAAAGAACCTGATGATATATAATGTAGCTGAAAGCAGGGAAAAGGAAGGAGAAGAAAGGAAAGACTATGACAATAAAAGAGTGGAGAAGATAATGGAGATTTTGAAGGTTGACGAGGCAGGAGTTAACCAGGTCATAAGAATTGGAAAATATGATGAGAAAAGACCCGTTGATAAGCCCAGGCCCATTAGAATAAGGGTAGAGGCAGAAAGAAAGAAATTTGAAATCCTGAAGAAAGCTAACCAAATTAAGCAGAATGAAGAGGTGGAATACCAGAGAATAGTGATAACAACGGACAAGACAGTAAAAGAGAGGAAAGAAGACCAAATACTCAGAGACGAGCTAAAGAGGAGGAAGGAAAATGGTGAGACAGATGTAATAATAAGAAGAGGAAAAATAGTGAAGAGGGTGGTGGAAAGGAATATTAATAAAGAGGAACAACAAGACAAAGAAGGAAATATGGAAAAGGATGAGGATGAACATGGTGTTGAAGGAAATGAGGAAAATATTGAAGGAAGAGGACAGCAAAAAGATGAGGGAAGAGGAGAGGTTGAGAACAGATCAGTGATGACACCACACAGAGCCCAGAGTGCGGTCCCTTTAGGTCCAACAGGAAGGGGGAGAGGCAGGACCCCACACAAAGACTAGAGTCAGGAACTAGACAAAAGGATGGAATGATGACAAATCAGAAAGCTACAATGGACAATGTCAGTGATTATGTCTTAAACTGCTACTATGCAAATGCACAAAGCATAAACAACAAGTGGAAAGGAATATTAATAAAGAGGAACAACAAGACAAAGAAGGAAATATGGAAAAGGATGAGGATGAACATGGTGTTGAAGGAAATGAGGAAAATATTGAAGGAAGAGGACAGCAAAAAGATGAGGGAAGAGGAGAGGTTGAGAACAGATCAGTGATGACACCAAACAGAGCCCAGAGTGCGGTCCCTTTAGGTCCAACAGGAAGGGGGAGAGGCAGGACCCCACACAAAGACTAGAGTCAGGAACTAGACAAAAGGATGGAATGATGACAAATCAGAAAGCTACAATGGACAATGTCAGTGATTATGTCTTAAACTGCTACTATGCAAATGCACAAAGCATAAACAACAAGTTATCGGAGCTCAGGGAAGCAGTAGACTTATGGAAGCCTAAGATTATAGCCATAACTGAAGCCTGTACCGAGGGAAGAAGTGATGCAGAGATAAATATACAGGGATATACACCTTACAGAGACGATCGAGGAAGAGGTGCATTGCTGTACATACACAAGAGCATAGATTACACTCCATGTGATGAGCTCACAAAAACAGAGTTTGAGTCGTCAGTATGGGGAACAGTTAAGTTAAACAATAAAGACAAATTGTTAGTCGGAGTGATATACAAGAGTCCAAGTTCATGCCAAGAAAACCAACTAAAGCTCATGGAACTGATGAAGAAAGCAATGCAGATAAGGGATGTATCACACTACATGATATTTGGAGATTTCAATTTTCCAGAAATAGATTGGAAAGCCTTCAATGTGAAGGGAGGAGAAGAGAATCTCCCAACAAAGTTCTTTGATACGGTAAATGACCTATACCTATGCCAACATGTTGATTTTCCGACACGGTATAGACATGGTCAGGAGCCATCAACACTGGATCTGGTGTTTACAAACGAAGAGTATATGATAGACAATCTAGGGACGGATATGGAAGCAAGAATGGAAGTAGTGGAAAAAGCAGTTGAAACCACTGAGGCTAAACAAAATGAAACTGAAGAAAAAGTGGTAGAAGTGGAAAAAAGGCAAGATGAAGAGAAGAGGAAAATAGAAGCTCTTGATGAGGGAATTGCAAAAGTGAAGGAGGAAACTATGAAGAAAATTGATGAGCTGGATCAACAAGTGCAGGATTCTAAAAAGGAAACAGACAAATCGGTGGGGAAAATTGAAAAGAGATTACAGGAAATGGATGATACAATGGATAGAGTAATTGAGATGAAAATACAGGAAGCTAGAGAGGAAGAAAAAGAGCGTGAGAAAAGAGTAAAGAACCTGATGATATATAATTTAGCTGAAAGCAGGGAAAAGGAAGGAGAAGAAAGGAAAGACTATGACAATAAAAGAGTGGAGAAGATAATGGAGATTTTGAAGGTTGACGAGGCATGAGTTAACCAGGTCATAAGAATTGGAAAATATGATGAGAAAAGACCCGTTGATAAGCCCAGGCCCATTAGAATAAGGGTAGAGGCAGAAAGAAAGAAATTTGAAATCCTGAAGAAAGCTAACCAAATTAAGCAGAATGAAGAGGTGGAATACCAGAGAATAGTGATAACAATGGACAAGACAGTAAAAGAGAGGAAAGAAGACCAAATACTCAGAGACGAGCTAAAGAGGAGGAAGGAAAATGGTGAGACAGATGTAATAATAAGAAGAGGAAAAATAGTGAAGAGGGTGGTGGAAAGGAATATTAATAAAGAGGAACAACAAGACAAAGAAGGAAATATGGAAAAGGATGAGGATGAACATGGTGTTGAAGGAAATGAGGAAAATATTGAAGGAAGAGGACAGCAAAAAGATGAGGGAAGAGGAGAGGTTGAGAACAGATCAGTGATGACACCAAACAGAGCCCAGAGTGCGGTCCCTTTAGGTCCAACAGGAAGGGGGAGAGGCAGGACCCCACACAAAGACTAGAGTCAGGAACTAGACAAAAGGATGGAATGATGACAAATCAGAAAGCTACAATGGACAATGTCAGTGATTATGTCTTAAACTGCTACTATGCAAATGCACAAAGCATAAACAACAAGTTATCGGAGCTCAGGGAAGCAGTAGACTTATGGAAGCCTAAGATTATAGCCATAACTGAAGCCTGTACCGAGGGAAGAAGTGATGCAGAGATAAATATACAGGGATATACACCTTACAGAGACGATCGAGGAAGAGGTGCATTGCTGTACATACACAAGAGCATAGATTACACTCCATGTGATGAGCTCACAAAAACAGAGTTTGAGTCGTCAGTATGGGGAACAGTTAAGTTAAACAATAAAGACAAATTGTTAGTCGGAGTGATATACAAGAGTCCAAGTTCATGCCAAGAAAACCAACTAAAGCTCATGGAACTGATGAAGAAAGCAATGCAGATAAGGGATGTATCACACTACATGATATTTGGAGATTTCAATTTTCCAGAAATAGATTGGAAAGCCTTCAATGTGAAGGGAGGAGAAGAGAATCTCCCAACAAAGTTCTTTGATACGGTAAATGACCTATACCTATGCCAACATGTTGATTTTCCGACACGGTATAGACATGGTCAGGAGCCATCAACACTGGATCTGGTGTTTACAAACGAAGAGTATATGATAGACAATCTAGGGACGGATATGGAAGCAAGAATGGAAGTAGTGGAAAAAGCAGTTGAAACCACTGAGGCTAAACAAAATGAAACTGAAGAAAAAGTGGTAGAAGTGGAAAAAAGGCAAGATGAAGAGAAGAGGAAAATAGAAGCTCTTGATGAGGGAATTGCAAAAGTGAAGGAGGAAACTATGAAGAAAATTGATGAGCTGGATCAACAAGTGCAGGATTCTAAAAAGGAAACAGACAAATCGGTGGGGAAAATTGAAAAGAGATTACAGGAAATGGATGATACAATGGATAGAGTAATTGAGATGAAAATACAGGATGCTAGAGAGGAAGAAAAAGAGCGTGAGAAAAGAGTAAAGAACCTGATGATATATAATGTAGCTGAAAGCAGGGAAAAGGAAGGAGAAGAAAGGAAAGACTATGACAATAAAAGAGTGGAGAAGATAATGGAGATTTTGAAGGTTGACGAGGCAGGAGTTAACCAGGTCATAAGAATTGGAAAATATGATGAGAAAAGACCCGTTGATAAGCCCAGGCCCATTAGAATAAGGGTAGAGGCAGAAAGAAAGAAATTTGAAATCCTGAAGAAAGCTAACCAAATTAAGCAGAATGAAGAGGTGGAATACCAGAGAATAGTGATAACAATGGACAAGACAGTAAAAGAGAGGAAAGAAGACCAAATACTCAGAGACGAGCTAAAGAGGAGGAAGGAAAATGGTGAGACAGATGTAATAATAAGAAGAGGAAAAATAGTGAAGAGGGTGGTGGAAAGGAATATTAATAAAGAGGAACAACAAGACAAAGAAGGAAATATGGAAAAGGATGAGGATGAACATGGTGTTGAAGGAAATGAGGAAAATATTGAAGGAAGAGGACAGCAAAAAGATGAGGGAAGAGGAGAGGTTGAGAACAGATCAGTGATGACACCAAACAGAGCCCAGAGTGCGGTCCCTTTAGGTCCAACAGGAAGGGGGAGAGGCAGGACCCCACACAAAGACTAGAGTCAGGAACTAGACAAAAGGATGGAATGATGACAAATCAGAAAGCTACAATGGACAATGTCAGTGATTATGTCTTAAACTGCTACTATGCAAATGCACAAAGCATAAACAACAAGTTATCGGAGCTCAGGGAAGCAGTAGACTTATGGAAGCCTAAGATTATAGCCATAACTGAAGCCTGTACCGAGGGAAGAAGTGATGCAGAGATAAATATACAGGGATATACACCTTACAGAGACGATCGAGGAAGAGGTGCATTGCTGTACATACACAAGAGCATAGATTACACTCCATGTGATGAGCTCACAAAAACAGAGTTTGAGTCGTCAGTATGGGGAACAGTTAAGTTAAACAATAAAGACAAATTGTTAGTCGGAGTGATATACAAGAGTCCAAGTTCATGCCAAGAAAACCAACTAAAGCTCATGGAACTGATGAAGAAAGCAATGCAGATAAGGGATGTATCACACTACATGATATTTGGAGATTTCAATTTTCCAGAAATAGATTGGAAAGCCTTCAATGTGAAGGGAGGAGAAGAGAATCTCCCAACAAAGTTCTTTGATACGGTAAATGACCTATACCTATGCCAACATGTTGATTTTCCGACACGGTATAGACATGGTCAGGAGCCATCAACACTGGATCTGGTGTTTACAAACGAAGAGTATATGATAGACAATCTAGGGACGGATATGGAAGCAAGAATGGAAGTAGTGGAAAAAGCAGTTGAAACCACTGAGGCTAAACAAAATGAAACTGAAGAAAAAGTGGTAGAAGTGGAAAAAAGGCAAGATGAAGAGAAGAGGAAAATAGAAGCTCTTGATGAGGGAATTGCAAAAGTGAAGGAGGAAACTATGAAGAAAATTGATGAGCTGGATCAACAAGTGCAGGATTCTAAAAAGGAAACAGACAAATCGGTGGGGAAAATTGAAAAGAGATTACAGGAAATGGATGATACAATGGATAGAGTAATTGAGATGAAAATACAGGATGCTAGAGAGGAAGAAAAAGAGCGTGAGAAAAGAGTAAAGAACCTGATGATATATAATGTAGCTGAAAGCAGGGAAAAGGAAGGAGAAGAAAGGAAAGACTATGACAATAAAAGAGTGGAGAAGATAATGGAGATTTTGAAGGTTGACGAGGCAGGAGTTAACCAGGTCATAAGAATTGGAAAATATGATGAGAAAAGACCCGTTGATAAGCCCAGGCCCATTAGAATAAGGGTAGAGGCAGAAAGAAAGAAATTTGAAATCCTGAAGAAAGCTAACCAAATTAAGCAGAATGAAGAGGTGGAATACCAGAGAATAGTGATAACAACGGACAAGACAGTAAAAGAGAGGAAAGAAGACCAAATACTCAGAGACGAGCTAAAGAGGAGGAAGGAAAATGGTGAGACAGATGTAATAATAAGAAGAGGAAAAATAGTGAAGAGGGTGGTGGAAAGGAATATTAATAAAGAGGAACAACAAGACAAAGAAGGAAATATGGAAAAGGATGAGGATGAACATGGTGTTGAAGGAAATGAGGAAAATATTGAAGGAAGAGGACAGCAAAAAGATGAGGGAAGAGGAGAGGTTGAGAACAGATCAGTGATGACACCAAACAGAGCCCAGAGTGCGGTCCCTTTAGGTCCAACAGGAAGGGGGAGAGGCAGGACCCCACACAAAGACTAGAGTCAGGAACTAGACAAAAGGATGGAATGATGACAAATCAGAAAGCTACAATGGACAATGTCAGTGATTATGTCTTAAACTGCTACTATGCAAATGCACAAAGCATAAACAACAAGTGGAAAGGAATATTAATAAAGAGGAACAACAAGACAAAGAAGGAAATATGGAAAAGGATGAGGATGAACATAGTGTTGAAGGAAATGAGGAAAATATTGAAGGAAGAGGACAGCAAAAAGATGAGGGAAGAGGAGAGGTTGAGAACAGATCAGTGATGACACCAGTGGGAAACAGTCATAGGACTGATTAAAAGTCCATTAAACTGATACTGATACTGATACTGAAGGTAATATGATACCCAGCTTCCATTTAATGATTAATATTATAAAACAGCCTTCAAATAATTGCCTTGTTGTTTTTGAATTTGCAGACAACCTCCATCTGACGGGAAGGGCACGGACAAACAGCATCTGAGGGAAGGAGTGCAGACCGCATCCATCTACAAGGTAATATGATACCCAGCCTCCATTTAATGATTAATATTATACACAGCCTTCATATAATTGCCTTGTTGTTTTTGAATTTGCAGACAACCTCCATCTGACGGGAAGGGCACGGACAAACGGCATCTGAGGGAAGGAGTGCAGACCGCATCCATCTACAAGGTAATATGATACCCAGCCTCCATTTAATGATTAATATTATACACAGCCTTCATATAATTGCCTTGTTGTTTTTGAATTTGCAGACAACCTCCATCTGACGGGAAGGGCACGGACAAACAGCATCTGAGGGAAGGAGTGCAGACCGCATCCATCTACAAGGTCAACACATGGAAAGGAGAAGTGCAATATATGTGAAAAGACAGTAGGTGATAGAGATAAGGCACTGGAGTGTGGATGGTGCAGTGTGTCGCAACATGTAAAATGCTTGAATCTAGCAGACAGGGACTACAAAGTATTGGGGAAAAGTACCAATGTTAAATGGTTCTGCGACAGATGTGACCCCACAGTAATGACGACACTAAAGTTTATGAGAGAAGTGAAAGACAAACAGCATGATATGGAAGCAAGAATGGAAGTAGTGGAAAAAGCAGTTGAAACCACTGAGGCTAAACAAAATGAAACTGAAGAAAAAGTGGTAGAAGTGGAAAAAAGGCAAGATGAAGAGAAGAGGAAAATAGAAGCTCTTGATGAGGGAATTGCAAAAGTGAAGGAGGAAACTATGAAGAAAATTGATGAGCTGGATCAACAAGTGCAGGATTCTAAAAAGGAAACAGACAAATCGGTGGGGAAAATTGAAAAGAGATTACAGGAAATGGATGATACAATGGATAGAGTAATTGAGATGAAAATACAGGATGCTAGAGAGGAAGAAAAAGAGCGTGAGAAAAGAGTAAAGAACCTGATGATATATAATGTAGCTGAAAGCAGGGAAAAGGAAGGAGAAGAAAGGAAAGACTATGACAATAAAAGAGTGGAGAAGATAATGGAGATTTTGAAGGTTGACGAGGCAGGAGTTAACCAGGTCATAAGAATTGGAAAATATGATGAGAAAAGACCCGTTGATAAGCCCAGGCCCATTAGAATAAGGGTAGAGGCAGAAAGAAAGAAATTTGAAATCCTGAAGAAAGCTAACCAAATTAAGCAGAATGAAGAGGTGGAATACCAGAGAATAGTGATAACAACGGACAAGACAGTAAAAGAGAGGAAAGAAGACCAAATACTCAGAGACGAGCTAAAGAGGAGGAAGGAAAATGGTGAGACAGATGTAATAATAAGAAGAGGAAAAATAGTGAAGAGGGTGGTGGAAAGGAATATTAATAAAGAGGAACAACAAGACAAAGAAGGAAATATGGAAAAGGATGAGGATGAACATGGTGTTGAAGGAAATGAGGAAAATATTGAAGGAAGAGGACAGCAAAAAGATGAGGGAAGAGGAGAGGTTGAGAACAGATCAGTGATGACACCACACAGAGCCCAGAGTGCGGTCCCTTTAGGTCCAACAGGAAGGGGGAGAGGCAGGACCCCACACAAAGACTAGAGTCAGGAACTAGACAAAAGGATGGAATGATGACAAATCAGAAAGCTACAATGGACAATGTCAGTGATTATGTCTTAAACTGCTACTATGCAAATGCACAAAGCATAAACAACAAGTGGAAAGGAATATTAATAAAGAGGAACAACAAGACAAAGAAGGAAATATGGAAAAGGATGAGGATGAACATGGTGTTGAAGGAAATGAGGAAAATATTGAAGGAAGAGGACAGCAAAAAGATGAGGGAAGAGGAGAGGTTGAGAACAGATCAGTGATGACACCAAACAGAGCCCAGAGTGCGGTCCCTTTAGGTCCAACAGGAAGGGGGAGAGGCAGGACCCCACACAAAGACTAGAGTCAGGAACTAGACAAAAGGATGGAATGATGACAAATCAGAAAGCTACAATGGACAATGTCAGTGATTATGTCTTAAAC
Organism: Amphiduros pacificus; assembly: GCA_949316495.1. Taxonomy (NCBI): domain Eukaryota; kingdom Metazoa; phylum Annelida; class Polychaeta; order Phyllodocida; family Hesionidae; genus Amphiduros; species Amphiduros pacificus. The sequence continues at coordinate 22,800,770 of OX439004.1, read as the reverse complement.
TGCTACTATGCAAATGCACAAAGCATAAACAACAAGTTATCGGAGCTCAGGGAAGCAGTAGACTTATGGAAGCCTAAGATTATAGCCATAACTGAAGCCTGTACCGAGGGAAGAAGTGATGCAGAGATAAATATACAGGGATATACACCTTACAGAGACGATCGAGGAAGAGGTGCATTGCTGTACATACACAAGAGCATAGATTACACTCCATGTGATGAGCTCACAAAAACAGAGTTTGAGTCGTCAGTATGGGGAACAGTTAAGTTAAACAATAAAGACAAATTGTTAGTCGGAGTGATATACAAGAGTCCAAGTTCATGCCAAGAAAACCAACTAAAGCTCATGGAACTGATGAAGAAAGCAATGCAGATAAGGGATGTATCACACTACATGATATTTGGAGATTTCAATTTTCCAGAAATAGATTGGAAAGCCTTCAATGTGAAGGGAGGAGAAGAGAATCTCCCAACAAAGTTCTTTGATACGGTAAATGACCTATACCTATGCCAACATGTTGATTTTCCGACACGGTATAGACATGGTCAGGAGCCATCAACACTGGATCTGGTGTTTACAAACGAAGAGTATATGATAGACAATCTAGGGACGGATATGGAAGCAAGAATGGAAGTAGTGGAAAAAGCAGTTGAAACCACTGAGGCTAAACAAAATGAAACTGAAGAAAAAGTGGTAGAAGTGGAAAAAAGGCAAGATGAAGAGAAGAGGAAAATAGAAGCTCTTGATGAGGGAATTGCAAAAGTGAAGGAGGAAACTATGAAGAAAATTGATGAGCTGGATCAACAAGTGCAGGATTCTAAAAAGGAAACAGACAAATCGGTGGGGAAAATTGAAAAGAGATTACAGGAAATGGATGATACAATGGATAGAGTAATTGAGATGAAAATACAGGAAGCTAGAGAGGAAGAAAAAGAGCGTGAGAAAAGAGTAAAGAACCTGATGATATATAATTTAGCTGAAAGCAGGGAAAAGGAAGGAGAAGAAAGGAAAGACTATGACAATAAAAGAGTGGAGAAGATAATGGAGATTTTGAAGGTTGACGAGGCATGAGTTAACCAGGTCATAAGAATTGGAAAATATGATGAGAAAAGACCCGTTGATAAGCCCAGGCCCATTAGAATAAGGGTAGAGGCAGAAAGAAAGAAATTTGAAATCCTGAAGAAAGCTAACCAAATTAAGCAGAATGAAGAGGTGGAATACCAGAGAATAGTGATAACAATGGACAAGACAGTAAAAGAGAGGAAAGAAGACCAAATACTCAGAGACGAGCTAAAGAGGAGGAAGGAAAATGGTGAGACAGATGTAATAATAAGAAGAGGAAAAATAGTGAAGAGGGTGGTGGAAAGGAATATTAATAAAGAGGAACAACAAGACAAAGAAGGAAATATGGAAAAGGATGAGGATGAACATGGTGTTGAAGGAAATGAGGAAAATATTGAAGGAAGAGGACAGCAAAAAGATGAGGGAAGAGGAGAGGTTGAGAACAGATCAGTGATGACACCAAACAGAGCCCAGAGTGCGGTCCCTTTAGGTCCAACAGGAAGGGGGAGAGGCAGGACCCCACACAAAGACTAGAGTCAGGAACTAGACAAAAGGATGGAATGATGACAAATCAGAAAGCTACAATGGACAATGTCAGTGATTATGTCTTAAACTGCTACTATGCAAATGCACAAAGCATAAACAACAAGTTATCGGAGCTCAGGGAAGCAGTAGACTTATGGAAGCCTAAGATTATAGCCATAACTGAAGCCTGTACCGAGGGAAGAAGTGATGCAGAGATAAATATACAGGGATATACACCTTACAGAGACGATCGAGGAAGAGGTGCATTGCTGTACATACACAAGAGCATAGATTACACTCCATGTGATGAGCTCACAAAAACAGAGTTTGAGTCATCAGTATGGGGAACAGTTAAGTTAAACAATAAAGACAAATTGTTAGTCGGAGTGATATACAAGAGTCCAAGTTCATGCCAAGAAAACCAACTAAAGCTCATGGAACTGATGAAGAAAGCAATGCAGATAAGGGATGTATCACACTACATGATATTTGGAGATTTCAATTTTCCAGAAATAGATTGGAAAGCCTTCAATGTGAAGGGAGGAGAAGAGAATCTCCCAACAAAGTTCTTTGATACGGTAAATGACCTATACCTATGCCAACATGTTGATTTTCCGACACGGTATAGACATGGTCAGGAGCCATCAACACTGGATCTGGTGTTTACAAACGAAGAGTATATGATAGACAATCTAGGGACGGATATGGAAGCAAGAATGGAAGTAGTGGAAAAAGCAGTTGAAACCAATGAGGCTAAACAAAATGAAACTGAAGAAAAAGTGGTAGAAGTGGAAAAAAGGCAAGATGAAGAGAAGAGGAAAATAGAAGCTCTTGATGAGGGAATTGCAAAAGTGAAGGAGGAAACTATGAAGAAAATTGATGAGCTGGATCAACAAGTGCAGGATTCTAAAAAGGAAACAGACAAATCGGTGGGGAAAATTGAAAAGAGATTACAGGAAATGGATGATACAATGGATAGAGTAATTGAGATGAAAATACAGGAAGCTAGAGAGGAAGAAAAAGAGCGTGAGAAAAGAGTAAAGAACCTGATGATATATAATTTAGCTGAAAGCAGGGAAAAGGAAGGAGAAGAAAGGAAAGACTATGACAATAAAAGAGTGGAGAAGATAATGGAGATTTTGAAGGTTGACGAGGCATGAGTTAACCAGGTCATAAGAATTGGAAAATATGATGAGAAAAGACCCGTTGATAAGCCCAGGCCCATTAGAATAAGGGTAGAGGCAGAAAGAAAGAAATTTGAAATCCTGAAGAAAGCTAACCAAATTAAGCAGAATGAAGAGGTGGAATACCAGAGAATAGTGATAACAATGGACAAGACAGTAAAAGAGAGGAAAGAAGACCAAATACTCAGAGACGAGCTAAAGAGGAGGAAGGAAAATGGTGAGACAGATGTAATAATAAGAAGAGGAAAAATAGTGAAGAGGGTGGTGGAAAGGAATATTAATAAAGAGGAACAACAAGACAAAGAAGGAAATATGGAAAAGGATGAGGATGAACATGGTGTTGAAGGAAATGAGGAAAATATTGAAGGAAGAGGACAGCAAAAAGATGAGGGAAGAGGAGAGGTTGAGAACAGATCAGTGATGACACCAAACAGAGCCCAGAGTGCGGTCCCTTTAGGTCCAACAGGAAGGGGGAGAGGCAGGACCCCACACAAAGACTAGAGTCAGGAACTAGACAAAAGGATGGAATGATGACAAATCAGAAAGCTACAATGGACAATGTCAGTGATTATGTCTTAAACTGCTACTATGCAAATGCACAAAGCATAAACAACAAGTTATCGGAGCTCAGGGAAGCAGTAGACTTATGGAAGCCTAAGATTATAGCCATAACTGAAGCCTGTACCGAGGGAAGAAGTGATGCAGAGATAAATATACAGGGATATACACCTTACAGAGACGATCGAGGAAGAGGTGCATTGCTGTACATACACAAGAGCATAGATTACACTCCATGTGATGAGCTCACAAAAACAGAGTTTGAGTCGTCAGTATGGGGAACAGTTAAGTTAAACAATAAAGACAAATTGTTAGTCGGAGTGATATACAAGAGTCCAAGTTCATGCCAAGAAAACCAACTAAAGCTCATGGAACTGATGAAGAAAGCAATGCAGATAAGGGATGTATCACACTACATGATATTTGGAGATTTCAATTTTCCAGAAATAGATTGGAAAGCCTTCAATGTGAAGGGAGGAGAAGAGAATCTCCCAACAAAGTTCTTTGATACGGTAAATGACCTATACCTATGCCAACATGTTGATTTTCCGACACGGTATAGACATGGTCAGGAGCCATCAACACTGGATCTGGTGTTTACAAACGAAGAGTATATGATAGACAATCTAGGGACGGATATGGAAGCAAGAATGGAAGTAGTGGAAAAAGCAGTTGAAACCACTGAGGCTAAACAAAATGAAACTGAAGAAAAAGTGGTAGAAGTGGAAAAAAGGCAAGATGAAGAGAAGAGGAAAATAGAAGCTCTTGATGAGGGAATTGCAAAAGTGAAGGAGGAAACTATGAAGAAAATTGATGAGCTGGATCAACAAGTGCAGGATTCTAAAAAGGAAACAGACAAATCGGTGGGGAAAATTGAAAAGAGATTACAGGAAATGGATGATACAATGGATAGAGTAATTGAGATGAAAATACAGGATGCTAGAGAGGAAGAAAAAGAGCGTGAGAAAAGAGTAAAGAACCTGATGATATATAATGTAGCTGAAAGCAGGGAAAAGGAAGGAGAAGAAAGGAAAGACTATGACAATAAAAGAGTGGAGAAGATAATGGAGATTTTGAAGGTTGACGAGGCAGGAGTTAACCAGGTCATAAGAATTGGAAAATATGATGAGAAAAGACCCGTTGATAAGCCCAGGCCCATTAGAATAAGGGTAGAGGCAGAAAGAAAGAAATTTGAAATCCTGAAGAAAGCTAACCAAATTAAGCAGAATGAAGAGGTGGAATACCAGAGAATAGTGATAACAATGGACAAGACAGTAAAAGAGAGGAAAGAAGACCAAATACTCAGAGACGAGCTAAAGAGGAGGAAGGAAAATGGTGAGACAGATGTAATAATAAGAAGAGGAAAAATAGTGAAGAGGGTGGTGGAAAGGAATATTAATAAAGAGGAACAACAAGACAAAGAAGGAAATATGGAAAAGGATGAGGATGAACATGGTGTTGAAGGAAATGAGGAAAATATTGAAGGAAGAGGACAGCAAAAAGATGAGGGAAGAGGAGAGGTTGAGAACAGATCAGTGATGACACCAAACAGAGCCCAGAGTGCGGTCCCTTTAGGTCCAACAGGAAGGGGGAGAGGCAGGACCCCACACAAAGACTAGAGTCAGGAACTAGACAAAAGGATGGAATGATGACAAATCAGAAAGCTACAATGGACAATGTCAGTGATTATGTCTTAAACTGCTACTATGCAAATGCACAAAGCATAAACAACAAGTTATCGGAGCTCAGGGAAGCAGTAGACTTATGGAAGCCTAAGATTATAGCCATAACTGAAGCCTGTACCGAGGGAAGAAGTGATGCAGAGATAAATATACAGGGATATACACCTTACAGAGACGATCGAGGAAGAGGTGCATTGCTGTACATACACAAGAGCATAGATTACACTCCATGTGATGAGCTCACAAAAACAGAGTTTGAGTCGTCAGTATGGGGAACAGTTAAGTTAAACAATAAAGACAAATTGTTAGTCGGAGTGATATACAAGAGTCCAAGTTCATGCCAAGAAAACCAACTAAAGCTCATGGAACTGATGAAGAAAGCAATGCAGATAAGGGATGTATCACACTACATGATATTTGGAGATTTCAATTTTCCAGAAATAGATTGGAAAGCCTTCAATGTGAAGGGAGGAGAAGAGAATCTCCCAACAAAGTTCTTTGATACGGTAAATGACCTATACCTATGCCAACATGTTGATTTTCCGACACGGTATAGACATGGTCAGGAGCCATCAACACTGGATCTGGTGTTTACAAACGAAGAGTATATGATAGACAATCTAGGGACGGATATGGAAGCAAGAATGGAAGTAGTGGAAAAAGCAGTTGAAACCACTGAGGCTAAACAAAATGAAACTGAAGAAAAAGTGGTAGAAGTGGAAAAAAGGCAAGATGAAGAGAAGAGGAAAATAGAAGCTCTTGATGAGGGAATTGCAAAAGTGAAGGAGGAAACTATGAAGAAAATTGATGAGCTGGATCAACAAGTGCAGGATTCTAAAAAGGAAACAGACAAATCGGTGGGGAAAATTGAAAAGAGATTACAGGAAATGGATGATACAATGGATAGAGTAATTGAGATGAAAATACAGGATGCTAGAGAGGAAGAAAAAGAGCGTGAGAAAAGAGTAAAGAACCTGATGATATATAATGTAGCTGAAAGCAGGGAAAAGGAAGGAGAAGAAAGGAAAGACTATGACAATAAAAGAGTGGAGAAGATAATGGAGATTTTGAAGGTTGACGAGGCAGGAGTTAACCAGGTCATAAGAATTGGAAAATATGATGAGAAAAGACCCGTTGATAAGCCCAGGCCCATTAGAATAAGGGTAGAGGCAGAAAGAAAGAAATTTGAAATCCTGAAGAAAGCTAACCAAATTAAGCAGAATGAAGAGGTGGAATACCAGAGAATAGTGATAACAACGGACAAGACAGTAAAAGAGAGGAAAGAAGACCAAATACTCAGAGACGAGCTAAAGAGGAGGAAGGAAAATGGTGAGACAGATGTAATAATAAGAAGAGGAAAAATAGTGAAGAGGGTGGTGGAAAGGAATATTAATAAAGAGGAACAACAAGACAAAGAAGGAAATATGGAAAAGGATGAGGATGAACATGGTGTTGAAGGAAATGAGGAAAATATTGAAGGAAGAGGACAGCAAAAAGATGAGGGAAGAGGAGAGGTTGAGAACAGATCAGTGATGACACCAAACAGAGCCCAGAGTGCGGTCCCTTTAGGTCCAACAGGAAGGGGGAGAGGCAGGACCCCACACAAAGACTAGAGTCAGGAACTAGACAAAAGGATGGAATGATGACAAATCAGAAAGCTACAATGGACAATGTCAGTGATTATGTCTTAAACTGCTACTATGCAAATGCACAAAGCATAAACAACAAGTGGAAAGGAATATTAATAAAGAGGAACAACAAGACAAAGAAGGAAATATGGAAAAGGATGAGGATGAACATAGTGTTGAAGGAAATGAGGAAAATATTGAAGGAAGAGGACAGCAAAAAGATGAGGGAAGAGGAGAGGTTGAGAACAGATCAGTGATGACACCAGTGGGAAACAGTCATAGGACTGATTAAAAGTCCATTAAACTGATACTGATACTGATACTGAAGGTAATATGATACCCAGCTTCCATTTAATGATTAATATTATAAAACAGCCTTCAAATAATTGCCTTGTTGTTTTTGAATTTGCAGACAACCTCCATCTGACGGGAAGGGCACGGACAAACAGCATCTGAGGGAAGGAGTGCAGACCGCATCCATCTACAAGGTAATATGATACCCAGCCTCCATTTAATGATTAATATTATACACAGCCTTCATATAATTGCCTTGTTGTTTTTGAATTTGCAGACAACCTCCATCTGACGGGAAGGGCACGGACAAACGGCATCTGAGGGAAGGAGTGCAGACCGCATCCATCTACAAGGTAATATGATACCCAGCCTCCATTTAATGATTAATATTATACACAGCCTTCATATAATTGCCTTGTTGTTTTTGAATTTGCAGACAACCTCCATCTGACGGGAAGGGCACGGACAAACAGCATCTGAGGGAAGGAGTGCAGACCGCATCCATCTACAAGGTCAACACATGGAAAGGAGAAGTGCAATATATGTGAAAAGACAGTAGGTGATAGAGATAAGGCACTGGAGTGTGGATGGTGCAGTGTGTCGCAACATGTAAAATGCTTGAATCTAGCAGACAGGGACTACAAAGTATTGGGGAAAAGTACCAATGTTAAATGGTTCTGCGACAGATGTGACCCCACAGTAATGACGACACTAAAGTTTATGAGAGAAGTGAAAGACAAACAGCATGATATGGAAGCAAGAATGGAAGTAGTGGAAAAAGCAGTTGAAACCACTGAGGCTAAACAAAATGAAACTGAAGAAAAAGTGGTAGAAGTGGAAAAAAGGCAAGATGAAGAGAAGAGGAAAATAGAAGCTCTTGATGAGGGAATTGCAAAAGTGAAGGAGGAAACTATGAAGAAAATTGATGAGCTGGATCAACAAGTGCAGGATTCTAAAAAGGAAACAGACAAATCGGTGGGGAAAATTGAAAAGAGATTACAGGAAATGGATGATACAATGGATAGAGTAATTGAGATGAAAATACAGGATGCTAGAGAGGAAGAAAAAGAGCGTGAGAAAAGAGTAAAGAACCTGATGATATATAATGTAGCTGAAAGCAGGGAAAAGGAAGGAGAAGAAAGGAAAGACTATGACAATAAAAGAGTGGAGAAGATAATGGAGATTTTGAAGGTTGACGAGGCAGGAGTTAACCAGGTCATAAGAATTGGAAAATATGATGAGAAAAGACCCGTTGATAAGCCCAGGCCCATTAGAATAAGGGTAGAGGCAGAAAGAAAGAAATTTGAAATCCTGAAGAAAGCTAACCAAATTAAGCAGAATGAAGAGGTGGAATACCAGAGAATAGTGATAACAACGGACAAGACAGTAAAAGAGAGGAAAGAAGACCAAATACTCAGAGACGAGCTAAAGAGGAGGAAGGAAAATGGTGAGACAGATGTAATAATAAGAAGAGGAAAAATAGTGAAGAGGGTGGTGGAAAGGAATATTAATAAAGAGGAACAACAAGACAAAGAAGGAAATATGGAAAAGGATGAGGATGAACATGGTGTTGAAGGAAATGAGGAAAATATTGAAGGAAGAGGACAGCAAAAAGATGAGGGAAGAGGAGAGGTTGAGAACAGATCAGTGATGACACCACACAGAGCCCAGAGTGCGGTCCCTTTAGGTCCAACAGGAAGGGGGAGAGGCAGGACCCCACACAAAGACTAGAGTCAGGAACTAGACAAAAGGATGGAATGATGACAAATCAGAAAGCTACAATGGACAATGTCAGTGATTATGTCTTAAACTGCTACTATGCAAATGCACAAAGCATAAACAACAAGTGGAAAGGAATATTAATAAAGAGGAACAACAAGACAAAGAAGGAAATATGGAAAAGGATGAGGATGAACATGGTGTTGAAGGAAATGAGGAAAATATTGAAGGAAGAGGACAGCAAAAAGATGAGGGAAGAGGAGAGGTTGAGAACAGATCAGTGATGACACCAAACAGAGCCCAGAGTGCGGTCCCTTTAGGTCCAACAGGAAGGGGGAGAGGCAGGACCCCACACAAAGACTAGAGTCAGGAACTAGACAAAAGGATGGAATGATGACAAATCAGAAAGCTACAATGGACAATGTCAGTGATTATGTCTTAAACTGCTACTATGCAAATGCACAAAGCATAAACAACAAGTTATCGGAGCTCAGGGAAGCAGTAGACTTATGGAAGCCTAAGATTATAGCCATAACTGAAGCCTGTACCGAGGGAAGAAGTGATGCAGAGATAAATATACAGGGATATACACCTTACAGAGACGATCGAGGAAGAGGTGCATTGCTGTACATACACAAGAGCATAGATTACACTCCATGTGATGAGCTCACAAAAACAGAGTTTGAGTCGTCAGTATGGGGAACAGTTAAGTTAAACAATAAAGACAAATTGTTAGTCGGAGTGATATACAAGAGTCCAAGTTCATGCCAAGAAAACCAACTAAAGCTCATGGAACTGATGAAGAAAGCAATGCAGATAAGGGATGTATCACACTACATGATATTTGGAGATTTCAATTTTCCAGAAATAGATTGGAAAGCCTTCAATGTGAAGGGAGGAGAAGAGAATCTCCCAACAAAGTTCTTTGATACGGTAAATGACCTATACCTATGCCAACATGTTGATTTTCCGACACGGTATAGACATGGTCAGGAGCCATCAACACTGGATCTGGTGTTTACAAACGAAGAGTATATGATAGACAATCTAGGGACGGATATGGAAGCAAGAATGGAAGTAGTGGAAAAAGCAGTTGAAACCACTGAGGCTAAACAAAATGAAACTGAAGAAAAAGTGGTAGAAGTGGAAAAAAGGCAAGATGAAGAGAAGAGGAAAATAGAAGCTCTTGATGAGGGAATTGCAAAAGTGAAGGAGGAAACTATGAAGAAAATTGATGAGCTGGATCAACAAGTGCAGGATTCTAAAAAGGAAACAGACAAATCGGTGGGGAAAATTGAAAAGAGATTACAGGAAATGGATGATACAATGGATAGAGTAATTGAGATGAAAATACAGGAAGCTAGAGAGGAAGAAAAAGAGCGTGAGAAAAGAGTAAAGAACCTGATGATATATAATTTAGCTGAAAGCAGGGAAAAGGAAGGAGAAGAAAGGAAAGACTATGACAATAAAAGAGTGGAGAAGATAATGGAGATTTTGAAGGTTGACGAGGCATGAGTTAACCAGGTCATAAGAATTGGAAAATATGATGAGAAAAGACCCGTTGATAAGCCCAGGCCCATTAGAATAAGGGTAGAGGCAGAAAGAAAGAAATTTGAAATCCTGAAGAAAGCTAACCAAATTAAGCAGAATGAAGAGGTGGAATACCAGAGAATAGTGATAACAATGGACAAGACAGTAAAAGAGAGGAAAGAAGACCAAATACTCAGAGACGAGCTAAAGAGGAGGAAGGAAAATGGTGAGACAGATGTAATAATAAGAAGAGGAAAAATAGTGAAGAGGGTGGTGGAAAGGAATATTAATAAAGAGGAACAACAAGACAAAGAAGGAAATATGGAAAAGGATGAGGATGAACATGGTGTTGAAGGAAATGAGGAAAATATTGAAGGAAGAGGACAGCAAAAAGATGAGGGAAGAGGAGAGGTTGAGAACAGATCAGTGATGACACCAAACAGAGCCCAGAGTGCGGTCCCTTTAGGTCCAACAGGAAGGGGGAGAGGCAGGACCCCACACAAAGACTAGAGTCAGGAACTAGACAAAAGGATGGAATGATGACAAATCAGAAAGCTACAATGGACAATGTCAGTGATTATGTCTTAAACTGCTACTATGCAAATGCACAAAGCATAAACAACAAGTTATCGGAGCTCAGGGAAGCAGTAGACTTATGGAAGCCTAAGATTATAGCCATAACTGAAGCCTGTACCGAGGGAAGAAGTGATGCAGAGATAAATATACAGGGATATACACCTTACAGAGACGATCGAGGAAGAGGTGCATTGCTGTACATACACAAGAGCATAGATTACACTCCATGTGATGAGCTCACAAAAACAGAGTTTGAGTCATCAGTATGGGGAACAGTTAAGTTAAACAATAAAGACAAATTGTTAGTCGGAGTGATATACAAGAGTCCAAGTTCATGCCAAGAAAACCAACTAAAGCTCATGGAACTGATGAAGAAAGCAATGCAGATAAGGGATGTATCACACTACATGATATTTGGAGATTTCAATTTTCCAGAAATAGATTGGAAAGCCTTCAATGTGAAGGGAGGAGAAGAGAATCTCCCAACAAAGTTCTTTGATACGGTAAATGACCTATACCTATGCCAACATGTTGATTTTCCGACACGGTATAGACATGGTCAGGAGCCATCAACACTGGATCTGGTGTTTACAAACGAAGAGTATATGATAGACAATCTAGGGACGGATATGGAAGCAAGAATGGAAGTAGTGGAAAAAGCAGTTGAAACCACTGAGGCTAAACAAAATGAAACTGAAGAAAAAGTGGTAGAAGTGGAAAAAAGGCAAGATGAAGAGAAGAGGAAAATAGAAGCTCTTGATGAGGGAATTGCAAAAGTGAAGGAGGAAACTATGAAGAAAATTGATGAGCTGGATCAACAAGTGCAGGATTCTAAAAAGGAAACAGACAAATCGGTGGGGAAAATTGAAAAGAGATTACAGGAAATGGATGATACAATGGATAGAGTAATTGAGATGAAAATACAGGAAGCTAGAGAGGAAGAAAAAGAGCGTGAGAAAAGAGTAAAGAACCTGATGATATATAATTTAGCTGAAAGCAGGGAAAAGGAAGGAGAAGAAAGGAAAGACTATGACAATAAAAGAGTGGAGAAGATAATGGAGATTTTGAAGGTTGACGAGGCAGGAGTTAACCAGGTCATAAGAATTGGAAAATATGATGAGAAAAGACCCGTTGATAAGCCCAGGCCCATTAGAATAAGGGTAGAGGCAGAAAGAAAGAAATTTGAAATCCTGAAGAAAGCTAACCAAATTAAGCAGAATGAAGAGGTGGAATACCAGAGAATAGTGATAACAACGGACAAGACAGTAAAAGAGAGGAAAGAAGACCAAATACTCAGAGACGAGCTAAAGAGGAGGAAGGAAAATGGTGAGACAGATGTAATAATAAGAAGAGGAAAAATAGTGAAGAGGGTGGTGGAAAGGAATATTAATAAAGAGGAACAACAAGACAAAGAAGGAAATATGGAAAAGGATGAGGATGAACATGGTGTTGAAGGAAATGAGGAAAATATTGAAGGAAGAGGACAGCAAAAAGATGAGGGAAGAGGAGAGGTTGAGAACAGATCAGTGATGACACCAAACAGAGCCCAGAAAAAGTGGAAGAGTATAGACAGGATCCATTAAAAAAAATATTGATTAGAAATCTAATAGAAATGTATATGATAAAAACATAGGTAATCATGTGAAATGTGAATAAAAAAAATCGGTCGCAATATGAAATGCGTTTATTCTCGTGATCATGTGGTTTGTTGGAAAAAAGAAATAAGCAATGAATGTTTTAATATTAGGAATAACTATGTTCTGTGTTGCAATAATATTATTGCAACAATCTTCAAATATTAAATGATACATAATGAGAATAATTAGTGATGATAATGTTATGTGAAAGTAAATGTGAATGTAATAATCATAAATTAGTAGGAAAGTTTTCTATAAGTACATCCTATGCATTTTTATTATCTCAATCTGATTGGAAGAGTACAGACGGCCACCATCTAAAAAATGAAATAATCAATGATAGGGTAATGATTAGATATTGAATAGACATGCATGTGATAAAACTTGCACTAATATAAACAAGGTAAAATCGGATTCATGATGTGAATGTAATAATCATAAATTAAAGTAAAGTTTTTCCATTAATGAGGTATAATGTTGTGTGCTAATGAAATAATCAATGATAGGGTAATGATTAGATATTTAATAGAAATGTATGTGATAAAAACATAGGTGATCATGTGAAATGTGAATAAAAAATATTAGTAGCGATATGTGGAATGTGATAAGCATTTGCCTTTAACAAAAATAAAAGGTAAAATATGATACATAATGTGAATGTAATAGTCCTAAATTAAAGTTTTTCCATTGGTACATCCAGTTGTATTGCTTTAGGACACCAGTTATATTGTTTTAGGACATGATTTTAGGACACCAGTTATATTGCTTTAGGACACCAGTTATATTGTTTTAGGACATGATTTTAGGACACCAGTTATATTGCTTTAGGATACCAGTTATATTATTTTAGGACATGATTTTAGGACACCAGTTGTATTGCTTTAGGACACCAGTTGTATTGCTTTAGGACACCAGTTATATTGCTTAAGGACATCAGTTATATTGTTTTAGGACATGATTTTAGGACACCAGTTATATTGCTTAAGGACGCCAGTTGTATTGCTTTAGGACGACAGTTGTATTGCTTTAGGACACCAGTTATATTGCTTTAGGACACCAGTTATATTGTTTTAGGACATGATTTTAGGACACCAGTTATATTGCTTTAGGACACCAGTTGTATTGCTTTAGGCCACCAGTTATATTGCTTTAGGACACCAGTTATATTGCTTTAGGACGCCAGTTGTATTGCTTTAGGACACCAGTTATATTGCTTTAGGACACCAGTTATATTGCTTTAGGACACCAGTTGTATTGCTTTAGGACGCCAGTTGTATTGCTTTAGGACACCAGTTATATTGTTTTAGGACATGATTTTAGGACACCAGTTATATTGTTTTAGGACATGATTTTAGGACACCAGTTATATTGTTTTAGGACATGATTTTAGGACACCAGTTGTATTGCTTTAGGACACCAGTTATATTATTTTAGGACATGATTTTAGGACACCAGTTATATTGCTTTAGGACACCAGTTGTATTGCTTTAGGACACCAGTTATATTGTTTTAGGACATGATTTTAGGACACCAGTTATATTGCTTTAGGACACCAGTTATATTATTTTAGGACATGATTTTAGGACACCAGTTATATTGCTTTAGGACACCAGTTGTATTGCTTTAGGACACCAGTTGTATTGCTTTAGGACACCAGTTATATTGCTTTAGGACACCAGTTATATTATTTTAGGACATGATTTTAGGACACCAGTTATATTGCTTTAGGACGACAGTTGTATTGCTTTAGGACGCCAGTTGTATTGCTTTAGGACACCAGTTATATTGTTTTAGGACATGATTTTAGGACATCAGTTATATTGCTTTAGGACACCAGTTATATTATTTTAGGACACCAGTTATATTGCTTTAGGACGCCAGTTGTATTGCTTTAGGACACCAGTTATATTGTTTTAGGATACCAGTTATATTATTTTAGGACATGATTTTAGGACACCAGTTATATTGCTTTAGGATACCAGTTATATTATTTTAGGACATGATTTTAGGACACCAGTTGTATTGCTTTAGGACACCAGTTGTATTGCTTTAGGACACCAGTTATATTGCTTTAGGACACCAGTTATATTATTTTAGGACATGATTTTAGGACACCAGTTATATTGCTTTAGGACGCCAGTTGTATTGCTTTAGGACGCCAGTTGTATTGCGTTAGGACACCAGTTATATTGTTTTAGGACATGATTTTAGGACACCAGTTATATTGCTTTAGGACATGATTTTAGGACACCAGTTATATTGCTTTAGGACACCAGTTATATTATTTTAGGACATGATTTTAGGACACCAGTTATATTGCTTTAGGACGCCAGTTGTATTGCTTTAGGATACCAGTTATATTATTTTAGGACATGATTTTAGGACACCAGTTGTATTGCTTTAGGACACCAGTTGTATTGCTTTAGGACACCAGTTATATTGCTTAAGGACATCAGTTATATTGTTTTAGGACATGATTTTAGGACACCAGTTATATTGCTTTAGGACACCAGTTATATTATTTTAGGACATGATTTTAGGACACCAGTTATATTGCTTAAGGACGCCAGTTGTATTGCTTTAGGACGCCAGTTGTATTGCTTTAGGACACCAGTTATATTGCTTTAGGACACCTGTTATATTGCTTTAGGACGCCAGTTGTATTGCTTTAGGACACCAGTTATATTGCTTTAGGACATGATTTTAGGACACCAGTTGTATTGCTTTAGGACGCCAGTTGTATTGCTTTAGGACACCAGTTATATTGCTTTAGGACACCAGTTGTATTGCTTTAGGACACCAGTTATATTGTTTTAGGACATGATTTTAGGACACCAGTTGTATTGCTTTAGGACGCCAATTGTATTGCTTTAGGACATGATTTTAGGACACCAGTTGTATTGCTTTAGGACACCAGTTATATTGTTTTAAGACATGATTTTAGGACACCAGTTGTATTGCTTTAGGAAACCAGTTGTATTGCTTTAGGACACCAGTTGTATTGCTTTAGGACGCCAGTTGTATTGCTTTAGGACACCAGTTATATTGTTTTAGGACATGATTTTAGGACACCAGTTATATTGTTTTAGGACATGATTTTAGGACACCAGTTGTATTGCTTTAGGACACCAGTTATATTGTTTTAGGACACCAGTTATATTGCTTAACGACGCCAGTTGTATTGCTTTAGGACACCAGTTATATTGCTTTAGGACGCCAGTTGTATTGCTTTAGGACACCAGTTATATTATTTTAGGACATGATTTTAGGACACCAGTTATATTGCTTTAGGACACCAGTTGTATTGCTTTAGGACACCAGTTATATTGTTTTAGGACATGATTTTAGGACACCAGTTGTATTGCTTTAGGACACCAGTTATATTGCTTTAGGACACCAGTTATATTGCTTTAGGACACCAGTTATATTGCTTTAGGACGCCAGTTGTATTGCTTTAGGACACCAGTTATATTGTTTTAGGACACCAGTTATATTGTTTTAGGACATGATTTTAGGACACCAGTTGTATTGCTTTAGGACACCAGTTATATTGCTTTAGGACACCAGTTATATTGCTTTAGGACACCAGTTATATTGTTTTAGGACACCAGTTATATTGTTTTAGGACACCAGTTGTATTGCTTTAGGACACCAGTTGTATTGCTTTAGGACGCCAGTTGTATTGCTTTAGGACGCCAGTTGTATTGCTTTAGGACACCAGTTATATTGCTTTAGGACACCAGTTATATTGCTTTAGGACGCCAGTTGTATTGCTTTAGGACATCAGTTATATTGCTTTAGGACACCAGTTGTATTGCTTTAGGACACCAGTTATATTATTTTAGGACATGATTTTAGGACACCAGTTATATTGCTTTAGGACACCAGTTGTATTGCTTTAGGACACCAGTTATATTGTTTTAGGACAAGATTTTAGGACACCAGTTATATTGCTTTAGGACACCAGTTATATTATTTTAGGACATGATTTTAGGACACCAGTTATATTGCTTTAGGACATCAGTTATATTGCTTTAGGACACCAGTTGTATTGCTTTAGGACACCAGTTATATTGCTTTAGGACACCAGTTATATTGTTTTAGGACATGATTTTAGGACACCAGTTGTATTGCTTTTGGACACCAGTTGTATTGCTTTAGGACACCAGTTGTATTGCTTTAGGACACCAGTTATATTGTTTTAGGACATGATTTTTGGACACCAGTTGTATTGCTTTAGGACGCCAGTTGTATTGCTTTAGGACGCCAGTTGTATTGCTTTAGGACGCCAGTTGTATTGCTTTAGGACACCAGTTATATTGCTTTAGGACACCAGTTGTATTGCTTTAGGACGCCAGTTGTATTGCTTGAGGACACCAGTTGTATTGCTTGAGGACACCAGTTATATCGCTTTAGGACACCAGTTATATTTAGGACATGATTTTAGGACACCAGTTATATTGCTTTAGGACACCAGTTATATTATTTTAGGATATGATTTTAGGACACCAGTTATATTGCTTTAGGACGCCAGTTGTATTGCTTTAGGACGCCAGTTGTATTGCTTTAGGACACCAGTTATGACAAATTATGAGAATAATGATGATAATGTAACGTGAAAGTAAATGTGAATGAAATAATCATAAATTAGTTGAAAAGTTTTTCCACGAGTACATCCTATGCATTTTTATTACCTTTGTTAAGTTGCAAAAAATGAAATGAGCAATGAATGAATGATTGGTCATGATAAAAATATGTGATTATGTGAAATATGATAAGCAAATAAATGTGAATGTAATAATCATGAATTAGTAGAATTGGTTGTCCATTAGTACATTATAATGCATTTTCAGTAAATATTAAATTTTGTATTTGTGATTATGTGAAATGTGAATTGAAAAAAATGGTAGCAATATGATAAGCATGTTTTTAATAAAAAATATAGGTAACCAAACTAAAAACGTGTATACTTGTGATAATTGGAATAAAATCTAATATCCTTTATTGGAAAATTGTTTGGTTTTTATTGAAATATTGAAGTCAGAAAATAAAAAATTCTCATTAAGGTAGTATTCAATGCCCAGGAATTATTTTTCTTGTAATGGTGCTAAAAATATCGGCCTGGGGAGGATGTAATGATATCATATTAGATGAGATATCACGAGATAAGATATCTCAAAGGGTCCTTATTCTGAGATCATTTTAGATGAGGTATAATATGAGTAGGTATTACATAAGATATCAAATGAAATGAGATGTCTGGTAGAATGGATATCATCCTTCCTAAGTGGCCATCTGCAGAGAGATAAGATGGGAGACATATTTTCAGAATGTTCCCCAAGATATCGGAACTTGCACCTCTCTTGTTTCTGATAATGATTTACAGTTCAGAGCCCTGTGAGGGCATTAAGTTCATAGATGACCCGACAGGGGAGCTTAATGCAGGGAGCAATGGACACCCTCCATGGTTGGACTGGCAAAATCAAAGAATTTGTCATAAGCTTTTCAAATGAGTCACCTGAACGGAGTCCACTGCAAATTGGAAATGATATTGTATCTCAAGTGGATAATGCAAAGTTATTGGGCATCTTCATTTTCAAAGACCTGAAATGGGACATGCATATATCCAAAATACGTAAGTAAGGCTGGACAGAGACCGCACTTCTCGTTTTACGCTGCTGTAAAGCCCCAAGTCACCATCTGGTCTACACCTGCCACATAAGGTCCATTCTGGAATATGCATGCCAAGTGTGGCACCCAGGGATTACTAAAGCCATGTTGAACTAATACAATATCAACTGAGAAATTATGACATATGAGTTGAGATTTGACATAAGATGAGATATTATACGAGATGATATCATATGAAGAGGTATCATTTGGGATGAGATATCATATGACATCATATGAGATAAGATATTATTTTAGATTTCATGTGAGATGGGATATAATTTTAAATATCATCTCAAACAACATCTCATTTGAGATATAATTTGAGTTGAGATGTCATTGAGATATAATATGAGACGTCACATGAGATATGATATCTCATCACTTATGATAACTCATCTCTTATGATATATCTTCTGATCTTCTTATAATATCTCATCTCTTATGATGTCTCTTAAGAGATATCATAAAAGATGAGATATCATAAGAGATGAGATGTCATAAGAGATGAGACATCATAAGAGATGAGATATCACAAGAGATGAGATATCATAAGAGATGAGATATCATAAGAGTTGAGATGTCATATGAGATGAGATATCATAAGAGATGAGACATCATAAGAGATGAGATATCATAAGAGATGAGACATCATAAGAGATGAGATATCATAAGAGATGAGATATCATAAGAGATGAGACATCACAAGAAATGATATATGATAAGAGATGAGATGTCATAAGAATTATCAGCAGAGATACCATAAGAGATGAGATATCATAAGAGATAAGATATCATAAGAGATGAGATATCATAAGAGATGAGATATCATAAGAGATGAGATATCATAAGAGATGAGATATCATAAGAGATGAGATATCATAAGAGATGAGACATCATAAGAGATGAGATATCATAAGAGATGAGATATCATAAGAGATGAGACATCACAAGAAATGATATATGATAAGAGATGAGATGTCATAAGAATTATCAGCAGAGATACCATAAGAGATGAGATATCATAAGAGATAAGATATCATAAGAGATGAGATATCATAAGAGATGAGATATCATAAGAGATAAGATATCATAAGAGATGAGATATCATAAGAGATGAGATATCATAAGAGATGAGATATCATAAAGGATAAGATATCATAAGAGATATCATAAGAGATATCATAAGAGATGAGATATCATAAGAGATGAGATATCATAAGAGATGAGATATCATAAGAGATGAGATATCATAAGAGATGAGATGTCAGAAGAGATGAGATATCATAAGAGATGAGACATCATAAGAGATGAGATATCATAAGAGATGAGATATCATAAGAGATGAGATGTCATAAGAGATGAGACATCATAAGAGATGAGATATCACAAGAGATGAGATATCATAAGAGATGAGATATCATAAGAGTTGAGATGTCATATGAGATGAGATATCACAAGAGATGAGATATCATAAGAGATGAGATATCATAAGAGATGAGACATCATAAGAGATGAGATATCATAAGAGATGAGACATCATAAGAGATGAGATATCATAAGAGATGAGATATCATAAGAGATGAGACATCACAAGAAATGATATATGATAAGAGATGAGATGTCATAAGAATTATCAGCAGAGATACCATAAGAGATGAGATATCATAAGAGATAAGATATCATAAGAGATGAGATATCATAAGAGATGAGATATCATAAGAGATGAGATATCATAAGAGATGAGATATCATAAGAGATGAGATATCATAAGAGATGAGACATCATAAGAGATGAGATATCATAAGAGATGAGATATCATAAGAGATGAGACATCACAAGAAATGATATATGATAAGAGATGAGATGTCATAAGAATTATCAGCAGAGATACCATAAGAGATGAGATATCATAAGAGATAAGATATCATAAGAGATGAGATATCATAAGAGATGAGATATCATAAGAGATAAGATATCATAAGAGATGAGATATCATAAGAGATGAGATATCATAAGAGATGAGATATCATAAAGGATAAGATATCATAAGAGATATCATAAGAGATATCATAAGAGATGAGATATCATAAGAGATGAGATATCATAAGAGATGAGATATCATAAGAGATGAGATATCATAAGAGATGAGATGTCAGAAGAGATGAGATATCATAAGAGATGAGACATCATAAGAGATGAGATATCATAAGAGATGAGATATCATAAGAGATGAGACATCACAAGAAATGATATATGATAATAGATGAGATGTCATAAGAATTATCAGCAGAGAAACCATAAGAGATGAGATATCATAAGAGATAAGATATCATAAGAGATGAGATATCATAAGAGATGAGATATCATAAGAGATGAGATATCATAAGAGATGAGATATCATAAGAGATGAGATATCATAAGAGATGAGACATCATAAGAGATGAGATATCATAAGAGATGAGATATCATAAGAGATGAGACATCACAAGAAATGATATATGATAAGAGATGAGATATCATAAGAGATAAGATATCATAAGAGATGAGATATCATAAGAGATGAGATATCATAAGAGATAAGATATCATAAGAGATGAGATATCATAAGAGATGAGATATCATAAGAGATGAGATATCATAAAGGATAAGATATCATAAGAGATATCATAAGAGATGAGATATCATAAGAGATGAGATATCATAAGAGATGAGATATCATAAGAGATGAGATATCATAAGAGATGAGATGTCAGAAGAGATCAGATATCACAAGAGATGAGATATCATAAGAGATAAGATATCATAAGAGATGAAACATCATAAGAGATGAGATATCATAAGAGATGAGATATCATAAGAGATAAGATATCATAAGAGATGAGACATCATAAGAGATGACATAACATAAGAGATGAGATATCATAAGAGATATCATAAGAGATGAGATATCGTAAGAGATGAGATGTCATAAGAGATGAGACATCATAAGAGATGAGATATCATAAGAGTTGATATATCATATGAGATGAGATATCATATGAGATGAGATGTCATAAGAGATGACATAACATAAGAGATGAGATATCATAAGAGATATCATAAGAGATGAGACATCATAAGAGATGAGATATCATAAGAGATGAGGTATCATAAGAGATAAGATATCATAAGAGATGAGACATCATAAGAGATGACATAACATAAGAGATGAGATATCATAAGAGATATCATAAGAGATGAGATATCATAAGAGATGAGATGTCATAAGAGATGAGACATCATAAGAGATGAGATGTCATAAGAGATATCATACGAGATTGGATATCATAAGAGATGAGATATCATAAGAGATGAGACATCATAAGATGAGATATTATAAGAGATGAGATATCATAAGAGATGAGATATCATAAGAAATGAGATATCATAAGAGATGAGACATCATAAGAGATGAGACATCATAAGAGATGAGATGTCATAAGAGATGAGATATCATAAGAGATGAGATATCTTAAGAGATGAGATATAAGAATTATCAGAAGAGATATCATAAGAGATGAGATAACATAAGAGATGAGATATTATAAGAGATGAGATATCATAAGAGATCAGATATCTTAAGAGATGAGTTATCATAAGAGATGAGATATCATAAGAGATGAGATGTCATAAGAGATGAGATGTCATAAGAGATATCATACGAGATGGGATATCATAAGAGATGAGATATCATAAGAGATGAGACATCATAAGAGATGAGATATTATAAGAGATGAGATATCATAAGAGATGAGATATCATAAGAAATGAGATATCATAAGAGATGAGATATCATAAGAGATGAGATATCATAAGAGATGAGATATCTTAAGAGATGAGATATAAGAATTATCAGAAGAGATATCATAAGAGATGAGATAACATAAGAGATGAGACATCATAAGAGATGAGACATCATAAGAGATGAGATATCATAAGAGATGAGATATCTTAAGAGATGAGATATAAGAATTATCAGAAGAGATATCATAAGAGATGAGATAACATAAGAGATGAGATATTATAAGAGATGAGATATCATAAGAGATCAGATATCTTAAGATATGAGTTATCATAAGAGATGAGATATCATAAGAGATGAGATATCATAAGAGATGAGATATCATAAGAGATGAGATATCATAAGAGATGAGATATCATAAGTGATGAGATATTATAAGAGATTTCATAAGTGATGAGATATTATAAGAGATGTGATATCATAAGAGATGAGATATTATTAGAGATGAGATATCATAAGTGATGAGATATTATAAGAGATTTCATAAGTGATGAGATATTATAAGAGATGAGACATCATAAGAGATGAGATATCATCAGAGATGAGATATCATTAGAGATGAGATATCATAAGAGATGAGATATTATAAGTGATGAGATATTATAAGAGATGAGACTACATAAGAGATGAGATATCATAAGAGATGAGATATCATGAGAAATATCAGAAGAGATGAGATATCATAAGAGATGAGATATCATAAGAGATGAGATATCATAAGAGATGAGATATTATAAGAGATGAGATATCATTAGAGATGAGATATCATCAGAGATGAGATATCATTAGAGATGAGATATCATAAGAGATTTCATAAGTGATGAGATATTATAAGAGATGAGACATCATAAGAGATGAGATATCATAAGAGTTGATATATCATAAGAGATGAGATATCATAAGAGATGAGATATCATAAGAGATGAGATATCATAAGTGATGAGATATTATAAGAGAAGAGACATCATAAGAGATGAGATATCATAAGTGATGAGATATTATAAGAGATGAGACATCATAAGAGATGAGATATCATAAGAGTTGATATACCATAAGAGATGAGATATCATAAGAGATATCATAAGAGATGAGATATCATAAGAGATGAGATATCATAAGAGATGAGATATCATAAGTGATGAGATATTATAAGAGATGAGACATCATAAGAGATGAGATATCATAAGAGATGAGATATCATTAGAGATGAGATATCATTAGAGATGAGATATCATAAGAGATGAGATATCATAAGTGATGAGATATTATAAGAGATGAGACATCATAAGAGATGAGATATCATAAGAGATGAGATATCATAAAGGATAAGATATCATAAGAGATATCATAAGAGATGAGATATCATAAAGGATAAGATATCATAAGAGATATCATAAGAGATGAGATATCATAAGAGATGAGATATCATAAAAATTATCAGCAGAAATACCATAAGAGATGAGATATCATAAGAGATAAGATATCATAAGAGATGAGATATCATAAGAGATATCATAAGAGATAAGATATCATAAGAGATGAGATGTCATAAGAGATGAGATATCATAAGAGATGAGATATCATAAGAGATATCATAAGAGATAAGATATCATAAGAGATGAGATATCATAAGAGATGAGATATCATAAGAGATGAGATATCATAAGAGATGAGATAACATAAGAGATGAAATATCATAAGAGATGAGATATCATAAGAGATGAGATATCATAAGAGATGAGATATCATAAGAGATGAGATATCATAAGAGATGAGATAACATAAGAGATGAGATATCATAAGAGATGATATATCATAAGAGATGAGATAACATAAGAGATGAAATATCATAAGAGATGAGATGTCATAAGAGATGAGATATCATAAGAGATGAGATATCATAAGAGATATCATAAGAGATGAGATATCATAAGAGATGAGATATCATAAGAGATATCATAAGAGATGAGATATCATAAGAGATAAGATATCATAAGAGATGAGATATCATAAGAGATGATATATCATAAGAGATAAGATATCATAAGAGATAAGATATCATAAGAGATGATATATCATAAGAGATAAGATATCATAAGAGATGAGATATCATAAGAGATATCATAAGAGATGAGATATCATAAGAGATGAGATGTCATAAGAGATGAGATGACATAAGAGATGAGATATCATAAGAGTTGAGATATCATAAGAGTTGATATATCATATGAGATGAGATATCATATGAGATGAGATGTCATAAGAGATGAGACAACATAAGAGATGAGATTTCATAAGAGATGAGATATCATAAGAGATGATATATCATATGAGATGAGATATCATAAGAGATGAGATATCATAAGAGATATCATAAGAGATGAGATATCATAAGATATGAGATGTCATAAGAGATGAGATGTCATAAGAGTAACATAAATAATGAAAAGCTTCAGCATTAAGACTCTGAAGTGTGTGGATACTAATGTTTACTATATATTACTATATATCTATATAACATTAATTTTTTTAATGTTTACTATATATTACTATATATCTATATAACTATTACTATATATCTACTATAAGTTTGTTTCAAAGTAGTGACAACTTTTTTTCTTTATTTAGCACAGACCGCCATTCAAATGATCAGTAAGTTGTCAAAAAGATTATAGAACTATTTAAAACCTAATAAAAAAAGGATTTATTTTATTATATTTAAGTCAAATCTTTTGTTAATTTGTCCTTACATTATGAGAAAGTTTCATGTAATAAAGAAAAAGGTTTGTTACTAGTGGGTAAAAACATGCGTTTAGCTTTTCCCCAACACACAATCTCACTATATACATATTGTGAACTTTGGATTTCACAATTAACATTCTGTTTTGGAAAATTTAAAAAAAACCATCTTTGTATTTAATATTAACAGTATATATTGAGGGGGAAAATAACATGCTTAGTTTTTCCTACATTACGTATACAGAGTATAAATATAGAATATGGGCTTTTCAGTATCATTTATGGCAGGTTGATAAAGCTGCAGATTGTGTGAAACAGAAACAAATAAAAACTTTATGAAATACATCATATTTGGTTTATTGGCTATTGTGAATTGGGAATCTGAAAAGTTAATTTTGATTGTGCATTTGGAAATAGGCGATGCTGCATAAGACAATCTTGAACAACGATCGCAGTCCCAACCAATACCAACACTGGTTTCAATCTCTTTGGATCTAGTCAGTTGGATGGGGACTGACTGCGTTATCCTGAGTCTTGCTTATATAGGAATGCGTGAAGGTGCTGGTACCTCTGGAGATGTTGGGCACCTCCTCTGGGGCGCCTCCAGTCTGGAAGTGCTGTTGTTTTTTTCTAGTTCCTGGTGGAGGTGCTATATGAAAACCTTTTTAATCGTGGCTTGGAGGGCGTTTTTTGCGACCAAAATACTTGTAACGTGTAAAACGTTATGATTTTAACGTTTTCCAATGCATTTGGGAGTTTTTTGAAGCAGATTTTGCTTTTAAAACGAACTTGATTGGTTGATTTAATGTTTTTAAATTTCGGACCCTCTCCCTTAAGGCCACCAGACTATATTTTTTTTCTTGCGCAGAGTCGGAACGTCCATTTCTAAGCTGTATATATTGAACCCCATGTTTTCTATTGTTTTCTATTTTTCAATAATATTAGGATTTTTTTATACCATTATTTTTGTTGGGTTATTGGCCGTTTTTAAACCAATTTTTGTGGGGGCATAGATGCGTATTTGCCTATGATTTTTTACCCAATGGGGGATATAAGACTCTGACGAGAAAAAATCTTTTTTTTTGAGAAATATTTTATTTCTTGTTTTTTATTTCTTCTGTTCATGTTGTTGTCCAGGTAGATTAATTTTTGTTTTAAGATATATATTGTTTTTGCAGTTTGATTGTGTATTTGTTTGTTTGTTTGTGGTTTTAAATCACTTTCAACATTATTTCAGTCATTCCGTGATGAGACCTACTTGTAGCAGATATAGTGCTGCCTCACTGAATTGTCATGTCGCAGGTCCTTGAGATGACACCCCACCCAGTCACAGATTTACAAGGACAACGGGTTAACCCTTTAGGCACGGGCCTCAGTTCATATGGGAAATTGTATCATTAGCTCTTGATTGTGTATATAAAGCTAATCTGATAACTATAACTATATATATATATATATATATATATATATATATATATATATATATATATATATATATATATATATATATATATATATATATATATATATATCTGATTTGGGACTGAGATCTAATGAAAAAAATGAATATACAGTGCCCAAGACTAATATGAAAACATATGGTGACAGGGCCTTCATGGTATATGCTCCAAGAAATTGGAATGCCCTGCCCCTTGAGGTGAAAAACTGTAAAACAGTGGACACTTTCAAGAAAAAACTAAAGACGTTTTTATTCAGGAAGCATTATCTCGAGAAGCGCTTAGAGCAGACTTAGTCTGATATAGCGCTATATAAATCATTATTATTATTATTATTATTATTATTATCATGAGATGTCACATGAGATGTTATATGTGACATCAAATCTGACATAAAAATGTCAAGAAATGATTTTACTGTTGTATTTGGCTAAATGAATATCATAATGAATTGTTTTATGAGAAAATATTGTTAACTGAATCTCCAAATTTTTTCTTATTTTATCATATTTTGATGGGTAACCATGGCAACCATTATATCTATTTATCAATCACCCTCATTATTTAATTCAATTTGGCAAAATATAGTTTATAATGTAGATATTAGTTTTGTTTTTATAATCTACATCCAAAATATTAAGAAATTTCAAATTTTATGATATGCCTAAAACTGTGACCATATATTGGATATGTTGCTATGGCAACAGCATTTTAAGAGATATATTCCCCAAAGTATAATATCAAAGAAAATACTCATGGATGAGTATTAAAAAAAACATTGTGATATTTCAGCCAATTTTTTACCATTTTTTTACACAAATCATTGGTTGCTATGGTTACCGAAAGAGAGACAGAAATGTGATTTATTCAAAAGAAGGTGTATCCCCATGACACCTATCAAGACACCAAAATTAAATGAGCTGTGTGAATTAACCTCTGTGTTATTAAGTATATGGTATTTTTTATTTTTTTTAAATATGTGGAAAAAAGTGATTGGTTGCAACATCTATACCACATTTTTTTCATGTCTGGCCTGCAAAATGATATCAAAAGCTAGTTGTTGTACTTCGGGTACCACCAGAATCCAAAATACTGGCTTTTTGTCAATCTGGCTCACCCACTAACATCTTTGGGACCAAGACCCAAGACGGCGATGGGGCACAGCACAAGATGCCACGTGGCTATTTTGGTGCGCGGTTTAGGCGCATTGTGCCATATACAACTATAAGTAGGTGCGCGCAGTGATGAGAAGATGACAGACCTGGTTGAACTGACAGAAAATCACCGAGTGTCCCCTGCCAAATTTTGCTTAGCAACCTGCCAAGTGTAGCTTAGCAAGTTCTGATTAAAACAATTCTGGTTGAAGGCTGCACAGACAACGAAAGTGAAATAGGTGAGATTTTAACTTTCTCTAAAAATATGTAGGCCACATGCCAAATTTGACCCAGAATCGAGCCTCACTCATGTCATGATCTGTCTCAAACTTCAATGAGGTATTTGTCAAAATTCTCATCTTCAGTTTTGCAAAAGGACTTTTGGTTATTCCTTTGTTCAATATACGTAATGTTAAATGTCAACACTAGAGTGTAAGTACAGAAAAGGCACATCTTTGCATACGGTTGTGCTAGAATATTTGTTTATATTCGAAATTAAATGTTTTTAAAAGATGAACAAAGATATCTAATTTCAACTTTCCCATCAGTTTGGAATGATTGTTTCATTTTTTGTTAAATTTGTTTATTTTGTTTGTTTTGTTTGTTGTAATTTTTGTTTTTGTTAATTTTTTTCCCATCCTTGTTACATGTGTAGCACCACTTTTACTTGTTTAACCCGTGTAAGGCGTAATCAGTTATAAAGCTGCACTACTTGTGTAGTGTTTAGTCAGTTCTTTCTGTCTGCCTTGCTCATGCAGCTGTCCCTCACTTGTGCAGCTGTCCCTCACTTGTGCAGCTTTCCCTCACTTATGCAGCTGTCTCTCACTTATGCAGCTGTTCCTCACTTATGCAGCTGTCTCTCACTTATGCAGCTTTCCCTCACTTATGCAGCTGTCTCTCACTTGTGCAGCTGTTCCTCACTTATGCAGCTGTCTCTCACTTATGCATCTAGCTATCTCTTTATGCAGCTCACAGGTCATGTCAGTCTGTAATATCCACTTGTGTAGCTGTCACTCACTGGCGGTCAGTCATTTTCTGTCCTGTGTGTGACGGCAAGTTGGCATGTCCTGTATGTGACAGCAAGTTGGCATGTCCTGTGTGTGACGGGAAGTTGGCATGTCCTGTATGTGACAGCAAGTTGGCATGTCCTGTGTGTGACGGGAAGTTGGCATGTCCTGTGTGTGACGGCAAGTTGGCATGTCCTCTGTGTGACGGCAAGTTGGCATGTCCTGTGTGTGACGGCAAGTTGGCATGTCCTGTGTGTGACAGCAAGTTGGCATGTCCTGTGTGTGAAGGCAAGTTGGCATGTCCTGTGTGTGACGGCAAGTTGGCATGTCCTGTGTGTGACGGCAAGTTGGCATGTCCTGTGTGTGACGGCAAGTTGGCATGTCCTGTGTGTGACAGCAAGTTGGCATGTCCTGTGTGTGACGGCAAGTTGGCATGTCCTGTGTGTGACGGCAAGTTGGCATGTCCTCACCTAAATGTACTAATTTCTTAGCTACTGTGTGAGGTAGTGAAAAATATTTCTGATTTAAATTTTCTTACATACTATATCAAAAAAAGCATGAACGTAATCAGAGAGGAAGTGTGACGAGATATGAAGGAAAAAAAAGTTGCTGTATAAAGTATGGGCTGCATTAAGATTTGCCACTGACTGGAGCGTGTGATCTCCATGTTGGTTCAGCATATTACCCTTCAGTGGTTTTTGTTGACACTAAACCAGTCTCCATTTCAGTTTTATTATGCAAGTTTATGCGATTTTGAGGTCCTGCTAGGTTTTGTACAAAGAGGCCTACATGGGTGAAATGCAGATATTGTTTTGCCAGCTCCACGAGTGTGAGAAACAGTGAGAAATAGCTGCACAAGTGAGTGATTACTACACCAGCGAGAGATAGTTGCACGAGTGAGAGATAGCTGCACAAGTGAGAGATAGCTGCACAAGCTAGAGATAGCTGCACAAGTGAGAGATAGCTGCACAAGTGAGAGATAGCTGCACAGGTGAGAGATAGCTGCATAAAGTGAGAGATATCTACAACAGTGAGAGATATCTACAACAGTGAGAGATAGCTACAACAGTGAGAGATAGCTGCACAAGTGAGAGATAGCTGCATAAGTGAGAGATAGCTGCATAAGTGAGAGATAGCTGCAACAGTGGGAGATAGCTGCAACAGTGAGAGATAGCTACAACAGTGAGAGATAGCTGCAACTGTGAGAGATAGCTGCAACAGTGAGAGATAGCTGCAACAGTGAGGGATAGCTACAACAGTGAGAGATAGCTGCACAAGTGAGAGATAGCTGCATAAGTGAGAGATAGCTGCAACAGTGAGAGATAGCTGCAACAGTGAGAGATAGCTGCAACAGTGGGAGATAGCTGCAACAGTGGGAGATAGCTGCACAAGTGAGAGATAGCTGCAACAGTGAGAGATAGCTGCACAAGTGAGAGATAGCTGCACAAGTGAGAGATAGCTGCACAAGTGAGATATAGCTGCACAAGTGAGATATAGCTGCACAGGTGAGAGATAGCTGCACAAGTGAGAAATAGCTGCACAAAGTGAGAGATATTTCAACAGTGAGAGACAGCTGTACACGTGAGAGATGGATACAATAGTATGGGACAGCTGCATAAGTGAGAGATAGGTGCAACTGTGAGAGATAGCTGCAACAGTGAGGGATAGCTACAACAGTGAGAGATAGGTGCAACTGTGAGAGATAGCTGCAACAGTGAGGGATAGCTACAACAGTGAGATAGCTGCACAAGTGAGAGATAGCTGCATAAGTGAGAGATAGCTGCAACAGTGAGAGATAGCTGCAACAGTGAGAGATTGCTACAATAGTGAGAGACAGGTACAACAGTGAGAGACAGCTACAACAGTGAGAGATAGCTGCAACAGTGAGAGATAGCTGCAACAGTGAGAGATAGCTACAACAGTGAGAGATAGCTACAACAGTGAGAGATAGCTGCAACAGTGAGAGACAGCTACAACAGTGAGAGATAGCTGCAACAGTGAGAGATAGCTGCAACAGTGAGAGATAGCTACAACAGTGAGAGATAGCTGCAACAGTGAGAGATAGGTACAACAGTGAGAGATTGCACCCCTTCTCAGCTGAAGGCACTTGTTAACAATAAACAAGTCCCTCGATAATGCATAAATATCTTTTGAGTGAATGAGTAATTATGGAACCTCCCCTTATCAGTAACCATGAACTCTTAGCAACCTAAGATTTACAACCTTCTCATGAAATATGGCCCTTCTATGTCAACAGTTTAATCATAAAGTGAAGACAGTGAAAGTGAAATGAATATGGGTAGCACATTACAATCTAAGTTGACTGCTTAGAAATGACAATATGCTCTGACAATATAGACTAAAAATTCTCTCAGTTATCTACTTTGTAATTATTTATTTTTTGCGTTATTCTTAAAATATAACACTCTGAGAAACAACAATTATTCTACACAAAGTGTACACTATGATATCACGTGAAACCTTTGAAGTGACATTGTGATATCTTGGCCATAAAAATCCCATCAAATGATAAAACTGTCAAGACTTTTCTGCCCACTCTTAATGGGAGGATGATAACAGAGATCCTGTTCCTTCGTCACATGTTAATCACCCCAGGGAGCCAGCCGCCTTCTCTAATAGCAGGGTGAACTGAATGTCCACCACCCTTTTCTGTACAGGATTTGTTCTCAAATTTTTGTTGGTCTTTGAAATTATTAAAAACTGAAAAATCTGTATAGAACCAAATATGATATCCTCAATATTTCTGAACACATCATTTACTCATAATATTTCTGATCACTTCGTGTACTCTAGTTACTCACAGTGCCATCTTTATCTTTAATGAATGTACATGTTATTTACGTGTTATGTTATTACATGCAAGGCCATACACACACACACATATATACACACACACACACACACATACACACACACGTCATGGAGGTTATGAATGTATGTGACCATGTTCTGTCCTACATGCTACCCTCAAGTGTTGGACATTAATTTCGGCTTTCATGTCTCTTTTTAAACAGAATCATACTATTTAATGAACAAGAAGCCTCATATATTTATATATAATAATTTGACAAAAAAGTAATTAGTCACACACCACTGCCTCAGCTTCCATTAGCCTGACCTTGGCACACTTCCCTCAGTACAGCTGATAACCATGAATCTTGTGGCAAGACTTGAAGAAACAAATATCAAATTATCTTACAGTACTACTGAGTTATCAGACATCTTGTTTATGCAGGCATGTGTATGTTAATAGTTTCATAAGTCTAGAAATCTTCAATGATCAGTGCACGTCATGTATTGTCTGACACAGATTTTATCCAAGCTTTTATGACCCTCTGACAATGTTTTGATTAACAAGACCCAACCAACCTCAAGGGTTACAAACATTACTAAGGTTACAAATAAATTACATTATATATTTAACCTTTTCTATTTCATCTTTGTTCTTATAAAATTCAATGAGATTTAATTGTAAATTTGCACATTTTGGCTTCTTATAGGGGCTGCTAGAAAGAAGAAGTCAGAGGTTTAGCAGACCTGTCTTGACATTTTTAGTATACAGGGTCTAAGAGACCAAAAATGAAATCTATGTCATAGGAAAGGCTCTGTTCTGAGAGACCTAGTATACTATAAGCGAAAAGGAAACTGTATACAAATTATTTTTTTAAATAAAGACTTTCTTGTTATGAGGGGTTCACTGCGTTGCAAAGTCACTTGAAATGATTAATGTGCGATTCATCCTGTTTCATCGGGTTAACTCTATCACGGTACAACGGAGTGTACACTTTGGGCTCTACTGTATGTGCTGATGATTAACCTAAAATAATGTATGAAAGCTTTGATAACTTGTTATATTTATGCTGTGTCCAGCATATGAGCCTTTTATTGCATCACCAAGTTTTGAACTTCTGGTGGAATATATTATATAAATTACAGCTATTTCTAGATGATCATATATGTGTAAATACATTGAAATTCGTAGACATAAAAAATATATCAGTTACCATGGAAACACAAACCAACATTTAAAGCTCATCTTGCAACCCCCATGAAATATGATAATTTATTGGAGTCACTGTCAGTGACGTCATCGTGAGGGATTTAATACACGTGCATAACTTTGCTAATATACTGGTCCGATGCTTTTTACACCAAAATATCACATTTTTCGTGATCTTTCCAACACGCATAATCATTCTATAGTGCATCTTATGACATCGCTATTTTGGCCGCATTGTTGTTTGTTGTTACTTACATGTATGCAGCTGTCTTACTTTTGCAGCTGTCTCTCACTTATGCAGTTGTCTCTCACTGTTGTAGCTTTAAATCTCTGATCATATTCATGCTTTTTAGCTCTGCTGACTTCTTTGAAGTTGCAGAGCTTTAGGAGTGGGGAAATATCTGTCTGTCCATCTGTCAACATTTCTTTAAAAATTATGAAACATATATTACTGGTAGTTTTGGAGAAGATGATTTTTATACAGGTAGATATAGAGGTGAAAATTCAGATTCCTCCAAATCTTAGTGATGTCACCATTGACCTTATTGCAGTGACCTCGAGGTCACAAATTTTGTATGGAGCGACCACTTATAAGAGGAACTCAAAATTCGGTACACAGAAATGTCTTGGGTCATAGCTGTGCCTCTTCATACTTTTTTAAGTTATGTGACCTTTGACCTTGACACATTGACCTTGAATTCAAAATATGTGTACATGCAACATCTCGACCATTAAAAGTGAATAAAAAGTACTTCATATCTGTTATGTATCAACACCATGTCGAGCACCATATTAATTTTTTACAGATTTGACCTTTGACCTTGATACTGTGACCTTGACCTTTGTATTATTTTGCAGGCCATATCTCATGAACGATGAAATGGAGATACTTATGTTTATTCATCAATGATAAAGTCATTCATATTTTTCCACGACATGACGGCACCACGCGTTGTCCTTGAAAATGCTACTTTTCTTTCAAAAGACATGCTTCCCTTGTGTGGCCATACTAATTTAGTAAAGAGCCCACAGATCAATGTGCACTATAATTCTCCTTCAAACTACAAAAAGTGTTCCAGAGAAGTGAAAGTTACCATTTAAAAAGTAGGTCAATGCGAAGCTGGCCAAAACATTCAATTGTTACAAAGTAGTGACAGTTTATATAACATTGTATATGATATTTTGGAACACATATTGTCTGCTTACATATGGCATGGACAAAATCATATGGTCATAACAAGAACATCCCATGTAAAGGCATGTTGCATTCGGCATGTGATGTGCGTTGTGTCAGTTCTGAACCATACATTAAAACAAGAAAGTCTTTTTAAAAAAGAATTTGTATGCAATTTCCTTGTTGAAAATGATATTGCTGTTGTTGTAAATGTACGATTTGTATACATTTGCGATGGTGGCGCTCTAAACCATACACAGTCCCTTCTTTCAGCAGTTCACAAATCTGCTCAGAAACAAAAATCGCCTTCATCACATTAGATTTTCAGTAAAACGCATCTTCAGCAGATGACATTTGGCGAGATGTACACA
This sequence comes from Amphiduros pacificus, assembly GCA_949316495.1. Taxonomy (NCBI): domain Eukaryota; kingdom Metazoa; phylum Annelida; class Polychaeta; order Phyllodocida; family Hesionidae; genus Amphiduros; species Amphiduros pacificus. The sequence goes on along the minus strand of OX439004.1, from coordinate 22,766,938 downwards.
GAAATCTCTGACGTATACTCACCAGCCCTCGTCGTCTCTGATCACTATAATGCAATTTGTTACAATATAGTCTATATCATTACATATATTTATCATTGCTCCAAGAGTTGCATACAATAAGCTTTTTTTGTATACTACATTTAGATGAAATTTGAACTAAGCCTGTGTTTCCATATGTGCAGTTTGTAATGCAATGCGTCATGCAGAGCGTCATGCAGCATTTTTAGAGCGCTGCGATCATATTTGACCCAATTCAATGCTTTTTACACCAAAATATCACATTTTTCATGATCTTTCCAACACGCATAATCATTCTATAGTGCATCTTATGACATCGCTATTTTGGCCGCATTGTTGTTTGTTGTTACTGACATGTATGCAGCTGTCTTACTTTTGCAGCTGTCTCTCACTTATGCAGTTGTCTCTCACTTATGCAGCTGTCTCTCACTTATGCAGCAGTCTCTCACTTTTGTAGCTTTAAATCTCTGATCACATTGATGCTTTTTAGCTTTGCTGACTTCTTTGAAGTTGCAGAGCTTCAGGAGTGGGGAAAATATCTGTCCATCTGTCTTTCCATCTGTCTACATTTCTTTAAAAAATACGAAACATATATTACTGGTAATTTTGGAGAAGATGATTTTTATACAGGTAGATATAGAGGTGAAAATTCAGATTCCTTCAAATCTTAGTGATGTCACCATTGACCTTATTGCAGTGACCTCAAGGTCACAAATTTTGTGCGGAGCGACCACTTATAAGAGGAACTCAAAATTTGGTATACAGAAATGTCTTAGGTCATACTCTTCATACTTTTTTAAGTCATGTGACCTTTGACCTTGACACATTGACCTTGAATTCAAAATATGTGTACATGCAACATCTCAACCATTAAAAGTGAATAAAAAGTACTTCATATCTGTTATATTAACCATATTAATTTTTTTACAGATTTGACCTTTGACCTTGATACTGTGACCTTGACCTTTTTATTATTGTACAGGCCATATCTCATGAATGATGAACTTGAGATACTAAAGTAAATATTTGCCAAAAGATTTGTTATGTTTATTCATCCATGATAAAGTCATTCTGACATTCATATTTTTCCACCACGTGCATTTGAAAAAGCTATTTTTCTTTCAAAAGACATGTTTCACTTGTGTGGCCATACTAATTTAGTAAAGAGCCCACAGATCAAGGCTTTTTGCATTCGGCACATTGCGCGTTTGATAAATGGCGTGTTCAACACAGAGTGACTTGTATCCATGTGACGTCACACAAGGACAGTGTGTGAAAGGCATCAGTGGCAGGTCCAGGGTTTTACATTTGTTAAAATGGGGTACACTACAGTATCTTTTCTGTACAAGTATTTATTATTTTTTTGGCATATTCATGTTCACAAATATCATACAAAGTCCTATATAAAGAAGAAACATTCCTATTCAAACTTTTTTACCTCAAAAGCCCTCCAAAGATACGAGGTGTCAGACATTTCTCTAACTGACACAACGCGCATTATAATTCTCCTTCAAACTACAAAAAGTGTTCCAGAGAAGTGAAAGTTACCATTCAAAAAGTAGGTCAATGTGAAGCTGGCCAAAACATTCAATTGTTACAAAGTAGTGACAGTTTATATAACATTGTATATAATATTTTGGAACACATATTATCTGCTTATATATGGCACGGCCTGAATCATATGATTATAACAAGAACATCCCAAGTAAAGGCTTGTTGCATTCGGCACGTGGCGCGCGTTGATGCGCCTTGTGTCAGTTCTGACACCTGGTATTTTTTGGGGCTTTTGGGATCAAAATGTTTGAATAGAAATGTTCGCATGTACATACTAGATAACATCAAACTTGGATTTCAATCATAAAACCCAATCATTTAAAAGTTTTAAAAATGACACTTCACTGAATTTGGCAGGAATCAGCTTTTGTATATTGGCGTGTCCAGAAATGGATATTGAAGGGGATGTTCAATTTACGTGCCACTGCGTGCCAAATGCAATAAGCTGAAGTAAAGGGCCTGAACTCGTATTCCATTCAGTGAGTAGTCAGATGTTTAAATGCGAATGTTGTAGTCTACAGTTTCTGAATTTATAACCAAATACATTGAAATAAGCTTTTTTTTTGTATACTACCTTTAGTTGTAATTTGAATTAAGCCTGTGTTTCTAGATGTGCAGTTCGTAATGCCAAGCGTCTTGCAGTACGCCATGCCGAGCGTCATGCAGTACACCATGCCGAGCGTCATGCAGTACGCCATGTCGAGCGTCTTGCAGTACGCCATGCCGAGCGTCATGCAGTACGCCATGCCGAGCGTCATGCAGAGCGTCTTGCAGCATTATTAGAGCGCTGCAATCGTATTTGACCCAATTATTTGCGCATGGCACATCCGGGAACAGCGGCGATAGCTTGTTTGGGGCATTGTCACCTCTGCCTTTGTCACATTGTCACATCTTTATATTGTTGTTTTGTCTCCGTAATGTTGACATGAATTATGTTGATTGCAATATACTTATAAAAAGATTACACAACAAACACGCAATTGTACTGACATTGGCGTGTCAATGTACGATGTCAGTCTGAAATTTCCCTCCCATCTTGAAGCTAGGCGGGCGGAAGTTTACAATGCAACATCTTTCCCGTCATGCACCGCTCTCTCGTGCCAATTTCATCATTTTTTCACGGACCAGCGAAAAATCCGGAAGTGCAGATAGCGAGAATTACAGTTTGTTTATGATATTTAATTGGAAAGTCGACATTCCCTAAATGTTTCTTATCTCGTCTGTAGATATGACGTGATCAATTTTAGAATCTTGAGGAGACAAGAAAGACATGTCTATATTTATTTCAATCAGTTTATTGCACCCATAACTCAACATTTGAAAATATTATAAGCCAAGCAGCAAAGATTTTTACACACCAGGTGGCAGCATGGCCTACTCAAGCAGTGAGAATTGTGATTCTTTAATGAGGAATTTCTTAAATGCACACAATTGGTTTGTTTTTCATTGCTTGTTTTGATTAGCAGGTATCAAGTATGGCACATTGAACTGCAAGAATAGAAGAGGAAAATAATACATATACCCCACGAGGCCTGATATGGTTTACCCAGGAATTTATTATACCCATAGTCAGCCTCAAAATAGACTTGAAATCTTGTTTCCAGTAAAACCTTGCACTGCCCTTAATATTTAAGCCACGACTCGGGAAGAACTCGACTTCTGGCAATTAACAATCAAACAAATATGTACCCTTTGAATCAACATTTTTTTCTTGATCATTTTGCCATTGTTTAAGAGTTTGTGCAAATACGTGAAAGTGGGTCAGTTTATTCATGGGAATGACAGCAACAATCTGGAAGCTCCACAATGCAGTGGTGCTTCTGACGTCATATGATGTTTCTCCCTTTGTGTTTCCATGACGTCATCACTCTTCTGAATGTCTTTCACATTGTCACGCGTAATGTGGGGTAATAAGATGCAGAAAAGATGCTACAGATAACACATGATTTCCATATTTAGTAACATTATTACTGGCAAAGATGATGACACAGTAAATAAGTACAACAGTTAATAGCTGGACGTGGAGTTCATTCAGTAGGAAAACAGTGGATTTCAAGTCGATGGCTTTGGGTATAAATGATGTTCCTTCACCTTTCAAGTCTGAAAAGATTTTGGTTTGGGATAGCAGTAGAATTGTATGTACAACACAGCCTGTCATCATTGAATTACCATATGCTGCAATGAAATGAATGGTTTTTTAAAATTTTAATTTCAGAATCCTAGTAGATTGGACCGTTGAAGATCATGTTACGTGCCCTGAAGCATTGTTACCATGGCAACAGATATTCCAGCCAGGTGGCGCTTGGAGGGTTACAACTAACCAGGGCAATCTCCGTGAGCAATGGAAGACCCAGAAAACTGCCTCAGGTCAGTCAAGATATCCACAGGCACAAAAATGACATCCACAGGCCCAGATAATGACATCCACAGGCCCAGATAATGACATCCACAGGCCCAGATAATGACATCCACAGGCCCAGATAATGACATCCACAGGCCCAGATAATGACATCCATGTCCCAGATAATGACATCCACAGGCCCAGATAATGACATCCACAGGCCCAGATAATGACATCCACATGCCCAGATAATGACATCCATATGTCCTAGATAATGACATCCACAGGCCCAGATAATGACATCCACAGGCCCAGATAATGACATCTACAGGCCCAGATAATGACATCCACAGGCCCAGATAATGACATCCATATGTCCTAGATAATGACATCCACAGGCCCAGATAATGACATCCACAGGCCCAGATAATGACATCCACAGGCCCAGATAATGACATCCATATGTCCCAGAAAATGACATCCACAGGCCCAGATAATGACATCCACAGGCCCAGATAATGACATCCACAGGCCCAGATAATGACATCCATGTCCCAGATAATGACATCCATATGTCCTAGATAATGACATCCACAGGCCCAGATAATGACATCCACAGGCCCAGATAATGACATCCACAGGCCCAGATAATGACATCCACAGGCCCAGATAATGACATCCATGTCCCAGATAATGACATCCATATGTCCTAGATAATGACATCCACAGGCCCAGATAATGACATCCACAGGCCCAGATAATGACATCCACAGGCCCAGATAATGACATCCACAGGCCCAGATAATGACATCCATGTCCCAGATAATGACATCCACAGGCCCAGATAATGACATCCATATGTCCCAGATAATGACATCCACAGGCCCAGAAAATGACATCCATATCCCAGATAATGACATCCACAGGCCCAGATAATGACATCCACAGGCCCAGATAATGACATCCATATGTCCAGATAATGACATCCACAGGCCCAGATAATGACATCCACAGGCCCAGATAATGACATCCATAGGCCCAGATAATGACATCCATATGTCCCAGATAAAGATATCTGCAGGTCAAGATAAAGTTATCCATAAGTCCCAGATAAGGATACCCATAGACCAAGATAAATATATCCATATGTCCCAGATAAAGATGAATGATATCTATGGGCCCAGAAAAAAGGAATCTGTAGGTCCAGATAAAGCTATCTGTAAGCCCAGATAAATATATCTGTGGGTCCAGATAAAGATATACATATGTCCCAGATAAAGATATCTAGGCCCAGATAAAGATTTCTGTAGGCCCAGATAAAGGTATCCACAGATTGCAGATAAACATAACCATAAGACAGTGAGGTTTAAATCCTTTTGACCCAGATAACGTTATATATTAGACCCATTGAAGGTTTCCATAACAGGCAGATTAAGGTAATCCATAAACCCAGATAACAGTATCCATTAAACCTAGAAAGGTCAAATGGATCATTAACCCAGACAAAGGTTTCCATTTGACCCAGATACATTTATTGATTCGACCCAGATAAAGGTATCCATTTGACCCAGATACAGTTATTCATTCGACCCAGATAGAAGTATCCATTTGACCCAGATACAGTTATTGATTCGACCCAGATAAAGGTATCCATTTGTCCCAGATCAGGCCTTGACATAAAGAGAAAAATGTTGGTTGCCCAGTTGGGCCACAAAAGCATAAGAAGTGGTGGCCCGAAGTTTCTAAGGACAATAGGATGTGTGATGCAATAAAGAGAATTGTATATAAGGCTGTATAGTGTCTGAGTGGGGGTTACTTGTTCCAATAAAATGTCTATCATGATATGATATCTATTGAGGATTAGAATAATAAAATCATGATAGTTTGGGCCACTAAAATACCAATAATATGGTTGCCCAACTGGGCCACAACAGCAGAGCATTCACTGGCCCGAACAGAGGATCTGGTGGCCCTGGGCCACCGGGCCAGTGCGTATGTCAAGCCCTGCAGATACAGTTATTCATTCGACCCAGATAGATATATCCATTTGACCCAGAAACAGTTATTCATTTGACCCAGATAAAGGTGTCCATTTGACCCAGAAACAGTTATTCATTTGACCCAGATAAAGGTGTCCATTTGACCCAGATGCTGGTATTCATTCGACCCAGATAAAGGTGTCCATTTGACCCAGGTATAGGCATTCACTGAACTTCGACAAAGGTATCAAATATAATCATATTACCTTAAATCCAGATTACCTTATTACCTAACTGTGATCGTCAGATGTGTGTTTTGGTCATTGATTGGTCCATTCTTCATTCATATTTTGTTTGTTAGATGTTCATTCGATTCCCGGCATGAGATGTTCATTTGGATCATTATGAAGATAAACATCGTTAGATGTTTGTTTACAATTTAGTTGGTGATTACCAATTCTTTCATTAGTCCTTGGTTGTTTCTTGGACATTCAAAGTTTGTTTAATGTCCAAATTCAGTAGAAATGTACATTTCAGCCAATCACCACCGCACAGAGCGAAATATGAAATTTTGGGTACGTTCAGTGGCACGATTCAGGCAGGTGTGACACTGGCATAAGACAGTATTTCTTTCACACTATCATGCTTGGTAACTCACGAAGAGCAATATATATGTTTTTATGGAATAGTTTTTATCTTTGCAGCCATCCAGAGCCTATCTTGTTCTGGAAGATGGGAAGAGATTTGCGGGTTACTCATTCGGTTCCGAATCCTCCATGTCTGGAGAGGTAGTCTTCAATACCGGACTGGTTGGGTGAGTCGACAGCAACTCTGCAATAATCATAACCTCAAAGATACCGTTCAAGGTAGTATACAATCACATATACCATTATGGTTGATACCTAGGTATTATACTACCCGAGACACCATCAGAACATGCAAGATACCATCACAGGTATCATCCTAGGTAGTATACCGTCACATATACCAATCTGGTTCACACCTAGGTATTATACTACCTGAGACACCATAGGTATCAGAACATCCAAGATACCATCATTGGTACCATCCTAGGTTTCATAGCAAAGTACAACAATAGCACCATTCTAGTACCTATCATACCATCTAGTATACCATCACAGCTACCATCCTTGGTATCATGCCATTCTTGGTATCATACCATCTAATATACCATCACAGCCACCATCCTAGGTATCATACCATTCTAGGTATCATACCATCAAATATACCATCACAGCTACCATCCCAGGTATCATGCCATTCTAGGTATCATACCATCTAGTATACCATCACAGCTACCATCCTAGGTATCATACCATCACAGCTACCATCACAGCTACCATCACAGCTACCATCCCAGGTATCATGTCATTCTAGGTATCATAACATCCAATATACCATCACAGCTACCATCCTAGGTATCATACCATCACAGCTACCATCACAGCTACCATCCTAGGTATCATGCCATTCAAGGTATCATACCATCTATTATACCATCACAGCTACCATCCTAGGTATCATGCCATTCTAGGTATCATACCATCTATTATACCATCACAGCTACCATCCTTGGTATCATACCATCTAGTATACCATCACAGCTACCATCCTAGGTATCATGCCATTCTAGGTATCATACCATCTATTGTACCATCACAGCTACCATCCTTGGTATCATACCATCTAGTATACCATCACAGCTACCATCCTAGGTATCATGCCATTCTAGGTATCATACCATCTAGTATACCATCACAGCTACCATCCTTGGTATCATACCATCTAGTATACCATCACAGCTACCATCCTAGGTATCAGGCCATTCTAGGTATCATACCATCTAGTACTCCATCACAGCTACCATTCTAGGTATCATACCGTCTAGTATACCATCACAGCTACCATCCTAGGTATCAGGCCATTCTAGGTATCATACCATCTAGTATACCATCACAGCTACCATCCTAGGTATCAGGCCATTCTAGGTATCATACCATCTAGTATACCAGCTACCATCACAGCTAACATCCTAGGTATCATACCATCACAGCTTACATCCTTGGTATCATGCCATTCTAGGTATCATACCATCTAGTATACCATCACAGCTACCATCCTTGGTATCATGCCATTCTAGGTATCATACCATCTAGTATACCATCACAGCTACCATCCTAGGTATCAGGCCATTCTAGGTATCATACCATCTAGTATACCATCACAGCTACCATCCTAGGTATCATACCATCTAGTATACCATCACAGCTACCATTCTAGGTATCATACCATCTAGTATACCATCACAGCTACCATCACAGCTACCATCACAGCTACCATCCTTGGTATCATGCCATCTAGTATACCATCACAGCTACCATCCTTGGTATCATGCCATCTAGTATACCATCACAGCTACCATCACAGCTACCATCACAGCTACCATCCTTGGTATCATGCCATTCTAGGTATCATACCATCTAGTATACCATCACAGCTACCATCCTAGGTATCATGCCATCTAGTATACCATCACAGCTACCATCACAGCTACCATCCTTGGTATCATGCCATATATTACCTGAATCCTGCTTAAACATCTCCAATATAAACAAAAAACAAAAAAATAAAACAGCAGAAAACTGTCAAATAGAGTAAGATATGAGTCCATGAGGTTGGGCTTTTTACCCCAGCCCCTGATGTAATCAGGCTGAGGGTATTGCAGTACTCCTGGCGTGGGTATGTATGTATGTATGTATGTATGTATGTCTGTATGTATGTATGTATGTCTGTAGCGAACATCCTTGTCATCGCGATAACTCAAGAACAAATAATGGCAGCTTCATGAAACTTGACACACATATGCATCTGGTGAAAACCTCGGACGAGTTCGATGGACGGCGACCTTGACCTATTTTTCAAGGTCACAGGAACAATTATGTGAAATCCCAAGAATCACAATAACACAAGAACGAATAATGGTAGCTTTATGAGATTTGACACACATAAGTATCTGGTGAAGACCTCAGAATTTTTTCTATGAAACATGACCTTCACCTACTTTTCAAGGTCACAGGGACAATTATGTGAAATCATCTTGTCATCGCGATAACTCGAGAACAAATGATGGCAGCTTCATGAAACTTGACACACATATGCATCTGGTAAAAACCTCGGACGAGTTTGATGGACGGCGACCTTGACCTATTTTTCAAGGTCACAGGGACAATTATGTGAAATCCCAAGAATCACAATAACTCAAGAACGAATAATGGTAGCTTTATTAGATTTGACACACATAAGTATCTGGTGAAGACCTCAGAATTTTTTCTATGAAACATGACCTTCACCTACTTTTCAAGGTCACAGGGACAATTATGTGAAATCATCTTGTCATCGCGATAACTCGAGAACAAATGATGGCAGCTTCATGAAACTTGACACACATATGCATCTGGTGAAAACCTCGAATGAGTTCGATGGATGGCGACCTTGACCTATTTTTCAAGGTCACGGACAATTATGTGAAATCCCAAGAATCGCAATAACTCAAGAACGAATGATGGCAGCTTTATGAGATTTGAAACACACAAGCATCTGGTGAAGACCTCAGACTTCTCTTGATGGAACATGACCTTCACCTGATTTCAAGGTCACAGGGACAATTATGTGAAATCATCCTTGTCATCGTGATAACTTAAGAACAAATGATGGCAGCTTCATGAAACTTTACACGCATAAGCATCTGGTGAAAACCTCGGACTAGTTTGGTGGATGGCGACCTTGACCTATTTTTCAAGGTCACAGGGACAATTACGTGAAATCCCAAGAATCGCAATAACTCAAGAACGAATGATGGCAGCTTTATGAGATTTGACACACACAAGCATCTGGTGAAGACCTCAGAATTTTTTCTTTGAAACATGACCTTCACCTACTTTTCAAGGTCACAGGGATAATTATGTGAAATCATCCTTGTCATCGTGATAACTCAAGAACAAATGATGGCAGCTTCATGAAACTTTACACGCATAAGCATCTGGTGAAAACCTCGGACTAGTCCGGTGGACGGCGACCTTGACCTATTTTTCAAGGTCACAGGGACAATTATGTGAAATCCCAAGAATCGCAATAACTCAAGAACGAATGATGGCAGCTTTATGAGATTTGACACACACAAGCATCTGGTGAAGACCTCAGACTTCTCTTGATGGAACATGACCTTCACCTGATTTCAAGGTCTCAAGGACAATTATGTGAAATCATGGCAGCTTCAAATGATGGCAGCTTCATGAAAATTGACACACATAAGAATCTGGGAAGACTCCACATGAGTTTGATGGACGGTGACCTTAACCTGCTTTTCAAGGTCACAGGCCCATATCAATAATTCTAGAGTAAATGATGACAGTTTCATGATACTTGACACACCTAAGCTATCAAAGGAAGTAGATTTTATGGGTTTTTTACCCCTGCATCAATTTGCCTTGGTGCAGTGACGTTTTGTTCACAAATATTGTGTGGAGCGAATGTTGTGCAATGAGTTACCAGGGCTGAGGGTTGATGCATCTCTGATGCCTATGTTTGACTTTGAATCCCAATTAATTTTTCTGCAAAACAAGAAGCAATGCTGGTAGTTTGATGCTGTGTGCGTGGTAGTTTGATGCCGTGTGCGTGATAGTTTGATGCCGTGTGCGTGGTAGTTTGATGCTGTGTGCGTGATAGTTTGATGCCGTGTGCGTGATAGTTTGATGCCGTGTGCGTGGTAGTTTGATGCCGTGTGCGTGGTAGTTTGATGCCGTGTGCGTGGTAGTTTGATGCCGTGTGCGTGGTAGTTTGATGCTGTGTGCGTGGTAGTTTGATGCTGTGTGCGTGGTAGTTTGATGCTGTGTGCGTGGTAGTTTGATGCTGTGTGCGTGGTAGTTTGATGCTGTGTGCGTGTTTCAGATACCCTGAGGCTCTCACTGACCCCAGCTACCGAGGTCAGATTCTGACGCTCACCTACCCCATCGTGGGGAACTATGGCGTCCCGGACACGCGAGCCCGCGACAAGCACGGCCTCATGAAGTACGTCGAGTCTGAGAAGATTCAGGTATGATCAAAGGAATTAAACATCCAATTTTGCAAAAAAAAACATTTGAAATTCACATATTGATGATAAATCTATTTGTCTTTGATGCCTTTTAACTTTTTGATTGATGCATCCCCATCAGTGTCTGTCAAATCTGTTTGAATATGACCCCAATTTAGAGCCTACTGATAAAAGCACACTTCTTTCTTGGTGTCATTTTTATGTGGAATGTTATAATGGAGGCACTGAAAGGTAAAATGACATTATGAAAGCATGGCAATACACTTGAATGATGAATCTAACTCTGGTCAAACAATACAGTCACTAGATGGCGCTGTCTCAGGCATGCTACAATACAGTCACTAGATGGTGCTATCTCAGGCATGCTACAATACAGTCACTAGATGGTGCTAACTCAGGCATGCTACAATACAGTCACTAGATGGTGCTATCTCAGGCATGCTACAATACAGTCACTAGATGGTGCTATCTCAGGCATGCTACAATACAGTCACTAGATGGTGCTATCTCAGGCATGCTACAATACAGTCACTAGATGGCGCTGTCTGAGGCAAGCTACAATACAGTCACTAGATGGTGCTATCTCAGGCATGCTACAATACAGTCACTAGATGGTGCTATCTCAGGCGTGCTACAATACAGTCATTAGATGGCGCTGTCTGAGGCAAGCTACAATACAGTCACTAGATGGTGCTATCTCAGGCATGCTACAATACAGTCACTAGATGGCGCTGTCTGAGGCATGCTTCAATACAGTCACTAGATGGCGCTGTCTGAGGCATGCTACAATACAGTCACTAGATGGCGCTGTCTCTGCTTGTAGGTGTGTGGCTTGCTGGTTCAGGATTACTCCGCGGAGTACAGTCATTGGAATGCCAGCAAGACTCTCTCTGATTGGCTACGAGAGGATGGTATCCCCGCTCTACATGGCATCGATACCCGCATGCTGACCAAACACATCAGGCACCAGGTACGTCTCCCAGAAACATGTCAGTTTCGTCTCCCAGAAACATGTCAGGTAGGTCTCCCAGAAACATGTCAGGTACGTCTCCCAGAAACATGTCAGGTAGGTCTCCCAGAAACACGTCAGGTGCCAGGTAGGTCTCCCAGAAACATGTCAGGTACGTCTCCCAGAAACATGTCAGGTAGGTCTCCCAGAAACACGTCAGGTGCCAGGTACGTCTCCCAGAAACATGTCAGGTTCGTCTCCCAGAAACATGTCAGGTAGGTCTCCCAGAAACATGTCAGGTACGTCTCCCAGAAACATGGCAGGTAGGTATCCCAGAAACACATCAGGCACCAGGTAGGTCTCCCAGAAACATGTCAGATGCCAGGTAGGTCTCCCAGAAACATGTTGGATGCCAGGTAGGTCTCCCAGAAACATGTCAGATGCCAGGTAGGTATCCCAGAAACATGTCAGATGGCAGGTAGGTATCCCAGAAACATGTCAGATGGCAGGTAGGTCTCCCAGAAACACGTCAGATGGAAGGTAGGTCTCCCAGAAACATGTCAGTTGCCAGGTAGGTCTACTGAAACATGTCAGATGGCAGGAAGGTCTCCCAGAAACAATTCAGATGGCAGTCAGATCTCCCATAAACATGTCAGATGGCAGGTAGGTCACCCAGAAACATGTCAGATGGCAGGTAGGTCTACTAGAAACATGTCAGGTAGGTCTCCCAGAAACATGTCAGATGCCAGGTAGGTTCCCTAGAAACACGTCAGATGCTAGGTAGGTCTCCCAGAAACATGTTGGATGCCAGGTAGGTCTCCCAGAAACATGTCAGATGGCAGGTAGGTATCCCAGAAACATGTCAGATGGCAGGTAGGTCTCCCAGAAACACGTCAGATGGAAGGTAGGTCTCCCAGAAACATGTCAGTTGCCAGGTAGGTCTACTGAAACATGTCAGATGGCAGGAAGGTCTCCCAGAAACAATTCAGATGGCAGTCAGATCTCCCAGAAACATGTCAGATGGCAGGTAGGTCTCCCAGAAACATGTCAGATGCCAGGTAGGTCTACTGAAACATGTCAGATGGCAGGAAGGTCTCCCAGAAACAATTCAGATGGCAGTCAGATCTCCCAGAAACATGTCAGATGGCAGGTAGGTCTCCCAGAAACATGTCAGATGCCAGGTAGGTCTACTGAAACATGTCAGATGGCAGGAAGGTCTCCCAGAAACAATTCAGATGGCAGTCAGATCTCCCAGAAACATGTCAGATGGCAGGTAGGTCTCCCAAAACATGTCGGATGCCAGGTAGGTCTCCCAGAAACATGTTGGGTGCCAGGTAAGTCTACTAGAAACATGGATGACACCAGATCACTCCCAAATGATTTTAAATCCATTCCACAAATGTAGTTTATCAACCCACCTTGATTTCTACCTGTGGCCACTGTCCAGATATCTTATAAACCTCCTATCAGACAGAAATCGTGAGCTTAATTTATAGGCCAGAATACTTCTATTTTACATCACATAAAAGGTGCATCATTGAGTTTGATGTGTGATATCTCTTGCAGGGAACTGTCCTTGGGAAGATCGAGTTTGACGGGAAACCTGTGGAATTTGAGAATCACAACCTCAGAAATCTGATGGCTGAAGTTTCGGTGAAGGCAAGTCCTTTTTTATGATTATATCCATGTATATTATTTCTGTAGTTGTTATTTCCAAAAAGAGGTCATTTATATAAAATATTTGCCACTAGGGGTCAGTTATGCCCTTATTGTGTCAGATGTGAGGTATATTTGTACTTGACCTTATTGTGTGAGGTATATTTACCTTATTGTGTGAGGTATATTGACCACTATATATCAAGTTCTCCTGTTTGACTTTTCACAATTAAAAATCATTTAGGGTCAAACAGGGGGAAATAATCATATATTATATGAGTTGGTCTTGACAGATCTTACAAACCTTTTGTCTTTTTGAAATGAATTGAATGAATAGAAAAGACATGTACCGACGCTGATCCGTTATACTACAGATGGCGTGATGATCGCATTTAAAAGTAAATGTTCCATCTGGTGGGAAAAGCGGGAGTTCGATCCTGACTGCCTTGTGCATGTGATAGTTCTCATTGTGTTTCCATGGTTACAGGAAGCTCAGCTATATGGAGAGGGAAATCCTTACCGCATTGTAGCTCTTGACTGCGGCATCAAGCACAACATGATCCGGAGCCTCATTAAGGTAATAAAATGATCCGGAGCCTCATTAAGGTAATAAAATGATCCGGAGCCTCATTAAGGTAATAAAATGATCCGGAGCCTCATTAAGGTAATAAAATGATCCGGAGCCTCATTAAGGTAATAACATGATCCAGAGCCTCATTAAGGTAATAAACTGATCCGGAGCCTCATTAAGGTAATAAAATGATCCGGAGCCTCATTAAGGTAATAAAATGATCCGGAGCCTCATTAAGGTAATCACATGATCCGGAGCCTCATTAAGGTAATAAAATGATCCGGAGCCTCATTAAGGTAATAAAATGATCTGGAGCCTCATTAAGGTAATAAAATGATTTGGAGCCTCATTAAGGTAATAAAATGATCCAGAGCCTCATTTAGGTAATAAAATGATCCAGCGCCTCATTAAGGTAATAAAATGATCCGGAGCCTCATTAAGGTAATAATCCAGACAGAATGATCCAGACAGAATGTGAGAAAAAAAACAGTTTGTTTTACACATATTTTTTATGCTTCAGCGTGGTGCAGAGGTCAAGGTCGTACCCTGGAACCATGACCTCATGACAGAGGAATATGATGGCTTGTTTATATCTAATGGACCGGGAGACCCAGCCCTAGCAACAGAGGCTGTGGCCAACCTCCAGAAAGTAAGTAGAGTTATATACATCAGGTATCATACTTGTCATACTGTCAGTAATATATATCAGGCCTCATACTTGTCACTGTCAGTTATATATATCAGGTCTCATACTTGTCACACTGTCAGTTATATATATATGAGGTCTCATACTTGTCACACTGTCAGTTATATATATCAGGCCTCATACTTGTCACACTGCCAGTTATATATATCAGGTCTCATACTTGTCACACTGCCAGTTATATATATCAGGTGTCATTATTTCACAACATATATTTGCTATCTGTCAAGCATGACACATATCTATGTTTTATTTTCTTGTTCAGGTTATTGAGAGTGGCCGTCCGGAGCCCATATTTGGAATATGTATGGGTAACCAGCTGACTGCGCTGGCAGCCGGTGCCAAGTCTTATAAACTGCCACTGGGAAACAGGTGAGATGCTTACAACCATATCATATAGGTAACCAGTTAACTGCCCTGCCACTGGGAAACAGGGGAGATACTTACAACCATATCATATAGGTAACCAGCTGACTGCCCTGCCACTGGGAAACAGGTGAGATACTTACAACCATATCATATTGGTAACCAGCTGACTGCCCTGCCACTGGGAAACAGGTGAGATGCTTACAACCATATCATACAGGTAACCAGTTAACTGCCCTGCCACTGGGAAACAGGTGAGATACTTACAACCATATCATATAGGTAACCAGCTGACTGCCCTGCCACTGGGAAACAGGTGAGATACTTACAACCATATCATATAGGTAACCAGCTGACTGCACTGCCACTGGGAAACAGGTGAGATACTTACAACCATATCATATAGGTAACCAGCTGACTGCCCTGCCACTGGGAAACAGGTGAGATACTTACAACCATATCACATAGGTAACCAGCTGACTGCCCTGCCACTGGGAAACAGGTGAGATGCTTTCAACCATATCATATAGGTAACCAGCTGACTGCCCTGCCACTGGGAAACAGGTGAGATGCTTACAACCATATCATATAGGTAACCAGCTGACTGCCCTGCCACTGGGAAACAGGTGAGATGCTTACAACCATATCATATAGGTAACCAGCTGACTGCACTGCCAATGGGAAACAGGTGAGATACTTACAACCATATCATATAGGTAACCAGCTGACTGCCCTGCCACTGGGAAACAGGTGAGATACTTACAACCATATCATATAGGTAACCAGCTGACTGCCCTGCCACTGGGAAACAGGTGAGATACTTTCAACCATATCATATAGGTAACCAGCTGACTGCCCTGCCACTGGGAAACAGGTGAGATACTTACTGCCCTGCCACTGGGAAACAGGTGAGATACTTACAACCATATCATATAGGTAACCAGCTGACTGCCCTGCCACTGGGAAACAGGTGAGATACTTACAACCATATCATATAGGTAACCAGCTGACTGCCCTGCCACTGGGTAACAGTTGAGATACTTACAACCATATCATATAGGTAACCAGCTGACTGGCCTGCCTGTGGGAAACAGGTGAGATACTTACAACCATATCATATAGGTAACCAGTTAACTGCCCTGCCACTGGGTAACAGGTGAGATACTTACAACCATATCATATAGGTAACCAGCTGACTGGCCTGCCTATGGGAAACAGGTGAGATACTTACAACCATATCATATAGGTAACCAGCTGACTGCCCTGCCACTGGGAAACAGGTGAGATACTTACAACCATATCATATAGGTAACCAGCTGACTGCCCTGCCACTGGGAAACAGGTGAGATGCTTACAACCATATCATATAGGTAACCAGCTGACTGCCCTGCCACTGGGAAACAGGTGAGATGCTTACAACCATATCATATAGGTAACCAGCTGACTGCCCTGCCACTGGGAAACAGGTGAGATACTTACAACCATATCACATAGGTAACCAGCTGACTGCCCTGCCACTGGGAAACAGGTGAGATACTTACAACCATATCACATAGGTAACCAGCTGACTGCCCTGCCACTGGGAAACAGGTGAGATGCTTTCAACCATATCATATAGGTAACCAGTTAACTGCCCTGCCACTGGGAAACAGGTGAGATGCACATCATTTGTTTGTTTGTTTGTTTGTTACTTTCAACATTATTCCAGTCATTTCGTGATGAGACCTACTTGTAGCAGATATAGTGCTGCCTCACTGAATTGTCATGTCGCAGGTCCTTGACATGACAATCCACCCGGTCACAGATTTACAAGGACAACGGGTTAACCCTTTTGGCACAGGCCTCAGCTCATGTACAACCATATCATAGGCAGTTAGACTGTGTTTTAGAGGAACTAACTTGAGATAATAACCCAGTGACAGGGCTTGACATTAACTCTGCTCCAATGGGTCTGAAGTGTTTATTTTAACCTGCTGGGTCAGAAAATGCAAGTGGTTTTGAAATTTTACTGGCCTGAATTTAAGTAGACATTTATTTTACTTCCAGCACCTCTCAGAAATGACCTGGTCTGCGCTGTGTCTGTCTGTCTGTCTGTCTGTCCTATGTTTGTGTCCTGTTCTTTTTTACCCTCAGCCCCTGATGTAATCAGGCTGAGGGTATTGTAGTACTCCTGGCGTGGGTATGTATGTATGTATGTATGTATGTCTGTATGTATGTATGTATGTATGTATGTATGTATGTATGTATGTATGTATGTATGTATGTATGTATGTCTGTAGCGAACATCCTTGTCATCGCGATAACTCAAGAACAAATGATGGCAGCTTCATGAAACTTGACACACATATGCATCTGGTGAAAACCTTGGACGAGTTCGATGGACGGCGACCTTGACCTATTTTTCAAGGTCACGGGAACAATTATGTGAAATCCCAAGAATCACAATAACTCAAGAACGAATAATGGTAGCTTTATTAGATTTGACACACATAAGTATCTGGTGAAGACCTCAGAATTTTTTCTATGAAACATGACCTTCACCTACTTTTCAAGGTCACAGGGACAATTATGTGAAATCATCTTGTCATCGCGATAACTCGAGAACAAATGATGGCAGCTTCATGAAACTTGACACACATATGCATCTGGTGAAAACCTCGGACGAGTTCGATGGACGGCGACCTTGACCTATTTTTCAAGGTCACAGGGACAATTATGTGAAATCCCAAGAATCACAATAACTCAAGAACGAATAATGGTAGCTTTATTAGATTTGACACACATAAGTATCTGGTGAAGACCTCAGATTTTTTTCTATGAAACATGACCTTCACCTACTTTTCAAGGTCACAGGGACAATTATGTGAAATTATCTTGTCATCGCGATAACTCGAGAACAAATGATGGCAGCTTCATGAAACTTGACACACATATGCATCTGGTGAAAACCTCGAATGAGTTCGATGGATGGCGACCTTGACCTATTTTTCAAGGTCACGGACAATTATGTGAAATCCCAAGAGTCGCAATAACTCAAGAACGAATGATGGCAGCTTTATGAGATTTGACACACACAAGCATCTGGTGAAGACCTCAGAATTTTTTCTTTAAAACATGACCTTTACCTACTTTTCAAGGTCACAGGGATAATTATGTGAAATCATCCTTGTCATCATGATAACTCAAGAACAAATGATGGCAGCTTCATGAAACTTTACACGCATAAGCATCTGGTGAAAACCTCAGACTAGTTCGGTGGACGGCGACCTTGACCTATTTTTCAAGGTCACAGGGACAATTATGTGAAATCCCAAGAATCGCAATAACTCAAGAACGAATGATGGCAGCTTTATTAGATTTGACACACACAAGCATCTGGTGAAGACCTCAGACTTCTCTTGATGGAACATGACCTTCACCTGATTTCAAGGTCACAGGGACAATTATGTGAAATCATCCTTGTCATCGTGATAACTTAAGAACAAATGATGGCAGCTTCATGAAACTTGACACGCATAAGCATCTGGTGAAAACCTCAGACTAGTTTGGTGGACAGCGACCTTGACCTATTTTTCAAGGTCACAGGGACAATTACGTGAAATCCCAAGAATCGCAATAACTCAAGAACGAATGATGGCAGCTTTATGAGATTTGACACACACAAGCATCTGGTGAAGACCTCAGAATATTTTCTTTGAAACATGACCTTCACCTACTTTTCAAGGTCACAGGGATAATTATGTGAAATCATCCTTGTCATCGTGATAACTCAAGAACAAATGATGGCAGCTTCATGAAACTTTACACGCATAAGCATCTGGTGAAAACCTCGGATTTTGATGGACGGCGACCTTGACCTATTTTTCAAGGTCACAGGGACAATTATGTGAAATCCCAAGAATCGCAATAACTCAAGAACGAATGATGGCAGCTTTATGAGATTTGACACACACAAGCATCTGGTGAAGACCTCAGACTTCTCTTGATGGAACATGACCTTCACCTGATTTCAAGGTCACAGGGACAATTATGTGAAATCATCCTTGTCATCGTGATAACTTAAGAACAAATGATGGCAGCTTCATGAAACTTGACACACATAAGAATCTGGGAAGACTCCACATGAGTTTGATGGACGGTGACCTTAACCTGCTTTTCAAGGTCACAGGCCCATATCAATAATTCTAGAGTAAATGATGACAGTTTCATGATACTTGACACACCTAAGCTATCAAAGGAAGTAGATTTTATGCGTTTTTTACCCCTGCATCAATTTGCCTTGGTGCAGTGACGTTTTGTTCACAAATATTGTGTGGAGCGAATGTTGTGCAATGAGTTACCAGGGCTGAGGGTTGATGCATCTCTGATGCCTATGTTTCTTTTGTTCATTCATTTGTCTGTTCATTATGCTTTGTAATGTACTGGGCATATTTATATAGGGAGGCATTTGAGCATCCTCGAGATTATGATTTATAGTATGGCTAGTTATAAATTATTTAAGGCCATATGCTTTTGAGCAACGGCAGGATTCCAAAAAAAGATTCCCCACCTATGGTCATCAAGTCAATATTTCTGGAACATTCCAAACTGCAGTCTCAACCATGTACATTTATTGTGTGTTTTTACACTTGCATATCTTCCAGAAAACTGTCCAGAAAGTAATGTATTTGACCTGATGTGGCCATTAACAAAGCCTTTAAACTATTGTTTGCATATATATATATATGTTTCAGAGGTCATAACCAACCGGTGCTTAACCTGCTGAACGGCAAAGCTTTTATTACGTCACAGAATCACGGCTACGCGATCGACACCGAGACGCTTCCTGCGGGGTGGAAGCCTCTCTTTCAAAATGCAAACGACCACACCAACGAGGTAATGTCAGGGAATTCTTGTGATTGTTTGCTTTAATCGGTTATAAGAAAGCCATGGGCCGTGGGGTAGTTGGTTAGAGCGCAAGCCTATCAGCACCAGTTCCGCTGTGATTATCCTAAGCATGCTTAGGTCGTGAGTTTGATTCCCAGCCGTGCTGAGATTAAATTCAAGTATTTAAGAAGTATTTATTAAGATTTGGCACATGGTGGGCACCTTTGATTTTAGTTTTATGATTTGTCACTAGGTGGCAGTTTTGATTTCAGTAATTATTATTACTCTCTCCAGGTGGCACTTTCAATCAGAGTGTTTCATGTGCTTGTCACTAGGTGGCACTTTGCATATTTCACCCTTCGTATCCTGTCTGTCTGGTGTTCTGACTTGTCTTTTCCTTGATTATAAATTCTGTCAATTGTTAAGTTTAACTAATCAGGAGTTCTGGGTGGCTCCCATGCCAACAACCTTTTGGTCTTAATGGGAGTCTCCCAGATCGTTTTTGTAAAGGGATCAGATAAATTGAAGAGATCAAAGTGATCGAAACCCTGGTTAATATTGGCAGGGACTGCGATCGTTGTTGCAGAATAATCTTTGAATCCTTGCCTATTCTCCGGGGTCAGATAAATTGTTTCTGAGTTTTGAGTTTTGTTGCAGGGAATAACACATGAAACTCGTCCGATATTCACAGCTCAGTTCCATCCTGAAGCCTGGGGTGGCCCCACAGACACTGAGGTAACCCGCTCTTAATATATCTCACTTCTGTGCAATAAGCTCATGTATTATTTTTCTGCTCCCTAATTTCCCCTCACACTTTGAATCTTAAAGGTATTAAATATTAAACCTGTACTTTTTTGAATGAGAAGCATATCTGCATGTGAACATCATGATATTGAAGCACTATTTGATGATGTCATAAGCATATTGCCATACTCTCATGACCTGTGTTTCTTTCACAATGGTTTAATGGAGTCATGCGATACCTCACATGACCAAATACTTCAATATGTCATGGTTTTGGTATGAACATGTACATGTAGATATGCTTTCTGAACACAAAACTACAGGTTAAATGCTTAATACATTTTAAATTATCTTTGAGACCTGAACTTGCAAATTTCGTTTAGAAGTTTGAAAACTAGATTCAGATTCTTACGTCAGATATCTAATTTTGACAAAATGCAACAAGCTCATTGCAAATACATGTACAAGGCAAAGTACAGGGTTATTTTGAGAAAGCAAACAGCATCTGTCTATATCTCAACAATGAAAAATGTGAATAGTCAAAATTCGTTAAGAATTTGTCATTCGAGGCTACTGTGAATAAAACTGTAAAGTTGGCTAATTTTAGGCCAAATTACTACTCTGGTAATGGGTTTTGATAATCTGTTTCACCTCCTAATGAAATAACAGACCAGAAAAGGCTAAAGTATAAAGTAATTTGTTTCCAGTTCCTCTTTGACCACTTCATAGAGATGGTGAAGACCAAGAAAACACATGTGTCTCAGGTGACAGCTGCCTGCCCTCCACCACCAGACCGGGTCAAGGTCAGTCCTCATATCAAGGTCAAGGTCATTGGTTATTTGGCAAGGAGAGATTCATCTATTGTTTTGAAAGTACCAAGGACAGAAACAATTTACCCATTGCATAATGCACATTGTGAAAGTACTGGTGTTGGTAATCATTGGTAAGTGTTGGTAAGTGTGGGTAAGTAAGTAAAGTAAGTAAAGCTGACATTTATATACCGCTGATTCCAGACAATGTCTGCTCATAGCGGTTGATAGTTACTGGCCTGGATTCGAACCGGGAATCCCTGGATCTCAAGGCAGATACACTACCAATTGAGCTATTTCGGCCAGCCGAAGTATTGGTAAGTGTTGAGAAATATTGGTAAGTGTTGGTAAGTGTGGGTTAGTATTGGTAAGTGTTGGTAAGTGTGGGTTAGTATTGGTAAGTATTGGTAAGTGTTGAGAAATATTGGTAAGTGTGGGTTAGTATTGGTAAGTATTGGTAAGTGTTGGTAAGTGTTGGTAAGTGTTGAGAAATATTGGTAAGTGTGGGTAAGTGTGGGTTAGTATTGGTAAGTATTGGTAAGTGTTGGTAAGTGTGGGTTAGTATTGGTAAGTATTGGTAAGTGCTAGTGAGTGTCGGTGAGTGTTGGAAAGTACCACAATTGCATTTAACCTGTTTCTGTCTCACACCACAGAAATTGTTGGTTGTTTATGTTAATGCTCTTTCAGAAACCTTTCATAACATAATGATTCCTTGCATTTTAACATAGACATGATACCACAAACAACAGCACTGGCTGGAATGAGAAACGACTCATTACCATTAGTCATGTCCCTCCCCTCCCTAAGTCATGTCCCTCCCCTCCCAAAGTCATGTCCCACCCCTCCCAAAGACATGTCCCTCCCCTCCCAAAGTCATGTCCCACCCCTCCCAATGTCATGTCCCACCCATCCCAAGGACATGTCCCACACCTCCCAAAGTCATGTCCCACCCCTCCCAAAGACAGGTTCCACCCCTCCCAAAGTCATGTCCCACCCCTCCCAAAGTTTACTTTTGAACCACCCAATCATGACCCTTTTTTACCCTTCAGTGTTGTATATTGCAGGTTTCTAAGGTGCTGTTGCTGGGCAGTGGTGGTCTGTCCATTGGTCAGGCTGGCGAGTTTGACTACAGTGGATCGCAAGCCATCAAAGCTCTCAAGGTACGATACTATAAATAAAAACCAGAAGGTGAAATACTAAGATAAATTCTGAAAGTGACATCTTACTTGTTCGATTTTAATATTATAAGGTTAGAAAAGTTCCAAGGTATGTCAAAATCTTTAGGGCTTTTTAATGTGAAGATAAGTACGTTGTGACTTAATTTGGAAGAATTTTGAAACGGTTTTGTTTATAACTTTATTCAGCAGGGAAAATCAAGAGATGGTTTTGATTATAACTTTACTCAGCAGGAAAATCTTGTGACGGTTTTTATATTGACTATTGACTTTATTCAGGAGGTGAATCTTGATTCAGTTTTGATTGTGACTTTATTCAGGAGGTGAATATTGATCCAGTTTTGATTGTGACTTTATTCAGGAGGTGAATATTGATCCAGTTTTGATTGTGACTTTATTCAGGAGGTGAATATTGATCCAGTTTTGATTGTGACTTTATTCAGGAGGTGAATCTTGATCCAGTTTTGATCGTGACTTTATTCAGGAGGAGAATCTTGATCCAGTTTTGATTGTGACTTTATTCAGGAGGTGAATCTTGATCCAGTTTTGATCGTGACTTTATTCAGGAGGAGAATCTTGATCCAGTTTTGATTGTGACTTTATTCAGGAGGTGAATATTGATCCAGTTTTGATCTTGACTTTATTCAGGAGGAGAATCTTGATCCAGTTTTGACTGTGACTTTATTCAGGAGGTGAATCTTGATCCAGTTTTGATCGTGACTTTATTCAGGAGGAGAATCTTGATCCAGTTTTGATCGTGACTTTATTCAGGAGGAGAATCTTGATCCAGTTTTGATTGTGACTTTATTCAGGAGGTGAATCTTGATCCAGTTTTGATCGTGACTTTATTTAGGAAGTGAATCTTGATCCAGTTTTGATCGTGACTTTATTCAGGAGGAGAATCTTGATCCAATTTTGATTGTGACTTTATTCAGGAGGAGAATCTTGATCCAGTTTTGATTGTGACTTTATTCAGGAAGTGAATCTTGATCCACTTTTGATTGTGACTTTATTCAGGAGGTGAATCTTGATCCAGTTTTGATCGTGACTTTATTCAGGAGGAGAATCTTGATCCAGTTTTGATTGTGACTTTATTCAGGAGGAGAATCTTGATCCAGTTTTGATTGTGACTTTATTCAGGAAGTGAATCTTGATCCACTTTTGATTGTGACTTTATTCAGGAGGTGAATCTTGATCCAGTTTTGATCGTGACTTTATTCAGGAGGAGAATCTTGATCCAGTTTTGATTGTGACTTTATTCATCTTGATCCAGTTTTGATCGTGACTTTATTCAGGAGGTGAATCTTGATCCAGTTTTGATCGTGACTTTATTCAGGAGGTGAATCTTGATCCAGTTTTGATCGTGACTTTATTCAGGAGGAGAATCTTGATCCAGTTTTGATCGTGACTTTATTCAGGAGGAGAATCTTGATCCAGTTTTGATTGTGACTTTATTCAGGAGGTGAATCTTGATCCAGTTTTGATCGTGACTTTATTTAGGAAGTGAATCTTGATCCAGTTTTGATCGTGACTTTATTCAGGAGGAGAATCTTGATCCAATTTTGATTGTGACTTTATTCAGGAGGAGAATCTTGATCCAGTTTTGATTGTGACTTTATTCAGGAAGTGAATCTTGATCCACTTTTGATTGTGACTTTATTCAGGAGGTGAATCTTGATCCAGTTTTGATCGTGACTTTATTCAGGAGGAGAATCTTGATCCAGTTTTGATTGTGACTTTATTCAGGAGGAGAATCTTGATCCAGTTTTGATTGTGACTTTATTCAGGAAGTGAATCTTGATCCACTTTTGATTGTGACTTTATTCAGGAGGTGAATCTTGATCCAGTTTTGATCGTGACTTTATTCAGGAGGAGAATCTTGATCCAGTTTTGATTGTGACTTTATTCATCTTGATCCAGTTTTGATCGTGACTTTATTCAGGAGGTGAATCTTGATCCAGTTTTGATCGTGACTTTATTCAGGAGGAGAATCTTGATCCAGTTTTGATTGTGACTTTATTCAGGAGGTGAATCTTGATCCAGTTTTGATCGTGACTTTATTCAGGAGGAGAATCTTGATCCAGTTTTGATTGTGACTTTATTCAGGAGGTGAATCTTGATCCAGTTTTGATTGTGACTTTATTCAGGAGGTGAATATTGATCCAGTTTTGATTGTGACTTTATTCAGGAGGAGAATCTTGATCCAGTTTTGATCGTGACTTTATTCAGGAGGTGAATATTGATCCAGTTTTGATTGTGACTTTATTCAGGAGGAGAATCTTGATCCAGTTTTGATCGTGACTTTATTCAGGAAGTGAATCTTGATCCAGTTTTGATCGTGACTTTATTCAGGAGGTGAATATTGATCCAGTTTTGATCGTGACTTTATTCAGGAAGTGAATCTTGATCCAGTTTTGATTGTGACTTTATTCATCTTGATCCAGTTTTGATTGTGACTTTATTCATCTTGATCCAGTTTTGATTGTGACTTTATTCAGGAGGAGAACCTCGAGACAGTTCTGATGAATCCTAACGTTGCCTCCGTGCAGACCAACGCTGAGGGGGAGAAGCAGGCAGACGCTGTGTACTTCCTGCCCATCACCGCGGAGTATGTTGAGGAGGTTATCCGTCGAGAGAAGCCGGACGGCATCCTCCTCTCTATGGGAGGCCAGACTGCCCTCAACTGTGGTACGCTATACATCTAAATTTATGGCATATCAACATGGTTTGGTTTCTCACCCATTCACTAATTATTTTTAAGGTAAAAGGCAAGTGTCACTTTAAATGGTGATAAAATAAACATAATCCAAAATAATTAAATAGATCATCATCATCATCATCATCATAATCATCATCATCAACATCATCATCATCATCATCCTCAGTTGTGTCGATCATTGCAGGAGTGGAGCTGTGGACAAAGGGAGTGTTCCAGAAGTACGGCGTGCAGGTGTTGGGAACTCCCGTGGAGAGCATCATGGCGACCGAGGACAGACAGACATTTGCTGATAAACTCAAAGAAATCAACGAGAAACTCGCCCCTAGCATCGCAGTGCATTCTGTGAGTTTATCTTAAAAATAATAATAACATGAGTTCTGCATGATCATCAAGTTCACTGACCAATCATGGCAGTCGAAACAATGGCAATTATTAAGACCAATCAGAGAGCAGCTAACAAACGATAAACAGAAGTGTCCACAGCAATAATGTCAGGAGTTGATCGCCACGTGTCTACATTTCAGCATAACACGGATGGCTTTCTCAGAATAAATAATAGAGACAAATCATTAAAGCAACTCAAAAATAAATGATCAAATTCCAGGGTTATATAGGGTAGCTACAAATGGTCTGGTATTTTAGAAATTTGAGAATGTGTAATTTATATTGCTTTCTCAAAGCTTACATGAAATCATTTTATATTTTTATAAAAGATATAAAAGATATATTGTCATGAAACTGTTACAAGTCAGCTATCCCCAAAACGTAAATGCACCTGCCAGGATTATTTTGTTTTGATTAAGATGACCAACAGGCCTCTGAAAGCAAAATCATTCCAATGTCCCAGTCTAAATGTGCCCCATTGTAAGAAAAAAACTTTACAAAGCAGATGTTCTCGATAGATTACTGGTCTGCTAGGCGGATTCTCAACAATAGGACCTCACACAGAGAGGTCCTCACCCAAAGGACCTATCGCCTCACACAGACAGGTCCTCACCCATATGACCTATCACCCCACACAGACAGGTCCTCAACCACAGGACCTATCACCCCACACAGACAGGTCCTCACCCATAGGATCTTTCACCCCACACAGACAGGTCCTCAACCAGAGGACCTATCAATCCACACAGACAGGTCCTCAACAATAGGACCTACCACCCCGCACAGACAGGTCTTCACCCATAGGACCTATCACCCCACACAGACAGGTCCTCACCCAAACAGTCTTCCCGATAGTTGGCAGACATTCAACGGACATTCGGTCTGGCAAAGTTTTTTGCCAGACCAAAAGCATTTTTACCGGAACAAAAAAAAGAAAGACGATAGAATATTAAAATATCACTTATCAGCGTGAAAAGTAAACAAACTATGTACTGTGAAAGTAACAAGCTTCCCAAACGGCGATATAATTAAAAAATTTGCTTCATTATACGCATAAAAATATTCTGACATGTGTCAGATATAGTCCGCCTTCATTTAGTAAGTTTGCATTGTGTACAAGTCAGAGAAAATGTTAGTTTAACGATGCTTAAATGTGCATATAAGACACGAGGTCGCCGTTATGAAAACTGGAAGTGACGGGGACAGGCTGTTATTTTTGGTGCGAAAACGATGGACTGCTACCACTGTATTCATATTAAAATTAATAAATTGCACAATAATGGATCCCCGACACTTTGTATTTACGTTTTACTTTTAAAATGACTGCCGAACTTGCTGAGTGATAAGTTTTGAGAATAGACAGAATTTCATGTCAGACACGAGGTCTGACTACGGCGGAAAATATGCCGGACCTTGGCAAAAAATATCAGTCAGGTCTGGCGGTTATCGGGAAGACGGCTCAAAGGTGAATTCAAATAAATGGTTTCACAATGGCAACCAGGAGATAACCTTCTTTTGCTCGGTTTGATGCTTGCAGATGGAGGATGCTGTGAAGGCTGCAGAGAGGATAGGGTACCCGGTGATGTTGCGATCGGCCTACGCTCTCGGTGGTCTGGGCTCTGGCATTGCCAACGACGAAGCGCAGCTCAGGAACATTGCGACACACGTAGGTACTCACAGAGAGGGTGGGACAGCTCACATCAAGTAGAATAATACACAAACGTTGGTACTCACAGAATAGGAAGGACGGCTCATATCAAGTAGAATAATAAACAAACGTTGGTACTCACAGAATAGGAAGGACAGCTCATATCAAGTAGAATAATAAACAAACGTAGGTACTCACTTAAAGGACAGGACAGCTCACATCAAGTAGAATATTAAACAAACTTAGGTACTCACAGAAAGGGCAGGACAGCTCACATCAAGTAGAATAATAAACAAACGTAGGTACTCACTTAAAGGACAGGACAGCTCACATCAAGTAGAATATTAAACAAACTTAGGTACTCACAGAAAGGGCAGGACAGCTCACATCAAGTAGAATATTAAACAAACTTAGGTACTCACAGAAAGGGAAGGACAGCTCACATCAAGTAGAATATTGAACAAACGTAGGTACTCACAGAAAGGGCAGGACAGCTCACATCTAGTAGAATAATAAACAAACGTAGGTACTCACAGAGAGGACAGGACGGCTCACATCTAGTAGAATAATAAACAAACGTAGGTACTCACAGAGAGGACAGGACGGCTCACATCAAGTAGAATAATAAACAAACGTAGGTACTCACAGAAAGGGCAGGACAGCTCACATCTAGTAGAATAATAAACAAACGTAGGTACTCACAGAGATGACAGGACGGCTAACATCTAGTAGAATAATAAACAAACGTAGGTACTCACAGAATAGAAAGGACGGCTCATATCAAGTAGAATAATAAACAAACGTTGGTACTCACAGAATAGGAAGGACAGCTCATATCAAGTAGAATAATAAACAAACGTAGGTACTCACAGAAAGGGCAGGACAGCTCACATCAAGTAGAATAATAAACAAACGTAGGTACTCACAGAAAGGGCAGGACAGCTCACATCAAGTAGAATAATAAACAAACGTAGGTACTCACAGAGAGGACAGGACGGCTCATATCAAGTAGAATAATAAACAAACGTAGGTACTCACAGAAAGGGCAGGACAGCTCACATCAAGTAGAATATTGAACAAACTTAGGTACTCACAGAGAGGACAGGACGGCTCATATCAAGTAGAATAATAAACAAACGTTGGTACTCACAGAATGGGCAGGACAGCTCACATCAAGTAGAATAATAAACAAACGTAGGTACTCACAGAGAGGACAGGACGGCTCATATCAAGTAGAATAATAAACAAACGTTGGTACTCACAGAAAGGGCAGGACAGCTCACATCAAGTAGAATAATAAACAAACGTAGGTACTCACTTAAAGGACAGGACAGCTCACATCAAGTAGAATATTAAACAAACGTTGGTACTCACAGAAAGGGCAGGACAGCTCACATCAAGTAGAATAATAAACAAACGTAGGTACTCACTTAAAGGACAGGACAGCTCACATCAAGTAGAATATTAAACAAACTTAGGTACTCACAGAAAGGGCAGGACAGCTCACATCAAGTAGAATATTGAACAAACGTAGGTACTCACAGAAAGGGCAGGACAGCTCACATCTAGTAGAATAATAAACAAACGTAGGTACTCACAGAGAGGACAGGACGGCTCATATCAAGTAGAATAATAAACAAACGTAGGTACTCACAGAGAGGACAGGACGGCTCATATCAAGTAGAATAATAAACAAACGTAGGTACTCACAGAGAGGACAGGACGGCTCACATCAAGTAGAATATTGAACAAACGTAGGTACTCACAGAGAGGACAGGACAGCTCACATCAAGTAGAATAATAAACAAACGTAGGTACTCACAGAAAGGGCAGGACAGCTCACATCAAGTAGAATATTGAACAAACTTAGGTACTCACAGAAAGGGCAGGACAGCTCACATCAAGTAGAATAATAAACAAACGTAGGTACTCACAGAGAGGACAGGACGGCTCACATCAAGTAGAATAATAAACAAACGTAGGTACTCACAGAAAGGGCAGGACGGCTCATATCAAGTAGAATAATGAACAAACGTAGGTACTCACAGAAAGGGCAGGGTGGCTCACATCAAGTAGAATAATAAACAAACGTAGGTACTCACAGAAAGGGCAGGACAGCTCACATCAAGTAGAATAATAAACAAACGGAGGTACTCACAGAAAGGGCAGGACAGCTCACATCAAGTAGAATAATGAACAAACGTAGGTACTCACAGAAAGGGCAGGACAGCTCACATCAAGTAGAATAATAAACAAACGTAGGTACTCACAGAAAGGGCAGGACAGCTCACATCAAGTAGAATAATAAACAAACGTAGGTACTCACAGAAAGGGCAGGACAGCTCACATCAAGTAGAATAATAAACAAACGGAGGTACTCACAGAAAGGGCAGGACAGCTCACATCAAGTAGAATAATGAACAAACGTAGGTACTCACAGAGAGGGCAGGACAGCTCACATCAAGTAGAATAATAAACAAACGTAGGTACTCACAGAATGGGCAGGACAGCTCACATCAAGTAGAATAATAAACAAACGTAGGTACTCACAGAGAGGACAGGACAGCTCATATCAAGTAGAATAATAAACAAACGTAGGTACTCACAGAATGGGCAGGACAGCTCACATCAAGTAGAATATTGAACAAACTTAGGTACTCACAGAGAGGACAGGACGGCTCACATCAAGTAGAATAATAAACAAACGTAGGTACTCACAGAAAGGGCAGGACGGCTCACATCTAGTAGAATAATAAACAAACGGAGGTACTCACAGAGAGGACAGGACGGCTCACATCAAGTAGAATAATAAACAGCATGATTATTATTTGACTAACATGCATTGCAGTATGGGATGACAATATAAAATAAACATTTCACCACCAGGTGTTAGCATTGGTTAGTGTTCTCCAATCACCCATCGGCAAAGCTCAGATAGGTGATCTGGAGGGGTTTGTCGAACGTCCATGGTCTCTACCAACTCCAACCAAAGAAAAGTTTGGTGGAGTTGATTGAGCTCTAGTGAAGTAAAAATTCGCCAGCTGCAAAAACTTTGGTAAACCCGTTTAAACGTCAAAATTGAACCCGTTTCAACTGCCGTTAAAACGGGTTTGATTCAATTTTTGCAGCT
This sequence comes from Amphiduros pacificus, assembly GCA_949316495.1. Taxonomy (NCBI): domain Eukaryota; kingdom Metazoa; phylum Annelida; class Polychaeta; order Phyllodocida; family Hesionidae; genus Amphiduros; species Amphiduros pacificus. Next base: position 22,736,213 of record OX439004.1, on the reverse strand, counting down.
GGCGATTATTATCAAGTATTTATATTTTCTTTATTTAATGTTATCCAAAAAATAATCAAGCTTTTTTGTGAGATTTTAGACATAATCATACATAAAATATGAACTATCACTTAAATAGTTGGGTATTTAAAAAATCACATCTGAACGAGATTAAAACCAAAAAGCAAAAATCTCAGACCTCTCCAGATCACCTATCTGGGCTTTGCCGATGGGTGATTGGAGAACACTAAGCATTTGTGAGATTTTTCTCACCACCAGGTGTTAGCATAGATGAAACACTTCACCACCAGGTGACAGCAGAAATAAACACTTCACCACCAGGTGACAGCACCAATAAACAATTCACCACCATGTGACAGCACAAATAAACACTTCACCACCAGGTGACAGCACAAATAAACACTTCACCACCAGGTGACAGCACAAATAAACACTTCACCACCATGTGACAGCACAAATAAACACTTCACCAACATGTGACAGCACAAATAAACACTTCACCACCAGGCTACAGCACAGATAAAACACTTCACCACAAGGTGACAACACAGATAAACACTTCACCACCAGGTGACAGCACTAGATTAACCAGATAATCCTGTTTCTCTGCTTGCAGGCGTTGGCGTACTCCAATCAGATCCTGGTTGAGAAGTCGCTGCTTGGATGGAAGGAGGTGGAATACGAGGTTGTGAGGGATGCTATGGACAACTGTATCACTGTCTGCAACATGGAAAACTTCGACCCTCTCGGAGTCCACACAGGTTAAAAGTCACATCCAGACTTCTATGTGGTCACGCATAATGTGACTTAGTTATGTCACTCATTGTTTTTATGTAACTCCATTCAGCCCTGCTCAGCTGGTGCGTGACCCTCTTTGGTCATTCACTCGTCCGTGATGCGATGGCCTTGTTTGATATATTGCGTGACCATATAAAGGTTTGGTTTTGAACTTTTTAACACCTCAGCATTTTAGGTCAAACTCGTTTATCCTATTTCCACAACAGCAATTTTTCTGGCCTAATATTCTTGTATCCATGAACTCATATTTTCAGGGTCTTATTCTCGGCAGCTTTGAACGAACTCATGGATTTATTTGTGAGAATTTATGAATGTATTTCCTTCTTTTAGGTGACTCCATAGTTGTAGCTCCCAGTCAGACTCTCTCCAATGAAGAATATCACATGCTGCGAGAAACAGCCATCAAAGTAAGAATTATATATCATGCTGCGAGAAACAGCCATCAAAGTAAGAATTATATATCACTTGCTGCGAGAAACAGCCCTCAAAGTAAGAATTATATATCACATGCTGCAAGAAACAGCCATCAAAGTAAGAATCATATGTCGCATGCTGCGAGAAACAGCCATCAAAGTAAGAATTATATATCATGCTGCAAGAAACAGCCATCAAGGTAAGAATCATATGTCGCATGCTGCGAGAAACAGCCATCAAAGTAAGAATTATATATCATGCTGCAAGAAACAACAATCAAAGTAAGATTTATATATCATGCTGCGAGAAACAGCCATCAAAGTAAGAATTATATATCATGCTGCGAGAAACAGCCATCAAAGTAAGAATTATATATTGCATGCTGCGAGAAATAGCCATCAAAGTAAGAATTATATATCACATGCTGCGAGAAACAGCCATCAAAGTAAGAATTATATATCACATGCGAGAAAAAGCCATCAAAGTAAGAATTATATATCATGCTGCGAGAAACAGCAATCAAAGTAAGAATTATATATTACATGCTGTGAGAAACAGCCATCAAAGTAAGAATTATATATCACATGCGAGAAAAAGCCATCAAAGTAAGAATTATATATCATGCTGCGAGAAACAGCAATCAAAGTAAGAATTATATATTACATGCTGTGAGAAACAGCCATCAAAGTAAGAATTATATGTCACATGCTGCGAGAAACAGCCATCAAAGTAAGAATTATATATCACATGCTGCAAGAAACAGTCATCAAAGTAAGAATTATATATAAAATGCTTCAAGAAACAGCCATCAAAATAAGAATTATATATCATGCTGCGAGAAACAGCCATCAAAGTAAGAATTATATATCACATCCTTCAAGAAACAGCCATCAAAATAAGAATTATATATCATGCTGCGAGAAACAGCCATCAAAGTAAGAATTATATATCACATGCTGCAAGAAACAGTCATCAAAGTAAGAATTATATATCACATGCTGTGAGAAACAGCCATCAAAGTAAGAATTATATGTCACATGCTGCGAGAAACAGCCATCAAAGTAAGAATTATTTATCACATGCTGCGAGAAACAGCCATCAAAGTAAGAATTATATATCACATTCTGTGAGAAAGAGCCATCAAAGTAAGATTTATATATCACATGCTGCGAGAAACAGTCATCAAAGTAAGAATTATATATTGCATGCTGCGAGAAAGAGCCATCAAAGTAAGAATTATATGTCACATGCTGCGAGAAACAGCCATCAAAGTAAGAATTATTTATCGCATGCTGCGAGAAACAGCTATCAAAGTAAGAATTATATATCACATTCTGCGAGAAAGAGCCATCAAAGTAAGATTTATATATCACATGCTGCGAGAAAGAGCCATCAAAGTAAGAATTATATATCACATTCTGCGAGAAAGAGCCATCAAAGTAAGAATTATATATTACATGCTGTGAGAAACAGCCATCAGAGTAAGAATCATATATAAAATGCTTCAAGAAACAGCCATCAAAATAAGAATTATATATCATGCTGCGAGAAACAGCCATCAAAGTTAGAATTATATATCACATGCTGCAAGAAACAGTCATCAAAGTAAGAATTATATATCACATTCTGCGAGAAACAGCCATCAAAGTAAGAATTATATGTCACATGCTGCGAGAAACAGCCATCAAAGTAAGAATTATATGTCACATGCTGCGAGAAACAGCCATCAAAGTAAGAATTATATGTCACATGCTGCGAGAAACAGCCATCAAAGTAAGAATAATATAAATCATGCTGCGAGAAACAGCCATCAAAGTAAGAAGTATATGTTACATGCTGCGGGAAACAGCCATCAAAGTAAGAATTATATATTACATGCTGCGAGAAACAGCCATCAAAGTAAGAATTATATATTACTTTGTTTTTTGCAGCATGGGAATAGAGAAACCACCATCAAAATAAGAATAAAATTTCAGACGTGATTTTTGATATGGGTAACTGGTGGAATATGCAAAGCAAAATGACGTGAATTATTCACATGAGGAAGAATTTGTTTTCACATTAACATCATATCCCAGTATACAGGTCACTAATAATACAAATTATGAACTTTAAACAAACATTTAGAGGTATATCCTGTGTTTTATTTTTTGAAGAAACAAGTTATTATGTTTTAATATTTCATAGACGTTCTTTACACGTTTTAATATTCACTGTTTGTCCAGTTTATGACGTGGTTAACATCAGCACAATGAGTTCACCTATTGGCAGAAGACATATATTATTGTTTCTCAATATTGTATTTGTATAAAAGATTTTTTATAACAAAATATGAAATTTGTTACAATTGTAATACGTGTAAAGAATGTCTATGAAATATTAAAACATAATAATTTGTTTCTTAAAAAAATAAAAACCAGAAATTCACATCTTGAAAATCATGTCCTCACCATGTCATAAACTGGACCAGAAATTTACACCTTTAGAATGTGCATGTCTGGTTGCCGACAAATGTCATGTCTGGTTGCCGACAAATGTCATTCAGCCAGAAAACTATGTGGTTTTCATGTGACATTTGTCAACTTAAATTTATCTTTGAATTATTGATTTTCAGCTTGTATTATTTTACATTAATTCAATTGTTTTCCCCACGTGACAGGCAACATTTCATTTAATGGGGTTTTTACTTTGTCAACACTAACGTCAAGGTAAGGATAGATTAGATAAGAATAGATAAGAAAAGAATAGATTAGATGAGAATAAATGCCAAAATATTACAAGATTGGACATTGAGATTAGATTAGATTAAGATAGATTAGTATAGATGTGAATAGATAAGAAAACATATTGAAATAGATAAGAATAGATAAAGATTGAATAAAAAAATAAGACACTTGAGAAATAGATTTAAAAGATTAGAAAATAGATAAGAATTAGTTAGAATAGATCAGATAAGAATAGATAAAAAAGATAAGATCACAAAAGATTGGATAAGAATGGACTAGATTAGATTTATAATAGATTTAAAATAAATTCAATGAGAATAATTTAGATTAGAATAGAATATATATTTAAGGTTTTCAATCAAATATATTTACAATGTATATCCTCATCTATTTCTGCACAGAGTTGCGAAGGTCTTCTATCAAATGTCCAAAAGATTAGAGTGATGCGTTTTCTTTGTTTGCAGGTGGTCAGACATTTTGGTATCGTCGGGGAGTGTAACATACAGTACGCCCTCCATCCTGAGTCGCTCGAGTACTGCATCATAGAAATCAACGCCAGACTCTCACGCAGCTCAGCGCTGGCTTCCAAGGCCACAGGGTAATTACGGTACCCTCTCATCATATCTGTTACTTCAGGTACCCTCACATCATATCTGTTACTTCAGTTACCCTCTCACAGCCATCACATATGTCAGTTACCCTCTGACAGCCATCACATATTTCAGTTACCCTCTGACAGCCATCACATATGTCAGTTACCCTCTGACAGCCATCATATATGTCAGTTACCCTCTGACAGCCATCACATATGTCAGTTACCCTCTGACAGCCATCATATATGTCAGTTACCCTCTAATCTGTGCTATTTCAGTTATCCCATTTTCTATGTTATTCAGTTACCGTCATCTCAGGCATTTCATATACATTTTCATCTCTGTAATTTTAGTTACCCTCATCTCCATTGCCTCATTTATATCAATTACATTTATATCATTTATATCAGTTACCCTCTCCCTGTGTGATTCCAGTTACCCTCTCCGTGTGATTTTAGTTACCCTCTCCCCTGTGTGATTACGTTTACCCTCTCCCCTGGTGATTTCAGTTACCCTCTCCCTGTGTGATTTCAGTTACCCTCTGGCATTCATCGCCGCCAAGCTGGCTCTGGGCATCCCACTCCCGTCCATTCAGAACTCCACCACCATGTCGACCACGGCGTGCTTTGAGCCGAGTCTCGACTACATTGTTACCAAAATCCCGCGCTGGGACCTCGACAGATTCCAAGGTACATCCAAGGAGATTGGTAGCTCCATGAAAAGTGTCGGCGAGGTAAAGCTTACATTTTGAATTTTTTGTTATGTTTACTAAATAATATACTAATTTGTCAGATAAATTTGTCCTCAAAATTTTGGAAAATAATTGTGGCATTTTCTTAATCAATTTGATAAAATCGGACTTCAAAAGGACTTCTGAGATATTAAAATAGAGGAGAACATTTTGGGGGTTAGTTGGGCAGTATCCTGTATTATATAGATATGACCTTTCACCTTTGCATGATGACCTTGAATTAAGCCTAGTGTTTGTCAGTGTTCACATTGTCTTTTAGGACACTAGATATATTACATTGGGACATGATTTTAGGACACCTTTTATTTTGCTTCTGACAGTCACTTTAGGATGTCAGTGACTTTAGGGCATGATCTTAGGACAATGCTTTGGACATTACTTTAGGAAACCAATGATATTGCTTTAGGACACCAGCCATAGGACATGATTTTAGGACACCAGTAATATTGCTTCTGACATTATTTTAGGATGTCAATCACCAATCATATCACAGGACATTTATTTTAGGACACCAGTTATAATGCTTTAGGACATGATTTTAGGACACCAGTTAAATTATTTTAGGACATGATTTTAGGATGCCAGTTATATTGCATTAGGATGCCAGTTATATTGTTTTAGGACACCAGTTACATTGTTTTAGGACAGAAGTTATATTTTTTTAGGACGCCAGTTTTAGTGTTTTAGGACACCAGTTATATTGTTTTAGGACACCAGTTATGTTGTTTTAGGACACCAGTTATATTGTTTAAGGACACCAGTTATATTGTTTTAGGACATGATTTTAGGACACCAGTTATATTGCTTTAGGACACCAGTTATATTATTTTAGGACATGATTTTAGGACACCAGTTATATTGATTTAGGACACCAGTTGTATTGCTTTAGGACGCCAGTTATATTGCTTTAGGACACCAGTTATATTGCTTAAGGACACCAGTTATATTATTTTAGGACATGATTTTAGGACACCAGTTATATTGCTTTAGGACGCCAGTTGTATTGCTTTAGGACGCCAGTTGTATTGCTTTAGGACACCAGTTATATTGTTTTAGGACATGATTTTAGGACACCAGTTATATTGCTTTAGGACACCAGTTATATTATTTTAGGACATGATTTTAGGACACCAGTTATATTGCTTTAGGACGCCAGTTGTATTGCTTTAGGACGCCAGTTGTATTGCTTTAGGACACCAGTTATATTGTTTTAGGACATGATTTTAGGACACCAGTTATATTGCTTTAGGACACCAGTTATATTATTTTAGGACATGATTTTAGGACACCAGTTATATTGCTTTAGGACGCCAGTTGTATTGCTTTAGGACGCCAGTTGTATTGCTTTAGGACACCAGTTATATTGTTTTAGGACATGATTTTAGGACACCAGTTATATTGCTTTAGGACACCAGTTATATTATTTTAGGACATGATTTTAGGACACCAGTTATATTGCTTTAGGACGCCAGTTGTATTGCTTTAGGACACCAGTTATATTGTTTTAGGACATGATTTTAGGACACCAGTTATATTGCTTTAGGATACCAGTTATATTATTTTAGGACATGATTTTAGGACACCAGTTGTATTGCTTTAGGACACCAGTTGTATTGCTTTAGGACACCAGTTATATTGCTTAAGGACATCAGTTATATTGTTTTAGGACATGATTTTAGGACACCAGTTATATTGCTTTAGGACACCAGTTATATTATTTTAGGACATGATTTTAGGACACCAGTTATATTGCTTTAGGACACCAGTTATATTGCTTTAGGACACCAGTTGTATTGCTTTAGGACACCAGTTGTATTGCTTTAGGACACCAGTTATATTATTTTAGGATATGATTTTAGGACACCAGTTATATTGCTTTAGGACACCAGTTATATTATTTTAGGACACCAGTTATATTGCTTTAGGACGCCAGTTGTATTGCTTTAGGACACCAGTTATATTGTTTTAGGACATGATTTTAGGACACCAGTTATATTGTTTAGGATACCAGTTATATTATTTTAGGACATGATTTTAGGACACCAGTTATATTGTTTTAGGACATGATTTTAGGACACCAGTTGTATTGCTTTAGGACACCAGTTATATTGTTTTAGGACACCAGTTATATTGCTTTACGACGCCAGTTGTATTGCTTTAGGACACCAGTTATATTGCTTTAGGACGCCAGTTGTATTGCTTTAGGACACCAGTTATATTATTTTAGGACATGATTTTAGGACACCAGTTATATTGCTTTAGGACGCCAGTTGTATTGCTTTAGGACGCCAGTTGTATTGCTTTAGGACACCAGTTATATTGTTTTAGGACATGATTTAAGGACAACAGTTATATTGCTTTAGGACACCAGCTGTATTGCTTTAGGACGCCAGTTGTATTGCTTTAGGACACCAGTTATATTGTTTTAGGACATGATTTTAGGACACCAGTTATATTGCTTTAGGACACCAGTTATATTATTTTAGGACATGATTTTAGGACACCAGTTATATTGCTTTAGGACGCCAGTTGTATTGCTTTAGGACACCAGTCATATTGTTTTAGGACATGATTTTAGGACACCAGTTATATTGCTTTAGGATACCAGTTATATTATTTTAGGACATGATTTTAGGACACCAGTTGTATTGCTTTAGGACACCAGTTGTATTGCTTTAGGACACCAGTTATATTGCTTTAGGCCACCAGTTATATTGCTTTAGGACACCAGTTATATTGCTTTAGGACGCCAGTTGTATTGCTTTAGGACACCAGTTATATTGCTTTAGGACACCAGTTGTATTGCTTTAGGACACCAGTTGTATTGCTATAGGACGCCAGTTGTATTGCTTTAGGACACCAGTTATATTGCTTTAGGACGCCAGTTGTATTGCTTTAGGACACCAGTTATATTATTTTAGGACATGATTTTAGGACACCAGTTATATTGCTTTAGGACACCAGTTGTATTGCTTTAGGACACCAGTTATATTGTTTTAGGACATGATTTTAGGACACCAGTTATATTGCTTTAGGACACCAGTTATATTATTTTAGGACATGATTTTAGGACACCAGTTATATTGCTTAAGGACACCAGTTATATTGCTTTAGGACACCAGTTGTATTGCTTTAGGACACCAGTTGTATTGCTTTAGGACACCAGTTATATTGCTTTAGGACACCAGTTATATTATTTTAGGACATGATTTTAGGACACCAGTTATATTGCTTTAGGACACCAGTTGTTTTGCTTTAGGACGCCAGTTATATTGCTTTAGGACACCAGTAATATTGCTTAAGGACACCAGTTATATTATTTTAGGACATGATTTTAGGACACCAGTTATATTGCTTTAGGACGCCAGTTGTATTGCTTTAGGACGCCAGTTGTATTGCTTTAGGACACCAGTTATATTGTTTTAGGACATGATTTTAGGACACCAGTTATATTGCTTTAGGACACCAGTTATATTATTTTAGGACATGATTTTAGGACACCAGTTATATTGCTTTAGGACGCCAGTTGTATTGCTTTAGGACACCAGTTATATTGCTTTAGGACACCAGTTATATTGTTTTAGGACATGATTTTAGGACACCAGTTGTATTGCTTTAGGACACCAGTTGTATTGCTTTAGGCCATCAGTTATATTGCTTTAGGACACCAGTTATATTGCTTTAGGACGCCAGTTGTATTGCTTTAGGACACCAGTTATATTGCTTTAGGACACTAGTTGTATTGCTTTAGGACACCAGTTATATTGTTTTAGGACATGATTTTAGGACACCAGTTGTATTGCTTTAGGACGCCAATTGTATTGCTTTAGGACATGATTTTAGGACACCAGTTGTATTGCTTTAGGACACCAGTTATATTGTTTTAAGACATGATTTTAGGACACCAGTTGTATTGCTTTAGGACACCAGTTGTATTGCTTTGGGACACCAGTTGTATTGCTTTAGGACGCCAGTTGTATTGCTTTAGGACACCAGTTATATTGTTTTAGGACATGATTTTAGGACACCAGTTATATTGCTTTAGGATACCAGTTATATTATTTTAGGACATGATTTTAGGACACCAGTTGTATTGCTTTAGGACACCAGTTGTATTGCTTTAGGACACCAGTTATATTGCTTTAGGCCACCAGTTATATTGCTTTAGGACACCAGTTATATTGCTTTAGGACGCCAGTTGTATTGCTTTAGGACACCAGTTATATTGCTTTAGGACACCAGTGGTATTGCTTTAGGACACCAGTTGTATTGCTTTAGGACGCCAGTTGTATTGCTTTAGGACACCAGTTATATTGCTTTAGGACGCCAGTTGTATTGCTTTAGGACACCAGTTATATTATTTTAGGACATGATTTTAGGACACCAGTTATATTGCTTTAGGACACCAGTTGTATTGCTTTAGGACACCAGTTATATTGTTTTAGGACATGATTTTAGGACACCAGTTATATTGCTTTAGGACACCAGTTATATTATTTTAGGACATGATTTTAGGACACCAGTTATATTGCTTAAGGACACCAGTTATATTGCTTTAGGACACCAGTTGTATTGCTTTAGGACACCAGTTGTATTGCTTTAGGACACCAGTTATATTGCTTTAGGACACCAGTTATATTATTTTAGGACATGATTTTAGGACACCAGTTATATTGCTTTAGGACGACAGTTGTATTACTTTAGGACGCCAGTTGTATTGCTTTAGGACACCAGTTATATTGTTTTAGGACATGATTTTAGGACATCAGTTATATTGCTTTAGGACACCAGTTATATTATTTTAGGACATGATTTTAGGACACCAGTTATATTGCTTTAGGACACCAGTTGTATTGCTTTAGGACGCCAGTTATATTGCTTTAGGACACCAGTAATATTGCTTAAGGACACCAGTTATATTATTTTAGGACATGATTTTAGGACACCAGTTATATTGCTTTAGGACGCCAGTTGTATTGCTTTAGGACGCCAGTTGTATTGCTTTAGGACACCAGTTATATTGTTTTAGGACATGATTTTAGGACACCAGTTATATTGCTTTAGGACACCAGTTATATTATTTTAGGACATGATTTTAGGACACCAGTTATATTGCTTTAGGACGCCAGTTGTATTGCTTTAGGACGCCAGTTGTATTGCTTTAGGACACCAGTTATATTGTTTTAGGACATGATTTTAGGACACCAGTTATATTGCTTTAGGACACCAGTTATATTATTTTAGGACATGATTTTAGGACACCAGTTATATTGCTTTAGGACGCCAGTTGTATTGCTTTAGGACGCCAGTTGTATTGCTTTAGGACACCAGTTATATTGTTTTAGGACATGATTTTAGGACACCAGTTATATTGCTTTAGGACACCAGTTATATTATTTTAGGACATGATTTTAGGACACCAGTTATATTGCTTTAGGACGCCAGTTGTATTGCTTTAGGACACCAGTTATATTGTTTTAGGACATGATTTTAGGACACCAGTTATATTGCTTTAGGATACCAGTTATATTATTTTAGGACATGATTTTAGGACACCAGTTGTATTGCTTTAGGACACCAGTTGTATTGCTTTAGGACACCAGTTATATTGCTTAAGGACATCAGTTATATTGTTTTAGGACATGATTTTAGGACACCAGTTATATTGCTTAAGGACGCCAGTTGTATTGCTTTAGGACGCCAGTTGTATTGCTTTAGGACACCAGTTATATTGCTTTAGGACACCAGTTATATTGTTTTAGGACATGATTTTAGGACACCAGTTGTATTGCTTTAGGACACCAGTTGTATTGCTTTAGGACACCAGTTATATTGTTTTAGGACATGATTTTAGGACACCAGTTATATTGCTTTAGGACACCAGTTATATTATTTTAGGACATGATTTTAGGACACCAGTTATATTGCTTTAGGACGCCAGTTGTATTGCTTTAGGACACCAGTTATATTGTTTTAGGACATGATTTTAGGACACCAGTTATATTGCTTTAGGATACCAGTTATATTATTTTAGGACATGATTTTAGGACACCAGTTGTATTGCTTTAGGACACCAGTTGTATTGCTTTAGGACACCAGTTATATTGCTTAAGGACATCAGTTATATTGTTTTAGGACATGATTTTAGGACACCAGTTATATTGCTTAAGGACGCCAGTTGTATTGCTTTAGGACGCCAGTTGTATTGCTTTAGGACACCAGTTATATTGCTTTAGGACACCAGTTATATTGTTTTAGGACATGATTTTAGGACACCAGTTGTATTGCTTTAGGACACCAGTTGTATTGCTTTAGGCCACCAGTTATATTGCTTTAGGACACCAGTTATATTGCTTTAGGAAGCCAGTTGTATTGCTTTAGGACACCAGTTATATTGCTTTAGGACACTAGTTGTATTGCTTTAGGACACCAGTTATATTGTTTTAGGACATGATTTTAGGACACCAGTTGTATTGCTTTAGGACGCCAATTGTATTGCTTTAGGACATGATTTTAGGACACCAGTTGTATTGCTTTAGGACACCAGTTATATTGTTTTAAGACATGATTTTAGGACACCAGTTGTATTGCTTTAGGACACCAGTTGTATTGCTTTGGGACACCAGTTGTATTGCTTTAGGACGCCAGTTGTATTGCTTTAGGACACCAGTTATATTGTTTTAGGACATGATTTTAGGACACCAGTTATATTGCTTTAGGATACCAGTTATATTATTTTAGGACATGATTTTAGGACACCAGTTGTATTGCTTTAGGACACCAGTTGTATTGCTTTAGGACACCAGTTATATTGCTTTAGGCCACCAGTTATATTGCTTTAGGACACCAGTTATATTGCTTTAGGACGCCAGTTGTATTGCTTTAGGACACCAGTTATATTGCTTTAGGACACCAGTTGTATTGCTTTAGGACACCAGTTGTATTGCTTTAGGACGCCAGTTGTATTGCTTTAGGACACCAGTTATATTGCTTTAGGACGCCAGTTGTATTGCTTTAGGACACCAGTTATATTATTTTAGGACATGATTTTAGGACACCAGTTATATTGCTTTAGGACACCAGTTGTATTGCTTTAGGACACCAGTAATATTGTTTTAGGACATGATTTTAGGACACCAGTTATATTGCTTTAGGACACCAGTTATATTATTTTAGGACATGATTTTAGGACACCAGTTATATTGCTTAAGGACACCAGTTATATTGCTTTAGGACACCAGTTGTATTGCTTTAGGACACCAGTTGTATTGCTTTAGGACACCAGTTATATTGCTTTAGGACACCAGTTATATTATTTTAGGACATGATTTTAGGACACCAGTTATATTGCTTTAGGACGACAGTTGTATTACTTTAGGACGCCAGTTGTATTGCTTTAGGACACCAGTTATATTGTTTTAGGACATGATTTTAGGACATCAGTTATATTGCTTTAGGACACCAGTTATATTATTTTAGGACATGATTTTAGGACACCAGTTATATTGCTTTAGGACACCAGTTGTATTGCTTTAGGACGCCAGTTATATTGCTTTAGGACACCAGTAATATTGCTTAAGGACACCAGTTATATTATTTTAGGACATGATTTTAGGACACCAGTTATATTGCTTTAGGACGCCAGTTGTATTGCTTTAGGACGCCAGTTGTATTGCTTTAGGACACCAGTTATATTGTTTTAGGACATGATTTTAGGACACCAGTTATATTGCTTTAGGACACCAGTTATATTATTTTAGGACATGATTTTAGGACACCAGTTATATTGCTTTAGGACGCCAGTTGTATTGCTTTAGGACGCCAGTTGTATTGCTTTAGGACACCAGTTATATTGTTTTAGGACATGATTTTAGGACACCAGTTATATTGCTTTAGGACACCAGTTATATTATTTTAGGACATGATTTTAGGACACCAGTTATATTGCTTTAGGACGCCAGTTGTATTGCTTTAGGACGCCAGTTGTATTGCTTTAGGACACCAGTTATATTGTTTTAGGACATGATTTTAGGACACCAGTTATATTGCTTTAGGACACCAGTTATATTATTTTAGGACATGATTTTAGGACACCAGTTATATTGCTTTAGGACGCCAGTTGTATTGCTTTAGGACACCAGTTATATTGTTTTAGGACATGATTTTAGGACACCAGTTATATTGCTTTAGGATACCAGTTATATTATTTTAGGACATGATTTTAGGACACCAGTTGTATTGCTTTAGGACACCAGTTGTATTGCTTTAGGACACCAGTTATATTGCTTAAGGACATCAGTTATATTGTTTTAGGACATGATTTTAGGACACCAGTTATATTGCTTAAGGACGCCAGTTGTATTGCTTTAGGACGCCAGTTGTATTGCTTTAGGACACCAGTTATATTGCTTTAGGACACCAGTTATATTGTTTTAGGACATGATTTTAGGACACCAGTTGTATTGCTTTAGGACACCAGTTGTATTGCTTTAGGCCACCAGTTATATTGCTTTAGGACACCAGTTATATTGCTTTAGGACGCCAGTTGTATTGCTTTAGGACACCAGTTATATTGCTTTAGGACACCAGTTGTATTGCTTTAGGACACCAGTTATATTGTTTTAGGACATGATTTTAGGACACCAGTTGTATTGCTTTAGGACGCCAATTGTATTGCTTTAGGACATGATTTTAGGACACCAGTTGTATTGCTTTAGGACACCAGTTATATTGTTTTAAGACATGATTTTAGGACACCAGTTGTATTGCTTTAGGACACCAGTTGTATTGCTTTAGGACACCATTTGTATTGCTTTAGGACGCCAGTTGTATTGCTTTAGGACACCAGTTATATTGTTTTAGGACATGATTTTAGGACACCAGTTATATTGTTTTAGGACATGATTTTAGGACACCAGTTATATTGCTTTAGGACACCAGTTATATTATTTTAGGACATGATTTTAGGACACCAGTTATATTGCTTTAGGACGCCAGTTGTATTGCTTTAGGACACCAGTTATATTGTTTTAGGACATGATTTTAGGACACCAGTTATATTGCTTTAGGATACCAGTTATATTATTTTAGGACATGATTTTAGGACACCAGTTGTATTGCTTTAGGACACCAGTTGTATTGCTTTAGGACACCAGTTATATTGCTTAAGGACATCAGTTATATTGTTTTAGGACATGATTTTAGGACACCAGTTATATTGCTTAAGGACGCCAGTTGTATTGCTTTAGGACGCCAGTTGTATTGCTTTAGGACACCAGTTATATTGCTTTAGGACACCAGTTATATTGTTTTAGGACATGATTTTAGGACACCAGTTGTATTGCTTTAGTACACCAGTTGTATTGCTTTAGGCCACCAGTTATATTGCTTTAGGACACCAGTTATATTGCTTTAGGACGCCAGTTGTATTGCTTTAGGACACCAGTTATATTGCTTTAGGACACTAGTTGTATTGCTTTAGGACACCAGTTATATTGTTTTAGGACATGATTTTAGGACACCAGTTGTATTGCTTTAGGACGCCAATTGTATTGCTTTAGGACATGATTTTAGGACACCAGTTGTATTGCTTTAGGACACCAGTTATATTGTTTTAAGACATGATTTTAGGACACCAGTTGTATTGCTTTAGGACACCAGTTGTATTGCTTTGGGACACCAGTTGTATTGCTTTAGGACGCCAGTTGTATAGCTTTAGGACACCAGTTATATTGTTTTAGGACATGATTTTAGGACACCAGTTATATTGTTTTAGGACATGATTTTAGGACACCAGTTGTATTGCTTTAGGACACCAGTTATATTGTTTTAGGACACCAGTTATATTGCTTTACGACGCCAGTTGTATTGCTTTAGGACACCAGTTATATTGCTTTAGGACGCCAGTTGTATTGCTTTAGGACACCAGTTATATTATTTTAGGACATGATTTTAGGACACCAGTTATATTGCTTTAGGACACCAGTTATATTGCTTTAGGACACCAGTTGTATTGCTTTAGGACACCAGTTGTATTGCTTTAGGACACCAGTTATATTATTTTAGGATATGATTTTAGGACACCAGTTATATTGCTTTAGGACACCAGTTATATTATTTTAGGACACCAGTTATATTGCTTTAGGACGCCAGTTGTATTGCTTTAGGACACCAGTTATATTGTTTTAGGACATGATTTTAGGACACCAGTTATATTGTTTAGGATACCAGTTATATTATTTTAGGACATGATTTTAGGACACCAGTTATATTGTTTTAGGACATGATTTTAGGACACCAGTTGTATTGCTTTAGGACACCAGTTATATTGTTTTAGGACACCAGTTATATTGCTTTACGACGCCAGTTGTATTGCTTTAGGACACCAGTTATATTGCTTTAGGACGCCAGTTGTATTGCTTTAGGACACCAGTTATATTATTTTAGGACATGATTTTAGGACACCAGTTATATTGCTTTAGGAAGCCAGTTGTATTGCTTTAGGACGCCAGTTGTATTGCTTTAGGACACCAGTTATATTGTTTTAGGACATGATTTAAGGACAACAGTTATATTGCTTTAGGACACCAGCTGTATTGCTTTAGGACGCCAGTTGTATTGCTTTAGGACACCAGTTATATTGTTTTAGGACATGATTTTAGGACACCAGTTATATTGCTTTAGGACACCAGTTATATTATTTTAGGACATGATTTTAGGACACCAGTTATATTGCTTTAGGACGCCAGTTGTAATGCTTTAGGACGCCAGTTGTATTGCTTTAGGACACCAGTTATATTGTTTTAGGACATGATTTTAGGACACCAGTTATATTGCTTTAGGACACCAGTTATATTATTTTAGGACATGATTTTAGGACACCAGTTATATTGCTTTAGGACGCCAGTTGTATTGCTTTAGGACGCCAGTTGTATTGCTTTAGGACACCAGTTATATTGTTTTAGGACATGATTTTAGGACACCAGTTATATTGCTTTAGGACACCAGTTATATTATTTTAGGACATGATTTTAGGACACCAGTTATATTGCTTTAGGACGCCAGTTGTATTGCTTTAGGACGCCAGTTGTATTGCTTTAGGACACCAGTTATATTGTTTTAGGACATGATTTTAGGACACCAGTTATATTGCTTTAGGACACCAGTTATATTATTTTAGGACATGATTTTAGGACACCAGTTATATTGCTTTAGGACGCCAGTTGTATTGCTTTAGGACACCAGTTATATTGTTTTAGGACATGATTTTAGGACACCAGTTATATTGCTTTAGGATACCAGTTATATTATTTTAGGACATGATTTTAGGACACCAGTTGTATTGCTTTAGGACACCAGTTGTATTGCTTTAGGACACCAGTTATATTGCTTAAGGACATCAGTTATATTGTTTTAGGACATGATTTTAGGACACCAGTTATATTGCTTAAGGACGCCAGTTGTATTGCTTTAGGACGCCAGTTGTATTGCTTTAGGACACCAGTTATATTGCTTAAGGACACCAGTTATATTGTTTTAGGACATGATTTTAGGACACCAGTTGTATTGCTTTAGGACACCAGTTGTATTGCTTTAGGCCACCAGTTATATTGCTTTAGGACACCAGTTATATTGCTTTAGGACGCCAGTTGTATTGCTTTAGGACACCAGTTATATTGCTTTAGGACACCAGTTGTATTGCTTTAGGACACCAGTTATATTGTTTTAGGACATGATTTTAGGACACCAGTTGTATTGCTTTAGGACGCCAATTGTATTGCTTTAGGACATGATTTTAGGACACCAGTTGTATTGCTTTAGGACACCAGTTATATTGTTTTAAGACATGATTTTAGGACACCAGTTGTATTGCTTTAGGACACCAGTTGTATTGCTTTAGGACACCAGTTGTATTGCTTTAGGACGCCAGTTGTATTGCTTTAGGACACCAGTTATATTGTTTTAGGACATGATTTTAGGACACCAGTTATATAGTTTTAGGACATGATTTTAGGACACCAGTTGTATTGCTTTAGGACACCAGTTATATTGTTTTAGGACACCAGTTATATTGCTTTACGACGCCAGTTGTATTGCTTTAGGACACCAGTTATATTGCTTTAGGACGCCAGTTGTATTGCTTTAGGACACCAGTTATATTATTTTAGGACATGATTTTAGGACACCAGTTATATTGCTTTAGGACACCAGTTGTATTGCTTTAGGACACCAGTTATATTGTTTTAGGACATGATTTTAGGACACCAGTTATATTGCTTTAGGACACCAGTTATATTATTTTAGGACATGATTTTAGGACACCAGTTATATTGCTTTAGGACACCAGTTATATTGCTTTAGGACACCAGTTGTATTGCTTTAGGACACCAGTTGTATTGCTTTAGGACACCAGTTATATTATTTTAGGATATGATTTTAGGACACCAGTTATATTGCTTTAGGACACCAGTTATATTATTTTAGGACACCAGTTATATTGCTTTAGGACGCCAGTTGTATTGCTTTAGGACACCAGTTATATTGTTTTAGGACATGATTTTAGGACACCAGTTATATTGTTTAGGATACCAGTTATATTATTTTAGGACATGATTTTAGGACACCAGTTATATTGTTTTAGGACATGATTTTAGGACACCAGTTGTATTGCTTTAGGACACCAGTTGTATTGCTTTAGGCCACCAGTTATATTGCTTTAGGACACCTGTTATATTGCTTTAGGACGCCAGTTGTATTGCTTTAGGACACCAGTTATATTGCTTTAGGACACCAGTTGTATTGCTTTAGGACACCAGTTATATTGTTTTAGGACATGATTTTAGGACACCAGTTGTATTGCTTTAGGACGCCAATTGTATTGCTTTAGGACATGATTTTAGGACACCAGTTGTATTGCTTTAGGACACCAGTTATATTGTTTTAAGACATGATTTTAGGACACCAGTTATATTGCTTTAGGACGACAGTTGTATTGCTTTAGGACGCCAGTTGTATTGCTTTAGGACACCAGTTATATTGTTTTAGGACATGATTTTAGGACATCAGTTATATTGCTTTAGGACACCAGTTATATTATTTTAGGACACCAGTTATATTGCTTTAGGACGCCAGTTGTATTGCTTTAGGACACCAGTTATATTGTTTTAGGACATGATTTTAGGACACCAGTTATATTGCTTTAGGATACCAGTTATATTATTTTAAAACATGATTTTAGGACACCAGTTGTATTGCTTTAGGACACCAGTTGTATTGCTTTAGGACACCAGTTATATTGCTTTAGGACACCAGTTATATTATTTTAGGACATGATTTTAGGACACCAGTTATATTGCTTTAGGACGCCAGTTGTATTGCTTTAGGACGCCAGTTGTATTGCGTTAGGACACCAGTTATATTGTTTTAGGACATGATTTTAGGACACCAGTTGTATTGCTTTAGGACACCAGTTATATTATTTTAGGACATGATTTTAGGACACCAGTTATATTGCTTTAGGACGCCAGTTGTATTTCTTTAGGACACCAGTTATATTATTTTAGGACATGATTTTAGGACACCAGTTATATTGCTTTAGGACGCCAGTTGTATTGCTTTAGGACACCAGTTATATTGCTTAAGGACATCAGTTATATTGTTTTAGGACATGATTTTAGGACACCAGTTATATTGCTTTAGGACACCAGTTATATTATTTTAGGACATGATTTTAGGACACCAGTTATATTGCTTAAGGACGCCAGTTGTATTGCTTTAGGACGCCAGTTGTATTGCTTTAGGACACCAGTTATATTGTTTTAGGACATGATTTTAGGACACCAGTTATATTGCTTTAGGACACCAGTTATATTATTTTAGGACATGATTTTAGGACACCAGTTATATTGCTTAAGGACGCCAGTTGTATTGCTTTAGGACGCCAGTTGTATTGCTTTAGGACACCAGTTATATTGCTTTAGGACACCAGTTATATTGTTTTAGGACATGATTTTAGGACACCAGTTGTATTGCTTTAGGACACCAGTTGTATTGCTTTAGGCCACCAGTTATATTGCTTTAGGACACCTGTTATATTGCTTTAGGACGCCAGTTGTATTGCTTTAGGACACCAGTTATATTGCTTTAGGACACCAGTTGTATTGCTTTAGGACACCAGTTATATTGTTTTAGGACATGATTTTAGGACACCAGTTGTATTGCTTTAGGACGCCAATTGTATTGCTTTAGGACATGATTTTAGGACACCAGTTGTATTGCTTTAGGACACCAGTTATATTGTTTTAAGACATGATTTTAGGACACCAGTTGTATTGCTTTAGGACACCAGTTGTATTGATTTAGGACACCAGTTGTATTGCTTTAGGACGCCAGTTGTATTGCTTTAGGACACCAGTTATATTGTTTTAGGACATGATTTTAGGACACCAGTTATATTGTTTTAGGACATGATTTTAGGACACCAGTTGTATTGCTTTAGGACACCAGTTATATTGTTTTAGGACACCAGTTATATTGCTTTACGACGCCAGTTGTATTGCTTTAGGACACCAGTTATATTGCTTTAGGACGCCAGTTGTATTGCTTTAGGACACCAGTTAT
This sequence comes from Amphiduros pacificus, assembly GCA_949316495.1. NCBI lineage: Eukaryota > Metazoa > Annelida > Polychaeta > Phyllodocida > Hesionidae > Amphiduros > Amphiduros pacificus. Next base: position 22,716,312 of record OX439004.1, on the reverse strand, counting down.
ATTATTTTAGGACATGATTTTAGGACACCAGTTATATTGCTTTAGGACACCAGTTATATTGCTTTAGGACACCAGTTGTATTGCTTTAGGACACCAGTTGTATTGCTTTAGGACACCAGTTATATTATTTTAGGATATGATTTCAGGACACCAGTTATATTGCTTTAGGACACCAGTTATATTATTTTAGGACACCAGTTATATTGCTTTAGGACGCCAGTTGTATTGCTTTAGGACACCAGTTATATTGTTTTAGGACATGATTTTAGGACACCAGTTATATTGTTTAGGATACCAGTTATATTATTTTAGGACATGATTTTAGGACACCAGTTATATTGTTTTAGGACATGATTTTAGGACACCAGTTGTATTGCTTTAGGACACCAGTTATATTGTTTTAGGACACCAGTTATATTGCTTTACGACGCCAGTTGTATTGCTTTAGGACACCAGTTATATTGCTTTAGGACGCCAGTTGTATTGCTTTAGGACACCAGTTATATTATTTTAGGACATGATTTTAGGACACCAGTTATATTGCTTTAGGACGCCAGTTGTATTGCTTTAGGACGCCAGTTGTATTGCTTTAGGACACCAGTTATATTGTTTTAGGACATGATTTAAGGACAACAGTTATATTGCTTTAGGACACCAGCTGTATTGCTTTAGGACGCCAGTTGTATTGCTTTAGGACACCAGTTATATTGTTTTAGGACATGATTTTAGGACACCAGTTATATTGCTTTAGGACACCAGTTATATTATTTTAGGACATGATTTTAGGACACCAGTTATATTGCTTTAGGACGCCAGTTGTATTGCTTTAGGACACCAGTTATATTGTTTTAGGACATGATTTTAGGACACCAGTTATATTGCTTTAGGATACCAGTTATATTATTTTAGGACATGATTTTAGGACACCAGTTGTATTGCTTTAGGACACCAGTTGTATTGCTTTAGGACACCAGTTATATTGCTTTAGGCCACCAGTTATATTGCTTTAGGACACCAGTTATATTGCTTTAGGACGCCAGTTGTATTGCTTTAGGACACCAGTTATATTGCTTTAGGACACCAGTTGTATTGCTTTAGGACACCAGTTGTATTGCTTTAGGACGCCAGTTGTATTGCTTTAGGACACCAGTTATATTGCTTTAGGACGCCAGTTGTATTGCTTTAGGACACCAGTTATATTATTTTAGGACATGATTTTAGGACACCAGTTATATTGCTTTAGGACACCAGTTGTATTGCTTTAGGACACCAGTTATATCGTTTTAGGACATGATTTTAGGACACCAGTTATATTGCTTTAGGACACCAGTTATATTATTTTAGGACATGATTTTAGGACACCAGTTATATTGCTTAAGGACACCAGTTATATTGTTTTAGGACACCAGTTGTATTGCTTTAGGACACCAGTTGTATTGCTTTAGGACACCAGTTATATTGCTTTAGGACACCAGTTATATTATTTTAGGACATGATTTTAGGACACCAGTTATATTGCTTTAGGACGACAGTTGTATTACTTTAGGACGCCAGTTGTATTGCTTTAGGACACCAGTTATATTGTTTTAGGACATGATTTTAGGACATCAGTTATATTGCTTTAGGACACCAGTTATATTATTTTAGGACATGATTTTAGGACACCAGTTATATTGCTTTAGGACACCAGTTGTATTGCTTTAGGACGCCAGTTATATTGCTTTAGGACACCAGTAATATTGCTTAAGGACACCAGTTATATTATTTTAGGACATGATTTTAGGACACCAGTTATATTGCTTTAGGACGCCAGTTGTAATGCTTTAGGACGCCAGTTGTATTGCTTTAGGACACCAGTTATATTGTTTTAGGACATGATTTTAGGACACCAGTTATATTGCTTTAGGACACCAGTTATATTATTTTAGGACATGATTTTAGGACACCAGTTATATTGCTTTAGGACGCCAGTTGTATTGCTTTAGGACGCCAGTTGTATTGCTTTAGGACACCAGTTATATTGTTTTAGGACATGATTTTAGGACACCAGTTATATTGCTTTAGGACACCAGTTATATTATTTTAGGACATGATTTTAGGACACCAGTTATATTGCTTTAGGACGCCAGTTGTATTGCTTTAGGACGCCAGTTGTATTGCTTTAGGACACCAGTTATATTGTTTTAGGACATGATTTTAGGACACCAGTTATATTGCTTTAGGACACCAGTTATATTATTTTAGGACATGATTTTAGGACACCAGTTATATTGCTTTAGGACGCCAGTTGTATTGCTTTAGGACACCAGTTATATTGTTTTAGGACATGATTTTAGGACACCAGTTATATTGCTTTAGGATACCAGTTATATTATTTTAGGACATGATTTTAGGACACCAGTTGTATTGCTTTAGGACACCAGTTGTATTGCTTTAGGACACCAGTTATATTGCTTAAGGACATCAGTTATATTGTTTTAGGACATGATTTTAGGACACCAGTTATATTGCTTAAGGACGCCAGTTGTATTGCTTTAGGACGCCAGTTGTATTGCTTTAGGACACCAGTTATATTGCTTTAGGACACCAGTTATATTGTTTTAGGACATGATTTTAGGACACCAGTTGTATTGCTTTAGGACACCAGTTGTATTGCTTTAGGCCACCAGTTATATTGCTTTAGGACACCTGTTATATTGCTTTAGGACGCCAGTTGTATTGCTTTAGGACACCAGTTATATTGCTTTAGGACACCAGTTGTATTGCTTTAGGACACCAGTTATATTGTTTTAGGACATGATTTTAGGACACCAGTTGTATTGCTTTAGGACGCCAATTGTATTGCTTTAGGACATGATTTTAGGACACCAGTTGTATTGCTTTAGGACACCAGTTATATTGTTTTAAGACATGATTTTAGGACACCAGTTGTATTGCTTTAGGACACCAGTTGTATTGATTTAGGACACCAGTTGTATTGCTTTAGGACGCCAGTTGTATTGCTTTAGGACACCAGTTATATTGTTTTAGGACATGATTTTAGGACACCAGTTATATTGTTTTAGGACATGATTTTAGGACACCAGTTGTATTGCTTTAGGACACCAGTTATATTGTTTTAGGACACCAGTTATATTGCTTTACGACGCCAGTTGTATTGCTTTAGGACACCAGTTATATTGCTTTAGGACGCCAGTTGTATTGCTTTAGGACACCAGTTATATTATTTTAGGACATGATTTTAGGACACCAGTTATATTGCTTTAGGACACCAGTTATATTGCTTTAGGACACCAGTTGTATTGCTTTAGGACACCAGTTGTATTGCTTTAGGACACCAGTTATATTATTTTAGGATATGATTTTAGGACACCAGTTATATTGCTTTAGGACACCAGTTATATTATTTTAGGACACCAGTTATATTGCTTTAGGACGCCAGTTGTATTGCTTTAGGACACCAGTTATATTGTTTTAGGACATGATTTTAGGACACCAGTTATATTGTTTAGGATACCAGTTATATTATTTTAGGACATGATTTTAGGACACCAGTTATATTGTTTTAGGACATGATTTTAGGACACCAGTTGTATTGCTTTAGGACACCAGTTATATTGTTTTAGGACACCAGTTATATTGCTTTACGACGCCAGTTGTATTGCTTTAGGACACCAGTTATATTGCTTTAGGACGCCAGTTGTATTGCTTTAGGACACCAGTTATATTATTTTAGGACATGATTTTAGGACACCAGTTATATTGCTTTAGGACGCCAGTTGTATTGCTTTAGGACGCCAGTTGTATTGCTTTAGGACACCAGTTATATTGTTTTAGGACATGATTTAAGGACAACAGTTATATTGCTTTAGGACACCAGCTGTATTGCTTTAGGACGCCAGTTGTATTGCTTTAGGACACCAGTTATATTGTTTTAGGACATGATTTTAGGACACCAGTTATATTGCTTTAGGACACCAGTTATATTATTTTAGGACATGATTTTAGGACACCAGTTATATTGCTTTAGGACGCCAGTTGTATTGCTTTAGGACACCAGTTATATTGTTTTAGGACATGATTTTAGGACACCAGTTATATTGCTTTAGGATACCAGTTATATTATTTTAGGACATGATTTTAGGACACCAGTTGTATTGCTTTAGGACACCAGTTGTATTGCTTTAGGACACCAGTTATATTGCTTTAGGCCACCAGTTATATTGCTTTAGGACACCAGTTATATTGCTTTAGGACGCCAGTTGTATTGCTTTAGGACACCAGTTATATTGCTTTAGGACACCAGTTGTATTGCTTTAGGACACCAGTTGTATTGCTTTAGGACGCCAGTTGTATTGCTTTAGGACACCAGTTATATTGCTTTAGGACGCCAGTTGTATTGCTTTAGGACACCAGTTATATTATTTTAGGACATGATTTTAGGACACCAGTTATATTGCTTTAGGACACCAGTTGTATTGCTTTAGGACACCAGTTATATCGTTTTAGGACATGATTTTAGGACACCAGTTATATTGCTTTAGGACACCAGTTATATTATTTTAGGACATGATTTTAGGACACCAGTTATATTGCTTAAGGACACCAGTTATATTGTTTTAGGACACCAGTTGTATTGCTTTAGGACACCAGTTGTATTGCTTTAGGACACCAGTTATATTGCTTTAGGACACCAGTTATATTATTTTAGGACATGATTTTAGGACACCAGTTATATTGCTTTAGGACGACAGTTGTATTACTTTAGGACGCCAGTTGTATTGCTTTAGGACACCAGTTATATTGTTTTAGGACATGATTTTAGGACATCAGTTATATTGCTTTAGGACACCAGTTATATTATTTTAGGACATGATTTTAGGACACCAGTTATATTGCTTTAGGACACCAGTTGTATTGCTTTAGGACGCCAGTTATATTGCTTTAGGACACCAGTAATATTGCTTAAGGACACCAGTTATATTATTTTAGGACATGATTTTAGGACACCAGTTATATTGCTTTAGGACGCCAGTTGTAATGCTTTAGGACGCCAGTTGTATTGCTTTAGGACACCAGTTATATTGTTTTAGGACATGATTTTAGGACACCAGTTATATTGCTTTAGGACACCAGTTATATTATTTTAGGACATGATTTTAGGACACCAGTTATATTGCTTTAGGACGCCAGTTGTATTGCTTTAGGACGCCAGTTGTATTGCTTTAGGACACCAGTTATATTGTTTTAGGACATGATTTTAGGACACCAGTTATATTGCTTTAGGACACCAGTTATATTATTTTAGGACATGATTTTAGGACACCAGTTATATTGCTTTAGGACACCAGTTGTATTGCTTTAGGACGCCAGTTATATTGCTTTAGGACACCAGTAATATTGCTTAAGGACACCAGTTATATTATTTTAGGACATGATTTTAGGACACCAGTTATATTGCTTTAGGACGCCAGTTGTATTGCTTTAGGACGCCAGTTGTATTGCTTTAGGACACCAGTTATATTGTTTTAGGACATGATTTTAGGACACCAGTTATATTGCTTTAGGACACCAGTTATATTATTTTAGGACATGATTTTAGGACACCAGTTATATTGCTTTAGGACGCCAGTTGTATTGCTTTAGGACGCCAGTTGTATTGCTTTAGGACACCAGTTATATTGTTTTAGGACATGATTTTAGGACACCAGTTATATTGCTTTAGGACACCAGTTATATTATTTTAGGACATGATTTTAGGACACCAGTTATATTGCTTTAGGACGCCAGTTGTATTGCTTTAGGACACCAGTTATATTGTTTTAGGACATGATTTTAGGACACCAGTTATATTGCTTTAGGATACCAGTTATATTATTTTAGGACATAATTTTAGGACACCAGTTGTATTGCTTTAGGACACCAGTTGTATTGCTTTAGGACACCAGTTATATTGCTTAAGGACATCAGTTATATTGTTTTAGGACATGATTTTAGGACACCAGTTATATTGCTTAAGGACGCCAGTTGTATTGCTTTAGGACGCCAGTTGTATTGCTTTAGGACACCAGTTATATTGCTTTAGGACACCAGTTATATTGTTTTAGGACATGATTTTAGGACACCAGTTGTATTGCTTTAGGACACCAGTTGTATTGCTTTAGGCCACCAGTTATATTGCTTTAGGACACCAGTTATATTGCTTTAGGACGCCAGTTGTATTGCTTTAGGACACCAGTTATATTGCTTTAGGACACTAGTTGTATTGCTTTAGGACACCAGTTATATTGTTTTAGGACATGATTTTAGGACACCAGTTGTATTGCTTTAGGACGCCAATTGTATTGCTTTAGGACATGATTTTAGGACACCAGTTGTATTGCTTTAGGACACCAGTTATATTGTTTTAAGACATGATTTTAGGACACCAGTTGTATTGCTTTAGGACACCAGTTGTATTGCTTTGGGACACCAGTTGTATTGCTTTAGGACGCCAGTTGTATTGCTTTAGGACACCAGTTATATTGTTTTAGGACATGATTTTAGGACACCAGTTATATTGCTTTAGGATACCAGTTATATTATTTTAGGACATGATTTTAGGACACCAGTTGTATTGCTTTAGGACACCAGTTGTATTGCTTTAGGACACCAGTTATATTGCTTTAGGCCACCAGTTATATTGCTTTAGGACACCAGTTATATTGCTTTAGGACGCCAGTTGTATTGCTTTAGGACACCAGTTATATTGCTTTAGGACACCAGTGGTATTGCTTTAGGACACCAGTTGTATTGCTTTAGGACGCCAGTTGTATTGCTTTAGGACACCAGTTATATTGCTTTAGGACGCCAGTTGTATTGCTTTAGGACACCAGTTATATTATTTTAGGACATGATTTTAGGACACCAGTTATATTGCTTTAGGACACCAGTTGTATTGCTTTAGGACACCAGTTATATTGTTTTAGGACATGATTTTAGGACACCAGTTATATTGCTTTAGGACACCAGTTATATTATTTTAGGACATGATTTTAGGACACCAGTTATATTGCTTAAGGACACCAGTTATATTGCTTTAGGACACCAGTTGTATTGCTTTAGGACACCAGTTGTATTGCTTTAGGACACCAGTTATATTGCTTTAGGACACCAGTTATATTATTTTAGGACATGATTTTAGGACACCAGTTATATTGCTTTAGGACGACAGTTGTATTACTTTAGGACGCCAGTTGTATTGCTTTAGGACACCAGTTATATTGTTTTAGGACATGATTTTAGGACATCAGTTATATTGCTTTAGGACACCAGTTATATTATTTTAGGACATGATTTTAGGACACCAGTTATATTGCTTTAGGACACCAGTTGTATTGCTTTAGGACGCCAGTTATATTGCTTTAGGACACCAGTAATATTGCTTAAGGACACCAGTTATATTATTTTAGGACATGATTTTAGGACACCAGTTATATTGCTTTAGGACGCCAGTTGTATTGCTTTAGGACGCCAGTTGTATTGCTTTAGGACACCAGTTATATTGTTTTAGGACATGATTTTAGGACACCAGTTATATTGCTTTAGGACACCAGTTATATTATTTTAGGACATGATTTTAGGACACCAGTTATATTGCTTTAGGACGCCAGTTGTATTGCTTTAGGACGCCAGTTGTATTGCTTTAGGACACCAGTTATATTGTTTTAGGACATGATTTTAGGACACCAGTTATATTGCTTTAGGACACCAGTTATATTATTTTAGGACATGATTTTAGGACACCAGTTATATTGCTTTAGGACGCCAGTTGTATTGCTTTAGGACGCCAGTTGTATTGCTTTAGGACACCAGTTATATTGTTTTAGGACATGATTTTAGGACACCAGTTATATTGCTTTAGGACACCAGTTATATTATTTTAGGACATGATTTTAGGACACCAGTTATATTGCTTTAGGACGCCAGTTGTATTGCTTTAGGACACCAGTTATATTGTTTTAGGACATGATTTTAGGACACCAGTTATATTGCTTTAGGATACCAGTTATATTATTTTAGGACATGATTTTAGGACACCAGTTGTATTGCTTTAGGACACCAGTTGTATTGCTTTAGGACACCAGTTATATTGCTTAAGGACATCAGTTATATTGTTTTAGGACATGATTTTAGGACACCAGTTATATTGCTTAAGGACGCCAGTTGTATTGCTTTAGGACGCCAGTTGTATTGCTTTAGGACACCAGTTATATTGCTTTAGGACACCAGTTATATTGTTTTAGGACATGATTTTAGGACACCAGTTGTATTGCTTTAGGACACCAGTTGTATTGCTTTAGGACACCAGTTATATTGTTTTAGGACATGATTTTAGGACACCAGTTATATTGCTTTAGGACACCAGTTATATTATTTTAGGACATGATTTTAGGACACCAGTTATATTGCTTTAGGACGCCAGTTGTATTGCTTTAGGACACCAGTTATATTGTTTTAGGACATGATTTTAGGACACCAGTTATATTGCTTTAGGATACCAGTTATATTATTTTAGGACATGATTTTAGGACACCAGTTGTATTGCTTTAGGACACCAGTTGTATTGCTTTAGGACACCAGTTATATTGCTTAAGGACATCAGTTATATTGTTTTAGGACATGATTTTAGGACACCAGTTATATTGCTTAAGGACGCCAGTTGTATTGCTTTAGGACGCCAGTTGTATTGCTTTAGGACACCAGTTATATTGCTTTAGGACACCAGTTATATTGTTTTAGGACATGATTTTAGGACACCAGTTGTATTGCTTTAGGACACCAGTTGTATTGCTTTAGGCCACCAGTTATATTGCTTTAGGACACCAGTTATATTGCTTTAGGAAGCCAGTTGTATTGCTTTAGGACACCAGTTATATTGCTTTAGGACACTAGTTGTATTGCTTTAGGACACCAGTTATATTGTTTTAGGACATGATTTTAGGACACCAGTTGTATTGCTTTAGGACGCCAATTGTATTGCTTTAGGACATGATTTTAGGACACCAGTTGTATTGATTTAGGACACCAGTTATATTGTTTTAAGACATGATTTTAGGACACCAGTTGTATTGCTTTAGGACACCAGTTGTATTGCTTTGGGACACCAGTTGTATTGCTTTAGGACGCCAGTTGTATTGCTTTAGGACACCAGTTATATTGTTTTAGGACATGATTTTAGGACACCAGTTATATTGCTTTAGGATACCAGTTATATTATTTTAGGACATGATTTTAGGACACCAGTTGTATTGCTTTAGGACACCAGTTGTATTGCTTTAGGACACCAGTTATATTGCTTTAGGCCACCAGTTATATTGCTTTAGGACACCAGTTATATTGCTTTAGGACGCCAGTTGTATTGCTTTAGGACACCAGTTATATTGCTTTAGGACACCAGTTGTATTGCTTTAGGACACCAGTTGTATTGCTTTAGGACGCCAGTTGTATTGCTTTAGGACACCAGTTATATTGCTTTAGGACGCCAGTTGTATTGCTTTAGGACACCAGTTATATTATTTTAGGACATGATTTTAGGACACCAGTTATATTGCTTTAGGACACCAGTTGTATTGCTTTAGGACACCAGTAATATTGTTTTAGGACATGATTTTAGGACACCAGTTATATTGCTTTAGGACACCAGTTATATTATTTTAGGACATGATTTTAGGACACCAGTTATATTGCTTAAGGACACCAGTTATATTGCTTTAGGACACCAGTTGTATTGCTTTAGGACACCAGTTGTATTGCTTTAGGACACCAGTTATATTGCTTTAGGACACCAGTTATATTATTTTAGGACATGATTTTAGGACACCAGTTATATTGCTTTAGGACGACAGTTGTATTACTTTAGGACGCCAGTTGTATTGCTTTAGGACACCAGTTATATTGTTTTAGGACATGATTTTAGGACATCAGTTATATTGCTTTAGGACACCAGTTATATTATTTTAGGACATGATTTTAGGACACCAGTTATATTGCTTTAGGACACCAGTTGTATTGCTTTAGGACGCCAGTTATATTGCTTTAGGACACCAGTAATATTGCTTAAGGACACCAGTTATATTATTTTAGGACATGATTTTAGGACACCAGTTATATTGCTTTAGGACGCCAGTTGTATTGCTTTAGGACGCCAGTTGTATTGCTTTAGGACACCAGTTATATTATTTTAGGACATGATTTTAGGACACCAGTTATATTGCTTTAGGACGCCAGTTGTATTGCTTTAGGACGCCAGTTGTATTGCTTTAGGACACCAGTTATATTGTTTTAGGACATGATTTTAGGACACCAGTTATATTGCTTTAGGACACCAGTTATATTATTTTAGGACATGATTTTAGGACACCAGTTATATTGCTTTAGGACGCCAGTTGTATTGCTTTAGGACGCCAGTTGTATTGCTTTAGGACACCAGTTATATTGTTTTAGGACATGATTTTAGGACACCAGTTATATTGCTTTAGGACACCAGTTATATTATTTTAGGACATGATTTTAGGACACCAGTTATATTGCTTTAGGACGCCAGTTGTATTGCTTTAGGACACCAGTTATATTGTTTTAGGACATGATTTTAGGACACCAGTTATATTGCTTTAGGATACCAGTTATATTATTTTAGGACATGATTTTAGGACACCAGTTGTATTGCTTTAGGACACCAGTTGTATTGCTTTAGGACACCAGTTATATTGCTTAAGGACATCAGTTATATTGTTTTAGGACATGATTTTAGGACACCAGTTATATTGCTTAAGGACGCCAGTTGTATTGCTTTAGGACGCCAGTTGTATTGCTTTAGGACACCAGTTATATTGCTTTAGGACACCAGTTATATTGTTTTAGGACATGATTTTAGGACACCAGTTGTATTGCTTTAGGACACCAGTTGTATTGCTTTAGGCCACCAGTTATATTGCTTTAGGACACCAGTTATATTGCTTTAGGACGCCAGTTGTATTGCTTTAGGACACCAGTTATATTGCTTTAGGACACCAGTTGTATTGCTTTAGGACACCAGTTATATTGTTTTAGGACATGATTTTAGGACACCAGTTGTATTGCTTTAGGACGCCAATTGTATTGCTTTAGGACATGATTTTAGGACACCAGTTGTATTGCTTTAGGACACCAGTTATATTGTTTTAAGACATGATTTTAGGACACCAGTTGTATTGCTTTAGGACACCAGTTGTATTGCTTTAGGACACCATTTGTATTGCTTTAGGACGCCAGTTGTATTGCTTTAGGACACCAGTTATATTGTTTTAGGACATGATTTTAGGACACCAGTTATATTGTTTTAGGACATGATTTTAGGACACCAGTTATATTGCTTTAGGACACCAGTTATATTATTTTAGGACATGATTTTAGGACACCAGTTATATTGCTTTAGGACGCCAGTTGTATTGCTTTAGGACACCAGTTATATTGTTTTAGGACATGATTTTAGGACACCAGTTATATTGCTTTAGGATACCAGTTATATTATTTTAGGACATGATTTTAGGACACCAGTTGTATTGCTTTAGGACACCAGTTGTATTGCTTTAGGACACCAGTTATATTGCTTAAGGACATCAGTTATATTGTTTTAGGACATGATTTTAGGACACCAGTTATATTGCTTAAGGACGCCAGTTGTATTGCTTTAGGACGCCAGTTGTATTGCTTTAGGACACCAGTTATATTGCTTTAGGACACCAGTTATATTGTTTTAGGACATGATTTTAGGACACCAGTTGTATTGCTTTAGTACACCAGTTGTATTGCTTTAGGCCACCAGTTATATTGCTTTAGGACACCAGTTATATTGCTTTAGGACGCCAGTTGTATTGCTTTAGGACACCAGTTATATTGCTTTAGGACACTAGTTGTATTGCTTTAGGACACCAGTTATATTGTTTTAGGACATGATTTTAGGACACCAGTTGTATTGCTTTAGGACGCCAATTGTATTGCTTTAGGACATGATTTTAGGACACCAGTTGTATTGCTTTAGGACACCAGTTATATTGTTTTAAGACATGATTTTAGGACACCAGTTGTATTGCTTTAGGACACCAGTTGTATTGCTTTGGGACACCAGTTGTATTGCTTTAGGACGCCAGTTGTATAGCTTTAGGACACCAGTTATATTGTTTTAGGACATGATTTTAGGACACCAGTTATATTGTTTTAGGACATGATTTTAGGACACCAGTTGTATTGCTTTAGGACACCAGTTATATTGTTTTAGGACACCAGTTATATTGCTTTACGACGCCAGTTGTATTGCTTTAGGACACCAGTTATATTGCTTTAGGACGCCAGTTGTATTGCTTTAGGACACCAGTTATATTATTTTAGGACATGATTTTAGGACACCAGTTATATTGCTTTAGGACACCAGTTATATTGCTTTAGGACACCAGTTGTATTGCTTTAGGACACCAGTTGTATTGCTTTAGGACACCAGTTATATTATTTTAGGATATGATTTTAGGACACCAGTTATATTGCTTTAGGACACCAGTTATATTATTTTAGGACACCAGTTATATTGCTTTAGGACGCCAGTTGTATTGCTTTAGGACACCAGTTATATTGTTTTAGGACATGATTTTAGGACACCAGTTATATTGTTTAGGATACCAGTTATATTATTTTAGGACATGATTTTAGGACACCAGTTATATTGTTTTAGGACATGATTTTAGGACACCAGTTGTATTGCTTTAGGACACCAGTTATATTGTTTTAGGACACCAGTTATATTGCTTTACGACGCCAGTTGTATTGCTTTAGGACACCAGTTATATTGCTTTAGGACGCCAGTTGTATTGCTTTAGGACACCAGTTATATTATTTTAGGACATGATTTTAGGACACCAGTTATATTGCTTTAGGAAGCCAGTTGTATTGCTTTAGGACGCCAGTTGTATTGCTTTAGGACACCAGTTATATTGTTTTAGGACATGATTTAAGGACAACAGTTATATTGCTTTAGGACACCAGCTGTATTGCTTTAGGACGCCAGTTGTATTGCTTTAGGACACCAGTTATATTGTTTTAGGACATGATTTTAGGACACCAGTTATATTGCTTTAGGACACCAGTTATATTATTTTAGGACATGATTTTAGGACACCAGTTATATTGCTTTAGGACGCCAGTTGTAATGCTTTAGGACGCCAGTTGTATTGCTTTAGGACACCAGTTATATTGTTTTAGGACATGATTTTAGGACACCAGTTATATTGCTTTAGGACACCAGTTATATTATTTTAGGACATGATTTTAGGACACCAGTTATATTGCTTTAGGACGCCAGTTGTATTGCTTTAGGACGCCAGTTGTATTGCTTTAGGACACCAGTTATATTGTTTTAGGACATGATTTTAGGACACCAGTTATATTGCTTTAGGACACCAGTTATATTATTTTAGGACATGATTTTAGGACACCAGTTATATTGCTTTAGGACGCCAGTTGTATTGCTTTAGGACGCCAGTTGTATTGCTTTAGGACACCAGTTATATTGTTTTAGGACATGATTTTAGGACACCAGTTATATTGCTTTAGGACACCAGTTATATTATTTTAGGACATGATTTTAGGACACCAGTTATATTGCTTTAGGACGCCAGTTGTATTGCTTTAGGACACCAGTTATATTGTTTTAGGACATGATTTTAGGACACCAGTTATATTGCTTTAGGATACCAGTTATATTATTTTAGGACATGATTTTAGGACACCAGTTGTATTGCTTTAGGACACCAGTTGTATTGCTTTAGGACACCAGTTATATTGCTTAAGGACATCAGTTATATTGTTTTAGGACATGATTTTAGGACACCAGTTATATTGCTTAAGGACGCCAGTTGTATTGCTTTAGGACGCCAGTTGTATTGCTTTAGGACACCAGTTATATTGCTTAAGGACACCAGTTATATTGTTTTAGGACATGATTTTAGGACACCAGTTGTATTGCTTTAGGACACCAGTTGTATTGCTTTAGGCCACCAGTTATATTGCTTTAGGACACCAGTTATATTGCTTTAGGACGCCAGTTGTATTGCTTTAGGACACCAGTTATATTGCTTTAGGACACCAGTTGTATTGCTTTAGGACACCAGTTATATTGTTTTAGGACATGATTTTAGGACACCAGTTGTATTGCTTTAGGACGCCAATTGTATTGCTTTAGGACATGATTTTAGGACACCAGTTGTATTGCTTTAGGACACCAGTTATATTGTTTTAAGACATGATTTTAGGACACCAGTTGTATTGCTTTAGGACACCAGTTGTATTGCTTTAGGACACCAGTTGTATTGCTTTAGGACGCCAGTTGTATTGCTTTAGGACACCAGTTATATTGTTTTAGGACATGATTTTAGGACACCAGTTATATAGTTTTAGGACATGATTTTAGGACACCAGTTGTATTGCTTTAGGACACCAGTTATATTGTTTTAGGACACCAGTTATATTGCTTTACGACGCCAGTTGTATTGCTTTAGGACACCAGTTATATTGCTTTAGGACGCCAGTTGTATTGCTTTAGGACACCAGTTATATTATTTTAGGACATGATTTTAGGACACCAGTTATATTGCTTTAGGACACCAGTTGTATTGCTTTAGGACACCAGTTATATTGTTTTAGGACATGATTTTAGGACACCAGTTATATTGCTTTAGGACACCAGTTATATTATTTTAGGACATGATTTTAGGACACCAGTTATATTGCTTTAGGACACCAGTTATATTGCTTTAGGACACCAGTTGTATTGCTTTAGGACACCAGTTGTATTGCTTTAGGACACCAGTTATATTATTTTAGGATATGATTTTAGGACACCAGTTATATTGCTTTAGGACACCAGTTATATTATTTTAGGACACCAGTTATATTGCTTTAGGACGCCAGTTGTATTGCTTTAGGACACCAGTTATATTGTTTTAGGACATGATTTTAGGACACCAGTTATATTGTTTAGGATACCAGTTATATTATTTTAGGACATGATTTTAGGACACCAGTTATATTGTTTTAGGACATGATTTTAGGACACCAGTTGTATTGCTTTAGGACACCAGTTGTATTGCTTTAGGCCACCAGTTATATTGCTTTAGGACACCTGTTATATTGCTTTAGGACGCCAGTTGTATTGCTTTAGGACACCAGTTATATTGCTTTAGGACACCAGTTGTATTGCTTTAGGACACCAGTTATATTGTTTTAGGACATGATTTTAGGACACCAGTTGTATTGCTTTAGGACGCCAATTGTATTGCTTTAGGACATGATTTTAGGACACCAGTTGTATTGCTTTAGGACACCAGTTATATTGTTTTAAGACATGATTTTAGGACACCAGTTATATTGCTTTAGGACGACAGTTGTATTGCTTTAGGACGCCAGTTGTATTGCTTTAGGACACCAGTTATATTGTTTTAGGACATGATTTTAGGACATCAGTTATATTGCTTTAGGACACCAGTTATATTATTTTAGGACACCAGTTATATTGCTTTAGGACGCCAGTTGTATTGCTTTAGGACACCAGTTATATTGTTTTAGGACATGATTTTAGGACACCAGTTATATTGCTTTAGGATACCAGTTATATTATTTTAAAACATGATTTTAGGACACCAGTTGTATTGCTTTAGGACACCAGTTGTATTGCTTTAGGACACCAGTTATATTGCTTTAGGACACCAGTTATATTATTTTAGGACATGATTTTAGGACACCAGTTATATTGCTTTAGGACGCCAGTTGTATTGCTTTAGGACGCCAGTTGTATTGCGTTAGGACACCAGTTATATTGTTTTAGGACATGATTTTAGGACACCAGTTGTATTGCTTTAGGACACCAGTTATATTATTTTAGGACATGATTTTAGGACACCAGTTATATTGCTTTAGGACGCCAGTTGTATTTCTTTAGGACACCAGTTATATTATTTTAGGACATGATTTTAGGACACCAGTTATATTGCTTTAGGACGCCAGTTGTATTGCTTTAGGACACCAGTTATATTGCTTAAGGACATCAGTTATATTGTTTTAGGACATGATTTTAGGACACCAGTTATATTGCTTTAGGACACCAGTTATATTATTTTAGGACATGATTTTAGGACACCAGTTATATTGCTTAAGGACGCCAGTTGTATTGCTTTAGGACGCCAGTTGTATTGCTTTAGGACACCAGTTATATTGTTTTAGGACATGATTTTAGGACACCAGTTATATTGCTTTAGGACACCAGTTATATTATTTTAGGACATGATTTTAGGACACCAGTTATATTGCTTAAGGACGCCAGTTGTATTGCTTTAGGACGCCAGTTGTATTGCTTTAGGACACCAGTTATATTGCTTTAGGACACCAGTTATATTGTTTTAGGACATGATTTTAGGACACCAGTTGTATTGCTTTAGGACACCAGTTGTATTGCTTTAGGCCACCAGTTATATTGCTTTAGGACACCTGTTATATTGCTTTAGGACGCCAGTTGTATTGCTTTAGGACACCAGTTATATTGCTTTAGGACACCAGTTGTATTGCTTTAGGACACCAGTTATATTGTTTTAGGACATGATTTTAGGACACCAGTTGTATTGCTTTAGGACGCCAATTGTATTGCTTTAGGACATGATTTTAGGACACCAGTTGTATTGCTTTAGGACACCAGTTATATTGTTTTAAGACATGATTTTAGGACACCAGTTGTATTGCTTTAGGACACCAGTTGTATTGATTTAGGACACCAGTTGTATTGCTTTAGGACGCCAGTTGTATTGCTTTAGGACACCAGTTATATTGTTTTAGGACATGATTTTAGGACACCAGTTATATTGTTTTAGGACATGATTTTAGGACACCAGTTGTATTGCTTTAGGACACCAGTTATATTGTTTTAGGACACCAGTTATATTGCTTTACGACGCCAGTTGTATTGCTTTAGGACACCAGTTATATTGCTTTAGGACGCCAGTTGTATTGCTTTAGGACACCAGTTATATTATTTTAGGACATGATTTTAGGACACCAGTTATATTGCTTTAGGACACCAGTTATATTGCTTTAGGACACCAGTTGTATTGCTTTAGGACACCAGTTGTATTGCTTTAGGACACCAGTTATATTATTTTAGGATATGATTTCAGGACACCAGTTATATTGCTTTAGGACACCAGTTATATTATTTTAGGACACCAGTTATATTGCTTTAGGACGCCAGTTGTATTGCTTTAGGACACCAGTTATATTGTTTTAGGACATGATTTTAGGACACCAGTTATATTGTTTAGGATACCAGTTATATTATTTTAGGACATGATTTTAGGACACCAGTTATATTGTTTTAGGACATGATTTTAGGACACCAGTTGTATTGCTTTAGGACACCAGTTATATTGTTTTAGGACACCAGTTATATTGCTTTACGACGCCAGTTGTATTGCTTTAGGACACCAGTTATATTGCTTTAGGACGCCAGTTGTATTGCTTTAGGACACCAGTTATATTATTTTAGGACATGATTTTAGGACACCAGTTATATTGCTTTAGGACGCCAGTTGTATTGCTTTAGGACGCCAGTTGTATTGCTTTAGGACACCAGTTATATTGTTTTAGGACATGATTTAAGGACAACAGTTATATTGCTTTAGGACACCAGCTGTATTGCTTTAGGACGCCAGTTGTATTGCTTTAGGACACCAGTTATATTGTTTTAGGACATGATTTTAGGACACCAGTTATATTGCTTTAGGACACCAGTTATATTATTTTAGGACATGATTTTAGGACACCAGTTATATTGCTTTAGGACGCCAGTTGTATTGCTTTAGGACACCAGTTATATTGTTTTAGGACATGATTTTAGGACACCAGTTATATTGCTTTAGGATACCAGTTATATTATTTTAGGACATGATTTTAGGACACCAGTTGTATTGCTTTAGGACACCAGTTGTATTGCTTTAGGACACCAGTTATATTGCTTTAGGCCACCAGTTATATTGCTTTAGGACACCAGTTATATTGCTTTAGGACGCCAGTTGTATTGCTTTAGGACACCAGTTATATTGCTTTAGGACACCAGTTGTATTGCTTTAGGACACCAGTTGTATTGCTTTAGGACGCCAGTTGTATTGCTTTAGGACACCAGTTATATTGCTTTAGGACGCCAGTTGTATTGCTTTAGGACACCAGTTATATTATTTTAGGACATGATTTTAGGACACCAGTTATATTGCTTTAGGACACCAGTTGTATTGCTTTAGGACACCAGTTATATCGTTTTAGGACATGATTTTAGGACACCAGTTATATTGCTTTAGGACACCAGTTATATTATTTTAGGACATGATTTTAGGACACCAGTTATATTGCTTAAGGACACCAGTTATATTGTTTTAGGACACCAGTTGTATTGCTTTAGGACACCAGTTGTATTGCTTTAGGACACCAGTTATATTGCTTTAGGACACCAGTTATATTATTTTAGGACATGATTTTAGGACACCAGTTATATTGCTTTAGGACGACAGTTGTATTACTTTAGGACGCCAGTTGTATTGCTTTAGGACACCAGTTATATTGTTTTAGGACATGATTTTAGGACATCAGTTATATTGCTTTAGGACACCAGTTATATTATTTTAGGACATGATTTTAGGACACCAGTTATATTGCTTTAGGACACCAGTTGTATTGCTTTAGGACGCCAGTTATATTGCTTTAGGACACCAGTAATATTGCTTAAGGACACCAGTTATATTATTTTAGGACATGATTTTAGGACACCAGTTATATTGCTTTAGGACGCCAGTTGTAATGCTTTAGGACGCCAGTTGTATTGCTTTAGGACACCAGTTATATTGTTTTAGGACATGATTTTAGGACACCAGTTATATTGCTTTAGGACACCAGTTATATTATTTTAGGACATGATTTTAGGACACCAGTTATATTGCTTTAGGACGCCAGTTGTATTGCTTTAGGACGCCAGTTGTATTGCTTTAGGACACCAGTTATATTGTTTTAGGACATGATTTTAGGACACCAGTTATATTGCTTTAGGACACCAGTTATATTATTTTAGGACATGATTTTAGGACACCAGTTATATTGCTTTAGGACGCCAGTTGTATTGCTTTAGGACGCCAGTTGTATTGCTTTAGGACACCAGTTATATTGTTTTAGGACATGATTTTAGGACACCAGTTATATTGCTTTAGGACACCAGTTATATTATTTTAGGACATGATTTTAGGACACCAGTTATATTGCTTTAGGACGCCAGTTGTATTGCTTTAGGACACCAGTTATATTGTTTTAGGACATGATTTTAGGACACCAGTTATATTGCTTTAGGATACCAGTTATATTATTTTAGGACATGATTTTAGGACACCAGTTGTATTGCTTTAGGACACCAGTTGTATTGCTTTAGGACACCAGTTATATTGCTTAAGGACATCAGTTATATTGTTTTAGGACATGATTTTAGGACACCAGTTATATTGCTTAAGGACGCCAGTTGTATTGCTTTAGGACGCCAGTTGTATTGCTTTAGGACACCAGTTATATTGCTTTAGGACACCAGTTATATTGTTTTAGGACATGATTTTAGGACACCAGTTGTATTGCTTTAGGACACCAGTTGTATTGCTTTAGGCCACCAGTTATATTGCTTTAGGACACCTGTTATATTGCTTTAGGACGCCAGTTGTATTGCTTTAGGACACCAGTTATATTGCTTTAGGACACCAGTTGTATTGCTTTAGGACACCAGTTATATTGTTTTAGGACATGATTTTAGGACACCAGTTGTATTGCTTTAGGACGCCAATTGTATTGCTTTAGGACATGATTTTAGGACACCAGTTGTATTGCTTTAGGACACCAGTTATATTGTTTTAAGACATGATTTTAGGACACCAGTTGTATTGCTTTAGGACACCAGTTGTATTGATTTAGGACACCAGTTGTATTGCTTTAGGACGCCAGTTGTATTGCTTTAGGACACCAGTTATATTGTTTTAGGACATGATTTTAGGACACCAGTTATATTGTTTTAGGACATGATTTTAGGACACCAGTTGTATTGCTTTAGGACACCAGTTATATTGTTTTAGGACACCAGTTATATTGCTTTACGACGCCAGTTGTATTGCTTTAGGACACCAGTTATATTGCTTTAGGACGCCAGTTGTATTGCTTTAGGACACCAGTTATATTATTTTAGGACATGATTTTAGGACACCAGTTATATTGCTTTAGGACACCAGTTATATTGCTTTAGGACACCAGTTGTATTGCTTTAGGACACCAGTTGTATTGCTTTAGGACACCAGTTATATTATTTTAGGATATGATTTTAGGACACCAGTTATATTGCTTTAGGACACCAGTTATATTATTTTAGGACACCAGTTATATTGCTTTAGGACGCCAGTTGTATTGCTTTAGGACACCAGTTATATTGTTTTAGGACATGATTTTAGGACACCAGTTATATTGTTTAGGATACCAGTTATATTATTTTAGGACATGATTTTAGGACACCAGTTATATTGTTTTAGGACATGATTTTAGGACACCAGTTGTATTGCTTTAGGACACCAGTTATATTGTTTTAGGACACCAGTTATATTGCTTTACGACGCCAGTTGTATTGCTTTAGGACACCAGTTATATTGCTTTAGGACGCCAGTTGTATTGCTTTAGGACACCAGTTATATTATTTTAGGACATGATTTTAGGACACCAGTTATATTGCTTTAGGACGCCAGTTGTATTGCTTTAGGACGCCAGTTGTATTGCTTTAGGACACCAGTTATATTGTTTTAGGACATGATTTAAGGACAACAGTTATATTGCTTTAGGACACCAGCTGTATTGCTTTAGGACGCCAGTTGTATTGCTTTAGGACACCAGTTATATTGTTTTAGGACATGATTTTAGGACACCAGTTATATTGCTTTAGGACACCAGTTATATTATTTTAGGACATGATTTTAGGACACCAGTTATATTGCTTTAGGACGCCAGTTGTATTGCTTTAGGACACCAGTTATATTGTTTTAGGACATGATTTTAGGACACCAGTTATATTGCTTTAGGATACCAGTTATATTATTTTAGGACATGATTTTAGGACACCAGTTGTATTGCTTTAGGACACCAGTTGTATTGCTTTAGGACACCAGTTATATTGCTTTAGGCCACCAGTTATATTGCTTTAGGACACCAGTTATATTGCTTTAGGACGCCAGTTGTATTGCTTTAGGACACCAGTTATATTGCTTTAGGACACCAGTTGTATTGCTTTAGGACACCAGTTGTATTGCTTTAGGACGCCAGTTGTATTGCTTTAGGACACCAGTTATATTGCTTTAGGACGCCAGTTGTATTGCTTTAGGACACCAGTTATATTATTTTAGGACATGATTTTAGGACACCAGTTATATTGCTTTAGGACACCAGTTGTATTGCTTTAGGACACCAGTTATATCGTTTTAGGACATGATTTTAGGACACCAGTTATATTGCTTTAGGACACCAGTTATATTATTTTAGGACATGATTTTAGGACACCAGTTATATTGCTTAAGGACACCAGTTATATTGTTTTAGGACACCAGTTGTATTGCTTTAGGACACCAGTTGTATTGCTTTAGGACACCAGTTATATTGCTTTAGGACACCAGTTATATTATTTTAGGACATGATTTTAGGACACCAGTTATATTGCTTTAGGACGACAGTTGTATTACTTTAGGACGCCAGTTGTATTGCTTTAGGACACCAGTTATATTGTTTTAGGACATGATTTTAGGACATCAGTTATATTGCTTTAGGACACCAGTTATATTATTTTAGGACATGATTTTAGGACACCAGTTATATTGCTTTAGGACACCAGTTGTATTGCTTTAGGACGCCAGTTATATTGCTTTAGGACACCAGTAATATTGCTTAAGGACACCAGTTATATTATTTTAGGACATGATTTTAGGACACCAGTTATATTGCTTTAGGACGCCAGTTGTAATGCTTTAGGACGCCAGTTGTATTGCTTTAGGACACCAGTTATATTGTTTTAGGACATGATTTTAGGACACCAGTTATATTGCTTTAGGACACCAGTTATATTATTTTAGGACATGATTTTAGGACACCAGTTATATTGCTTTAGGACGCCAGTTGTATTGCTTTAGGACGCCAGTTGTATTGCTTTAGGACACCAGTTATATTGTTTTAGGACATGATTTTAGGACACCAGTTATATTGCTTTAGGACACCAGTTATATTATTTTAGGACATGATTTTAGGACACCAGTTATATTGCTTTAGGACGCCAGTTGTATTGCTTTAGGACGCCAGTTGTATTGCTTTAGGACACCAGTTATATTGTTTTAGGACATGATTTTAGGACACCAGTTATATTGCTTTAGGACACCAGTTATATTATTTTAGGACATGATTTTAGGACACCAGTTATATTGCTTTAGGACGCCAGTTGTATTGCTTTAGGACACCAGTTATATTGTTTTAGGACATGATTTTAGGACACCAGTTATATTGCTTTAGGATACCAGTTATATTATTTTAGGACATGATTTTAGGACACCAGTTGTATTGCTTTAGGACACCAGTTGTATTGCTTTAGGACACCAGTTATATTGCTTAAGGACATCAGTTATATTGTTTTAGGACATGATTTTAGGACACCAGTTATATTGCTTAAGGACGCCAGTTGTATTGCTTTAGGACGCCAGTTGTATTGCTTTAGGACACCAGTTATATTGCTTAAGGACACCAGTTATATTGTTTTAGGACATGATTTTAGGACACCAGTTGTATTGCTTTAGGACACCAGTTGTATTGCTTTAGGCCACCAGTTATATTGCTTTAGGACACCAGTTATATTGCTTTAGGACGCCAGTTGTATTGCTTTAGGACACCAGTTATATTGCTTTAGGACACCAGTTGTATTGCTTTAGGACACCAGTTATATTGTTTTAGGACATGATTTTAGGACACCAGTTGTATTGCTTTAGGACGCCAATTGTATTGCTTTAGGACATGATTTTAGGACACCAGTTGTATTGCTTTAGGACACCAGTTATATTGTTTTAAGACATGATTTTAGGACACCAGTTGTATTGCTTTAGGACACCAGTTGTATTGCTTTAGGACACCAGTTGTATTGCTTTAGGACGCCAGTTGTATTGCTTTAGGACACCAGTTATATTGTTTTAGGACATGATTTTAGGACACCAGTTATATTGTTTTAGGACATGATTTTAGGACACCAGTTGTATTGCTTTAGGACACCAGTTATATTGTTTTAGGACACCAGTTATATTGCTTTACGACGCCAGTTGTATTGCTTTAGGACACCAGTTATATTGCTTTAGGACGCCAGTTGTATTGCTTTAGGACACCAGTTATATTATTTTAGGACATGATTTTAGGACACCAGTTATATTGCTTTAGGACACCAGTTGTATTGCTTTAGGACACCAGTTATATTGTTTTAGGACATGATTTTAGGACACCAGTTATATTGCTTTAGGACACCAGTTATATTATTTTAGGACATGATTTTAGGACACCAGTTATATTGCTTTAGGACACCAGTTATATTGCTTTAGGACACCAGTTGTATTGCTTTAGGACACCAGTTGTATTGCTTTAGGACACCAGTTATATTATTTTAGGATATGATTTTAGGACACCAGTTATATTGCTTTAGGACACCAGTTATATTATTTTAGGACACCAGTTATATTGCTTTAGGACGCCAGTTGTATTGCTTTAGGACACCAGTTATATTGTTTTAGGACATGATTTTAGGACACCAGTTATATTGTTTAGGATACCAGTTATATTATTTTAGGACATGATTTTAGGACACCAGTTATATTGTTTTAGGACATGATTTTAGGACACCAGTTGTATTGCTTTAGGACACCAGTTGTATTGCTTTAGGCCACCAGTTATATTGCTTTAGGACACCTGTTATATTGCTTTAGGACGCCAGTTGTATTGCTTTAGGACACCAGTTATATTGCTTTAGGACACCAGTTGTATTGCTTTAGGACACCAGTTATATTGTTTTAGGACATGATTTTAGGACACCAGTTGTATTGCTTTAGGACGCCAATTGTATTGCTTTAGGACATGATTTTAGGACACCAGTTGTATTGCTTTAGGACACCAGTTATATTGTTTTAAGACATGATTTTAGGACACCAGTTATATTGCTTTAGGACGACAGTTGTATTGCTTTAGGACGCCAGTTGTATTGCTTTAGGACACCAGTTATATTGTTTTAGGACATGATTTTAGGACATCAGTTATATTGCTTTAGGACACCAGTTATATTATTTTAGGACACCAGTTATATTGCTTTAGGACGCCAGTTGTATTGCTTTAGGACACCAGTTATATTGTTTTAGGACATGATTTTAGGACACCAGTTATATTGCTTTAGGATACCAGTTATATTATTTTAAAACATGATTTTAGGACACCAGTTGTATTGCTTTAGGACACCAGTTGTATTGCTTTAGGACACCAGTTATATTGCTTTAGGACACCAGTTATATTATTTTAGGACATGATTTTAGGACACCAGTTATATTGCTTTAGGACGCCAGTTGTATTGCTTTAGGACGCCAGTTGTATTGCGTTAGGACACCAGTTATATTGTTTTAGGACATGATTTTAGGACACCAGTTATATTGCTTTAGGACACCAGTTATATTATTTTAGGACATGATTTTAGGACACCAGTTATATTGCTTTAGGACGCCAGTTGTATTGCTTTAGGACACCAGTTATATTATTTTAGGACATGATTTTAGGACACCAGTTATATTGCTTTAGGACGCCAGTTGTATTGCTTTAGGACACCAGTTATATTGCTTAAGGACATCAGTTATATTGTTTTAGGACATGATTTTAGGACACCAGTTATATTGCTTTAGGACACCAGTTATATTATTTTAGGACATGATTTTAGGACACCAGTTATATTGCTTAAGGACGCCAGTTGTATTGCTTTAGGACGCCAGTTGTATTGCTTTAGGACACCAGTTATATTGTTTTAGGACATGATTTTAGGACACCAGTTATATTGCTTTAGGACACCAGTTATATTATTTTAGGACATGATTTTAGGACACCAGTTATATTGCTTAAGGACGCCAGTTGTATTGCTTTAGGACGCCAGTTGTATTGCTTTAGGACACCAGTTATATTGCTTTAGGACACCAGTTATATTGTTTTAGGACATGATTTTAGGACACCAGTTGTATTGCTTTAGGACACCAGTTGTATTGCTTTAGGCCACCAGTTATATTGCTTTAGGACACCTGTTATATTGCTTTAGGACGCCAGTTGTATTGCTTTAGGACACCAGTTATATTGCTTTAGGACACCAGTTGTATTGCTTTAGGACACCAGTTATATTGTTTTAGGACATGATTTTAGGACACCAGTTGTATTGCTTTAGGACGCCAGTTGTATTGCTTTAGGACATGATTTTAGGACACCAGTTGTATTGCTTTAGGACACCAGTTATATTGTTTTAAGACATGATTTTAGGACACCAGTTGTATTGCTTTAGGACACCAGTTGTATTGATTTAGGACACCAGTTGTATTGCTTTAGGACGCCAGTTGTATTGCTTTAGGACACCAGTTATATTGTTTTAGGACATGATTTTAGGACACCAGTTATATTGTTTTAGGACATGATTTTAGGACACCAGTTGTATTGCTTTAGGACACCAGTTATATTGTTTTAGGACACCAGTTATATTGCTTTAGGACACCAGTTGTATTGCTTTAGGACACCAGTTATATTGTTTTAGGACATGATTTTAGGACACCAGTTGTATTGCTTTAGGACGCCAATTGTATTGCTTTAGGACATGATTTTAGAACACCAGTTGTATTGCTTTAGGACACCAGTTATATTGTTTTAAGACATGATTTTAGGACACCAGTTGTATTGCTTTAGGACACCAGTTGTATTGCTTTAGGACACCAGTTGTATTGCTTTAGGACGCCAGTTGTATTGCTTTAGGACACCAGTTATATTGTTTTAGGACATGATTTTAGGACACCAGTTATATTGTTTTAGGACATGATTTTAGGACACCAGTTGTATTGCTTTAGGACACCAGTTGTATTGCTTTAGGCCACCAGTTATATTGCTTTAGGACACCAGTTATATTGCTTTAGGACGCCAGTTGTATTGCTTTAGGACACCAGTTATATTGCTTTAGGACACCAGTTGTATTGCTTTAGGACACCAGTTATATTGTTTTAGGACATGATTTTAGGACACCAGTTGTATTGCTTTAGGACGCCAATTGTATTGCTTTAGGACATGATTTTAGGACACCAGTTGTATTGCTTTAGGACACCAGTTATATTGTTTTAAGACATGATTTTAGGACACCAGTTGTATTGCTTTAGGACACCAGTTGTATTGCTTTAGGACACCAGTTGTATTGCTTTAGGACGCCAGTTGTATTGCTTTAGGACACCAGTTATATTGTTTTAGGACATGATTTTAGGACACCAGTTATATTGTTTTAGGACATGATTTTAGGACACCAGTTGTATTGCTTTAGGACACCAGTTATATTGTTTTAGGACACCAGTTATATTGCTTTACGACGCCAGTTGTATTGCTTTAGGACACCAGTTATATTGCTTTAGGACGCCAGTTGTATTGCTTTAGGACACCAGTTATATTATTTTAGGACATGATTTTAGGACACCAGTTATATTGCTTTAGGACACCAGTTGTATTGCTTTAGGACACCAGTTATATTGTTTTAGGACATGATTTTAGGACACCAGTTATATTGCTTTAGGACACCAGTTATATTATTTTAGGACATGATTTTAGGACACCAGTTATATTGCTTTAGGACACCAGTTATATTGCTTTAGGACACCAGTTGTATTGCTTTAGGACACCAGTTGTATTGCTTTAGGACACCAGTTATATTATTTTAGGATATGATTTTAGGACACCAGTTATATTGCTTTAGGACACCAGTTATATTATTTTAGGACACCAGTTATATTGCTTTAGGACGCCAGTTGTATTGCTTTAGGACACCAGTTATATTGTTTTAGGACATGATTTTAGGACACCAGTTATATTGTTTAGGATACCAGTTATATTATTTTAGGACATGATTTTAGGACACCAGTTATATTGTTTTAGGACATGATTTTAGGACACCAGTTGTATTGCTTTAGGACACCAGTTGTATTGCTTTAGGCCACCAGTTATATTGCTTTAGGACACCTGTTATATTGCTTTAGGACGCCAGTTGTATTGCTTTAGGACACCAGTTATATTGCTTTAGGACACCAGTTGTATTGCTTTAGGACACCAGTTATATTGTTTTAGGACATGATTTTAGGACACCAGTTGTATTGCTTTAGGACGCCAATTGTATTGCTTTAGGACATGATTTTAGGACACCAGTTGTATTGCTTTAGGACACCAGTTATATTGTTTTAAGACATGATTTTAGGACACCAGTTATATTGCTTTAGGACGACAGTTGTATTGCTTTAGGACGCCAGTTGTATTGCTTTAGGACACCAGTTATATTGTTTTAGGACATGATTTTAGGACATCAGTTATATTGCTTTAGGACACCAGTTATATTATTTTAGGACACCAGTTATATTGCTTTAGGACGCCAGTTGTATTGCTTTAGGACACCAGTTATATTGTTTTAGGACATGATTTTAGGACACCAGTTATATTGCTTTAGGATACCAGTTATATTATTTTAAAACATGATTTTAGGACACCAGTTGTATTGCTTTAGGACACCAGTTGTATTGCTTTAGGACACCAGTTATATTGCTTTAGGACACCAGTTATATTATTTTAGGACATGATTTTAGGACACCAGTTATATTGCTTTAGGACGCCAGTTGTATTGCTTTAGGACGCCAGTTGTATTGCGTTAGGACACCAGTTATATTGTTTTAGGACATGATTTTAGGACACCAGTTATATTGCTTTAGGACACCAGTTATATTATTTTAGGACATGATTTTAGGACACCAGTTATATTGCTTTAGGACGCCAGTTGTATTGCTTTAGGACACCAGTTATATTATTTTAGGACATGATTTTAGGACACCAGTTATATTGCTTTAGGACGCCAGTTGTATTGCTTTAGGACACCAGTTATATTGCTTAAGGACATCAGTTATATTGTTTTAGGACATGATTTTAGGACACCAGTTATATTGCTTTAGGACACCAGTTATATTATTTTAGGACATGATTTTAGGACACCAGTTATATTGCTTAAGGACGCCAGTTGTATTGCTTTAGGACGCCAGTTGTATTGCTTTAGGACACCAGTTATATTGTTTTAGGACATGATTTTAGGACACCAGTTATATTGCTTTAGGACACCAGTTATATTATTTTAGGACATGATTTTAGGACACCAGTTATATTGCTTAAGGACGCCAGTTGTATTGCTTTAGGACGCCAGTTGTATTGCTTTAGGACACCAGTTATATTGCTTTAGGACACCAGTTATATTGTTTTAGGACATGATTTTAGGACACCAGTTGTATTGCTTTAGGACACCAGTTGTATTGCTTTAGGCCACCAGTTATATTGCTTTAGGACACCTGTTATATTGCTTTAGGACGCCAGTTGTATTGCTTTAGGACACCAGTTATATTGCTTTAGGACACCAGTTGTATTGCTTTAGGACACCAGTTATATTGTTTTAGGACATGATTTTAGGACACCAGTTGTATTGCTTTAGGACGCCAATTGTATTGCTTTAGGACATGATTTTAGGACACCAGTTGTATTGCTTTAGGACACCAGTTATATTGTTTTAAGACATGATTTTAGGACACCAGTTGTATTGCTTTAGGACACCAGTTGTATTGATTTAGGACACCAGTTGTATTGCTTTAGGACGCCAGTTGTATTGCTTTAGGACACCAGTTATATTGTTTTAGGACATGATTTTAGGACACCAGTTATATTGTTTTAGGACATGATTTTAGGACACCAGTTGTATTGCTTTAGGACACCAGTTATATTGTTTTAGGACACCAGTTATATTGCTTTAGGACACCAGTTGTATTGCTTTAGGACACCAGTTATATTGTTTTAGGACATGATTTTAGGACACCAGTTGTATTGCTTTAGGACGCCAATTGTATTGCTTTAGGACATGATTTTAGGACACCAGTTGTATTGCTTTAGGACACCAGTTATATTGTTTTAAGACATGATTTTAGGACACCAGTTGTATTGCTTTAGGACACCAGTTGTATTGCTTTAGGACACCAGTTGTATTGCTTTAGGACGCCAGTTGTATTGCTTTAGGACACCAGTTATATTGTTTTAGGACATGATTTTAGGACACCAGTTATATTGCTTTAGGATACCAGTTATATTATTTTAGGACATGATTTTAGGACACCAGTTGTATTGCTTTAGGACACCAGTTGTATTGCTTTAGGACACCAGTTATATTGCTTAAGGACATCAGTTATATTGTTTTAGGACATGATTTTAGGACACCAGTTATATTGCTTAAGGACGCCAGTTGTATTGCTTTAGGACGCCAGTTGTATTGCTTTAGGACACCAGTTATATTGCTTAAGGACACCAGTTATATTGTTTTAGGACATGATTTTAGGACACCAGTTGTATTGCTTTAGGACACCAGTTGTATTGCTTTAGGCCACCAGTTATATTGCTTTAGGACACCAGTTATATTGCTTTAGGACGCCAGTTGTATTGCTTTAGGACACCAGTTATATTGCTTTAGGACACCAGTTGTATTGCTTTAGGACACCAGTTATATTGTTTTAGGACATGATTTTAGGACACCAGTTGTATTGCTTTAGGACGCCAATTGTATTGCTTTAGGACATGATTTTAGGACACCAGTTGTATTGCTTTAGGACACCAGTTATATTGTTTTAAGACATGATTTTAGGACACCAGTTGTATTGCTTTAGGACACCAGTTGTATTGCTTTAGGACACCAGTTGTATTGCTTTAGGACGCCAGTTGTATTGCTTTAGGACACCAGTTATATTGTTTTAGGACATGATTTTAGGACACCAGTTATATTGTTTTAGGACATGATTTTAGGACACCAGTTGTATTGCTTTAGGACACCAGTTATATTGTTTTAGGACACCAGTTATATTGCTTTACGACGCCAGTTGTATTGCTTTAGGACACCAGTTATATTGCTTTAGGACGCCAGTTGTATTGCTTTAGGACACCAGTTATATTATTTTAGGACATGATTTTAGGACACCAGTTATATTGCTTTAGGACACCAGTTGTATTGCTTTAGGACACCAGTTATATTGTTTTAGGACATGATTTTAGGACACCAGTTATATTGCTTTAGGACACCAGTTATATTATTTTAGGACATGATTTTAGGACACCAGTTATATTGCTTTAGGACACCAGTTATATTGCTTTAGGACACCAGTTGTATTGCTTTAGGACACCAGTTGTATTGCTTTAGGACACCAGTTATATTATTTTAGGATATGATTTTAGGACACCAGTTATATTGCTTTAGGACACCAGTTATATTATTTTAGGACACCAGTTATATTGCTTTAGGACGCCAGTTGTATTGCTTTAGGACACCAGTTATATTGTTTTAGGACATGATTTTAGGACACCAGTTATATTGTTTAGGATACCAGTTATATTATTTTAGGACATGATTTTAGGACACCAGTTATATTGTTTTAGGACATGATTTTAGGACACCAGTTGTATTGCTTTAGGACACCAGTTGTATTGCTTTAGGCCACCAGTTATATTGCTTTAGGACACCTGTTATATTGCTTTAGGACGCCAGTTGTATTGCTTTAGGACACCAGTTATATTGCTTTAGGACACCAGTTGTATTGCTTTAGGACACCAGTTATATTGTTTTAGGACATGATTTTAGGACACCAGTTGTATTGCTTTAGGACGCCAATTGTATTGCTTTAGGACATGATTTTAGGACACCAGTTGTATTGCTTTAGGACACCAGTTATATTGTTTTAAGACATGATTTTAGGACACCAGTTATATTGCTTTAGGACGACAGTTGTATTGCTTTAGGACGCCAGTTGTATTGCTTTAGGACACCAGTTATATTGTTTTAGGACATGATTTTAGGACATCAGTTATATTGCTTTAGGACACCAGTTATATTATTTTAGGACACCAGTTATATTGCTTTAGGACGCCAGTTGTATTGCTTTAGGACACCAGTTATATTGTTTTAGGACATGATTTTAGGACACCAGTTATATTGCTTTAGGATACCAGTTATATTATTTTAAAACATGATTTTAGGACACCAGTTGTATTGCTTTAGGACACCAGTTGTATTGCTTTAGGACACCAGTTATATTGCTTTAGGACACCAGTTATATTATTTTAGGACATGATTTTAGGACACCAGTTATATTGCTTTAGGACGCCAGTTGTATTGCTTTAGGACGCCAGTTGTATTGCGTTAGGACACCAGTTATATTGTTTTAGGACATGATTTTAGGACACCAGTTATATTGCTTTAGGACACCAGTTATATTATTTTAGGACATGATTTTAGGACACCAGTTATATTGCTTTAGGACGCCAGTTGTATTGCTTTAGGACACCAGTTATATTATTTTAGGACATGATTTTAGGACACCAGTTATATTGCTTTAGGACGCCAGTTGTATTGCTTTAGGACACCAGTTATATTGCTTAAGGACATCAGTTATATTGTTTTAGGACATGATTTTAGGACACCAGTTATATTGCTTTAGGACACCAGTTATATTATTTTAGGACATGATTTTAGGACACCAGTTATATTGCTTAAGGACGCCAGTTGTATTGCTTTAGGACGCCAGTTGTATTGCTTTAGGACACCAGTTATATTGTTTTAGGACATGATTTTAGGACACCAGTTATATTGCTTTAGGACACCAGTTATATTATTTTAGGACATGATTTTAGGACACCAGTTATATTGCTTAAGGACGCCAGTTGTATTGCTTTAGGACGCCAGTTGTATTGCTTTAGGACACCAGTTATATTGCTTTAGGACACCAGTTATATTGTTTTAGGACATGATTTTAGGACACCAGTTGTATTGCTTTAGGACACCAGTTGTATTGCTTTAGGCCACCAGTTATATTGCTTTAGGACACCTGTTATATTGCTTTAGGACGCCAGTTGTATTGCTTTAGGACACCAGTTATATTGCTTTAGGACACCAGTTGTATTGCTTTAGGACACCAGTTATATTGTTTTAGGACATGATTTTAGGACACCAGTTGTATTGCTTTAGGACGCCAGTTGTATTGCTTTAGGACATGATTTTAGGACACCAGTTGTATTGCTTTAGGACACCAGTTATATTGTTTTAAGACATGATTTTAGGACACCAGTTGTATTGCTTTAGGACACCAGTTGTATTGATTTAGGACACCAGTTGTATTGCTTTAGGACGCCAGTTGTATTGCTTTAGGACACCAGTTATATTGTTTTAGGACATGATTTTAGGACACCAGTTATATTGTTTTAGGACATGATTTTAGGACACCAGTTGTATTGCTTTAGGACACCAGTTATATTGTTTTAGGACACCAGTTATATTGCTTTAGGACACCAGTTGTATTGCTTTAGGACACCAGTTATATTGTTTTAGGACATGATTTTAGGACACCAGTTGTATTGCTTTAGGACGCCAATTGTATTGCTTTAGGACATGATTTTAGAACACCAGTTGTATTGCTTTAGGACACCAGTTATATTGTTTTAAGACATGATTTTAGGACACCAGTTGTATTGCTTTAGGACACCAGTTGTATTGCTTTAGGACACCAGTTGTATTGCTTTAGGACGCCAGTTGTATTGCTTTAGGACACCAGTTATATTGTTTTAGGACATGATTTTAGGACACCAGTTATATTGTTTTAGGACATGATTTTAGGACACCAGTTGTATTGCTTTAGGACACCAGTTGTATTGCTTTAGGCCACCAGTTATATTGCTTTAGGACACCAGTTATATTGCTTTAGGACGCCAGTTGTATTGCTTTAGGACACCAGTTATATTGCTTTAGGACACCAGTTGTATTGCTTTAGGACACCAGTTATATTGTTTTAGGACATGATTTTAGGACACCAGTTGTATTGCTTTAGGACGCCAATTGTATTGCTTTAGGACATGATTTTAGGACACCAGTTGTATTGCTTTAGGACACCAGTTATATTGTTTTAAGACATGATTTTAGGACACCAGTTGTATTGCTTTAGGACACCAGTTGTATTGCTTTAGGACACCAGTTGTATTGCTTTAGGACGCCAGTTGTATTGCTTTAGGACACCAGTTATATTGTTTTAGGACATGATTTTAGGACACCAGTTATATTGTTTTAGGACATGATTTTAGGACACCAGTTGTATTGCTTTAGGACACCAGTTATATTGTTTTAGGACACCAGTTATATTGCTTTACGACGCCAGTTGTATTGCTTTAGGACACCAGTTATATTGCTTTAGGACGCCAGTTGTATTGCTTTAGGACACCAGTTATATTATTTTAGGACATGATTTTAGGACACCAGTTATATTGCTTTAGGACACCAGTTGTATTGCTTTAGGACACCAGTTATATTGTTTTAGGACATGATTTTAGGACACCAGTTATATTGCTTTAGGACACCAGTTATATTATTTTAGGACATGATTTTAGGACACCAGTTATATTGCTTTAGGACACCAGTTATATTGCTTTAGGACACCAGTTGTATTGCTTTAGGACACCAGTTGTATTGCTTTAGGACACCAGTTATATTATTTTAGGATATGATTTTAGGACACCAGTTATATTGCTTTAGGACACCAGTTATATTATTTTAGGACACCAGTTATATTGCTTTAGGACGCCAGTTGTATTGCTTTAGGACACCAGTTATATTGTTTTAGGACATGATTTTAGGACACCAGTTATATTGTTTAGGATACCAGTTATATTATTTTAGGACATGATTTTAGGACACCAGTTATATTGTTTTAGGACATGATTTTAGGACACCAGTTGTATTGCTTTAGGACACCAGTTGTATTGCTTTAGGCCACCAGTTATATTGCTTTAGGACACCTGTTATATTGCTTTAGGACGCCAGTTGTATTGCTTTAGGACACCAGTTATATTGCTTTAGGACACCAGTTGTATTGCTTTAGGACACCAGTTATATTGTTTTAGGACATGATTTTAGGACACCAGTTGTATTGCTTTAGGACGCCAATTGTATTGCTTTAGGACATGATTTTAGGACACCAGTTGTATTGCTTTAGGACACCAGTTATATTGTTTTAAGACATGATTTTAGGACACCAGTTATATTGCTTTAGGACGACAGTTGTATTGCTTTAGGACGCCAGTTGTATTGCTTTAGGACACCAGTTATATTGTTTTAGGACATGATTTTAGGACATCAGTTATATTGCTTTAGGACACCAGTTATATTATTTTAGGACACCAGTTATATTGCTTTAGGACGCCAGTTGTATTGCTTTAGGACACCAGTTATATTGTTTTAGGACATGATTTTAGGACACCAGTTATATTGCTTTAGGATACCAGTTATATTATTTTAAAACATGATTTTAGGACACCAGTTGTATTGCTTTAGGACACCAGTTGTATTGCTTTAGGACACCAGTTATATTGCTTTAGGACACCAGTTATATTATTTTAGGACATGATTTTAGGACACCAGTTATATTGCTTTAGGACGCCAGTTGTATTGCTTTAGGACGCCAGTTGTATTGCGTTAGGACACCAGTTATATTGTTTTAGGACATGATTTTAGGACACCAGTTATATTGCTTTAGGACACCAGTTATATTATTTTAGGACATGATTTTAGGACACCAGTTATATTGCTTTAGGACGCCAGTTGTATTGCTTTAGGACACCAGTTATATTATTTTAGGACATGATTTTAGGACACCAGTTATATTGCTTTAGGACGCCAGTTGTATTGCTTTAGGACACCAGTTATATTGCTTAAGGACATCAGTTATATTGTTTTAGGACATGATTTTAGGACACCAGTTATATTGCTTTAGGACACCAGTTATATTATTTTAGGACATGATTTTAGGACACCAGTTATATTGCTTAAGGACGCCAGTTGTATTGCTTTAGGACGCCAGTTGTATTGCTTTAGGACACCAGTTATATTGTTTTAGGACATGATTTTAGGACACCAGTTATATTGCTTTAGGACACCAGTTATATTATTTTAGGACATGATTTTAGGACACCAGTTATATTGCTTAAGGACGCCAGTTGTATTGCTTTAGGACGCCAGTTGTATTGCTTTAGGACACCAGTTATATTGCTTTAGGACACCAGTTATATTGTTTTAGGACATGATTTTAGGACACCAGTTGTATTGCTTTAGGACACCAGTTGTATTGCTTTAGGCCACCAGTTATATTGCTTTAGGACACCTGTTATATTGCTTTAGGAC
The DNA here is from genome assembly GCA_949316495.1 of Amphiduros pacificus. Lineage (NCBI taxonomy): Eukaryota > Metazoa > Annelida > Polychaeta > Phyllodocida > Hesionidae > Amphiduros > Amphiduros pacificus. The sequence goes on along the minus strand of OX439004.1, from coordinate 22,680,635 downwards.
GCCAGTTGTATTGCTTTAGGACACCAGTTATATTGCTTTAGGACACCAGTTGTATTGCTTTAGGACACCAGTTATATTGTTTTAGGACATGATTTTAGGACACCAGTTGTATTGCTTTAGGACGCCAGTTGTATTGCTTTAGGACATGATTTTAGGACACCAGTTGTATTGCTTTAGGACACCAGTTATATTGTTTTAAGACATGATTTTAGGACACCAGTTGTATTGCTTTAGGACACCAGTTGTATTGATTTAGGACACCAGTTGTATTGCTTTAGGACGCCAGTTGTATTGCTTTAGGACACCAGTTATATTGTTTTAGGACATGATTTTAGGACACCAGTTATATTGTTTTAGGACATGATTTTAGGACACCAGTTGTATTGCTTTAGGACACCAGTTATATTGTTTTAGGACACCAGTTATATTGCTTTAGGACACCAGTTGTATTGCTTTAGGACACCAGTTATATTGTTTTAGGACATGATTTTAGGACACCAGTTGTATTGCTTTAGGACGCCAATTGTATTGCTTTAGGACATGATTTTAGAACACCAGTTGTATTGCTTTAGGACACCAGTTATATTGTTTTAAGACATGATTTTAGGACACCAGTTGTATTGCTTTAGGACACCAGTTGTATTGCTTTAGGACACCAGTTGTATTGCTTTAGGACGCCAGTTGTATTGCTTTAGGACACCAGTTATATTGTTTTAGGACATGATTTTAGGACACCAGTTATATTGTTTTAGGACATGATTTTAGGACACCAGTTGTATTGCTTTAGGACACCAGTTGTATTGCTTTAGGCCACCAGTTATATTGCTTTAGGACACCAGTTATATTGCTTTAGGACGCCAGTTGTATTGCTTTAGGACACCAGTTATATTGCTTTAGGACACCAGTTGTATTGCTTTAGGACACCAGTTATATTGTTTTAGGACATGATTTTAGGACACCAGTTGTATTGCTTTAGGACGCCAATTGTATTGCTTTAGGACATGATTTTAGGACACCAGTTGTATTGCTTTAGGACACCAGTTATATTGTTTTAAGACATGATTTTAGGACACCAGTTGTATTGCTTTAGGACACCAGTTGTATTGCTTTAGGACACCAGTTGTATTGCTTTAGGACGCCAGTTGTATTGCTTTAGGACACCAGTTATATTGTTTTAGGACATGATTTTAGGACACCAGTTATATTGTTTTAGGACATGATTTTAGGACACCAGTTGTATTGCTTTAGGACACCAGTTATATTGTTTTAGGACACCAGTTATATTGCTTTACGACGCCAGTTGTATTGCTTTAGGACACCAGTTATATTGCTTTAGGACGCCAGTTGTATTGCTTTAGGACACCAGTTATATTATTTTAGGACATGATTTTAGGACACCAGTTATATTGCTTTAGGACACCAGTTGTATTGCTTTAGGACACCAGTTATATTGTTTTAGGACATGATTTTAGGACACCAGTTATATTGCTTTAGGACACCAGTTATATTATTTTAGGACATGATTTTAGGACACCAGTTATATTGCTTTAGGACACCAGTTATATTGCTTTAGGACACCAGTTGTATTGCTTTAGGACACCAGTTGTATTGCTTTAGGACACCAGTTATATTATTTTAGGATATGATTTTAGGACACCAGTTATATTGCTTTAGGACACCAGTTATATTATTTTAGGACACCAGTTATATTGCTTTAGGACGCCAGTTGTATTGCTTTAGGACACCAGTTATATTGTTTTAGGACATGATTTTAGGACACCAGTTATATTGTTTAGGATACCAGTTATATTATTTTAGGACATGATTTTAGGACACCAGTTATATTGTTTTAGGACATGATTTTAGGACACCAGTTGTATTGCTTTAGGACACCAGTTGTATTGCTTTAGGCCACCAGTTATATTGCTTTAGGACACCTGTTATATTGCTTTAGGACGCCAGTTGTATTGCTTTAGGACACCAGTTATATTGCTTTAGGACACCAGTTGTATTGCTTTAGGACACCAGTTATATTGTTTTAGGACATGATTTTAGGACACCAGTTGTATTGCTTTAGGACGCCAATTGTATTGCTTTAGGACATGATTTTAGGACACCAGTTGTATTGCTTTAGGACACCAGTTATATTGTTTTAAGACATGATTTTAGGACACCAGTTATATTGCTTTAGGACGACAGTTGTATTGCTTTAGGACGCCAGTTGTATTGCTTTAGGACACCAGTTATATTGTTTTAGGACATGATTTTAGGACATCAGTTATATTGCTTTAGGACACCAGTTATATTATTTTAGGACACCAGTTATATTGCTTTAGGACGCCAGTTGTATTGCTTTAGGACACCAGTTATATTGTTTTAGGACATGATTTTAGGACACCAGTTATATTGCTTTAGGATACCAGTTATATTATTTTAAAACATGATTTTAGGACACCAGTTGTATTGCTTTAGGACACCAGTTGTATTGCTTTAGGACACCAGTTATATTGCTTTAGGACACCAGTTATATTATTTTAGGACATGATTTTAGGACACCAGTTATATTGCTTTAGGACGCCAGTTGTATTGCTTTAGGACGCCAGTTGTATTGCGTTAGGACACCAGTTATATTGTTTTAGGACATGATTTTAGGACACCAGTTATATTGCTTTAGGACACCAGTTATATTATTTTAGGACATGATTTTAGGACACCAGTTATATTGCTTTAGGACGCCAGTTGTATTGCTTTAGGACACCAGTTATATTATTTTAGGACATGATTTTAGGACACCAGTTATATTGCTTTAGGACGCCAGTTGTATTGCTTTAGGACACCAGTTATATTGCTTAAGGACATCAGTTATATTGTTTTAGGACATGATTTTAGGACACCAGTTATATTGCTTTAGGACACCAGTTATATTATTTTAGGACATGATTTTAGGACACCAGTTATATTGCTTAAGGACGCCAGTTGTATTGCTTTAGGACGCCAGTTGTATTGCTTTAGGACACCAGTTATATTGTTTTAGGACATGATTTTAGGACACCAGTTATATTGCTTTAGGACACCAGTTATATTATTTTAGGACATGATTTTAGGACACCAGTTATATTGCTTAAGGACGCCAGTTGTATTGCTTTAGGACGCCAGTTGTATTGCTTTAGGACACCAGTTATATTGCTTTAGGACACCAGTTATATTGTTTTAGGACATGATTTTAGGACACCAGTTGTATTGCTTTAGGACACCAGTTGTATTGCTTTAGGCCACCAGTTATATTGCTTTAGGACACCTGTTATATTGCTTTAGGACGCCAGTTGTATTGCTTTAGGACACCAGTTATATTGCTTTAGGACACCAGTTGTATTGCTTTAGGACACCAGTTATATTGTTTTAGGACATGATTTTAGGACACCAGTTGTATTGCTTTAGGACGCCAATTGTATTGCTTTAGGACATGATTTTAGGACACCAGTTGTATTGCTTTAGGACACCAGTTATATTGTTTTAAGACATGATTTTAGGACACCAGTTGTATTGCTTTAGGACACCAGTTGTATTGATTTAGGACACCAGTTGTATTGCTTTAGGACGCCAGTTGTATTGCTTTAGGACACCAGTTATATTGTTTTAGGACATGATTTTAGGACACCAGTTATATTGTTTTAGGACATGATTTTAGGACACCAGTTGTATTGCTTTAGGACACCAGTTATATTGTTTTAGGACACCAGTTATATTGCTTTAGGACACCAGTTGTATTGCTTTAGGACACAAGTTATATTGTTTTAGGACATGATTTTAGGACACCAGTTGTATTGCTTTAGGACGCCAATTGTATTGCTTTAGGACATGATTTTAGGACACCAGTTGTATTGCTTTAGGACACCAGTTATATTGTTTTAAGACATGATTTTAGGACACCAGTTGTATTGCTTTAGGACACCAGTTGTATTGCTTTAGGACACCAGTTGTATTGCTTTAGGACGCCAGTTGTATTGCTTTAGGACACCAGTTATATTGTTTTAGGACATGATTTTAGGACACCAGTTATATTGTTTTAGGACATGATTTTAGGACACCAGTTGTATTGCTTTAGGACACCAGTTGTATTGCTTTAGGCCACCAGTTATATTGCTTTAGGACACCAGTTGTATTGCTTTAGGACACCAGTTATATTGCTTTAGGACACCAGTTATATTGTTTTAGGACATGATTTTAGGACACCAGTTGTATTGCTTTAGGACACCAGTTGTATTGCTTTAGGCCACCAGTTATATTGCTTTAGGACACCTGTTATATTGCTTTAGGACGCCAGTTGTATTGCTTTAGGACACCAGTTATATTGCTTTAGGACACCAGTTGTATTGCTTTAGGACACCAGTTATATTGTTTTAGGACATGATTTTAGGACACCAGTTGTATTGCTTTAGGACGCCAATTGTATTGCTTTAGGACATGATTTTAGGACACCAGTTGTATTGCTTTAGGACACCAGTTATATTGTTTTAAGACATGATTTTTGGACACCAGTTGTATTGCTTTAGGACACCAGTTGTATTGATTTAGGACACCAGTTGTATTGCTTTAGGACGCCAGTTGTATTGCTTTAGGACACCAGTTATATTGTTTTAGGACATGATTTTAGGACACCAGTTATATTGTTTTAGGACATGATTTTAGGACACCAGTTGTATTGCTTTAGGACACCAGTTATATTGTTTTAGGACACCAGTTATATTGCTTTAGGACACCAGTTGTATTGCTTTAGGACACCAGTTATATTGTTTTAGGACATGATTTTAGGACACCAGTTGTATTGCTTTAGGACGCCAATTGTATTGCTTTAGGACATGATTTTAGGACACCAGTTGTATTGCTTTAGGACACCAGTTATATTGTTTTAAGACATGATTTTAGGACACCAGTTGTATTGCTTTAGGACACCAGTTGTATTGCTTTAGGACACCAGTTGTATTGCTTTAGGACGCCAGTTGTATTGCTTTAGGACACCAGTTATATTGTTTTAGGACATGATTTTAGGACACCAGTTATATTGTTTTAGGACATGATTTTAGGACACCAGTTGTATTGCTTTAGGACACCAGTTATATTGTTTTAGGACACCAGTTATATTGCTTTACGACGCCAGTTGTATTGCTTTAGGACACCAGTTATATTGCTTTAGGACGCCAGTTGTATTGCTTTAGGACACCAGTTATATTATTTTAGGACATGATTTTAGGACACCAGTTATATTGCTTTAGGACACCAGTTGTATTGCTTTAGGACACCAGTTATATTGTTTTAGGACATGATTTTAGGACACCAGTTATATTGCTTTAGGACACCAGTTATATTATTTTAGGACATGATTTTAGGACACCAGTTATATTGCTTTAGGACACCAGTTATATTGCTTTAGGACACCAGTTGTATTGCTTTAGGACACCAGTTGTATTGCTTTAGGACACCAGTTATATTATTTTAGGATATGATTTTAGGACACCAGTTATATTGCTTTAGGACACCAGTTATATTATTTTAGGACACCAGTTATATTGCTTTAGGACGCCAGTTGTATTGCTTTAGGACACCAGTTATATTGTTTTAGGACATGATTTTAGGACACCAGTTATATTGTTTAGGATACCAGTTATATTATTTTAGGACATGATTTTAGGACACCAGTTATATTGTTTTAGGACATGATTTTAGGACACCAGTTGTATTGCTTTAGGACACCAGTTGTATTGCTTTAGGCCACCAGTTATATTGCTTTAGGACACCTGTTATATTGCTTTAGGACGCCAGTTGTATTGCTTTAGGACACCAGTTATATTGCTTTAGGACACCAGTTGTATTGCTTTAGGACACCAGTTATATTGTTTTAGGACATGATTTTAGGACACCAGTTGTATTGCTTTAGGACGCCAATTGTATTGCTTTAGGACATGATTTTAGGACACCAGTTGTATTGCTTTAGGACACCAGTTATATTGTTTTAAGACATGATTTTAGGACACCAGTTATATTGCTTTAGGACGACAGTTGTATTGCTTTAGGACGCCAGTTGTATTGCTTTAGGACACCAGTTATATTGTTTTAGGACATGATTTTAGGACATCAGTTATATTGCTTTAGGACACCAGTTATATTATTTTAGGACACCAGTTATATTGCTTTAGGACGCCAGTTGTATTGCTTTAGGACACCAGTTATATTGTTTTAGGACATGATTTTAGGACACCAGTTATATTGCTTTAGGATACCAGTTATATTATTTTAAAACATGATTTTAGGACACCAGTTGTATTGCTTTAGGACACCAGTTGTATTGCTTTAGGACACCAGTTATATTGCTTTAGGACACCAGTTATATTATTTTAGGACATGATTTTAGGACACCAGTTATATTGCTTTAGGACGCCAGTTGTATTGCTTTAGGACGCCAGTTGTATTGCGTTAGGACACCAGTTATATTGTTTTAGGACATGATTTTAGGACACCAGTTATATTGCTTTAGGACACCAGTTATATTATTTTAGGACATGATTTTAGGACACCAGTTATATTGCTTTAGGACGCCAGTTGTATTGCTTTAGGACACCAGTTATATTATTTTAGGACATGATTTTAGGACACCAGTTATATTGCTTTAGGACGCCAGTTGTATTGCTTTAGGACACCAGTTATATTGCTTAAGGACATCAGTTATATTGTTTTAGGACATGATTTTAGGACACCAGTTATATTGCTTTAGGACACCAGTTATATTATTTTAGGACATGATTTTAGGACACCAGTTATATTGCTTAAGGACGCCAGTTGTATTGCTTTAGGACGCCAGTTGTATTGCTTTAGGACACCAGTTATATTGTTTTAGGACATGATTTTAGGACACCAGTTATATTGCTTTAGGACACCAGTTATATTATTTTAGGACATGATTTTAGGACACCAGTTATATTGCTTAAGGACGCCAGTTGTATTGCTTTAGGACGCCAGTTGTATTGCTTTAGGACACCAGTTATATTGCTTTAGGACACCAGTTATATTGTTTTAGGACATGATTTTAGGACACCAGTTGTATTGCTTTAGGACACCAGTTGTATTGCTTTAGGCCACCAGTTATATTGCTTTAGGACACCTGTTATATTGCTTTAGGACGCCAGTTGTATTGCTTTAGGACACCAGTTATATTGCTTTAGGACACCAGTTGTATTGCTTTAGGACACCAGTTATATTGTTTTAGGACATGATTTTAGGACACCAGTTGTATTGCTTTAGGACGCCAATTGTATTGCTTTAGGACATGATTTTAGGACACCAGTTGTATTGCTTTAGGACACCAGTTATATTGTTTTAAGACATGATTTTAGGACACCAGTTGTATTGCTTTAGGACACCAGTTGTATATATTTAGGACACCAGTTGTATTGCTTTAGGACGCCAGTTGTATTGCTTTAGGACACCAGTTATATTGTTTTAGGACATGATTTTAGGACACCAGTTATATTGTTTTAGGACATGATTTTAGGACACCAGTTGTATTGCTTTAGGACACCAGTTATATTGTTTTAGGACACCAGTTATATTGCTTTAGGACACCAGTTGTATTGCTTTAGGACACCAGTTATATTGTTTTAGGACATGATTTTAGGACACCAGTTGTATTGCTTTAGGACGCCAATTGTATTGCTTTAGGACATGATTTTAGGACACCAGTTGTATTGCTTTAGGACACCAGTTATATTGTTTTAAGACATGATTTTAGGACACCAGTTGTATTGCTTTAGGACACCAGTTGTATTGCTTTAGGACACCAGTTGTATTGCTTTAGGACGCCAGTTGTATTGCTTTAGGACACCAGTTATATTGTTTTAGGACATGATTTTAGGACACCAGTTATATTGTTTTAGGACATGATTTTAGGACACCAGTTGTATTGCTTTAGGACACCAGTTGTATTGCTTTAGGCCACCAGTTATATTGCTTTAGGACACCAGTTGTATTGCTTTAGGACACCAGTTATATTGTTTTAGGACATGATTTTAGGACACCAGTTATATTGCTTTAGGACACCAGTTATATTATTTTAGGACATGATTTTAGGACACCAGTTATATTGCTTTAGGACACCAGTTATATTGCTTTAGGACACCAGTTGTATTGCTTTAGGACACCAGTTGTATTGCTTTAGGACACCAGTTATATTATTTTAGGATATGATTTTAGGACACCAGTTATATTGCTTTAGGACACCAGTTATATTATTTTAGGACACCAGTTATATTGCTTTAGGACGCCAGTTGTATTGCTTTAGGACACCAGTTATATTGTTTTAGGACATGATTTTAGGACACCAGTTATATTGTTTAGGATACCAGTTATATTATTTTAGGACATGATTTTAGGACACCAGTTATATTGTTTTAGGACATGATTTTAGGACACCAGTTGTATTGCTTTAGGACACCAGTTGTATTGCTTTAGGCCACCAGTTATATTGCTTTAGGACACCTGTTATATTGCTTTAGGACGCCAGTTGTATTGCTTTAGGACACCAGTTATATTGCTTTAGGACACCAGTTGTATTGCTTTAGGACACCAGTTATATTGTTTTAGGACATGATTTTAGGACACCAGTTGTATTGCTTTAGGACGCCAATTGTATTGCTTTAGGACATGATTTTAGGACACCAGTTGTATTGCTTTAGGACACCAGTTATATTGTTTTAAGACATGATTTTAGGACACCAGTTATATTGCTTTAGGACGACAGTTGTATTGCTTTAGGACGCCAGTTGTATTGCTTTAGGACACCAGTTATATTGTTTTAGGACATGATTTTAGGACATCAGTTATATTGCTTTAGGACACCAGTTATATTATTTTAGGACACCAGTTATATTGCTTTAGGACGCCAGTTGTATTGCTTTAGGACACCAGTTATATTGTTTTAGGACATGATTTTAGGACACCAGTTATATTGCTTTAGGATACCAGTTATATTATTTTAAAACATGATTTTAGGACACCAGTTGTATTGCTTTAGGACACCAGTTGTATTGCTTTAGGACACCAGTTATATTGCTTTAGGACACCAGTTATATTATTTTAGGACATGATTTTAGGACACCAGTTATATTGCTTTAGGACGCCAGTTGTATTGCTTTAGGACGCCAGTTGTATTGCGTTAGGACACCAGTTATATTGTTTTAGGACATGATTTTAGGACACCAGTTATATTGCTTTAGGACACCAGTTATATTATTTTAGGACATGATTTTAGGACACCAGTTATATTGCTTTAGGACGCCAGTTGTATTGCTTTAGGACACCAGTTATATTATTTTAGGACATGATTTTAGGACACCAGTTATATTGCTTTAGGACGCCAGTTGTATTGCTTTAGGACACCAGTTATATTGCTTAAGGACATCAGTTATATTGTTTTAGGACATGATTTTAGGACACCAGTTATATTGCTTTAGGACACCAGTTATATTATTTTAGGACATGATTTTAGGACACCAGTTATATTGCTTAAGGACGCCAGTTGTATTGCTTTAGGACGCCAGTTGTATTGCTTTAGGACACCAGTTATATTGTTTTAGGACATGATTTTAGGACACCAGTTATATTGCTTTAGGACACCAGTTATATTATTTTAGGACATGATTTTAGGACACCAGTTATATTGCTTAAGGACGCCAGTTGTATTGCTTTAGGACGCCAGTTGTATTGCTTTAGGACACCAGTTATATTGCTTTAGGACACCAGTTATATTGTTTTAGGACATGATTTTAGGACACCAGTTGTATTGCTTTAGGACACCAGTTGTATTGCTTTAGGCCACCAGTTATATTGCTTTAGGACACCTGTTATATTGCTTTAGGACGCCAGTTGTATTGCTTTAGGACACCAGTTATATTGCTTTAGGACACCAGTTGTATTGCTTTAGGACACCAGTTATATTGTTTTAGGACATGATTTTAGGACACCAGTTGTATTGCTTTAGGACGCCAATTGTATTGCTTTAGGACATGATTTTAGGACACCAGTTGTATTGCTTTAGGACACCAGTTATATTGTTTTAAGACATGATTTTAGGACACCAGTTGTATTGCTTTAGGACACCAGTTGTATTGATTTAGGACACCAGTTGTATTGCTTTAGGACGCCAGTTGTATTGCTTTAGGACACCAGTTATATTGTTTTAGGACATGATTTTAGGACACCAGTTATATTGTTTTAGGACATGATTTTAGGACACCAGTTGTATTGCTTTAGGACACCAGTTATATTGTTTTAGGACACCAGTTATATTGCTTTAGGACACCAGTTGTATTGCTTTAGGACACCAGTTATATTGTTTTAGGACATGATTTTAGGACACCAGTTGTATTGCTTTAGGACGCCAATTGTATTGCTTTAGGACATGATTTTAGGACACCAGTTGTATTGCTTTAGGACACCAGTTATATTGTTTTAAGACATGATTTTAGGACACCAGTTGTATTGCTTTAGGACACCAGTTGTATTGCTTTAGGACACCAGTTGTATTGCTTTAGGACGCCAGTTGTATTGCTTTAGGACACCAGTTATATTGTTTTAGGACATGATTTTAGGACACCAGTTATATTGTTTTAGGACATGATTTTAGGACACCAGTTGTATTGCTTTAGGACACCAGTTGTATTGCTTTAGGCCACCAGTTATATTGCTTTAGGACACCAGTTATATTGCTTTAGGACGCCAGTTGTATTGCTTTAGGACACCAGTTATATTGCTTTAGGACACCAGTTGTATTGCTTTAGGACACCAGTTATATTGTTTTAGGACATGATTTTAGGACACCAGTTGTATTGCTTTAGGACGCCAATTGTATTGCTTTAGGACATGATTTTAGGACACCAGTTGTATTGCTTTAGGACACCAGTTATATTGTTTTAAGACATGATTTTAGGACACCAGTTGTATTGCTTTAGGACACCAGTTGTATTGCTTTAGGACACCAGTTGTATTGCTTTAGGACGCCAGTTGTATTGCTTTAGGACACCAGTTATATTGTTTTAGGACATGATTTTAGGACACCAGTTATATTGTTTTAGGACATGATTTTAGGACACCAGTTGTATTGCTTTAGGACACCAGTTATATTGTTTTAGGACACCAGTTATATTGCTTTACGACGCCAGTTGTATTGCTTTAGGACACCAGTTATATTGCTTTAGGACGCCAGTTGTATTGCTTTAGGACACCAGTTATATTATTTTAGGACATGATTTTAGGACACCAGTTATATTGCTTTAGGACACCAGTTGTATTGCTTTAGGACACCAGTTATATTGTTTTAGGACATGATTTTAGGACACCAGTTATATTGCTTTAGGACACCAGTTATATTATTTTAGGACATGATTTTAGGACACCAGTTATATTGCTTTAGGACACCAGTTATATTGCTTTAGGACACCAGTTGTATTGCTTTAGGACACCAGTTGTATTGCTTTAGGACACCAGTTATATTATTTTAGGATATGATTTTAGGACACCAGTTATATTGCTTTAGGACACCAGTTATATTATTTTAGGACACCAGTTATATTGCTTTAGGACGCCAGTTGTATTGCTTTAGGACACCAGTTATATTGTTTTAGGACATGATTTTAGGACACCAGTTATATTGCTTTAGGATACCAGTTATATTATTTTAGGACATGATTTTAGGACACCAGTTGTATTGCTTTAGGACACCAGTTGTATTGCTTTAGGACACCAGTTATATTGCTTTAGGACATCAGTTATATTGTTTTAGGACATGATTTTAGGACACCAGTTATATTGCTTTAGGACACCAGTTATATTATTTTAGGACATGATTTTAGGACACCAGTTATATTGCTTAAGGACGCCAGTTGTATTGCTTTAGGACGCCAGTTGTATTGCTTTAGGACACCAGTTATATTGCTTTAGGACACCAGTTATATTGTTTTAGGACATGATTTTAGGACACCAAACTCAAACTCAAACTCAAATTCATTTTATTTGGCCATATTTTTTACATAAAAATAATGTACTCTATACGATTAAAGCATACATTAATGTAATATTATGGCCAGGGAGACTCCTGTTAAGGCTAATGGTTATTGCCGCTATCACAGGGGCCACCCTGGTAGAAATTATAACAATATTTCGTGTGTAAACATGATGTCTGTTCATATTAATACAACCAAAAAATAGTATAAGTCTAATACCCATGTCTCCTCAAACTTAAACTTTAGAAGGGATATAGAAAGCATATCTTAAAAAACTCAATTTTACCAGAATAGGAAAATGTAATTAAGATAATTCTCAATTTATGAACTTCACAAAAAAAGAAATTTAAAATTTTGAAGATTTTGGTGCAGCAAAGGGACTTCATGTTATTCACCAGCATCTCAATCGGACTCATTTTCTGGAAACTAGTACATAAATCATAAACTATCTCCTTTTAAGAATTTCTCTCACACACATAACACTGTAGCCTATCACACTCGGTTCTATAACTGTCTATGATATGCATTTTTATATACTTTGAGTAACCTTGAAAGCTATGAGTCCCAATTTTGTCTAAAATACAAGGTGGTGTATCATTCACAGTTTGCGACACAGTGTATCTTATGAACTTTTTCGTATATGTATGTTGTATCTTTGGATAACGTATGCTTTCATAACTTCGTGTTGGATAGTTATGAATATCCATTACTTGATAGAGTGGGAGATGTTGTAGGTAATAAGGTAAAGACTGATGCCTATATTTGTAATAAAATTTCAGGAGCTGGATCTTAAGTATATCCTCTACTTTTAACAATTTCAATACTTTAAAAATTGGCTCAGTATGAGAATTATAACCACTCAGATTTACAATTCGTACTGCTTTTTTCTGTAATCTAAATATTCTCTTGCATGAATAACCCCATGCTAGAATTCCATAGTTTAAATATGATAAAATCATTGTATTATAGAGTGTCAGTCTTGTACTCATTGGTAAAAAATGTTTAAGTTTATTTATGATGCCAATGTTTCTTGAGATTTTATAAGAGATTTTGTCTATGTGGTTATGCCAACTCAGATTTTCATTAAAAATGAGTCCCAGAAAGTCAAAATGTTTCACTTGTTCAATAGATGTATTATTTATTCTCAAATCTAAGTCAGGGATGTTTTTCCTCTGGGGAGTATGAAATATCATGAATTTAGTTTTAGTAATATTTAATGATAATTTATTAACCTTTAACCAATCATTAATTCTCTCTAATTCTTCATTTATCACTATATTTAAGTCCTCACAACCTGCTTGTTGAGATATAATTCTAAGGGCTCCCGAAAGAGTAGTATCATCAGCATATACTATTAGGTGGAACAAATTACTAGCGCTGGCAATATCATTGATATATATTATAAACAATAAAGGTCCTAATATGGAACCTTGTGGGACACCAGTTTGTATAGTCAAAGTTGTAGATTTTACATCATCAATTTCTACATACTGCTGACGATTATATAAATAGCTTTCCATTAATTTAAGTGCTCTTCCATTTATGCCATAATGAGATAATTTATGAAGCAATATATCATGATTAATGGTATCAAATGCCTTTGATAAATCTAAATACATATTAATTGGAATGTCATTTTTATCCATTTCAACTAAAATTCTGTCAATAACCTCTAGAGCAGCTAAATCAGTAGAGTGTTCTTTACGAAATCCGAATTGACTTGTATAAAATAACTTATTTCTATGAAAAAAACTGTATAGTTGAATAAATATAACTTTCTCAAATATCTTAGAGAGAGCAGGTAATAATGATATAGGTCTATAATTTGTAAATTGCATTTCATCGTCTTTCTTATATGCTGGGTTGATTTTAGCCAATTTTAATTTATCTGGAAAAACTCCTGTGTATAACATTTGATTCACAATTATGGTCAGTGGTTGGATTAAGGGTTTCTTGACAGTTTTAACAAGTTGGGATGAAATTCCATCAAAGCCAAAGCTGGTCTTTGGTTTCAGATTATTTATAATGTCTTCTATGTGTTCTTCATTTATATTTTCAAAATGAAAAGTAACATTTGGTTTGTTTTTTAAATAATTTTTATAACTCTTATTATTGGGTATTATAATTTCTTGCGCTAGTTTTGATCCTATTTCTGCAAAAAAGTGGTTAAATTTATTTGCAATTTCTAATTTATCTGAAATGGTACTGTCATTATCATTAAAATATTTAGGAAATGACTTTTTCTTTTTCGTTTTATCAAGTATATTGTTGATTGTTTTCCAAGTATTCTTCATATCATCTTTATATTTATGAAATAATTTATTGTAATAATATTTTTGGGCCATTCTTATACATTTCTTTAAAATGCTATTATATGTATTTAGATTAATCTTAATAGTGTTATATTCAACAGAACCAGGGTTTGTAGTTTTAAGTTTTCTGTATAAGTTATCTCTGAATTTTATCGATTTAATAATTCCGTATGTGATCCATTTTGATTTCTTATGTTTATATCTGTCAAATTTTACTGTTTTTTGTGGCATATGTTTTTTTCGGGCATTTTGAAAGACATCATGGAGTATATTGTAATTGATATTTGGATTAGCTGTGGGATTATCACTAATAGATAACAATGTTTGGGACATGCTTATTTCATGTTCTAGGTTTTGAATAGAATTATGATCATTTTTGAACACTGTAATAAATTTAACTGGTGGTTCCCTATGTTGTATGTCATTCAGTATCATAAAATATGGTTGATGGTCTGAAAACTTTTTAATGGGTATACCAGATGTAGTATCTAGAGTCGTTCCTGACAATTTACAAAATATATTATCTATTAGAGTGGCATGTTTATTAGAGAAACGGGTCGGAAGAGTAATTTTAGGGTAAAAGCTGTGACTGGAGAACATATCAAAATAATCTGCAAATACTGCTTTCTCATTTATTTTTAATAGGTTGATGTTAAAATCGCCGGTAATAAGTGTTTCACCTGTCATTCTCTCTAACTTTGACAGTATTGGGGCAAATTCTTCTATAAATTCATGATATTTCTCAATTACGTCCTTGGGTGGCCGATATATATTTGCTATAGTTATAGGTTTTGAGAGGCAGTTGTATTGCTTTAGGACACCAGTTGTATTGCTTTAGGACACCAGTTATATTGCTTTAGGACACCAGTTATATTGCTTTAGGACGCCAGTTGTATTGCTTTAGGACACCAGTTATATTGCTTTAGGACACCAGTTGTATTGCTTTAGGACACCAGTTATATTGTTTTAGGACATGATTTTAGGACACCAGTTGTATTGCTTTAGGACGCCAGTTGTATTGCTTTAGGACATGATTTTAGGACACCAGTTGTATTGCTTTAGGACACCAGTTATATTGTTTTAAGATATGATTTTAGGACACCAGTTGTATTGCTTTAGGACACCAGTTGTATTGCTTTAGGACGCCAGTTGTATTGCTTTAGGACGCCAGTTGTATTGCTTTAGGACACCAGTTATATTGTTTTAGGACATGATTTTAGGACACCAGTTATATTGTTTTAGGACATGATTTTAGGACACCAGTTGTATTGCTTTAGGACACCAGTTATATTGTTTTAGGACACCAGTTATATTGCTTTAGGACGCCAGTTGTATTGCTTTAGGACACCAGTTACTGTATACAGACAAATTTTCGCGACCTTTTTATTTTCGCGTTAATTCGCGCCAGGACGTCATTCGCGAAATTAAATGGACACGAAATTGAAGATGCATTACGCAATACGAGGTCGTCATGTTAAAAAGCGGGAGTGACGGGGACAAGCTCTTATTTTTGGCGTGAAAACAATTGGAGTCTATCAACACGCATTGAAATATTAATATATTGCGCAATGATGGATCCCTGGCTTCTCCTCGTGTTGCAGACGTGAATTACCGCGACGTCACGTACATGATATTTACGTTTTACTTCATGGATAAATTTTTGACCTGCGAAGCATAATTTGCGATAATATTGGGTAAATACCTTTATTTATCATTTAAAACGCAATTAAAATCGATCCACATGTGAAGGCATTTCTGTCTAAAAGGGAAGACACAACTCAACGCAACACGTGGTCGCAATTTTGAAAGGCGGAAGTGACGGGAAGAGGCTCTTGTTTTTAGCGCGAAAACGATAGTTAATATATTGCGCAATAATGGCTGGTTTTGTTCTGTTCTCGACCTGCAAAGCATAATTTGTGATAATATTATGTATATACCTTTATTTATCATTTAAAACACAATTAAGATCGATTCACGTGTGAAAGCATTTCTGCCAAAAAGGGAAGACACGACTCAAAGCAGTGGAAACAATGACGAAATGCAAAACTGTGAACGCTGATAATTGGAATCAAAAGCGTTTCGAAATTTTTTGTTTTGTTCTGTTCTCGACCTGCAAAGCGTAATTTGTGATAATATTATGTACTAGAAATCCAAAATTCGCGAAAATAAAACGGCGTGAACCTTTCGAAAATGGCGATGGCGCGAAAATAACGAGGCGCGAATTTTTCTCGGTATACAGTATATTGCTTTAGGACACCAGTTGTATTGCTTTAGGACACCAGTTATATTATTTTAGGACATGATTTTAGGACACCAGTTATATTGCTTTAGGACACCAGTTGTATTGCTTTAGGACACCAGTTATATTGTTTTAGGACATGATTTTAGGACACCAGTTATATTGCTTTAAGACACCAGTTATATTATTTTAGGACATGATTTTAGGACACCAGTTATATTGCTTTAGAACACCAGTTATATTGCTTTAGGACACCAGTTGTATTGCTTTAGGACACCAGTTGTATTGCTTTAGGACACCAGTTATATTATTTTAGGATATGATTTTAGGACACCAGTTATATTGCTTTAGGAAGCCAGTTGTATTGCTTTAGGACACCAGTTGTATTGCTTTAGGACACCAGTTATATTGCTTTAGGACACCAGTTATATTATTTTAGGACATGATTTTAGGACACCAGTTATATTGCTTTAGGACATCAGTTATATTGCTTTAGGACACCAGTTGTATTGCTTTAGGACACCAGTTATATTGCTTTAGGACACCAGTTATATTGTTTTAGGACATGATTTTAGGACACCAGTTGTATTGCTTTAGGACACCAGTTGTATTGCTTTAGGACACCAGTTATATTGTTTTAGGACATGATTTTTGTACACCAGTTGTATTGCTTTAGGACGCCAGTTGTATTGCTTTAGGACGCCAGTTGTATTGCTTTAGGACACCAGTTATATTGCTTTAGGACACCAGTTGTATTGCTTTAGGACGCCAGTTGTATTGCTTTAGGACACCAGTTATATTGCTTTAGGACACCAGTTATATTGTTTAGGACATGATTTTAGGACACCAGTTATATTGCTTTAGGACACCAGTTATATTATTTTAGGACATGATTTTAGGACACCAGTCATATTGTTTTAGGAAACCAGTTATATTGCTTTAGGACACCAGTTGTATTGCTTTAGGACACCAGTTATATTGTTTTAGGACATGATTTTAGGACACCAGTTATATTGCTTTAAGACACCAGTTATATTATTTTAGGACATGATTTTAGGACACCAGTTATATTGCTTTAGAACACCAGTTATATTGCTTTAGGACACCAGTTGTATTGCTTTAGGACACCAGTTGTATTGCTTTAGGACACCAGTTATATTATTTTAGGATATGATTTTAGGACACCAGTTATATTGCTTTAGGAAGCCAGTTGTATTGCTTTAGGACACCAGTTGTATTGCTTTAGGACACCAGTTATATTGCTTTAGGACACCAGTTATATTATTTTAGGACATGATTTTAGGACACCAGTTATATTGCTTTAGGACATCAGTTATATTGCTTTAGGACACCAGTTGTATTGCTTTAGGACACCAGTTATATTGCTTTAGGACACCAGTTATATTGTTTTAGGACATGATTTTAGGACACCAGTTGTATTGCTTTAGGACACCAGTTGTATTGCTTTAGGACACCAGTTATATTGTTTTAGGACATGATTTTTGTACACCAGTTGTATTGCTTTAGGACGCCAGTTGTATTGCTTTAGGACGCCAGTTGTATTGCTTTAGGACACCAGTTATATTGCTTTAGGACACCAGTTGTATTGCTTTAGGACGCCAGTTGTATTGCTTTAGGACACCAGTTATATTGCTTTAGGACACCAGTTATATTGTTTAGGACATGATTTTAGGACACCAGTTATATTGCTTTAGGACACCAGTTATATTATTTTAGGACATGATTTTAGGACACCAGTCATATTGTTTTAGGACACCAGTTATATTGCTTTAGGACACCAGTTGTATTGCTTTAGGACACCAGTTATATTGTTTTAGGACATGATTTTAGGACACCAGTTGTATTGCTTTAGGACACCAGTTATATTGCTTTAGGACACCAGTTATATTGTTTTAGGACATGATTTTAGGACACCAGTTATATTGCTTTAGGACACCAGTTGTATTGCTTTAGGACACCAGTTATATTGTTTTAGGACACCAGTTATATTGTTTTAGGACATGATTTTAGGACACCAGTTATATTGCTTTAGGACACCAGTTATATTATTTTAGGACATGATTTTAGGACACCAGTTATATTGCTTTAGGACGCTAGTTGTATTGCTTTAGGACGCCAGTTGTATTGCTTTAGGACGCCAGTTATATTGCTTTAGGACACCAGTTATATTGTTTTAGGACACCAGTTATATTGCTTTAGGACACCAGTTATATTGCTTTAGGACGCCAGTTATATTGTTTTAGGACACAAGTTATATTCTTTTAGGACACCAGTCATATTGTTTTATGACACCAGTTATATTCTTTTAGGACACCAGTTATATTGCTTCATGGTTGCAGGTGATGGCGATTGGTCGTACATTTGAGGAGAGTCTACAGAAGGCGTTAAGAATGACACATCCCTCTGTGGAAGGCTTCAGCTCCAAGCTGCCGGCCGGAAAAGATTACGCTGATGACTTCTGCCTAAACAACAGCCTCCGAAAACCACACAACAGCCGCATCCACTCCATCTGTAAGGTGAGATTCCACACAGCAGCCGAATTGATTCCATGAGTAAGACAAGAAGCAACTTCTTACCTGTGTTTCATCAATGTAACCTTGACCTCTGTGATGCATATGATGACCTTAAACTGTCTCTGATTTTTTTAATGACCTTGACCTCATTGACAGGCTATGGAGGAGGGTTACAGTGTGGATGACATACACAAACTCACCAGCATAGATAAATGGTTCCTTCACAAACTGCAGAGGATTGTCTTCATGAAACAGGACCTCCAAACATTCCCCAGGTGAGGCAGGACACTCCACTGGTAAAACAATACCTCCAGACATTCCACAGGTTAGGGGGACACTCCACTGGTAAAACAATACCTCCACATATTCCTAAGGTTAGGGGGGCACTCCACTGGTAAAACAATACCTCCATATATTCCCCAGGTTAGGGGGACACTCCACTGGTAAAACAATACCTCCACATATTCCTAAGGTTAGGGGGACACTCCACTGGTAAAACAATACCTACACATATTCCCCAGGTCAGGGGGGACACTCCACTGGTAAAACAATACCTCCACATATTCCCCAGGTCAGGGGGGACACTCCACTGGTAAAACAATACCTCCACATATTCCCCAGGTCAGGGGGGACACTCCACTGGTAAAACAATACCTCCACATATTCCCCAGGTCAGGGGGGACAATCCACTGGTAAAACAATACCTCCACATATTACACAGGTTAGGGGGTCACTCCACTGGTAAAACAATACCTCCAAACATTCCCCAGGTTAGGGGGACACTCCACTGGTAAAACAATACCTCCAAACATTCCTCAGGTCGGGGGGACACTCCACTGGTAAAACAATACCTCCAAACATTCCCCAGGTTAGGGGGACACTTCACTGGTAAAACAATACCTCATATTCCACAGGTTAGGGGGACACTCCACTGGTAAAACAATACCTCCATATATTCCCCAGGTTAGGGGGACACTCCACTGGTAAAATAATACCTCCACATATTCCACAGGTTAGGGGGACACTCCACTGGTAAAATAATACCTCCACATATTCCACAGGTTAGGGGGACACTCCACTGGTAAAACAATACCTCCACATATTCCACAGGTTAGGGGGACACTCCACATGTTAGGGGAACATGCAGTGAGGGTGAAGGTGTACTTAGGCCCATATAGTGAGGGGGGTTGCTCCACAGTTGAAGGCATACATAGGCACAGACAGTGAGGGGGGTCACTCCACGGGTGAAGGTTTTTATTGGCCCAGATAGTGAGAGGGGTCACTTCACAGGTAAAACAATATGTTTTTGTGTTTCAGAGACGAGGTGACAGCAGAGTCCATCACTCAGGCCAAGCAGATGGGTTTCTCGGATCACCAGATAGGCCGAGTCTATGGAATTCCGGAGTCTGAGGCCAGAGCAATGAGACTCGAACACAACATCATTCCCTGGGTGAAACAGGTGAGGCAGGATTCATCAATAACTCACAAACAATATTTTTCTGGTTCAAGGATAAATGTTGTTTTAAAGGAAAATGTCAGAAAATGTTGTTCATGTTACTCCACTCTACAGAAGGAAATGTGAAATGAATGGTATAAATGAATTGAATAAATGGAGTTTTGACCCAATGATAGTCTCGCAGTCATTCACTGTAGAACATCTGATAAACGAAGAGCAAATCATTATATGTTAGATTGGAATTTGAACTTATCAGTCTTAATTTGATTTTAAACTTGTGCAAATAAGCAGCAGTATAGAATAAATCATCAACTTTCCAATGCCATTTTCAGATAGACACGATGGCGGCGGAATATCCGGCGGTGACAAACTACCTGTACTGCTCCTACAACGGCATGGTACGTCCACCAAACACAGAACACATCGAGACGCTGTACTTGGACAAATGATAAAAGGAGCTCATAAGACTTTTATCATTTGTCCGTTTTATTATAAGCTCCTGTGTCTATTATCATTTACCTTTTTCCTTATTTCCTGTCTTTTATCATTTGTCCTTTTCCTTATTTCCTGTGACTTTTATCATTTGTCCTTTTCCTTATTTACTGTCTTTTATCATTTGCCTTTTTCCTTATTTCCTCTGTCTTTTATCATTCATACCTTTTGGTTTCAGCTCCTGTAACTTTTAAGATTTGTAGAGTAATTAAATATATTAATCTTTTTAGATTTTAAGTCATTAAAAAGCATTGTATTTTTTGTAAGCACTAGTGACTTGCATGACATGTAATTCTCTCTCTCTTTTTTCCCTTTTTAACATATTTTCCTGCGTGACATGTTGTTCTATTGTTGATTCCAGGAACATGACGTGGAGTTTTCGGACCATGGGACGATGGTGCTGGGGTGCGGGGCGTACCATATCGGCAGTTCTGTGGAGTTTGATTGGTGTGCAGTATCTGCCATCCGTACCCTCAGACAACTGGGAGAAAACACAGTAAGGCCAAAAGAAATACTACCTTGTTTCACATAACATGCCCTGCATGAAGAGGAACGGGGGAGAGTTTTTTTCATGTGATTAAATATATTGATAATTGAGAATATACATGAAATTATAAATGAAATAATGAAATTAAATGTATTGATAATTGAGAATATACATGAAATTATTAATGAAATCATCTCCTTTCGCCAGGAAAGTAAAAAACTTGGGTACATCATTTTTAGCAAAGCATAGCATAGCTTCTGCAGGGAGGTGAAGAAAATTTCTATCATTTTGTCTGTTCGTCAACTTTGATTTTCTCCTTTAAAACTGCTGGTTAGAGTTCTTAGCCTTTAGAAGGTAAAATGTATATTTTTAGGGGACTAATTCTATCTTTTTTCCATTAGGCTAGGAAGTTTCAGCCAATGAAAATCAAGAAGACAAATTCAGTATGAAACACAGATTTAGATTGGCCAAAATTATCTGTGAAAATGTTCAGAAACATTACAAAAAAAACAAAGATCAGCATAGTTCTGAGGCCATTGGCCTATATTTAACACATTAATTGTTCTCAAACTACAAATAAACATTACAAAATGGCTGATTTTTTAAAAGTGAATTGTACATACAATGTCGTGAATCACAACCTGGTGATTCATGATATTGTGAATATGGTGAATCATAACGTGATGACTCATGATATTATACAAAGTGAGTCACGGTGTAATGACTCATTATTGCAGATTGTGGTGAATCACAATCCGGAGACCGTGAGCACAGATTACGACGAGTGTGACAGACTCTACTTTGAGGAATTATCCCTGGAGAGGGTCCTGGACATCTACCAGCAGGAGGTGAGTCATAGAAGAAGGCGAGTCATTGTACCAGCAGGAGGTGAGTCATAGCAGGAGGTGAGTCATAGCAGGGGGTGAGTCATAGCAGGTGGTGAGTCATAGCAGGAGGTGAGTCATAGCAGGAGGTGAGTCGTAGCAGGAGGTGAGTCGTAGCAGGAGGTGAGTCATTGTACCAGCAGGAGGTGAGTCATTGTACCAGCAGGAGGTGAGTCATTGTACCAGCAGGAGATGAGTCATTGTACCAGCAGGAGGTGAGTCATTGTACCAGCAGGAGATGAGTCATTGTACCAGCAGGAGGTGAGTCATTGTACCAGCAGGTGGTGAGTCATTGTACCAGCAGGAGGTGAGTCATTGTACCAGCAGGAGGTGAGTCATAGCAGGAGGTGAGTCATAGCTGGAAGTGAGTCATAGCAGGAGGTGAGTCATAGCAGGAGGTGAGTCAAAGCCGGAGGTGAGTCATTGTACCAGCAGGAGGTGAGTCATAGCAGGAGGTGAGTCATAGCTGGAAGTGAGTCATAGCAGGAGGTGAGTCAAAGCCGGAGGTGAGTCATTGTACCAGTAGGAGGTGAATCATAGCAGGAGGTGAACCATTGCACCAGTGGGAAGACAGGTTACTAACAGATTTCTGTTCTATTTAAAGCACTCTGGAGGTGTGATTGTCTCGGTTGGCGGACAGATTCCCAACAATCTCGCCCTGCCATTATCTCGTCAAGGCGTTAACATCCTCGGCACGGATCCGGTGCTCATCGACCGGGCGGAGGAGAGATCTGCCTTCAGCGCTATCCTCGATAAGATCGGTGTGCCCCAAGCTCCCTGGAGGGCGCTCTCATCACTCGTAAGATTTTACCACTCAAAATCATTTTGAAAGTGAGATTTACAACGATAAACAAGACATAGCTTTATTCACTCACGTTTGTTTTGACTTCAGGGCTGAATGTTCGAGGGTTTCAACATGATTAAGCTGTAAGTCTATGGAGCATGCCCCTATTATTTGTCCTAGTTGACCAGGTTTTTGGCACATATTTTCTGTTTTCACCATCAGATGGCACTTCTGAAAAAGTAGGGATTTTTAGTGCATGGTAGAGTAGGGAGATTTTCTGTTGAATTCTGCAAATTTACACGAGCATGATTTTATGAAATCGGCACTTGTTTTTAATTTTTTAGTATGTCCCAGTGGAAGGTGAGACATGTAACTTTCAACCTTCTAACAATCGGCATCAAGCAGTCTACTCAATTTCCTCTATTCCTCACTTTTCTTCATAATTCTATTTGCATTATATTGTACACAAAATTCAAGATTGTTCCTGTATTTTATCCAGGTTTGTCTAGTATTTTGATTATATAAATTATTAAACAATGAAGATCTTCCACCGGAAAATAAAGAGGACAAGGGGACAAGATATAGCCATTTGTTATCCTTGCCTCGATTGATTATTGACCAATCAGAATTTAGCAAATTTTCAATCACAGGCTTCAATATGGTGGACGATTTACATGTTTTAACTTCTTTCTCAGACTTTCCCATCCTCTTGTCTTTTCTGAGCAGAAAATCATAGTTTTCCGTTCCCTTCCAGTTAAATCTGTACATTTCTGGTCATTCAGTTCACCGTTCCTGTCACCTCCGGTCATTCCGAGCCATATTCAGTGTACCCTTTCAATGCGTTTCCAGAACAATCTGGTCAAAAACATTTCCTTTTTGTCAAACATACTAGTGCAATCAAAATATGTTTTTTACTAAATGTTTTAATTTTTATTATAGAAAAAAATGTTGAATATACTTACAATAATGCAAAACAAATTCTTTAACACAATATCATTGAAGCCTCTTAGAGCACACAAAAATAGGCATCACTTGATATATTCAATATGGCAGACAATATATTTTGTGCCTGGAATTCTGCACTGAGTGGAGCATTTTGCTATCTCGGATTGACTTTTAGATTTTGTGTCCTTTACAAGAGATAATGTTTCTATTATTTCTCCACCCATAACAAGCTTGGGTTAAGATAATGTTTCTATTATTTCTCCATGTACATGTAGTTCACAGGGTTTTGTGTTTACTGATGTTTGCCGACCTCTTTCGTATTTTGTGCCACTTATTGTCTTGGACTCGTGGTGATCTGATAGAGATAAAGTAATAATCTTACCTCAATAAAGCAATGCTATTTGCCCTGTTTCCATCGCTTATGATCACTTAATCAAGACCAATAAAGACATTAAAGAATTATTTATCGTTGACAGATCAAAAATCTACACAAAATAACTTCTTGGCGTGATACAGCTGCTTGTTCGTGTTGATAACTAAAAGAATCATCACAAAAAATCATTTTATGTTTTTGATGAATATTTTTCATTTTTGAGGACGATGCCCTGGACTTCGCGGCGAGCGTCGGCTACCCATGCCTCCTCCGACCGTCGTTTGTGCTCAGCGGCTCAGCCATGAACGTCGCTTACGGACCGGAAGAGTTGACAAACTTCCTCGCCCAGGCTTCTGAGGTCTCTCAAGAACATCCGGTGGTCATCACCAAGTTCATAGAGGGCGCCAGAGAAATAGAAATGGATGCGGTGGCAAAGGACGGAGTGGTGAGGTGTTTTTTTTCAAGTCCATTTTTTTCAGGTCCATATTCCACATGCCAATCTCCATTATCAATGATTAAATATAGAGAAGTTATACAGTTCTGGTTCTGATAAAGTTCCAGTGTGTACTTTTTAGTGGGTTAAAAAAACAACATGGGTAAAAAAATCAGCAATTGGCCTATGTACCAGTGACTGGTTTCCGTTGGCCCAAAGGCTGTGTGATAATGCAAAGGATGGATCCCTAAACACTCTTCAAAAAGAGAAGGGCACTACATCCCAGTGGAAGGTCTCTATCTGACCTGAAAAAGCCTTAGTAGTAACAAAAAGACTATTAGTGAAAACGTCAAATTTGGAGGACACACGCCTCATCTATTTATGTGATATACAGAGTTTGTTTAGGAAAAAAATGGCATGGTGGCGCCCTGTACTAAAACAGAATTGATTGCATATCAGATAGAGATATCTCAAGGAAAGCGTTGTTCAGATTTCATGTTGTTTCTATGTGTTGCAGGTGATGGGGCACGCGATATCGGAGCACGTGGAGAACGCAGGCGTGCACAGTGGGGACGCCACACTCATGCTGCCCACGCAGACCATTTCCCGCGAGGCACTGGATCTGGTGCGCACTCCCTTTATATTATTGCTCATTATTGTGATGATTTTGCAGTAGAATTCATCACATCTATGTGGTCATGTATGAGCGTGACCAAATAAGGTCTGCTGCGTGACTTGATTTGGTCCTACCTGAGACTTGATACTTGAGCCTGTGTGACCTCATTTGGTCACATTTATGCTCAACCAA
This sequence comes from Amphiduros pacificus, assembly GCA_949316495.1. Lineage (NCBI taxonomy): Eukaryota > Metazoa > Annelida > Polychaeta > Phyllodocida > Hesionidae > Amphiduros > Amphiduros pacificus. The sequence continues at coordinate 22,654,838 of OX439004.1, read as the reverse complement.
ATATGTTTTCAGTTATGTATATGACACAAAAGTATAGATTAAACCTAGATTTTAGCTTTTTTGTCTTTGTCAGCATAGGTTATAGGGGGCAAAGGGGGAAATTTCTGTCATTCTGTCTGTCCGTCAAACTTTGCCTCTGAAACTACCAGATGGAATTTTTTTTTTTATTGGTAAGATGTACTGTAGCCAATCAACTTCACGGCCTGAAAACTGTTAATATTCACTTCTGTCAATTTGAACTTTGACCCTGGATATTTTTTTACCTATTTTCATATTTCCAGAGAAGCCTGTTATGTAATGTTGTAAGAAGCTGAATTCTCTCAATTTTCCCATGAGACTCATTTTTTTATGATATAAAAAAGTTACAGTGGCACAGATACCTGGCACACCCAGTACCTCATTCTGGTAATCAAATACAGCCACAGTTTTAGACACTGTAGAAAAGCAATATGGGGATGGTTGAGTCATCCACCATATTGGAAGTATAATTCTTAACAACTTGACCATTCTTGTCCTGCAAAACTGAGCATAAACATGTACATGTATGAATAATTATTATTCTTAGAAATTTGCATCTATTTCCTGGAAATATGCATGGCTGTGAGGGCCTCAGGTATTACTGTGAAGGTCAGCACAGCTGTGAGGGCCTCGGGGTATAACCGTGAAGGTCAGCACAGCTGTGAGGGCCTCAGGGTATTACTGTGAAGGTCAGCACAGCTGTGAGGCTCTCAGGGTATTGCTGTGAAGGCCAGCATAGTTGTGAGGGCCTCAGGGTATAACTGTGAAGGTCAGCACAGCTGTGAGGCCCTCAGGGTATAACTGTGAAGGTCAGCACAGCTGTGAGGGCCTCAGGGTGTAACTGTGAAGGTCAGCACAGCTGTGAGGCCCTTGGGAAGGTCAAGGTCAGTGAAGGTCATCACAGCTGTGAGGTATAACTGTGAAGTGTTACTTGTGGTTTTTCCTTCAGGTGAAGCAATATACAGAGCAGATTGCGCGTAGATTCCACATCTCCGGTCCTCTCAACATCCAGTTCCTCGCCAAGGACAACAAGGTCAAGGTCAGTGTATCAATTCATCTGATTTTTTATTTATTTTTTATTTATTTTGTTTTAAACCATGCTGAGTAGAAACAAAGTGGGTTTACAAATTTATATGCTTGAATAAACTTTGATCCATTCTCAGTGACCTTGATCTACATTTCAAGGTCAACTGGTTTCATGCCTATCTGTTATTGTCTGGGCATCTATCCCTTTTCGTGAACATGATAACATGAGAACAAATGATGTTTAGTTCCTGGAACTTAAACCATAAATGCATCTTATGGAGATCTTGAAATGGTCCACGTGTCGGTGAATATTGCAGTATGTACATGTATATTGCAAGGTCATCTGACCCAATCTTTTAAAACCTTGTGAATATGATAAGTTGACAACAAACAAAAATAGCTCCATTCAATTTCAACCAGGGATAAACCTTAATAATGCCTCACAATTGTAGCTTTGTTGGTGCCCTTGACCTACATTTCAAGGTCATAGGACCCCATCTCTGAAAATATGAGTGTGGTTAGTTGACAGCAAATTAAAATAGCATCAACAAAATTAAACTTTGCACACATCATATCTATGTTTCAAAATAGTGACCTATACACACATTTTAAGGACACAATTTGAAAACAAATCAAGAGAGCTTTGGCAAAATTATACTCAAAATGTATCTTATCATTATTTTTAAATGGTTACCTTGATGTTGACCTTGACTTACATATCAAGAGCATTGACAGCAAATGACAACACATATACATCTTATCAATGTTTCGAAATTGTTCCTTTGTTGATGACTTTGTCAATTTATTGTGTTCCAATATGTAAGGGCCCATGACTGTTTAAATGTAAATCAAACAATGTAGAAAGTACTACCAAGCTAAAGTCATTGATTCACGGCATCCCAAAATTTCTTTGCCTTCCAATTCCATAAGCCAATGGGAATGTGGCCTCTGACTGGTGTTTTTTATTGACTATAATATGCTCTTTTAGCCATGAAGAAGACTTGCATGTAGTTTTCAAACTTTCCCCCGAAATTTTATAGAAATGTATTTCAGAAATGTATTATTGAAATACTTTCAGGTGATTGAGTTGAATTTACGAGCGTCAAGATCGACCCCGTTCGTATCCAAGACAATAGGATGCGATCTTATCAGCCTAGCAACCAAGATTGTGACAAAACAACCCTTGGATACCACCGATCTTCCCACCCTGGATAATCCACACGATCCTGAAGATTATGTGGGGATTAAGGTCAGATTTAATCCATTTAATCCTTTTCTTTTCTCTAAAATGAATTCTGATTTGTTCTTCGCTCATACAAACTCCCCATGAACTTTTGTATTTTCGAAATAACGAATATCAGACATAGCGGATCGATTTTAATTGCGTTTTCAAGCAAAATAACATCAATTTTGGGGGGGGGTCGTCTTATACACGAGTCGTCTTATATACGAGTAAATACGGTAATTACCTCCTGCCACCCAGGCAGTGGGGAGCTATGATATCGGGCTCCGTCCGTGTGTCTGTGTGTCCGTGTGTCTGTCTGTCAACAAAAACTTCCACATTTTGCTATATCTTCTCAGCTAATTATTAATAATTAGAGGCTCAAAACTGCATAACCAGCTGTAGAACACATGCAGAACCCTGATGAAAATGATTTCAAAATTTACTACATTTTAGATTTTCTGTCAATTTGTCACCTGCAGACAATTCCCATAGTTGTTGTGCCATAAAGTAATCAGATTCATGTATTGTTTTGAAAGACTTCATTTGAAAATGCATTGTAACGTTATATGAATCAGTAATGATAAAGTACCAAGTACTTTAGAGCATAAAACTGATGGGAATTTTTGTTATTGATATACAGCTGACTTTGAATCTAATTTCTCATACTTTTGTAAAATCCTATAAAAATATTATTTTCAAGGAATTCAAGATTAAACATTTTATAACTTGGGATTTGCTCGTAAAGGGTGAAACTGTCATTTGTACATTAAAATCTGAACCCAAGTCTTAATATCACGGCTTAAATGTAAAAACATTAAAATATTTGGATGCCATATAAGTGTCAAAATTCCTTTACATATTCAACATTACAGATTTTGTAATTTTCATTAGATTTTCACATTGGAGGTTTCTTCCAAATTAATCAAAACGATTTTTTTTTACATTAGAGGTTCTCACCATAGAACAAATTAAACTGACTCTGAGATAAAACCTGGCAGCTCTGAAAAGTCTCAACTTCCCTCAATATTCTTTAAACCCAAAATCTGGTGGCAATATTTTGTAGAGTTTCAACTTTGGAATATACTTTTCACAGCTATGACCTGGCAGCTATATATGGAATTAAAGTGCAAAAAAGTGTGAAAGACTTTAATTAAGAAATTATTATTAATCATATTTTTTTTTAAATTGATATATTTTAAAATGACTTTAAAGTCTAAAAAGTAACTTAAAATTTCTGTTTTATGGCAACATAAATTTGTTTAGAATGAACCGATTGATAAAGGGTCAGAATGTGATTTATGTTATTGCAGGCTCCGATGTTCTCCTGGCCGCGTCTACGTGATGCAGACCCCCTGCTGAGATGCGAGATGTCTTCCACCGGAGAGGTCAGGTCAAAATGTTCTCACGTTTCATGTAATATATCAGTCAGGTCAAAATGTTCTCACGTCTCACTTAATATATCAGTCAGGTCAACACATTCTCACGTCTCACTTCATATATCAGTCAGGTCAAAATGTTCTCACGTTTCATGTAATATATCAGTCAGGTCAAAATGTTCTCACGTTTCATGTAATATATCAGTCAGGTCAAAACGTTATCACATCTCACTTAATATATCAGTCAGGTCAAAACGTTATCACATCTCACTTAATATATCAGTCAGGTCAAAACGTTATCACATCTCACTTAATATATCAGTCAGGTCAACACATTCTCACGTCTCACTTCATATATCAGTCAGGTCAAAACGTTATCACATCTCACTTAATATATCAGTCAGGTCAAAATGTTCTCACGTTTCATGTAATATATCAGTCAGGTCAAAATGATCTCACGTTTCATGTTATATATCAGTCAGGTCAAAATGATCTCACGTCCCACTTAATATATCACTCAGGTCAAAATGTTCTCACGTCTCACTTAATATATCAGTCAGGTCAAAATGTTCTCACGCCTCACTTAATATATCAGTCAGGTCAAAATGTCCTCACGCCTCACTTAATATATCAGTCAGGTCAAAACGTTCTCACGTCTCTCTTAATATATCAGTCAGGTCAAAACGTTCTCACGTTTCATGTTATATATAAGTCAGGTAAAATTGTTCTCACGTTTCATGTTATATATCAGTCAGGTCAAATTGTTCTCACATTTCATGTTATATATCAGTCAGGTCAAATTGTTCTCACGTTTCATGTTATATATCAGTCAGATCAAATTGTTCTCACATTTCATGTTATACACCAGTCAGGTCAAATTGTTCTCACATTTCATGTTATATATCAGTCAGGTCAAATTGTTCTCACACATCATGTAACATACCAGCCAAAATGTTTTCATGTTTCATATAACATACCAGTCAGGTCAAAAACGTTTAAAATTCACATGTTGGTGATAAATGTATATGTGTTTCATGTCTATTAACTTTTTGATTGATGCATCCCCATCAGTGTCTGTGAAATCTATTTGGACAAGACCCTAATTTAGAGATTACTATATTACATAGCCCATGATATATACCCTTTGATAATGACATAGACCTTTGATAATGACGTAGACCTTTGAAAATGACATAGACCTTTGAAAATGACATAGACCTTTGAAAATGATGTAGACCTTTGATAATGATGTAGACCTTTGATAGTGACATAGACCTTTGATAGTGACATAGACCTTTGATTATGACGTAGACCTTTCATTATGACTTAGACCTTTCATTATGACATAGACCTTTGATAATGACGTAGACCTTTGATAATGACGTAGACCTTTCATTATGACATAGACCTTTGATAATGACGTAGACCTTTGATAATGACGTATACCTTTGATAATGACGTAGACCTTTGATAGTGACGTAGACCTTTGATAGTGACATAGAACTTTGATAGTGACGTAGACCTTTGATAGTGACGTAGACCTTTGATAATGACATAGACCTACTGATGTTTGTATCGGGGGTTTTCCAGGTGGCGTGTTTCGGTCCGGATGTCCACACCGCATTCCTCAAGGCTCTGATGTCTACCGGATTCAAGATGCCCCGACCGGAAGGTAACATCCTGATCGGCATCCAGGAATCCTTCCAGCCGGTCTTCCTGCCCACGGCCCACAAACTGCACCAGCTCGGATTTAACGTAAGACCCCCAGCAATGCCACAGAGACACTTTCCTAGCAACAGTTGTCATCCCCAGCACCCAAATATATTACCATTTACACAACAACCAAATCGTTCTGTCTTTTTAACTGTCCATTGCATATTCTAGCTATAATCTTCTATAATCCTATCCATAATCCAATACATAATCACATCCATAATCACATCCATAAGCACATCCATAAGCACATCCATAATCACACCCATAATCCAATCCATAATCACATCCATAATCACATCCATAATCACATCCATAATCACATCCATAATCACACCCATAATCCAATCCATAATCCAATCCATAATCACATCCATAATCACATCCATAATCACATCCATAATCCAATCCATAATCACATCCATAATCACATCTATGTCCCATCCATATTCCAATTCTCACTTTTCGAGTTGGTCATGCTGCCACCTGGTGTGTTAAAATCTGTCACACATGGGGAAGGAAGTCTTCAAAATGCTGATTGTTTGTTACACCCATAATGGTCTTTTCATTCTTCTCAAGAAGTTATTTTTTGTATGTCTATATACCTGTCCCAGCAGGCAGAGTAAATGACACAAGAGACACCTGGTGGATCACAAATATAGAAGCTCACAAAGGGAAAATTCATATCCCATCAATTACCCCATCCACTTTATCCTCTCAATTACCCCATCCACTTTATCCTCTAAATTACCCCATCCACTTTATCCTCTAAATTACCCCATCCACTTTATCCTCTAAATTACCCCATCCACTTTATCCTCTAAATTACCCCATCCACTTTATCCTCTCAATTACCCCATCCACTTTATCCTCTCAATTACCCCATCCACTTTATCCTCTAAATTACCCCATCCACTTTATCCTCTAAATTACCCCATCCACTTTATCCTCTAAATTACCCCATCCACTTTATCCTCTAAATTACCCCATCCACTTTATCCTCTCAATTATTTCATCCACTTTATCCTCTCAATTATCTCATCCACTTTATTTTCTCAATTATCTCATCCACTTTATTCTCTCAATTATCTCATCCACTTTATTCTCTCAATTATCTCATCCACTTTATTCTCAATTATTTTGTCCATATTATCCTGTGTAGATACTTTTTACATATATTTCCAAATTTCCTAAACTGAAGTAATGAATCAGAGACTATCAAATTAAAATAATTAACTAAATTTTGTTCATAGTTCTATAATCACAGCGAGATAGAGACATGAATCGTTTCTGAAGTAGAGGGGTTTTATTTTTTGCAGTTGTTTGCAACAGTTAAGACGGCCGCGTATCTGGAAACGAACAACATTCCAGCCAAACAGGTCGGCTGGCCCCTGTCAGAAAATATCAACCAAGCCCCCTGTTCCACTAGGTCAGTCTGATTTGCGGATTTTTGTTTTAGGGAGGTTTTTGATGATTTTGATAATTTTTGGACTGCTACACTTATTTACCATTTATTATTTGGTCATGCTGCCACCTGGTGTGTTAAAATCTGTCACACATGGGGAAGGAAGTCTTCAAAATGCTGATTGTTTGTTACACCCATAATGGTCTTTTCATTCTTCTCAAGAAGTTATTTTTTGTATGTCTATATACCTGTCCCAGCAGGCAGTCTGTTTCCCACGTATTCCACAATTATAATTTATCAGATTTATGTAAATATATTTCCAGATCTATCTTTCTATTTCTAGATTAATCCAGGACAGGGAGTTGGATTTGGTTGTGAATTTGCCGAATCATAACACGCAGTATGTGCAGGATAATTATCTCATCCGTCGGGCGGCCATTGATAACGGAGTGCCACTCTTCACAAACTTCCAGGTCAGTATGAGTCAAGTGGCAGTGTCTAAGCCAGTACTAGTCAAGGGCCAGTGTCTAAGGCAGTACTAGTCAAGGGCCAGTGTCTAAGGCAGTACTAGTCAAGGGTCAGTGTTTAAAGCAGTACTAGTCAAGTGACAGTGTTTAAAGCAGTACTGGTCAAGTGACTGTGTCCAAAGCAGTACTAGTCAAGGGTCAGTGTCTAAGGCAGTACTGGTCAAGTGACAGTGTCTAAGGCAGTACTAGTCAAGTGACAGTGTCCAAAGCAGTACTAGTCAAGGGTCAGTGTCTAAGGCAGTACTAGTCAAGTGACAGTGTTTAAAGCAGTACTAGTCAAGTGACAGTGTCCAAAGCAGTACTAGTCAAGGGTCAGTGTCTAAGGCAGTACTAGTCAAGTGACAGTGTTTAAAGCAGTACTAGTCAAGTGACAGTGTTTAAAGCAGTACTAGTCAAGTGACAGTGTCCAAAGCAGTACTAGTCAAGGGTCAGTGTCTAAGGCAGTACTAGTCAAGTGACAGTGTTTAAAGCAGTACTAGTCAAGTGACAGTGTTTAAAGCAGTACTAGTCAAGTGACAGTGTCCAAAGCAGTACTAGTCAAGGGTCAGTGTCTAAGGCAGTACTAGTCAAGTGACAGTGTCTAAGGCAGTACTAGTCAAGTGACAGTGTTTAAAGCAGTCCTAGTCAAGTGACAGTGTCCAAAGCAGTACTAGTCAAGTGACAGTGTCTAAGGCAGTACTAGTCAAGTGACTGTCTAAGGCAGTACTAGTCAAGGGCCAGTGTCTAAGACAGTACTAGTCAAGTGACAGTGTCTAAGCCAGTACTGGTCAAGTGACAGTGTCTAAGGTAGTACTAGTCAAGGGCCAGTGTCTAAGGCAGTACTAGTCAAGGGTCAGTGTCTAAGGCAGTACTGGTCAAGTGACAGTGTCTAAGGCAGTACTAGTCAAGTGACAGTGTCTAAGGCAGTACTAGTCAAGTGACTGTCTAAGGCAGTATTTGTCAAGTGACAGTGTCTAAGGCAGTACTGGTCAAGTGACAGTGTCTAAGGCAGTACTAGTCAAGTGACAGTGTCTAAGGCAGTACTAGTCAAGTGACTGTCTAAGGCAGTACTAGTCAAGTGACAGTGTCCAAAGCAGTACTAGTCAAGTGACTGTCTAAGGCAGTATTTGTCAAGTGACAGTGTCTAAGGCAGTACTGGTCAAGTGACAGTGTCTAAGGCAGTACTAGTCAAGTGACAGTGTCCAAAGCAGTACTAGTCAAGTGACTGTCTAAGGCAGTATTTGCCAAGTGACAGTGTCTAAGGCAGTACTGGTCAAGTGACAGTGTCCAAAGCAGTACTGGTCAAGTGACAGTGTCCAAAGCAGTACTAGTCAAGTGACAGTGTCTAAGGCAGTACTAGACAAGTGACTGTCTAAGGCAGTATTTGTCAAGTGACAGTGTCTAAGGCAGTACTAGTCAAGTGACAGTGTCTAAGGCAGTACTGGTCAAGTGACAGTGTCTAAGGCAGTACTAGTCAAGTGACAGTGTCCAAAGCAGTACTAGTCAAGTGACTGTCTAAGGCAGTATTTGTCAAGTGACAGTGTCTAAGGCAGTACTAGTCAAGTGACAGTGTCAAAGTCTGTACTAAAATGACAGTAAAAGAAAATAAATGAAAAAGTCTTATTCTGATCTACGTGTATAACCAGTTTTCTGGAGGCTGTCACACATGTATAAAAACTGTGGTCTTATTTTCTTTGTAGATTGTGGAGTTATTCACAGAGGCTGTAGACAAAGTGAACCAAATTGAAGCCACATCTTTATTCCACTACCTGAAACCACGCAAATCCCAGGTCAAGGCTTAACAATCAATAACTTCCTGAAGACATGCAAGGCTAAACAAAAGATGACTTCCAGAAACCACATAAATCCCAGGTCAAGGCTTAACAGTCAATAACTTCCTGAAGACATGCAAGGCTAAACAAATGATGACTTCTCGAAACCATATAAATCCCAGGTCAAGGCTTTACAGTCAATAACTTCCTGAAGACATGCAAGGCTAAACAAACGATGACTTCTAGAAACCACATAAATCCCAGGTCAAGGCTTAACAGTCAATAACTTCCTGAAGGCATACAAGGTTAAACAAAAGATGACTTCTAGAAACCACATAAATCCCAGGTCAAGGCTTAACAGTCAATAACTTCCTGAAGACATGCAAGGCTAAACAAATGATGACTTCTCAAAACCATATAAATCCCAGGTCAAGGCTTTACAGTCAATAACTTCCTGAAGACATGCAAGGCTAAACAAATGATGACTTCTAGAAACCACATAAATCCCAGGTCAAGGCTTTACAGTCAATAACTTCCTGAAGACATGCAAGGCTAAACAAAAGATGACTTCCAGAAACCACATAAATCCCAGGTCAAGGCTTTACAGTCAATAACTTCCTGAAGACATGCAAGGCTAAACAAACGATGACTTCTCAAAACCACATAAATCCCAGGTCAAGGCTTAACAGTCAATAACTTCCTGAAGACATGCAAGGCTAAACAAACGATGACTTCTAGAAACCACATAAATCCCAGGTCAAGGCTTTACAGTCAATAACTTCCTGAAGACATGCAAGGCTAAACAAAAGATGACTTCCAGAAACCACATAAATCCCAGGTCAAGGCTTAACAGTCAATTACTTCCTGAAGACATGCAAGGCTAAACAAATGATGACTTCTAGAAACCACATAAATCCCAGGTCAAGGCTTTACAGTCAATAACTTCCTGAAGACATGCAAGGCTAAACAAAAGATGACTTCCAGAAACCACATAAATCCCAGGTCAAGGCTTAACAGTCAATAACTTCCTGAAGACATGCAAGGCTAAACAAATGATGACTTCTCGAAACCATATAAATCCCAGGTCAAGGCTTTACAGTCAATAACTTCCTGAAGACATGCAAGGCTAAACAAATGATGACTTCTAGAAACCACATAAATCCCAGGTCAAGGCTTTACAGTCAATAACTTCCTGAAGACATGCAAGGCTAAACAAAAGATGACTTCCAGAAACCACATAAATCCCAGTTCAAGGCTTAACCGTCAATAACTTCCTGAAGACATGCAAGGCTAAACAAAAGATGACTTCCAGAAAACACATAAATCCCAGGTCAAGGCTTAACAGTCAATAACTTCCTGAAGACATGCAAGGCTAAACAAATGATGACTTCTAGAAACCATATAAATCCCAGGTCAAGGCTTAACAGTCAATAACTTCCTGAAGACATGCATGGCTAAACAAAAGATGACTTCCAGAAACCACATAAATCCCAGGTCAAGGCTTTACAGTCAATAACTTCCTGAAGACATGCAAGGCTAAACAAACAATGACTGCTAGAAACCACATAAATCCCAGATCAAGGCTTAACAGTCAATAACTTCCTGAAGGCATACAAGGCTAAACAAACGATGACTTCTCGAAACTACATAAATCCCAGGTCAAGGCTTAACAGTCAATAACTTCCTGAAGACATGCAAGGCTAAACAAAAGATGACTTCCAGAAACCACTTAAATCCCAGGTCAAGGCTTAACAGTCAATAACTTCCTGAAGACATGCAAGGCTAAACAAACGATGACTTCTCGAAACCACATAAATCCCAGGTCAAGGCTTAACAGTCAATAACTTCCTGAAGACATGCAAGGCTAAACAAACGATGACTTCTAGAAACTATATAAATCCCAGGTCAAGGCTTAACAGTCAATAACTTCCTGAAGGCATACAAGGCTAAACAAAAGATGACTTCTAGAAACTACATACCGTATACAGACAAATTTTCGCGACCTTTTTATTTTCGCGTTAATTCGCGCCAGGATGTCATTCGCGAAATTAAATGGACGCGAAATTGAAGATGCATTACGCAATACGAAGTCGTCATGTTAAAAAGCGGGAGTGACGGGGACAAGCTCTTATTTTTGGCGCGAAATCAATTGGAGTCTATGAACACGCATTGAAATATTAATATATTGCGCAATGATGGATCCCTGGCTTCTCCTCGTGTTGCGGACGTGAATTACCGCGACGTCACGTACATGATATTTACGTTTTACTTCGTGGATAAATTCTCAACCTGTGAAGCATGATTTGTGATAATATTGGGTAAATACCTTTATTTATCATTTAAAACGCAATTAAAATCGATCCACGTGTGAAGGTATTTCTGTCAAAAGGGAAGACACAACTCAATGCAACACGTGGTCGCAATTTTGAAAGGTGGAAGTGACGGGAAGAGGCTCTTGTTTTTAGCACGAAAACGATAGTTAATATATTGCGCAATAATGTATGGTTTCGTCCTGTTCTCGACCTGCAAAGCGTAATTTGTGATAATATTATGTATATACCTTTATTTAGCATTTAAAATGCAATTAAGATCGATCCACGTGTGAAAGCATTTCTGCCAAAAAGGGAAGATACGACTCAAAGCAGTGGAAACAAAGACGAAATACAAAACTGTGAACGCTGATAATTGGAATCAGTGAGAACAAAGTCAAAACAGAGTGTTTCGAAATTTTTTGTTTTGTTCTGTTCTCGACCTGCAAAGCGTAATTTGTGATAATATTATGTACTAGAAATCGAAAATTCGCGAAAATAAAACGGCGCGAACCTGTCGAAAACGGCGATGGCGCGAAAATAACTAGGCGCGAATTTTTCTCGGTATACAGTAAATCCCAGGTCAAGGCTTAACAGTCAATAACTTCCTGAAGACATGCAAGGCTAAACAAAAGATGACTTCTAGAAACTACATAAATCCCAGGTCAAGGCTTAACAGTCAATAACTTCCTGAAGACATGCAAGGCTAAACAAACGATGACTTCTAGAAACCATATAAATCCCAGGTCAAGGCTTTACAGTCAATAACTTCCTGAAGACATGCAAGGCTAAACAAATGATGACTTCTAGAAACCACATAAATCCCAGGTCAAGGCTTTACAGTCAATAACTTCCTGAAGACATACAAGGCTAAACAAATGATGACTTCTAGAAACCACATAAATCCCATGGCTTCCTGAAACCATGCAAATCCCCGATCAAGACTTCACAAGTGAAACTTCCAAAACCATACAAATCTAACATCAGGACTTAACAATTGAGACTTTCTGAAAGCATACAAATATCATGAGAGGAGTTATTCAGGAAGTATAGAATACCAAACACTGCCACTTTAATTTACTCGACACGTGTGTGCACCAGTAACCACAGTAGGGTACCAGTAACCACAGTAGGGTACCAGTAACCATGGCAGGGTACCAGTAACCACAGTAGGGTACCAGTAACCATGGCAAGGTACCAGTAACCATGGCAGGGTACCAGTAAATGAAATGGATCTGTTATTCTCCACAGAGTTCAGATACAACCACAGAAGAATAGAAAGACATTTTGGGTTTAATAACAGACTGTATTAAATGACATATTAATCCACACTGTCCACACGCAATGTGATAGGTTCACCATATCACCCTCAGGTGGAGTTTGATCTATAATTGATGTTAATCAACATTTTATTATTATGAGCCAAGCTTGCATGGCAACAAAGCAGTGGATTCTGACACCAGGTGGCAGCATGGCAACAAAGCAGTGGATTCTAACACCAGGTGGCAGCATGGCAACAAAGCAGTGGATTCTAACACCAGATGGCAGCATGGCCCGCTTGAGCCGTGAGGATTTACGCACAAAACCAAATGTTCCAGTCTCCCAGCATATTTTCATTGTGAAATTTTAAAATATGATTTCACAGAATTCTTTTCACATCATCTTTATAATTTCTTTTAAGGGCATTCACAGACAATTTAAACACATTACAGGACACATATTTTTAATGTTTGAATTTTTACTTGGTATTGTCTATTGTTGGTCAAGGATATCTGCAGCTTCTTGATGTAATCAATTGAGAATAAAAACAATTATTTGAAAGTTTATTTAGGTCTTTTTGGAAGTGCTTTTAACGTAAAACTCCACTCAAATGATTTTTTTGTTATTTGAGGACAAAATATTCAAGTTGTGAAAGCATTAAAAACATGGAGGTTGTAAGTTGGTTGAAGAATTTGTCAAAATCTCTTCAGGGCCAAACACATTATGATTTCCAGGAGAAAAAACCAGCCACATTTTCAACCACCATTAAGCCATAGGGGCATATTCATTCAAAAGAATATTGTATAATTTTTTTTTTAATATTGTATAGAATGGTAACTCCAGACTGACACGACAAAGTCCTCCTAAGTTTGGTGGTTCCTCTAATACAATAAAAATACCTCATGGGGTGTTTGCTAGAATGTTTGCTAGAATTGCTGGCATGTCCAGAATTGGAAAGAGCTTCATTAAGTTCATGGTATGTTCATGGTAAGTTCATGGTATGTTCATGGTATGTTCATGGTAAGTTCATGGTATGTTCATGGTATGTTCATGGTAAGTTCATGATAAGTTCATGATAAGTTCATGGTATGTTCATGGTAAGTTCATGGTAAGTTCATGGTATGTTCATGGCATGTTCATGGCATGTTCATGGTATGTTCATGGTAAGTTCATGGTATGTTCATGGCATGTTCATAGTAAGTTCATGGTAAGTTCATGGTAAGTTCATGGTAAGTTCATGATAAGTTCATAGTAAGTTCATGGTATGTTCATGGTAAGTTCATGGTATGTTCATGGTAAGTTCATGGTATGTTCATGGTAAGTTCATGGTAAGTTCATGGTATGTTCATGGTAAGTTCATGGTAAGTTCATGGTAAGTTCATGGTATGTTCATGGTAAGTTCATGGTAAGTTCATGGTAAGTTCATGGTATGTTCATGGTATGTTCATGGTAAGTTCATGGTATGTTCATGGTAAGTTCATGGTAAGTTCATGTTATGTTCATGGTAAGTTCATGGTAAGTTCATGGTATGTTCATGGTATGTTCATGGTAAGTTCATGGTATGTTCATGGTAAGTTCATGGTATGTTCATGGTATGTTCATGGTAAGTTCATGGTAAGTTCATGGTATGTTCATGGTAAGTTCATGGTATGTTCATGGTAAGTTCATGGTAAGTTCATGGTATGTTCATGGTATGTTCATGGTAAGTTCATGGTATGTTCATGGTAAGTTCATGGTATGTTCATGGTATGTTCATGGTAAGTTCATGGTATGTTCATGGTATGTTCATGGTAAGTTCATGGTAAGTTCATGGTAAGTTCATGGTATGTTCATGGTAAGTTCATGGTAAGTTCATGGTATGTTCATGGTATGTTCATGGTAAGTTCATGGTATTTTCTCATTGTTTTATAAATTGAAGCTCTCTGTTTAGTGCCAGTAATCAAATACATATTTGTAATATTTCTAGGCAGAAATTGCTTCTCCCTGGTAACCCCTAGCAACAGCTTAAACATCACGTATCAGATGTCCTCATTCTGGGAATGTTATGGCTGACACAGACGCTCTTAATACCATGACAATGATTCAGTTACATCCAATGGAGATATTTTTATAGAACTTGGAATCTTGTATTTCATTTCACCTTTCACGTTATTTGTATAATTATTCGCCTAAATATGCCTATAAGACCTAATTGTCTTTTTCATCTTTCTGTGGAAACTGCATTAGCCTGAATTATCTAATAACTATCCATAAACAAAATGGCATACATGTCCTTATGATCAGGATTTTCATCCCACATTTTTAGAAATCCAGAAATGCCAATAGAAAATGTTTATTGACTACTGGAAGTTAGAAGGGGCAATCTGTGTCAACCTTAAAACCCTCAACACCCTCGCTTTGTACCAGTAACAAATAAATAAAAATTGTTGGATATAGGGAATAAAATTTAGTCTGATTGTCAATGTTAAAAATTAGAAATTATTTCCATGAATATTGACAATCACATGTTTTGGAAATCAAGATGAAATATATTTTTCTACAGCTGTTATTAGTTTCCCGTAGATTTGGTTCAATCTTTATCTGGCAAATAATTTTCAAGGTATAGCAGAATATTAAAATTTCTCTGCAAATCATAATATAATATATCGCCAAATTAAAGAGCAGTATTTCTTTCTGGGGTAATCTGAGGGGGATTTGTTTTATCAATATCTAATCAAAGTATAGAAGCCTAAATATTCCTTGTTAGAACAACACTGAGGTATGCTTTGAGCACCTTAGAACTACAATATACTTCAAGCAACCCAAAAGAAGTTATATGTTTTAACCACCCCACAGACCGGCGATGTTTTAAGCACAGAGCTGTTATATGCTTTAAGCACCCCACAGTGCTACGATACATTTTAAGCACCCACAGAGCTACAATATGCTTTAAGTACACCACAGTGCTACAATATGCTTTAAGTACACCACAGTGCTACGATATGTTTTAAGCACCCCACAGAGCAACAATATGTTTTAAGCACCCCCACAGAGCTACGATATGGAGTATTTCTGAAACAGTTTTTCTTATGACAGGAGTTTTTTAAATACACAATCTGCCATAAAAATATAAATATGGACATCGAGCCATTTGGTTAACTTGACTTAGTTTTTGCTTGTGGAAGGTTGTGTGAACCCTCACAGCATGAAGAAGGTCCACAAGGAAGACCATAACAATTGCCTCACATTTAATGCATTATCATTACAAGTTATCTTTTAGCATCGACCATAGTCCTTGGAACTTATCAGGTGGGACTGACATAATGTTAAGAGCAATTCTCTGGTTTTTTGAGTTCATGTTGAGGTAGTTCTTGTATCCTACATGAAACATACGAGGGAAGTTCAGGATGTGGATCTGCTGGTGGAGGTAGGTGAGAGATAATCCCATGAAGACGTCCTCTAGATGGAGATAGGGAGTCATCCTCATCACTGATAACAGATCTCTTAATGGGACACCTGAGAGAACATAACCTGGCCCAAAACAGAACACAGGAAACTTGCTTAAAGGATACGTTGCCTCTGAAACAAATCCTTTTTTGTGCCTATGTCTGCATGGACCTCGGTTTTGTATGCAGTGTCCTGCCAGCGCTGGCCCGTACCTGGGTTCTAACTTGACCAGTAATGTGAGAAGCAAGCGGATGTTGTTAAAAGCGTCATCATCTGTCTTTAGAGTGCACTTTACATGATGGCAGTGTTGTGACAGATATTGTATTCCCATGACAGTTTTGAGAGTGAGGTTTTGATATGAATCCACAAAATCACCTTGCAGGAGGTCGCCATATTGTTCATACTCAATGTCTAATGCACTCTGCTCACTATCATTTGAAGGTTTAGCCAAAAGAAACAAATACTTCACATCCGGGAATTTGTTTCCGGTGTACTCACTTAACCATGTATTCCTGATCTCATTTCTCGCTTTGATATTGCGTGTAGCAGAAACAATGAGCACAAACAGTTTCACCTGTTTCCCACCACCTTCACAAACCATTGGAGGCTTCTTAAGATACCCGATCTTCTTCTGGCTCAACAGGAATCTTTGGGATCTCCAGGGGAGCTGTCCTTTAGTCTGTAACACACCAGTTAGATTCTCCTGAAATTCTCTGTGCTGATTTGTGTATATCCCTGTGGGGATAATGTCCTTTTCCTGCAAATGATATAAGTATTTAACCTGAAAGTCTGGTTTCTTTTCAGTAGTATTCCATGTTACATTTCTAATTCTATTTGTGCTAGAACCGTTCACTTTACTAGAGTTTCCAAGTGAAAGATGAAAAGATTCCCTTTCTCTGCGCATGACATCTGTTTTTGTAATATAGAGACATGTTTTTATTGCTCCTGTAATCATAATAATAACAAAAAGGATTCCAAGCTGCCTATGGGATGGCATCGCCCTTTTGACAGGAGTCTGATTTCATTAACCCAATGTTTGTGTACAGAGAGCATCATTTTGTAGTAGGATTCAAGATAGAGGATTGACTTGACCTGGCAGTTGCTTGGTTGCCAAGCAACATAACATTCCAATCCTTCATTGATTACTTTTGTATTGATTTTTGTAACTTCACAATCCGACACTAGAGATCAACTGAAAATCAATTATATCCGATTTCCATTATCTTGGTCCTATTTGATTTTTGATAGTTAAAACAAAAGATAACATGAAAATCATATTTGGATGCCACTGTTTTTCCTGTATGTGAAGCCATTAGTGTAATCCTTATCTAGGCTTAGGGCAATGAATGGTTTGTATCTGAAGTAATAAATATATCAAATCCTGCAGGTGACCGCCCTGCTGTTTGCCTGCAAGACATGTATATTGCGTTGATAAAGAAAACAAAAATACAATCATAAAAGCTTTACAATGTAATATTAGTTTTCCCTCTTTGTTGCTAACCAATTACAGATGCAAATTCTCTCTGTTTTTTAACATGTTAAAGCAGCATTGTATCATAGGAGGAACATTTGAAATATCACCAGGATCATGTGCTAGTGGAAAAAAAATTGTGAAATGGTATTTTTACGCCCCCTATCAGTAATTATGGCCATATTAGGTTGACTTTTGAGCCTTTGAACCAGTGTGAAAGTAACACAGTCAGCAGTGGGAGTCGAACCCACCACCTCCCATCCTCCATTTATATAACCATGAAAGGCACAGATCATGTACTCTACCAACTGTGCTAGTGGAGCTAGTTTTCAGTCATTATTATATCTGCATTTGTGTGACAAGGTGGGTTTTCATATTGAGGACCTGCGGTATATTAATTCAATGAAACAGCACAATTTCTGCCAAGTAGGTCTTGTCATGATATGATTGTTGTATAACTGTAAAAGTTGAGTGCTGTTGGAGAGCGCGAGGCAGCATGATTTATGCCAAGTAGGTCTTGTCATGATATGACTGTTATTTAATTGTAAAGGTCTCATCATTTAAAGGCCTCCACCAAATATATATGCACATGATGACTGCATATGAGGTATTTACTGTATTTATTTATATCAATAGGACTGATATTGTAAAAAATATTGTTCAATATTCTACTTGTTTCATAAATATATAAAGCAAACTACTGAAAAATTATAAATAATTCTTTTTTATTTGTAATCTTATCTCCATTTATTGTACAAGCTTGACACCTTACACACCATACAACACTCTAAACAATACAATGATGAGAAATCTTAGTAGTTATTTATTAATACAGATCTCAATACTGATATACAAAATAGGTGGCAGAAAATAGAAGAAATTACTTCAAATTATTGATCGAGATACCTTAAACAATTCATTTTTTAAATCCAGTCATCATGTTTGACATTGGTCACTCCAAAATAATATCAAAATGTGACACATGAATATGTGGTCCTGTCCCCGATCCGAATCAGGAATGATTAGGGGTAAGAGATGGAACCAGTCAGACAATTTGGATACACTGCAAACATCTGCAGCATTGCAAACATCTGCAGCATTGCAAACATCTGCGGCATTGCAAACATCTGCAGCATTGCAAACATCTACAGCATTGCAAACATCTGCAACATTGCAAACATCTGCAAAATTGCAAAACAAAATAGTAATATATATATTTTAATCTAAAATATTTTTCACAATTTTTGTAAGAAATTAAGAATAAGTGTTCAGTTTCTTTTTCTTATCATGCGTCCTTAGATAAGCACTAGAAAAATATTGTTGAAGATTGGGGAAGTATGTACAGCAGCTAAATCAACAGTCACCAGAAGAACCCATACATTTGAACATCTCCAACTTCGACAATCTTGTTGGATAATTTATGAGAATATGACATATACATGTAGTGGCATGCTGAGAAATCATGACAAATATAAGCAAATTTACCTGACTTCAGGGGTGAGTCACGGGTAAAACTAGTCGTGGGGGATTAAAAAGGTGAACAGAGGAAAGTGGTGAAAGCCTTCACACCTTTTGTATGACCTTGAAAATCATTCGTGACCTGTAGACAAGTTGTGAAAGCACTGAAACCAAGATGGCCGAATGTTGGTCAAATATTAAAAAGTGATTTATTTATTCACTATTTTAATTGAGGAATAATGTGTACAAGTATAATTATCCAATTATAAAGAAAAACATAATACAAGATAGATACTATTAACAAAATGCCAGTTTTTGCTGTTCAGAAGTGAAAATTTCATGCACATTGTAACATTGAAAAAGTCTCAACATCTTTCTATACCAGTGCCTTATTACAAAATCATTTTGTTTTTTCTTCTTAAAATCTACACTATGATTAATATTTCGTCTATACATTAATCTTTACCAGCTAAATCTATCTCTGCTATGTTTTTATGAACTTTGAACAAGTCTGGCAAATAGAACCCTTCGTAACACCCACACAGCACCATCAATATCTCACTGCACTCACCCAAATACACACCTATAACTTAATACAGCATTTTTCATGCATTAATGATAATTTAATGGCTATTTCCACAGCCATTAAACAACAAAATAGTTAGACAAATCCTTTAATCAGACCATTATATATCCTGGCGTGCTCAAACAATATCATCAATAAAATAGAAACAAATCTTCTCCAACTGTCCAAAGTCTCTCTCACTTCTAAATTCCCTTAATCTACGTCTTTTGACTTTGGAATAATTTCTACTTATTACAATGTAATATTATATTGCCACGGTCTAGGTGAGCACTTCATGCCACCAATAATATATAAACAAAATTATCATGATATTGTAGGTTTAAACATTAACATTCCACAGTTTTCTTTTTTAGATTTAATTTAATTGTGGTCAACCTTGTACTTTCATGATAATTGCAAGTGAATTTCATATCATTATTCAATAAAATAAACATATTTTACTTTGTGGTTGAGTATAATTTAACACATACACTTGCGTCTCATTAGGAGATCCATGTTACACATCTCCCTTAATCTTTTGACTTTGTTGGTTTGAAAAAAAAATATTGAATTTGTTGTGTTGTTCTTACTATTCTTATTCAACAAACACCTGCAAATGAAGTAAATATTTGTCACAATTAAAGATTTTTTTCTTTGGTTCTACCTGACCTTTAATGTGTTTTGCTAGTAATAATACTATAAGATATATTTATAAATCTACACATCATAATTTTTTATCTGACGGATTTAAAAATAGTTGTTTTTTTTTTCTTTTTTTCAGAGGGAGTATAGTTCTCAAAATGTTATTGTGTTAGGCCATGGCTCAGGTATTTCTGTTTTACATCATCTGCCTTCCTCGATTTTATTGTGTAAGGCCATGGCTCAGATATTTCTGTTTTACATCATCTGCCTTCCTCAATTTTATTGTGTAAGGCCATGGCTCAGATATTTCTGTTTTACATCATCTGCCTTCCTCAATTTTATTGTGTAAGGCCATGGCTCGGGTATTTCTGTTTTACATCATCTGCCTTCCTCGATTTTATTGTATCCTGGCCAAAACACATACCATGACTCAAACAATCCCAAACCATGAAATCAATCTTATAAATTTTATTAGTTCTAAATGTTTTGTCAAGAGGTAAAACAGAGGAAAGTTAATCGTATGTAGGCCACAATACATATAGATATTTAATATTTTGGCCCAGACAGTAATCAAAATCAAAATTTGTCTGTGTGTTTCGTGATACAAATGCTTTCAAAAATCAAATATGGAATTTATACTCCTCCTGCACTCCCCATGCAAAAATGACCTAAAATGTTTCATTTTTCCCTCTCAAAAAATGGCCCAAAGTATCACATGACGAGACTAGATAGAGATGAAGGAGGACCTCTCACTGTCTGCAGACGATGACGGGGCAGTGAGCGTGGTGGACCACGAAGTCGGACACGCTCCCCATGATGGTACGACGAACCTTGCCGAGCCCTCGCGTACCCATCACGATCATCGTAGCCTTCTCCTCCTCCGACACGCGTACTATCGCCTCCCCCGGCTTGGACCCGCCTTCTGTACGTATCGTCCCCGACAACTGCATAAACAACACGTCATATTATCATTATAATAATAATAATTCTGTCCGTATCGTCCCCAACAACTGCATAAACAACACGTCATATCATAATAATAATAATAATAATAATAATAATAATAATA
Source organism: Amphiduros pacificus (assembly GCA_949316495.1). NCBI lineage: Eukaryota > Metazoa > Annelida > Polychaeta > Phyllodocida > Hesionidae > Amphiduros > Amphiduros pacificus. The sequence continues at coordinate 22,633,597 of OX439004.1, read as the reverse complement.
ATAATAATAATAATAATAATAATAGTAATAATAATAATAATAATAATAATAATAATAATAATAATAAAAATTCTGTCCCTATCATCGTCCCCGACACGTCATATCATAATAATAACAATAATAATAATAATTCTGTCAGTATCGTCCCCGACAACTGCATAAACAACATTTCATATCATAACAATAATAATAATTGTAGAGCGCTGATACCAGACTCAGTCTGATCATATGCGTCTATTGGACCATTAACAAATTTTTAATGACGTCCCAATTAGGGGAAAGTCTAAGATTCAGAATAATGTAGTGTCATCTCCTCTCAAATTCATCACCAATTGTTTTGATAAAATGATATTTATCATAAGATAGTTCTTAACACTTGTTTTTAATTTAATTCATACATGCCTATTGTTGTTCGATTGAGTTTGGAATACATCACTGTGTTTCAAACTTCCCCTGGAGTTTGCATCAGAGGGGGTATATAGATATAATTGATTAATCCATTATAATATTTCATATCTAAACATAAAATATCATTTATTTGCTTACCCCATTTTCTAATATTTTTGTGTTAAACTTTTCTTCCAGTTCCTTGACCTTGGCTTGTTCTTTTTTCAGTGCAGCCTCCCAGGATGCTGCCGTCATATGCACCAACTCTGAAAACATCACATCACATTCACCAATATACTCTTAGAATCCACCAATTATGATTAAATTGCTAACATCTTTGTGTTTATATGTTAATCCTAGTCAATATAAAGAAAATCAATTCATTTTATTTTTATTTTCAATGTTTTTTTTAAATATTTTTTTTACATTTTGGAAAATACATTTTTCAATGTTATGACATTTAAGAAAACGAAATAAGCAGTTTAATTTGCACGTCAGTCAAGAAGGATAAGTTTGAGAGACAGGTAATCTCTTCCAGAAATAAACATTATTTTTGTTTCCTTTGCAAGAGTTTCAAGGGAAATGGCTGCCATATTATTCACAATTAAACAAAGGGTCAGCGATGGTAATACATTAGAGCCATTCTACATGCGGATTTATCTTGGTGTTGCCAGTTTATGCAGGCAGTGTATTGCCAGGCCATTGATCTAGCAGTTGCCTAGCAACCTTTGTGTCATGGCAATGGGTTGCTGAGATACGGCAATACCAACTTTCCATGCATAACCGGAAATAGAAAAATTATCCAAGGACAAGTTGACAGAAAATGTCTCCTTAAAACTTAAGTGGAAGAGTGGAATGATCTCAATACTAGGCATGGCCAAAAAAAAATCGCTTCTCTTCATGTCAACCTCTCTTGTAAGCACAGGAAAATGCACTGTGTTATCAAAATATATTAGATACCTTGTGACATATGTCATAAGAGGTACTGTAATAATCTGTGATGTCAACAGTAATAGGGGTCTTGGCTACAACTAGACTCCTTAATATTCTAGACATTGCACTGCAATTTTATATGAATGCATTTTGTTATCAAAATATACCAGATACCTTGTGACATATGTCACATGAGGTACTGTAATAATCTGTGATATCAACATTAATAGGGGTCTTGGCTACAGGTAGATTCCTTAATATTCTAGACATTGCACTGCAATTTTATATTAAAATATGATAATGAGCAAACTTGTACTAAGTGCTCTTACACTCCGCATTGGATTGTTGTGTTGATAAGACACCAGATGTACACAAACATTACACTATTTTGCCCGACCAATGACAATGCAAAATGTCAAAATTATCATTTCACTGCATCAATATTCTTTTAAAGAGACATTTCTTTTACTTTTTCATCGTTGTTCATGCCATATGAGATCAGATAGGAACCTGTCACCAGGACTCAATGCCCTGCTTTGTTTGTAGAATGACTAAGGATCTTTTTCTTGTATTATTATGTGGACATATAATAGCACAAATCACTTTGAAAATGTATCACTGGCTTAATTGAAATAAATGCTGTATAGAAAGCATGAAAGGATAGAAGCTATTTGGATGAGATAATTTAAGCATTTTTATTATAGTTATGTATTATTGTTAAAGATTTTTACAAAATATTTCAGGTTATGCAGGATATCTGAGTTCCACATGAATGTGACAAGTATTGTAGGTTGAAAAATTATAATCATCATGTTGTTTTCCCAGACTGGGTCATCGCGATCATTCAGAATTAATTAGGTCTAAAAGATCAAGATAAACATGCAGAGAGCATTATGGGATTGCACTCCTGGTTCTTGGCACCTTCAACGTGATAAACGTCTTCAGCTCGTGTAGCAGAGTGTATAAAAACAAGGCAGAAAATAAATATTAAAAATGTTAATATTAAAAATGTTAAAAATTAATAAATATCAAAATCGTTTCAAATAAATATAAAAACTTTTAAAATTGATGAATATCTGAATATTTTCACATAAGTTGACATAAATTATTTCCTAACACATAAATTGATATAAATTATGATATGTTTTATGGAACTCCTTCCATATATATATGACCTCTAATAACCCTATATGATCTCTAATAGTCTTGTATGACCTCTAATAGTCTTGTATGACCTCTAATAGCCCTACAAGATCTCTAAATAACCCTACATTGACCTCTAACCCTATTAATATTGACCACTAATAACCCTACATGACCTCTAATAGTCCTACATGACCTCTAATAACCCTATATAACCTCTAATAGCCATATATATGGTTATCACTCTGTTTCTTCTTTGTTCCCTGAAGCCCATTATTTTCTCTATGTCAAATTGTAAGTTAAAAGGTAATGAAAGGACTGTATCTAATAATAATCATTATTATAAAAAAACAATTAGTGATGTTCTCAAATTGTTGAACCTGTGACAGGTGAAGGAGATTTCCAAAACTGAAAGGTCAATAACAAAAAATGTTTTATTTAGTTTAAGTTTAATAGAAACATTCCATGTTTTGCTTCTGGCTTGTTGTTATCAATTTAATGGCAGTATATTTATCATTAAAAAAAAATAAAGTGACTCTAAGAAATGCTTATTAATTCATTTTAAATTGAATTTTTAACTTCTAATCTTCTAATTTCCAACTTTTAACCTGAATCTAAAGACCTTGGTGACAAAGTTATGGAGTAAGGTTTTTATCAAATATATTTCAATGATGTCAACAAACCTTTACTAAAAAATAAAGAGTATGAAATGATAATAAGTAACAAAGTAAAGCCAAAGTACAGTCATTATGCTTGGCAATGATAATGATGTTATGAAGCACCACCATGCATGTGGCTATTAAACAAGCTTTCTTCCTATGCACCACTGTCCGTGATATATATTTTTTTGTCTCCGTGATATTGCTCATCTGAGAAGCATTGTAGGCGTGAGGTCCATTCCAAATTTGAAAAAAAGTCAATCCAACCTCGATAGATAAGATTTCCAGGAAAGCAACACAAATCAGGCCCGGCTTCTATGGGTTCACCAACTGGGTAAATTAGACGCAATGAGATGCTAAATGCCATACAGAAATGTTAAATTAATATCACAATGCCACGCCCCCTTTATAATGACATCACACTCAATGACGTCATTATATATATTAAAATAGCAAAGTCATACTTCAAGACAAAACACATGTGGAACATTCAGGGTCTCTTTTTTAAAGGTCATTGGGTTCTGTTATTGTTTTATTTAAGAAAAGTTAAGGAAATCTGTTAGTTGCTGATGGTTATTTTTACAAAGCAACATGACCTTCATCACTTAGAAGATAACGACGTACTCTGAACCAAGGTTCTTTTGGTTCCATGTACTGGTTGTTTGTTATCGAGGGAATCTATGTTTTCATTTTCATCTGCATCCGATATAAACAGCAATTAATTCAACACGATGTGAAATCCAAGATCTAATGTAAATTACCTATCATTTTCAAAAAAATGTTTTTGAGAATATAATATTCATTTCATTTCTTTAATAATTCTTACCAATACCACATGTAAAGGTAATAATATTCCTTCACATGTTTTCGTTTATTTTCTGATCATGCTATTATTGCAAATAGAGAAAAACAGACACTTTCGATACATTATATATATGATACTAAAAAATGTAGTTTATGTAACAAAAGAGTGAGAAAAATATGTTCAGTTCTCAATCTCGCATTGCATGTGTAAGATGGGACGTTATGTGCCGCAATATCAGAGTAATATGTAAAGGTCAAATTACACAAAATTTGAAGGGAATATTTGAATAAAGTTAAAAAACAGCACTCACTTTTCCTCTCGGCGTCTATGATTTCAGGCACGTGTACCATGATGATGTGGTTCTCGGGTCTGTGAATCGTCGCCAGAATCCTGAAACATAAATAAAACATAAAGTGTCATTTCCTCTATACATCTATATATGTACATAGGTACATCTATATATATAAGGGCCACGGGCTGTGGTGCAGTTGGCTTGAGCGCCAGCTTATTAGCACCAGTTCCTCTGTGGTGATCCAAAGGTCATGGGTTCAAACCCCGGCCGTGCTGAGATTGAACTAATGATACAATTTCACATACGAGCTGAGGTCCGTGTCAAAGGGTGAACCCGTTATCCTTGTAAATCTGCGACCGGGCGGGTTGTCATGTCAAGGACCTGCGACATGACAATCCAGTGAGGCAGCACTATATCTGCTATGAGTAGGTCTCATCATGAAATGACTGAAATCATGTTGAAAGTGATGTAAAACCACAAACACACAACAAAATCTATATATAAGTGACAATGTGACAATGAATACCACTGAAATATGTTTAGTTCCTTCATTGCCTCTCTCTTTCTCTTCTGTGAAAAAAAAGAAATAATGAAAAACACATTGACTGATAATCATGATTTGCATGATGACGACTTCCAAGAAGGATTGGACTGAAGTCCTTGCTTGTATTTATTTTATGAAAATAAAAACCAAGTTCTGGATGTGTTCAGGCCTTGACATCAACAGAAAAATGTTTGTTGACCAATTGGGCCACTAGATAGTGAAAATTGGTGACCCAAAAGTTCAGATGATACAAAAAGATGACTGGTGTATGATTTCTGGCCTTAATGTTTTATTTAATATTTTTGGGTCACGAAAAATCTGTGTTTAACACTGGATAAGTGTTAATGTTATTTCTCGCTCACCCAGGTAACTGACCTGGCTGTGGGCTGACATTAATGCACGCCTCCGTTCATCTCACCCAGGTAACTGACCTGGCTGAGGGCTGACATTAATGCACGCCTCCGTTCATCTCACCCAGGTAACTGACCTGGCTGTGGGCTGACATTAATGCACGCCTCCGTTCATCTCACCCAGGTAACTGACCTGGCTGTGGGCTGACATTAATGCACGCCTCCGTTCATTTCCACCCAGGTAACTGACCTGGCTGAGGGCTGACATTAATGCACGCCTCCGTTCATCTCACCCAGGTAACTGACCTGGCTGAGGGCTGACATTAATGCACGCCTCCGTTCATCTCACCCAGGTAACTGACCTGGCGGAGGGCTGACATTAATGCACGCCTCCGTCCATCTCACCCAGGTAACTGACCTGGCTGAGGGCTGACATTAATGCACGCCTCCGTTCATCTCACCCAGGTAACTGACCTGGCTGAGGGCTGACATTAATGCACGCCTCCGTTCATCTCACCCAGGTAACTGACCTGGCTGTGGGCTGACATTAATGCACGCCTCCGTTCATCTCACCCAGGTAACTGACCTGGCTGAGGGCTGACATTAATGCACGCCTCCGTTCATCTCACCCAGGTAACTGACCTGGCTGAGGGCTGACATTAATGCACGCCTCCGTTCATCTCACCCAGGTAACTGACCTGGCTGAGGGCTGACATTAATGCACGCCTCCGTTCATCTCACCCAGGTAACTGACCTGGCTGAGGGCTGACATTAATGCACGCCTCCGTTCATCTCACCCAGGTAACTGACCTGGCTGTGGGCTGACATTAATGCACGCCTCCGTTCATCTCACCCAGGTAACTGACCTGGCTGAGGGCTGACATTAATGCACGCCTCTGTTCATCTCACCCAGGTAACTGACCTGGCTGTGGGCTGACATTAATGCACGCCTCCGTTCATCTCACCCAGGTAACTGACCTGGCTGTGGGCTGACATTAATGCACGCCTCCGTTTATCTCACCCAGGTAACTGACCTTGCTGAGGGCTGACATTAATGCACGCCTCCGTTCATCTCACCCAGGTAACTGACCTGGCTGTGGGCTGACATTAATGCACGCCTCCGTTCATCTCACCATGGTAACTGACCTGGCTGAGGGCTGACATTAATGCACGCCTCCGTTCATCTCACCCAGGTAACTGACCTGGCTGTGGGCTGACATTAATGCACGCCTCCGTTCATCTCACCCTGGTAACTGACCTGGCTGTGGGCTGACATTAATGCACGCCTCCGTTCATCTCACCCAGGTAACTGACCTGGCTGTGGGCTGACATTAATGCACGCCTCCGTTCATCTCACCATGGTAACTGACCTGGCTGAGGGCTGACATTAATGCACGCCTCCGTTCATCTCACCCAGGTAACTGACCTGGCTGTGGGCTGACATTAATGCACGCCTCCGTTCATCTCACCCTGGTAACTGACCTGGCTGTGGGCTGACATTAATGCACGCCTCCGTTCATCTCACCCAGGTAACTGACCTGGCTGTGGGCTGACATTAATGCACGCCTCCGTTCATCTCACCCAGGTAACTGACCTGGCTGAGGGCTGACATTAATGCACGCCTCCGTTCATCTCACCCAGGTAACTGACCTGGCTGTGGGCTGACATTAATGCACGCCTCCGTTCATCTCACCATGGTAACTGACCTGGCTGAGGGCTGACATTAATGCACGCCTCCGTTCATCTCACCCAGGTAACTGACCTGGCTGAGGGCTGACATTAATGCACGCCTCCGTTCATCTCACCCTGGTAACTGACCTGGCTGTGGGCTGACATTAATGCACGCCTCCGTTCATCTCACCCAGGTAACTGACCTGGCTGAGGGCTGACATTAATGCACGCCTCCGTTCATCTCACCCAGGTAACTGACCTGGCTGAGGGCTGACATTAATGCACGCCTCCGTTCATCTCACCCAGGTAACTGACCTGGCTGAGGGCTGACATTAATGCACGCCTCCGTTCATCTCACCCAGGTAACTGACCTGGCTGTGGGCTGACATTAATGCACGCCTCCGTTCATCTCACCCTGGTAACTGACCTGGCTGTGGGCTGACATTAATGCACGCCTCCGTTCATCTCACCCTGGTAACTGACCTGGCGGAGGACTGACATTAATGCACGCCTCCGTTCATCTCACCCTGGTAACTGACCTGGCGGAGGACTGACATTAATGCACGCCGCCGTTCATCTCCACCCCGTTCATCTCACCCTGGTAACTGAGCTGGCTGAGGGCTGACATTAATGCACGCCTCCGTTCATCTCACCCAGGTAACTGACCTGGCTGAGGGCTGACATTAATGCACGTCTTCATCCATCTCCAGCAGACCTTAAATCCCTCTGTTTCACCCGGAGATAATTTTGTCAATTAATCATCTTGGATGCATGTCTGCCTCAAACCCACTGTCAATAAAATTGTCTTTGAAGATCCCCAGTAGCATATAACTTCACCCACATAATAAAAGGTCAACGCAACATTTATATAGAGCTGATTTCAATGTCTGCTCAGAGCACTTGATAGAAACTGGCTCTTTTTATTCATACAATGTTTTATTTGTTTCTTTTTAAGACATTTTCAGCACTATTTGGGCTAAATCAGGTCAGAAACAAGCCTATCATTGGTACATAATGCCCCACCCATTTCAAACAGTGACTGCGATCTTATACTACCAAGGTCGTGAATAAACACAATCACTTTTCCCATAATGCTTTATTGTTAAATCACACTAATGAACTTCTAAGATCCTATGATCTCTTTCAAATTATTACTGTAATTTTGTGTTGATAAGTTTATATGATGTTAAATCAAGTTCTATCATATTTCAAAGCACAAGAGAACAATGACGAGGACAAAGGGCAGACTAATCGCATTAGTCACGTGGCAGGTTATCTGCTTCAGGCTGCTGCAATATTCATCAAGATTTGTCATTGTAATAACATGGAACTTATACATTATCTGAACAAAGCATGCAATCTGAAGAGTCTAATGTGATTATTCTCTCACAATAGCAATGGTTCGCCTGGCCATACTCAAGACCTCCATCTTTAATTTGTTTCCAGATTTGCAATTGTTCAACCTTATAGCATTGTGCTCAGCCGAGAGTTATCAAACCGATCACATATTGTTTCAGCACAGTCTAAGTTTGGTAACACACTTTCCTTTGTCCAGCTGGAGACTTTGCTGGGTGACAGTTGGTCCAGCTGGTAGGAGACTTTGCAGGGTGACAGTTGGTCCAGCTGGTAGTAGGAGACTTTGCTTGGTGACAGTTGGTCCAGCTGGTAGGAGACTGTTTGGTGACAGTTGGTCCAGCTGGTAGGAGACTTTGATTGGTGACATTTGGTCCAGCTGGTAGGAGACTTTGATTGGTGACAGTTGGTCCAGCTGGTAGGAGACATTGCTGGGTGACAGTTGGTCCAGCTGGTAGGAGACTATGCTTGGTGACAGTTGGTCCAGCTGGTAGGAGACTTTGCTTGGTGACAGTTGGTCCAGCTGGTAGGAGACTATGCTTGGTGACAGTTGGTCCAGCTGGTAGGAGACTTTGCTTGGTGACAGTTGGTCCAGCTGGTAGGAGACTTTGTTTGGTGACAGTTGGTCCAGTTGGTAGGAGACATTGTTTGGTGACAGTTGGTCCAGCTGGTAGGAGACTTTGCTTGGTGACAGTTGGTCCAGCTGGTATGAGACTTTGCTGGGTGACAGTTGGTCAAGCTGGTAGGAGACTTTGTTTGGTGACAGTTGGTCCAGTTGGTAGGAGACATTGTTTGGTGACAGTTGGTCCAGCTGGTAGGAGACTATGCTTGGTGACAGTTGGTCCAGCTGGTAGGAGACGTTGTTTGGTGACAGTTGGTCCAGCTGGTAGGAGATTTTGCTTGGTGACAGTTGGTCCAGCTGGTAGGAGACTTTGCTTGGTGACAGTTGGTCCAGCTGGTAGGAGACTTTGTTTGGTGACAGTTGGTCCAGTTGGTAGGAGACTTTGTTTGGTGACAGTTGGTCCAGCTGGTAGGAGACTTTGTTTGGTGACAGTTGGTCCAGCTGGTAGGAGACTTTGCTTGGTGACAGTTGGTCCAGCTGGTAGGAGTCTTTGCTTGGTGACAGTTGGTCCAGCTGGTAGGAGACTTTGCTTGGTGACAGTTGGTCCAGCTGGTAGGAGACTATGCTGGGTGACAGTTGGTCCAGCTGGTAGGAGACTATGCTTGGTGACAGTTGGTCCAGCTGGTAGGAGACTATGTTTGGTGACAGTTGGTCCAGCTGGTAGGAGTCTTTGTTTGGTGACAGTTGGTCCAGCTGGTAGGAGACTTTGCTTGGTGACAGTTGGTATTGCTGGTATGAGACTTTGCTTGGTGACAGTTGGTCCAGCTGGTAGGAGTCTTTGTTTGGTGACAGTTGGTCCAGCTGGTAGGAGTCTTTGTTTGGTGACAGTTGGTCCAGCTGGTAGGAGACTTTGTTTGGTGACTGTTGGTCCAGCTGGTAGGAGTCTTTGTTTGGTGACAGTTGGTCCAGCTGGTAGGAGACTTTGTTTGGTGACTGTTGGTCCAGCTGGTAGGAGTCTTTGTTTGGTGACTGTTGGTCCAGCTGGTAGGAGTCTTTGTTTGGTGACAGTTGGTCCAGCTGGTAGGAGACTTTGCTTGGTGACAGTTGGTCCAGCTGGTAGGAGACTTTGCTTGGTGACAGTTGGTCCAGCTGGTATGAGACTTTGCAGGGTGACAGTTGGTCCAGCTGGTAGGAGACTTTGCTTGGTGACAGTTGGTCCAGCTGGTAGGAGACTTTGCTTGGTGACAGTTGGTCCAGCTGGTAGGAGACTTTGTTTGGTGACAGTTGGTCCAGCTGGTAGGAGACTTTGCTTGGTGACAGTTGGTCCAGCTGGTAGGAGACTTTGCTTGGTGACAGTTGGTCCAGCTGGTAGGAGACTTTGCTTGGTGACAGTTGGTCCAGCTGGTAGGAGACTTTGCTTGGTGACAGTTGGTCCAGCTGGTAGGAGACTATGCTTGGTGACAGTCCAGCTGGTAGGAGACTTTGCTGGGTGACAGTTGGTCCAGCTGGTAGGAGACTTTGCTTGGTGACAGTTGGTCCAGCTGGTAGGAGACTTTGTTTGGTGACAGTTGGTCCAGCTGGTAAGAGACTTTGCTTGGTGACAGTTGGTCCAGCTGGTAGGAGACTTTGCTTGGTGACAGTTGGTCCAGCTGGTAGGAGACTTTGCTTGGTGACAGTTGGTCCAGCTGGTAGGAGACTTTGTTTGGTGACAGTTGGTCCAGCTGGTAGGAGACTATGCTTGGTGACAGTTGGTCCAGCTGGTATGAGACTATGCTTGGTGACAGTTGGTCCAGCTGGTAGAAGACTTTGCTTGGTGACAGTTGGTCCAGCTGGTAGGAGACATTGCTGGGTGACAGTTGGTCCAGCTGGTATGAGACTTTGCAGGGTGACAGTTGGTCCAGCTGGTAGGAGACTTTGCTTGGTGACAGTTGGTCCAGCTGGTAGGAGACTATGCTTGGGTGACAGTTGTCTGATGATAAATAAGTGATCGTGGATAATGGCTGTTGGCAGCATATTTCCACTTGGCCCAGTCGTGTGATAATAGGGGAGTGACACATTACAAGACAGGCAAATGACCTTCCTGATGTAAACACAGCTAATCTGTGACAAAGGCACCAACCATTAGATCTTATCAATAACTCATAAGATCTTATGGATCATAAAGCTTCTTTCTGCTGACAAAATATATTCTCCTCTTGCTATGAATCATTAAAGATAATTAGAGTGATTAATATATTCCTGCTGTGCCGAAAGCAAATAGCATGTTAAAAAAACCTCATTTAGCTTGGATATGTGATAGTTGCTCCTAATCATGTGCATGTCATGTGGGTGACAAATATTACATTTAGGTTATTAATGCCATAGTAATCTCACCTCTCCATGACATCTAGATGCCTTAATGCCATAGTAATCTGACCTCTCCATGACATCTAGATGCCATAATGTCATAGTAATCTGACCTCTCCATGACATCTAGATGCCTTAATGCCATAGTAATCTGACCCCTCCATGACATCTAATTCCCATAATGCCATAGTAATCTGACATCTCCATGACATCTAGATTCCTTAATGACATAGTAATCTAACCCCTCCTTGACATCTAGATGCCATAATGCCATAGTAATCTGACCCCTCCATGACATCTAGATGCCTTAATGCCATAGTAATCTGACCTCTCCATGACATCTAATTCCCATAATGCCATAGTAATCTGACATCTCCATGACATCTAGATTCCTTAATGACATAGTAATCTAACCCCTCCTTGACATCTAGATGCCATAATGCCATAGTAATCTGACCCCTCCATGACATCTAGATGCCTTAATGCCATAGTAATCTGACCTCTCCATGACATCTAGATGCCATAATGTCATAGTAATCTGACCTCTCCATGACATCTAGATGCCTTAATGCCATAGTAATCTGACCTCTCCATGACATCTAGATGCCTTAATGCCATAGTAATCTGACCTCTCCATGACATCTAGATGCCATAATGCCATAGTAATCTGACCTCTCCATGACATCTAGATGCCATAATGCCATAGTAATCTGACCTCTCCATGACATCTAGATGCCTTAATGCCATAGTAATCTGACCTCTCCATGACATCTAGATGCCATAATGCCATAGTAATCTGACCTCTCCATGACATCTAGATGCCATAATGCCATAGTAATCTGACCTCTCCATGACATCTAGATGCCTTAATGCCATAGTAATCTGACCTCTCCATGACATCTAGATGCCATAATGCCATAGTAATCTGACCTCTCCATGACATCTAGATGCCATAATGCCATAGTAATCTGACCCCTCCATGACATCTAGATGCCATAGTAATCTGACCTCTCCGTGACATCTAGATGCCTTAATGCCATAGTAATCTAAGCTCTCCGTGACATCTAGATGCCTTAATGCCATAGTAATCTAAGCTCTCCGTGACATCTAGATGCCATAGTAATCTGACCCCTTCATGACATCTAGATGCCATAGTAATCTGACCCCTTCATGACATCTACATGTAGATGCCATAGTAATCTAAGCTCTCCGTGACATCTAGATGCCATAATGGCTCAGATATCAACTCACTCTGAGGCTAATCTAATGTTTCGTTGAGTTTCACATGCAGCAAACACCCTTTGATCAATAATAATCCAAAAATCTAGTGACTAACGTGTTTCAAGCATTTCCAATGTGTCACAGAACAAGTATTTTCAAGATTCATATAAACCTTAGACTTTAATACAAAATGGTGGTGGTCCTGCCAGAATAATCAAACTTCACTACGGTTGTGAAGTAATCAAATTTGTTTGAAGTCTTTATTTTTCATACATCACAAAAATAATTCTTGGTGAATATCACATTCACAGATTTCAACACAAAGGTTGATTTTAGAGCCATACATATGAGCTATGAAGAGAACATTAGACAAGCCTTGTTAAATCGCGTCTCAGTAGCCTTCTGTGAGATAGAAATCGGAGTATTCATCTGTGTGGTCATGGCATGTTCTGATTATTCTTAGCGCATATCAGATTCAGTGGCAATGTATATGACCCTTGTGGATATCTTTACAAAGCTTGTTGATCAGAAAAACTGGTCCAGGATTAGATAAATGCGAGAAGGATCTAAATCAACCCACACTGGATCTAAAATTGGAATCTTATACATGCAGAAATAATATCATATACAAATGCCTTATATAATATTCCACTGACCGACAATAAACTAAAATAATGTCAAATGTCAAAAATGTCAAATCAGCATTTTCTTGAAGTTGCACGATGAATGATGCTTGTATTGAGACTCCACTTAAAGATATTAATATATATTTCTTTGATATATTTCTTTAAGCTCTCCGTGAGACTACAAGTAGACTACAAGAGGACGAGGCAGTAAAGCAAACAGGATTACTACTCAATATAAACCTGTTTCATTTGAACTGGTTACAGAAGCCTAAGAGATGAGTGCAGTATTAAGATGTTACCTTCCCATCCCTCTGTGTCGGTCCTAATCCCTCCTGGTCCCTTAGTCCCCACCTGATGAGTGCAGTATTAAGATGTTACCTTCCCATCCCTCTCTGTCGGTCCTAATCCCTCCTGGTCCCTTAGTCCCCACCTGATGAGTGCAGTATTAAGATGTTACCTTCCCATCCCTCTGTGTCGGTCCTAATCCCTCCTGGTCACTTAGTCCCCACCTGATGAGTGCAGTATTAAGATGTTACCTTCCCATCCCTCTGTGTCGGTCCTAATCCCTCCTGGTCCCTTAGTCCCCACCTGATGAGTGCAGTATTAAGATGTTACCTTCCCATCCCTCTCTGTCGGTCCTAATCCCTCCTGGTCCCTTAGTCCCCATCTGATGAGTGCAGTATTAAGATGTTACCTTCCCATCCCTCTGTGTCGGTCCTAATCCCTCCTGGTCCCTTAGTCCCCACCTGATGAGTGCAGTATTAAGATGTTACCTTCCCATCCCTCTGTGTTGGTCCTAATCCCTCCTGGTCCCTTAGTCCCCACCTAGTTGTGGAACCCCGACTTGCGTGAGCAGAGCTCTGGAGGCTACGTCGGGTTGTGAGGTGTCCCCTATCACTCGTGAAGAGACAGGTCGCGACACAGTGTCGCGACCTCAGTGTGGAAGGCACACACACTCTACACTTATCATTAAGACATTTCAAAAGTCTTACACATCTGATCTTGCTTTCTGGCAAGTTTCATGTCTGAATAAAATCATTTGAAGAAGTTATTTGGGGTCGCACTTCAGAGGCAGTGAATACCTCCCACTGATGAGCCATCGTAGGTGTTTGGAGTGTGCGTCCTAACACCTACCGATTGGCTGTATCGTAAGCAGGTCAAGGAAAAACCCCAAGTTGGTTGCAATGTAAACCAGTATTCTGTTAGAAGTTTAGTTGTATCGAGTTCCCACAATCGTAAACAAAGATACAAATACACCAGGTGAATAGTTTTAAGTAGCAGAAAATCAACTTTTTTATTTGTGAATCCATATCTGTAAGGAGAATGTCACACTAGATAGGTGGTTTGGAATCTCTTCATGTGTGAATGGGATGACACTGAAACGGTCATATTGCTCCGACCAGCCCTGCCAAAAAGAAACAAGGAGGACCAAATGCCGTTTCTCTTAAACTAGTCCCCACCTGATGAGTGCAGTATTAAGATGTTACCTTCCCATCCCTCTGTGTCGGTCCTAATCCCTCCTGGTCCCTTAGTCCCCACCTGATGAGTGCAGTATTAAGATGTTACCTTCCCATCCCTCTGTGTCGGTCCTAATCCCTCCTGGTCCCTTAGTCCCCACCTGATGAGTGCAGTATTAAGATGTTACCTTCCCATCCCTCTGTGTCGGTCCTAATCCCTCCTGGTCCCTTAGTCCCGACCTGATGAGTGCAGTATTAAGATGTTACCTTCCCATCCCTCTGTGTCGGTCCTAATCCCTCCTGGTCCCTTAGTCCCGACCTGATGAGTGCAGTATTAAGATGTTACCTTCCCATCCCTCTGTGTCGGTCCTAATCCCTCCTGGTCCCTTAGTCCCCACCTGATGAGTGCAGTATTAAGATGTTACCTTCCCATCCCTCTGTGTTGGTCCTAATCCCTCCTGGTCCCTTAGTCCCCACCTGATGAGTGCAGTATTAAGATGTTACCTTCCCATCCCTCTCTGTCGGTCCTAATCCCTCCTGGTCCCTTATTCCCCACCTGATGAGTGCAGTATTAAGATGTTACCTTCCCATCCCTCTGTGTCGGTCCTAATCCCTCCTGGTCCCTTAGTCCCCACCTGATGAGTGCAGTATTAAGATGTTACCTTCCCATCCCTCTGTGTTCGTCCTAATCCCTCCTGGTCACTTAGTCTCCACCTGATGAGTGCAGTATTAAGATGTTACCTTCCCATCCCTCTGTGTCGGTCCTAATCCCTCCTGGTCCCTTAGTCCCCATCTGATGAGTGCAGTATTAAGATGTTACCTTCCCATCCCTCTGTGTCGGTCCTAATCCCTCCTGGTCCCTTAGTCCCCACCTGATGAGTGCAGTATTAAGATGTTACCTTCCCATCCCTCTGTGTCGGTCCTAATCCCTCCTGGTCCCTTAGTCCCCACCTGATGAGTGCAGTATTAAGATGTTACCTTCCCATCCCTCTGTGTTGGTCCTAATCCCTCCTGGTCCCTTAGTGCAGTATTAAGATGTTACCTTCCCATCCCTCTGTGTCGGTCCTAATCCCTCCTGGTCCCTTAGTGCAGTATTAAGATGTTACCTTCCCATCCCTCTGTGTCGGTCCTAATCCCTCCTGGTCCCTTAGTCCCCACCTGATGAGTGCAGTATTAAGATGTTACCTTCCCATCCCTCTGTGTTGGTCCTAATCCCTCCTGGTCCCTTAGTGCAGTATTAAGATGTTACCTTCCCATCCCTCTGTGTCGGTCCTAATCCCTCCTGGTCCCTTAGTGCAGTATTAAGATGTTACCTTCCCATCCCTCTGTGTCGGTCCTAATCCCTCCTGGTCCCTTAGTCTCCACCTGATAAGTGCAGTATTAAGATGTTACCTTCCCATCCCTCTGTGTCGGTCCTCATCCCTCCTGGTCCCTTAGTGCAGTATTAAGATGTTACCTTCCCATCCCTCTCTGTCGGTCCTAATCCCTCCTGGTCCCTTAGTGCAGTATTAAGATGTTACCTTCCCATCCCTCTGTGTCGGTCCTAATCCCTCCTGGTCCCTTAGCCCCCACCTGATGAGTGCAGTATTAAGATGTTACCTTCCCATCCCTCTGTGTCGGTCCTAATCCCTCCTGGTCCCTTATTCCCCACCTGATGAGTGCAGTATTAAGATGTTACCTTCCCATCCCTCTGTGTCGGTCCTAATCCCTCCTGGTCCCTTAGTCCCCACCTGATGAGTGCAGTATTAAGATGTTACCTTCCCATCCCTCTGTGTCGGTCCTAATCCCTCCTGGTCCCTTAGTCCCCACCTGATGAGTGCAGTATTAAGATGTTACCTTCCCATCCCTCTGTGTCAGTCCTAATCCCTCCTGGTCCCTTAGTCCCCACCTGATGAGTGCAGTATTAAGATGTTACCTTCCCATCCCTCCGTGTCGGTCCTAATCCCTCCTGGTCCCTTAGTCCCCACCTGATGAGTGCAGTATTAAGATGTTACCTTCCCATCCCTCCGTGTCGGTCCTAATCCCTCCTGGTCCCTTAGTCCCCACCTGATGAGTGCAGTATTAAGATGTTACCTTCCCATCCCTCTGTGTCGGTCCTAATCCCTCCTGGTCCCTTAGTCCCCACCTGATGAGTGCAGTATTAAGATGTTACCTTCCCATCCCTCTGTGTCGGTCCTAATCCCTCCTGGTCCCTTAGTCCCCATCTGATGAGTGCAGTATTAAGATGTTACCTTCCCATCCCTCTCTGTCGGTCCTAATCCCTCCTGGTCCCTTAGTCCCCACCTGATGAGTGCAGTATTAAGATGTTACCTTCCCATCCCTCTGTGTCAGTCCTAATCCCTCCTGGTCCCTTAGTCCCCACCTGATGAGTGCAGTATTAAGATGTTACCTTCCCATCCCTCTGTGTCGGTCCTAATCCCTCCTGGTCCCTTAGTCCCCACCTGATGAGTGCAGTATTAAGATGTTACCTTCCCATCCCTCTGTGTCGGTCCTAATCCCTCCTGGTCCCTTAGTCCCCACCTGATGAGTGCAGTATTAAGATGTTACCTTCCCATCCCTCTGTGTTGGTCCTAATCCCTCCTGGTCCCTTAGTGCAGTATTAAGATGTTACCTTCCCATCCCTCTGTGTCGGTCCTAATCCCTCCTGGTCCCTTAGTGCAGTATTAAGATGTTACCTTCCCATCCCTCTGTGTCGGTCCTAATCCCTCCTGGTCCCTTAGTCCCCACCTGATGAGTGCAGTATTAAGTTGTTACCTTCCCATCCCTCTGTGTTGGTCCTAATCCCTCCTGGTCCCTTAGTGCAGTATTAAGATGTTACCTTCCCATCCCTCTGTGTCGGTCCTAATCCCTCCTGGTCCCTTAGTGCAGTATTAAGATGTTACCTTCCCATCCCTCTGTGTCGGTCCTAATCCCTCCTGGTCCCTTAGTCTCCACCTGATAAGTGCAGTATTAAGATGTTACCTTCCCATCCCTCTGTGTCGGTCCTAATCCCTCCTGGTCCCTTAGTGCAGTATTAAGATGTTACCTTCACATCCCTCTGTGTCGGTCCTAATCCCTCCTGGTCCCTTAGTGCAGTATTAAGATGTTACCTTCCCATCCCTCTGTGTCGGTCCTAATCCCTCCTGGTCCCTTAGTCCCCACCTGATGAGTGCAGTATTAAGATGTTACCTTCCCATCCCTCTGTGTCGGTCCTAATCCCTCCTGGTCCCTTATTCCCCACCTGATGAGTGCAGTATTAAGATGTTACCTTCCCATCCCTCTGTGTCGGTCCTAATCCCTCCTGGTCCCTTAGTCCCCACCTATTGAGTGCAGTATTAAGATGTTACCTTCCCATCCCTCTCTGTCGGTCCTAATCCCTCCTGGTCCCTTAGTCCCCACCTGATGAGTGCAGTATTAAGATGTTATCTTCCCATCCCTCTGTTTCAGTCCTAATCCCTCCTGGTCCCTTAGTCCCCACCTGATGAGTGCAGTATTAAGATGTTACCTTCCCATCCCTCCGTGTCGGTCCTAATCCCTCCTGGTCCCTTAGTCCCCACCTGATGAGTGCAGTATTAAGATGTTACCTTCCCATCCCTCCGTGTCGGTCCTAATCCCTCCTGGTCCCTTAGTCCCCAACTGATGAGTGCAGTATTAAGATGTTACCTTCCCATCCCTCTCTGTCGGTCCTAATCCCTCCTGGTCCCTTAGTCCCCACCTGATGAGTGCAGTATTAAGATGTTACCTTCCCATCCCTCTGTGTCGGTCCTAATCCCTCCTGGTCCCTTAGTCCCCATCTGATGAGTGCAGTATTAAGATGTTACCTTCCCATCCCTCTCTGTCGGTCCTAATCCCTCCTGGTCCCTTAGTCCCCACCTGATGAGTGCAGTATTAAGATGTTACCTTCCCATCCCTCTGTGTCAGTCCTAATCCCTCCTGGTCCCTTAGTCCCCACCTGATGAGTGCAGTATTAAGATGTTACCTTCCCATCCCTCTGTGTCGGTCCTAATCCCTCCTGGTCCCTTAGTCCCCACCTGATGAGTGCAGTATTAAGATGTTACCTTCCCATCCCTCTGTGTCGGTCCTAATCCCTCCTGGTCCCTTAGTCCCCACCTGATGAGTGCAGTATTAAGATGTTACCTTCCCATCCCTCTGTGTCAGTCCTAATCCCTCCTGGTCCCTTAGTCCCCACCTGATGAGTGCAGTATTAAGATGTTAACTTCCCATCCCTCTCTGTCGGTCCTAATCCCTCCTGGTCCCTTAGTGCAGTATTAAGATGTTACCTTCCCATCCCTCTGTGTCGGTCCTAATCCCTCCTGGTCCCTTAGCCCCCACCTGATGAGTGCAGTATTAAGATGTTACCTTCCCATCCCTCTGTGTCGGTCCTAATCCCTCCTGGTCCCTTATTCCCCACCTGATGAGTGCAGTATTAAGATGTTACCTTCCCATCCCTCTGTGTCGGTCCTAATCCCTCCTGGTCCCTTAGTCCCCACCTGATGAGTGCAGTATTAAGATGTTACCTTCCCATCCCTCTGTGTCGGTCCTAATCCCTCCTGGTCCCTTAGTCCCCACCTGATGAGTGCAGTATTAAGATGTTACCTTCCCATCCCTCTGTGTCAGTCCTAATCCCTCCTGGTCCCTTAGTCCCCACCTGATGAGTGCAGTATTAAGATGTTACCTTCCCATCCCTCCGTGTCGGTCCTAATCCCTCCTGGTCCCTTAGTCCCCACCTGATGAGTGCAGTATTAAGATGTTACCTTCCCATCCCTCCGTGTCGGTCCTAATCCCTCCTGGTCCCTTAGTCCCCACCTGATGAGTGCAGTATTAAGATGTTACCTTCCCATCCCTCTGTGTCGGTCCTAATCCCTCCTGGTCCCTTAGTCCCCACCTGATGAGTGCAGTATTAAGATGTTACCTTCCCATCCCTCTGTGTCGGTCCTAATCCCTCCTGGTCCCTTAGTCCCCATCTGATGAGTGCAGTATTAAGATGTTACCTTCCCATCCCTCTCTGTCGGTCCTAATCCCTCCTGGTCCCTTAGTCCCCACCTGATGAGTGCAGTATTAAGATGTTACCTTCCCATCCCTCTGTGTCAGTCCTAATCCCTCCTGGTCCCTTAGTCCCCACCTGATGAGTGCAGTATTAAGATGTTACCTTCCCATCCCTCTGTGTCGGTCCTAATCCCTCCTGGTCCCTTAGTCCCCACCTGATGAGTGCAGTATTAAGATGTTACCTTCCCATCCCTCTGTGTCGGTCCTAATCCCTCCTGGTCCCTTAGTCCCCACCTGATGAGTGCAGTATTAAGATGTTACCTTCCCATCCCTCTGTGTTGGTCCTAATCCCTCCTGGTCCCTTAGTGCAGTATTAAGATGTTACCTTCCCATCCCTCTGTGTCGGTCCTAATCCCTCCTGGTCCCTTAGTGCAGTATTAAGATGTTACCTTCCCATCCCTCTGTGTCGGTCCTAATCCCTCCTGGTCCCTTAGTCCCCACCTGATGAGTGCAGTATTAAGTTGTTACCTTCCCATCCCTCTGTGTTGGTCCTAATCCCTCCTGGTCCCTTAGTGCAGTATTAAGATGTTACCTTCCCATCCCTCTGTGTCGGTCCTAATCCCTCCTGGTCCCTTAGTGCAGTATTAAGATGTTACCTTCCCATCCCTCTGTGTCGGTCCTAATCCCTCCTGGTCCCTTAGTCTCCACCTGATAAGTGCAGTATTAAGATGTTACCTTCCCATCCCTCTGTGTCGGTCCTAATCCCTCCTGGTCCCTTAGTGCAGTATTAAGATGTTACCTTCACATCCCTCTGTGTCGGTCCTAATCCCTCCTGGTCCCTTAGTGCAGTATTAAGATGTTACCTTCCCATCCCTCTGTGTCGGTCCTAATCCCTCCTGGTCCCTTAGTCCCCACCTGATGAGTGCAGTATTAAGATGTTACCTTCCCATCCCTCTGTGTCGGTCCTAATCCCTCCTGGTCCCTTATTCCCCACCTGATGAGTGCAGTATTAAGATGTTACCTTCCCATCCCTCTGTGTCGGTCCTAATCCCTCCTGGTCCCTTAGTCCCCACCTATTGAGTGCAGTATTAAGATGTTACCTTCCCATCCCTCTCTGTCGGTCCTAATCCCTCCTGGTCCCTTAGTCCCCACCTGATGAGTGCAGTATTAAGATGTTATCTTCCCATCCCTCTGTTTCAGTCCTAATCCCTCCTGGTCCCTTAGTCCCCACCTGATGAGTGCAGTATTAAGATGTTACCTTCCCATCCCTCCGTGTCGGTCCTAATCCCTCCTGGTCCCTTAGTCCCCACCTGATGAGTGCAGTATTAAGATGTTACCTTCCCATCCCTCCGTGTCGGTCCTAATCCCTCCTGGTCCCTTAGTCCCCAACTGATGAGTGCAGTATTAAGATGTTACCTTCCCATCCCTCTCTGTCGGTCCTAATCCCTCCTGGTCCCTTAGTCCCCACCTGATGAGTGCAGTATTAAGATGTTACCTTCCCATCCCTCTGTGTCGGTCCTAATCCCTCCTGGTCCCTTAGTCCCCATCTGATGAGTGCAGTATTAAGATGTTACCTTCCCATCCCTCTCTGTCGGTCCTAATCCCTCCTGGTCCCTTAGTCCCCACCTGATGAGTGCAGTATTAAGATGTTACCTTCCCATCCCTCTGTGTCAGTCCTAATCCCTCCTGGTCCCTTAGTCCCCACCTGATGAGTGCAGTATTAAGATGTTACCTTCCCATCCCTCTGTGTCGGTCCTAATCCCTCCTGGTCCCTTAGTCCCCACCTGATGAGTGCAGTATTAAGATGTTACCTTCCCATCCCTCTGTGTCGGTCCTAATCCCTCCTGGTCCCTTAGTCCCCACCTGATGAGTGCAGTATTAAGATGTTACCTTCCCATCCCTCTGTGTCAGTCCTAATCCCTCCTGGTCCCTTAGTCCCCACCTGATGAGTGCAGTATTAAGATGTTAACTTCCCATCCCTCTCTGTCGGTCCTAATCCCTCCTGGTCCCTTAGTCCCCACCTGATGAGTGCAGTATTAAGATGTTACCTTCCCATCCCTCTGTGTCGGTCCTAATACCTCCTGGTCCCTTAGTCCCCATCTGATGAGTGCAGTATTAAGATATTACCTTCCCATCCCTCTCTGTCGGTCCTAATCCCTCCTGGTCCCTTAGTCCCCACCTGATGAGTGCAGTATTAAGATGTTACCTTCCCATCCCTCTGTGTCGGTCCTAATCCCTCCTGGTCCCTTAGTCCCCACCTGATGAGTGCAGTATTAAGATATTACCTTCCCATCCCTCTGTGTCGGTCCTAATCCCTCCTGGTCCCTTAGTCCCCACCTGATGAGTGCAGTATTAAGATGTTACCTTCCCATCCCTCTCTGTCGGTCCTAATCCCTCCTGATCCCTTAGTCCCCACCTGATGAGTGCAGTATTAAGATGTTACCTTCCCATCCCTCTGTGTCGGTCCTAATCCCTCCTGGTCCCTTAGTCCCCATCTGATGAGTGCAGTATTAAGATGTTACCTTCCCATCCCTCTCTGTCGGTCCTAATCCCTCCTGGTCCCTTAGTCCCCACCTGATGAGTGCAGTATTAAGATGTTACCTTCCCATCCCTCTGTGTCAGTCCTAATCCCTCCTGGTCCCTTAGTCCCCACCTGATGAGTGCAGTATTAAGATGTTACCTTCCCATCCCTCTGTGTCGGTCCTAATCCCTCCTGGTCCCTTAGTCCCCACCTGATGAGTGCAGTATTAAGATGTTACCTTCCCATCCCTCTGTGTCGGTCCTAATCCCTCCTGGTCCCTTAGTCCCCACCTGATGAGTGCAGTATTAAGATGTTACCTTCCCATCCCTCTGTGTCAGTCCTAATCCCTCCTGGTCCCTTAGTCCCCACCTGATGAGTGCAGTATTAAGATGTTAACTTCCCATCCCTCTCTGTCGGTCCTAATCCCTCCTGGTCCCTTAGTCCCCACCTGATGAGTGCAGTATTAAGATGTTACCTTCCCATCCCTCTGTGTCGGTCCTAATACCTCCTGGTCCCTTAGTCCCCACCTGATGAGTGCAGTATTAAGATATTACCTTCCCATCCCTCTCTGTCGGTCCTAATCCCTCCTGGTCCCTTAGTCCCCACCTGATGAGTGCAGTATTAAGATGTTACCTTCCCATCCCTCTGTGTCGGTCCTAATCCCTCCTGGTCCCTTAGTCCCCACCTGATGAGTGCAGTATTAAGATATTACCTTCCCATCCCTCTGTGTCGGTCCTAATCCCTCCTGGTCCCTTAGTCCCCACCTGATGAGTGCAGTATTAAGATATTACCTTCCCATCCCTCTCTGTCGGTCCTAATCCCTCCTGGTCACTTAGTCCCCACCTGATGAGTGCAGTATTAAGATGTTACCTTCCCATCCCTCTGTGTCGGTCCTAATCCCTCCTGGTCACTTAGTCTCCACCTGATGAGTGCAGTATTAAGATGTTACCTTCCCATCCCTCTGTGTCGGTCCTAATCCCTCCTGGTCCCTTAGTCTCCACCTGATGAGTGCAGTATTAAGATGTTACCTTCCCATCCCTCTCTGTCGGTCCTAATCCCTCCTGGTCCCTTAGTCCCCACCTGATGAGTGCAGTATTAAGATGTTACCTTCCCATCCCTCTGTGTCGGTCCTAATCCCTCCTGGTCCCTTAGTCCCCACCTGATGAGTGCAGTATTAAGATGTTACCTTCCCATCCCTCTCTGTCGGTCCTAATCCCTCCTGGTCCCTTAGTGCAGTATTAAGATGTTACCTTCCCATCCCTCTGTGTCGGTCCTAATCCCTCCTGGTCCCTTAGTCCCCACCTGATGAGTGCAGTATTATGATGTTACCTTCCCATCCCTCTGTGTCAGTCCTAATCCCTCCTGGTCCCTTAGTCCCCACCTGATGAGTGCAGTATTAAGATGTTACCTTCCCATCCCTCTGTGTCGGTCCTAATCCCTCCTGGTCCCTTAGTCCCCACCTGATGAGTGCAGTATTAAGATGTTACCTTCCCATCCCTCTGTGTCGGTCCTAATCCCTCCTGGTCCCTTAGTCCCCACCTGATGAGTGCAGTATTAAGATGTTACCTTCCCATCCCTCTCTGTCGGTCCTAATCCCTCCTGGTCCCTTAGTCCCCACCTGATGAGTGCAGTATTAAGATGTTACCTTCCCATCCCTCTGTGTCGGTCCTAATCCCTCCTGGTCACTTAGTCTCCACCTGATGAGTGCAGTATTAAGATGTTACCTTCCCATCCCTCTGTGTCGGTCCTAATCCCTCCTGGTCCCTTAGTCCCCACCTGATGAGTGCAGTATTAAGATGTTACCTTCCCATCCCTCTGTGTCGGTCCTAATCCCTCCTGGTCCCTTAGTCCCCACCTGATGAGTGCAGTATTAAGATGTTACCTTCCCATCCCTCTGTGTCGGTCCTAATCCCTCCTGGTCCCTTAGTCCCCACCTGATGAGTGCAGTATTAAGATGTTAGCTTCCCATCCCTCTCTGTCGGTCCTAATCCCTCCTGGTCCCTTAGTCCCCACCTGATGAGTGCAGTATTAAGATGTTACCTTCCCATCCCTCTGTGTCGGTCCTAATCCCTCCTGGTCCCTTAGTCCCCACCTGATGAGTGCAGTATTAAGATGTTACCTTCCCATCCCTCTGTGTCGGTCCTAATCCCTCCTGGTCCCTTAGTGCAGTATTAAGATGTTACCTTCCCATCCCTCTGTGTCAGTCCTAATCCCTCCTGGTCCCTTAGTCCCGACCTGATGAGTGCAGTATTAAGATGTTACCTTCCCATCCCTCTCTGTCGGTCCTAATCCCTCCTGGTCACTTAGTCCCCACCTGATGAGTGCAGTATTAAGATGTTACCTTCCCATCCCTCTGTGTCGGTCCTAATCCCTCCTGGTCCCTTAGTCCCCACCTGATGAGTGCAGTATTAAGATGTTACCTTCCCATCCCTCTGTGTTGGTCCTAATCCCTCCTGGTCCCTTAGTCCCCACCTGATGAGTGCAGTATTAAGATGTTACCTTCCCATCCCTCTGTGTCGGTCCTAATCCCTCCTGGTCCCTTAGTGCAGTATTAAGATGTTACCTTCCCATCCCTCTGTGTCGGTCCTAATCCCTCCTGGTCCCTTAGTCCCCACCTGATGAGTGCAGTATTAAGATGTTAACTTCCCATCCCTCTCTGTCGGTCCTAATCCCTCCTGGTCCCTTAGTCCCCACCTGATGAGTGCAGTATTAAGATGTTACCTTCCCATCCCTCTGTGTCGGTCCTAATACCTCCTGGTCCCTTAGTCCCCATCTGATGAGTGCAGTATTAAGATATTACCTTCCCATCCCTCTCTGTCGGTCCTAATCCCTCCTGGTCCCTTAGTCCCCACCTGATGAGTGCAGTATTAAGATGTTACCTTCCCATCCCTCTGTGTCGGTCCTAATCCCTCCTGGTCCCTTAGTCCCCACCTGATGAGTGCAGTATTAAGATATTACCTTCCCATCCCTCTGTGTCGGTCCTAATCCCTCCTGGTCCCTTAGTCCCCACCTGATGAGTGCAGTATTAAGATATTACCTTCCCATCCCTCTCTGTCGGTCCTAATCCCTCCTGGTCACTTAGTCCCCACCTGATGAGTGCAGTATTAAGATGTTACCTTCCCATCCCTCTGTGTCGGTCCTAATCCCTCCTGGTCACTTAGTCTCCACCTGATGAGTGCAGTATTAAGATGTTACCTTCCCATCCCTCTGTGTCGGTCCTAATCCCTCCTGGTCCCTTAGTCTCCACCTGATGAGTGCAGTATTAAGATGTTACCTTCCCATCCCTCTCTGTCGGTCCTAATCCCTCCTGGTCCCTTAGTCCCCACCTGATGAGTGCAGTATTAAGATGTTACCTTCCCATCCCTCTGTGTCGGTCCTAATCCCTCCTGGTCCCTTAGTCCCCACCTGATGAGTGCAGTATTAAGATGTTACCTTCCCATCCCTCTCTGTCGGTCCTAATCCCTCCTGGTCCCTTAGTGCAGTATTAAGATGTTACCTTCCCATCCCTCTGTGTCGGTCCTAATCCCTCCTGGTCCCTTAGTCCCCACCTGATGAGTGCAGTATTAAGATGTTACCTTCCCATCCCTCTGTGTCAGTCCTAATCCCTCCTGGTCCCTTAGTCCCCACCTGATGAGTGCAGTATTAAGATGTTACCTTCCCATCCCTCTGTGTCGGTCCTAATCCCTCCTGGTCCCTTAGTCCCCACCTGATGAGTGCAGTATTAAGATGTTACCTTCCCATCCCTCTGTGTCGGTCCTAATCCCTCCTGGTCCCTTAGTCCCCACCTGATGAGTGCAGTATTAAGATGTTACCTTCCCATCCCTCTCTGTCGGTCCTAATCCCTCCTGGTCCCTTAGTCCCCACCTGATGAGTGCAGTATTAAGATGTTACCTTCCCATCCCTCTGTGTCGGTCCTAATCCCTCCTGGTCACTTAGTCTCCACCTGATGAGTGCAGTATTAAGATGTTACCTTCCCATCCCTCTGTGTCGGTCCTAATCCCTCCTGGTCCCTTAGTCCCCACCTGATGAGTGCAGTATTAAGATGTTACCTTCCCATCCCTCTGTGTCGGTCCTAATCCCTCCTGGTCCCTTAGTCCCCACCTGATGAGTGCAGTATTAAGATGTTACCTTCCCATCCCTCTGTGTCGGTCCTAATCCCTCCTGGTCCCTTAGTCCCCACCTGATGAGTGCAGTATTAAGATGTTAGCTTCCCATCCCTCTCTGTCGGTCCTAATCCCTCCTGGTCCCTTAGTCCCCACCTGATGAGTGCAGTATTAAGATGTTACCTTCCCATCCCTCTGTGTCGGTCCTAATCCCTCCTGGTCCCTTAGTCCCCACCTGATGAGTGCAGTATTAAGATGTTACCTTCCCATCCCTCTGTGTCGGTCCTAATCCCTCCTGGTCCCTTAGTGCAGTATTAAGATGTTACCTTCCCATCCCTCTGTGTCAGTCCTAATCCCTCCTGGTCCCTTAGTCCCGACCTGATGAGTGCAGTATTAAGATGTTACCTTCCCATCCCTCTCTGTCGGTCCTAATCCCTCCTGGTCACTTAGTCCCCACCTGATGAGTGCAGTATTAAGATGTTACCTTCCCATCCCTCTGTGTCGGTCCTAATCCCTCCTGGTCCCTTAGTCCCCACCTGATGAGTGCAGTATTAAGATGTTACCTTCCCATCCCTCTGTGTTGGTCCTAATCCCTCCTGGTCCCTTAGTCCCCACCTGATGAGTGCAGTATTAAGATGTTACCTTCCCATCCCTCTGTGTCGGTCCTAATCCCTCCTGGTCCCTTAGTGCAGTATTAAGATGTTACCTTCCCATCCCTCTGTGTCGGTCCTAATCCCTCCTGGTCCCTTAGTCCCCACCTGATGAGTGCAGTATTAAGATGTTACCTTCCCATCCCTCTGTGTCGGTCCTAATCCCTCCTGGTCCCTTAGTCCCCACCTGATGAGTGCAGTATTAAGATGTTACCTTCCCATCCCTCTGTGTCGGTCCTAATCCCTCCTGGTCCCTTAGTCCCCACCTGATGAGTGCAGTATTAAGATGTTACCTTCCCATCCCTCTGTGTTGGTCCTAATCCCTCCTGGTCCCTTAGTCCCCACCTGATGAGTGCAGTATTAAGATGTTACCTTCCCATCCCTCTCTGTCGGTCCTAATCCCTCCTGGTCCCTTAGTCCCCACCTGATGAGTGCAGTATTAAGATGTTACCTTCCCATCCCTCTGTGTTGGTCCTAATCCCTCCTGGTCCCTTAGTCTCCACCTGATGAGTGCAGTATTAAGATGTTACCTTCCCATCCCTCTGTGTCGGTCCTAATCCCTCCTGGTCCCTTAGTCCCCACCTGATGAGTGCAGTATTAAGATGTTACCTTCCCTCCCGGTCACTTAGTCCCGACCTGATTTAGCTGCTAATGTCAGGTCTTCTCCAAAGGTGAAAGGCAAACAGGTGACGGTAATCCCCACTGGCCTCATCCATGTTTCTATTCCACTTTCATGTCCGACCATCATCATCATCATCATCATCATCATCAGTTTTATATATTGTATTAACAAAACATATTGCATGCATTTTTGATACTGCCCAAATTCTCTGACATTTAACCTGATTTATTTGTTTATCTATTTTTTTGCCACACTGAACATTCAAGTTGCCTTTGTTTCCTTAAATAGACCTTAAATTGTACTCTGCCTAGCTTGTGGTGCGTCATATGCCACTAAACAAGTTACCGGCAATTCAGCTCAAATCAGTTAGGGAATTCTTGGTTCAAACTTAAACTTTAACCCTGGCATCGCAATTTCCTTACAATCTGAGTTAAATATGTACCTTGATTCCCATTGCTTGAAATAAATATGCTGGATATTAAGTACCTGGATTTTCGACCAATTAACAACGAATAAACATAAACAGCAAATGACATGTCTATGGATGCAATCGCCACATGTTTCAATATCATTCTCTAATGCAATATACATGAAACTGATGAGGGGCATGGCCTGACATGAAAATGGAATATAAACATGCATTGAAGCTGTGATCATTTCACAGTACTATTTATTATGGACGGCAAGCAATCATGTTGGACAACGAGAAATATTTTTTTTACAAAATCAAAACACAGAAATTGCTGATGTTTTTTCCTCATCAGATATCCAGTCTATTGCCAGGCTTGTCACATCCATAATGTGCTATCAACCTCGGTCTTATAAATAAGTGTTTCTGACAGATCTATGAAGACAACACATTATAACAAATAAGTCTTTAAAAAAAAAAGAATTTGTATGCAATTTCGTTTTTGAAAATGATATTCATATTTCTCCATCACCCAAATATCGAATGGCCTGGCCGTAAATCTCGCCAAATGCCATCTGAGGATGCGTTGGATTATGAAAATCTAATGTGACGTAGACAATCTTTGTTTCCAAGCGGATTTGCAAACTGCTAAAAGAAGGAAACGTGCATGGTTCGGAGCACCACCATCCCAAGCTCGCTATGTGAGAGTACAAATTGAATGCATCACAGAATGTACACAGAAATCTCTGACATATACGCACCAGCCCTCTGATCACTATATATGCAATTTTTTGTAATATAGTCTATATAATTATACAAATTTATCATTGCTCTAAGAATTGCATCCAAAAATATGAGACTATGAAACAAGACATATAATTATGTTGCTATAACTGACAGACAGACTGCAATGTTTTACCATATATGGACATTGTTAATATCAATAACACATGGCTTATTCTGTCTGAGGTATTTTATCCAGGCACTTTGATATTTTATCCAGGCACTTTGAGGTATTTTATCCAGGCACTTTGAGGTAGTTTATCCAGGCACTTTGAGGTATTTAATCCAGGCACTTTGAGGTATTTAATCCAGGCACTTTGAGGTATTTTATCCAGGCACTTTGAGGTATTTTATCCAGGTACTTTGAGGTATTTTATCCAGGCACTTTGAGGTATTTTATCCAGGCACTTTGAGGTATTTAATCCAGGCACTTTGAGGTATTTAATCCAGGCACTTTGAGGTTTTTTATCCAGGCACTTTGAGGTATTTTATCCAGGCACACGATGGAGTCGCCTTCCCCGCCAGCAGGTGATCTCCTCAGTATCATATCACGCTCCTTATCGCAAGGGACTGAATGCCCACACTGAGGCAGATACAATAATGCCTCCCGGAGCAGGAGTGGGAGAGCTCTGAACGGTGGCGGACGGTAAATCCGGACAATTTGCGACAGCTCGCAACATAACCAGACACTAAATCGCAGCCAAATCGAGTGATATTTGAGCATTGCAATACAGTGGACAATGGCGAGATTGAAAAAGTTTTCTTTATTCATAATATATCAACTGCTATATCTATATTCTGGGGAAATAACACATTCATCAGTTACATATTTAAGTATCTAATCATCTGGAACTGAATTTTAACAAATACACTGACGACTTTTAAAGCAGGAATGTGTCCCAGTTTAATTTTGCATAAAAGAGTGATCCAGACAAAGGGGCACAAATATTACTGTAAAAATCTACTATAAAATGTGTACCATCATATTTAAACACTGCTACGATTTGATTTTAATGCCTTTTGGGAGAAGTCAAGAAGTCCTTATATAATAGAACCACCCGGATTGGTTCAGAATTGGTTCAGAATAAGGCTGTGTTTCCATATGTGCAGTGCATCATGCAGCGCGTCATGCAGAGCGTCATGCAGTGCGTCAATTTTTTTACGCACACCATTCCGAACAATGCAGGTGTTTCCATGTATGCGTATTGGCCGTCCGTAATGACGTCCGTAAGCAAATTGACGCATAGCCTTTCGCATAGGGTAGCGAATGAAAATCTGACGCATAAGGTGACGCATAGGTTTCCCATAGGTTGCAAGCCTAATTTTGGCGCCAAATTGGAAGTTTGACCGTGAACATCACAAAATTGACGCATACATGTGAACACTGCATGACGCTCTGCATGACGCGCTGCATCACGGACTGCATTACGGACTGCACATATGGAAACACAGCTTAATGGTATGACATCATACCATGACATCACACCATGACATCACACCATGACATCACACCGTGACATCATACCATGACATCATACCATGACATCACACCATGACATCACACCATGACATCACACCGTGACGTCATACCGTGACATCATACTGTGACATCAGACCATGAAATCACACCATGACATCACACCATGACATCATACTGTGGTGACATCATACCATGACATCATACTGTGACATCACACCATGACATCACACCATGACATCACACCATGACATCACACCATGTAGATGATCTACTGTAGGATACATCTTTAAGATTGAAACATCTAAAAATTTTCATATCTTTCCTATCTTTTAATGGATATTCCCATCTTGATGCTTAATTGTCTCTGTCAACATAACTGTCCCTCGATCAGGTTTCAGGTTGTCTGCAACAATATTTATAAATATGTGGCCAATCTCTTACCATGATATGAAAATATAATTCTTGTGACACTAATAAATTAAGGCCTTCTCTCGGTTGGATGTACAGAGAATGTGATTGAAAAGATACATTGTTATCCATGTGTACTTTGAATGACTAAAATTGTATATCTTAACCCGACGTCTCAGAGATAATTGTTTAATTTCCGTCTCAAACTAGAGTACCTGATGAGACTGTTAAGAGAGCAGAGTACGAACGCGTCCATTACATTCCTGAGTACCTATCATCATGAAATCTACTTAGGACCACAGTCGACTCTTTTCAGGACGGTAAATTCTCGCAAGAAAATAACCTTTCCAGACTCGGTCATCAAAAGCCTCTTGAAACTAGGAGATGTGTTCTGGGATTTGTAATTCTGATGTCATTGATAGTTCTTTGGCAGGTGACATATTCAACACGGGCAGATGGAAGTGTCTGCCGGAAGCAAAAGTTGCGGCAAAGGTCATTGGCCTCACTTAAAGCATTTTCAAGCTTCACCCTCCATGACAGTCACAACTGCCACCACTGAATGGAGAGTGATAGCAGCGACATGGTACTCCTATTGACAGGATGAAGGTATGGAAAGGAACAAATAACACTGCAATGTCGCTCAATTTACACCTAATAACTGTGATGGTTTTTGACCAATGACCTTTAACTGTCAAATGGTCTCAATAATCTTGCTGCAGCCAGCACTTATAGAGTGGCTTAAGTTCCTTCTGCAGAGCTCATCATCGAATATGACATCATGCTCCCTCTGTACCTTCAGACCTCTATGACATCGGACCTCTATGACATCGAACCTCTATGACGTCGGACCTCTATGACATCGGACCTCTATGACGTCGGACCTCTATGACGTCGGACCTCTATGACATCGGACCTCTGTGACATCGGACCTCTGTGACATCGGACCTCTATGACATCAGACCTCTATGACGTCGGACCTCTATGACGTCGGACCTCTATGACGTCGGACCTCTATGACGTCGGACCTCTATGACGTCGGACCTCTATGACATCGGACCTCTATGACATCGGACCTCTATGACATCGGACCTCTATGACATCGGACCTCTATGACATCAGACCTCTGTGACATCATGCTCCCTCTGGCCTCTATGACATCATGTTCCCTCTGCACCATCAGACCTACATATCAGAGTGGTGCAGGATACGAGTTGTGGTTGGCCATTACAAGATAAGTGACCAACAGTGTGAAAGACATGGTAATAATGACATATATGTGTATCTTATCCAGGGTGGGATGGCACTTATGATCTCATGTGTCTGTGCATCCTGGCATCTGATATGTCTAGCCTGCTCGAGTCCATACCGTTCTGAGCAGCATAGAGTTAGGCCACATCAACCCCTGTCATTGTATCTATTTAGAGCAATCACATGTTTCTTCAAAGAATATATTTTTTTATTATCTTTTTCTGTTAAGGTTCAAATGGAGTTCACTTCATCAGGTTACTATCATGGCTTTTCTCTCACCTTCATAGTACAAACTTAGACTGGTTTACTGTCTCGGTCTGTTGTCTTGGCACAAATATAAACAGCCAATGTTACATACAACATTTGCAGCTCCACAGTCATTTGTCATATAAAATATGACATAAAATATCATCAACATCAATGTACCTCATACATAATAGTAATATTCTATTGTAAGGTACTTAATACAAAATTTATGTATTCGTCGTAATATGATCACAGAGCTGAGGATGTGCTCATAATCAAAACAAAGTCACTGATAAAAAATGTTTAAGTGCAAACAAGGCCATATCTAAAAGACAGAAGTGTTGGAGATGTTCCCCCAAGTGGGGGCAGCTTTTTAACTTTGGTGTTTTGATGTAAATAATGCACGGCTGTAGATAGAATCCCAGGAGATACCTGAGAGAGACACGTCTGACCTTGACCTTCTCTACCACACAGAACCAGTTCCAAAGTAATTCGCAACATTTTTTGTACAAATTCAATTTTCACATCACATATCATTCAAATGAGTGTAAATCAAACAACTGATTAAATTCCTCTTAAAAGCAGAAAGAATGAATGAATGAATGAATGAATGAAAATATATATATATATATATATATATATATATATATATATATATATATATATATATATATATATATATATATATATATATTATACAAATATGGACCTAACTTTCCGAAGGTCCATAAAAAGTCATATTGCACGACACCCAGGTCCATATTTGTTTTATTCTATGATCACTGTGTTAATTACTGCCATTGTTGGTTTAATTCTAAAAGTGAGAACTGAAAAGGACGAGTTTGTCTGTATGGTGACGTCATTATAGGGCTTCCCCAACATTTCCCACGAGTTTGTCTGTATGGTGACGTCATGGAATTCCCCATCAGTGCAGTGGAAAGTATATAGACGTGCAATATAATGCATCTCGTCAATAAAACAATTTAGAGAAGCTCATGTGACCAGGAATTGACCAATCACAGCACAGAATACTCAGTGATCATAGAATAAATAAATATATATATATATATATATATATATATATATATATATATATATATATATATATATATATATATATATATATATATATATGCTACAGGCATGTATTATAACTACCATTTGTTAATATGAAGAAAAACATATTATATCTAGATGAAATCAACAAATGTATGAAACAAATAAAGTCAGAAATAGCACTCCCTATATAGAATGGTTACATATCAGTCCAGCAGCGTGAATCCTGGGATATATAATACTGATAAGTGTTATTTCAAAGCAGCCAATGTCAACCAGCTTGACGCCTACAGGTTTATAAGTTGAAGAACGGTCCACAGGTCTGATATAATGTCACGTACACAGAGATATGTCTGTCAAAGACACCTCCATACTGATACAATATTGAGATGACCAGGACATCCAATCAAAAAGCATTAAAACTTTGATCTGGGAAATGGGTTGAAAAACATGAGTCACCTCATATATACATGTATATACATGTAAGCTGTGGGGCTGTGGGGCTGTGGGGTAGTGGGCTGTGGAGCTGTGGGGCTGTGGGGCTGTGGAACTGTGTTTTGCCAAAGTTGCCAGATTATATATTTGTTTTAAGACCATATAATTAATCTCAGTAGCGTGGCATGACATCAGAACGGAGGTGTCTTGGGAGACATTCTATCTCTGGGCTAGATATTATGTCAGGTCTGCACTCTGAAATATATTGCCAGCCAAATCTATTGCCAGTCAAACCTATTGCCAGTCAAACCTATTGCCAGTCAAACCTATTGCCAGGAGGGTTAATATGACAATATGGACAAGACATGCATGTAAGACCATTACCCATGATGCACTGGGTTTCCATATAAGGACATCATTAGTGTTCACAATGTAAGACTTCTTCTGTGTGTTCTAAGCCAGACTTCACACAACATGGGACCTTTGCTGATTCTCAGATGATTCTCAGATGATTCTCAGATGATTCCCAGATGATTCTCAGATGATTCTCTCTCAGTCACATAATCACCTTTACTGCAAGCAATCTAAAGTCTTGAGGATCTACAGTAACTGTTCCATACACTCTAACATATATCTATGCCATAGTCTTGTAATTATTTCAAATAAATGATAAATTATTTCAATGTATATTCTCAATTGTGATGTTGTATTGTCACATATCAAAAGCTGTTCCTTGCTCTGGTCAACTGCCGCAATATAAATGCGTTGACAGCCTGTGGTCAATGTATGGAAATATAAACCTTGTTATACAAATGTATTAAAGCTTCTGGTCTATGGATTGGTTTTGTTTATTTGTTTATTTGGGGTTTTACATCACTTTCAACATTAATTCGGTCATTTCATGATGAGACCTACTTGTAGCAGATATAGTGCTGCCTCACTGAATTGTCATGTCGCATGTCCTTGACATGACAACCCACCCGGTCACAGATTTACAAGGACAACGGGTCAACCCTTGAGGCATGGGCCTCAGCTCATGTGGGAAATTGTATCATGAGTTCAATCTTGGCACGGCCGGGGTTCGACCCCACGACCATTGGATCACCACAGAAGAACTGGTGCTAATAAGCTGGCGCTCTAACCAACTGAGTCACGGCCCGTGGCCTCTATGGATTGGATACAGTGAACGCGATAGTAAAGATACAATCTGAACCGTGTGTAATTTGATTAACTATGGTGTGTGCATCTCTATGCAGTGTCTATTGTCAGATAACAATAAGTTCCATCTTAAAACTAGAATTACTTGTCAAGACTGATGAGAGAGCAGGGTACAATCCAGTCTGGTTCAAATCCCAGCCAGTCACTATCAGCCACTATGAGCAAACATTGTCTGGAATCAGTGCTTTAAAAATATTACTTTTTCTTTTTATTCCATTTCTGAGTACCTGCTCATATTGTGAAATATACTAGTCTTATGGTAAATTCTCACAAGCAAGAAACGTCTCCTGACAAAACAGACAAGGTACTCTGCATTACAGAGGAAGTATTCAATGACGACCTCTGCAGTCATTGTACTATATTTGATACCATTCTAAATTTGGAATTGCCCAAGTTATAAATACTTGCCTTGCTCACAAAGATATCATCAAATCTGAATTGACCAACATCAGATTATAAATTGTAATCAGGTGTCAGACACATAAACTGACCTATCAGTACAGCTGAAATCAGAATGTATTTCAGTTTGCATTTATTCCCTGCCAATCAGTTCACAGCCACATTTTTCTGAATATTGATGACTTGCAGTCGATTCCATGCCCACATTTACATCTTTGGTGGCAGGGACTGATGTGATAGAGAAGTCCTGTTTTGGAGGGTAACACTCAGTAAGTCTGTTGAATATCTGAAATATGTTCTGGGATTTGTACTCCTGATGCCAATGATAGTTCTTTGGAGTAAAATGCAGAGAAGAAATGTCTGCTGGAAGCAGAGGTTGCAACAAAGGTCATTTTCATTGGTCAGACCTTTTTCATGTTTCACCCATTTGTCCCTCCCCTGACAACCACCCCCACCAACGGATCGCAATCACACCATATTGATCCTGACAGGATGAAGGTAAAGTAGGCAACACATAATAACGCTAAAATGTCTCTTTAAAATCTATACAGTTATCAGTGATAATAGACCAATGATTCTCCATAAAATGTCTCTTGAGATCTAATGGTCTTGTCAATCTCTCTGCAGCCCGTCAGAACTGAAGTGTACTGCTCTAAGGTCAGAGGCAAATGATTGGTAATGTTGGCAGCAAGTTCCCTGTGTGCATCTCACCGTCAGACCCCTATATGAGCTCTTGACACAGCTCGAAAGTAGATCTGCGATTGGCCTGTGATAAAAGGTTGAAAGACACGGTGACAATGACATATCAGTTTCTTGTCCTGAGCAACCAAGAGTGAGGCCGCATTAACCCCCTGTCCTCCATGTACTAATCTGTACTGAGCAACCAAGAGTGAGGCCGCATTAACCCCCTGTCCTCCATGTACTAATCTGTACTGAGTAACCAAGAGTGAGGTCACATTAACCCCCTGTCCTCCATGTACTAATCTGTACTCAGCCACCAAGAGTGAGGTCACATTAACCCCCTGTCCTCCATGTACTAATCTGTACTCAGCAACCAAGAGTGAGGCCGCATTAACCCCCTGTCCTCCATGTACTAATCTGTACTGAGCAACCAAGAGTGAGGTCACATTAACCCCCTGTCCTCCATGTACTAATCTGTACTCAGCAACCAAGAGTGAGGCCGCATTAACCCCCTGTCCTCCATGTACTAATCTGTACTCAGCCACCAAGAGTGAGGCCACATTAACCCCCTGTCCTCCATGTACTAATCTGTACTCAGCAACCAAGAGTGAGGCCGCATTAACCCCCTGTCCTCCATGTACTAATCTGTACTCAGCCACCAAGAGTGAGGTCACATTAACTCCCTGTCCTCCATGTACTAATCTGAACTCAGCAACCAAGAGTGAGGCCGCATTAACCCCCTGTCCTCCATGTACTAATCTCTAATGAGCAACCAAGAGTGAGGTCGCATTAACCCCCTGTCCTCCATGTACTAATCTGTACTGAGCCACCAAGAGTGAGGCCGCATTAACCCCCTGTCCTCCATGTACTAATCTGTACTCAGCCACCAAGAGTGAGGCCACATTAACCCCCTGTCCTCCATGTACTAATCTGTACTGAGTAACCAAGAGTGAGGTCACATTAACCCCCTGTCCTCCATGTACTAATCTGTACTCAGCCACCAAGAGTGAGGTCACATTAACCCCCTGTCCTCCATGTACTAATCTGAACTCAGCAACCAAGAGTGAGGTCGCATTAACCCCCTGTCCTCCATGTACTAATCTCTAATGAGCAACCAAGAGTGAGGTCGCATTAACCCCCTGTCCTCCATGTACTAATCTGTACTGAGCCACCAAGAGTGAGGCCGCATTAACCCCCTGTCCTCCATGTACTAATCTGTACTCAGCCACCAAGAGTGAGGCCACATTAACCCCCTGTCCTCCATGTACTAATCTGTACTGAGCAACCAAGAGTGAGGCCGCATTAACCCCCTGTCCTCCATGTACTAATCTGTACTCAGCCACCAAGAGTGAGGCCGCATTAACCCCCTGTCCTCCATGTACTAATCTGTACTCAGCCACCAAGAGTGAGGCCGCATTAACCCCCTGTCCTCCATCACAGGTTTCTTGTCATTTATAACAATCATGTTTTATACTTCTGCTACTATCTACTATTTGGTTTTTACTTCCGGTAGTGCATTACCTGCGAGGCCCTTATTGACCTAATTAATATTGAATGGCCTAGTGTTAACGCGACTCAGTCACATGTCATTGATTCGGGATCTGTTGACTCTTCTCCCCTGCTTATTTCCTGTAACTTATCGGTTCAACTTCCAACTGGAAACATAGTCCCATACAGCATGATTGTATGTGGCAAATATTTGGAAGCAATATCATGGGAAATCAATGTGAGATCAGTGAGTCAATGTAAACAATACATGTACTTAGTACACAGAGATTTATTGAATGAATAGCAAGAACGTGAAATGAGTTACACCTACTGCATGATGAACTAAAGATGTGAACTAAAATGAAATATATATATATATATATATATATATATATATATATATATATATATATATATATATATATATATATATATATATATATATATATATATATATATATATATATATCGATTGGTTTGTGTCACTTTCAATATTTAGTTATATCATGACGAGACCTACTTGTAGCAGATATAGTGCTGCTTCACTGTAATATCATGTCACAGGTTCATGGCATGACATCCCACTCAGTCAAGAGTATGGGACTCAATTCATGATTGAAATTATAACATGAATGCAATCTCAGCATGACTGGGAATCAAACCCATGACCCTTGGATCATCAAATAGGAACTGGTGTTGACTAACCAGCACTCTAACCAACTGAGCCAAGAGTCCATGGAGGTATGCTTTTAAACTTTGCTGTCAGATGCGAGTGATACAAGGTGGTAGATGGGATGGAATGACCTCAAGAGACCTCTGACCTTGACCTCTCTAACACATGATCAGCCCAAAGGAGATCAGCTAATTCACTACAGATTGTATTATAGCATTTCGTATCATTCACGTGAGTGTTAAGTGCACCACCGATATCAGATTATTTCCCATACCAGACAGATTCCTTCAAAGGCTGTGGTTATTTCACACTCCAGACAGTGCTCCACGATTCCTTCAAAGGCTGTGGTTTGTGTTATTGTGTTGATGTGACAGTCCAAGAAGAAATATTAACAATACTGATAACCACTATTTGAAAAAAGTAGGGCATTGTGTCCCGGTGACAGGCTTCTATCTGACCTTATATAGTCTATAAAGTGCTGAAGCAATAGATTTAGTCTGTTTGCTGAGTAGGTTTAGTCTGTTTGCAGAATAGATTTAGTCTGTTTTCTGAGTAGGTTTGTATGTTTGCTGAATATATTTAGTCTGTTTGCAGAATAGTTTTAGTCTGTTTTCAGAATAGATTTAGTCTGTTTTCTGAATATATTTAGTCTGTTTGCAGAATGGTTTTGGTCTGTTTTCTGAAAAGGTCTAGTCAGTTTTCAGAAAAGATTTAGTCTGTTTTCTGAGTAGGTTTGGTATGTTTGCTGAATATATTTAGTCTGTTTGCAGAATAGTTTTAGTCTGTTTTCAGAATAGATTTAGTCTGTTTTCAGAATAGATTTAGTCTGTTTTCTGAGGAGGCTAAGTCTGTTTGCTGAATATATTTAATGTGTTTTCTGAGTAGGTTTAGTCTGTTTTCTGAGTAGGTTTAGTCTGTTTGCTGAATATGTTTAGTCTGTTTTCTGAATATATTTAATGTGTTTGCTGAGTGAGTTTAGTCTGGTTTTCTAAGCAGGTTTGTTTGCTAAGCAGGATTGGTATGCTTGCTGAGTCAGTAGGAATTCAATAACCTACAATCAATCGCTGTGTACATTGCAGCTTCGGATGGAATCACACCTCTTAACTACTTGTTCAGGAAAGTGAAATGTGTTACTGAGCTCATTTCAAACAGCAGAGTGATTACTCCCAGCATAACCCCTCTAATGCCATGGCTCTCAGTCGTATCTCAGTGCCATAGCTCAGCTGATAACTGGCAAATGTCAGACTTAACATATAATTTGTCTCATGCTTTGCACACAACTTGGGAAATATTATGCGTTTAATGTCACCTGAGCTTTTCTTCATCTTTTTCATAATTACTGTTGATGAGTTCAAGATTACATGAGCACAGACGAGTCATATTAACTTTCTTATTGGATCGGCGCAATTGAGGAGAAAGGAAATAGTCGTGTGTATGAGAGCCAGTGAAGGTTTATAATGTTCAGTTACCTGCCATTACTCTCCTCACTTAACCAAGGCATGGTTAGGCTTTGCTTTATATGATTCCCTTCTGAATTACCAATATTTACTGAGTCTGTTTATTGCTGTGTTGTTCAATTAGTCCACAATATTGGGATAAATTTATCAGAATTGTTAGAAGTCATTGATGTTTTATGATATATAATCCGACCCATCTATGATACATATCACTAATTGAAAAATGATTAGTCTCCATGGAAACCTCACACACTTTGAGCTGCCATACCCTGTTACCCGCCCTGGGGCAGATGCCATAACCTGTTACTGCCGTGGTGCAGATGCCATACCCTGTTACTGCCGTGGGACAGATGCCATAACCTGTTACCTGCCCTGGGGCAGATGCCATACCCTGTTACTGCTGTGGGGCGGGTGCCATACCCTGTTACTGCCGTGGGACAGATACCAAATCCTGTTACCCGCCCTGGGGCAGATGCCATACCCTGTTACTGCCGTGGTGCAGATGCCATACCCTGTTACTGCCGTGGGACAGATGCCATAACCTGTTA
Organism: Amphiduros pacificus; assembly: GCA_949316495.1. Lineage (NCBI taxonomy): Eukaryota > Metazoa > Annelida > Polychaeta > Phyllodocida > Hesionidae > Amphiduros > Amphiduros pacificus. The sequence goes on along the minus strand of OX439004.1, from coordinate 22,593,858 downwards.
CCTGCCCTGGGGCATATGCCATAACCTGTTACCCGCCCTGGGGCAGATGCCATACCCTGTTACTGCTGTGGGGCAGGTGCCATATCCTGTTACCCGCCCTGGGGCAGATGCCAAACCCTGTTACTGCCGTGGAGCAGATGCCATACCCTGTTACCCGCCCTGGGGCAGATGCCATACCCTGTTACTGCCGTGATGCAGATGCCAAACCCTGTTACTGCCGTGGGGCAGATGCCAAACCCTGTTACTGCCGTGGAGCAGATGCAAAACCCTGTTACTGCCGTGGGGCAGATGCCAAACCCTGTTACTGCTCCGGAGCAGATGCCATACCCTGTTACCCGCCCTGGGGCAGATGCCATACCCTGTTACTGCCGTGGTGCAGATGCCATACCCTGTTACTGCCCTGGGGCAGATGCAAAACCCTGTTACTGCCGTGGGGCAGATGCCAAACCCTGTTACTGCTCCGGAGCAGATGCCATACCCTGTTACCCGCCCTGGGGCAGATGCCATACCCTGTTACTGCCGTGGTGCAGATGCCATACCCTGTTACTGCCGTGGGACAGATGCCATACCCTGTTACTGCCCTTGGGCAGATGCCATACCCTGTTACTGCCGTGGGGCAGATGCCAAACCATGTTACTGCCGTGGGGCAGATGCCAAACCCTGTTACTGTCATGGGGCAGATGCCATACCCTGTTACTGCCGTGGGGCAGATGCCATACCCTGTTACTGCCATGGGGCAGGTGCCAAACCCTGTTACTGCCGTGGGGCAGGTGCAAGTGCCAAACCCTGTTACTACTTTGGGCCTAGTTTAAATGATGTTATAAGCTGATCCCATTAAACTGCAATCTAATCTTATTTTGTAGCATAAAAAGTCTTCTTTCTTCTTCAATATTCTTTCCTATATCTGATTCACTCTATTTCATATGAAAGAATAATCATTCTGGTTGCACGCCACTCTGCATTGATGACATTTTCCTGAAAGCAGAGCTTATTTTCCTGAACACAGAGCTAATTAGAGTTGGTATTCTCCATTAGAATTATATGGCAAATATATTTACATAATATGGTACCTCAATAAAACATGATATCAGAAGGAAAGGCTGCTAAAATTATGAAAGTCCCTCAATGAAACACAAAACTGCCACTTAAAAAAACAGGATGAATAAACATGAACACAAATCATTGGAAAGGGTAGTACAACAGTTTATGTTGACTTATGAATATGTCATCAAATGGACATCACTTAAATTATATAGAGCATCAATTAACGTGATATTAATGGAACAGAAGTGTCCAGTTGCCCGGACTTGCCCACAGGTGTGAAATATACCTCCGGGCAAGCGGGCAACTGGCTAATGTCGAGGCCCGATATACCTGCATGATTTAATATTCACCTCACATTGCAGGCAAATTGTTTGCCTAAGTGCAGTGCCTAAGCTAATAATGACCGTTGTCCAGTGCCTCATCTTATAATGACCACTGACCACTGTCCAGTGCCTCAGCTTATAATGACCACTGTCCAGTGCCTCAGCTTATAATGACCACTGTCCAGTGCCTCTGCTTATAATGACCACTGTCCAGTGCCTCTGCTTATAATGACCACTGTCCAGTGCCTCAGCTTATAGTGACCACTGTCCAGTGCCTCTGCTTATAGTGACCACTGTCCAGTGCCTCAGTTTATAATGACCACTGTCCAGTGCATCTGCTTATAATGACCACTGTCCAGTGCCTCAGCTTATAATGACCACTGCCCAGTGCCTCAGCTTATAGTGACCACTGTCCAGCCTAATGACCAGGAGCTTGTGGCTTACTTTGTCTGGGTTCCAAAAAGATTTTCTGATCCGTTCTCATGCTGATATAACCTATAGTCAATAATCAGTGATCTACTCCGGGCTTGTGTAAGATGTCTCGAGATAAGGCAATGTAAGGCAATGTAAGGCAATGTAAGGCAATATAAGGCAATATAAGGCAATATAAGGCAATATAATGCAATATAAGGCAATATAAGGCAATGTAAGGCAATGTAAGGCAATATAAGGCAATATAAGGCAATAAGGCAATATAAGGCAATTTAAGGCAATGTAAGGCAATGTAAGGCAATATAAGGCAATATAAGGCAATATAAGGCAATATAAGGCAATATAAGGTAATATAAGGCAACTAAATTGTTGCAATGTGATGTTCATCCTCTACAAACAGAATTAGGTATCAATATCCACATCAGAACAGGAACCAGTCAAATATTTATGCTTTTGATATTACATACCTCTACAATAGATCAAAAGAATACAAGCAGATATTTTGTCCATGATTTTATAAAGAGAATGGAAATTGTAAAATTGGAAAAAATGAAAATGGAATAGAAACATGATTTAATTTACGAGGGGAAAGTAATGTACGTAATTGACAATAGTTGAAACGCGACAGCCCCATCAGTGGTACAGGCAGACATCACCTATTGTTAGCAGGTCTACTGCCTGCCTGAATCGTCATGGAAACTGCATAACAACTAACAGGATGTGGCCAGATATATGCACACAAACAGCACATTTTCTGCGGATCTGAACAGTTGTATAATGATAAATTTAAAAAAAATATCTTTCTTTTTTTTTTTTCAAGGGACCGAGTAGGGGCTACTCTAATTCTATAGCTCCTATTTGAATCCTAACACTTAAATGTATTTCCTGAATGATATAAAATCTCTTCCACATATCACCAGCATGGAGCCATTATAGTGACAGAGGTTCAGAAGTATAATCCAATCATTTAGGAAATACAGACAGGATTTGAGGAATCCCAATCGTAGTCCTGTTATAGTAAGCCTGGAGCCAGGAGACCAATGAGAATCCATGAAAACAGATCGCCACGGAGATTGAAGTCAATCCTCCTCCTTATCAAGTAGGACATCATCTGAAAGACTCTAAAACAAACAGATAATAGGAGTGATCTATAAGTTTACTCGGCAAAACCAATTGGCATCCCACCGAGTAAGGTTGGCTTTACACCTCAGTCTGATTGCGATATATGACGTCATTAAGTACACACTATCCTATATATCATTAAGATAATCCCTGGCCATGTCCTGGTTTAACAGAGATAATCTCTCAGAATATCAACCCTCCCTTAATGTCAATCTAGAGTTGAAAATTATATGTGATAAATTTGGTATAACACATTATATTTAATTAAGTTATGGTCAGGGAACAAAATAAATGTGTAAATTGTTCTCAGATGATGCCATTTCCCATCATAAATAAGATAATATGGCAAATAGAAACCGAAGCTTCTTTGAATAGTTATCTCACACTGTCCACCCAAGGGACATATAAATTAATTCACCAGGTGGCCCTCTGGTGGCGTTTGTAGGTATCTCTATAATATAGCTGTGAGTAAATACTCCAAGATTGTAGCTGTCAGGTATTGGTATGCATTACAGTATATTTTACAGTTGTCGATATGTGATATATAAAAGCAGATGGAACTGTTTTTGACAGAGGTCATTGGTATATGATCAGAATATATGGAGAGGTCAATGACCTTAAACAGAGGTCATTAGTGTATGATCAGAATATAAGGGGGTCAATGACCTTTAACAGAGGTCATTGGTATATGATCACAATATATGGAGAGATCAATGACCTTAAACAGAGGTCATTGGTATATGATCAGAATATATGGAAAGGTCAATGACCTTTAACAGAGGTCATTGGTTTTTGATCAGAACATAAGAGGTTGGAAGGTCGGAACATCATGAGGACACTCTGCTGCCCTTGTTTGCAGACATTGCAGCCTACTTCATTGTCTGCAGACATTGCAGCCTTCTTCATTGTTTGCAGACATTGCAGCCTACTTCATTGTCTGCAGACATTGCAGCCTACTTCATTGTTTGCAGACATTGCAGCCTGCTTCATTGTTTGCATACATTGCAGTCTACTTCATTGATTGCAGACATTGCAGCCTACTTCATTGTCTGCAGACATTGCAGCCTACTTCATTGTTTGCAGACATTGCAGCCTACTTCATTGTTTGCAGACATTGCAGCCTACTTCATTGTTTGCAGACATTGCAGCCTTCTTCATTGTTTGCAGACATTTCAGCCTACTTCATTGTTTGCAGACATTGCAGCCTACTTTATTGTTTGCAGACATTGCAGCCTACTTCATTGTTTGAAGATTCTTCCATCATCACTTAGCATATAGACACAATAATGATAATATATCACAAATCTCACAGTCAAATGATTTAGAATTGTATCTATGGTTATACTCAAAGCAGTATACATCCAAAACGAACAATTCAATCTGTCAAATGCTTGTTTCATTTCAGTAAAAATCATTGGAGAATAATGAGTCACACAGCGTAAATTATAATGTATCTCAGCGATGTGAAACGCAGCACCGCACTTTATGGAATCTGTATTCATGGGATTTAGGGAGCACATTTGAGTCTATCATGGTCTGATGTATACATCCATCTCAATCTCACTTGAAATGTAACTACTCAGCAATCAGCCGAGCATGAGTGGCTGATATTAAAAAACATCGATTGAGGAGCAACGAGAAGAAAACGAGCCATTCATATATGCCGACACATCCCACCATATCAGCAGATAACAGATGGTGATATTTATGTGAAGTTTTCATCTCCAGGTTTGATTTTAAGACACATTTAATGCTCTACATTGCATATGATATGTCTGCATTACACAGTGGAGGTATCAGGAAGCCGGATTATTACTTAGCTAAACAGCGGAAGTCGATTCTCTACCTAACTCTGCCTCCAAAGCCCTATCGCTGCTTTCACAAGGGATATAAAAAAACCCCAAGATATCAATAAATATGCAGATAGACTCCTCCCTCGATGCATATCATCAGACAAATAGGTATCATTTTGTGTATGTATAGTTTACTTACATCTTGACACTTGTGGGACTAGACAAAGCAATTTAGGAAAGCGAGAAAATCATTCCTCCTTCAGTGCTGATATTGCAATATGTCTGGACTGGTCAAAGGCAAGAAAAACAAGTATAATTCGTGCTCAGAAATCAGATTGAGGTGTCTGAAAATATATGTAAAAGATAAGTTTGTTTGTTTAGGGTTTTACATCACTTTCAACATTATTTCAGTCATTTCGTGATGAGACCTACTTGTAACAGATATAGTGCTGCCTCACTGAATTGTCATGTCACAGGTCTTTGACATGACAACCCACTCAGTCACAGATTTACAAGGACAATGGGTTAACCCTTTAGGCACGGGCCTCAGCTCATGTGGGAAATTGTATCATGAGTTCAATCCCGGCATGGCCGGGGATCGAACCCACGACCTTTGGATCACCACAGAGGAACTGGTGCTAATAAGCTGGCGCTCTAACCAACTGCGCCACGGCCCGTGCCCCCCCCCCATAGAAGATAAGTATGAGATAGAGACAAAAACAAAGATTATTGCAATGTTCAGTCAGACAGATCTCTCTTGTTGGTTCTGGTGGAAGGATCTCACTCATCCGTCAGAGAATACCTGGGTAGATATCAAAAGGTACCCTCCATAGCAGGACTTCTCTCTCCTATCAGTCCCTGCCTACCCTCCATAGCAGGACTTCTCTCTCCTATCAGTCCCTGCCTACCCTCCATAGCAGGACCTCTCTCTCCTATCAGTCCCTGCCTACTCTCCATAGCAGGACTCCTCTCTCATATCAGTCCCTGCCTACCCTCCATAGCAGGACCTCTCTCTCCTTTCAGTCCCTGCCTACCCTCCATAGCAGGACCTCTCTCCTACCAGTCCCTGCCTACCCTCCATAACAGGACTTCTCTCTCCTATCAGTCCCTGCCTACCCTCCATAGCAGGACTCCTCTCTCCTATCAGTCCCTGCCTACCCTCCATAGCAGGACTTCTCTATAATATCAGTCCCTGCCACCAAAGGTGCGCACAGAATCAAACGCAAGTCATCGGTATTCATAAAAATCTGGCTGTGACCTGATCGGCGGTGAATAAATGCTGACTGAAATAGATTCTGTTTTGTTTTGCTGTACCGATTGGTCAGTTTATAGATCAGACACCTGATCCCAAGTTATAACCTGATATAGATAAATTCAGATTGGATGTTGTTTTTTTTCTGGTGAGCAACATGAGTATTTATGACAGGGGGAATACCAAACTTTGAATGAGATCAAAAACCGGGCAATGACTGCAGAGGTAGCAAGTAGACTGAACGGCAAGCAATACAATACTACCAATGTAATGCAGAGTAATTAAAAGCCTCTGTATAATTAATTGCAAATTGATTAAGTGATCGGAAATTAACCCAGGTTAAGTACTTTGTCATAATTATCCCACAAAGATTAATCACATATATTGCTAACATTGTGATCTGACTGATTTTGCACTTCATTAACATGACATGTATTATTACCTCAGGAAAACAAGAGCACTTAAGGAGATGCCTAATTTGGGTCAACAGTTGGCCTGGAGATGGCAAATACGTATTTATTACAGGTTAAAAATGTTATAATTTTCTCTTGAAAGAAATAATACACTCCAGCTACTGTAAGATTAGTCAATATGTTAATAATGAATTGTGCTGGTATGTATGTCATTTCTTTGGAAGGATTTCTTTTTCTTGAAGGAAACAACACACCAAAGCTGCTGTAAGGTGAGTTAATATATCAATAATGAATTAGAATATCCTGATCAGTACTTGGCCGGGAGTGAGTTATATATCCTCTGCTCATGGCCGGGAGTGAGTTATATATCCTCTACTCATGGCCAGGAGTGAGTTATATATCCTCTACTGATGGTCGGGAGTGAGTTATATATCCTCTGCTCATGGCCGGGAGTGAGTTATATATCCTCTACTCATGGCCGGGAGTGAGTTATATATCCTCTACTCATGGCCAGGAGTGAGTTATATATCCTCTACTCATGGCCAGGAGTGAGTTATATATCCTCTACTCATGGCCGGGAGTGAGTTATATATCCTCTACTCATGGCCAGGAGTGAGTTATATATCCTCTACTCATGGCCAGGAGTGAGTTATAGATCCTCTACTCATGGCCGGGAGTGAGTTATATATCCTTTGCTCATGGCCAGGAGTGAGTTATATATCCTCTGCTCATGGCCAGGAGTGAGTTATATATCCTCTACTCATGGCCAGGAGTGAGTTATATATCCTCTACTCATGGCCAGGAGTGAGTTATATATCCTCTACTCATGGCCAGGAGTGAGTTATATATCCTCTACTCATGGCCAGGAGTGAGTTATATATCCTCTACTCATGGCCAGGAGTGAGTTATATATCCTCTACTCATGGCCAGGAGTGAGTTATATATCCTCTACTCATGGCCAGGAGTGAGTTATATATCCTCTACTCATGGCCAGGAGTGAGTTATATATCCTCTACTCATGGCCGGGAGTGAGTTATATATCCTCTGCTCATGGCCGGGAGTGAGTTATATATACTCTGCTCATGGCCGGGAGTGAGTTATATATCCTCTACTCATGGCCAGGAGTGAGTTATATATCCTCTACTCATGGCCAAGAGTGAGTTATATATCCTCTGCTCATGGCCGGGAGTGAGTTATATATCCTCTACTCATGACCAGGAGTGAGTTATATATCCTCTGCTCATGGCCGGGAGTGAGTTATATATCCTCTACTCATGGCCAGGAGTGAGTTATATATCCTCTGCTCATGGCCGGGAGTGAGTTATATATCCTCTACTCATGGCCAGGAGTGAGTTATATATCCTCTGCTCATGGCCGGGAGTGAGTTATATATCCTCTACTCATGGCCAGGAATGAGTTATATATCCTCTACTCATGGCCAGGAGTGAGTTATATATCCTCTACTCATGGCCAGGAGTGAGTTATATATCCTCTACTCATGGCCAGGAGTGATTTATATATCCTCTACTCATGGCCAGGAGTTATATATCCTCTACTCATGGCCAGGAGTGAGTTATATATCCTCTACTCATGGCCAGGAGTGAGTTATATATCCTCTACTCATGGCCAGGAGTGATTTATATATCCTCTACTCATGGCCAGGAGTTATATATCCTCTACTCATGGCCAGGAGTGAGTTATATATCCTCTACTCATGGCCAGGAGTGAGTTATATATCCTCTGCTCATGGCCGGGAGTGAGTTATATATCCTCTACTCATGGTCAGGAGTGAGTTATATATCCTCTGCTCATGGCCGGTAGTGAGTTGTATACTCTATAATAGACTCCCGGTATGAGATAAGCTAATGAGATATTAGCACACATAGTAAGGAGAGAAGATTTGGACTCTCCCAGTACATAACATTGCCACTACAGACGAGGCTTGTGTGCTCACTGCTCCCTACACTACTCAACATTCAGGCCAGTATCTACCGGTGGTATGTCTGGTGAATACCTGATGTGTGTCATGGTCCAGTCTACTGTAACGTCTGCCTATGATGAGGATATTAATGCTCTCAGATAGGAAGGAGTTCCTACGCTGTTTCCTCTTGGCCATGTGTCCATATTGATAATTCTGTTGAGATCCTGACACTTGATTCTGATTTAATCTTAATGAACCTTCAAGACTGAGCCATTGCAGTTAAACCCCTGATCGGTAGGTCTAACAGGGGTAACTGACCTATCAGGTGTAACTGACCTATCAGGGGTAACTGACCTATCAAGGGTAAATGACTTACCAGGGGTAAATGACTTATCAGGGGTAACTGACTTACATGGGGTAACTGACTTATCAGGGGTAACTGACTTACCAGGGGTAACTGACTTACCAGGGGTAACTGACTTACCAGGGGTAACTGACTTAACAGGGGTAATGGCTTACATGGGGTAACTGACTTACCAGGGGTAACTGACTTATCAGGGGTAACTGACTTAACAGGGGTAAATGACTTACATGGGGTAACTGACTTACATGGGGTAACTGACTTACCAGGGGTAACTGACTTACCAGGGGTAACTGATTTATCAGTGGTAACTCACTTGTGGCCCCAAACAACAGTTATATAAAGAATCAAAAAATAAATAATGCTTTTTACACAATACACACAATATTTTTTGAAGCTTGCTCTTTGTCTACTATTTGATTCTACTTCTTATGTTGGGGCCAAATTCAATATGTAACATGCATTTTGAGTGGTCAAAATTATCATCTGCCCAAGTCTGCTCTTGGAAAGGATTTAATTGATGATTTGTGAAGCAAGTTCCAGAAAATGTGAACAAGCATTACAAAAAGCAATGATCAGCATAGCTCTAAGACCATTGGCCTATGTATCCAGTATGTGAAGCTCTATATAAGATATGATACACATGTATAGCACAGTTACATAGCAATGTGAAAAGGGATATTATAGTTACAGAAAAAAGTTGAGAGTGAACAAATAATTTATGTACTCAGGAATCTTTGAGAACATTTTCTTGACACTAAGAAATACTATGTTTGTCAAACTTGACACTAAGAAATACTATGTTTGTCAAACTTACACCCAAAAAATATTTAGAATAAAAAGCATAGAAAATAAATGTGGCCTCATTAAACCTGCACAGAAGATTATTAAAATGAATTGATCACATGAGTTTGCAGGTTGGTTGCTTGGCTTATGCATGGATGAAAACAATTGTATTTAACCATAGAACATTGTGTAGATACTGGATTCTTTTAATGTCTGAGTTGTTGTTATTTCAAGTCAATAGCTCTAATTCTTTCATAACTTAAATGTGAAACAAGAGGATAATTTCAGCATGTCTAAATGTTTTTAATGTCATATGTCATATCATATGTCACTTTATCATACATGAATAGTCAAATACATTAAGTACCAAAGATCTTGGGGAAACTAGTTTGGGTTTTATGTCTTTGAAGCTGTTCATTTGTTCATTTGACAGCAGCATCATTCTTAAACCATAGACAGACATCCTGACATTGTCCTCCTATTTCACCTTAAAGTTATGACAGACAACTATTTATTCTAATTAGATAGGTGATAAAAGTGTGTTCCTAACTTATGATTTTATCTCTCACTATATAGATTATATTTTTGTCACCAATGAATCGCTCAGCAAATGACACTGCATATGTTTTGTTCTTGCCTGAATCTTGTATTATATTTTTATCATGAAACTCTTAACCTTGAAAACTTTGCAACAATTGTGATAATACAAATCAATCAACTCCAATTATTTATTTCCAGATGAGCATCTAGATTTATTTCATTGTAATTCTTTTTAAAGTATTGTTATTTAGCTTGGTAATGTCTAAAGAGAAATGTTACACTTTTTACAAAATACTGCATGACTCACTTAGATTTATTTTTACCTAAAATTTTATGGAACAACAAATTGATTAGCAAAATCACAATGATTTTCCTTGGATCTTGTAACTCAGATAGAAGTTCACAGATGCCTGACAGTATCTTTTTCACACCATTGGGATTCCCCTTTTCAGAATTTCAGTCAGTTTGGAAGGGAGGAAGGGAGAGGCAGTGATGCCAGGTAGAGTGTAACAGACTGAAGCTTACAGCTGGGACTCAGACTTAAAACTATTCAAAGAACATTTGGCAACTATGTAAACCCTCAGGTTTGGGTTGAAAATTTGGTCTTATGAACCCATGAAAACCCTGGGATCAATGTCAAGCTAAAACAAGATGCTTCATTCCAGAATTATCAAGGTAGTCATTAAGAACAGATCCCAAAAGGAAGGGATGAATTCAAATTTGGAATAATGCTGATATCTCTACAGTTCAACTCTTGTATTTATAAGTATATTTAGGTTATATGAAGTGTGTATGTGTTGCTTGTGGAAATGTGAAAAGAAAATTAAAACAAATCACCAAAGATATGTTAATTTATGTTGCTTTATTAATTAAATTTAACTGCGAACAATAATATACATTGTAGTTTTATTGCTCTCAGGTGACAGAATGTCTGAAAATGGTCTATCAGCAGTATATCTATAAAATATGGTCTATCAACATGTGAAACTTATGGTGTATTATGTTACATAATTGGATGGCAACCTTGCATTTAATATGGAGTTAAACAGTGTATTGTTGTCATGCCCATATTGCCCAAACAGTTTAGTCACCCTGGCTGGCTTCAGGTAGGCCCTCAACTCTGTCCATACTTCACAGATCCTCACTTTTCTTTTTCTCTCTGCTTTTGACTGTCACTGCCTTATAAGTTCCCCATAAGGGTGGTCAGGGTGGTCAGTCCCTCTGCTCTATCATACAGAGTTATTATAGCATTATTTAGCGGTTCTATGAGGTGACATAGGCAGCTCGGCCCTGTTTCTAGCATGGAGTGTGCCTTGCCTCTTGTCATATTTACTGTCTTAGTAGTGTTCAGTGAAAGATTCCCTTTCTAAGCTATGCTAAGGTGTATGAACTGGTCTGCTGCTTATTTTATGAAACAGCTCATGACATAGGAGAGGCCTAACTGGAAATGAAGTCCAGTTTGTTGGATTAAAAAGTTAAATAGTGTTGGGTTTGGATAGCATACACAGGTATTGTTTGGAGGGGAAAATCAGTAGTGGCAGCCTATTTGGGAAAGAGATTAGGTTAAAAATCTGCAGTTTGGCAAGTGGCTGTGTGGAGTAGAGACATAGCAGGTCTGTCCACCTTTATTCTGGATGATAACCTTACTTGGGCATGCTTACCTGGGGTTGGCTTCCCTTCACACAATGGATGAAAATCTTTTAAATCAAACCAATCATTATTTGGAATGTTGTAAAAATAGTATATTTATTGATTGTAGTAATCATCTGATAAAACAATGAACAACCAAACATACTCAATTTATTATGTCAGCATAGCTTCTGCATTAATAGGGGAAATTGCCTGTCATTATGTCTGTCAACTTTGAACTTCTCTGAAACTACTGGTCTGAATTCTTAGCAATTAGAATGAAAAATGTTGGTATTTTTAGTGGGTCAATGCCATCTATTTTCCATTAGGCTCAAATTATTGTCTATTTTGTCCATTTCCAGTTTTTTCAAAGACATAGCTATCACTGAATTGTCATGGAGGCTGCCATTAGACGTAACATTATAAATATTAGCCAATGAGAATCAAGACAACAAGTTGGGGCCAAATTCAGTATGTGGCATGCATTTTTTGATTGGTGAAAATTATAATTTGCTCTGGGGAAAGGTTAAAATGATCATTTAGGTAGTCTCATACCCAACCCAAAGCATGATAAGAGGCTGGTATGAGCCGCTGAGAGAATGGCAATCATTTGTCAGAAGCTTTGTGTGTTAGATTTCTTTTCATTGGCTTTAGGCTCTGACCAGCCGATCTTGTGTGGTTGAGTGGACAGTGTGAGTGTAATCTGTTTTATATAAGTTAACTGATCAGGCATAAAGGTGTTAAAATGGCCCACCAATCAGAAAAACCTGCCTTGATTGAGGCAGATGAGGGCCCTGTGCAGTAGCCTGTACTGGTCTCTATTCCTACTTTGAGGACGGAACCCAGGCTATCATTTATGAAGCAATTTCCGGAAAATATTCATAAATGATCAGCATATCTCGGAGACCATTGCTTGATGTTAATGTGTGCGCATTGTTCAGAGACTCTACATAAAGTTTTAGCCTTGTAAAAAGAAACTATACAAAATATCAATATATACAATGATAAATGTTATTTATTGCATATTTAATTGTCCATAAAAACACATCACACACACACTCATAATCTTGACCTTGTAAAATGTATATTAAAATAATGCTTCTATACACTTTATCAAACAAAAAACATTAAGTTTCATCTTTGTAATAAGAAACTATACAAAATATGTGCACTGATAAATGTTATTTATTGCATATTTAAATGTCCATAACAAACAGTACACACACATTGAGCCCCCAGTCCCTCAGCCCCCAGTCTCTCAGCCCCCAGTCTCACAGCCCCCAGTCTCTCAGCCCCCAGTCTCTAAGCTCCCAGTCTTTCAGCCCCCAGTCTCTCAGCCCCCAGTCTCTCAGCCCCCAGTCTCTCAGCCCCCAGTCTCACAGCTACCAGTCTCTCAGCCCCCAGTCTCTCAGCCCCCAGTCTCTCAGCCCCCAGTCTCTCAGTCCCAGTCTCTCAGCCCCCAGTCTCTCAGCCCCCAGTCTCTCAGCTCCCAGCCTCTCAGCTCACAGTCTCTAAGCCCCCAGTCTCTCAGCTCCCAGTCTCTAAGCTCCCAGTCTCTCAGCCCCCAGTCTCTCAGCCCCCAGTCTCTAAGCTCCCAGTCTTTCAGCCCCCAGTCTCTCAGCCCCCCAGTCTCTCAGCCCCCAGTCTCTAAGCCCCCAGTCTCTCAGCCCCCAGTCTCTCAGCCCCCAGTCTCTCAGCTCCCAGTCTCTCAGCTCCCGGTCTCTCAGCTCCCGGTCTCTCAGCCCCCAGTCTCACAGCTACCAGTCTCTCAGCCCCAAGTCTCTCAGCCCCCAGTCTCACAGCTACCAGTCTCTCAGCCCCCAGTCTCTCAGCCCCCAGTCTCTCAGCTCCCAGTCTCTCAGCTCCCGGTCTCTCAGCTCCCGGTCTCTCAGCCCCCAGTCTCACAGCTACCAGTCTCTCAGCCCCAAGTCTCTCAGCCCCCAGTCTCACAGCTACCAGTCTCTCAGCCCCCAGTCTCTCAGCCCCCAGTCTCTCAGCCCTCAGTCTCTAAGCCCCCAGTCTCTCAGCTCCCAGTCTCTCAGCCCCCAGTCTCTCAGCCCCCAGTCTCTAAGCTCCCAGTCTCTCAGCCCCCAGTCTCTCAGCCCCCAGTCTCTAAGCTCCCAGTCTTTCAGCCCCCAGTCTCTCAGCCCCCAGTCTCTCAGCCCCCAGTCTCTAAGCTCCCAGTCTCTCAGCTCCTAGCCTCTCAGCCCCCAGTCCCTCAGCCCCCAGTCTCTAAGCTCCCAGTCTCTCAGCTCCCAGTCCCTCAGCCCCCAGTCTCTAAGCCCCCAGTCTCTCAGCCCCCAGTCTCCATGGTCTCTCAGCTCCCTCCTTCATTCTATCCTCACTCCAGCTCTCTGATTGATCGTTCTGAGCCTTTCATCAGCCTTTAGAAAAGGCCCTCACATCTCAGCTTCTCACCACACATTGGGAAAACCCCTCACCAGTCTCCTATTTGTTATTTGCAGAAAATATTTTGTTATCCTATTTTGTATGAGAGCAAGGGCTTTCTTGTATATTTTGTGCAAATTGAAATGAAACATATGAGCCATCTCAACCTTTATCATTGGTGAAGTATATAGACAGTAATACTTGTTGTCTATATCAAAGTGGTCAAATAAAATGGTTTGAAATGAAGTGTGCTAATGTAGTATATATTGGACATTAATCATTCACTCAAAATATGAATCAACACCAGGTTGCAAGCATTCATGTTTAAATAACGATTTACAAATTATGTTTTAGTACCAATCATTTTTTACTGCTATGGGCAACAAAGCGTAGGGGCATAATCTTGACCTTGTAAAATGAATATTAAAATAAGGCTTAAATACTTTTTGTCAAACAAAAAACAGTTTCAAGATATTATTATGATAAAAAATTGAGCTTGAGATGAATACTTACGTCTTGCAATAAGGATTGAGCATATATAATATTAATTAATAGATCAAGATATCATGATTTTTGTATTGAGATGAAAGTCAATAAATAATCAGGGCCTGACAGACCATAGTTTGTTGATCCCCCTTCAGTATAGTTAGTAATCAACTGCTCTCAAAATTATATTTCACATATTGCATATTTTTCTGTGGAGCATTGTGTGTCAAACCAACTGCCATCTAAGGTGTAAGCAACACAGTTTTTGTCCGAGGTACCAGATGGTTCATATTGTGGCACCCAGTTAAAATAGACTGCTTCTTGTCCAGTGTGCCCCCACTTATACACACCTTCTTCTTCTCTGTCAGTAAGACCAATCCAGAACATTGCTCCGGACTTCTCCGCTTGTGATAGGCCTGACACTATATGCAAAATACAAATACCAGGTTCATAATGAGTAATTGGTATAGCATTGATATTAAGGCAAGACATGTGAGTGCAGTGTTCAGGCCAACATCTCTCAAGTTGGTTCTGGTTAAAGGATCTCATTCATCCTTCGTACTTTTGAGATCCTTCCACCAGAACCAATGAGAGAGATAGAAGACAAGAAGACAAGCAAACTTGTTCTGCAGATTACACAACCAGAGTAGGCTTGTTTTTAGCTGTGTTTATTTCATATCTTTGGGAAGAAAATTGACTGTGATCCTAGTAAAAGAGATTTTCTCATTTTCATTTGCATAATTTGGAAATAAAAAGTTTCTCTTATTGTTTTTGAAAAATAGAAAATCTGTTTCACTAGGATCACAGAAAATATTACTAAGATCACTTTTACAAAGTTGTTTGGAAATCCACTTTATTATGGTCCCACAATCTGCAGAACCTTTTCCCTTTAACATTTTGACATGATAAAAGAAATCTAAGAACAGTGACATATTACTATGCCACTTTTTATGAGTTAAAAAGATGTGAAGCTTTCTACATATCAAAGAAATTCCCATCGCGATTTTCAAATAATAAATCAATGGTTTTTTTACCAAAAAAAATATAAAGTTTCATTTCGTGACAAATTTTTAAGGAAAAGGCAAACTTTTTGACAGTTGAGCAGTTTTCCAGTACTTTTTTGATAATGTCCTTTGGCATCAAAAAGAATGTAGTTCCCCCAAAAAATCTGCCACCAGAGGACACTTCCCACCAACATCCATAAATCCCCTTAAGCAAACATCGCAGTAATTGCAGATCTCTGTTGTTTGTCCAACAATATAAACAATGCCACGCTCCCTTTTGAATGATTTCATGCTCTATGACATCTTTACAAAACATAATAAATAATGTAATGACGCCATTAAGAGGTGGGCATAGCACTGCTTTATTTTGTGAGGCCACATAACAACATAGATCCACACTATATTCACGCTAGAATGGATATATTGATTTAATACAATTAATTTCAAAACTGCAGATACCATTATTTTAAAGATTGCCAACTAATATAAGCCTTTATGAATTAATATCAAATCCATAATTCCCCAAAAATGCTAAAATAAAATAAGTTCTTTATTTCTGAAATATTTATCTGTTTATAATCTGTTTTAGTCCTGTGTTCTTAATTTCAGTGTTATTAATGCATATTGTAATAGATTTACCAAAGTTTGTTTGTACGGTGTTAAACATTGTTGTCTGTTCCTGCTGATCTTCAACTACAACCAGATGAGCATTTATATCCGTACAGTATGATTCTGATTTCTCATAATTTTTTTTGGTTTCCATTATGTTGTAACATGTTTTTCCCACCATGGTAAATGGAGGACGACACATACAGTTGCCTGGAACTAAATAAAAGATATTCAATGCAATGGAGCTACCTGTACAATGTTTGACTCTGACAATATGCTAAGGAACACTTCTTCTCAGTGGACCCCTTTTTTATTTTTCCCAACTGGATTGAGAGAAAAGAAAGAAAAGTACTTCATGCAAAATTTGAACTTTTGGCGTGTGGATTTTGAGGCAAATATGCCATTCACAAGACTATGATCCTGTAAATTTTATACAATCAAGGCCACAGGCTGCGGCACAGTTGGTAAGAGCACAAACGTAATAGCGCCACTTTCTCTGTGATGATCCAAGGGTCATGGGTTTGATTCCTGGCCATGCTAAGATTGTATTCATGTTACAATTTCTTTCATGTTAGAATTTCTCATCTGGGCTGAGGATGGTGCCTGAAGGGTTAATCTATTGTCCTTGTATGTGTATGTTTGTATGTGTATGTATGTCCTTTTCATCGCAATAACTCCAGAACAAATGATGGCAACTTCATGAGGCTTGACACACATAAGCAACTGGTGAAAACCCCAGACAAAATGGATGGACGGTGACCTTCACCTACTTTTCAAGGTCACAGGGACAGTTATGTGGAATCCCAAGCATCGCGATAACTCGAGAACAAATGATGGCAGTTTTATGAGATTTGACACATATAAGCATCTGGTGAAGATCTAAGACTTTTTATGGAATGTGACCTTCACCTACTTTTCAAGGTCACAGGGAATTATATGAAATCCCCATCATTGCAGACCCCAGGCCGTGGCGCATTTGGTAAGAGTGCCAGCTTATTACCACCTCCTCTGTGGTGATCCAACGGTTGTGGGTGATCCAAGGGTTGTGGGTTCGACCAGGCTGAGGGATGGTGCATTTCTGATGCCTATGGTTTGGATTTACATTTAATTTTTTTTTAAAGCGAATTATTCATTTTGTTCTATCAAAAATTACTGAGAGATTTTTCCCTTCTGTTGTCCTTCATAGGGATTCATCTGTAATGTCCTTAATACCTTCAAGATTTTTTCACTAATTGAGCAACTGTTATATGGAGTTGATCATAAACTAAGGGATCAAACTCTGGGAAAAATGAAAATTCCATACATTTTGAACTATGAGAGATGTTTGTCTGATGTTATCACATTGATTCTTCTGTAGGGTATCTAGCAAATTCCTGAATTTTTCACTAATTGAGCAACTATTATAAGAACTTGAACTAAAAGGCCAAACATGAAATATTTTTTAAATAACCCATTTTCCACTATATTTTTTATGTTTCAATGGTGTCGTCCTTTAAAGGGATTCATTTATAGGGAACCTCGTAACGAATTTTTCAATAATTGAGCAACTGTGAAAGGGTCAGACATGGAAATATTACAAAATTATCAATTCTTAACTGTTATCTTTTTCAATATGAGAGATGTTTTTCAGGTGTTGAGATTACTCAGAGCAGATCTACATAGGATTACTCAGAGCAGATCTACTGCAGATCTCAATAACCAAAATTAATCGCGATGCTTGGGGTTCCGCATAATTGTCCCTGTGACCTTGGTCAAAATTTATATATTATAAATCACTTCTTATTGTTATGAAAGAAATGATACATTACCTGGGGTACACACTCTTCGCAAAAACTAACACAGAAACAAAACTGATTTGCACAATAAAAATGAACTTAAAATGTTTAGAATACAGATTGAATTGAATTGATTTTTGCAATTGACATCCCATCAATTTTTAATACTTACCTTATTACTTCGAATATAGGATGAGAAATTAGGACCCAAACCTTTAGTCAATGTTTGGGGGGTCGGCTTATACACAAGGGCAACCCGTGGATGGTGATTTACGGCACCTCTGGGCAGCCAATCGAGTGATATTAAGGCAAGAACATGTGAGTGCAGTCTTCAGGGAGACAGATCTCTCAAGTTGGTTCTGGTGGAAGGATCTCAAGAGTCCAAAGGACGAATGAGATCCTTCCACCAGAACCAACGAGAGAGATCTGTCTCCCTGAACACTGCACGAACTCATGTTCTTGCCTTTATCTCATACTTATCCACTGCAGATAGATGGGGTTTGCAATCAACTTTATCCTCAAAGCAAAGCATAGTCATGGCATCCACTCCCTAAATAACTAGCCCTTTCCTAAGGATGTTTTCTGCTATATTTTATTTGCATTTTAAACATTTTTGAGCAGCTTAGGGGCAGTTTTTAGGTCGTGGAGTACTTCAGTAAAAAAATATGGTTTTTAAATTCTCCTGCCTTCTTCATCGAAATTCACTGTTTGCATAATAATCTTGGAGGAACATTTATTGACACCTCAACATAAATATTCCTTACCTATTTTTGAATTTGACTGCTTGGTCAGTTCAACTTTTAAAGTTGTATATTCCTCATAAATTAAGAACAAAAATTTTAATTTGATCACAAGAAATCTCCAAATGTTTGTAATAGTGAAAATGCCAAGAAACATCACCTGATGAAAACACTCTTGAGACAGTGGAAAAATCACTTCCCACAACAAACAAAAGTGGAGGGTGAAATGTAGTCACATGGTCTTAACCAGTCTTAACATTGGCGGCCATTTCAATTCAGAGGAAGCTAAAATTCTTGTCCATTTAAAAGTGTGTTAACTGACTTAAAACAGAATAAAATGATCGTTTTACAACTGGATATTGAAGAAAACAGATTATACTTTGCAAACAACCAGGCCATGTGATCAGTGAGTACACAATTACAACACCTGCCGTGTGTGTTTACCACGCGCAGCTCAGTGGGCTGCGCTAGGGCAGATTAAATTTGATGAACTCTCTCTAGCCGTGAAATGGCCGCCGGGCCCAAAATAAACAAAAGGCAAATTCACTGCTAGAGATTCTCGAGCTAAGCAAAGCAGTGAAAACATGGTAATGAGTACAGAACTATGTTGTGTGTGGCTCATTTAAGTTCTCAGCTCATTTACATAATGTAATCAATTTTATATTACTACATGCAGTGAACTAGGCCACCTATAAAGCACTATATGAAATGGGTGTAATTCTGTTTCAACTGCATGAACAGTCATCAGTTTCGAGATTCCCACAAAAGGTTGCAGTCTCTGTCATCAGGGGTCCCACCTGTCTGTGTTTCAAGGTCCCCATGACCCAAATTTGAAATGTCGTCTGCTCCAAGTCAAAACAAACCTGGACAGTCATCATGTTCATTTCAGAGAAATCAACACATGATTTGTTGAAGAACTGGCCTAAGACATGATTACATTTATTTTATAATTGACAAATATTATGACATTTGTGCACAAACATATTTAATTAAGCATTTTATTTATTTCAAAAGTATGTAAATATGAAAAGAATCTTTAAAAAAGATAAAAGGAAAGTAGTTCGGCAGAGGGGTGATCTGTGAAAGTAGTTTGGCAGAGGGGTGATCTGCAAAAAATATCTCATAGGTGCAGAACACTCTCTTGAGACACCAAGTATGAGATAAAAACACCTAGCAGCGAACGGCGATATTATTAAAATCTTTGTCTTATAATACATATAGAAATATTCTACCACATCTCAACAGTAGTAAATTATGCTTGGAGAAAGTTGGAGAAAATGTGAGTTTAACAATGCTTAAATATGCTTACGCAACAAGAGATCGCCATTTTGAAAATGGAATTGACGGGGAGAAGCTCTTATTTTGGGCGCAAAAAATCACTCCCATTAAAGGGATTAAGCACCGATCTTGAAAAAAACGTTTAAAATTCACATATTGGTGGTAAATGTATTTGTCTTTCATGTCTATAAATTTTTTGAAAAATGCATCCCCATCATTGTCTGTAAAACCTATTTGAACCAGACCATAATATATAGGCCCTTAATGAAAGCACACTCCTTTCTTGGCGTCATTTTTATGTGGAGTGTCATCATAGAGGCTCTGAAAGGTAAAATGACGTCATAAGAGTATGGCAATATGCTTATGACGACATGAAATGTATTGTCCTTTGAATAGTACCAAAATGATGTCAAACAGTGCTAATAATAATAATAATAATAAAATTTATATCGCGCTGATACCAGTCAAGACTGTTCATAGCGCTAAGCCCAGAACATGCTACCCTACTTTGAGCCTCAATTGAGGTCAAATAAAGTTCACGCTACCCGTGTTTACCCGTCACGTGCAGCTTATGGCTCAGACAGACCTCTGCCGGGAGTGCAACTGCTATGTCTCATAGCAACATATCTTATTACTCTATTATAATTTCAATCCGTCATTATGCTCATATATGGCTAAGCTTTTAGAATCACCAAATTGTAGAATTGATGCTTAATACCTTGATGCTTAATACCTTGATAAATATTTCATTGTAAATGACTATCATAAAGTCTGTATAGTCTACTCCATGAGAAGGCCACGGGCCGTGGCGCAGTTGGTTAGAGCGCCAGCTTATTAGCACCAGTTCCTCTGTGGTGATCCAAAGGTCGTGGGTTCGAACCCAGGCCGTGCCGAGATTGAACTCATGATACAATTTCCCACATGAGCTGAGGCCCGTGCCAAAAGGGTTAACCCGTTGTCCTTGTAAATCTGTGACCGGGTGGGTTGTCATGTCAAGGACCTGCGACATGACAATTCAGTGAGGCAGCACTATATCTGCTACAAGTAGGTCTCATCATGAAATGACTGAAATACTGTTGAAAGTGATGTAAAACCCCAAACAAACAAACAAAAAACTACTCCATGAGCTCACTAAAATATAATTGTTTCTGGGGTACGTACACTGCAACATTTGAGTAATATTTACCAAATACTGCTCACCCTTGGACTAGGTGGCTCATAACATTTTATGAACTAAAGAAAGCAAGGAATTCATCAAGTACAAAAGTTTGTGGGCGTGTTATTCAAAGAACATAGCCAAAATGAGTAAATTAAACAAGAATACAATTTAAATAGAGGCAACGTCATGTTTCATATTTATAGAAATTTTGTGTCAAGAACCAAAACATAATTATCAAACCTGTATTTTTAACAGTTGTCCAATTGACATCTCACCACTTTACAAACATAAATGATATAAAAGTCTATCAAGACCAACACTAACATCTCTATGAACAAGGGGCATGTATGCTGTGATGGGGGTACGTACACTACAAAAAAGACTACATATCTCATTTTCAGGTTTTGGGAGCATTCTTTCAACCAATAATTATTCCACGAACAATAATATATTTTTGTACCTATATTGCACAGGTGTAAAAACTATTATTAAAATAAAATCAATCAATCATTATGTAGAATCTTTTGTTACAGGGGTTAAAACCAGAAATTCCTTAACAAAACACTTTTTTCTGAGGTATCAAGGAATATGCAGGTTTGCCATGATGCCATACACCAGACAATCTGAAAGAAAACTAGATAAATAATAATTAGTCAAAATATAACTTGTTTGTGCAATATATCCTTTATATTAGTTGTTAGCTTTAACTTGACAAAAAGGTACAGTAGACAATGGACATTTGTAAGAGTTGATTTTTAAGAAGTATAGAACATTAAAATATTTATTGCTTTAGAAATTGTACACCGGCTCATGTTTTAAAAAAAAAATTTGCTATCTAAAAGGTAATATTCAGCTTGTTATCATAAGTGACATCTTGAATGTTTGGTGACATCACATATATTTCATTTCATTGTAACACGGTCAAGTGTACATTCAGACCTTGATTAAGGCCAACCCAACACAGTAACAAACATATTTGGTGCCCCAGAAGATATGTACCATATTTACTCAAAAATAGGACAACACTGTGTATAAGGGATATAACCAACTGCGCCACGGCCCGTGGCCTTCTCATGGAGTAGACTATACAGACTTTATGATAGTCATTTACAATGAAATATTTATCAAACCATTTGTACTTACTTTTTATATACTTATCCAAAATGTACTTCAAAGTTTCAGTCAGTCTGGCTAATGAATTTGGTAGACAGTCTAATATTATCAAAATTATTATTAGAAATTTTGTGGTGAGAGCTAAAACATAATTATCAAACAATTTCTAAAACATTTTTAACAGACTTCTCATCACTTTTCAAACAACATAAATGATTTAAAAGTCTATCAAGACCAACACGAGCATCTCTGTGAATAAGGGGGTACATACTCTTTTTGTTTGAGGTTTTTGTTTTGTTTTTTGTTTTTTTTTGGTTTTGCTAAAAGGCCAATAAAGCTTCTTTATATTTGACAAAACTTTTACATTATGAAGTGTAGTGTCCACACTATAGTATACATTATTTTTATTGATTACGTGGAAGCACGATAATTGGAAACATTACCTAAGGTAGAAACCCACCTTGGTCAATTTGTTTGTTTGGTGTTTCACATCACTTTCAACATTATTTCAGTTATTTCATGACGAGACCTATTTGTAGCTGATATAAAGCTGCCTCACTGAATTATCATGTTGCAGATCTTCGACATAATTAATAATAATAAAAACTTATATAGCGCATAATACCAGGCTAGGCCTGTTCATTGCGCTCAGCCCCTAGTATCTCCTGAAGAGGAATGTCTTCAAGTTAGACTTGAAAACTGATACAGTAGGACTCCTCCTAATGTCATTAGGGATGTCATTCCATAATTTAGGTGCAAACACAGAGAAAGCCCTATCGACCACAGTTTTCATGTTAGTACTGGGGACCGCAAGGTCTAGTAATGAGCTCAGGCGCAAGGTCCTCGTATGGCGTTTACGTTCAAGAAGCTCAGATATGTAAGGGGGAGCCTTACCATTTAAAGCCTTCCAGACAATTAGTAGTATTTTGAAATCAATCCTAGCTCTGACCGGCAGCCAGTGCAGCTCCTTAAGTTTGTCAGTTATATGATCATATTTCCTACAGCCTGTAACAACTCTTGCCGCAGAGTTCTGCAGTTTTTGCATTACCATAATCCAAGCTAGATGTTACAAAAGAGTGAATAATTGTCTCAGCAGCATTATTGTCCAATGATTTCCTAATGGCAGCAATGTTCCTAATATGAGAGTAGCCCTTTTTGCACATATTTCTAACCTGAGCCTTCATGTCAAGATGTCTGTCAAAGGTCACACCTAGGTTCCTGACACTAAGACACATGCAGGATGTCCCAATTTTGAGCCCAGCTTACTGATGATCTACTGTGAGTACAAACCAGTAGTTCCGTTTTATCATCATTTAATTTCATTTTGTTCACTATCAGGAAGGACCTAATCCTTTGTATACATTCCTCCAGCCTATGGATATATAGGTCAGGTCTACCATGTTTGTGATTAATGGGCATGTAAATTTGAGTATCATCTGCATAAATGTGGTAAGACATGTTATAGAGAGAACAGAATTGGTCCCAGAACAGACCCCTGAGGGACATTAAAACCCTCCCAGCCACAGATTTACAAGGACAAAGGCCCTCAGTTCATATAATAAACACCTTTGGATCATCACAGAGGAACAGAGGAAATCTCAATAGTTAAGACAGTGGGTAGGGGAATGTTTCACATGTGTGCCATTTCTGATCTCTCTGCTATATTACAACTATGATGAGACAGACCTGGCTGAAGTGAGTGTTATTACCATTCGGTTTGCAAACAGCTCGTGGGTAAAAAGCTTGTGCTCAAAACAACTTCGCCATGACCCGGAGCTTCCCTTGGTCAAACTGACAAAGAAACATAAAATAGAGCAAGAGCAGAACATTTTAGGGGGAAATATTACATCCCACATCACTCCATATGTGGCAATCAACCAATGTGACAAAATACACTTACCTATGTCACGATACACCTTCACACCATCAGTCACTGGGTGAGGTGGATCACCACAATAGCCATTTTTAAGAAGGTTGCAATAGTTGTCATGAACAAAGAAATATTTACAGACACTTTCCTGGCAACATGATTTTGCACATTCCATAGCGCCAAACCTTGATGATGGAAAAGGTGTTAACATAAATTTTGACACGAGCTCTCCATTCAATTCAGCAGGAACAATACTTTGGTAAATGTCAATGGTTACATCTGCCATACAAGGTACCATGAAGCTTATCTGCAAAACATAGAGGATGGGAACCCAAAAAGCTGTCATGTTTCTTTTCCGTGAGTAGTCGGTCAACTGGCAAACATGGGATCATTTGTAGGTTTTTACTTCATTTATAGAGAATTCACAGAGGTGGTGCTTTTAATGTTGAATAATTGATAATGTTTAATGAAAACCATAGTTATATCGATGTTTTTATCACCAATTCAATGGAGACTCATTCAAGAGGACAAATGCACTAATTTTAATAGCAGTATGTCACAAAAAGATACTTAAAATCCTTTTATAAGACTATGTATATTTAATGTGTTTAAGACAGGCATTGGTGGTGAAACCTTTAAGTGGTATAGCGTTTCAAATATTTACATATATTAATTATAAACCTCTTTTTACATTATTTCAATATAAATAAGAACCTTTCACAACTTTTTATTGAAAGGTTTAGGCAATAAATATATGTTTTAATCATATTTCATAAGGAAACCGTATTTCTTAAATATTCACACAAAAAGAGCAGTAGTAATTAGTGATGAATTTAAAGTTCAAAAGAGAAAAAGCAACTTGTTTTAAGAGAATTTATCCCCCAAAACAAAGTAACATTTTGCCAATAGACACAGTTTGAATTGAGGAGGGTGGAGGGTGGAATTACCCACTTTTGAGTTGCCAGATCATAATTTGACTAAAACATGTGTTCTCATAATTTGTCTTTATTATAAGTAATTTTGATTTGATATATGTTTTTGTTGATGTACCATTTACTTTATTTTAGATGAACATTCTACAAAATAATGTTAATGTCTAAAACTTCAGATTAATAATTTACAATCAGACCACATGCACACATTTTTGTGGACTGGATACTGTAATGAGGTGTGTACTATGTGTACGCCGGTAACATGGCAGACACAAACTTGACTAAAGATTGTGAGACAAAAGGAACATAGAAATAAACAAAAAAGAGTGACACTCTGGCATATTGCATCACCACCAAGTGACCAAAAGAATTCACAACAATGCTTTCCAAGTGCAATTCAATCTTCAGGAGAGTTTTCTGGCCAAGGAAACGCACTGAAAGTAGTTAGGAAGGCCCCTGATTTGTGTGCAATGTATAAGTTAAATGCGACAGGAAGCGGCCGTTTGCCACACATAAAACTTACCATACAGGGTCCAGTGTTAATATTATTACCCCTGACACATATGCCATGTTCAGCAAGCCATTACTTGCACCCATGAAGATGAAAGTTCTGGGTTATGGTGATTCAAAACCATTTGTTTCATGAAAGGATTGAGAAACTCAGATATGCAAATTGTGATGTGATCCAGGTGACGATCCACCAAGATCCCATTATGGTGCTAGTTGCGCAACATCACAGGTGAGATCCATTCCACATACGACAGAAGATGGAGGATGAGATAAAACACCTTGAGGATGCAGGCATAATTGAGGAGCTCACAGGTCCCACTCTTTGGTCATCTCCCAAAGTCTTCATGTAGAGGAAGTCTGGTGAGCCCTGGATCTACATAGACATGCACGTAGACATGCACCTGGGAATCTCATCAGCATCTGAGATCTTCAATCACATAATCACACAGATAAATGAGGGCATATCCCTTGTATGCAATATCGATATAATCATCTGGGAATGTGGACGAAAGCCAGAAGCACAGAATGAGCATGACATCAGCCTACACAAGGTGTTTGAGCGAGTCCTCAAACAAAATGGATCATTCCAGCATGACAAGTGCAGGATTATTCTGGATAAAGCCACATTCTATGGTTTCCAGCTCTCAGAAAAGGGTGTGTCAGCAGACCCTAAGAAGGTGTCAGACATTGTGGACCGAGATGAATCATGCAGCTTTGGTGAGATCAGCAGTCTGCTAGGCATGACCAACTATGTGGAATGGTCATGGCCTGCAAACATGACAAAGCCTTCAAGAGCTTCAAAAGAGCACTCACAGAAAGCCCAACCAGTAGATACTTTGACCCAAAGAAACAGATGCAAATTATTGTGGACACCAGCCCAGTGGGAGTGTCAGGAATCCTAACTCATTACACCTGGAAGCATGAAGATGGGTATGTGGTTGCATATGGAAGTCACACACTGTCCAGCGTCTACAGAAATCTGCGATCCAGACTGTCTGTGTACTAGGAACGATTCACACTCTGGTGTCAATGACCCAGCTGAATACTTGTCCAGAGTCCCAGGTAGCATATGTAACGAGGCAGATGATGGACACGTTAATTTCATAGTCTCACACACAGTCTACAGAGCTATGAATCTTGAGAAGGACAAAGTAGCTACTCTGGAAGACGCCACTCTCCAGGAAACATCAATTTCACAGTCTCACACACAGTCTACAGATCTATGAATCTTGAGAAGGACAAAGTAGCTCCTCTGGAAGACGCCACTCTCCAGGACACATCAAATTCAGTCTCATACACAGTCCACAGAGCTACGAATGAATCTTGAGAAGGACAAAGTAGCTCCTCTGGAAGACGCCACTCTCCAGGACACATATATTTCAGTCTCATACACAGTCTACAGATCTATGAATCTTGAGAAGGACAAAGTAGCTACTCTGGAAGACGCCACTCTCCAGGAAACATCAATTTCACAGTCTCACACACAGTCCCCAGAGCTATGAATCTTGAGAAGGACAAAGTAGCTGCTCTGAAAGATGCCACTCTCCAGGAAGTAACCAGACAGATTCGTCACCTGCAATGGCGTGAGCCTTGCCCACCAAGCATTGATCCAACAGCACTCACCTGATTCAAGAATGTGTCGCAACACTGCCTGATGATGATCTCATTCTGCAAGACCACTGCAAAGTGATTCTAAGTTCCCTGCAGGGTCTGGTGAGGACTAAGAGACTTCTGAGGGAGAAAGTATGGTTCCCTAGAATTTATTGCCAAGCAGAAAACCTGCTCAAGGGATGTTTGTCATGCCAGGCGATGACACCACACAAGTGTCTGAACCTTTGAAGATATCCAACCTTGCCAGTCAATGGGTTCAGTGTTGAGTTTTGGGGTCCAACACTGGACAACAAATATGTCCTACTCACACTGGATGAATACTCGCGGATTAACCTGGTGGACATTGTGGATTCCTTATCTGCCGAGACCGTCAGGTAGTATGCAAGCAAGTAAGTCTGACAATGGTCTGCAATTTGAGAAGTAATGAAACTGGTTTTAAACATCGCAAGATCACATTATTGTGGCCCAAGACCAATGGTGATGCAGAGAGGTTCATGAAGAACTTGGAAAAGACAGTGGTTACGGCAGCACTCAAGGACCGGAATTGGAAACCCCAGATATTCAACTATCTGTACAATTACTGTGTGACTCACCACAGCTCAACAAATGTGACTCCTGGGACTGCTTTCTTAAATAGGCCAATGCACTACAAATTGCTGAGTTTTACAAGTCCTTGATCCACAGATTCAGTTGAACAACCAGAAGATCAGTGACAAATTCTCACTCAAGTTTGATCCCAAGCCCTATATGATCAACCGCAAGAATAGTTCCATGCTCACAACACAGCGAGCCGATCATCAGATCACGAGAAACAAGTACTTCAAGCCAATCACTCAGAGTGCAGCAAGTAAAGGTCCATGTACCTGCCCTGAAGTACCAGATCACAATGACTCAGAGTCTGCAGCACCTTATAGCACCCCTGCTGCAGCACCCATGCTGAGCCAACCATGCACAGGTGGCACACCATGTCACCCAAGTCTCCAGTCACCAATCGAGTCCAATCAGCAACTCGAGGTCAACCCTCTGAAGTCTTAGCTCTGGCACAGGCACTAACCCCCAGATCATCACCAAACCAAGATGGCTGAAAGACTTTGTGATATAGAGAAATTGTAAAATAATCATACGAGGGACATACACTGACCATTATTATTGTGTTTTGCTGAAAATGCCAAGTACTGCCTGTACTCTTTGATCACCAGGTGGCTACATGTGACCTCTATTGTGGTCTGTCAGGGTGTTAAGCCCGTACCACTGGACGAACATTAATGGGCAAACAGGGCTCTGTAAGCCAAATTACTCCAATTTCCAATCTAAAGGTGACCCATAGCTAGTGAAACTTTACGAAGCAGGTGTTTGCACAAGATCACTGGTCAGCAAAACAATGTGTTGACAAAGTGTTCAATGAATGATTTGGATATTAGCAGAAGACTCATCCATTTTCAAATGACACAAAAATTGATGTCAGGAAAATATGATGGGTAATAATTTTTGATAGCAAAGTTTGGGGTATAAACATTTATGTTATGCAAGGAAAAAGTGCCTGAAAATCTCATTTCATGAATGCTTTAAATCAGCACTTGTTTTACAAATCTTACACAAGCTTGATGTTTAAAAAATCAACACTTGTTTCCTTAAAATACAGTTATTATTAGGCTTAAGTGAGCTACATGGCATAATAGGGCGAGTATTGAATTAACTGACATATTGACATATTGATTTTCATAACTATTCAATTAGCAAATATGGCACCATCTTTTATTCTAATTTCAGTTGAGATTTAAAGAGAATTCACATCAAGTTGTAGTGCATTTAAACAGTGAATTATTTATTATGTTGTGACAAATAAGGAACAGACCATTATCCATTCGAGAGAGGGGTGGAGGAAAATAAATTTGCCATTGCAAGGTCATTCTTTTTTTCCTCTCAACGTAGTGTGTTGATGAACCTGTGATCAAGGGATTCTGGTGTGGGTTAATTTGACCTTTTTTCTATTTTCATCAGACTTTTAATTTTTATTCTTATCCATATCTTTGGCACAAAAATGGTTCTTAGGGGATGGTAACTTCTGGTCCAAATTATTAATGTGTTTTCCAGCTTTTTCACTTAAAAGTGAGGTTCACCAGCGAAATGATTTGCTTTTTTTTATCAAAGGATCTTATTTTCCTGAAAATCACATGCTTGTTATTACTTTATAATGGATTATTATCTTCAGGCATTACAGAGTAATTACAACTTTTATTGGTTGACATAAATATGTGACAAGGTTGCCATAGCAACTGACATGTTTTATTAAGGAAGTATTTCGAACAAAATAACCAGAGATGACCTGTGAGACTATATATGCATTGATTTGATGCATATCCTTAATTATATAAATGCTACATTTTAAGTTGACGATGACTAAGAAATGCTCAACATCAAAAATATCATTAAAAAATGTAATTGTCAATGAATTAACTACATGGTTTTTCCTCTGCCTGGTCACGAAAATGTTTTGGCATTAAAACTTCCCCAAAGCAAATATCTTTCAGACATCTGAAAAGCTTTTCTCAAATTGCTTTAAACCTTCCTCAAACCAAACTCCCTTATAAATCTTCCTTTTGAACATTTGTTTTCGGGAAATGTGAGTGTTTCAATTTCTTCCTCAAGGTTGGCATTCCTAATATTTTATTTCCCCCACACAGTGGTCTTACCAATAGTTTTATACACTTTCCTCCACCCCCTGAATGAATAATGGTCCTTCCCTAACTTAAGTACATTGAAATTTAATCACCCATTCAATAAGTAAACTCATTTAATATTGGAAAAGCAGTAATTCTCTTTGCATTACATTACCAACAAAATCACCACAACATATTGACTGCCCCTTTGTTAACTGTCACAATGTTTATTGGTGTTTTCACACCTTGGCTACCAGTATGACCATGATGAGAGATGAACATAATATAGGCGGGAATGCATTTGCCGCAATACCCCATTCAACTTTTCAATGCCCCACACTTGTTCCACAAGAAATATTTTTATCTTGAGGTAAAACCACAGCATGACATTTTTGAAAATGAATGTTTAATATGTTTTGACAGGTATAAATGTAGCTTTTGTATTTGAGAATAATTATGCGTTATTCATATCTTAACAAACATTATTTATTTACGTCAATGCCTACATTGGTCTATAATCCACAATGAAACACTGGGAGAGACTTATGTTTTTTTGGCTTAAATGTGTTCAAAGTCATGTTATTTGTTAATTTAGCACAGAAAAAGTAAACTTAACCAGCTAGTCTTAAACTTTTATTATTTAAATTGAACCCGTTTTAACTACCGTTAAAACGGGTTCGACTCAGTTATTGCAGCTGGACACCATGTGTGCTGTATGAGAAATACCCCCCACTGACGTCATAGCCTCACTCTCATCCTGGAATCCCCCAGAGCATGCAGAGCCGAAGGCAGTTACGTAAATATACGAGACCACACGAAGTTCTCTCCCGATGCTTCAAACTGATTGTGGATTATAGACCGGAACAAATGTCTTTCCTTTATGTATGTTCCAGTTATGGACTCAGTAAACAACGTTTATCAATTAGGACCATTCGCATTAATAACAGCCTGAACCTTAGAATTGCTCAACCATACTGTCTTTCAAACTAATAAATAACAGTCTGAACTATTTAAACTAATAAATATATGCTGACAAGTACAACTCTTAAGAATGAAACAGTTTAAAAACAGTATACTAACCACAAAACAATACTTACCGCTTTACATCATGAACGTCACGAACATCACAAATTTTAAATAAACTATATATTGTCCATCTACCGTTTAACAATGTAATAAAAACAATTTAAAAAACTAGTTCTTACATAATACGTGACAATCCTCTGTGTGTGTGTGTGTGTGTGTGTGTGTGTGCTATGCCTCAGTCACATTGTCTCAGTCACAGTCACAGTCACAAGTAAGAGAATCGGCCTGAGCGCCAGGCCCAGGGAGTTTATCAAGGATAATGGCTGACTCCCACAATACATGTTTTTTTTCATGAGAGGGGGTTGCTCAGACCAGTTGCCAGATCAACTTCCGGGAATGAACATGATGAAGGTTCTTGGTGCTGCCCATGCAGGCACAATAAGCATGGACACCACCACCAGTATTCCTATAAAAACATATATTCTCATTTTATTCACGATGTATTTAGATTAATTAATCATTCTTATATTAGGTTTGAAGCATAATTAAAGGCAGGATATATATGTGTGAAGCAATGGATATATAAATAGTAGGTGAATATCTTCTTTTATGAACTCAATGTTGAGTGTATTATTTTGAGTATAAAACATGATAAAACAATACCTCAGAAAGCAATATTTTATTAGACATCTCATTCCTGGCACTATTGAAATCAACAAGACAATTTAGTGTTTTAGTTTGGAATTTCACAAATAACATACAATAAATAAAATTTTACTTGAATGTCCGAAAGATATTCTCATAAAGTTATAATTTCAGTTGTGAAATCAGATTTTGGCAATAATAGTCCCACCAGTATGCATTTGTAAACATTTTGAATTGCTATGAAATTAAAAATAGAAGATCCTGAACCATTTCTGACAGTGAATCTTTGATAGAGAATAAAATACGTTCCTCTTGTATTATTTCTTTTACAAAACACTGAGAACAGTCCTGCATGGCAACTTTTTTGCTGGATATTTTTTGTTTGTTTATATGTTAAGCATTTTTGTTATCCCTTTTGCCATCTCCAAGGAGAAGGTCATTAGAATAATAAGTAAGGAATTGTTATCTTTTGAGTAAATGACCAATTTACACATTGGAAATACGATGGGATGTACTCCAAGTCCTAAAAGACCTTGTGTCATGTATATCCGGCAGAAAACATGCATGCTATAAATCTACTTTTCTATCACATATTGAAACCTGGAAGAGAACCACCGCCAACATATGCACATCTGTCCATACAACCACGAAACACTGCCTGGTGATATTTTGAAGACAACTTTGCAAATCTGACACAATCTTCTCTGTCAATTTAGAAAAGAATCTGAGTAATGAACACACATGCACTATTGGGTCTAACGTAAACGATAAGCAGCCTCTCTGATGGGTTTCCCAGTTTCAGCTTCAATCTTAATTCATTTCCTTTAAAAGTGGTTATTTAATGCAGCATTGCTTTGGTAAAAATCATGCTTTTATAAAAGTATTTTGTTTGCCATAAACATTTTTAAGAATATCATCAAGGAATCTTTCAAGGATGAAAATCACCCTGAAATAGTCAAAATCTGCCTGGGCTAAATGAAGAGGATTGGCTACCATTAAGGCCCAATACAAGTGCGCGAGTACACATCTTCAGCATTACAAGTGCACATCTTCAGAAATTATGGCGCGGTGGAAGTTCTCTGGGCCCATAACCCAGGTGTCCATGGATGGAAACCACGCTCTGCTACCATTTATAACCAGGGAACTGTAACTCTCGAAGAATGTCTTTGTTTCAAATTTTCTTCAATGTTACCAGGGCTGTGTTCTTCCTCAAGGTTGTCATCTGTCATCACTCCTAGAATGTTGATGACAAAGATTTCCTGTATCTTGATAAATGGTATGATGGCCTCAACCTGGGAAGTACTATAATTACCGGTACCTATACCCTCGTAAATCATGTAATTGCCAGTATACTGGGAAGTAGTTCAATTGCCTATACAATATTTCTGGTGTTTTGAGTTTTACAAGATCACTAACTCGAATACACAACTATCTGGTCAATTTCAATCCTTTCATGGAATGTTTTTTGTGTGTCAATACTAAGGGGGTGAGCAAGAATGTAAACAATGTACTAAATAATGTTGAATATTTCTGGTGATAAATTTCCAGAGTAATATTTATGTTTAAAACCTAAAATTTCTTATCAAATGTTATTCCCATCATATTATCCAACACACTTGCTGACCACAAGATTGGTAACATGAATACTGCACAGTATTTGGCAATTTCTGCAAAGAACAATAATCATGGCAGGTGCATTTTGGTTGATCTTAGGGAGAAAGTTTGTTTGTATCAGTTTCATGGATAGTTTCTGTATTGATACACAATGCTTTCATAATGGCTGGTGGACCCAATACATTCATGTGAGTCCATCGTTAAATCATTGATGTGTTCAACAAACAGAACGCACTAATGCTCAACATTATATTACAAATAAATATTTTATTTCTGCAATTACAACATAAATTAGCATTGATTTACCTGATACTATACTTATTCACAAACTATACCACAGAAACTTAACATTAAAATAATTGCATTGAAGTTTAACATTAAATATATGGATACTTTCAAAATTTATGTAATAAATATTTACATCATTACTACATATTTTATGTATTTTCAAGAGCGAGTACTCATATAGGTTTTAAAATAAATAGTCTGGAATAATTCGTATTTATGAATATAAAAAATTATTCCAACAAAACATAAATTTCGGCTGTTCTTCGATGAAATTAAAATCATTTCCTTTAAGTTTGAAAAGGGCAGTCCTGGTGATATGAGAAATTACAGCTATATCAGCCCTGTTTGATAGCAGGGTTGAGATCAGCAAAGTAGATGTGTTGCATTCCTTCTTCCGCCGACATTCTCTTGGTGGGATTGCACACTAAAAGGTTCTATAATACATAAAAATAAGGCAATTATTATTTTGGTTATTAAAATCTAAATTTGACTTGTATGCAAATATTACCAATCAATCAAGAAAAGTCTCCATTCAGAAGAAGTAGCATTATGCCAGAGTCTAACATGAAATTATAGTTTGTTTCATTAAATGCAAAATAACAAGGTTGATAATACACTGTTATAGTTGTTTAGAACATATTTGGAAACAATCAAGATGCACCATGAATAAAGTAAAAGAATTCTGATTATTACCAGAAGAAGATCTCTGCCTTTCGAGCTTAATTTGGGCACAACTTGTTGCCAACTTGTATGGGGATGATACATCGGGTACGGCTGCAATAATACAGATAAAAATCATTCAATTTGCTCAAACTTGAAAACATCCAAAATAAATGCACTAGCAACAATTCAATAACTTATGATTGCACTTTCTCAATGACTGTGCAGTTTATCCCATGTGTGGTGAAAAAAAGATATTTCTGTTGAGTTGTTCTTTTCGTGTGTCAAATTGGCATATGAAATAAAACTGTGTACCTTGTACTCCGGAAGCTGGGTCATACCAGGCCATGCATCCTCCGTGGGAGTGCCCAATAACCTGAGTCATATTAAGGAAACTGAAACATGCCTTTATTCAAAGTGTAAAAGAACCAAGAAGCAACTTGCAAATTTCTTGATTTGAAAAGATCCAATCTTTGGTTGGAGCAATGTTGAGTTGCTGGTCTGGGAAATAGGATTAGAAACCATTGCAGACCACTACACATAGTCCACATCTGTCCCAATCCAGGCAGGTTTTTTTCTGATTGGTCAGTTATTGTCACACTTTAATGTCTTAGACTGATTGGTTAATTGATCCAGATTCACACAAAACAGGGTATATCCATTCACTCACAAAAGTAAAATTGGCTGGTCAGAATTTAATACCTAATTAATAAAAATCAAACACACAAGTGTTCATAGAGCCCATACCCGACCTCCATTTGGGTTGGGACAAAACTATGTGTTCTCGTCATTAATATTCATATATGCATGATAAGCTTTGATAAGAGTGTGCCTGGTGTTGCAGACAAGGAGTGGGGCCGCAAATGTCATACATGGCATCCGCTGCACCAAACAGCTTGATCTTGGGCTCTGTTGGTGCAAGTTAGCATTTCAGTCTTCTCGTAATTGAGTTTCTTGGTGGACTTTTCAAGTTCTGGCGAGAGCTGTCTACTTCATGCCAACTCAACTGATTGACAGAAATATAGATTTGAGTATCATCAGCATAAACATGGTTGCACAGAAAAATACAGCACAGATTTATATGAATAACTTAAGGAATTTTAGGATTGGGAGGTGTACAAAAGTGGTAAACTTCTGAATACTATTCCAGCCGCTTTATGAATCCTCACATCATTGAAAAGGTTTGTAGGGGATATGGCAACTATCAAGATGTAATCTCAATTGGGAAAATTTCCCCAAAGCCTTTATCTTAAATCCATTCAGGTATACTCACTTAACAGTGAAAAATCATATTTTCTTCATTATTTATTCCAATTATTAAGGATACTTGAAGATCCTTTTTAGTTGATCATCCACATCATTGCCAGGAAATAGAGGTCGGCCAGCATTAGCTAACTCTGAAAAAATGGTTGATTATCAGTTGAACTGTAGATGTACATGTACATAATAATAATAATAATAATAATAAAATTTGTATAGCGCTGATACCAGACAAGTCTGTTCATAGCGCTGAGTTCAGGACATGCATCCTGAAGAGATGAGTTTTCAGCCTACTCTTAAACGAGGAGACTGACGTGCTTGTCCTAATATCAGTAGGCAAGGAATTCCATAGTCGTGGGCCTACAGATGAGAAGGCCCTGTCACCTATTGTCCTTAGCCTGGTTTTAGGTACCTGTAGGTGGGTGCCATCATTGGATCTTAGACAGCGTTCACCTTCTTTAATCAGGAGTAGATCCCGTAAGTAAGGCGGAGCCTTACCGTTAAGGGCTTTCCAAGTTAATAGGAGGATTTTAAAATCAATTCTTGCATGAACGGGAAGCCAGTGCAGTTCCCTTAGTTTTCCTGAAATGTGATCAAATTTCCTGATTTTTCCAACTACCCGTGCTGCAGAGTTTTGGAGGTATTGCAGTTTCCTGATGTCAGTTTTAGGAAGACCTGCCAGAAGACCATTACCATAGTCAAGGGTGGATGTAACAAAAGCATGGGTAAGTGTTACCACGGTCTTCTCGTCTAGACAATGTCTGATGGCCGCCAGGTTCCTGATGTGATAATAGCCCTTCTGACACATTTTCCTGATCTGGGCCTTCATGTCCATGTTGGAGTCAAATGTGATACCAAGGTCAACAACTGACTGACTAGGAGCAATATCAGAGTCACCCACTCTGATTGTGGATGGGATACTGCTATGGGTGGTAGTACTGTATCTGTCAGTACATATGAGCATCTCAGTCTTTCCATCATTTATCTTCATCTTGTTTGCTATGAGGAAATTTCTGACTTCACTGACACACTCCTCCAATTTGTGTCTGCTCATATCCACATGATGGGGAGAGGCGTGGTCCATAGGGATGTAGATCTGAGTATCATCTGCATAAATATGATAGCTCAGACCATATTTTGCAAGTATATCAGATAGGGGTGTCATGTAAATGGTGAACAGTATAGGACCCAGGACTGAGCCCTGGGGTACCCCATATTTTAAGGATTTGAGACAGGATCTATGAATCCCCACCTTCACACATTGCTTTCTGTCCATTAGGTATGACCAAATCCAGGAGAGTGCATGACCTGTGACGTTGCATCTATCCCTTAGCCTGTCCAAAAGGATTTTATGGTCAATAGTGTCAAAGGCAGCAGAAAGGTCAAGCAACAACAAGATAACTGCCTTTCTATTGTCAAGGCAGCCCAAGATATCATTTTGCACTTTTAGCAAAGCAGTTTCCGTGCTATGATATTCCTTGTAGGCTGATTGAAACTTGTCAGTAAGACCATTCCTTACTAGATGGGGGACTAGTTGGTCTGCAACTGCCCTCTCGGTTAGTTTGGAGACAAATGTTAGGTTGGAAACAGGCCTATAGTTTTTTTCAACCAGTTCCAGACCTAGTTTCTTCAGCAGGGGTGTTATGATGGCTATTTTCATATTTTCCGATACTGCTGATTCCATCAATGATTTATTTATGATGGAAGTAATTATTGGTAGGAGGTCATCTAAGAGGTCAAGTAAGAGCCAGGTTGGAATTGGATCCAGGTCACATGACTTCTTTGCTGACCTTTTGACCAATTTCCGTACGTCATCAATGGTTAGGGGTGTGAACCTATCCAGACAAGTAGTACTATTGTTTGTAGTGTCACCTGGTGGCGAAATTTGACCGGGTGGAGCATTATCAATGTCCAGGCGGATTCTCTCTATCTTTTCAAGAAAGAATGTGTTGAACTTCTCAGCTTGAGTAATCTCACAGTCAGATTGGGGCATAGGTGTGTCCTTTTTCTTGTGCATGACTGTGTCTATGACTCTAAAAAGCTTTTTAGGGTCATGCTTGTTTTCCTCAACCAAGTTGGAAAAATATGCTGATTGAGCAGATTTAAGCATTGAGTTGTATTTATTTCTTTGAGAGTTGTAGAGCTCCTTGTCAATGTGAGAGCCAGTCTTGCTCATTTTTCTCTCAAGCCTCCTCCTGAGAGATCTTTCCAGCTTTAATTGGTCACTCATCCAAGGTACAGGTTTGCGCTGAGTGACCTTGGCAACCTTGATAGGAGCATGTTTGTCCATGAGTGATGTGAGTTCCCTGTCATAGTAATTCACCATGTCACTCAAGGATAGGTGTTTCCATGTTGTGTTTCTATCAGTTAGGGATTTGATGTCACCCCTTAGGGATTCAAGATCTAATCCCTTAAAATTCCTATATTTGATAGATTTTTTGGGGGGTTTTGGGGGTGACATATCTAGGTATATCTTAATCATTTTATGATCAGATAAGTATTCATCCACCAGGTGGCTCTTCAGGAGTTTGTTATCACTGAAGGTAATGATTAGATCAAGGGTGTTCCCTAACCTATGGGTTGGTTCCTGAACCCATTGTGTTAGATCAAAGGTATGTAGGATATCATTAAACTTGATGACATCAGGTTTTAAGGGGAGGTTGACATGAAAGTTGTAGTCACCGAGGAAAATGACCTCATGACTAAATGAACCATAATGTGCAACCAACTGGGTGAACTCATCATAAAACTCAGAGTAGGTATATCTATTCCGATTAGATGGTTCAGGTCTATATATCACCACAAATGTTATCTTTTTACCTTTCAATGTGATGGATGACTCCATGAGCTCCATGGTGGTGACCACTATTGGTTGTGAAAGGGAGTTCAGATTTGTATAAAATCCCTAAACCTCCCCCTGTTCGTCCAATCCTAGGAAAAGACTCAAATTCAAGTGAGCCTTCTTCAAGTTCACTTTTGACCTTGTCAGATTTTGAGTCATGCATCCAAGTTTCGGTCATGAACAGGGCATCAAGGTCATGTTCAGTAAAATAGTCTTTTACTGGCAGGATCTTGCTAGATATGCTCTGTACATTGCAACATCCAATATTTAATGTTTTCTTCCCGTTTCTATTAGGATTTTTAATACGAGAATGTTTTTTATTTACAATCCGCGGCTGACCACGTGGAGCAGAGCGAGCATGTGTAGCTGGAGTCGGCCCTGAGACGTGATTGGTCGCAGCAGACGACGGATGTGTATTGTCTTTGTTTATGTTTACGTTCGGACCAAGTGTTTCCACGAGCCGATGTGATTCGGGTGTTTCCGGATCTGATAGACAATGGTAGCGATTTGTGGTCATTCGTCTGTTCACGTGGCACCGGAAGCCGTGGTTCGGGTATTTCCGTAAAGCGCCACGTTGTACGCTGCCACGAGGAAGGGATGCACAGCTCGAAGCAGACGGCTCCCAACAATTTGAACAATTTGAAGGATTACCACAAGACACACAAGTTTCTATTAGAGAATGATGGAATAATGTGTGCTGCAGGTTGTAGTTCCTGTAAATTGATATTATCCATCGTCAAAATGCTAATTTTGGCTGTTCTGATGGAGTTTTTGAGATGCTCGCCGGCACCATGCACAGATAGTAGCGTGTCAAAGCTGATAGACTGTTTGGTCTCAAGTGTGAGTTTATGTTGGCAGGGAAATAATTCAATATTTCTATCTAAAATTACCTTAGCTGCGTTCTGAAAAGGTGAACTGCAGAGAAGTTTTATTTGAGAAGGGGCGATAAGATAGAAATTTATATTTGCTAACGACCCACGTGTTTTGAGACTGTACTCATGCATATTGCAAAGGATAAGATAGTTTGAGGAAAAACCCATAGGGGGCAGTCTGAGCTGTCCTTTAATATTCTTATCATTTTTAACAATAGTTTTATAACATGAACATATACAAACAAAGTTATGATTATGGAAAATCTCTTTATTCGTATTTACATCATGACAAGGTGCCGGCCAGCACCATCATTTACACGAGTTGATAATTTTAAAAATCTCCTTTCGTGCTTTACGTGTGGCCTCATTGCCACCACTGATATTCACAAAGTTCAATGTCTCTCCCTTTGTAGTACGTTCCTTGACGATCCCGATGGACGCCCCGGTGGTTGCCTTCAAACGACGGATGGTGGCGCCACCTTTGCCAATAATGGCACCGGCTGCATCTTTCGAGATGAAAATCCTATTGTCTTTATTCCCCCTTGCTCTCTTCAGGGAAGAGGAAGAAGAGGAGGCGGCAGAGGAAGAGGAGCGAGAAGAAGGCGGCCTGGACGTGGATGCCCTACTCCTCTCCTCTGTCGCCGAGGAACTGTCACCATCCTCTTCATCCGACAGCAACGTTGCTGAAGATGGCTTGTCCGTTGCCGGGACTTTCATTGGGATCGTCAGGTCGTTGATGCTTGTGGTAATCGTGGATATCGCCTTATCCAGGAGGGTGCCGTCTGCTTCGAGTGTAGCGTTTAGGGCACCACCGAAGGAAGAAATGGCGTGGTAGCTGTACCCACTCAGAGTGAAGTTTCGGAGCCGGCTGCAGAAGACGATCCAGTTCCTCCTACATGTAGCATCAACGAGAGGCGGCGGGGAGAGCACTGTAACCGTTGGTCCCTTCGATCTGATAATGCCGACGAGATGAATAAAGCGGTTATAGGCAGCTTCCCCATCCCCGCCGCTTCTCAGCTCGGCAGAATCACCACGTGGTCAGCTGCCGGGATGCGATCAGAGCGGTGCGCCAAGAAGTGTAGACCTTCTGCTGAAGATTTCATGCGGCAATCCGCTCGAGCAAGCCCGGAGGAGATGTCATCTTGGCGGCCATCCTTCGGGAGCACCACTAACATGTACGGCAACACTGGATCGGATGCAGCCGGCTCAACAACGACTGCAGTCGTCACGGACGAGGGCTGGTCAACGAAGGACTGTATCACCTCGTCCCGCTCACGGATCGTCTGCAACGCAGTCGCCAGCTCGGTCGCCATCACCTGGTTATCAGCTTGAGCGGTGGCCAGGTCGGCTTGAAGCCCCTCGATCACGGAGTGTAATCTCGTCACCTCGGCATTCGTGGCGTTGGACGTCACTAGTAGACGATCATACGAGGACTGGAGCACATCGTATGCCGCCTCCACAGTCCTCGTAACTGGAACAGGTCGTTCAGCATCAGCAGAAGAGGCACTAACGTCACCAGATCTGCGGCTACGAGTCTGCTTAGCAGGACCATTGGAATCACGTGATGCCATGTTATCAACGTTGAAGCTGGCGTTAGACGTAGGAAAATGACTTCTTCACGGTCTAAGTTCAATCAAAGACTGAATGACTATGAACAGTTGTGTGCGCTATTTAAGCGAAATGTCTGACACGGATTATTGGTCGATGCTGGTGGTAATCCAACACTTTGTGGATTAATTTATAGACTTTTGATAAGATTCTGTTCACTTTGTTCAATCACAAACGCTCAGAGAGTACTGTGTATATACGGGTCAGATTAACTTGTTGTTCTGCCACGTAGTATATTTAATACAGAAAATATATAAATATAACACACTTTTGAGAGTTTGTCTTGTTAATTAATGTTTAGTAATATTGAACAAGATATTTAATTTCCCAGTTGTCAGTTTCGAACAAGCTAGAGGACATATACAATGATATGTTGTTTTTTACTGTTAGGGGGCACTGTGGCCAGCTAACTTAGAGATTTAACGGTAGAGGCGCTGTGAGCTGCCCGTCAATAGAAGCTATATATAGCACTAATATTAGAAATTTTAGCAGAGTTTTGGGGTAATTTAGCTAAAAATTTCTTTGGGCAATAAATACCCAGGGGTTGAAATGCAAGAAAGGGCTATTTGTGTAGCCGCTTGCAATTTAGTTGG
This sequence comes from Amphiduros pacificus, assembly GCA_949316495.1. Taxonomy (NCBI): domain Eukaryota; kingdom Metazoa; phylum Annelida; class Polychaeta; order Phyllodocida; family Hesionidae; genus Amphiduros; species Amphiduros pacificus. Next base: position 22,552,699 of record OX439004.1, on the reverse strand, counting down.
TTTGAACAGCGGGTGGAGCAGGTAACGAGTACTCTGTTCTTCCACCGTCGGAACAAGTCCGAAAAAACACTGTATAATGGTTTAATATACCGAATTTGCTTCTAGAAGCGTCTGAAAATGTTTCCAGACACGTATAGCGTGCAGATTAGATTGGTATATGTACCTATAAATAGGTATGTTGCAAGAAAGAACCACTTGCGTAGTTGCTTGCAAATGTGTATTGGACAGCGGGTGGTGCGTCACAACAAGAAAAAATGGCTGGTAGTAGCCCCTTGTTTGTGTATCAACAACCACCGTCGGAACAAGCCCGAAAATCACTGTAGTAACAAAAATATGTCGCTAATGGGTCTGAAGGTGATTCTAGACACCAGGAGCAACAAGTTTAATGAATACAGAGGGTATAAGGTATCAGACCAAGCACTCGACACTGGCAGCAAAGAGTGGATACTCGTGAGCGCGGTGCCTCGCAAAGACAACACAGTATGATCCCGCCCTCGCGAGCGGATTTCCAATCAAAACTGCCGTCAGAGCTTGCAATAAGTCCGATATCAGATAGACCTTTGTATAGTCCGGGTTCTCTGCGAGAAAGTGAGGCGCTAGACTAGCAATAGACTCCAGAAAATCGACCAAGAAGGACGATTTTATCGGAGCTCAAATGAAAGCCGCCATTCCACTCTCAACGCATGCGCAGAACATAACTTGACATAACTTTATCTGATACTTATTTATTAAAAAAAACACACTGCTTTTAGTTGTTATTTGTTAAAAGATTTTTTTACCTGCAAATATACATCCTGCAGACCACATGTCTATGGATGTAGAGTAAAGTTTTGCTCCAAATAGCACATCAGGAGGTCGGTACCAGAGGGTAACTACCTGAAGGTAGAAGAACATTTAAACATATTATGCAGTAATTCTGTCACGTGGCTTATTGCAAGAACATGCACAAACAAATTATGACACATTTTATTATTTTCATCAGGGCAAAATGAGAGATAATCTATGAACATGCTTCACCAGAGGATAGAGTCAAACATGAAGAGCCCTTTCAAAAGGAAACTATTCATTAGGACCTTCTTAAAATATATTTTACAGACACTTAATGGGATGAATCTATCAGCAGAGCTAAAAAGGCAGGAAAGGGAAACATATTTATCACCTATTTATGATCTTTGTACACTTTTTTTTCAAAACTAATGCATAATTCATTTAAATCATATAAGATAAGAACCTTACACAATTTGTGAAATCTTTAAAATATAATTATCAGAAAATTTTACTTACCTCTGCTGAATAGCATCTAACTGGGATACCAAAAGCTCGGGCAAGCCCAAAATCAGCCAATTTTAATTCACCATTCTGAAATAAAATATAAAAATAGAAAAGGACATGACCAACTGACATCGTTCTACTTTAAGGTATCTTGCAATGGATATTTGTTTATTTTTTTTTTAAAATCTGGAGTGTACATAGATAATTATGCATAGGATCACAACTTTGTCTTCATTCATAATAGAAGTGCTTAAGATAAGATACATCATGATATTTATATCAAATTTGAAAAGTAAAGACAAAGCAGCGCTAACTCCTAGCCATACTTACACCTTACTGTCATCAATATAGCAATAGTAATAATTAATTATGGCCTAAACCATCAGAAAAGATTATGAATAATATAATTCTGAATGATACTTACATTATCTATCATTACAAAAATAAGATATTTGACAAAAACATTTACTTGGATAAACAAAACAGAATTGAAACATTTGTAACTCTGTTACCATGTAACTCAGTGACCGCACATCATTGACGATAATCCTTATTTTCAAAGTGAAATAATGCTTTGATTTTTTTTAAATTTGGGGATGTTTTAGTTAGATTTATTAAAAATCATATGCTGAATAATATTTACATATTTTAGAAAAAGAACCACATGTTATATGACTTTGCATATTTCACCTCATAACAGGTGTCAATTTTCTGAAACTCAGTTACCGAGCACTAATCTATCTTTTTCAGCATAGCGATTTAATTCTTAATATGTTTATACTGTTATCATGAAAGTAGAAAGTAAGAACCACTAAAAATATAAGAAATGAGATTGTTGTGTGATCTGTTCAAAAGTTATAACCATTTATATTGTGAAAGTGTAACCTACACTAACAGTAATATCAAATTATAGCCTCAGTATATTTTAGCATGAACTTCTGTAATGTATGTTCCAGTCTTCTGAGCACTGATATGCAACTTTGTTCATATCAATAACCCTCCAAATGTGCACAAACATTTATTTCCCCTGAGCAGCTATAGCAGCACATTTAACATGATCACACAAGTTACATTACCTTGTTAATGAGAAGATTTTGTGGCTTGAGATCCCTGTGTAACACATTATGACTGTGACAAAAACCAAGACCCCTCAACAGCTGGTACATAAAGGACTGAAACAAAAATGTTGTGCATGTATGACAATGTTAACTTTGTTTTTACATAAGAAAACCACATTTAGTTGAAATGACATGGCCATTCTTAAATAAACACTGTGATTCTTACTTTAACTACATCTGGATCTATTTCCCCATTGCAACTGTCAAAATACTTTTTGAGGTCTTGATCACAATACTCAAATACCAAGGTCAACTTTTTGTCACTATGTAAGACATCATGTAACCTGCAAAGAGGAAAAGAAATGAAAAATGATATAAACCCTTTTCCACTGCTATTCTACAATGATCTGTTGCAGGAAGCAAATATTTATGTGCAGGCCTCGACATTAGCCAGTTGCCCGCTTGCCCGGAGGTATATTTCACACCTGTCGGGCAAGTCCGGGCAACTGGACACCTCTGTTCCAATTGCCCGGTGGTCAAGTGCTGTAATCTGTCCCTAATCAAAGTACCCCACAGAGAACAGAGAGAGCTGCTGACCACATCACAAGGATGACACCTGATTAGAGATAACTTTGTGTCCAAGCTCCGTTGCCCAGGAATTACCCCTGCCTCCCAAACCCTGACCAAGATAAAGTTATGGCATGCTGCTAAATATATATATTCCTCACACTAAGCACTGTATCAGGAGGTGGGGCTTATCAATTTCACACATTTTGGTCTATGTCAATCATTATATTATCCAGGAAACATGCACAGTTGATTATAAGTATGCTTAGTAACAGTGGGGTATATCCATCAGTAACACTTGACATTACTTGATCTTATAAAGTGATAATTGTAGGTTATATTCTGGTCAAGAATTGACTGAGCATTGCCATTTTTAATGTTTTCCTAAAAATTTGGTACTTATGCATATGCACAAAAAAGTGTAAAAAACTTGAGGTCACTGCATGCTATTTTTATAAAAACATTTACTATTCATTTCAACTTTTTCAAGCCAAATATTGTGTATCCTATGGGTTATAGGTGAATTTTTTCTAATTATCAGCCAATGTTTGAATGCGCAAATCCTATAAGCTTTAGTCCTATACTGTATTCAAATATTGGGGCAAAATTTCAGGGCAAGTGAATTGTAATTCAGGGCAAGTAGATTTTAAAATTTAATTGCCCGGTGGGCAAGTGGATCACAAATGTTAATGTCAAGGCCTGATGTGCTTCTTATCACACAGCATCAACCACATTTTACACATCTAGTTGTGTATGATTTCTTACCTATGCATATAGAGAAAGCCATATAGAGAAAACCATAATATCTTTACTTTTTCAAAATGAATATTACAATCTCAGATTAGACCTGTACATACAAATAAAGTAAGATTATCATATTGTCTATTTAAAGATTACAGTGGTATCTCCGTTTCGCTTCCCACATGCACAGGGACATGCACATGAACGCATGTGCAAATGCATGCGAACGCATATCAATGTGAAATATTTAAAACTACTGTATGTGAGGAGTTCCAGTTAAATGCCCTCAAAAGTAATACAGAAATACTGGAGAACATACCTTACAATATTTTTGTGCTTCAGTTCCTTTAACAAACAGATTTCTCTCAAAGCTGAGCTTGGTACTCCCTGTAAATTAGGAACCCGTAAATTATAGATTATTAACAGATTATCAATTCAATCATATATGTAAAATATGTTTTGAAGGCTGAGGATAAAGGGTGAATTCTGATTCGGATACAACTGTTCATACCTCATCATCATCATCTAATCGGACCCTTTTCAAGGCAACAATCTCATGGGTTTCCCGGTTCTTTGCTTTAAACACAGTACCATATGTTCCTATACAAATAAAACAAATCAAATAAGCAATTAGACTTGTTCTAAGTTGTTGTCATCAGAGGATAGACAGAAAGAAGGACGACAGCAACAACAACAGAGTCGAGTGATCACTTTCGTGGCAAATATCTCACATTTTTTGCACCCAAGTTGTAATTTACATTGTCGATATATGCACTGATTATAAATTTGTAAAACTACCAAGTTTTATCGCCCATACCTTCTCCTATCTTCTCCAATTTCTCATATTTCTGCATCTTTTGGACTTCTGCCGCTGAAGCCAACACCGGAAGTCGCGAAAAGAACGAGATTTCAAACGCAATTCACAATGGCGACACGACCGCCCGGCTACCCAACGCCAAATATGCAACAACAACAGCGGTATCCTCCGCAGGCAGTGCAAATGAACCGTTTTCAACAAGGCGGTTATCCGGTAGGTATTAATGAGCACATTTTGAGAAAACATAGACATCATCAGATGTTTCGATGTAGAGAAATTAACAAGTGGAAATAGCGTCATAAAACAAAGAAATAAAAACATGGTCAAATCTCTTTGCGGGTTGCCGAGCACTTTGCGCTCAAAATAATGACCTAATAGGCCGATTGCGGGTTACCATCTTGTTTTTTTTAATGATTAGATTTTAGAGAGTTTTTTGTGCACTTCCGATTGTAATTGTGCAGTTCCGGCGTGTTGTTTTCAATGGGGCAGTATGGCGACCCGCAATCGGCCTATGGACAATAAATCAACAACAAATCTAAATAAAACATTCAAATTTTGTACCATTTCATCTTGGGTTCGAGCTGCAGAAGTCGGCCATACCGAGTGTCTGCCATGCCCTGATGAAGAGGGAGCAACACTCATTTGTTGGGCCTTTTTGAGGTCACAAACTTAAAAGCAGGTGGAGCACTGAGCGCTCGTCTTTTTGCGTCTAAATTCTGCTGAATTAAAAGTTTTTGGACAATTTAAATTGTTCTTGACAATGATATATTTGGGAAGTTACATAGACCCCCTGCCAATCTCTCCGACCAATGATTAAATATAGTGGAGTTGTACAGTTCTGGTTCCGGAAAAGTTGTACAGTTCCGGTGTGTACTTTTCAATGGGGAAAAAACAACAACATGTAGATCGGCAATCGGCCTATTGCAAGTTTCAGAAGAAAAAGAATTCTGCCAGTCATAGTTAAAATATACGTACATTCTTCGTAATATTTGCACAGTTTTAATCAATGAAAGAGTCAATAACTTTTGGAAGAAAAATAACGATGCCTTGTTCTTGGACACACAATGGATCTTGGGATTTTTTTGCAACAATGGATGCCTAGATTTGTAAACAAATCAAAGACTTTTAATTGTGGATTTGCAAGGCCCTGAGCGCAAAGTACTAGGGAGCGCAAAGTGCTCGGCAACCCGTACTTTGGCCCAATTTTGGTGGACTTCGAAAGTGATATTTCGCCTTATAATATAGGATTGCATAGCGTTTCATAATTTGGTCGCAGAGATATGTGATATACAAGGAATTTGAGCCAGACAATTTGCATATGCTTTCAAGGCGATATGGATATGATGCTGAGGTTCTCCAATTTGGAGCGTTTTGGAGCATTTTGAGTTTGACAAATAACAAAAATGGACAGTCGATTATACATGTGCCATAGTGGGTATATATTTTGTTGTTAGACAGGACTAACTATTTTTCTCTGAACTAGTGTACCTGTATACTAAATTAATATTATTTATAACCATAGCTATTCAATATGTGCAACAAAGGAACAGGACGATTGCCGATCGCCATGTTGTTTTTTTTCCCCATTGAAAAGGGTAACAATTGAAGTCGGCCCCCCCAAGAGAAGGCTATTTGACCCTAAGGGCATTAACTAACCCTTGGGACCCTTGGTAGCCATAAATTTCTTCCAGTAACTCGATAATCTAAGCACCTAAGTCTGGGGGCCGACATCTCTGGGGGGCAGATTTCACTAAGGGGCCAACTTCTTCACTTGTTACCCAACAGAGTACTGTGATCAAAAGTTCATGATCCACGCTGTTTGATGTCATCATTATTAGTACATTGTAACACTAGCAGGTTGCAAACCTAGAGAATGTCACAAAATGATGAACTGTATAGTTAGAACAACAGGGATGTGAACGTCCTTCTCATCTATTGGTGATGGATGTTGACATCCTCTCTGTCTGTAATGGGTTAAAAACTCATTTGGCTAAGAAAGGCATTTTGATTGATTAGTTTTGCTAAATTGCTAATGAATCAGTTTGAAATGTCAGAGTCAGGGCAATCTCAAAATGTATTAAATACTGTTCCCTGACACAAGGTAAGAAACTGATATTGACTCTGCCGTTCCTGTGCCTGGCTGTGCAGTCAGATTGGGAGCGCTGAATTGAATGTCAAGGTCCAATTGTTTTGGTGCATGTCTTTTGGACCTAGATATCAAGATCCCGATCATGTGACTGAGCAGTCACCTGTCATACTCTCACTTGATGGTGTGCCCAGTAGTATTCCTGTTTTGGTGCAAAATAGGCCAGGCCCTTGGTAGGATTTATTTCTGTGCAGTGCTGTCCTCAGGTGGCAATATCATATAATGTAAATATATTTTTTTTTTATAATTTAATATAGGGCCCTCCCCGGCCTGGAGGCTACCCACAGATGGGAGGTCAGATGCCTGGTCAAATGGGTGGCCCAATGCCTGGACAGATGGGAGGGCAAATGGTACCCATGCAAAGTCCAATGGCCAGCATGAACCGCATGGGGCCTGGTATGGGTCAGCCAGGTATGCAGCACCACCCTGTAGTCCTGCAATCTTACTCACCAGGTAAGTGATCAAAGCCATATTCAGTCAATATAATTGAAATATTGCAGGTGTGGATTAATATAGATAAGCAAAATGATTCATTCCATTTGCACTTTTTTTTGTTTTCCTATTATAATTTGGTATTGATATATTTGTCTGAAAGGTTAGGACTTCCCCGTGGTATTTATGTAAAACTGACAAATATGTAAACACAACTTCAAAGTTATAAATCTTGAACTCATATTTTTTCTAAGATGCAAAACATTTGAATATTTTTTCTGCAAAATTACGATTCATAGACGGCACATCCTTCCTGTACATGTTACAACACTCCCTTTGTTCTTATAGTGGTGTTCTCTGTCTGATCTCTGACCCAATTTCTTGTTGCTATAGTAACCACTGCTTCCTCCAGTCCGGGCAAGAGCCCAGTCTCCAGTAAGTAAGACAGTCAATGATTATGTTATCATTGAGAAATGTGCTATACATAGTTGTCTGTGTTGCATGGCTTCCTCATCAAGCTTATCCTGCTCCGTGAAAACAGTTTGTGTTTTTGTCACGTAGATAAATGGAAATATTCAAACAAAAAACATTTTGAGCATTATTTTAAGCATTTATATTTTTAAAAGACACCAATGTCAGTGAAGAGCCGTTCACGGCAGAATGCCATGTTTGGACATATATCTAACATGTCATTTTTTGTATATTTTGTAAAACAGCATGATATTTGTGTGGACAAAACAAAAAAAGATGGATTGGATTTTTAAAAAATGTATTAACACTTGAATTATAGTGATTTTTAGTGATTATAGTGATTTTTAGCAATGCTGATTATATCAGTATATCAGCATAGCCTCTGCATTGATGGGGGGTGGTTGGGTTTTCTGTTATTCTGTCCATCAACTTTTAACTTCTCCTCTGAAACTACTGGTTGGAAGTCTTGGCTATAGGCAGGGAAGATGTTATATTTCCATAGGACCAATTCTATCTATTTTCCATAAGGTTTAAATTTTTGTCCATTTTAATATGATTTTTCACAAATCTTGTAGCTTTCACTGAGTTGTTAAGGAGGCTGTAATTTTGATTAGCATTACAAATATTAGCCAATGAGAGTCCAGATAGCAAGTTGGAGCCAAATTCAATATGTTACGCATTTTGATTGATCAAAATTACCATCTGTTCAAATCTGCTCTTGGAAAGGATTTAAATTATCATTTATAAAGCAATTTCCCGAAAATGTTCAAAAACTACAAAAAAAGCAATTATTAACATCGATCTTGGGCCATTGGCCGATATTTTGTTTTGAATATGTCATTAATGTTGTCCCATTCATCTGTTATTTTACTGCATGTTTTCCCGTTGTTCAACATTTAACAGTTTCTGATGTATAATTATGTTGATTTTTGCATTTTAGATTTATCAAATGACTGTCTATCGTATAAAAAATAATAGCTTCTTGAAATAAGGATTTATTATTCAATATTGATAATATGTTTTAAAAATGCATGCAAGATAGCTTTTTTATTTTTTTGTTAAATACTTGTCCTCATATCCATGCAGTCTATATCTATGTAGAGATGACATATTCATACTTAGAATTTCAAATGCAGTATAGATAGCTTGATTGAAAATTTACAACTTTTAGTTCCTTAAGTCGTTGGCCAAAAGGTGTTTCCTGTAATTTTTTTTCTAAAAAAATTCCAAACTTTCAAAGACTGATAATTTGATATATAATGATAAGTAAATCAGATATTTTCTGTAAGCTTTGAGGTTGCTAATGTAATTCACATAAATCTCTTATGGCTTTCTGTTCTCTATTTAAAAAAACCCATTCACATTTTCACTCTTCTTGTCATGTGTACTTTCTCTTTCCCACTGTGGTCCACTTTCCTCCACACGCTCAGCACCCAACAAGTCTAAAGATAAAGACATGTCAAGTAAGTTTCCTCTCTTTGCACTGCATGCATATCCAACTTTGGTCTGCTTTGTTGTGTACTCACTACTTTTCCAATGAGCAGCTTTTGTAATGATTTGGTTTTTTGAAATGTTTTGCTGATTGCAGGGTGAGGCATAGTGATCATATATTTCTTGTGTATATCAATACTATCTCCAAAATGTCCTCCAAAATCCTATTTGATATCTATATATTTTGGAATATTGCCTTAAAAAAAGATAAAATCCTGACGAAAGAACAGGAATTCATAATTTTTCTAGTGATTTCAATGTTTTTCAGACTTAAATGTTTTTCAGAATAAATTGTTTTCAATCTGGATAAACTCCTTAGAAAAAAATGCCATCTGAGACTAAATGTGGATGAGTGATTTTGTTCATGGGGAGTAGAGGTTCAAGTATTTTACCTCATATTTACCTACAAAAAAACCCCCAAAAAAACAATTTTCTATATTTTGTCAGCAGATTTGGCTGGGTATCTGGTGATTATGCTAACTCATATTTATACATTATTTTATTTTCCAAATGATGCCATACTAGTTTCTAAACCAACTTTGGTGTAAAGGATGAAAATTGTCGAAAATAAAGAAATTTGCTTCATTATAATATATACAGTACGGTTATTAACAAAATCACAATTTCTCTATGAAAGGTTTCAACTGTCTGACAAGATGTGAATCACCAGGTGGCATATTTGCCAGTGCAGATGTGCCATAAATTTATCTCTGACACCAGAGGGCATTATGGTTGATTCAACTCAAAATATTGCTTTTTGTTTTGATTGATATTTTGCATGACTGTACATCGGTTGGATATTTTTACATCAAGATATACCAGAAAATATATTTTAAATTCACATGCTCAAGGTTGGCCACATGGCCAATTTACTCGAAGTTTAAAATCCATGATTAAAATTTGAAATTATCACTTTTGAAGCCTCCATATCTTAGTTTCTTTGAAAACATGTCTGAGTGATTAAAATCCACCAGATGTCAGGTTAGTGTTTTATGGCCTGTCTTTAGTTGGACGTGTTTGAGTTGTTTACAGAGGGTGGTATAAATGGTGGGAAATCTTGCAATCTCTATTTGCAGTTTATTATGCTCTGAATAGTTTTTAAAGTTCCATTTTCTTTGCAGCTATTTCAAGCATATAGGTGTCTAATCTTGATTCCAGTTTAACAGAGAATGAGGAGAAATAGAATACTTCATTTATTAATTGCATTGTTTTATGGACTTTTTTAAAGATCATTTATTAATCTAAATTAATATTTGCAGACTTGAGTACTGTATTTATCCTTACTCAAAAGTTTACTTGGTGATGCTCAAATTCATCATTTATTCACTCTTACCAAATATGAATATTTATATAAAATATAACAACACAAGAAGCACTTAAATTAAGGCATTGGGAACCATCCTGTTTTAAATGAGCACACAGAAAGTGTAGAATAGTGCATAATCTTAAAATAGTTCACACAATCATGTGATAACAAATATTATGCGAAAAAAATGGTTCAGGCTAGTATACTTTGATTTGGCTTGTGCATATCTCCACTTACTAGCCCCACTGTGTAGTAGCCTAAAAAGTATTTGGCCCAGACTGTGTTTTTACTTGCCCTCAGTGCTGAGGATACCTGTATCTATGTATTGATATTGCCCAATAACTGTACTCAAACTGGCATTATGCCTTAGAACCAGATTGTATAAAATGGTTAGTTTTGAAAGAAAATGTATCATTGAAGCACATCTGCAAATATGGAAAATCACACTCTATGACTATGTCTCATGCTGGCTGCGATATATGAAGATAATTAAATGGAGTAGGGCTTTTATGTTTGCCTCATTACATATATTGAAACAGGATACTTTTGCCATAATCACATTGTTATACCATATTTGCAGGTTTTCATCGAAATCTTTTTGATTCTGCCTTTTATACAAAAACTGCTGTATGTACTTTGAAGGCATATCCTGTTGTTGTCATCTCTCCATTGATGCCCAAGTTTAAGATTTAGGCATGCCTGCTTAGTAAGATAAGCTATTTTTTAAAAGTTTTTAGTAATTAGTTATTTATATGTAGAGTAAGATCAAAGTCTCTGGTTTTTAGCTATGCGTATCATAGCTTCTGTAGTGATGGAGACATTTTCTGTCACTCTGTCAGTCAACTTTGATTTTCTCTCCCAATACTTTTGCGGGGAGTTCTTAGCAAATAATGGGGGACCAATTCCCTTAGGCGAAGATGTTTTTCCATTTTGTCATGATTTTTAAAAAAAATGATAATAACTATGACTAAGTTACCAGGGAGGCTGCAATTTTGAATAACATAAGTAAAGCATTGGTCAGCATCAGTCTAAGGCCATTGGCCTGTGTTTAAAAATACATTCCATTGACAGATTTGAATTGTAAAATCAAAGATTGAACTACATATAACAATTTAAATCTTTTGAAAATGTCAAGGTTATTACCCATAAACACATATTCAAAACTCTCAAACTTCACCCAAAAGTGGGAATTTGAAAAGAAATTGGGTTAAAATTGATATTTTTAGGAATAAGATTTTTTTTCAAAATGGGACGTATCAAAATGAATACTTCTGAAATTCATGCTTTGATATAGTGCACAATTTCCTTCATAGAAAAAAACAATCTTAAAATCAAATTCAGGCAATGTTCACGACCAAAAAAGGGCTCAAAATAATGTGTCCTTATAATGAACCATGCATAGAAAATAACTGGAGATCTGGTTATCATTTCTATTTTATCATCCTTTAATACTACAAAATCAAGTGAAAAAGTTAATCCATTTTAAGTTTGTAAAGGCAAGCTTGTCAGATCCACAAAACGTGAGCCATTATATTGTCATACAGGATTAATGTGATACTTTGTAGTCATGCCTAATATTACTCAATTTCCTAGCTCAATATCTTCATGTTAGAAGGATGTTCAAGTAAACCAATTTTAAAGATAGATAATTCCGGGAAATAGACATGAATTGTTTTCAAACCTAAACTGCTATGAGGTGGTGTTCAAATGAAGTTAAGAAAAGTTTAAACAGGCAGACATACCAACATAGGTCTGAGAGCAATCTTATCACAAGTGTACAGTTACCATCAATGTTTTAGATATCCCACATCTCAATAATATCCTATGATGTCTGCATGCACATCCAGATTAGGGACCAATCACGGCAGTCAAGACAATGGTGGGAGACAATGGCAATGATTTTGACCAATCAGAGGGCATCTAATAGACGATTACAAGAAGTGTATATATAGTAACAATGGCGGGCAGCAGTGATCACCATGTGTCTACATTTCGCATAGATGGCATAGATGGCTTTCTCAGAATAAATGACAGGTTCAAATAATTATTAACACCTGAGAAAAAAAATGTTTGATTTAACTGGCAACATGGTAATTTGGGGCAGCTATGGATAGTCTCATTTAAAATGATCACAGACAATGAGGAGGTTTCATCCATAATGGGGGTGGGGAGTGCATTTGTTGAGTTAATAATGAATATTGTAGATTTGGTGAGTCGTTGGTCACCCCTGGCAGTGCACCTACAGCATGCTAGAGGCAAGGTGACTGCAGATAACAAACACAAACTCCCAACATGCAACCTTCACATTCACCAGTCTTAACCCTGTGTGCAGCCGTAACATTAATAATAGTCATCTTATATCTTCATCTGCTTGGCTTGCCTTGTGTGCTGAAGCAGTTGTGTTTTAGACCATTAGGATTATTTAAAAAGCATAATCCTAATAATCACTGCTTTTTACTTGCATATGTCATTTCTGATGGATCACTCTGTTATAATTATACTCAGTTTTCAGCCAGCATAGAGCTGTTGGTATATTTTCAGACTTGATTAACAGTCAATGTTAAAAAATCCAAACAAAATCTATTTGAGATACATGTGATAAATGGGAAGTTCAATTGTAAATGGTGTGTGTGTGTGTGTGTGTATATAAGGCAAGGAAAAAATAATATCGTAGAATTTAGGGAAGTAATATTACGGATAGACATGCTGGCCAGCAAATCCGATAGCAGCTGTATGTCTGTTTGTGTCAACATGATTTCCATTATTGATCAACTGACTAATATTTGTTGTAGTTTCCTGTGCAAGGAGAAATAAAAAAAATGGTAATGTTATGTAATTGCTGATGACATTAATTTTCCAGGAAACCATTCCCAGATTTTTTGGCAAATGTATAATCTGATCATCACCATGACAACCATAAATCAGATCAGACCCATTTTTTTGCAAAGGAAAATAGTATAGTAAATGAATGTGATGTTTATGTATAGTGGCTGATGTGGAGGAGGGGGCTTCAGACATCTACCGTATCCACTCGGGTTAGCGCCCATGGGCGGCTAATTGGGGACAAAGTAAAAGAGGGGGGTGGGCGTTTACCCAAGCATGGGCGTTTATAAAGGTCGAGAACAGAACAAAACCCTCCATTATTGCGCAATATATTAACAATCGTTTTCGCGCTAAAAACAAGAGCCTCTTCCCGTCACTTCCGCCTTTCAAAATTGCGACCACGTGTTGCGTTGAGTCGTGTCTTCCTTGTTGACAGAAATGCTTTCACACGCGGATCGATTTTAATTGCATTTCAAATGATAAATAATGAAAACGCTTTGTTTTGAGGCTAAAATCAATGATGTGGAGAAATTGTCGACGTAATTGTGATAATATTAAGTACATACCTTTATTTATCATTTAAAACGCAATTAAAATCGATCAGCTACGGATATGAAAGTTCAATTTGACATGTTGGCCGCTCCACTTTTGTCTCGTGGGCACCCAGACGCTAAGGTAAAGGACGTCACGTACATCGTATTACGGACATCCAGGGAAGGTGGGCGTTTAATGATTTCTTCCTAAAAAGGGGGGTGGGCGTTAAGCCAAGCATGGGCGCTAACCCGAGTGGATACGGTACTTGAGCAGTAGAGCTCTGACTACCATATTGAATCCACAAACAGATCGGATGTTAACTGCTTTCATAAAACACACAAACATTTCCACTTTTCTCATCTTATTATCAGAGTGTTAAAAATGCTGTTCGGTCTTCCAAATAGTTGCTGAACAAACAGTCCTGACTGATATTTTTGGTCAAGGCCTGCACTGAATTCTGACCCTAAGTTCAGCAAAAATCTGACCTCATGTTCGACATATATCTGTAAATTTCCTCGAGACTCAAGCCTCAACATTAGAACTATCGTACAAATTTGGTGGCCTGCTATTTTAAATCTCCAAAAACATAAATACAAATTGTAAGCGATCCATCATTGCCTCCACATTAGTATTTTTATGGAATTGAATACACTGGTGGTGCTACGATCATTTTTGCACTCCAAATAAGAGCTTCTCCCCCCTTACTCTGCTTTCCTTAATGGCAGGTTCATTTTGTGAATGCCTATTTAAGCATCATTAAACTCACATTTTCTTAGAATTTTGGATATTTTATATTTTTGAAATGAAGGTGGACTACTGTTGATATATGGGAGAATTTTATTCATCCATTATTTTATTTCGGTCCAGTTAAAATACCCCAGGTCTGGCAACAAAATCAACTGAATGTCCCGTGAAGATCAAGCAACTATCAGGAAGACTGCCATTTGTTATTTCATCATTTCACTTTGGACGTATTGCCATCAGGAACTTTTTTTCTAAGGGGTTATCTTGAGATTTGTTGTTTTGTATTGGTGCTTGGATACATAGGAAATGATAGTGATTATTAAACTCTCAAAGCATCCAGAGTTCAGGTGTAACTTTCCGGTATATATGATTGAATCAATCACTAATATTTGGAGAAAAAACTTTTTCCTTTTAAATCAAACTATTTGGCAAATGAATATTTTGATCATTACCATGGCAACCATACATCATATCAGACCACTTTTGTCAAAGGCTCAAAGTGAAGTAAGTGTAAGGCAGTGAAAATTGTATATCCTGCCTGTTTCCTGACCAATATTGAGTTGTATATGATAAAGTACACCCAGCATCAAGTGCTATAGATATAGGTTCATACTGAGCGGAAAAATAATTGAGTCACCCACGTTGCGTGAGAAATCTTTAAGATATATTTATTTCATATTTGCCTCTGCATTTATCTGTCAGTTTGAGTTATATATTCCAAGCCCATACCTGCCTGTGTTGTGGTGAAATGGTAAGCCAGTCATCTTCCTTGGTTATTATCAGTGCTTGCAAGCATCATTGTTTGTTTGGAGGTTAAGAAATCAGTACCAATTTTAATTTTAATGGATTTTGGAGAGATTCTTTGCAAATTAGCTCATTCAGCTAAAGGCATGATATAAATGATGCCTTCCCAAGCAGGGTAGATTTTCCTGTATCCACAATCACTTTCCTATGAGAAACACCATGAGTTACACATGCTTCACATCAGAAACATCTTGAACTCTACAGATGGCTTTGTGGGAAATGTCATGAGCTTTAGTTGTACTTTTAGTAAGAAACACCATTGACTTGGTTTGTTCTCAGTATGAAGATCTTTAATTAAACCATCCTTGTACTTGAGTATATGTTAAACAGTAAAATAGAAAGTTGTATTCTATTTCAAAACTAGAAATGATATATTTTGTAATATTTATTTTCGGTTATATTACCAAAGCTGTACACAAAACAGATGATTACCTCAAAGCATGAAGCAAGGTGGAATATAATATTTGTTGTTGAAATATATGGGAATTGGAGATCATAATAATATATGCATTGGCATTTTGCACTGTTTTCATTGAAGCTTCACACAGGCAATAATGCCAAGACGACACTGTAGTTTGAGTCCATTGCATTGAAGTCTTAAGGACCTCATTATCTCTGACAAATAAAGTGATGACGTGAGTCTATCTTCCCACTCCATTGTTTGACTTAGTGAGGCAGCTCAATTATTGAGTTGTCGGCAGAAAGAAAAAAACAGATAGATCAAATTGGAGAGCATGGCCTATGGGGAAATTTCCACATGGTATGGTGTATATGTGTGTACATGGGGAGAGTGTGGAAAATTTGACATTATTGATCAGATTATGGCAGAGCGTATTAGTGTGCAATATTGGTGCGAGGACTGGCAGGATCAAAGGGGGGCAGCTCAGTGTCATTTGCCACATGATTGATATGTTTTCTGTTCCCTTATTGTGCTAGGGTGCAGACACTTTTCATTGGAATGGTCCACTTAAATATCTGCCAGGGGTGGGAGCTGTATTGGTGATAATCAAGTAATATGTCCAGCAACAACACTTTCCAGTTTCTGGATCATTCTATTATAAATTCTATCAACTATGGTCTTTGATGATAATCAATAAGAGTTTTAAAATAACTTCACCCCAGCAATGACGTGTGTTTGATTATAACAGTGTTAATATTGAACATGACACAGCGGGCATGCTCAATCATTCCAAGTCTGACATTTTTTTTCCCCCCGACCACCTTTCTGTGTCTCAATTACTGTTGGATCACCAGGTAGTGAGTCTGGGTGGCTATAAATAGCACAACGCAAGCTCAACATAGCAGTCCTGTACTAAGCGGGCACCCCTCAGTAATACCTATACATTCATGGAATGCTATTTGATAGTGAAACAGACAAAAGAAAAGTATTGTCCGAGGTAGATAAGTTAAGGTATGTTGGAGTGAGGGATGGAGTGAGGGATGGCAGGAGAGGATGATTGGAGGACCAGGGGTTGCTGCAGGGTCCCAAGTAGGACCTCTACCCCGGACATAATGGTCTGGTCCCTGTGCTATATGGCAGGCCATGTGATGAGTTAGATAGCTATTGGTGGTGGGTGCTGCCATGCTTCAAAGCAGCAGCAGACTAATAGATTTGTCCACTGGGAAGTGTACCCCCTGGATACTTCAAGGGGAGAGTGGGGCATCACTGCAGCGGCTCTGTGGTATATAATGTATCCAGGAGTGTGAGGTATTGCTGCAGCCACTAGGGGTGGTAAGTGATGTACCTCTGAGGCAGTGTTAGCTTGGTAGGAAGGCTGGCTTGGATCACTTGTCTGGTGGCACCCCTGCTGATACAGCCTCGCCAGACTTGAGCCGTTGTGTCACACACAATTGCAGCCATCGGGGGCATCGCTTGTCTGTCAGCAGGTAACACCACCATCTGGAGTAGGAGCCCCGGTCTACGCCTGCCCCCCGTGTATAACTCTGAGCGGGCGTCCTGCCAGCCTCCAGTTCTCAACGCAGGCTCGACGCCAGACAACCCGCGATGCACCTCTGAGGAGTTGCCGACATTTCTTCACTCAAAACTACCAAACAGAGTTGGCTACTTAGTGTACGTATGACTTTTAATGGTCGGGTATGGCTCGGCGGTGGCTTACCGGGGAGGAAGCAGGCTGTGTTTGTTGCCATCACTTGAGGCCATGTTTGATCCCATCATACACTCCGGGGTCAGTGGAGGTGAAAGCAGGGATTGATTATTGGGAAATGGAAGCAGTTATGGCATGTTGGGGTCGGACTGTGCCAACAGAGGCAAGTCTGGGAGGGGATGAGCAGCAGCCAGCCGGGCAAGGCCAAGCCTGCCAACAACTTGCCAGCTCTAACTTGTCAATACTGAGGTGTCTGCTGGTGCTAAAAAAGATGTCTGCTTGATAGGCACTAACTGTTGAGCGTGGTGGGGTTAGCGTAACATTGACTACAGGTAGTGTGAGACGGCAGTCATCATTGCAGAGGCCCCGGCACAGGGAGTCACTGAGCCAGCGTCAGCACCATATTGCACAGCGCCACCCGGGACTTGCCAGTCAATAAGTGGGAGGTGTGGAAGGGTGGCCAGAAAGATGCGTGTTTAAATGGTGGTGACTCTTGTGTAATGCTGGCCAGATGGGGGGGGGGGGGGGGGGGGGGGTGCTGGGGGGGTGAGCATTTGTGCAATGAGATTGGCAGCTCACACAGTGGCTGTAACTGACGTCCTTATTCTCTCAAACTGGTGCAGTTTTTTTTTTACCCAGCAATTATGAACAACAGCAGTGAACAATTTCAGGTATTGATAATTGGACATAATTCAAAGAAAAAACTATGATTTTGTGTAGGGGTCAATTTACCAATACAGACATATACAGTAAAGGAAGAACACATGAAATAGTGGACAGAATCAATGCTGTTATGCTGGGTATTTTTTTTTCTTGCTATCTCATCTGATAACTGAAGTGATGCATCTAACCAGAAAACAGTTGCCGCCATGTGACTTATTGATGCTATGTTAATGATTCACCTTGGATCAGCTTAGAGTAACTCCCCATTTAGAATACTGTTTAATATTGCAGTGTTTAGCATGCATAAGGCAGCTCACATAAGGTTGGATTGAAGGAGGAGGAAACCGAATATAACTGCCAGTGTTAATTTCAGATAGCAAACATCAAAGCAAATGGATTTAGCTATAGTATTAGATCAGCCCGCATTTCTTCTATTATTTTTTTCTAGACAGATCAGGCCTCTGATCCAATGGTTAAGTGTTTCAGCAATTAATATGACTGGCTTTGTTCTCCTCATTATTTAGCATATTTTCGTTTACATATCTTATTTTATTGACTAACATTGTGTCCTTTCTGTACTTATCCCTTTGCTCTAGTCTTTTTCTTATGATCCATGAGCTAATATTAAACAACAATATGAAAAAAAATATTTTAATATTTTTCTCTCCAATATCTGGCATGAGTATTGTCTGCTTATTTGCATAATCTTTCTGTCTAATATTTCAGAAGACATTAGCAGTGCAGGAGATAGTTGATGTGTATGGTATATCTTGCCTTAATACATGGATGATGGTTGTCTATATTCAGGTATGCACAGACCCGGGATGCCTCCGCCAGGCGTATCGTCCCCCATGGAGAGCCGAAAGAGACCCCCAGAGGCACGGGGGCAACCCATGAAGAAGTGAGTACTCCTCTAGAAAAACATACCTCCTCTGTCAAAATGTTAAGAAAGGTCTTCTATAAATTCATTTTCAAGCACTTGATGTGAAATCTTTGTTTCCAGAAACCAGTATTTTTGTAGTTTTGGCCTTTTTGTAGTTGAAAGTAACTCTGTCTTGAGAAATATAACAGAAGTGTCATATGTGTGAAAATGCTTCCTGAAGATTTCGGAAACAAATTTTTCATGTTTTAATGTGTGAAATGAAAATGATGCTGTAAAGCAAAATTGACACTGTTTGACACACATGTGCTTTGTAATTTGGATGAATGTTTGCCCTTCCATAATCCTCAGGTCTTCCTCACAAAGCAAAAGGTAAGAGTAGAGATTTGCTTTATTTGCTTATTTTTTTCCCCGTTACAGCAGACAAAACAAGTTGCTTTGGATGTGCACAATGAAATCTATTCTTTCCGTGTAATTAACGATTATCAAAAGCTTTGGATATTCAAACCTACTCTTTTCATATTAGATCATGCACACTTCAGATCTATGTTATAATGCTGTATAATGCATCACTGTCCAGAACAGTTAATGACTACATTGCTTGTGAATGACCATTTTGCTTTCAATTGCTTTTGGTTAATTATGTATGGTAGATACCCTGCTAAGAGATTTAAACACTGCATATATATTTATATATATAAGTGATAACTAATATTTACAAAAATATTGCTCTATTGTTTATTAGATGGAATTCATATTAGACTATGATTAGATGAGACCCTTTGAATGAAACATTTGTTTATTTATGATTATCTTCTATAATTTCCCATCAAATATAAGTAAATCACATACATCATAAGATAGAATGTTTACTATATTATGTACATGTATAAAAAGAAATGGATATAAATTTCATACTCTCGAAGTTGAGAAACCAACAAATTAATCTCATGTGAAATCTCTCTCTTGCCTTCAGCTAACAGCAATGTAAAGAGACTCAGGGGGTTTATATATATTCCACAAATCTATATTTCTCAGCTTTTTAACACCTAATTCAAGAAAGAACTCTTCCAGAAGAGTCACCCTTTTCCACACACCATAAAATCTCAGCAAAGAACAGATTTCATTTTTCATCCAAGATATGCAAACTGTAGTAGAATTGTAAGTTAAGTGCACATGTGCAAATTTGCAATTTGAGAAACACAGTCTGGTTGCAGGTAGGCATCAGAAAAAAAAGATGGTATTTTGCATTTCCTAAAAATGGTTTCTACATTCTAAAAAAGGTATGAAAAAAATCATGAAGATTTCTAATTAGACCAATAATTCATAGGACGGAGAAATTTTGCTAGAACAGATAGATGAAAAGGACATGTTTCCAGCTCTGATCATTTGGAACTCATCTGGAATTTGAGGTTGTAAGCTTACTCCTCTACTCTGCCTGTTGCCCTGGCTGCAAAGAGTCGCATCACTTAAAGATTGGCACTGTCCACTGGCAAAGTAGAGGCACTGAAAGATGAAACGGATGGAAGTTGTTTATGATGACATCAGTTGGAATGCTGGAATGCCCTCATATTGGGCACATTAGGCTGCAGAGTTGACATTTTCAAGGGTACTTTTCCTTTCACTTTAAAGTGGTTCTTCTTGACCCTCATGGGAAGGCCTAGTTTTGATGAGTAGCCAATATGTTCTAGTCAAGGACTCTGAACAAAAAACCGTTTTTTTGTTATATATTGAAATCTAGAATAAGCTTCTTATCATACTTCAAGGCAAAAGATGTTCAAGGTAAGGCGTGATGTATTTTTTTTTTAATTTACAAGACAAAACAAAGATAACATTACTTAGGAGGTAAGTATTTCTATGTCTGCATGTTGAGAGGAACTGAAATCAAATATATCACATATTTGTTTTTGTTTTTCTCTCTGAGCTGTACAGCCATTTAATTATGAGAAACTGCTGTATATACCGTCTAGATGTTGAATTCCCATTGTACAGAGCCTTTGCTCATGTTTGCTTATTTTGAGACATTCCCTGCTCTATCCCAACCCACAGGTCTAGCAGTGGAGGTGTGATGAAGCCCATGTAAGTTTCTGCTCTCACCTATTTCACAATTAACACTTGATTTAATCTTACTGTTTGATGTAGCATTAAAAATACTGCTTAATAACCACTCACGCAAGTTAGCTGCATGGCATTTTGTTATTTGCATGGGTGTTGAATATTCAACTTCACAAATGTTTTGTCCCACTTCCAAATATGGCTCGATATCCGAATGGTTGTTCCTGATGGATATAAATACTAACAAAGTAGTAACCATGGAGAGAATAATTTAAATAAGAGAACAATTTTAAATGATATGCAGATGCTGCCATTTCCTTACTTGAAAACAATGGTCATTCCCCAACTCAAATTCAATATAATACTCTGCATTACATGGGTAGTTATGCAAATTGTGCAATCCTCTTACTTCCTCTCCCGCCATTGCCCTGTTTTGACTTTGTTTGGGACTGATATGAGAGAAGTCCTGTTTTGGAGGTTATCAAATATTTATGGGCTCCATAATGATTTGCACTCGTAAGGTTGATGCATTCATTTCTCTCCTAGTTCCCCCCACCCCCCCAAAAAATTAATTCAAATCATTTGACATGACATGGTCAAAACATCAATTGTGTTTGTCCCACACCTTAAAAATAATATTTCTATCGTTTTGTTATGAATTAGGAGAAGAATGAGCACATCAAAGTGGCGACCACACATTAATGAAAACTTTTGAACTATTTTCACACAGATATAACCCTTTCATCCTCCAAAATTAGTGAACGTTCTATGACGTTTTGGCTATATTGAGTGAAGATACTTATCATATATTATTTGATATGAGTATGAGCATGATAGTAACACAAAGTGGCCAGGCTGAGTATGTTTAATGTGGCAGGGATATATACATATATATGTGCACACTCACGACTAAGCTCTGCAGGCCCCACTGACAGTTGCACCCTCACATTTGCATGCAACATTTACAATCCGCATATTAAACATCAGCATCATATATTACATATTATGGCATCTTTCATTTGATATATGTATACATTTCACATATGTATTGATGTGGTTGTTTGGGGTGTTATGTATCAGTAGAGGTAAGACTTGCTCCGGTTATGACACTTTTAGTTTTTATAGAACATTGGCAAAGCAGACAGGTATGGGTCTGATGCAGATGATATAAAAAGGCTTGTGTGCCACAGTATGGTGATGGGCTCTGATGGCTGTGAGAGACAGATACTGATTATGTTGATTGTCTGTGGCCTGGATATACACCTTCCTTAATTACACCTGCAAGGTACCCTGTGAATGGAAGTTGATAAAGAGACAGTGCTGGCAAGCAACAGACATGTAATAATTTCAGTTGCAACCCCTGGTGGGAGTTTTTTGCTGTGCTCACCCCTGATGTGACAGAGCGTTGTTTGTGCACTGGGAGCATGGTCTAGCAGCGCTAACATGACGTAATTGACGGATTGCTCGGCGTGCCCTGCAGACACTGTGGGATTATCTGTCACATTATATACAAGCGATGGTTTGTCAACACAAAACATATTGCTGCATCCATACACATACATCTTATATAGAACTCACATCTTGTTCTAGAGGTGTAGGATAGGATTTGTTGGTGAAAATATTCAGCCTTCTTTTGGAGAGAAGTGATTTAAAACTGCATGTATTCATCTGGGCTTGATACTCCAGTTGAAATCTGTTTATATGATATCAAGAATTGTATTGTTTCTGCAATGTGATAAGTGAAAGCAGAGAAATTGTCTCATTCTGATATCATAATATTCTTCTCTTTTTTTTGGGGGGGGGGGGGGGGGGGAGTAAGAAGGCCTGTTTTAAGACATCTTCACCTAAATTTTTATATAGGCCAATTGGACATATATTCATTATATCTCAAATCAGAAAAGGTCTATTTTCATATTAAATACAGAGGAAATCAAGTCATGGTATAAAAAAATTGTTCTAATAAATAATAAATAGAACTTGTAAAAATGAAGAAAATCTCCTTTTTTTATAAAACAAACTGTTAACTAATATGTTTTTATGACATAGCTGTTTTTCGTTTGTTTCTGGACTTTCTCAATATTTTTGTTTTATATATACCAACATTTTACAATATCGTAAGCATACTTTGTTTAAGAAATCATTGATATGATAGAGACTTGTAATCAAAGACAGAAAATAAAGATATTGTACCCTGGTTTTGAAAAGAAAAAGAGAGGCCTCAGTACATCATATCTGGCCAGTGTCAAAGATATACTGCTTTCATAGAGCTAAAAAGATTATAAACTTGTTTCCAACAACATGCCCAGAAAAGTTGGATATGGTTATTTTGGAATATATTCCAAAATACAGAAACTATGTATTTTCACCTAAAAAGTAAAAAAAAAAACAACAACTTTGGCTTGCTTGTTTGCACAAGGTTAGGTAGGAAGATCAGAAACAATTTTTTTTGGCTTGCTTGTTTGCACAAGGTTAGGTAGGAAGATCAGAAACAATTTTTTTTGGCTTGCTTGTTTGCGCAAGGTTAGGTAGGAAGATCAGAAACTATTTTTTTATGCCCAATGCTTACAATTTGGCCAGCTCCAGTATAGAGGATGGTGGTAGTACGACACAGACCTGATGGAGTAGAATGTGTCAAGCCAGGGTCACAGTGGCATTGCACATTTGCAATTAGAGGCAGGCAATTGGGTGAATGGCCAGGGGCATCTTTGTGCTCCACAATGGCTCATCCCAGGGTAATATGGCTGCCTACTCCTCCTCTAACATCTTCTCTCATTCTATTAAAGGCAAATCTCATTAGAGTTTCCACAGACTTGGAGAAAGACATATCCCGTTGAATAATACTGTGCTGATATTTATATTTTATTTTGATGTGGTTGTTTAGGGTGTTACAGACTGGAAAGGAAATGTTATTTTACCATGTTTGGATTCACTTATTGTGAAGTGCACAGTAAATCAAATTAATTCTGCTTCTTTATGGCTTTGACAGTAAAATATAGATTTAAAGTCATCTTTTGGTTTAGTACACACCTTAACACTATCTCATCCCTTTTTGTAAGGGTTATGTGGTTTATAAATAAAATATGAATTTTGTGTCACTGTGTATTCGACAGTTGGCATTAAAGGTGAGTTAGTTGTGAGTTGTGTCCACGGTGAGCTTTGCTGCAGTGCGGTTGGGGCTGAGTTTGCTTGGAATGATCGGGAGGAGACCCTGGATTATGGTAGCATTAATGCCTCCAGGTATCAGGGGAACACTTGTATAGAAGTCTTCTCAGGTCACCCTCTCATGTTATTACCGACCATATGTCCCCCAGATCTGCTACCACCACACATCAGCTGTGTGTCGCGTATCCGTAGCCTCGACTGCATCCACTCGCAATCATAACTTTCACATTCAAACATTTCAGCAATACTGCTCAGTGCTGTGAATAACATCCAATTATTAAATGGCATCATGAAGAATTAGTGCAAATTACTCAATTGTTTGAATCCAAGATGCATATCTTTACTGAAAGGCGACGGTCTTACACTCCATTAGCACATCTTTTAGCTAGCTTTTACAAGAAGAACACTTCCTTCTCTATAAATAACTCACAAGCTGTCAATCTGTTCACTATGAAATCCCCCTCTTGAAGCTGTCACTCACATCACTCCAAGATGGAGAAAGGTTGCCACAATTTGACAGTCACCATGGTTACGCAGATATGACCTAATCAGGGCCACGTGGTCATTCCTAATCTGGTAAGTAAAGGCTGTCCTCGGCAGGAGCAATTTACAGCATCTTTGTGGCTTCTCAGGGCTCACGGAGGCTGGCCACAATCCATTTAGGGTGGGATTACTAATTTAGTCCTCATCTGGAGTAGCCTCTCGCGTAACCACCGGTGACAAACTGGCAATATAAGTGATGATTATGGGTGAGAAAATTGTCTCTGGAATGAGAGGTAGTCTGCATTAACTCATACCTAAAGGGAAGTGCTAATTTTGGAATAAAATTGTATTACTCATAGAAAAAATATTTTTAAATATGATTCACTTGAATGTTTATATGAGTTTGTGACAATAGAATTTGAATTGGTTTTTTTTATCGTCAAAGTTATTAAGGTTATCAAGATGAATGCATGAAAGGTCCATTCGCTAGAGAGCAACTGATCATAGACATTTGTGGTTAGGAATAACTATAATATTGGTCTTTGCATTCCAATGGCCAGCTTACATCAAAAAGCAAGAGAATGCACAATCCAGGCTCAACCAGACAAAGGGGGGAAGGAACCTTTTTTTCCCCACTGCCCGCACACATATTGTGTCTATATTTGTAGAGTGTGTGTGCTGCTGTGGCTTTCACAATAAAAATCTATTCTTGTGGGACGAGAGGAAATAGGATGGAAAATTGCCTTCCTGAAAAGGTTAACCCTGTGGGGTCTGGGCCTTTCCGGTTCTTCTCATTCTAACTTCAAATGATTTTAGTAATTTCAAACATGAATTATTGTAATAAAGTAATATTGTCTTTGACTTTGATATTGATGGTTCTAAGCTATGCATAAATAATTAATTCTTAAAGTCGTGATTTTGAGCTCAGAATCGGGTAGGAGGGAGTTAATATGATTGTCCTTGCATAGCTTCAGGCAATTCATAAGTTCGCATTTGTCAAAGTTGCAGGGAATAGGCTTTTTGATGCAATATTGTAGCAAGAGTGTCTACTGGAAGTTCAAAACTTGATCTATGGCTATGTTCAGCATAGACAGGCAAACTTGATCTGGTAAAGGATGGATGGAGGAGGTGCTCTCCATTCCAATGAAGTAGCTCAAACAACTGATGGAAGCATTCATTTATGATGCACCTATAATTAGCAACACTTCGTCATTTGTCTCTGGATCTTCTGGTTGTTCAGAAAAAGTTGCAGGTTTAAGAGACCTGGTCATCTCCATACACAATCTCAATATTTCATGGACTCAGTATGGTGCTTGAAACTGGCTATCTAGTAATTATTTAAGATGGCTTATGGTTATGTTTTTTTTCCGGTCTCATGGGAAATAAGTAAAGGTTTAATTGATTCCCAAGATTATAACCAAATCAGAAAAGGACTCCAAAAATAAATCTCTTGTGGGACATATTTGTAGATTTAAAAAAGGAAGTTATATGTATGTACATAATTCATATATGAGCTTAATACTGCTGAAGGGTGGGTTGTTTTCATCCAGAATAGAGAGTGATCAATGCTGTCTGCATTTGTTTCACTGAGTGCTTGTTCTGAAAGCAAATATATCATCACTTTGGCTGTGTGCTCTGACACGGCTTAGAATAAACAGGCTGTATTAGACAGTCAACAGTCTGCCATGGCTGACCCAATCCTATATTGAGACAGCATCGCATAGCCACATCAAACCTTCATATTTCTATGCTCAGGCCTCGGCAAAGTCTCTATATGTCATCCCTATTTTGATCTCCTTTTTATAAAGATATATTTTTCATATTGAATTATGCTTTCAAAAAATGTTTGTGAGGCCTGATTAAGAGGAATAAATAATAGAAGTGCATGTCTGCATGAAAGGGAAAGGCTTATCAATGTGAAGTCATTCTGATTATAATCTTGCTCGGTTGATCCAACCAGACATATCCTTCATTTTGAATTTTGAACCCAGACATTTCTTTTTGGGAAATGGTGCAGAAAAAGCAAATTTTAAAGTGATGTTTTCTTTGTAAGAATAAATAGCGGTGTTACTTTTTCTATACAGCAGGATTACTTTACATATTGTTGCTCAAATTTAGGAGCAGGAATAATTGTCAATGCCTTTATTTTCTGTCCTTTTCCCTGAAATATATTTCTCTGTCAATGTAATCTGCTGCCTTGATGGATGGCCATTATTTTTTTTTTGTGCCTGCCAAATGGATAGGATTTATGGTCTGAGCACATGATTGAATGCTCTTCAACCAGTTATACAAGCCGTGCTAAGAAAGTGGTTCATGAGGAATGGAATATCAAAAATTTACACATGTACAAAATAATTTGTTATACAAAAAATGGGTAATAGTTAGTGGAAGGGAAGCTTTGTGAATATGTGTACAAATTGGTACTGCACCACTTTCGCCCTAGTGCAAGACACTAGACCTTCCTGGATCAAACCAACATCTGAGAAAGATGCAATTATACAGGCAAGAAATATGAGATATTGCTGAGCAAATTAGATTGATGAATATTAGTGAGTTGCGGTGGCTTCTTACCCGGGTGTCATCTTTGCACGGCAGTCTGATGATGTCACAGTGTCAGAAATAAGCAGGTGTCTCTGGCCAGACCTTATATAATGGCTTCACAGTTTGAGAATATCACACTCTCTTATATGGGGAGTCCTCGCTGGCCAGACCTTATATAATGGCTTCACAGTCTGAGAATGTCACACTCAGATATGGGGAGTCCTCGCTGGCCAGACCTTATATAATGAATGTCACACTCAGATATGGGGAGTCCTCGCTGGCCAGACCTTATATAATGAATGTCACACTCTCAGATATGGGGAGTCCTCGCTGGCCAGACCATATATAATGGCTTCACAGTCTGAGAATGTCACACTCTCAGATATGGGGAGTCCTCGCTGGCCAGACCTTATATAAGATAGGTAGGCTTCTCCAAGCAGGCCTTATATTAATGACATCCAGCTCACAGTGTGACCTCATTGTGACCTCATAGTCTTATGGTTTTAAAAACATAACATCATAAGATTACTCAACCTTTTATTTGAGGTCAAAGGCTTTGAAATGTAATTTCAGCAATTGGTGGTAACATCTTGGAGCATGAATAGGCTGTATTATTAGCTAGTGGAAGGGAAGCTTTGTGAATATGTGTACAGTAGCTATGTCCCCAAAAATGTTTTCTACTGAATTAGTCACCAGGTGTCCCTTTTCAATTCAAATTTTATCAAACTTTTGCTTTTGTCTTCAGACTGCTGGACCCCTACTTTTGTCATACTATAGACTGCTGGTTGTTCCTCTGTGATCACATTACAGACTCTGCTAGATGTCCCATCTGATTATATACTAGACTGCTGATTGTTCCTCTGTGATCACATTACAGACTCTGTTAGATGTTCCCATCTGATTATATACTAGACTGCTGGTTGTTCCTCTGTGATCACATCACAGACTCTGTTAGATGTTCCCATCTGATTATATACTAGACTGCTGATTGTTCCTCTGTGATCACATTACAGACTGTGCAAGATGTTCACCTCTGATCACATGCTAGACAGCTGGATGTTTCCCTCTGATCACATGCTAGACAGCTGGATGTTTCCCTCTGATCACATGCTAGACAGCTGGATGTTCCCCTCTGATCACATGCTGGACAGCTGGATGTTCCCCTCTGATCACATTACAGACTGTGCAAGATGTTCACCTCTGATCACATGCTAGACAGCTGGATGTTTCCCTCTGATCACATGCTAGACAGCTGGATGTTCCCCTCTGATCACATGCTAGACAGCTGGATGTTCCCCTCTGATCACATGCTGGACAGCTGGATGTTCCCCTCTGATCACATTACAGACTGTGCAAGATGTTCACCTCTGATCACATGCTAGACAGCTGGATGTTTCCCTCTGATCACATGCTAGACAGCTGGATGTTTCCCTCTGATCACATGCTGGACAGCTGGATGTTCCCCTCTGATCACATGCTAGACAGCTGGATGTTCCCCTCTGATCACATGCTAGACAGCTGGATGTTCCCCTCTGATCACATGCTAGACAGCTGGATGTTCCCCTCTGATCACATGCTAGACAGCTGGATGTTCCCCTCTGATCACATGCTAGACAGCTGGATGTTCCCCTCTGATCACATGCTAGACAGCTGGATGTTCCCCTCTGATCACATGCTGGACAGCTGGATGTTCCCCTCTGATCACATTACAGACTGTGCAAGATGTTCACCTCTGATCACATGCTAGACAGCTGGATGTTTCCCTCTGATCACATGCTAGACAGCTGGATGTTTCCCTCTGATCACATGCTGGACAGCTGGATGTTCCCCTCTGATCATATGCTGGACAGCTGGATGTTCCCCTCTGATCACATTACAGACTGTGCAAGATGTTCACCTCTGATCACATGCTAGACAGCTGGATGTTTCCCTCTGATCACATGCTAGACAGCTGGATGTTTCCCTCTGATCACATGCTGGACAGCTGGATGTTCCCCTCTGATCACATGCTAGACAGCTGGATGTTCACCTCTGATCACATGCTAGACAGCTGGATGTTCCCCTCTGATCACATGCTAGACAGCTGGATGTTCCCCTCTGATCACATTACAGACTGTGCAAGATGTTCACCTCTGATCACATGCTAGACAGCTGGATGTTTCCCTCTGATCACATGCTAGACAGCTGGATGTTCCCCTCTGATTACATACTAGACAGCTGGATGTTCCCCTCTGATTACATACTAGACAGCTGGATGTTCCCCTCTGATCACATGCTAGACAGCTGGATGTTCCCCTCTGATCACATGCTAGACAGCTGGATGTTCCCCTCTGATCACATGCTAGACAGCTGGATGTTCCCCTCTGATCACATGCTAGACAGCTGGATGTTCCCCTCTGATCACATGCTAGACAGCTGGATGTTCCCCTCTGATCACATGCTAGACAGCTGGATGTTCCCCTCTGATCACATGCTAGACAGCTGGATGTTCCCCTCTGATCACATGCTAAACAGCTGGGTGTTCCCCTCCTGGATGTTTTCCTGTGGTCCTATATTAGACTGCTTGATACTACTCTTTGATAATATGCCAACCGAGGATTAGATATTTGTGATTTTGCTTCAAGCATATTAGCGTGCAACATTAAAACTAACATCAACACAGCTATTTTGCTTTGATCATATTATTTTCTTTCATGCGAATGTCTCTGTTCCAATATTCCCAGCAGCAGCAAGAAAACCTTACCACTAATATTCATGATACTGAGGGAGGGGGATAATTCTTTCATATGTGGCACCTTCATAACACAGTCTTTTATGCTTATCAATTGATGGCATATCCTATGTCTCCACCACTTTCACTGTAATCCCATGATGCGTCTCATGAGTGTAATGCACACTCAGTCCTGCTCCCTACATATGCATATATGTATGGATACAAGTATATCTGTTGGAAATATCTTTGATTGGCACGGGAAATTCAGCTCAACTCTTAAATGCATAGAGTATAGCTACAAACTTTGCACAAATATACATTAGAATCATCTATTTTCTTGATGAAAGTAATTATTCATAGAATTCACATGATCACCCACTAGATGGCACTGCATGATGCATGATTTCATCATTTTATGATATCTTTGTCTCAAATGCACCTCAGCTCCATTGAAGTATTTAATGTGACAATGCTATTTTAGAAAGAAATGCCACAAATCTCATATCTTGCTCTATTTCATTTCAGTAAAAAGAAAAAGAAGATTGCTGACAAGATACTTCCACAAAGAGTAAGTATTGGATTGAAAACATCCCTATCTTTTGATTCTATATGTTGTATATCTTTATAGTGATACAAAGACTGTCATAGGCACATCCAGTTGGCTGACCATTCATGGAAGCTGATACAATGATAGGGTTGAAGAGCATTTTTTGTCCAATATGAGACCAGACAACAAATGGCTACAAGAAGTGTCCATAGCAATAATGTCCAGAGTCTGCAATTAGCACAGATCAGGATTTCAACATTACAAAACACATGACTTTGTTAAAATATGAGAGCAATTGAGCTCGATTTTAATTCCAACACCACCATTACCATTTATTTAAGTATAACGGATGACTCTCCAACACATTGCACAACAAGAGAAAGCTTCTGATGAGAAAGGCAGTCAACTGGAAAGGATATATTTGTCCAAGAATATTTTGTTGCCACTATGGGAGATTGATTTTTGGGTTTTAATGCGAAATTTAAGCAGTTTGTCATGAGAAGATATCTGAGGAATTTAATGAACAAATATTGAACTTCTGTTTATGAGACAACATTGGTGAGATTAATAACAGTGATTCTTGCATTGAAGAGCATGATGTTAACGACAGTTCTAACTTGTGATTTAAAGTTGACACATACTCAGCTCACAATGAACTCCTGCTTATGATATACATGTGGACACCAAATTAATCAAAAGTCTGCAAGAAAAAATACTGTGACTATTTCAAAAATAGGGGACTAAGTCGTGCAAGAAAAAGATTTGATATGTGCTTATCAAAGCCACAAAGGCTCCTCTCATATTTATAACCAATGAGAAGAAAAAATGGTGCTCTTTCCAAATAAAATATAAAGACAAATCTTTAACAGGCTGAAAAAATGGATAAGAATGAGAATTGTCAAATTAATGGTGGAAAGTTCAAATTAACTAAAAATAATGTCATTTGAGGCAGCTATGGATGGTCTAATAATATATTATAATATAAAAGAATGGCATATATTACACTAAAATACTTTAGCAATATGAATAATTATTTCTCAATACAAAAGTTGAGCGTGATTTGATTCCTTCAGGGTTAATTTTGTAAACTAATGATATTATAAGTGTAAAGAATGTTCTATTATTTTGTGTGACAGTTGTTTGATGTGAGTTTTGGTATTGGTAGGTGCGGGACTTGGTGCCCGAGTCGCAGGCATACATGGATCTGTTGGCGTTTGAGAGGAAGCTGGATGCCACCATCATGAGGAAGAGACTGGACATTCAGGAGGCACTCAAGAGACCCATGAAGGTAACTAGCCTCTAGTCACCCTCAATCTCTACCATGCCAGCATCTATAAAACCATTAATAAAGTATTATATATATATATTTTAAAAAATAACCAGCTTTACGAGTGCAGGTTTCATGAGAGATTCTGAACAATGTGCATGAACATATTTTAAAGTGTTGTTTTCTGTTTCAGACAAGAAAGAAGCTAAGAATTTTCATTTCCAATACATTTTACCCACCAAAACATGAAGCTGATGTGAGTATGCACTTTGAAAAAGGAGAATTTTAACATTTTGGATTGAACTTTTCTCTTCATATTTATGCCATAGAAGTTTTAAATTGGATGATTATCAATATCTATCTCATGAGAAGGATAATTAAAATGTTATCCTTTGATTTAAGGATGGAGAAGAGACTGTTGCATCCTGGGAATTAAGAGTTGAAGGTCGACTCCTTGATGATGTAAGTCACAAACTTTATTTGCCTGACCTTAACGCCGACTCTCAACCCCTAAAATTCCCAAACCAATAATTACTCAAGTTCTCAAATAATAACCAGAATGATTTTAGTAGAATGATTTGAGGAGTAACCCTTTACCCCCTATCAAACCAATTCAAACTTTACCTATACCTATCATAATGAGTGAACTTGACCAGAATGCTCTTTTCTCTTTTTTTTTTTTTTTTTCTGTTGTTGGTTTTTTTTTGTCAGTAATGATTGTAGTTCTGTGTGAAGTGTTTGTCAAATAGTTGGGGATTGGAGATATTTCTATGTGTTGCCTTTCCTTCCAGCCCTCTAACCCTGAAGCCAACAAGATGCCCCCAAGCCAGCTCAATCGGGAAAGTATACACTTACCAACAAGTTTGAACAAAAAGTTTCCCGTCTAATGCTGGCATGATAACAAGTCATGATATGCTGTCATTCATGATGTGTCTCTAGTTGTTGGCATTGTTCTTTCTTTGTCAATTATTTTGAAATATGAGAGTTTGATGGGTTAAACTTCGGTGTAGATATGGAGAATGGTGTAATTTAGTATGTCCCATATATAATACTTCTTATTTAGTCTTGATCTTCTTTTTGTTTGGTCTCCTAACACAGTACTCTAATAGAAAACGTTGGTTCTTGTCAACCATTGCATTTATATTCAGCTATATATCAAATAGAATGATATATTAAATTAAGCATTTATATTTGACAAATCAAATGACTAAATTAGAAATAACTGAAAATGCTTGGACCAGAACCAGTTTTTGTATAGTAACTAACAACCTAACATCCCACAGATTAAAGATATGGTGCATGATAGGCCAAACCAGGCCCATACAACATCTCCACAGAGAAAATAATCAATTCGCAAACTGTATGATCCTCCAGCATGCATTTGATATTTGGCTGACAACAAATTGCTTTCAATTATTAAGTAGATACATGGGTGCTGGTCCTCCGTCTACAGACGGATTTCCGTCAAAATTTAAAATCCGTGAACGGAAAATCCGTCAAATCGAATCGATTCCTCCGTAAAAAAAATAATTTCGTGTCATCAAAATTGCACAAATCGACCCAAAACATCGAAAATTCAGTCGTTCGCTTACCGCTTGTGGCCGCCGCCTTGTTTTGGTGTTGCGGGCTGCTTCGGTAGAGTTTGACGGATTTTGATTGGCTAATATTTTGACGACTCGGCTACCCACACCAATCGCTTTTCGGTTAAGTTTGCGAGGCTCGCTTTTCGCCGAAAATGTTCCGTCAAAAAAATTTTTCTCACCAGCACCCATGTAGATACTATATACTATTAAACACTGATATATGAAAATATCTACAAATGCAATATATTTGCACAGACCAGATTTATTTCTTGTTCGGTCTCTCTTGTATCAAAATATCATTCAGTCTTTAAGAACACATATTTCCCATACAGAATCAATTTTCAATTGTTTATCATTGTCAGTTTGTACAAGTTTAACAAATACTAAAAGAAGAGAGAAAACTTTATGCTCACCGGTAATCGTGGGATGCAAACAATTTACTCATTAAATATCCTGTCAACACTTTTATTTTTCTCCTTAAGATGATTTTTTACCTGTCCTTTGATTCACTGATACAAATTAATTGACATGAAACTCTGAGCATTTTGTTTGTATTCTGCCATTAAGTTATTTTGTGTGGGTCTCAAAAACAATCAAAAACAGGTGGAGGTAAACAGAGAATGTTTGAACAAATGCTTAATTGTGATCTCTCTTATTTTGTTTGCAGAACCAGAAGATGACAGATGCCAGCAAAGCTAAACGTAAATTCTCCTCTTTCTTCAAGAGCCTGGTCATCGAGCTGGATAAGGACTTATATGGACCAGATAACCATCTGGTGGAGGTAGGCTTCATATTAACTTTAGATGATCACCCTCATATTAACAGCGCCATCTGGGGTGAAAACAGTTTTGTTGGCATTCTGTTTGTTATTTTTTAATAGAAGGGTTGAATTGGAATAGAAAATGTGAAATAT
Organism: Amphiduros pacificus; assembly: GCA_949316495.1. Taxonomy (NCBI): domain Eukaryota; kingdom Metazoa; phylum Annelida; class Polychaeta; order Phyllodocida; family Hesionidae; genus Amphiduros; species Amphiduros pacificus. The sequence continues at coordinate 22,518,581 of OX439004.1, read as the reverse complement.
TTAATTGCTAAAATGCTTGTTTAAGTGCAAATAATGCTGTGAATGTCTCTATTTCAATTCTGTAAAGACAATCTATCTGTCTAGAAAAAATATCTATTCCCTTTAATATGATCCTTTTTATTTCCTAATCACAAAGTATTAGTATGTGATACCCTGCAATATTTGTTGGTTATTATATTTTGAGAATGGGATTCTTTCTTTTACTTGAAGTGGCACCGCACCCCAACAACCCAAGAAACAGATGGCTTCCAGGTGAAACGGCCTGGGGATCATAATGTGAAATGCACAGTGCTGCTCATGCTTGACTATCAGGTGAGATTGAATAGAAACGAAACATGATTGCCTTAATGCTCATCTAATGCAACTGTAATTAATAATCCCACCAAGACTGGTATAAGTCATCATTGATATGATTCAAACTTTTTTGGGAAGCATTAACTGAGGTCGTTTTTTTCCCACCAGCCAATGCAGTTCAAATTGGACCCTCGGCTGGCCAGACTCCTGGGCATCCACACACAGACCCGCCCAGTGATCATTGGCGCCCTCTGGCAGTATATCAAAGACCACAAATTGCAGGATCAGTGTGAGCGGGAATACATCAACTGTGACAAATATCTCGAACAGGTATGTAATTTGCAAAAAAGATGTTGGCTAAAAAATATATAAGGTTTACTATTCGATCATTTAAATTGGAGCATAATTATTATATGAACAAAAATCTGAAAGAAACTCCACATTTTATGCAATTAACTAAATATGTTATTACAACGAAAAATCACCCTTTCGTCTCCCGAAAAATTGCATGTTTGTATTTGCTTCCCAGTTTTCAATTCCATTGTAAACAATTTAAGTTATTAGTGTCATTCATGTTACAGAAATGTGAATAATCACAGGACTAAATCCCAAATTGTGTTTATTATTACTTCAGATCTTTGAGTGTAAGCGTATGAAGTTCTCAGAGATCCCCCAGAGGTTGCACTCCCTTCTGCTGCCCCCAGACCCCATAGTCATCAACCACACCATCACGTAAGTACACCATACACACACATCATAAACTCTCTGTCTTATAATAGATATTACTTATGTCCCTCTTGCCTTTGATTGAAAAGGTCCTGAACCACACACAATAATAATAATAGATTTCTGTAGCGCTATTTCAGACTGGGTCCGCTCATGGCACTTGATATAGTATAGTAGTATGATAAATGACTCACAACACATGTTCTTGATATAGTATAGTTGTTTGATAAATGACTCCTAACACATATTCTGCTTCTTAAAATGAAAATAAAAAAAATATATCTTATTATCCAATGTACCAATGTATTACAGTGTTGATGGTCCAGATGCAAAGAAAACAGCCTGCTATGATATTGATGTGGAAATTGTGAGTATAATGATCAAATCCCTTGTATCACTTGCATTTGAATATGTAAATGTAGATCTTTATTCAAAGTGTTTGTGACAATGATGTTCATGTGTAGTACAAATAAAAAGAAAGTTAGATTTCATTTAAGTGTTTTTAAAAAAAATAGATATGAGATCTGTTGATTATTTGTGTTCAGGATGATACGTTGAAGCAGCAGATGAACAACTTCCTGCTCTCCACCCAGAGTCAGCAGGAAATCTCCACCTTAGACAACAAGGTAATACATGCTATCAAAACTATATCAAATCTCACACAATTTCATATCAACCAAATATATAATGAAACTCGAGTGAATAGCTAAAAAAACAAATATAGAAATAAAGGATATTTAGAAGTAATGAAAGGGTGTATCACATCAGATGAGAGTTAATGATCCAAAACATATATTATAGCAACATTTTGAATTCCAGAATTCAGACTTTGTGTCTATATATGAATATGACATTTGTAGATTCATGAAACAGTGGATACAATCAATCAGCTGAAGACAAGCCGAGACTTCCTCTTGGGATTTGCCAAAGATCCTCAGGAGTTTATCAACAACTGGCTTGTATCACAGACCAGGGATCTCAAGGTAAAATAAAGCCTAATAGAGTTTCACAAAACAATAACTTAATCTCCGACTGAATAAAACTGAGACAAAGAAATTCTTTTTAACATACAAATGCAACATTAACACTCCTTGAATGGATGATGAGACACATTAAAATTTAATCTTTTTTAATATTTGGAAGTGGTGAATGGTTACTTATTATATTTGAATGGTTTTAGACTATGACTGATGTAGTTGGCAACCCAGAGGAGGAGCGGCACGCAGACTATTACTATGAACCTTGGGCACAGGAAGCTGTCTGCAGATACTTCTATGGAAAGGTCACATATGTTTATCAATATTGTTCTTGAGAGCCATGAAAAGATTAACTGATATTTCTACAAATTTGTAAGAAGTGGCAGGACAAATAATGACAGATTTTTTATTTGCTAAATGTTTTGTTTTCTGTATTGCAGGTGCAACAGCGGAGAGCAGAACTGGAGCAGGCTCTGGGAATCCGGAATACTTAATGGCAACTTTTTCATCAGAGGAAATTAAGACCAATCTTGTGTTCACATGTCTCAAAACATCTAACAAGAATTTATTTTATCAAGTGTATTTTACCAAGTAGGGAGACAATTACAGAGAGTATGGTGAGCATTTATCTCCGAGATAGGGATTGTTGAAAATCTGCAGTACAAACAAGTGGATGTCAGATCCAACTAAACAGTAAACAAGAGTTCTGTGGAAGATCTTTTGGAAAATAATGCAAGGGAATATTGTTATAAAAGTAAAACTACTTTTACTTACGAATTAGAGGGAAAAGAAAAATCAAACAAAACTATTAAGTTATTTCAAGTAAAAGAATAATTTCACATTGTGATTTATAATGTTTGATTCATTCCATTGGTATATAGATTTTGTATGTCATATTTTTTTGTATGTGTAAAAGTGCATGTAAATGTAGGCTAATATACTGGAAATAAAATATTTTGTAGACCCTGATTCTGAGTTTTATATAAATGTGGATACAAGAACACCCTCCTAATGCCATGGGACAAGGTCATGGGACATCTTTGAAAACCTTGCAAACATGATAAGTCGAAAACAAAGATAGCTCTATCAAACTTATCCCATGGGTGCACCTTTTGATCTCTTGAAATGGTGACCTTGACCTACATTTCAAAGTCATGGGAACCCTATCATTGAGCGTGATAACAAATAGTTTACAACAAATAAAGAGCATCACCAAACTTAAACAATAGATGTGACCTATTAATGTTTCAGAATGATGACCCTACACTGGAAACTACTGGTACATCAAAGTTACAGAAACCCAGTCTTTCAAAATCTTATGTGATCAACGGGGCACTAACAAATTTAAAGCATGGATGCATCTTGCCAAAATTTCAAAATGGTTACCTTGACCTATATTTCAATATCATGGGAACTTCTCTCCTGAAATGTTGTGAACAAGTTGACAAAAAATACAGAATTAACTTCCTTGAATCACGGATGCATCTTTTCAGTTTATCAAAATGATGCATATTATCGATGTCTTTTTTGCTCTAGTTCATGTGATCGCTCTAAAAATATAAGAACACAATGAATTAACAACAAATTCATAAAGCATTACCAAATTTTATACCATTGATACATAACATTCTTATCTTCCTATTACTTCCAATGTTGCAGTGGGCTGAGGGATCCACGGTCTTAGACTAGAAATGTTTGCAATGTTTTTTAGCATTTCTTGGAAATGCCAGCACTGCAAAATGCTTCATAAATGATTATTTTAAGTAAAAACTGTGCACCCAATATTTGGGTCATTGCTTTATTCCACAGGTCTTAAACTGAATCCAGATGTCCAGGTGATTATGTAAAAGAATTCCATGGTTTCCATTTTTTTAAATCAAAATCCTTAGAAAGATATCGAACCCTCCTGGATAATTGAATTTATCCCATGACAATACCACATATTACCTATGAAGTATGAATATCTAAGAACTCTGCTTAGTAGTTTCAGAGAAGCTAGGAAAAACACTTGTTTTAAAGCATTCATGAAACCTGACTTTCAGACACATTTTCTTTACATAACATGAATGTTTATACCCCGGGTTTATACCCTAAACAGTGCTTTTGTGTAGTAGTACCCAAAATATTCCCTGTTAACAACTTTCTGTGGCACTTTAAAGTTGATCAGTTGTCTGCTGAAACCTACACCAGCAATTGAACACTTTGTCAACAAGCTTTGTTTAGCTGGTTTGTGATCCCATGTAAACACCTAATGAGTTACCAGTTGGGCACCTGTCCAGCTTGGGAAACAGGGTGGAGATGTTTTGTACAATTTATCAATTTATTGCCAGGAGTATACTTCAGAACAACATAAGATTATTTTAATATTATTTGAATCAATGAAATAACTCATGGTTGTGACAAATATCTTATGGTTGTGACAAATATCTTATGGCTGTGAAAGATATATCATTTATTTGAAAAGTATCTTATGCATGTGAAAACCTTTCTGTCAAAAAGGGAAGACATGACTCAAAGGCTGCATGGAATCCCCCTTAACTTAAAGGCTGTGATATCGAAAAAGTGACATTAAACCCTTTGGTCACTGGTTTGGCCTTAAATCACAAGGACTTTGAATGGCCAAACTGTGAATGCTGATAATTGGTATCAGTAAAATTTATGATTTGACCCTCTTTGATGAAATTTGGGGTTTTTCACACCACAGAATGGGAAGACATCAAAGGCGGCATGGATTCCACCTTAAAAGCTGGGCTGTATAGAATTTTTTAAAACTTTTTTTTGCAAACAAGAATATAAAAAATAATGATTTTTCTTCATTTATAACTTCATAAATACTCATTCGTTTTTAATCATTTTACCACCAAAAGAAAGCCAAGAAAAGGCACTATCATCATGATAAGTGTTAATTTCCAATTCATTCTTTAAATATTAGAAAAAAAATGACCGAAAATGTGTTGCTCCAATTTTGACAATTGGTAAACAGCACCTCCTGTGACTTATGGAGCCCCCTAACATTTCAAAGGTCAAGGTCACACAACACACTTCCTGTTTAGTACTGGCAGTACTTGGTGGTCACAACAACTCATAATTCTCAGGGCAGATGTTCTTTTGTGGATTTCAGACAGATAGCCTGTATGTATGTCAATTTTAAGATCATATATTGTTTTCAGATACCTTAAACCACTGTAAAATCGCCTGGAACCTTCCAGGTTTCATGAATGCTTTAATTGACACAATGTTGGCATCATTCCCACCCGTGATTTAAGCTATTCACAACAGTATTCAAAGGTGCCTTCATCTCGGATTGGCTCTAAATTAAGAGAACACATAATTAATTGAAAAGAACACATAATTGATCTCAGTATTTTAACATTAACTGCACATTTTTTGTCCTGCCTTAAAACTAAAACATCTCCCGTTGTTGCAAAAATCTTTATTCACCAATTAAAATTACAGAGCAATGCAACATTTAACACGATAAATAAATATACAGTAAATGAATTGACACGATTAGCACTGTAACCACATTTACAAATATATATATATATCATGATTATAAAAGTGAAATGTCACATCACAAGTCACAAAGCACCATTTGTTGAGAATTGTGAGCTGATGCAATACCTTGAGTGAATTCTTTTTCTACTTGTATTAAACGAAAATCTGATGTCTAATTTACCTATATTTTAAGTACACGCTTATAACTATTCATTTTTTATTGTCACCATACTCATTGGCCCATGGTTGTTTTTGTTAATCCGACACAAGATATCACCCAGCCCACAATAATAAAACATCAATAACATTAAAGTCTGAAAATTGAACTCATCCAATAATTTGGAAAAGCCCCCAGATCTATACAAATAGAAGAATACTCATAGTCCAAGTATACATAAAACACCATGCTTAACATTTCGTTACAATACATTCAATTGTTCAATAACAAAGTTGGTTCATAGATCAAAAATACTTAGACATGTAAATTGAGCTGAGATCCCCTTTTTCTTTGGTTTAATAATACTCAAAATCATTCTCATATGGTAAATACTAATTTTCACAAAAAATCTGAAGACCTTTTCTTTTCTTAAATTCATAACATATATTTGGCCATTTTTGTATTTTACCATTTGGCATCTTTAATGGCATTTTGGAATTAACATTCAACATTCTTATAAATTAACAAATTGGGAAATTAAATAAATTACAACAATAAAAAATTCCAAAAAATACATTTGAGGTGTGTGAAAACTAATCTTTTTATGAATTTAATACCTTCAATATGAAAATTTGGACTTTCAGCTGCACCAGAAGAATTTCTTCTATTTTATGGTTGTATTTACGGGGAGAGAGAATAGAGGTATTTTCTATTACACAGAGATCACATTTAAAGTTAAATAATCTGTTTAAAAATACTCAGTGTGTTGAAAAAAGGTCATCATTTGAAATTTATTACACATAGGTGCTTGTTTTTTTAACCTTACAACACTGAGTTTTAAGACAACTTATTTGTAAATATTGTACCAACATACTATTTTTAATTAAAAAAACACCTTTACTTAAAAATAAAATTGATGGCTTCTACCTATAGAATGATAATAATAAAAAAATGTTCACACATTCAACATGTTCATACCTTCAACATGTTCACATTTTCAATCAACTTTCAAATATGTTGCTTTACAATTTTGGTGCATAGTATATGTTGTTTGCTTTGAGACTTTGCCTCAACATATATTGTTTGGCAAACAATAACAATGCTATAAATCCCTTGTTGCAGTTCAGATCAGTTCTATTTCTGCTTTGAGCTTTTATAATGAAAGCAGATTCTCACAAGGTACAAAATTTAATTTGAAAATTATATATCATACATATAACTAAATTCTAATGATCACAGGATTGTTTAAGAGTTATTTCTTTATGTAAATTGTTGTCATTGTAATGATATATCTGAAATCCATATGCATGCACTTCTTTTATCAGATTTTAGCTCATTCAGGATAATAGCTGCAATTAGAGATAAGGTACCGGTAGTTACTGTCTGATTGACTTTGTAACCATCGTCACACATTCAACATGATACTTCCCCCAAACATTCATTTGGCCACTTCTACACACGACCCAGTAAGGCAATAGAGTTCTGCTCAATCACTCTTTACTCAGGTGTACAAGATGCAATCTTCCTGTATGGTGGTGCTCAATTCTGGTTTTATGTGACCACACTGATCCAACTCGCTACTACATAAAGCAAATATCTTATCATTCTCTCCCAACCCTCACTTTTAACCCATCTTCAAACAGAACTTGTTTAATTGTATTCTCCCTTCCCATTTTCTAATACTTTGGCTATAATTTAAAAATATCTCTGTGATGCACAGTAACATATTTTCTTTATTTAGAAAATTCGAAAAATCCAGAAATTGAAGTTGCACTTGGACCAAAATATATCTCACAATTTATCAATATATTTAGGTGTTTTTTTTTTTATTATACTTTTTATAAATCAGATCCGTTCTCCCATTACCCTGTCCATTTGCAAATGCCCATCAAGTCAAAAACTTAATATAGGATAGCATACCCCAAATTAACACGATCCTGACTGAAATATAAATCATCCCAGATCTGATACAATGAATGAAATATACACAATGATTAAAATAAAATGATTTTCAAGACAAGGCAATTAGGTATTCAATCTTATCCATTCCTTTTCCCTACAATCTCAGCTAATAAATTGTCAAGAGATAATCTTAAGAAAATCCACTACAACAGTGTATGATGTACTAATTTTCTTAAAATTATTTATTTATTTGAACAAATTTAGTTTAATTAGGAGACTGCACTTCACTGTTTTGTATTGGAGTGGATTCTCTTGTTATTGATGGACGGTTGTCAGTTTGGCTAAAATTTGAGTGATGTGATGCCCCGTTGTCTTCAGAGTACCTGTTGTTTACAGAACAAGTATCTCTCTGATTGTAATCTCGCTGATAGTTGGCTGGACTAGAATATGAAGCTGATTGCTGACTGGTTGGTATGGGCATTCCCATGTTATATCCTGAGGCACAATCAGTAGGAGGAGAATATGGCGGTAATCCAGGAACATTCCCAATATAACCGCCACCAGGTGTCGCTGAATAGTCGTTCACGGATACTGAAAAAAAAATATACAATTATGTTCTACTTTTGACTAAACAGGAGAAAAGGGTTTTTTTCTGAACATTTTCAAAATGTAACATATAATGGTGTATTACTCTACCAAGTAAGACTAGCCGATCCTACCTGTATTGTGTCCTGCAGTGACAATAGGTTCACCTGGGTATGGCGGAAGTTCATCCTTACTGGGAGGGTACAGCCCTGGCTTATTCATCACCTATAACATATCACAATTCCATAAAGAGAAACAAGAGAGGCTGTAAGGGAGATGATTAAATCTCTACTAAACAAATCATCTTAACAAGATTTACTGGGAAAATTATTTTTGGTTACAGTCTTTTCAGCTGAATCTTAAATTGCTAGATTTGTAAGATGGAGAAAAACAGTTGTGTATATTTTTATATCATCTTTTGAAGGGACTTTTCATATTCATACCTCAGAATAAGGTGGTGGAGATGGAAAAAAGCCTGTAGCTTCTCCTCCATTGGCAGGAGGTGGCGGTGTCGTGGAATATGATGTATCAAACACTGGGAATACTGGCAAGTTTGCGTGCGGGCGCTGGAAACGCCTGCCGGGCAGGTAACTATCAAATGGGAACATGGACTGTTGATGTTGTGACAACAGAAGCTGTCTGCGCCGCCAATAACCGCAGCCTCCGAAACATGACATCAAGATAAAGATGACAATAAACCTGAAAAAAAAACACAAAACTTAACCTTCACTGGATGATGTGGTTTGAGTAAATATGACTGAATTGTTCTAGATTTTAAAATTTTATATGATGCTAACCAGCTGATGCTAACCAGCTTCAAACATGCAGAATGTCTCATATTGATGCTCCCATTATATATTCCAGTTTCAAGAGCATGTCAATGTTTTCTACCATGATTTGATCATATACATTTAGTGGTAGTTTGTATCCACTAAAAGAATGTCACAACTGGTACTGTAATAATCTGTGGTGTCAACAATAATAGTATACATGGCTAAAGCCAGATTCATTAATACTAAATACATTGCACTGGTTGATATCTGACCTAATGATGTAGCATAAAAAAGCTAGACTAACCCCACCAATTCAACAATGTTTACCTAACTTGATTTGTATGTATAAATGTTCATGAATGGACCTACCAGAAGTACCACATATTCCAAACACTCCATCTGAACCCTCCATAATGTTCATAGCTATCCGGCAGGCAGCAAGTGTTAGCACAGCAACGCTGGGGGTGCTGGCAACTAAAACACAATATAACACAGAAACATTAAACCATATCAACATATTCAGAAATGAATATTAATGACAATTTATAAATGAAAATTTACAAATTGTTTATGAAAACTTTGAAATTGTGTGAAGTACGATTAAAAAATAACTGATATCTAGATATCAGGCATCAAAGAAACTACTGGTAAGCCCCTCTGTTCCAAGGTCACTCCTTTATCCTGGATAAACATAACAAGTTCACATGCACCAAGTTCAAATGTCTAACAGTCATTTCAGTTTACTGATTCAGAACATATAATAACTGTATAAAATCAATGCCAACAATCATAATATTACTATTTAGGATAAAAACATAATAATTGGTAACCTTGAATATCAGGCCAACAAGATTGATGATAATTGATAATTTCACTTCCTGATTGATATAAATCACTTAACTTAAAGCTATTATAATGCACATATTCACTAATTCAAGTCGAAAGAAATGTCAATACTGGTTATTGTAAAATTTAGGTAACACTCTCTTATTCTTTTCAAAGTTTGAAGGGATAATAACACTGAGCCACACATTTGTTTGTTTTAGTGTGTGTGATAACAACAAATTACCCTATAGCCATGTAAATGAATAAAAAATACAACTTACTTATGGCCATATCCTGTGCAATATTCCCCTAAAGCCTACAAAAATGAATAAGAAATCATATAAATATAAATGGAACTTAAAGGTCAGTGGATGATGTGGCCAAAGTGTTCTATCATTTTATCATTTGCCTCTCCAGAAACAAAAATTCAAAATACTGTTTTATCATTATCTTAGTGTATACTGATTATATCTTGGCCAAATCACAAAAAAAACGAAATTACCAAAAAAAATCTATTCCATTTTGAAATTCAATTTGAAAACTCCAAACGATATTACGATAAAACGCTTTGGCCACAAGATACACTGACCCTAATAATTCTATGTCTGGCTTGTTGCTGCAGAAATATCATCAGGTCTTTTAAATTGAGGCCAAAAATAAGTTCTGCCAATCAACAAATCAAACAATGTAAAAATAGACTTGAAATCTACTATTTACAGAAATACTATGCACTGCCCATCCAATTTAAGTCACGACTCTGATGGAACTCGCTCTCCAGCAACAGGTTTTCAACAAGCCATGCACTTCTCTTTTCAACATTGAATGCAAGGCTTGTCAGAAAAAAAATTTCTTTGATTTTTCTTGATCTCAGCATTGTTTCGCCATTGTTTACGAGTTTATGCAAAGAAGTGAAAGTGGGTCAGTTATTCAGAGGAGGGACAGCATTGATCTGAAGCTCCACAATGCAGTGGTACTTCTGATGTCTTATGAAGTTTCTCCATTTTTGTAGTCATGACATCAGAGGGTGCTCAAGCAGTGATGAAAATGGCCTGTCCATGGGATAAGTGATTTTTAAAATGATACTTGCCCAAATAAAATTTACTGATGTCCGAATTCTTTGAGAGACCATTTAACATAACAAAATGATTGGAAAAGCTTATATTGTCCAGGTACAAGCTTCCCCAACAGCGATAAATTAAAATTAAAATCTTTGGCTTTTAATACTCATTGGAATATTCTACCATGTGTCAACGGTCGTCTGCCTTCATTTAATAAGTGTAAATTATGCACAAGTTGGAGAAAATGTGAATTTAACAATGTTAAAATATGCATTCACAACACAAGCTTGGCATTTTGAAAAGTGGAAGTGACAGGGAGAAGCTCTTATTCTTGGTGCAAAAATGATCGGAGTGCCACCACAGCATATTCATTTCCATTGAAATATTAATATATTGCACAATGATGGATTCCTGAGTCTTCGTATTTGCATTTGAAAGATTCAAATTATCAATGCGTAAAAAATAACATTCAGTAGGGAAACTTCAATATGATGCGCAGTGCGTGGTGTTTCTTTGAACAGTGGATTTCAAGTCTATTTTGACCATGAATATGGGAATAGCTTAATAACATCATTTTGTAACATACTGTTGAGCTGCAACTTGTTAAAATGTTATCACGACAATGACGTCGATAATGCCGTCATACAGCATGGATCATGAACTTTTCACTCCAGCATTTCATATGAATAACCATGTTTACAAATTTTAATAAATTAGTATGCAGATACACTCCTCCAGAAAAAATGATTAGTCCTGCCAATCAACCAAATTTAAACAGGCTAGTCTGTTAGGGGTTAAATATGAAGGGCGATGCTTGGGAGTCTTGGAAACAGTGGATGTCAGAGCCATCTTGCTCCATTCTGTGGGAATATTCCTCCCTAACCTAGACTTGAGTGTATCAATGGTGCCTCATATTGAGACCTCTGTCACAGTCAGACCCAGGGCACTATTCATGTACAGTGTTCGTTCCGTTCTGTTACTTCTACTCAGTATTACTGACACCGTTCTTTCTGAGCAGAAATCCTCTCATCTAGCATCTCACCTCCTGGATGCTGGACAAACCCTGTGCTGCAGCAACAAGATCATTCGATAATCGCCACTTTAAAACTTAACTCTTCATAATTACTGACTCACCTCAGACAATAATTCACACAGCAAGATTAATAAGATTCTTATGAAAGGTTTCATGGTATAATTTGTGTCACATCTGCCCTGGATTTCCTATAATTTGACGAAAAGTTGCGCTTGTCTCGCTTGGTGTTTCACTTTGCCTTGATCTATAAATAGGTATTGTAACGTCACGTCTCTTCCGGAGACTCTCAAAATTTGACCTACTTACTCGAATAAAGCATGATAATTTATATCAAAATCATGCACATTATTTATACTTTGTCAATTTCTTTATTAACTTGAAAATTCAAGATTCATTACCTATGAAAATAAAGATTTTTTTTCGGAATTATGGGTAAAGATGGCAGCCTCCATGTAACTTGGAACCCCTTTTCAATTTCTCCACTTAAAATCTTCATCAAGCGTCTTGTTGAGACTTGTTTTTCATGTAAATTTCATATCAGGCTGTAGATTTGAACTCCAAGAACCTTTGATATCTAATTATCAGGTAAATATTGTATTTATCACAAGTTTACACGTCTAACATGACTATGAATAGTAAGAATACTAAGAATTAAGAACAGTTATCATGGTTATTCAACTATCCTCCCTGGCGGCTGGTCTCAGCCCCAGGATCAGCCGAGGGAGGCACTGCATTGAAAGATATTCCATTGGCACCGCATTAGCTGATTGGCATTGTTAAAATGACAACACAAAATTTCAGTTCTTTCCCATGCCATCGTTTTTGTGTCTGGCTTTGACATTTGGGAAATTGAATTGGATTTGTATTAACTAACAGTTCAATGTTCATTTCTAAATTCTGGCTCTAATTTGAAACTGAAAGCTCACAATCACGTAATATTTGCATCAAACAAAAGCATTACACATCAGAGTGCCAAGATTCTTGTCCCAGACCCAGTCAATGTTTCATTTCTAATTTGGAACCAAGATACGCACAAACAAATAGCCACAAAATATACAGAAAGACACATTACCTAAATAAACTAAAGTTAAATTGATAAATTATATTTTGTTATTGAAGCAATTTTAAAGTTGTCAGTTGATTAGATATAAGTGCTCTTATCGATACTGATAAGTGTCAAAATGTTGTCAAATTTTTATCCAAACGACATGTTAACATGTATGAAATGATTATCGATATTTTGCCTACCTGTTAATTCATATAAAGCAGCATTTTTACTGGACAGAAAAAAAAAAGAGAAAAGTAAATGAACTACGCACATACTGTGCAAGGAACAAGCTCCCCAAACAGCGATATAATTAAAATATTTGCTTCATTATACACATAGAAATATTCTCACACGTTTCAGCAATAATGCGCCTTCATTTAATAAGTTTACATTATGCATGTAACACGAGGTCGCCATTATGAAAACCAGAAGTGATGGGGACAGGCTCTTATTTTTGGCACGAAAACGATGGAGTGCTACCACAGTGTATTCATTCGCATTGAAATATTAATACATTGCGCAATGATGGATCCCTGACACTTTGTATTTACGTTTGACTTTTAAAATGACTACTAAACTTGTCGAGTGATTAGTTTTGAGAAAAATCAAACTGTTTTTGTGCCTGCTTCAGTTGAGCAGTTCCTGTATCGATATATATCGACATAATTTGACACAAGAAACAAAAGTATCGACACGTGAAAACCTGTGTCGATAAGAGCACTATTAGATATCATAGTCATTTCTTCTGTTTGATTCTGCTTCATTCAAGAGTGATAGAGTAAACAATTTTGTCTATAAATTTATCAGATATTCACATTCTTGTGATACATAACATTAGCTTTATATATAAGAAAACTCCATGTGTAAATTTCAATGTTCATATTGTGTGGAAAAATTAGATCATATGGAAAATAACATTTGGTTTAAAACCAAAAACATTTGGTTTTATTGTTTAAATCTTAAACTAAAGCCTTATTAGATGCCTTAAGTTTGAACTGCTTGGATATACCCACAACATATAGTTATAGTGACAGTGGTGATGATATCAAAATATAATTATCTGCCTAACTATTAAATTTCAGCTGTCAAATTGAATAGGATATAACTGTAATTATAATCTAGAATTTGTTGGAAATGGGCTGACCCAGTAATATTGTTTTATTAGAGAAAGAGTTTTCCTCATGTCAATCTTCCTTTATTTTTTATTAAGCTTCAAATTCAAGATAAAAAGGTCTTTTTGCCGCCGTGATGATGTCTAATGTTAACAATGGTGAGATTTATGTATAACAAAACAAAAAATAACAAACAAAACAAAAAATAACAAACAAAACAAATATTTTAGTAAGCAAAATAATTTCAATAAATATAAAATTGAAATGATGATTGCAAATAGAGGGGATCACCATAATTATCTTTGTTGATCTTTTATAATCATTTGTTTTTTTGTTTTTGTTTTGCTATATCTACCAATTTACTAGCACAAACATATGCAAAGTTGTACTTCTGTAGTCTCAAATAATTAACTTCCTCTAATATTGCTCAGGTGCTGATGCAAATCATCAATTAGACCTTAACTTGTTATTCTTGTTCTAATTGTCTGATTAACATTTCCAAGCAATGTGAACCAATGATTTCACATATTGATTGGGAATAATTATGTCATCATTTTGTTAGATTCAATTTTGTCTTCATGTACTATTTCTTTGTTTATATGATATAGAAATATATTCATACACAATGGATCATGCACAATTTAGAGTTTTCTTCATGGTCTAAAAAGCACTCCACAGTGGCATCAATTATCCAAACCATTTTGATGGCCAAATTAGAGCCCACAGGAAATGACTACACATTCCCCATTATTGTCCTGACCACAGGGTAACACAGATAGACCCTCTTTTGATATCCACACTCTGACAGCAGTGCATATGATATCAAAAATGGACTATTCATCTTACATAAAAAGATTTATGGAAACAAGCTCATTAGTTAGTTAAACAGTATTAATGCTGTTAACATGATGCATATTTTGTACATCTCTATTAGCCATTGGCCAATCCAAATATTGGAGTGTGCTTTGTGAGAGTCTGTATGAAGTATCACCCGACTCTGCTGCGCACCTCAGGACCTCTAAACAACCAAGTATTTAGGGGACCTTACCACCATCTTGGACCTCCTCAAACTGTCCTCACTTCTGCTGGTGAGCTTCTCACCTTTTCTCACTCACTTTTTATCTGCATGGTATCTGGATGGTTGTGCATATTGTATACTAACACAGATGAATCTTGCACTGAAGTAGAGTGTTTTCATTCTATTTTTTCAGTCTTGTTTACAGTGATCTTGCTTTGTGTTACAATGTTAGTTATATTTCTTGATATCAGATATTATATTGTGCTAGATGGAGAGTTCGTTCTTTTAATTTTGTGTCCATCTTGGTCTGATAATGAATAAATGTGATACACATTATTAGATCTGATCTCGTAGTTCCTATTTATTTTCATGGTAATTTTAGGTTGTGTGTGGTAAATGGTTCCAAAGGAAGGTATTCAATCTACTTTGTTTGTATCATGTGCATGTGTACATGACTAATGTATGAAGTCAGTGTTGTGCTTTATATATTAACAATAACTTCTTCAATAATTGTTGTTATATGTTTGATATGTTATATTTTCAAACAAAAAATCCTTTCATTGTTTTAAATGCCGGCTTTTAATGTCAATCACTGGGATGAATCTGTGGCTCTGCATTAATGAGTACCCACCAGAAGATAGATTATGCTCTCAATGACTGTTAATAACTACAATATTATACTGAAAATATTTATATATACAGAGGTATAATTATAAAATCATGATTTTATAATGAACATTAAGATTATTTCATATAAGCCTTTGCTTTCCATTTAACTTTGATTTAAGTTAAATCCCCCGAAATGTGGCTCAGCCAGGAATAATGTGTTTGTTTGATATAGGATAAGCATTGTGTCTGTGTATTTCAGGCAGCGGAATGCCGCGGCGGTGGAGATGTGGTGGGATCAGATTGCTGGAGATCCTACGACTCACCATCGCCATAGCAATTGGATTCTGCTTCCGCATTTTTCTGGAACCACACGTGGCGTCTAAAGGAGGGGTGGACTGTACATCTTGCCCCTCCTGTAATGTGAATAATCCAGAAGAGGATCTGCAAACCGGAGTACAGCCACAGCTTAGGGAGCCATTCAAACCCAGAACCAGACATGATGTGCTCCGCTTTCAGTATTTCAACAGCTCAAATATATTTGATTATTTTGATGAGAATCCCAAGACAGCTCTGATGGGTCACCAGAGGAGTGATATCAATGATATTCTGAGTCAATCCCTGGCACTTTTTAATTCAGGGAAACCTAAACCATGGAAAATGAAAAAGTTGGTCAATGGTTACCGCAGGGTGGATCCACTGCGTGGAGAAGAATATATTTTAGATATTGAAATGCAAGCAAATTATGGTAATGTCAAAGATAGCTCAACCAAAGATATAGTGACGGAAGTGCAGAGGCTTCAAGTTGTCAAACCATTTGGCGTAGCCCAGATGTTACAAACCCACCTTTACTCAGATAACAAGATGATTCACTTTATTCTGCCTGTCACCACCAATGTCAGTGAACGGTTAGAACGGTTCTTGAAGAACTTTGAAGAAATTTGCTTGAAAACAAGAGAGAAGGTATACTTGATGGTCATTTTATTTGGTGGGAAATCCACTGAGGAAAGAACCAAAGCTGACGCAGTGCGTGAAGGGATACAAAAATTACATGAAAGGTACCGTACGTCACATATTAGGGTGATCCAGACTTACAAGGAATTTAATCGTGGCCGAGGGCTGGATTTAGGAGCCAAGCAGCTGCCGGCAGAGACTCTCATGTTCTTCTGTGATATTGATGTGCAGTTTACTGCCGATTTCCTCAATAGATGTAGACACAACTCCATACAGGGCTCCCAAGTCTATTACCCGGTGGTGTTTGCCCAGTACAACCCAGACATTGTCAAGACATTCTCACCTCCGAAAGAAGTGAAATCATTGTATACTATCAGCAAGCACACTGGTTAGTCTGCAAGAAATAAATAACTTTATGTGTGGTTAAGAATCTTTAATACAAGAACATTTTAATTTAATCTCAAAATAATATTTCACTTTTATAGGAAAATATTTACTTTTATATTTTTTTATTGTTGAAAACTTGGATGCACATGTCCACAATAAGTTGACATCAGATGATGTTGGCAAACTTTTTTTATGTGAAGAAATAAGCTGAACAAGCCTATATTTATCTGATAATAATTAGAATTTACAAATATAACTGCATTTTGGACAAAAAAGTTGTTTTCTTTTAGATGTAGTATGTACGTGTTGTAATGGTTGTCTTTTCTTACAGGTCATTGGGTGCATTATGGTTTTGGCATGACTTGCCTATACAACATAGACTACCGAGTTATTGGAGGCTTTGGTTCTGAGCATCAAGGCTGGGGAGGTGAAGATGTTGATCTCTACAACAAACATGTGGAAAGTAATCTTAATGTGAGTATAGGTGTTTTTTTCCTTAAAAAGCAACTTTGGATAAATTCATTGTGACCCTTGTGTATTAGTAGAGCAAACACAATAAATCTTGTATCATATGCTTGTTTTAGTTTTGTTTACATCACCTTAATAACTTCTTGCAATCAATTTCACCTCAATATTTTTCCCTTTATATTTTTTTTAATCTTTCATGTTATTATGAGCCATCTATCAGTCCAACAAGAAAACATTAAAAAAAATATTTCCACTGATCAATATTTCTGCACTTCACAACTTCAGATCTTCCGAGCAATGGAGCCTGGTTTAATTCATATATACCATGACAAGATATGTGATCCCAAGGCTAACCAGGACCAGAGGCGGATGTGTATGGGGTCTATGGCTATGGGCTATGGATCCAGAGCCCAGCTGGCACTCAAGATCACATCAGAGAAGAAAGTTGAAAATTCTCACCCAAAGCCAATACCTGGATGATTGTATCATGGAATAGTAGTGGATGAGATTGTAAAATTGGATGCTTGACATTATATATCAAAACAAGATAAAAGAATTCTCTGGTTTAAAATCCTTTTGTTATTGTATTTTATATTTGGTATTTTTGATATATAAAAAGGGTAAGTGATGGGCATTATATTTAAAATGATAAAATATTCAGGTTCTGCATCCTCTACAAAAGTATTTTTAGTTAATAGAAAAGAGATTTAAAACAATTTGAGTAAATCAATTCAAACAGACCATAACATTATTATTAGAGAGAATTACCATTATAAATGCATATGTGATATATCCAGAATGGATTGGAAAATGGATTATACTCTTGTAAATACCCATTGTCTCAGTGAAATGTAACTAGTCAAATTAGTCAAATATATATATCCTGCATTGGGCCTCAAGATTTTTTGTTATATATTTGATCATTAAAAATGATGTTATACATACATACATATACAAGATAATTTTCTGTATAATAATTTTTTATTATGTAAAATTCAGTGTTTTAATATTTATCTTGCATTTTCTGTGTGACATCTGGTATTATATAATAAATGAGTGGCAGACATCCAAAATGCAGATGACAGAAGCTAGATTTAAGTCATGCAATCACTAAACAAATGTATGTATTTTTGTCATGCTCATCTGTCTGACAAATGGAATCTCAAATATATTGATTTTTTTTCTAAATCAGATGCAGAGTTTCATCAAAATTCAAAGAGAAAATTTTATATTGCAGAAAAGTTGTCAATCATTTATGGAAAGTCAGGTTTGTAAATTATCTTGTGAAAAAATAAACAGGAATGTATTGGTAATTACTTTAGATATATTGACAATGTCAATATTTTTATACTGCAGCCAATTATGATTTCAGTTCTGGTTAGCTTCTAAGTTCTATATGCCAGACTGACCTTTCTGAACTGCATTTCTACATGGTTTTTAAATCTCACCACTATATGCATCTATAATTATTTGGATGCTGAAGAAAGGAGAAATTAAATAATATTGTGCCAAACTGACAGAGCAGACTGTCCATTTCAGGGTTTGAGGGCAAGGAGGTTCTGAATATGTGGACGAGAAGAGTTGAAGATGCAAAACATAAGGTTTTTGACACTAGGAATTGATTTATTATATTATCTATCAATAAATAAGGTGAAATCTGTTTTATTGTTCAGAAGATGTGCCTTGTGTCAAGGTGTGTCCGAGCTAAATAATTTCCAATGATCTCTTTTGAGTGATATACTTCTAATGTAACTTCCATAATACAATATTCCTGTCTCCACCAGGTGGCACTTCTTACTCCAAACCCCAACCAATTGTTGCTTGTTTGTTTTGAATTATTTGATTTAAATAATTTTGTATTTGACTTTCACAAAATGAAAGTTTCAAAAACTATTTGTGAGAGATATATTCTATAAAGTGCATAGACTTGATCTGTCAGAGAATCTGACATTGATTATTGCCCAGTGTGGCCTGAGAGCATTATAGTTACTGTATATTATTATTGCTCTCAATCAATTCAAAGTGAAATTCTATTCTATTCTCAATTTTTTTAAAGAGCTTGTACTTGACTTGAACAAATTAAAAGTAATAAGTAGGTTGTAAAAGATAGTTAAATGTCCATATAAGTCTGTTTTACAGATAAATCCGAAGCAAAATCTATGGCTTACTTCTATTGAAAAAGCATGTTCATATGCATTTATTTGTTGTTGTGAAGTGTATATATAACAATTCTTGAAGATAACTGTTCATATCTATTCCTGTATATTGTATTTTCATGCATGTCTGGTGCCAGAATGCCAAATAGCATGAATGATGTAAGAATATTTGGAAAATGCAAATCTTTGACAAAAAGGCAAATTAAATGATCAAAGTGATTTTCATGAAGACCCATTTTCTTAGGCAAATATTGATCTTGTATTCACCAGAAATCATCCAAAAGTATAAGTCAGTTATTCATACAGATTTAAGGTTGTTAGCTTTTTTATATCAGGTGATTAACATGAGAATAGTATGGTGCTAGTTATAAAATGGTGGGCATTGATCAATTATATTTGTAAATTCCAACTATAGTAATATATTTAGATTTATGTGTCACTCCTTTGTGAAACCACCCTTTACAAAGGCATTACAGAAAATTAAAACCATTGTTAATGATTGTCAGCTCCCAATTTCCTCCTTCAATATTAATAGATCTCTTTATATTCATTAGTATAATCTCTCAACATCTGTGATATGTTTTATATGCTTATGGTAAGAATTTTATAGTCCAGGCATCAAAAGAAGGCTCAGCAACTGCTGTATAGCACAATGGGATAATGTGCATTTAAATTAATTATTTGCCATTTCAGCTTATAAATGTATTTTTCTCATGAATATTAAACTGTGTAATATTGATAAAATTATCCCCATTCTGATATGTGAAAATTAAAAACCGTTTTGTATCCATATATAGAAGACATATAAAAAATGTACATGTTTGATATTTTATTTTGACTTGATTGCCCTTTCTGTCTGTGCCGATTATTGTTCAGGGAAATTACATTTAATGTAAAATATACAAGATGTTATTAGAGGTGATGTCTGGTCTAGTCTGTCTAAGAAGAGAACATTATGCTGCTCCAAAGTCACAGAAATAAAATGTGCTTAGGAGAAACCTCATGTCTTGAGTTTTTTTAGTTATCAATATCATTTAATATATGTAGTACATCAATTAAAAATGAGCATAGAGTATTTTCTGGGGTTGCTAGTCAGTATTTAGAGGAAGTCACCTGCAGTATAGAGGTCACTTGTTGGTCTTTCAACCCTAACCCCCGGGCCCTAACCAGTTCCACTTTGCCTGTGTGACAATATAATTTCAACTAAATGCCCTTTTTCTACTTCTTCTTGTCAATAAATTCTATTTAACTATAAGTGTCATCAAATCAATTTTAAGCATGGTTCATGTGATTGTTTGTGACCAATACACTAGTTTAAGCTGAGAGCAATAATAAATTATTCTCGGGTTTAAGTTGAATATCTTCTTGATGTAGCTATAGACTCGCAAGCCAGCAGTACTACTTGAATTTCTGGATGTGGCAAAATAATTTGCTGTTTTTAGTTTTCACCCCTCAGTTTAAAAGAAGTCCAATATGTCTTCTTAAAGCAAATATATTGGAAGTTGTCAATATTGGGAAACCATCTTGGATTTATGCAAATTTTGCACATTCCTGTAACTTGCATTTCTTTGACTTTTAATATGGTGTTCTTGGAACCTCATAAAAATTCTTTGTGGTGAAAAATTCATTTGCTTGGACTAATTTTATTTTTGTAAATTGGGTGCATTTTAGTTTTGAAAAGATGCTCATACACGAAAGGGTGCCCATTTTTACGTAAATACTTATGCCAATCATAACTGCTGGTCAATAGATAACCCCCCGCCCCCAACGTTTAAAAATACAAAAAAAGACAAAATCTTGAAGGGGGCGTGGCAGTCCCAATGTTAGGTGCTGCCCCCTGGAATTGACCTGGTTTGAACTGACCCAGTTAAAGAGCACACACAACATGGCGACTTCTATGTAAACTTTACGTGGCAAAACTTTGAAAAGTTGATATAGCAGCGACGTTACAGGTGTGATATTGTCGGTAAGTTGTTTTAAATAGTTCCAGTTATGAAGTGACCATTTCCAGCAATTTGTTTTGTGCTAGAACCCTAAGAAACCACAAAGATTCTCTGATTAAGCGCGGAGAACATGAACTTGTTCATTGCAGTCTTTTGATTAAACTTTGAGAAACATGATAAAACGATTAGCCACCACACCCATGCTGTGACTTTGATTTCCTGAACTGCCACGACAGGCAAAGACAGCAGTGTGTCACACGTTTACCCATTATGATTTTCACCATCATGATCAAGAGGGCCCAAAAGCTCTCTTGAATAGGCCCCCTGCCAATCTCCCTGACCTGATAGTGGAGCTGTACAGTTCTGGTTCTGGTAAAGTTGTACAGTTCCGGTGTGTACTTTTCAATGGGGGAAAAAAACAACATGGAAATCTGCACTCAGCCTATTAGTCAGTGAAACTACTTTAATCTTCAGATAGACAGTTGGTTCCGGTAAGAGGTTGTCCATAGCACAGGTTTAGAATTTGTAAATGAAGTTTTATGTTGAATTACTTGATGACATGAATAATATTATTTTTTTATTTAATCAAGAAATTCCTCAAAGATTTGGTTTATTTTCTTTAAATATAAATCATATTTATTAAAATGACAAGTATTTTATCTCAAAGAATGAGATCATTAGTTAAATGATCTCATTCTCTGGTAATACAGACTGGTATAAAACACCAAATATGATGGAAAACTATATAAAACCGGAAGCTGGAGTGTTTTATCAGAATATAATAAATACAAAAGTCAGAATTATTTTTTTAATTATGTTGCAGTAAGATTATTGAAAACTACTTCTCATATTTAGCTTGCACAGCTATACCCAGTAGGTCATCAATTTATGAAACAGTTCCTGATTTTTTTGTAAATATCAGGGCTTGACATACACACTGGCTCGGTGGCCCGGGGCCACCAGATCCTCTGTTCGGGCCAGTGAATGCTCTGTTGTAGTGGCCCAGTTGGGTAACCATATTTTTGGTCTTTTAGTAGCCCAAGCTATCTTGATTTTATAATTCTAATCCTTAATAGATATCATATCATGATCAATAGACATTAATTTGATTGGGACAAGTATCCCCCACTCAGACATTATACAGCCTTATGTACAATGTTCTTTATTGTATCACACATCATATTCTCCTTAGAAACTTCGGGCCACCACTTCTCATGGTTTGGTGGCCCAACTGGGCAACCAACATTTTTCTCTTTATGTCAAGGCCTGAATATGTATATGATTTAAGATTTGATGTTGAAGTAGGGTTTTTTGCATGCAGACTGAAGCAAAGTTTAAAATCACACAGACACACATACACACACACACACACTTTATTGCGACATTAAGCTAGTTATAAGTATATTATAGCTAATTAGCTAATTTTTAAGATGTTCATTATTTCATGGCAGTGTCTCCTTTTCCTGTATAGAGATGCTTGTATAGCATTCACTGCTCCCTCCACACATACTGCAGATGAACTGTGATCTTTTGATGGGCTCCATGCTCACAAGCAGATACAATGCTCTTTTCAAAAGTGTGAACTTCAACCAGTAATGATTTTTCTGAAACTTTCTAGATTTTGTAATAAACATCAATCCTTCACAATGCAAGCAATACTGTTATATTTGGGAACAAGCTGTTTTGATTGAATTGAAAACTACTTCTCATATTTAGCTTACACAGCTATACCCAGTAGGTCATCAATTTATGAAACAGTTCCTGATTTTTTTGTAAATATCAGGGCTTGACATACACACTGGCTCGGTGGCCCGGGGCCACCAGATCCTCTGTTCGGGCCAGTGAATGCTCTGTTGTAGTGGCCCAGTTGGGTAACCATATTTTTGGTCTTTTAGTAGCCCAAGCTATCTTGATTTTATAATTCTAATCCTTAATAGATATCATATCATGATCAATAGACATTAATTTGATTGGGACAAGTATCCCCCACTCAGACATTATACAGCCTTATGTACAATGTTCTTTATTGTATCACACATCATATTCTCCTTAGAAACTTCGGGCCACCACTTCTCATGGTTTGGTGGCCCAACTGGGCAACCAACATTTTTCTCTTTATGTCAAGGCCTGAATATGTATATGATTTAAGATTTGATGTTGAAGTAGGGTTTTTTGCATGCAGACTGAAGCAAAGTTTAAAATCACACAGACACACATACACACACACACACACTTTATTGCGACATTAAGCTAGTTATAAGTATATTATAGCTAATTAGCTAATTTTTAAGATGTTCATTATTTCATGGCAGTGTCTCCTTTTCCTGTATAGAGATGCTTGTATAGCATTCACTGCTCCCTCCACACATACTGCAGATGAACTGTGATCTTTTGATGGGCTCCATGCTCACAAGCAGATACAATGCTCTTTTCAAAAGTGTGAACTTCAACCAGTAATGATTTTTCTGAAACTTTCTAGATTTTGTAATAAACATCAATCCTTCACAATGCAAGCAATACTGTTATATTTGGGAACAAGCTGTTTTGATTGAATTGACAGATTTTACTGACATCCCATTACAAAATGATAAAATTCTGTGCAAATGATGTTTTTTTTGCAGCAAGAAAAGTACTATTTACAAGAATTGCTTGACCTCTTGCATACAATAATGGATGGTTTTGTTCTGTTCTCGACCTGCAAAGTGTAAATTGTGATATTATGTATATACCTTTATTTATCATTTAAAACACAATTAAAATTGATCCACGTGTGAAAGCATTTCTGTCATAAAGGGAAGACACAACTCAAAGCAGTAGAAACAATGACGATATGCAAAATTGTGAACAGTGATAATTGTTATAAGTAAAATTTTACTAATTTTCACACCACTGAAAGGGAAGACATCAAAGGCTGTATAGAATTGAATTGTGCGATATATAATTAATAATTAAATTATTGACTATATTTTGACTTGTTTACTGTCACTAAGATATCAGGAAGCATCATTATTTCATTGATGAATAGCACCATTATGACACCAATTCACTCTCTATTACATCAGGTTATGAAATATTTAACTTTGTTCAAAGACAGGTCAGAATTTCTCATGAATTTCAAATGATTTGTTCACAATGCTGGAGTTACAGGACTTCACTCAGGATTCTGCCTTATGAAACTAATCACATAATTATAGCCAATGTACAAAGATAGATATTGAGGTTATTCCCAAAATGTAAAGAAGCTCAAAAAGTGACCCTCTTTGTATTTCACACTACATTATTAAAATTGGAATAATTGAATTTTACTTCATAATTTTCAAGACGAGCATCTTATTAGATAAAAGTATTAAGAAAAAACTAATAGAAATTGCTCTCATAAATTCTGATCAGATTTCAGTTAATTTTAATTCCAAATGTGAGGAACTGGATATTTATTGCCCTGGAAGAAAAAAAGAATTTTGGAAGGCACTGTTCCTTCTAAAGTTAAGAGATAGACTTGTTGATGGATGAATGGATGGTTTATAAATATTGCATACTTATTTTGATGAAGTGTCTAATTCTAACCAAAACTTTAATGTGCCATATTTTTGATATATTTGATGTTACCATGGTTACATGAAGATGACATGTTCGCACACATGATACCTGATGCAACATTTGAATAAATCCATCAACTTCATAATTACTAGCAATGTTTCTTGTGTCTCTTCAACTTCCACATAATTTTATGGGACTGTAATTGAATTGGGACCATGATGTAACAGCGAATCGTATGTGTGACAATGTTGGTTTAGTACACAAAGGACCATGTTTATGGCACATTTTATGTGCTTTGTAACAGGTGTTAGTTGGAAAATGAAACAATCCCAGGGCTGACCTCAGCTGGTGTGTGACCGAGGACAGTACTTATCCTTGAGGACGGGTCTAACCTCTACCTAATAACTATTTATTTATTTAGCAGGGATTCTTTTTGATTGCCATATGTAATACCTTTTATTTTCCTCCTGCCAAATAATCTTCAGACCCTCCCAGCAAGTGATTCATGTCTTCCATACATTCTTCTGACCCTCCCAGCAAGAGATTCATGTCTTCCATACATTCTTCTGATCCTCCCAGCAAGTGATTCATGTCTTCCATACATTCTTCTGATCCTCACAGCAAGTAATTCATGTCTTCCATACATTCTTCCGATCCTCCCAGCAAGTGATTCATGTCTTCCATACATTCTTCCGATCCTCCCAGCAAGTGATTCATGTCTTCCATACATTCTTCCGATCCTCCCAGCAAGTGATTCATGTCTTCCATACATTCTTCCGATCCTCCCAGCAAGTGATTCATGTCACCTGTTATGAGGCTGTACATGAACGTATGACAAATAAAAGTCACCTGTTGTGAGGGTCAAAGAATCAAAAGAATATATGGCGGATATGAATCACTTGTTGGGAGGGTCGGAAGAATGTGTCACTTGTTAATTTCTAAGATTGTATGGAATGTCAGAATATTTTTTAATATTTAATAGAAATAGAGCACAATTAATCCAAGTGATTCATGTCTTCCATACATTCTTCTGATCCTCCCAGCAAGTGATTCATGTCTTCCATACATTCTTCTGATCCTCACAGCAAGTAATTCATGTCTTCCATACATTCTTCCGATCCTCCCAGCAAGTGATTCATGTCTTCCATACATTCTTCCGATCCTCCCAGCAAGTGATTCATGTCTTCCATACATTCTTCCGATCCTCCCAGCAAGTGATTCATGTCTTCCATACATTCTTCCGATCCTCCCAGCAAGTGATTCATGTCTTCCATACATTCTTCTGATCCTCCCAGCAAGTGATTCATGTCTTCCATACATTCTTCTGATCCTCCCAGCAAGTGATTCATGTCTTCCATACATTCTTCTGATGCTCCCAGCAAGTGATTCATGTCTTCCATACATTCTTCTGATCCTCCCAGCAAGTGATTCATGTCTTCCATACATACCTCTGATCCTCCCAGCAAGTGATTCATGTCTTCCATACATTCTTCTGATGCTCCCAGCAAGTGATTCATGTCTTCCATACATTCTTCTGATCCTCCCAGCAAGTGATTCATGTCTTCCATACATTCTTCTGATCCTCACAGCAAGTAATTCATGTCTTCCATACATTCTTCTGATGCTCCCAGCAAGTGATTCATGTCTTCCATACATTCTTCTGATCCTCTCAGCAAGTGATTCATGTCTTCCATACATTCTTCCGATCTTCCCAGCAAGTGATTCATGTCTTCCATACATTCTTCTGATCCTCTCAGCAAGTGATTCATGTCTTCCATACATTCTTCTGATCCTCTCAGCAAGTGATTCATGTCTTCCATACATTCTTCTGATCCTCTCAGCAAGTGATTCATGTCTTCCATACATTCTTCTGATCCTCCCAGCAAGTGATTCATGTCTTCCGTACATTCTCCTGATCCTCCCAGCAAGAGACCCATGTCTTCCATACATTCTTCTGATCCTCCCAGCAAGTGATTCATGTCTTCCATACATTCTTCCGATCCTCCCAGCAAGAGACTCATGTCTTCCATACATTCTTCCGATCCTCCCAGCAAGTGATTCATGTCTTCCATACATTCTTCTGATCCTCCCAGCAAGTGATTCATGTCTTCCATACATTCTTCTGATCCTCCCAGCAAGTGATTCATGTCTTCCGTACATTCTTCTGATCCCCCCAGCAAGTGATTCATGTCTTCCATACATTCTTCTGATCCTCCCAGCAAGTGATTCATGTCTTCCATACATTCTTCTGATGCTCCCAGCAAGTGATTCATGTCTTCCGTACATTCTTCTGATCCTCTCAGCAAGTGATTCATGTCTTCCATACATTCTGCTGATCCTCCCAGCAAGAGACTCATGTCTTCCATACATTCTTCCGACCCTCCCAACAAGTGATTCATATCCGCCATATATTCTTTTGATTCTTTGACCCTCACAACAGGTGACTTTTATTTGTCATACGTTCATGTACAGCCTCATAACAGGTGATTCCATGTTAATTTCTAAGATTGTATGGAATGTCAGAATATTTTTTAATATTTAATAGAAATAGAGCACAATTAATCCAAAAGTATACTGAAAATGCTTTTTGAAAAGCTTCAACACTAGAAGTACAAAACAACTAACACATCTGAAAAAAGGTGATTACACGATATGAAATGAGATATTGTTTTCCATTCCTTATTCATTTCTGGTTCTCCCCAATATTGTTTTATGATCATTTTGTTTTTTATAGGATATTAAAAATTTGCTGATATTTGAATGTGAATCAAAATATAATAATATATAAAACATCAGAA
Source organism: Amphiduros pacificus (assembly GCA_949316495.1). Lineage (NCBI taxonomy): Eukaryota > Metazoa > Annelida > Polychaeta > Phyllodocida > Hesionidae > Amphiduros > Amphiduros pacificus. The sequence goes on along the minus strand of OX439004.1, from coordinate 22,490,726 downwards.
AAGTTTTAAATATATCACAAAATGATATAAAAATAATATGATGTAACAAAAACAAAAAAAAATTGAAGCTCCAGGACATTTCCAATGTATAATATTGGGCCATCAATGTAGGTATGTGATAAAATATTTTATAGTGGAGCAGTATGCAATTGGTGGCTTTATACATACTGGTAATCATTATGAAACAGAAGCTGACAGTTTAAAGTTTAAAACAAACAAAACATAAGCAAATCTATCAGCTGTGGGCTAAGTTTTTTTCTTTAATATTTAATGGGGAATGTCACGAACCTTTGCAAATTGCTATGGGAAAAGGTGTTCTTGTATTGATCCAGTTTGTGGCAAGGACCATTAGTTGGACTGGATATAATGGTCATCATCTGTGTACTAAACTATATCCATGATAGCTGTAACAACAGTGATATCTAATGAATCACCATCACCATTGTGCAGGGTTCTGGGCAAGTAGGGTGCAGACTTAGCCAAGTAGGCCATAAATTGAGTAGTTGATGATCAGGAGGCAGAGATAGCGACAGTTTGTCCACAAATTGTGGCTTTGGATTGCATCTGTAGGGTCTGAGTGAATGCTAACAATTAATTCAAGCAGAAAATATGGTGGCCATCTGACACTGAAGTGTCGGAGATTCATAAAATCAACTTAATGAATTATTCAGGAGAGATTGCACCTCTCCGCAACAGCCTCTGTGAGCTTCATCGGTGATTGTGATTTTACAGGGATTAAGTTTGGTAGAAATTAAACCCTCCGCTGGATGAGCTGCTGAAATCTCTTGTCATAAATTTGTCATTTGGTTTGATGGAGAGTTGGTAGTTTTGATGTAGTGTTGTTTTATATTGATTGTGATATGGTTGACTGAGCCTCCCTGATCACAGATTGATATAGTGGGGTGGGCAGAATAGATAATTGACACCATTTCTTCTCTATATAACATACTCGCCTCATCAGCCTTTTCATTTTTAAGGAGCAGCTTATTCAGAATGAGGGGTTTGGATACCAGTTGGGACTAGTATTTTGAACAGTCATGTTGCATGGTCGAGAAATGTGGACATCTTCTACTGGGTTGTTTCTCAATCCAGCAAAGACTGGGTCTTAAAGAAATATCCCAAGTTACCCTTGAAAAGAGTAGGGCATTGAGTCCAGGTGACAGACCATGTTTCTATCTCACCCTCTGGAGGATGAACAGTGCTGAAAAGGTCACTGATACAAACAAATCTATCAGACCCACAGTCTGTTCGTACACAAGGAAGAAGAAAGAACCAGAAATGCCTGATCAGAAGTAAAATCCTCCGAGATATTGCCAGAAGAAAACACTGAGGTGACTTCTGTCTCCTTAGAAACCAAAAGTGATGAGACATTCAAATTTAAATGAGATATTTCTTTATCAAATAATGTATAACTATAACCATTGATCACTGTTAATGGCTTTACTGACATGCAATTTTCTACCAAACCGGTGAGGGTGAAATACAACAAATTATGTTAAACTTTGATGGGTCTATTGTCTCCTCAGGCATGGATCAGGATGAGACATTAGTGACTTTGATGAGCCATTGTCTCATGTCTCCCCCAAACAAGATCCCTTTATCCGATATGTATATAAACAGGTGATCTTTAGCAGAATTCAAAAGGGATTGGTGTTTTCAACTTTTAAAAAGTTTTTGTCAGTTTGTGTCAGATGTTCCTTTTCGTTTGATGTTAGTGAGAGCAATGTGTGAGAGGCTGCTCAGGATCACCAGCCAGAACTCTTACTTACCCTCATTATCACCCATCATCAACGTGGCATTATAACCAGTCTGATGATCATTCTCTGATGCACAGCATGAAGATAGCATTTAAGAATGTTTGAAGCCATTTGTTTTTGTATCAAGCTCAACTGATGTATCCAGGTCAATGGATATATCATTCTGTTTTCAAATCTTGTTCAAGGTTCACAGAAAAAAAGGACATCTTCTGTATTGGAGATGATTATTAACATTTGAATCAAGAAGATATTGCATTATATTAGTCATTTTGAGGTATAAATATTGCTACAGAGAGTTGTCTTGCTGACTCTGCAGTGAAATCAAACCTTTCTGAACAGCATCATATTATGATCAAACAAAATTTTGCTCTTTTCTTCTTAAGATGAGTAATTATTTTTCATGTTTTCTTAATTACACACAATTTTTTTGCCAAATTTTCATGAATATGTATTTAGGTATGATCAAAGCAATCAAATCAAATATATTTATTATACACACACATAAAATATACACACACATGAAATAAGCAATTCATGCAAATGATTTCATTGAACTGTTTTTTTTTCAAAATTAACTTGGAAACTGCTGGTTCAATAAATGTACTTAATCAATAACTCAGAAGAACAGAAACCTGACAACCAATTATTGGGGTTGAGGAAAGTACACAGATCTCATTGTGAAAACAATGCATTATGTATGTGGAATCAAGTGAGAAATGGAGTTGGATGAAACAGATCACCTTGGCAAGCAGGAAATAAGAATGCCACTGCATGTGATGGGAAAGAACAGCTGTCCCTGTCTCCCAACATTGGGGCAGGATACTGTTCAAATATTTCATCGTTTGACTGAGTTTCGGACCACCTTCTCATGGACCCTGAGGGATTTTAACTGTTGAAAATACCCCTTGCAATGGTAAATGATAGAACTTGAAATTATCATCTTGCTTTCTCAGGCCTTGGCATTAAGGATTTTGGTTACTGGCCTGAAAAGGTAGACCACCCTCAAATCCATGGGCTGCTTTGTTCTTAACTATCGGCCTACACATAAAACAGTGAAAGAAAAAAAATAATAAAATTTACTAAAATCTGGGCCAGTTGAATTTTAAAACCACTGGCCCATACTGACTCAGAGGAACCAAAATGTTCATTTCTATGACCCATTTGGGCACATCCATATATCAGTTTCCAGAGCCCTTGTTCCAGTTGCATATTGTCTAATGGTATATATTATGGTATGTGGCTTTGTCAAAATTGCATGAAGTGTGTCATGGCCGTCACATGCAGAACTCACTCATAATCTACAGGAGCAAGGCAATCGGGAGCAGGCATATGCAGATTACAAGTCAAAAATGAGTTCGCATTTTTTTGGCAAAATGATGAATATCAAATAAATAAAATCTTTAAAATGGATTAAATAGATTGGTAGAATCAGCTAAATTGTATCATGTTTTATATAACTTGATATCAGAAATGTAATTGGATGCAAATATTGATTAATTTTGGTGCAGTATTTTGATGTTTGACTGAGTTGATAGTTCCCAGTAGGACCCCTGTATTCGACGTAGAACTCTCTATGCCACCTGCTAGTAACTTACATAAGACAAACGTTCACGCATTGAGCACTCTATTATTATCTTTTTCACATTTTGGGCAGATCATCTCTGATGATATTCATGAGGATGAGATATTTTGTTTTTGTTTTTTTTTTGTTCTTTTTTCTTGAATGAGAATTTCAGTAATTCATCAATTTCGGGGATTGAATCAGGCTTTAGATAGTTTAAAGGAAATGAATAGATGGACCCATGTACACATAGAGGAATATGGACCACGATGTATATATGTAGCCAGAAAAGTAGAGAAATATTAGACTTTGGAATATTGCAGAAAACAGATCGATATCAATAGAGAATTTCGTGTAATGAATATAATTAGTGCTGTGCTGGAAACGATAAATAAAGTCGTTAAAATAAAAAGGCCAGCAGCAAAAATGGGAAAGCTGTAATCAAAATTGAAATTACATCATGTAATAATTACATTTATTTGTGCCCATCAAGGCATAAAACCTTTGTTAAGCACATAGTGATGCTATGTCTATTGACATAACATTTGTGTTGCCTTAAACTCTTTATTTTTTGTGCAGCGTGGAGAGTCATCATTGAATTATTGTGGGAACCCCAGAAGTGGTAATACCAGCCACAGAGGCTTAGTATTAAACAACAAGAAATAATTTATCTTGTAATCTCTTTTGGCTTAATTTTGAACAGATTGATTCTGAACATTAAAAGCAAAATTGAATTAAGCTAAAGATTAATGTGACATAAGGAATACACTATTTAAAACACTAATACTCAAGACAGTTTTCAAGAAATACTGATAATCCTTAGTTTAATATGATAATAACAAAAGTTTTCTGCCGTTAAAGCTCATATTTCATTTAAATTTACTTATTTAGTGTATTTATAACTTTTTGGTAATTTGATATAGGAATTCAAAATAACATTTAAAAAAAAATGATGTGATTATTTAGGAGTTAACAATTGGAATTTAGGTTCCATTTTTAAAACTATATAATCTGTTTATAATTGTGATCAAATTTTGGATATAAATACTGTATTTTTCAGAACAGCTGTTCTTCAAAAATTTTTGAAAAGAATTAACACTGAGTGGGATATGTATTGACATACTTTCTTTGCTCATGGATTGTGTTTTAACAGCCATATTTCCATGTAAACAAACATTTCTCTAGAGGTACTGCCAAATGATATCAGAACCCATTGTCCTGAACATTGAGTCATGCTACATTGTGTTTTCAACAATTAATTGATATTTTTGAAAAACATTTAATAACATAAAGACATATTCAAACAACGAACCAAGCCAGATAATTTATGTATTTTAGGATGTTGGCAAATCTATTAGCGAATAGGAAGTCACTTGATACTACTTTCTTGCACCGTTCACATGCAAGGTTTTTATGACTAAAGGTAATCAGTATAAAAGATGTAATGTGACTTGATCGGACCACCTTAAATTTGATCATGCCACTAAATAACACTTTCTTTTGACACTGTGATTCTTTATCTCGTTTCCCACAAATTGATTAGGAATCATAAATCTCTTTTTAAGTGTGATCATATTAGGAGTATATTGTTACGCAGAGATGAGAAAAACAGGATCCTGTGGTCAGATAGTGGCAAGAGATACTTTATAAAAATTAATGCAGTTTTGCATTATTACATATAAAATTGTTTGAGACACATTCTTTTTTCAATTGATAACTTGATGGTATAATATGTTTTTTTTATATTAAATTGTGACATATTTCACTTATTTTGCACAAAGACAGAGTAAAAGTGAATTAACCAATGCGCTCTCATCACTGGTGAATGATGAAATAAGCTGCTTATCAGTTTATGATTTGACCTAGAATAAGGAAGAGTAATATTTCACTTTTGGTATCCATGGACATTGAGATATGCTGATCTATTACTGTGCCCCATACTGCACTGATCTTACCCACAATGCTTTGTGGAATCACCATGGCAATGAGAGTCTGTGGCAACCGATGACACGATGGCTTCAGAGAAAAGTGATTTATGACAAACATTGGCCGGTGATTGGCTCCAAATCCCCAAGTCTTGCACTTTTCGTTTATGTTGCACTTTACCGATAAATAAGGTAAACTTTAATCAAATTTTGATATTTTATGAGTCAGTAGTAACTGGTGCAATAAGCCTCGGGTGGAAAGCTTTCCCCTGATATTGAAAGCATCAATAAAACCAAATATGGATTGGATGGGATCCTATGCATTCTGAACAGGGTAGAGCCACGCCTAATGCCAAGCCAGCCCAAATTGTATTCATAATATTAATTTTGGGTTAGGCGAGTCACCGGGCCAAATTGCTCTCTTAGAATATCCAATATTGGTGGCTAGCTTGCAGAATGAAATACTGGAATATAAGATATAAATAGATATTCAACTGTTTTCTTCAGTCTTATAATTATTTATATATGTATATCAATCTTATTTGATATTCACACGAAGGAAAATTTAAAGCCAATACTCAAAGTGATTCTGAATTTAAATCTTTGCAGATAGATTAATTATTTTTCAAGGTCAAACAGGGGATTTGCAATTTCCAGTATTAATCTTCTGTTTTAATTCAAAAGGAGTTTGAAATGAAAACATCAGTAGAATTACATCATAGCGATAAGAATCAAAGTGATTTATTTCTTCCATTTATGATTTTTTTTTGGGAATGAATCCCATTATTTGCTCAAATCAAACCTGAAAGCAGGTGACAGTGATTCAAATGAAAATATGCCACCAAGAAATAGATGCAGGTCCCATATGGGAAGATTTGTTTTGTGCAATTGAAGACAGACAGAAATGTGACATCAAAGCCACATATTTCTCCCATAGAATATTTTTTTTACAAAACTTGCTGAGTCAATCATCAATATTTGTAAAGTCTCATCCATCGAGCGATTATCGTGGAATTTGCAAACATCCTTACAATGTAGCAAGCAGATAACAGGTTTTCATTCCACTGATTTGTGCCAAACGCGTTAGACCAACTTGCCTAATTTTACAACTGCCAAAGCTTTATTCTGGTCCAGGGTCAGGTCATAAATTCTCCAGGAAAGAACATTTTGTGGGGAATCTTCTATTTGTTACACCACCAAATAGGATCTGGGAGGATTTTTGGTGAGTTTCCATGTTTGTGGGTAAGCTGATGAGGTACATATTTCACCATTTTGTAGGCTGACACTCAGATGTGTCCAGCCAAGCTGGAAATGTGATCTAACAATTTACTACAAAGCTAAATTCATATTGGCCAATATATCTTACTATTATTATGTTTTCTGGCCTAATTGTGAATTTCTCTTGAACTCTATCAAGGAGTCACAAACTAAGCCATCACGAATAATAGCTTGTCAACACGGGTGGGTGTCATTCTTGTACCACAGTTTTATTCTATGTTAATTTGGGACCCACAGCTGTCTATGTATCTATGCTAAAAAAACTTTATGAAAGTACCCTGAATTAAACGTGATCGTGCACATCAGAATAGAAACAGTCACTGACAAGGATCAGAATTTATACGATCACAATGATATTAGATACATAATTACCATATGAATGACAAATTGAAGCACATTGTGAAACAGTGACCTCTGGCCTGCCTGTGAATGGCAGCACTGAGCGTCCATCAGAAGCTCTCAGCTCCCCTCCGCTCACTCATCATCCGCCATCGCAAAACACCACAGATAATAGCCCACTGATGAAATATAAAGCAGGCCCACCAAATTTGAATTCATATTGTTCCATTACAGCAGTCACTTTAGTATTCATCTCAGATGAAGGTTGATTCCACTCAAATCACTTTTTTGGGGGTTGATTCTGCAGATTAGATAGGAGTCGATTTTATGCCCAACAAATTGATGAAGCATCATTTGCCAGTATCTTTACACTGTCAATAAAGTATCTCTCTCATCCATGTTAAAATCTGTCAGGCATTTAGGTTTGACCAATTTTTCACCCATTTTAACTTATTAATGAATCTGTATATCTGGGGAGCTATCAATATATAGCACCTTTAATGACGGGCTCTGTGCTTTTTCATGAGGTTTAAGAAACATTAACTACCTCCAGATATCTTGTTGATATAATGGCTGCCAAATTTGTTTTTTCTCAAAACATTTTGGCAGATAATTGGAAGGAAATCAAATGTTTAAATACCACCCGAGATGAGGCTGGCATTGAGAGAAGCTTTAAGAATGGATGGAAGATGCCTGACAATCACAGATTCTATAAGCCAGCTCAGTGTCTCCAATATGATTTCACTTTTACTTGAGTTGTTATTTTGACATAACAGGGGGAGATGGAAGGTCATCCCGTGTCACGGCAATGTCTTGTTATGCATCACATGGTGTCTGATTGCTGCAACAAAAGTCAGCCAGATCACATCATTTCCTTATCAAAGAAGTTGCTCTCTGTCACGGAACTGCTGGTGTACTCCGGGAAATCCTGCCTCGTAGCAAAATCACCAGTAGAATTAGCCAATTGGAAAACAAGGCATGACTTTTAACATAAATGCTGGCACACCCTGTTTGCTAAAGATGCTTGAGGGATAGAGAATTGCCCTACCGAGAGTGCAAATAGAATTCTTGCAGGGTTGAGCCCATGTTGTCTGGCTCGAAGCTAACTTGATTATGTGCTATTTCATGCAGCAGAGAGCAGCATTTTCTCCATACCGACCTACACACGAGACTCATTTGGACTCAACACTCTTAATGTGAAACACAAACTACAAGTTGGCAACCAAATTGCAAAAGTTTCCACCTAAACACAATTTTGGGTCTCAAATATGGCACATGTAGGTACGCAGTGAGATGGAAAAGTTGTGGCGATTGGGCGCTGACACCTCTCAATAAATGCAGAGACACATTTTTTATCGAACAAGACCAATTTCTGGCAAAGTTCACAAAATTCGTAAGAAATAGGCACAGATGCTTGATATTATACTGGCTTCTGGTGGGTTAACAAGGGCCAAAATTTAGGAAATTTCCATTTATGAAGAGTCTGAGCCGGCAAATAGACACAGAGGATTGTATTTGCTGTGGGCCTACACTGATCACATGACCACAGGATGGATCTTGATTGGATGGTGTCATCTTTTCCTTCTCAAATATTTGTGGCTGGTGTTCTATGGTCACAATGATTTATGATGTTTTTGCAATATATTATCTTGATAAACAGATTTATACAGAAATATGAAGAATATTCCTTGAGATTTATTTGTATATGATCTCCATCTTCTGATGTGAAACATTTCAGTAAATATACTTAGATATATATCTTTGCAATATTGTAAATCCTTTTGCATTGTGTTTAAGAAGTATATAAAATTTATATGCAAATGGTGAGTACCAAGACATATTTTAAGAATGGTGATTTTTTTCAGAAAGAAACCTGGATAAATCTTTGAAATGAAGAGAATCACAAATTAGCCATGCACATGTGTAAAACATCCTCATCATGTCCATATGTGCATTCCACTGGTCACACATGCCACAAATCTCACTTCCAGTTTAATGTAACAGCTATGAAATTATCAACTTAGTTAAGGGCTCTGTGCAATTAACCTGTTGTTAATCATATTTGTGCGAAAATAATTTATCAGGGTGGCATTGTTGCAGTTAGATGTAATTCCCCATCAATTTTCCATTTAGTACCCTTCTCATTTATCAGGGTTCCTGTCTCGTTTGTCGGCAGAACGTTCGAGATTTGCTTCATAATGACCAATACAAGTCAGACGCCATTGTCGGCAACAAAACAAGCAACAGAATTTGTCAGGCTTGCTCCTGCCAGTGCACCCATCAAAGCATAAAGCAGAGAGCAGGCAACAAATAACAGGGTCAGCCCAGACAGAGATTTGCAGGACAGTCACGGCGTGGCAGGCACCCAGAATGCTTGGAGAGACCCCTTTGGATGATAGATGCAAAATGATTGCCAGTCGCCTCCTCATTTGTGCAGCACTTGTTACATAGACACATAAAGTATGCATTATCCACCAGAACTGACAAACTTACCTCTGACACCAGGGGGAGACACTGGCTGAATAACAAAACTCGGATCAGAGGTCAATGCCTTGATCGTGATAAGTATATGGCATGATCGTAGATTATGTATTCTAAAGATACTCGGCATGATCAAGTTTACTTTATAATCAATATCACTTTTTGCATCTATAAACCACAACAAATAGATACCGGCGTCTAATTCAGAGTTCAGAGAAGTATTGGCTCATTTGATTCGAGAACTTAATTCATTTTGATTTCTCTGCTTTGACGTAATTGGTTTCCAATATAGAAATAGTATCCTTTTCTAAATGATGTTTTTGTTGATTTTATAATTGGAGTGTGGACGTATGTAGTGGACAGACGTTGGTCTACTTCAGTGTGTTCCCAGCCTGCACAGACAAGCAGATATGCTCACTCCATGTCTGCCTGTTTAATTATTTGGCAATGAACACCAAAATCTTTTATTCAGGACTGCACAAACCACTATTTTTCCTGGCCGTAGGGCACTTAATGCTTCACTGTGAATAATAGCATTGCCAAACCTAAAATGAATAAATCTTCATTTTTTCAAGGGTTTAAGATTACTACAATAAGATTGATTTTTATGAATGAGATTCTTTCATGTTGTTTGAGATGAGATTATATTGAGGTTTAATTAAGTTGAATTATTTATTACCACGATTTAGTGAAAGACAAATTATGACAAATTGATCTGAGAAAATATTGTCAATTTCATAGACTGACAATTAGAATTACCATTATGATACAAATTTGGTGCATATCAAAATAAAATTGAATTCCAAAAGTGAATGAAGATTTATTCGTGCTTTTCACAGGATTTATACATGCAGGGATTGGAAGTTTATTAAGCACGTTAAATTTTAAAATTTCATTCTTGTAAGGGAATTAGAATGCTGTTTAATAAGCTTGCCATTTATTAGAACTTCATATGCTGAATTCCACTGAAAGCACTGCAGGAAATGCTGGTCACATGTAAAGAATAAAAGTGCCAAGCAGCTCAATGTTCTCTGAGCTATATTTTGTTAAATTTAACAGTGAAAAGTGAAACTATCACTTTTTAAATTGATCAAGAAATAAATGAATTATGCAAAGTTATATATTTCATTACAGCTGTTCAGGAAAATTGAAATGAAACTTTTGCTCATCATTGTCATATTTAGATATTAATAAACAGATAATAATCAAAACGTCTCAAACTGCAAGGCTAATAAATGAAAAATCTATATCAAAATCTGAAAAAATTAAAAGAACTCACCTATAACATGTAATTCAAACATATGGATGCAAAATTATGGATCCAAGATATTCCAATGTCATGTTGCCCAAATTAGTTTGTGCATACATTAAAGATATTATGTAAATTAGCTTGCCAATTCCCATTCCAAGCTGCCAGAAGCCTGGAATTGCCAGTGCCCATGTCCATCATGGGAAATTGTTCTGCCTTAAGCCCATGCTGCAGACAGTGACAAGCCTGATGATCCTGATAGCAGATGGGATGTGGGTGCTGTATGTGGTGAAGACAGGAGAAGATAAGGGACATCAAATTAGTCATTACAGATAACATCAGCATCTATAAGGGGTAAGGGATCTCCCATCAAGGCCATGTTATTACCAGCATAAAATAGGCTCACCAAATCACCCATCTAGGTCAAGTCAAACCAGTATAAAATAGGGTCACCAAAACACCCATCTAGGTCATGTCAAACCAGTATAAAATAGGGTCACCAAAACACCCATCAAGGCCATGTCATTACCAGCATAAAGTAGGGTCACCAAATCACCCATCTAGGTCATGTCATTACCAGCATAAAATTGAGTCATCAAATCATCCTTTTGAGTCATGTCATAACCAACAAATATGCATTAGGGTTATCAAATAGCTATCCATGGGCCATGGAACAGTTGGTTAGAGTGCCATGGAACAGTTGGTTAGAGCACCATGCACGATCTATTGTTACCTTTTACAGGAGATCTGACCTGTTGCATGCTGGATGTGATGTGACCTAGATAGAAGATTTTATATTGATCTTTTGAATGATGGTTACCACATAATTGATGGATGACTATATGTATATATATTCTCATTAAACGCTATGAGCAGACGTAGTCTGAGATAGTGCTATACAAATATATTATTATTATTATTATTATTAGCACCATGGAACAATTGGTTAGAGCACCATGGAACAATTGGTTAAAGCACCATTGAACAGTTGGTTAGAACACCATGGAACAATTGGTTAGAGCACCATTGAACAGTTGGTTAGAGCACCATGGAATAGTTGGTTAGAGCACCATGGAACAGTTGGTTAGAGCACCATGGAACAGTTGGTTAGAGCACCATGGAACAGTTGGTTAGAGCACCATGGAACAGTTGGTTAGAGCACCATGGAACAGTTGGTTAGAGCACCATGGAACAGTTGGTTAGAGCACCATGGAACAGTTGGTTAGAGCACCATGGAACAGTTGGTTAGAGCACCATGGAACAGTTGGTTAGAGCACCATGGAACAGTTGGTTAGAGCACAAGCTTAAAGCACCACTTCCTCTGTGGCCTCTGTGGTGATCCAAAGATTATGGGGTTTGATAAGCATTGTCCATGTTTTTGTGACTGGATGGTTTGTCATGTCATTGTCCTGTTACATGATAAATCAGCTAGTTTGCACTCTATCTGCTACAAGTAGGTCTTGTCATGAAATAACTGAAATAATGTTGAAAGTGATGTAAAACCACAAACAAAATCCATCTGGTCATGTCATAACTAACAAACATACATAAGGCTCATCAAATCACCAATCTAGGTCACTTCACAACCAAAGAGCATCCATAGGGGCTATTGAATGGCTTGTTACTTCATAACCACAGGCAATCACAGAGGTAACAAATCACTCTAGGTCTCATCTCACCCATCGCATCTCTGTCACATGAAAAACAATTAATTAAAGTGATATATATTAATTTTTGCCAGGTTACATCACAAACAGCATATATCAAGTCGACTTTTGGGTAAAATCATGACCTGCAAACATTAACATACAATATTCACCCATCCATGTAACATCACATGTAGTGGTGCATAATGCATAATCAAATCCCCCATTAATCAAAGGCATAATCAAATCCCCCATTAATCAAATCCCCCATCATCACACAAGTGTTCACAACCAATATAAAAATAATAATAATAATAATAATAATAATAATAATAATAATAATAATAATAATAATAATAATAATAATAATAATAATAATAATAATAATAATAGTAATAATAATTATAATAATAATAATAATAATAATAATAATAATAATAATAATAATAATAATAATAATAATAATAATAATAATAATAATAATAATAATATATTTGTATAGCGCTATCTCAGACTAGGTCTGCTCATATCGCTTAATGAGAGTATATATACATATAGTCATCCATCAATTATGTGGTAACCATCATTCAAAAGATCAATATAAAATCTTCTATCTGGGTCACATCACATCCAGCATGCAACAGGTCAGATCTCCTGTAAAAGGTAACAATAGATCTTGCATTTATTCGAAGAGAATGTGTATTTATGCATAGCAAATGTCATAAAGACATTTCTAAACAAGTTGAAATATATCATAAGAGCCAAAACAGACAGTTGTTCTGAAATAAGGTTTTAATAAAAAAATTCATTTTTCTGTTCCCTTGGACATTGGTTGTTAATTGCCTCATTTTGATCTAGCCAGCAGTCCAGGTTCAGTATTAACCTTGCTTTGTAATTCAATTCCATACAGTCTATGCATTCAGAGAAGTTTTGATGAAGGTGATCTGATATTTGTTGGGTAGTACATCTTCCAGATACAGTGAGCTAAATTGGACAGATACATCCGCAGTATTGCTGGGGAATTTGGGCCGCCTTCCCCAAACTATCAAATGAGGGAGGATCATATTGTAGTCATGTAATGGTGATTCGGGAAATGGATCGGGAGGGAGAGGTCAATTGGAATGCATCCATGTTATGATATGTTTTGTGCACAGGGGAAGCGGGTGGATTATTATTGTATTATTATATTGATGAAGCGGGAAGCACAATCATTTGAATGCTTAGTCGGTGATCCAGAGTGCATGATGGGAAGCCATTCTATGTTGTATACTAGCGGTTTAGCTATCAATAATGCTTCCATGTCTAATATGACAATGTCCCACTAGCACATTTGGTAGAGCCATGGATCGGTACCTTTCTTGGTTATATAAATGGAGGACAGGAGGTAGTGGGATCAATTCCCACTGCGGAAGTGTTACTTTCATACTAGTTAAAAGACTTAACAGTCAATCTAATATAACCATTGTAGCTGAAAGTGTCATAAAAATATCATTTCACAATTTCTTTTTCTCCCAAACTGACCTTTAGATATCTCTGAATGATTTCTTCTGCTTCTCGTTAGAGTAGAAGGGTAATTTGCTGCACACAGGCTTTGTAATATTTTTCTACTTTTTTATGATTATTGTAAGGCAATGAAAATCAATGGAAAGGTCTGATCACTTAAAACAAACATAAAATTGATTAAAAGAGCAGATTTGAATACCTGCAATAAAGAATTTTCCGACTTGTGTCACTGTACATACCGTAATATATTGATAGAATATCATCGAGTGAACTCCATGACACTGGAAAATACCTGCATACAGCTAATGTCAGTGTAACTGTTATTGATGCTGGGATCGTGTCACCCTCTGATATTCATTTTGAAGAGACTTATATATCTCATCATCTTTCGTGGCATTTTCTTCTTGAATCACTTTTAGAATAACATGATTCAACCAAAGTTTTTACTTTTCAATACAAAACCATCATTGTTGCATCTATAACTTCTACTTTGTAAGATTGTAGAATATCATTTTCATTTGACATTTCACTAGAGCACAATTTGGAATTTTTCAAATTGCAAAAAGTTTGTCAACAATTCAAATGTCTGCATTCTATGTTATAATATCCAAGCAAAGGAGGCAAATAGGTGATGCCATAAAGTATTATGTCAGTATTACCCTTCAGCGCCTCTGTTGCAGAGGAGGCAAGAAAGTGGTTTTGTAGAGTATAATATGATGCCAATTTTACCTTTCAGAGCCTCTGTTGCTGAGGAGGCAAGAAAGTGGTTTTGTAGAGTATTATGTCAGTTTTACCTTTCAGAGCCTCTGTTGCTGAGGAGACAAGAAAGTGGTTTTGTAGAGTATTATGTCAGTTTTACCTTTCAGAGCCTCTGCTGAAGCTCTGTAGTTTAGTCAGATTGTTAATTTTTAAAGTTTATGGTGACAAGAAAACAAGCTTTCATTGGAGGCAAATTGGACAGAAACATTAAAAACATCAACAAAGCTATTCCATACCGAAGTAATATTTATGCATGGGATATAAAAGTTATAAAACAATAAAAAAGACAAAGATTTTTTTATTTTGGCTGGTAGGATGCCATTAATCTGTAATGGGAAGTTTGAACAAGTGGCATTTTGACAAATGAGGGTGAGGCCCATTGAGGGTTGGCATATTAACTTGTGGATTTAGGTGTGGATTCAGGAAGATATGAGAATGGTGTGAAGAGAGATATGGGGAGCTGAGCTAGTATATTATTCACACCCTCCCTACTTGTCAGAGCCACAGTTTGTGTTTTACTGCCACCTGGGGACACTTTTATTCCTCATGGATTTACAATTTTTGTTGCACATAGTTGCTCCTTTCTTGCCAGGGCCAAAGCACAATAAATTCTTAGGCTGGTTTGTAAATGGTGGATATTGCGATGGCGGAATGCGACCACTATGCTGAACTCTGACCTCAATGCCAAATCATGTGCTGATTGGCTGATGTGGTGGTGTTATTAGATCAGGGTGAGGAGGGCACTGATGGCATTCAGGTCGTGGCAGTCGTCGGCATCTGAGACCCTCAGCATGCTCAATGCGTGATGAGTAAAACTTGACAAATGTACACATCACATGTAAGTTTGGAGCGGTAAGCACAGTCATATTAGAGATGGAGCAAACCGCACATGACAGATCGCACACACTCCGGGCACAAACATCGCAAACCATTCCATACCATATATAATTGCACCTTTGTCAAAATACTAAATGACAGATGGAGATGAATAGTGTTTCTAAGTTCTCAACAAGACTTTTTCATATAAGAAGACAATATGAGGTATTACATCATAACTATGTCACGGGAGGATGCTAATGATGATGAATAGCAGACAATTTTATTAACCTCAGGTCATAAAGGTCTTTTTATATTTTGCAGACCATTATGGTACACCACTTCTAAAAGCTAACATTCCACAACCAAACCAAAAATCCCCTGTAACACAGAGCTCTTGAAAAGTGCAAGAAATGCAACAAAATTATTTTGTAAAGGGACATTGATTTTTGTTCAGGGTTTAGTAATTTGTGGTTGTAACTGTCCTGATGACCTGTAACCATGACAATGGGAGTTACAAATGGCTTCATTTCCCTGGGAGCCACATATGATAATCAACCGGGGTCATAATATCCCAAGACAAATCTAACTCACAATCTACGATCCAACTGCATTCAGACATTCATCTGTCAAACATGGCCATTCAAACAAATAGGACCACCCATCTTTAACCTCAGGGTGACCTTGAATGTGTAATAAGAACTTTGTGCTTTGTGGGTGTCCAAACTTCATTTGTTTGTGATGGAAAAATCGGCACAATTTGATTTGTGGTCTCTCATGAATAGGTTGCCCTCAAAAACTGTGATGGGAGGTGTCTTCAGACATAGTCTACCCTGTGATTTCTGATGCGACAGAGATCTGATTAAGATAAGTGGGTCAAGAGTGATGTGATCTTTAGTGGATTATTGTCCTTCAGATTGAATGTCACAGACAGGTTTATAAGATTAATATGCACATCCCCACCCGCCCCTACCAAGAAGGTGCCAAAAATATAACAATACACATAAAAATAATTTTTACAATATTTGGCCTACCAGTAAATGTCGTGAGCAAATTTGTAATTTTAAATGATGAATTGATTTGCCTGTCACGCTGTTATGAAAGCTACTCAGTAATCAATAAATATCTAATTTTTTAACAGTTTCAGAAGTGAACACAGCTGGACCGACAATCCCAGTGGAGAAGTCTCATTTCTAAGGTAGGTGCATAAATTATTGCAGATTATTTGGGACAGCTTTGCTTAGGTGTATTGTCTTGAGCTGCTCACACAGGACGTGACCTCACACAGGAAGTGACCTCACTGAGGTGTAGTTTTAAGATTATTATTCTATTTTTGTCAAGTCATCTCTCATGAATTCTTGAAATGAGAAGAGAAAAAAATTATTTTGCATTAAATTGTTCACATGATACATTACTAAAATATTAAGTCTAAATGAAATCAAAAATTAAGGATCTTTGAAGGCAGTGTATCTATGATCAGATATATCCACATGACAGCTGGGCCTGGCTACATTCAGCAGTCACGTAATGATCAGCAGTGCTCCTCTCAGTGCAATACATTCAGGAGAGACATTTGGTCCGAACTGAGAATATCTTTCAATGAATATTGAAACCTTTATCAAGGTTTTTTATTAAATTAGGCTGACTGAATTTATGAGTTGGGGCAGGCTCCTCGTGTTTTTTTTTCATATAGGTTGCCTGTAATCACACAGTCCTATAGTAGATTTTTCATAAAGAGTATCAAAACTGTTTTTTACAATTGAAGTGTTAAAATCATATACACTATGTTTATGAATATACATATATTCTAACGCTTGTCGATTTTATAGTTCAAGTTCAGAGAAAAAAATTGGCTGCAATATGAACACAAACTTAACAGCATGACATTTGATTCATTGTGTGTGAAAAGTTAAAGATTAACAGTGACAGCAATATTACATATACAGTACATATTGCTATTTATGATAAATATGTTATTCTGAAGGATAAAAATGGCACAGTATAAAGATAGACATACTACCACAAATGTTTTCAATACTGGCTGGTATATAGGCATTCCCCTGCTGGTGATCAAGCTTATCCAGCAGACTTGCTTATAACTATTTTATGACATTCAGGCAAACACATGTACTAAATATGATGAGAGGGCTCTTATCAATCGCATGGAGTTGTAGGATTTGTTTCACTTGATTTGGCGACATGTGAATATATTGAGTTTGTAATGTAAGGCAGTGTGCCCATCCTGACCCCCCAGTGGCAAACCTTGTAATAGTATAGAGACAGAGACAGAGACAGAGACAGAGACAGAGACTGGCTATGGGCTGCCACTGTCTGGCAACCTGGGGTCTGAGACGGTTGCTGCCTATTGGTCATTTGACGGGTCACCAGACACCTTATATAAGATGCTTAGTTATGTGCTCAACAGACAAGTTCTGGAACATCTCCCTGACAACTTGGACTGTAAGCTATCAGCTTATCAGGAATATATTATAATAAACATTAGATAAACATATAGATTTCATATGACATTGATTTATAATAGTGAGGTTGTGGGAGGTTTTAACATGTTTTCAAAATTTTCACATCCACAAGGTTGGCAGCTCACCAATGGCATTTACGACATCTGACGGGAAAACATCAAGATTTGAAGTCCCATATACTGTGGTCTGTATATACAGCTGTTTCATGAATATGTTATTCTGAAAGATTGAGATACCACAGCATAAAAAGAGTAGGCATTGTTGTTGATGGGAGACATATATACTGGCCTGGTAAATCCCAAGTTAAGAAATATTGTCAATTTTATCCAGTCTCAATTGATTCCAAAATCTCACTGGAGAGAATAGATACTTCACATCAACAAAATTGTATACAAAACTTTTGCACGCAAAAAGTGTCAAAGTAGGGTCTTCAGATGAACATTATCTGGTTTGTCCCTTTTTCTTAGTATTAGGTCATGTGTCAAATAAGGTCATTAGAACAAACAAATTGAGATAATTAAGAGGTTCAATTTGATTGACTATTGATGTTCAGACCAAATATGCTGGTAGAGACTGATCTGAATACAAATTTCTTATTATTGTACAGTTATTGTACTTTTAAATGTTTTAAATTTTGAGAGAGCTTCATGTTGTAAATGACATAAAAAGAACTTTTTATGGAAGATGTCCACACAAGATGAGTTCTCCAGATAACGATAAAAGTGAGCCCCAATCAGATAAAAAAGCAATAAACACCACAAGAAACACACCACAGGCACAAAGGCACATGTTTAATTCACACCTTTGCAATAACAAGAAAATGAAAGCTTTCCAAAGGTGCGGCGTGAGGCGTCACCCATCTTGCACGCTGACATCCACAGTATATTTATGGAGCATTTTATCAGTGCAGGGTCCCTGGACAAATCCACTATGTCCAAACAGTGATTGATAGGGGCTTTTGCACGGCACAAGACGAGGCATTGATTGTCACAACATTGTTTTCTCGGCAGAATGTAGAGCTGTGAATATATAACGCAATGTGACCAATAAGTCTGACCCCAGCGACACCTCGGCTCACCCAAGCTTACTGCGACTGTAGCTAGTAGGTACAGGCCAAGCCAGGGTATATGCAATTCTATAGATGAGATCATCATCGTAACCTCAGGCAGGTACGGGCCTGGCTGAGGTATAAGGCATTCTATAGATGAGATCATCATTGTCTCCTCAGGCAGATAAGATGATCTAGCACCGCTCTTATGAGCATCATTGATCAGAGCTAATGGGCTGTTAGAGGGGTGCAAAGTTGTGATAGCTTCAGACACCAGCCTTAATGCATATATCCCATTGTAGGACAAGTTTATACAGCCCCAATTTTCCCTTGTTAATGGCATTTGAGGGTGTCACACAGTGCATACCAAGTATCAGTTGAGATCCAGATTGTTTGCAAAATAGATTTTAAATAAGAGTGTTTGAGTGACATGGAGTCATATGGTGTTAGGATGGAGGAGTGCTGGTGAAGAGACCGGAGCAGACAGGGCAGTAATGAGCAGACCGGTCAGGAGAAGGGTTAGCAAGGGCTGCAGCAAACATACCAACCCCACTATGCCAAGAGCAACTCATGTCAGATATTCATAACGTGCTCGTCCTACTTGAGCCCTGAGATGAGCTTAATGCCATTATTTTGTGGGGCGGTGTTGTAATGGCATTCTGTGCAGGGCTGCTCACTTTGATCTGAGCGGGCCGACTACACGGCCAGATTACCGGAATCTACCAGGCCCACGGGCTGCATGTACACTACGGGCCCCGCGGATACCACACAACTCCCACCACCACCACTCACACAAATCATACACCATCAAAACAAGGGTTAACCACCCACATGTTACTGTCAAGTACAAATTGAGAGCTTTGCTTTGGATTACCACTTTAAAAAAACTGCTAAGATAACCCAGGTTTCCATGGATAAGCAGAGGTAATATGGTGCAGACCATGGTGGGATAGTTGCCATGAGGATGTCGTGAGCTACCTTGACAACCATTGTTATATTTTGATGTGAGAGCAGCACTAAGTATACAGAGGGACAGCTGCCATACTGTATGTAACCAAGTGTCCAGGTCTGAGCGTGGGATATCTGCTCTCCGCCCCTTGCTCCCGGTAAGGCACATCTCAAATGTTTTATGCCACTCTTCCTAGCTTGTTCTGAATGGTAATGACCGCTAAATGATGGCAAATGGCTTGTCGTCTTGAGGCTGCTCCATTAAGCAATATTTGCTAATGTCAGACTTGCTATTCTTCTTAAATCATATGCTTTCTTTCCTTTCTTGTGCTCACTGTTTTCATAAAATTTCACATGCGACATTTTTGACAGTGATTTTAATGAATTCTGCAAAACAAGATAGACATTTCTGCAGCTTGCAGTAGTAATTTTGATTAAATATGGTTCTGCTCTCTCTTCCCATTAAGTCTGTGGAAGGAGAAAAATATGCTATCATGTAAGATTCATGACATGGTTAAAAAAGGGGGGGAACGAGATAGAGTAAAGCAAGCCAGTAGACCTGGCCAGACAGGGCTCCTAACACCACATATAATTACACGTCTAATCAAGGTGAGGAAAGAGTCAATGATAGTAATGAGGATTTAAGGAAGGCTTCAGAGCCCGCTACCTGGCACCCGTCCAAGCGCACATAAACCATAATCAGTCTGCGCCACGGGAAAGGGTTAGCAGCGTGTCCAAGCTTCGAGACATCTGGTCAATTTCTGTGGAGATCTAAGGAGGGCACACTGAGGCATCCCAGGTGAGGATTAAGATGAAATATGTGCAGCACACAAGGCATTGTGCAGCTTTATTATGTGTGGTCTTCCTCGTCCCCGGCCCCACAGGGGTTCTATCTTGCATATTATACAAAGTCTCCAAGAAGGAAAAAAAAAGCAATGCTGGATGGTTACGGCAACCCTTTTGTTAGCATGCAAACTACAGGCCCTGCTCTCATGTGAGATTTTTGAGACAGAATCAATGTCTGATTGCAGTTTTTTAAGTTGAGCCTCGCATGGTAATAAGAGATTTAGGAGGGAAACAAATTGTGTGCTATTCTTAGAACAGCAGGAATTGTCATTGAATAAATGCCATGATGGGAGGAAATCAAATACAAAACTTCTCACAGGTCTCCTGATGAGATGATCGCATTGTCGTATATAAATATATAGATATATACATATATATATATTTACATTTATATTTATATGATACATAAACACATATACATATACATATACATATACATATACATATACATACATATACATACATATACATATACATATACATATACATATAAATATACATATACATATACATATACATATACATATACATATACATATACATACATACATACATACATACATACATACATACATACATACATACATACATACATACATACATACACACACACACACACATCTTTCACAATGTTCAAAATACCCTGGTGTAGCTTAGTTACCCATATGAGTGTATTAATGGGGATTTGCCTGAATATATAATTGTAGCCATCTGCTTGTTATTTTCAATATCAGCCCAGGATAATCCTCAGTCAAGCAATACTAGCACACCTTATATTACAGCAGTGAAAGTCATCCTCACCACATGCTGTGAAGGTTACCTCACATTAAAAGGTCACATAAAGAGGGGTGAAAACAAAGAGTGTTTTAGAATTCTTTCATCTTTTTGCTATCATGTTCCACAATTTGTTGATTCTCACCAGAATTCTGTAAATCAAAACCAGGACACAGAAGGGAATGAGATCACATTTATATAAAAAAAAGAGTAAAATGATGTGTAAGAGCTACAAATGGCAATGGTTGTCAACATTTGTTGTTTTACTTTGGTGAATGATTGCAAGGATGTTCTGCATGCCACTGGGATAGATGACATCCATAATATATGAGGCATGAAAGGTTCCAGATTTATCAGATGTGCAGGCACCAGACTAAAGGATGTCTCAAAGGAGAGGGGACAAGCCAAAGAAAGTGACCCATGGTGACACCACCTCTGCCATTGCATGTGCAGGAAATATGTCACGATGGCAGTGCATAGTGCGGGCTTCTGATAAAACTGTTTTCTGATTGGCTGAGCTGTTGAAAGGAAGTTTCTCATTGAGGATTGAGGAAACTATTAGCGCGGCTGTGGCACAGGTCCTGTTTTCCCAGCCTTTCCATCAAGCTACCGTCTTCTAAAGTTTTGATGAAGGAACTTTGTCCCAGCATGCAAAGTAGTAATAAAACATTTTGTCTCATTAGCACCTGGTGTGAGAATCTGATGAGCGGAAGCTGGGGTAAACTCCACACCAATGATTCATTCATACAAAGAAGCAAAACTTCACCTTAAATTATTTAGACGGTGCTTATTATTATTTCAACTTTTAAGGGAATTGATGTTGAAGCTTCTCTAAGAGACAGAATAAGTGGGAACTAAAAGCTGTTGTTGTAGTGCGAATTTGTTTTTTAAAGTAGGTTAAAGATTTTACATAGAATTATGGCAGTAATTTGATAATTTAAATTGACATCATTGAAACCTTCTAAAAACAAATTTGAAAAACAATGCACATTGTATTCATAAGACCTTTAATGAAAGCTCAGAATTCAACCTGCATTAGGATCAATTGTCTTCCTTGAACCAATTCCCCAACTTGTAATGGCTCTAACGATTGCATGACTCTCAACCATTTTGGAAGTTGGTTTCAAATGTTAGTTGTAATTACTAATTGAAAGACGTTTCCCTCTGCATTATGAATCGAGATCGAAGACAAATCTGTGACAAAAACAAACTGTCATCTCAGCCTTAAACTTGGAGGAGAAGCAATATTAAGATCTATGGAGTCTTCTCCTACTGTCCAAGGTTGACACTTCCAATTATATATATATTTGTGGACAATTGGAATATGCGAATTAGAACATTGAATCAGAATATTTGAATACATTATCATATTAAGCATCATTCAAATTTACAATGCCAGTATTACGTCCATAAAATAGGTTTCTTACCTGGGGAATTACACTTACAGGCAGTAGACACATGACTAACCTGCCAAATCTCACTCCAGTTTCACAGTTATATTTGGTGGCTTCTCGGTATTACATCTATTGAGATGCAAGTTATTCAATTTTCTCACTACCTCTGGCATCATTGCTCAGTATTGACATTATTTGAAATTTGGAATTCCAAGGCTGGTCATGCATAAGGATCACACCACGAAAATATCATCCAATCAAAATTGACCAGCCTCAGGTCACGACCTGTGAGCAACAGTGAGCTGTGCTCAATCAGTACAAAGCATAATCTGTATGAATTTTCATTTATTTTTTTACCAATCAGTGCACAGCTGATTTTAATGAATAGTCATGGCTTGTGCCAGACCTGAACACACCATTTTCACATTGATGGCAGGAACTGATATAAAAAAGAAGTCTTGTCATGGAAGTTATTCGGTTACCAAAAACAAAAATCTTTTTTTTTTACAATACAGGAGACCCCTTAAAGCAAACAGGGGTTTGGGTGTCTGCATTAAGGTAATATACAATGTTTATATATAACTAATTGGACTTTTCATTCAGAATTTACCATTTAATCCTGTGTTGACATGTCAAATTTCTGTTAAAAAAGCAACAGACATGTTTTGGTGTTCCAGCAAACAATCCCTTTTGCAAGGCTGTAATATAAGACATTTATAAGGCCATAATACCTGTCCAAATGCAAAAGTGGGCGACACAGGGAAGACAATAGGCAATATGCATTGTCAACTATCTGTGTACTATGAGTGAAATTTCTCCATCCTCCCAAAAATCTCTACCCTGAAGATCTCTTTCCTCCCCAAAATCTCTACCCTGAGGATCTCATTCCTCCCAAAAATCTCTACCCTGAAGATCTCATTCCTCCCCAAAATCTCTATCCTGAAGATCTCTTTCCTCCCAACAATCTCTATCCTCCCAGAAATTTCTATATTTCCAGAAATTTATCCTCCCAGAAATCTCGCTGTGTGAAAATAGAGTTGACTATTTTCCATGACATTGAAGTAGACTTTTTTGAGTGACAATGGAATTTACGGGTTTGTGTGACAATAAACTTACCCCTTTTGTGTGACAATATATCAGACTATTTTGTGTTGCAAACTGGTTGATTGTGTATACAAGCTGTCATTTGGTTATTTTGGAATAGCAATGCAGCAAATCATTTGAGATGTGCACTGTACAGAAAATGATATTTCTGATCTTGTTGAAACACACCTTTTATTTGATTTATCTCTTATAAAATTTGCTGAACCCATCATTTTGATTGAGTCAAATTGGATTTGACCATTGCAAGGACAAAATTATACGTTCCTTAAGAGGTAAACATCTAACTGATATAGAGGACGTTGCCTTATAACATAGGACTGTTTGTAAATAGGAGTTGGCTGTTGATGATTATGTAGATTAAGTGTAATTTAATTAGCCGTGTCCCCAGAGTCGAATCATCGGCCTCGCTGAGTAAACAGTTAGCGGGACATGCTCATGTACCTGCTCATAATTGATCTGATTATTGAAGCTTCAAATACTAATCCAATCATACTCACAAGTCTGCAAGTCAGCTTCAGCTGCCACGCTAAATAGCCAACAAGATGTATGTTGGAAAAGTGGAGCAATTCTGCATTGGTATCAGTAGCATTCGTCAACTTCAGAAAGTAGGTGATAAAGAATGTATTATGTATTTTTTTTTATGTTCGGATCTTGCTCCAAAATCTTACTCCACATACATTTTGACTTCTCAATGTTTGAATTGACATCATCTTATAAAACTTTAATGCCTTTATTGGGCTTAGACAATGGAGTGATTCTTGAATGTTGAGCAAAATGTTGAATGCATAAGAATCGGGAGACATACATATTATTTAACACTCCCTTTGTATAGACTCATCTGACATTTTCTGCACTGCGGACTATACCACATAATTTATTTTCAGAGATACTGATGCAAATATGAGGGGCAAAAAAGTATGTAGAACGAGCTACTTTTAAGATGTTTCAGCCTGTAACAGATCTCTGCGGTATGTAACATTGGAAGGTGTATCTTTAGCTCTTATTTATCAAAAAGCCTCTCCAGGATTTCATCTTGGCGCTCCAAGAATGGAATCAGAACAGCAGTCTGCGGAAACATTTTGGTGTAGTTTATTAGGAGGCACGTGGCAATTTCCCTCCTGTGTATTACAGTTTCTGCTTGCTCAATCATATTGTACAGTGAAACGGCACACAGCCATAATAGTAGGCTGTATCTTGAGAAAGAACTGCAATTTTCCTGATACAATTTCCATGGGGAAATTATTCTCCAGGACAGCACAGGAAGTGGAGTACAGATATGGGTAATGTTGTTCACACTTTACAATCTCTATGTGGTATATAGAGGTGTCTTAACCTAATTACATGCATCCGAAAAAATGAGATGGGCCTGCCGTGATATTAGAAATTAATGATAAAATGTAGTCAAGGAAATATGATTGTCTGTAGATCGTATAGGAAAGTTGGAGTGATTGTCAGATGTAAGAATGAGCGCCATAATGGAACAATTCCAAGCAAATGAGTCCACATAATGATTACGAAGTGCACAATTTGGGCTATCTTCCAAGCACAACTTGACCAATCTCATCACAGCTCATGCAGTAATCAAACTGCGTCTTTTGTAGCCATGCAGTGTTTCAGTGACTATCTATACTTGCTAATGCAATATGCTTGTTGAATAGTGGACAAAACTACAAAGTTATACAATGGTCCTATAATTCAAAATGAGATTCATTATTGGTGAAGGATGATTTTATTTTGTATTTTATTTGAGAGATATTGCTGATGTAATAAATGATACAAATTTTACTGCAGAAGACAGATTAGTCTTGAAATTCTTGTGCCCCCTTAAGTCAACTTGTGTTTTCTTACTTGTAAGTGTCCCCCTTAGTCTACTTGTGTTGTTTTGCATGTAAGTGACCCCCCTTGCTTACTTTTGTTGTTCTACATGTGAGAATCCCCCTTAAGGTTCCCTGTGCTGTGCTGCATGTGAATGTCCCCCCAAGGCTATCTGCATCTAACTTTTGCATCAAAGAGTGAGGTTTTCGCATCAGTTAACTTTCATGAAATCAGATGATCAAACACATTTTTCTTGACACAATGTAAATGTCTATGCCCCAAACTTTATAATGAAATGTTCTTTAATACCTATCATATTATCCCAACATAAATTTGTTAAACATAATCTTACACCTGCTCTGTAAAGGTTTGCGAAGAATTGGGCACCTTCAGATTGGAACACTGGAGTGGTTTGGCTTACAGAGGCTGGTTTGTCTATCAGTGTTTGTCTATTGGTACAGGCCTAACACACTTACAGACCACAACAATGGTCAAATGAGTACAGCATAGCACTGGGACAGTGGTCAAATGAGTACAGCATAGCACTGGGACAGTGGTCAAATGAGTGCAGCATAATACTGGGACAGTGGTCAAATGAGTACAGCATAGCACTGGGACAATGGTCAGATGAGTGCAGCATAGCACTGGGAGAGTGGTCAGATGAGTGCAGCATACATGTAGTACTGAAACAGTGGTCAAATGCAGCATAGTTCTGGGACAGTCATTTTGAAGCGATTATATTTTCTTTCTTATGATTCTTTGAAACCGTGTTTATCATATGGGGTATTGCAAAGCAGGAAAGTTGCTACAAAAGTGGATGTCAATTATTTGTTGCCATTTTGGACATTTGCTTCAGGCAGCTATAGAGATTGTTAAATTACCAGAGAAAGTTTTAAAGAAAGGCATCATTATGTGTGCCATAGGGAAGGCTTCTGCAAAGGAACTCCATGTTGGCTTTGTGGAAGACAGTGTAAAAGTCTGCATTGTGTTAGTCAGAAAACTGGTCACTAGGGAATAAAAAACAGTCCCGCAGAAAATTACTCACTTAGCCCACATTGGCTAGGAAAGACACATTACTGTAGTGTGTATGGTCGTTATGACAATAAAGCAGCTGCTATTCAATTTTACCTCACTTCGGTAAAGCGGCTTATGGAAAATATGCTTGTGGATGTAAACAAATGCTACACAAAATGTCAAAAACCTATGATAAAGCATGACCAGATGTTTCCCTGAGGGGTGATTATAATCTAGATGCTCTCCCCCATATATCCTTTGTTGTGACCATGTTAAAGCAGTGAAGACAATAAACTCAGCACTATATCAGGCAGTAAACATGTGATGAACATGTCAAAATTTACTCAGTTCCAGTTTTTTGTTTTTGTGCATCTTAATGAAAAGTAAACAATAATATTTTAAACAAATTTATAGGACTGTCATTCAGGATTTACTCATTACATTGATGACAAAAGAAACTGGACATGTTCTAGAAGATTTGGGGTTTCCCTTGAACATCCCACTCCTTTTGCACTACCAAATATGCAGGTAAAACTGTATTTGACATGTGTTTGTGATTTTGTTTATTGGATTAATTCACTTTTAACATTATTTCAATCTTTGTGATGAGACCTACTTGTAGCAGATATAGAGCTGCCTCACTGAATTGCCATTTCAAAGATCATTAACATGACCAGTCATAGATTTACAAGAACAACAGGTTAACCCTTCAAGCATGGGTCTCAGCTCATATGAGAAGTTGTAACAGGATTTCAATGCCGGCATGGCTGGGGATGGAACCCACAACCTTTGGATCACCACAGATGAACTGGTGCTAATAAGCTTGTACTCTCGGCAACCGTGCATTGGTCTGTAGCCTTTTGACATATGTCAGGATGTTGCTATTCCAAGGTCGAGGTAAAAAAACAAGAGGATTTAGACATATGATAACTGCAAGGCTTGTAAACATGTACAGTCAGACCTCGCCGGACCGTCCCCCGATAATCCGGCACATCAATTACCGACAGTGATTTGGCTGCAACCATTCTAATCTTTCTTTATTTGTATTCATTTGATGTCCGTTTCATCAAACCGTCAGACTCGTGAAACCGGCAGAATTATGTGTGACAGACCATGACAGACTGGCGGGGCTTGACTGTATAAGGTTAAAAATGTTTTTTAAATTGTTGGGATTGAAGGGGAACTTAATGGGAAACAACAAGCCAGATATGATGGTCAACCTTTGGCTCAGAACAAGCTAACAGTAAAATGTAAACATAGAACCTGGCTGTACCTCTGTATTTTTTACCTCAAAATGTGACAGATCTTATTTATGACAGGCTGCAGTTCACACAGCACAAAATACCCAGATGGACCAGCAGACAATGAACCTCGCAATGTATGTAATTAGAGGAAAGTAAATAGTGACTTTCCAGTGCTCTCCATATACATATATATATATCTAATGAATAGTGTAAGCCTATACATATATATATGTTAACTCAGCTAAGCTAATAATCATCCCATGAAGATAATCCCATAGAAGCCTCTATAACATAGATCATTCCAGCTGACATCTCCCATAAATAAGTGTGAAGCGCCAGCCGAGGAACCCCTCAGTATTTTATGATTAGATGTTTTATCATTTATAACATTCATATAATGGATTAAGATTCATCATCTTCAGGACCATTAGGGACCTATTTTTCTTTAACAGTCTGCAGCATTTATCTTGTGACAGTTGTGATCACAAATGGTATTGTTAAATATTCAACGCCATAGAGAACATCCCAAAAAATAAAACACATATTTGACAGGAAATGCTTGATGAGACCCAAAGAAGGGAGTTGGAATATCTTAGAGTTTTTTCATAGAATAAGATTTGCTGTGGAGAGTTGAGGGAAGTGCTTGCACATTAAGAGTGGAGGGTGAAGCATGAAAGTTGAGACTGAAAAATGTCCTCTAGCATGTTCACAGCTTCTTCATCTTTTGCTGTTGAGAGTCACGCTTATCAGAACAAAAAGAAAGATCTAAGTTTGAGTAATGAGAAAAGAGCTCTCCAGAAAATGAAGCAAGAAACACATAGTGGTGAAACTCGATATCAGAATTGGAGTGCCCGAAGGAGAGTACCCACCACTGCTCGCAGCTGTGTTTGTTTCAATTTTCAGTGGTTTGGCGTATGATGCGCGGGGCAAATACAGGGATATTTGTTTCAATTTTGTTTCCCATTTGTATGGACAAGATCAATAGTAAAGTGGATTGCGCTGACAAAACAATCCAGTTTGCAAGATTTGAAAAATGGAAGGTTTACAAATGCATTGTGTGATGTCCTTGCTGTTCTTAAGCAACTGGGATTTTGTAATAATACATGAAACCTTATTAAAATTCAAGGTCAATGTTAAAACATTTTTTTAATCATTTATCTCATAGAGTTCATTAGAAGTGGACAAGTGAATTCAATTGAACAAAACCAGAGCTTCCATCGATATTGATAAATTCTAATTCTGTACATTGCCTTTTTGATAAATATATTTTACAGAATATTGCCAACACAAACATAACAAAACATCTATATAGCCATAATATTAAGTAATATTTTCTTCAAAAAGTGTGAGCATAATCTTGTGAAAGAGCATTTTTTGTACGAAACATGATTACTGATGCAACGAAATCACATTGCAAAACATTTCTCTCACTCTGTAAGTGCATTCCCTGTGAGAGTTGCAGAAAAAAGATGAAATCACTTTGAAAAATATGCTTTTATACAAATGTATTTGATGCTTTAGGTAGCAGAGGGTGAGCTATGCACTGTGTTTGTACCCGCTTTGAGGGCAAGGATGGTCAGGCAAATGTTCACAAATTGAAATCAATGCCAGCACAAAGTCCCCGAGTAAATGTGGCAGCACCCTGTGTATGTCGCCTGTATCGCTCGGTGTTTTCTCAATGGACAAGCAAAGTGAGAGAACATTGGCTTTTTGACCCGTATCCTTCCGGCGGCCTTGTTCAGACGCGAGTGAGCTTGGGCTGCTGTAAAGTATAGGTACGAGGATGATGGATGGAGCACCATCTCTCGCCAACAGTCAATTTGGATAGAGTCTATGCTGAGGGCTACCTGCCCCTGCCTGGGCATCCCAGTGTTGTCAGTACACGCGGGCCACTATGCAGGTACAAGATTGCCCCACACAAGTACACGCTTGATACCCGCAATGGTAATAGAATCTGATACACCGCGTATTGTCAAACACCTTGCAGCTCTTAATTGTTTATTTGACCAAAAAAATAGATAACACAATTTGTATGTGATGAAGTTAATTACAAGCTGTTGGGACATTTTTGCATCAAATGAGAAAAAAATGGTTTCATTTTTTTTTTGTCTGAATAGAGCAAGACTTTGGGATGGGAATACAAATGGTTGACCCAGAGGATAGCAAGCTTTATGAGAGTGATGGAACCTTACTTAGATAAACAAGAGGTAATATTAATGATGAAAGGAAGCCTGCCTGACCAGATCTATGCCTGCAGTTTGTTGTTGAGACAGAGGCTTTTAATTTGGGTGTGGATGCTTTTGATATGGATTTTGTTATTTTTTCCCCCCAGAGTTGAGATGATCAACATCTAAATATTGCATTAGTGGGATTTGTTTGTTGGAAAGGTTCCATTTTGGTGAGGCCAAAGTTTATTTTTTGAATAAAAAGATCATGACAGTTTTGTGACTCACATAGCCTTACTCCAAGACAACCTGGGGGGTAAAGGACAATTTAATTTATCAATGTATGGCCAAGATGTATTGACCTTTGCAAGATAAAAAGAGAGGAATGCAGTGGTGTGATTTGATCATTTACAATGACTAGGTGTTTATATGGAGGTGTGTAGTACATGAGGTAAAGAGGAAGGCTGCCCTCATCTTGTGTGATTGCCGAGCACTGCCCTTCACTGTCACCCATATATATCAAGCCCTTCACCAATAATTCAATTACAGTACTTTCTTCATTCCTTACCACACATTTATCAATATCTAGAGATAAATAAAGCATGTTATGTGCAAATATACAGTGTCAGGACGACTGAGCACTGACATCAATTTAGCCAGAATTACTACTTGGAGTCGGTCAGTCCGACAGTGTGGTCTCAACCTTATTGGCTTGGGATGATTGGGCTTCAAAATGATGTGCCGAACTTCCGTTAGACCCAAAATAGCACACCTTAAAGACAGACAGGGCGATATCATTGTGCGGTGTGTCTCAGCAATATGGTGACTGCACAGTCCCATGTCTTAATGGGCTGCCTATTGTTTATGAGGGATGCTCTCTGTACTGTCTGTGATGTGCCTGTCTTAATGCTGCCACATAGCTTAATGCAATACTCACATTTCACTCCCAGATTAAAGAATTTCACCATTTCCTATAACTTCTAAGATAATATTTTCAACATCTTGAGATGGATCTTTGCCTAATGCTAATGGTATGAGCAAAAAACGAGATTGAGTGTGTAGCTGAGAACCCGAGTGCCATAACTGCCACATATTTCTCATATATATGCTAAGTGGTGGGTGTTTGTCTCAGTGTATTATCCGTATGAATAAGGAATTGCTTGTTTATATTGTTTGCTCTCAATTATGCATAGCTAGGAATTTAAATCACCTTATTTCATACGAGAACTGTTTCTTGCAATACTGGTGATGTCGTCTTTGATTTGCCCATTGTTGTACATAATTCTCTGATTGTGCTTAATAGAAATGCATTGATGATGATTTCCTCTTAAAGTGTTTCATTATATGTTGTACAATTGATTTCATCCCAACAAAACATATCTGAACGCAGTCTTACAATTTAAAATTATATTTTATGAAAAATTCTATTCAGATTAAGGTTCTTTTTTATTATGAAGGATGTTTGTTAATTCAGCTTCTGGATCCTCATTTCAGGAATTGTTGTGCCAGATAAAAACAACAAACCCCTGCACAAATCAAAAGGGGTGGTTAAGAAATCAGGCCATTTCTGAAGTGATATGTTGAAATTGGGTGTGGAAGTATGGGGTGAAGTGATACACAAGTGAAGGACTTTGTACTGGAAAATCCCCTCTCCATCAAACTGGGTGCATTTCATCAATGTTACTCTGCAAGTTTTGATTGTTGAAATTCAGATCACAGACGCAGGGTCTGGCAGTAACCCTGCCTCGGGGAGTTGCTATAACTCCTGAGGATTGCTTTTGGAGTCCGAATCACTCCTTCCCTGATCGGTGCAATTGTACATTTTATGGTGGAGTGTTGTAAGCTAGAAGCAGGAAATAGCATTGTCGGAGGCTATTGTAAAGGTTAGGCGAGGTTTTGGGGACAGAAGCAAAAATGTGATCAAAGCTCTTGTCTGTAAATGGACTTGGAGCAAAGGGGCAAAGGGTGGAATTTAGCCATCAAAATTTGGAAAAATTGTTTTGCTACTTTGGACTGCAAGCCCAAATTGCCATGTTACACGAAAAGTTGGCCACAAATATGAAATGCAAATCGGAAATTCCAATAATAGAATGCAGAAAATATTATCATAAAAAGTTCAATTTCCAGAGAAAAAAGATTTGACAAAATGTCAGCATACACACATTAAACATTCTTCATCCTAGAGCTCAACAATTAACTTTTTTTTTACCATAAAATGAAAATTAATGTCTCCTTTGCTGCAAATAGCTTCAATCAACATGTCCTTTGTTCTTTGCAGGTTTAATCAATGTCATCCAAGCCATAGGAAAAGTAAAGGTAAGAACTTAAACTGCTGATTAATATAAGAACACATGGAACAGTTAATGAGGTGGATATGGCCTGACTGGGTCAAACACTGCATGAATATTGATGTTGCCAGAGATCAGTGTGTCTGTGATTGATGTAGACACTTGTATGGCTTGTTTGTTTGGCCTCAGGCAGAATTTCCATCCCGGGTGTTAGGTTAGACCCTGAAGGTGAAAGATTGTAGGTCCAAGACTTTATAACCTGTAGGCCATAATCTTGCAGAAAACCCACAAATAAAGCTACAGCTCAATCAATGGTGCCATGATTCATAGTTGGTTCCGCCCTGTAGATATAACATAACACGGCTCTTTAAAGTCTCGTATCTTTTACAGCAATTGGTGTATTTGTTATCATAACCACCAGTGGCAATCAACAGCCAACGGCACTCTTACGACATAAAGTATGCAAACTTCTTTTTTTGAGGCAAGCCATAGATTATGTCGTAAAAGAATATATTTTAAAAGGATCCTTATTTCTTTTGCAATTTATTTTCAACAACAACATTTGAATTTAAACCAACTTTGTTTACAGTACGGTTTTCAGTTGGAAATCAGCAAGATAAAGTTTGACAAAAATGAGGTATATGATAGTAATATGTGAGTGCCTGGGGAAGTAGTAGGAGGGGATTATTGCACTGTGGCCTGGATGTTATGGATATCCTACAGATACATGAACTAGAACCACCAACAGCATAGACAAACTCTACTCAAACCTTCTATCTGTTTGCATTAGTTTGCACATAGAGGAATACAATTTCTGCCCAGAAAGAAAATGTTAAGATTTTTTAAATTATATTAATTTAATAAAATCAAGAAATTAAGGAATATAATATCTTCGCTAAAAAAAATTTTAAATATAAAGATAAGACTTTGTCCATGAAAGATATGAATCTTTAATTTAGACACAGAGGAGAAAAGTTCTTCAAGAAATTTTTTTTTTTTAATAATCGATATTAAGAATAAAATGATAAGATAATTGGCAAGGAATGCTGTTTATATGGAAGTAGAAGCTGCGCTTCGTGTTGATCACAAGGTCCTGAGACATGCATATGGCTGACCAGGTTGAACCTACACAGCCTGAGGTCATCTTTATTCAAGTCTTTGTGTTAAGCTTGTTTACAAGGGAGGTATCAACATGAATTATTCATAACTCACCACTGAGATTTGTACCAATTATCCTATATGCACAGCTAGACTTGTCAATATTGCAACACACGGTAACCAGTATACATCCCGTCTACAGAATATCAGACTATTTGAACCAATGGATGCTGTGGATTTGATATGCTGCTGTACATATGGTAGGTATAGACTACCACAATGTCAAGAATCACCAAGTTATTTAGTGCCTCCGATCTCTTCATCTCATCACACAAATATCTCAGTTAAACTGCTCAAACTCTTGACCTGGAGGAGTGTTTACTTGTTGTAGCAAGTGTCTGGTAGTAGATCAGATACGGTACATGTATGTTAAAGAGGTGAGGCAGATGGTGTGATAATCGGTACTATTCAGGATATGGTCAGTTGTAGACATGCACACAAATTCCTCAGCTGCCAGCTGCCCCCACATAATCAATAATTTTCTCCATGAGTTCAATAACGGTTTTTATTTTTAAACATTTCATAATTAAAACATACAATGATCAGGAGAAGGGTTCAATATAGTTGTGCACAACAGGTGCGGTATGGGTATTGGAAAGGACACAACCTCTATCTGATCTGTACACTATTCTGTGAAGGTAAAAGGGAGCCTATACAGTACCTAATACAATTATTTTATTGGAAGACAGGCTTTATAAAGCCTTCTAAAAATTGATTAGATAATTCCCTTTGATATGTATTCTATTTAACTTTCTCAGGAGGAATCATTCTCTGCTATATCTTCAAATATATGATTGTTTTCCCTAATGATGGTAGAAATAATTAAGTCAAACAACATGTGATCAGTGGAAAGGTCTAGCAAAGTTTCTTCTCCACAAGTATGAGATTAGTTGGGAAAGCAGGCTAGTTTGAGATTAGATGGGAAAGCAGGCTTGATGCCACAGGTATGAGATTAGTTGGGAAAGCAGGCTTGATACTACAAGTATGAGATTAGATGGAAAAGCAGGCTTGATACAACAAGTATGAGATTAGTTGGGAAAGCAGGCTTGATGCCACAGGTATGAGATTAGTTGGGAAAGCAGGCTTGATGCCACAAGTATGAGATTAGTTGGGAAAGCAGGCTTGATGCCACAAGTTTGAGATTAGATGGGAAAGCAGACTTGATGCCACAAGTATGAGATTAGATGGGAAAGCAGACTTGATGCCACAAGTATGAGATTAGATGGGAAAGCAGACTTGATGCCACAAGTTTGAGATTAGATGGGAAAGCAGACTTGATGCCACAAGTATGAGATTAGATGGGAAAGCAGACTTGATGCCACAAGTATGAGATTAGATGGGAAAGCAGACTTGATGCCACAAGTATGAGATTAGATGGGAAAGCAGACTTGATGCCAAGGTAAAAACAGTCATCAGGCTGTGTGTACAGGGTCACCTGGGGTGCACAGTAATATGGGTGCTGGTAAGATGAGCATAAATATGTTAGTCTTCTCCGGCTTGTATGTCCTGTAACAAGGAGCAAATTTAACAAAACAATGCTCTGCAGAAATTGTCAAGTGCTAGAAAGTTGCCCCAAGGGTAATTCATTATCCTTGCATCACATAAAAAAATCCAGTCATTTAGTTGGCCACAGCTGTAGGCACTCAAAATACAGCACTGGCTTATATTGGAATTCATGGACTGGGTAACCCAGTGTAACCGAGCAGCCCTGGAGGTGCGAGACTGTTACATTGTGTTTGCTCTGGCAAATAAGCGTCCATGGTGATGAATCTGTAAATATGAGACTTTGATGCATCATCCTGACCAATTACTGTTTTAGAATGGTACCGCTGTCTTTAAGGTGTAAAGAAATGATAATTTTTCCACAAGAGGGAGCTATATTTGTAATATGGAGCTGAAGGAGAACTATAACTTCCCAAAGAAGATACAGCCAGTTTTTATCACAACAAGAACAATTTCTTTAAAAATTACAAGATATGATCAAACTCAAGAAGATATATTTAAGTCTTAATGCAAACCAGATGATTTTTCTCTGAAAAGAAAATGATGGTTTGAAAAAAAACCATATATTTATTCAAAATAGATTAAAATAGTTTACAAGAAAAAAAAAACCGTTATTGATTTTTTAAAGACAGATGTGAAGGTTAGGAAGTTCACATGCATGCCTAAATGTGCATGCAGAAAATATATGTGCAGGTAATGAGAAGGAGAAAAAAGTCCACTATAAGTGAGAACCAATTTCCAAATAGTAAAAAAATTATTATTTTTTTTTAATATTCACCTTGAAAATTTCAGATTAGCACAAACAATAATGAATATAGTAACTAAGCACAGGCATTAGAGCGCTTGGCAATAGAGGACTTGTTAACGTTGGGGAAGAGGGATATAGGAAAGTTGGTTAGAGGAGATGCAGCATTTATTGGTGTATAAGGTGAGGAGTGTCAAGACGGGTGCCTCCAGGAATACACATTGCCTCCCCACAAGATGAATTGCTTGCCTCCTAAGCCTTGCCCAGTCAAAACATTTGCCACCTGCGATGTTGTACGGCGATTTGGGTCAAACTCACAAACACTTACGCACCAACAAAAATTCTCCTTCTCCATTGCCTTGTCAGAAGTTTAATTTTGAAATTGATGATGGTATTTACATGACGTTCTTTATTGATGGAGTATGATGAATGGGTTGGTCAGGGCATCTACTTTGTGGCACCATTCTCGCCATGCTGATATGACTGCTACCCATAATATACACCTGATATCAGATGTGGGTGGCACATATCCAAATAACAACTAATATCAGCTAGATACTTCTTTTGAAGACTTATCTTGTCTGTTATGTGTATGACGTGTTGTCAACGCCAACCCATTTACTAATGGCTATGCTAGAAAAATAAAAAAATATCAAAATTATTGAATGTCATATGGAAGGTCTAAAGCTAAGAGTCGATTCCAGTATCATTCGCAGGAAGATAAACAATTAGGCTTTTAATGTATCAAGTTTTCCC
The DNA here is from genome assembly GCA_949316495.1 of Amphiduros pacificus. NCBI lineage: Eukaryota > Metazoa > Annelida > Polychaeta > Phyllodocida > Hesionidae > Amphiduros > Amphiduros pacificus. The sequence goes on along the minus strand of OX439004.1, from coordinate 22,454,130 downwards.
TAATTTTTCAGTGTCTTAACAAAGTAAATAATTCAGAAATTAATGAAGTGCATTTGCATTTAAATATGAAAATTGGTTTTTGCTGCAATGTTCATTAGTTGACATCTGAGTTTTCATTACATTATGTATATGATCGGGCCTCGGTACTGCAAAATTATATTTCTTGAGCAAATCCCAAATAAGATATTAAAATATTCTGTGAGCTTTAAGACATCAATCTACTCACTATTTTTCTCTTTGAGATTGACAGCTGATATTTTATGATTAGAACAATTATGGAAGTGGTTGTCATGGCAACTCAATTAAGTAGAATGCCAGTAAATCTCATTATATCATTTAGAGAAAATCATGTTAGCAAGATGATAAATACATTTTAATTCAACAATTTAATCACCAAATTTCTGCCTGCAAGTAGAATTGACTTTTAATTTGTCTTCGAAGGTTTTTTTCTTATTTGCTTAGATGACGAAGCAGTAAATGATATGATGACCAGAAAGATTGCAGCATCAATCTTAAAACAATACTTCTAAATCACTCGAAATGTCAACTGCTGGAATTGTCTCTAAATATAGATAGACACAATATCTTGCCAGGGCAACGGAAGTTGATTTTTTCCAAGGCATTTGGATATTGTAACGCAAATACTCAATTTAGGTGTCAGATATGAGACAAGGCAATTGCAATCCACACACAAAAAAATAGATGTCAATTGAAGTGTAGGAGATTTTGTAGTGGAGGAAGATGAAAAATGATCCATTAAAACATGCACCGGACTGACTCCTTGTTAGCTCTGCATCATATACTCTACTCCACTCACTGGACTGTCTCCTTGTTAGCTCTGCATCGTGTACTCTACTCCATTCACTGGACTGTCTCCTTGTTAGCTCTGTATCATATACTCTACTCCACTCACTGGACTGTCTCCTTGTTAGCTCTGCATCATATACTCTACTCCATGCACTGGACTGTCTCCTTGTTAGCTCTGCATCATATACTCTACTCCACGCACCAGACTGTCTCCTTGTTAGCTCTGCATCATATACTCTACTCCACTCACTGGACTGTCTCCTTGTTAGCTCTGCATCATATACTCTACTCCACTGACTGGACTGTCTCCATGTTAGCTCTGCATTATATACTCTACTCCACTCACCGGACTGTCTCCTTGTTAGCTCTGCATCATATACTCTACTCCACACACTGGACTGTCTCCTTGTTAGCTCTGCATCATATACTCTACTCCACACACTGGACTGTCTCCTTGTTAGCTCTGCATCATATACTCTACTCCACTCACTGGACTGTCTCCATGTTAGCTCTGCATTATATACTCTACTCCACACACTGGACTGTCTCCTTGTTAGCTCTGCATCATATACTCTACTCCACACACTGGACTGTCTCCTTGTTAGCTCTGCATCATATACTCTACTCCACGCACTGGACTGTCTCCATGTTAGCTCTGCATTATATACTCTACTCCACACACTGGACTGTCTCCTTGTTAGCTCTGCATCATATACTCTACCCCACACACTGGACTGTCTCCATGTTAGCTCTGCATTATATACTCTATTCCACACACTGGACTGTCTCCTTGTTAGCTCTGCATCATATACTCTACTACACACACTGGACTGTCTCCTTGTTAGCTCTGCATCATATACTCTACTCCACTCACTGGACTGTCTCCTTGTTAGCTCTGCATCATATACTCTACTACACACACTGGACTGTCTCCTTGTTAGCTCTGCATCATATACTCTACTCTACTCACCGGACTGTCTCCTTGTTAGCTCTGCATCATATACTCTACCCCACACACTGGACTGTCTCCTTGTTAGCTCTGCATCATATACTCTACTCTACTCACCGGACTGTCTCCTTGTTAGCTCTGCATCATATACTCTACCCCACACACTGGACTGTCTCCTTGTTAACTCTGCATCATATACTCTACTCCACTCACTGGACTGTCTCCTTGTTAGCTCTGCATCATATACTCTACTCCACACACTGGACTGTCTCCTTTTTAGCTCTGCATCGTATACTCTACCCCACACACTGGACTGTCTCCTTGTTAGCTCTGCATCATATACTCTACTCCACTCACTGGACTGTCTCCTTGTTAGCTCTGCATCATATACTCTACTCCACACACTGGACTGTCTCCTTTTTAGCTCTGCATCGTATACTCTACCCCACACACTGGACTGTCTCCTTGTTAGCTCTGCATCATATACTCTACTCCACACACTGGACTGTCTCCTTTTTAGCTCTGCATCGTATACTCTACCCCACACACTGGACTGTCTCCTTGTTAGCTCTGCATCATATACTCTACTCCACTCACTGGACTGTCTCCTTGTTAGCTCTGCATCATATACTCTACTCCACACACTGGACTGTCTCCTTGTTAGCTCTGCATCATATACTCTACTCCACACACCGGACTGTCTCCTTGTTAGCTCTGCATCATATACTCTACTCCACACACTGGACTGTCTCCTTGTTAGCTCTGCATCATATACTCTACTCCACACACTGGACTGTCTCCTTGTTAGCTCTGCATCATATACTCTACCCCACACACCAGACTGTCTCCTTGTTAGCTCTGCATCATATACTCTACTCCACTCACTGGACTGTCTCCTTGTTAGCTCTGCATCATATACTCTACTCCACACACCGGACTGTCTCCTTGTTAGCTCTGCATCATATACTCTACTCCACACACTGGACTGTCTCCTTGTTAGCTCTGCATCATATACTCTACTCCACACACTGGACTGTCTCCTTGTTAGCTCTGCATCATATACTCTACCCCACACACCAGACTGTCTCCTTGTTAGCTCTGTATCGCTTTGTATCATACCCATCACAGCATATGATGGAGTATCTGTTTGTTAGCTCTGGATTTGAGTCTCCCAAAATAAGCCAATCAACCATTCATGGTTTCCATGAGATACTACAAATCATGTGGTCAGATACATAATTGTAGCAAAAGCGAAAAATGCTAACCAATTAGTGAGGATTACAATTACCTCTTGTTGTATATTATAATTAGAAATATGTACCTGAGCATTGCATTATTGGTGATGCCGGCGTACAGAATTATGTTATTGTGGATCCTCCCATCTCAAATATATATTGATTCTTCTTTAACATGGGAAGCCTGATGTGTTTCACTGCTTGGTGCTTCCTTGATCTCCCAGTTGGTTTAGGTTAATTGTGCAGATTGGAAGGAGGAAATCTCTGGTTTTACTCTTGTGGATGCAACAGGATCTCCACTAAGGAGCTGGAGGGCCTGGCATGGAACGGGAGGTGAGATTTGTATGTCAGAGTGAGAGAGTAGCAGCGTGCCAGAGAGGAGCAGCTATACTATGTCAGAGTGAGATAGTAGCAGCGTGTCAGAGGAGCAGCTATAATATGTCAGAGTGAGTAGCAGCGTGTCAGAGAGGAGCAGCTGTACTATGTCAGAGTGAGTAGCAGCGTGTCAGAGAGGAGCAGCTATACAATGACAGAGTGAGTAGCAGCGTGTCAGAGAGGAGCAGCTATACAATGACAGAGTGAGTAGCGGTGTGTCAGAGAGGAGCAGCTGTACTATGTCAGAGTGAGTAGCAGTGTGTCAGAGAGTAGCAGCTATACTATGTCAGATTGAGATAGTAGCAACGTGTCAGAGAGATAGCAGCAGTATGTCAGAGAGATCAGCTGCATGTCAGAGATAAGCAGCCACTGTATGTCAGAGAGATAGTAGCATCGTGTCAGAAAGATAGTAGCATCGTGTCAGAGAGATAGTAGCAGCGTGTCAGAGAGATAGTAGCAGCGTGTCAGAGATAGTAGCAGCGTTTCAGAGAGATAGTAGCAGCGTGTCAGATAGATAGTAGCAGTGTGTCAGAGAGAGAGATAGTAGCAGCATGTCAGAGAGATAGTAGCAGCGTGTCAAAGAGATAGTAGCAGCATGTCAGAGAGATAGTAGCAGTGTGTCAGAGAGATAGTAGCATTGTGTCAGAGAGATAGTAGCATTGTGTCAGAGAGATAGTAGCATCGTGTCAGAGAGATAGTAGCAGCGTGTCAGAGAGATAGTAGCAGCGTGTCAGAGATAGTAGCAGCGTTTCAGAGAGATAGTAGCAGCGTGTCAGAGAGATAGTAGCAGCGTGTCAAAGAGATAGTAGCAGCATGTCAGAGAGATAGTAGCAGCGTGTCAGAGAGATAGTAGCAGTGTGTCAGAGAGATAGTAGCAGCATGTCAGAGAGATAGTAGCAGTGTGTCAGAGAGATAGTAGCAGCGTGTCAGAGATGAGCAGCCACTCTATGTCAGAGAGAGGGATTAACTAGATATGATACCACAGTCACATTTGCACCTATTTCAGTAAAGTTGCCCAGCTGATAGGTTATTTTGACAACATCGGCCAGCAAGCCAGGGAGTCGTCAGGACACCGATAGATTGTCGGCCACCATTGGGCAATTCTTAGACGTTGTACAGGTCATCAGGAACTTTTAGTTACAACATAAAAATTGCCAGCGTTAAATTCCATGATCTCTTCAAACCAAAATCATCTTAAAGAACACGGCAGGCCAACTTCAGTGTAACACAGGCATATCATATGATTATCTTCCAGTGGCATTGTATGGTGAAAGTGGGATTTTGTTTTATTTTACAACAGAGCTGCAGAAGGCAGCAGAGCTGCAGTTCCATTTTCAAAGCATTTTAATTGAATCTGCACTTACAAAAATATTCTCATCTAGTTGTCTGACACATACAAAAGTGCAAGTGTTTGATAAACTACATGGCAGCTTTGTTGTCGCCCGCAGCTCTGTTGTCGTCGCCTGTATGTTTCCAGGCCACCATCAGATAATCAGAAGGGTTCCCTACGATATCCCACAGACATCCATTTCATTTACCAGGTGTCTTTAGGATATTTTACAGACGTTTGTGTCATTCAATCTTGCACGTGCTGTGCCGTGCGGTGCCATGCAGTGCCCTCATGACCACAGCTACGGCATATCTCTTACTTCCCGGTTGGTGCCCGGTGTAAATGTGACTGGGGCATCAGCCAGAGACAATGAGAGTATGGCATCGGGAGAGAGTAACACCGTGTTATTGAAGGCCGATTCAGACTGGTCAGAGAGATGGTTGCAGAGAGGTCTATACAGCATGTTTGAGAGAGGCAGCGGTGGTCTTTGAGAGAACAGAGCTATTTCAAAGAGTGAGAGAGATATTGAGTCATAATGTGCTCCTGTATGGCATATTACTTTGATCATTCAGCCATGATAATGTATAACTGGAATGAAGCCTACATCTTGTGGAGCCTCTGAGCCAGTCATATATAGATATTTCACATTCAGAATAATGTATTTCTAGAGAAAGTGAAGTTTTCCACAACTGGGGTAATATGGATGGTTGAATAGTTGAGTTGTCTCAGAGACAGCAAACCAATATGGAATCTCACTGTCTTCAAATGACAGTTGCTTACTCCATTGTTTTGTTCTCTTGATATTTCTTAAAGCTATAGATGGAAAGATAAAAAGACTTTACAACAATCATTTGATAGCAAATGTTTCACATGTGTCTTAGACAAAGGCAAACTCTACAACTTATTTTCTGATTTATTCCAAAAGAAACTTTCTGCACTCATGCAATAAAAAGATTCTTAAGACGTCAGAAAATGGTAATAGCACCAAGAATGTATTATTTGCAAATGAGAAAGGTCTGTATGACACCAGAAGCAATTTCTGTCAGTGAAATCTTCTCTCTGGAAGATACAAAAATTGGAAATGCGGAGGTAATGGAAGTCGTGGTGGGTGATAATTGGGAGAAAATAGAAATTCTCGTAAAGACATCACTCAGTGACAAATTATTGTCATTGAATTGGTTCAAAATTTTATAGATTGAACTGATATTATTGTGATGCAATGAGATGAAAGAGGGACCGAAGTGAATGAGGCGTAATGAGAAATTATTACTTGAAATTGCATCAAGATATTTTCATGCAACAATTTTAGATACTCTTTCAATAATTTAATTACAGTGTAAAAGTTTGTAACTGATTAAACTCTGAAAGTAATGAGATCAATAAAATGAAAAGATGCTTTTATTATCATACATTATTTTATCAGTAGAGTACATGGGAAGGCAGCTGCTGTGGTTGTCAGCTCGTTTTTGTTGTTTTGCAATTAGACATTTTGTTGTTTTGCCACTAGACATATTGTGTCTCCTGTTGTATGGATTGCAGCCAAATATGTGAAATTAAAAGAAAATTACCTCTTACCATTTACTTCTTTTTAAGAAGGTTCCCTCAAAGATTGTGTTGTATTATCATATTCATTATATTCCCCTTATTATAAAACAAAAAGCTACATATTAGTATTCATTCTGCATACTACCACATAAACGAAATACAGTCTCAGGTACAGCATAAATCTACAGTTTTATTACATTAATGAAATGCATTTTTATGAAAAATGAATTAATAACGAAGAGGTAATGGACCAAATTGATTTTAGAAGGTGCATATCTCATCAAGACCTACAAAGATATCATGTCCACGGCAAAATGAAAGATGCCTTTATATAAGGAATCTTTGAGATAAAAACAATGCAAGAGAGAAATATGATCATGTTTTTAGCTGAATTAGGCAAGTATTATCTTGTGCCCGTGGGATGCAGCGGTAAGCCTTTGTCTTGTAATGACATATTTCACAATTCTCAAGACATATTCTGCTCCCCCTGGAGGTTATGAATAAGCAGAGTTACCAAGGTTATCCTCTGCCAACTCCCATCTGATTGGCTAATCAGATGACCTTGACTGATAGTTCCTCTCTCTGGTTGCCATGACGATATATGTAACCACCACAGAGCACCAGAGAATTACTGAATGAGGTTGTCAGAAGAAGATATGTTTTCTGAAATGATTGATGGCCTGATGGGAGACTTTCTATGAAGATGTTATTTAAAATTGAAGACAATTTTGATTGATAATATTGAATTACAAGAATCATATTTGATAATAAGCATGATATTAATTCATAAGTTATTTCAACCGAAGAGATAAGATATTCAATCTCACAGATCTCCTCAATAAAACAATATTTTGCACATGATAGGCATGTTTTTTTGTTTTTATGTATATTTAAAGTGTAGCTTGGAGTGAGATGGGGACAGATTTCTAGGTCATTATCCACGTGGGTGACATTTAGTGGAGAATACCTCGTAAGGCAAGAGGAAAGGTTGTGAAAGCAGGCAGAAACGATGGGCCCAGGTCTTTGTGATGGAGATATAAATGATGAAAGCAGGATTCTGTGGGCCAAAACATGCCGCAAGTAAACATGTATCATACAATATGAAGCCATCATGCCCGTAGATAAGCTGCGACCAACCCACGTGATGGCACAAAGTGGCAAATCAATTTAGTCGGAAAACAAAAACCAAAATATCTTTCTCTAGAATTTATTAAAACACACTTGCTAAAAATACTGCTTTGTTTGTATTAACAAAACACCTATCTGAAAGGATCTCTTTTGTTTGTTAGAGAAAGCAATTATTTTATACCACACAGATTAATACAACTAATTTGTGAACGGCAGAGAAATGGGAGAATCTAATAGCAAGGGAATAGTTCAATTTAATTTTGTTTTAGATGTGATATCCTAATGAAAATTGTATCAGATGATAGTTGTAAAAGAGTGAATAGATGATATTAAGCATGGAGTAAAGAGTTAATGTAGAAATAATCAAGTATTCTTTTTCACAAAATAAAGACCCACCCCAGCAGTGATTTATGACAAAGTCGCAGTCTCCATGTCAGGGAATCTGTCTTTTATTGCATTAGTGTAAATTAAAGTCTTTCAGGAGCTAATATGGTGTCATTGAAAAGATGTTTGAATGAATTAGGTTTTGCTAATTTGCTGAAATCTGATAGAGATGGCTAGATATGGGGGATAGTAGCATATTTTGATATTTCATATATGGATCTTATCAGAAAGATTTTTTTAATTCAAAAAGAATAATACTGTGCTGTTTTTTTAATGCTATTTACTCACTCATAAATTAGATTTTTTTTAATGAAAAGTATCAAAATAATTGATCACAAAAATTGTTTATGATATAAATTTATAAATGTATTCTGATATTTGTTATTCTTGAGTATTTAAAATATTCTTTCTCAGTCATTATCCATAGATTTTTATTTATTTTTTAAAATTTTATTTGCTCCCCTTGACCCACAATTTTCATGATAAACTTGTAAGAAACTTTAAATTGGTGGCAAAATTTGACATCCGCAAACAAGTATGCCAGTATCTGAAGAGGCAAATTTTAAATGTTAAGCAGTTGTGTATTTTTTATGTTAAGAATTTGTAAGATCAAACTCCTAAGATGTACACTTCATTAAAGTGAAGTATATGTTTCAAGATAACTGGGATTAACTGGTTGTCAGCAAGTATTGATAAATGCAGGCCTAATTTTCAGGAAATACAAGAGTCGTATTCTGTTTACACGGGCAGCAAAATGTGTCACGTCATGAATTACTTATTTTTTGGGTCAGGATTTTAAGAAGGAAGTGGAGATGTGTGTGGAGATGTGTGTAGCTCTGTCTGGGTTGTACACATGTCCTGTAGGTGTAAGAATGTGCCTCGATCTCTCCAGTCTCTTCTCATTTCCATGACGATTTACATTCCATCTGCTCTCATCTTTTCTAAAGAAACTCTATGTATAAATGTGATGCCACATTGTTAAATGCTGTTATGATGTCATGCCATTGAGTCATGCACTCGTCCGATTTCATGCCATAGAGTCATTGATTTGTAAGAGTCTTGCCACAGATTGATGCGCCGATGTGATGTCATGTTACAGAGTTATTGATTGGTAAGAGTCATGCTACAGAGTCATGCGCCGATGTGATGTCATGTTACAGAGTAATTGATTGGTAAGAGTCATGCTACAGAGTCATGCGCCGATGTGATGTCATGTTACAGAGTTATTGATTTGTAAGAGTCATGCTACAGAGTCATGCGCTGATGTGATGTCACGTTACAGAGTTATTGATTTGTAAGAGTCATGCTACAGAGTCATGCGCCTATGTGATGTCATGTTACAGAGTTATTGATTTGTAAGAGTCATGCTACAGAGTCATGCGCCGATGTGATGTCATGTTACAGAGTTATTGATTTGTATGAATCATGCCATAGAGTCATGTACTGGTATGATGTCATGACATACAGCCAGACACTGGTTTGATGTCATGTAACTCAGTCATTTCCTGATACAGAATGCTTCTTTCCTCCTCTTATGATGTCATGCTTTTGGATCATGCACTGTCATGATATCATGCTTTTGAATCATGCACTGTTATGGTGACATGCCATTGAATCATGCACTGTTGTGATAACTTGTCATAGAATCATACACTGTTAGGATATTTAAGCCATGCATGAGTCATGCATGATTTTGGTGAAGTGTTAGGAACAGTCATGGTTTCAAGTCAGATTTTTATTTTTATTATATTTTTCTATTTTCTGTTAAAAGTGATTAAATATATTGAGAATCAAAATATTCAAATGATGTTAAAACTGAAACTATGAAAAAAAACTGGTTTGAACAACGGTAGGTCGGGAAATCAGAAACAAGTTTCTTTTTTAGGCATAAAAGGTAATGGTGCCATTTCTATATAGCAAATTCCTCAAGAATCTTGCTTGGTCACGATGTGGATTTTGCCGTTTCATATTTGTATATATATTTGGCCACAGGGAGGTATGGAGCCTATATGATGGTATATATGTAAGGACTGGACTGGTGAGTAGATACTGCTCAGGCCTGAGGCTGGCCGTCCCTATGGTGTCCATCCTTCCGTATGTCACCTGGCTGGACACTGACCATTCTGTGCTGGTCCAGCCTAGCATACCTCGTAGGCTTCAACCGTGCCAGCCAGCATTGCTACCCACACCGCATCGCCTATCAGATGTCCATGTGACATGATCATATGCAGTGGCAATCTACAATGAGAAAGCTACGGCATAGCCAATAAGTAGAGGTCTGTTATATGACTGCAGTGTAGCGATATAGTGAGCAGTGATTGTTTCACACTGAGCAGCTGTGAATATTGATATGCGATAAGTATGAGCCAGGACAGTGAAGCAGGTTTGTGTACACCATGTGGCTATGACACCCAGCTGTCAATAATCATCCCATGTGACCAGGCCTTGTGCTGAACTGGCCGGGTGATCTAGCACCGGACAACACGTCCACGCTCGGCGGCGGGGATACTGAGGCTGGCCACTCAGCACGGCTGTCATCTCCCGCCCGCTCCCACTCACAAAACGGCCGTGTGGCTGTGTTATTCATGTAGTGCTGCTTAGGCACGTGTCTCGGGCACTAAGCCTCCGTGATGAAAACAATCCCAGACACTGGGTAAAGAGAGACAGTCCGGACTCTACCTTCATCCACACACTTCATCAATCAAACCACACACAACCCGACAAAAGTGCACGCAGAGATTATACAGCACAGAGGTATACGGATTAGATTAAACCCCATAATACACCTGTGGCTGGTAAAATTACGTTCTGAATTCTCCAAGAAAGTCGAGGTTGCCTGCTAAAGTGTGACTCACGGTAAGTGAAACTTGTCGAGCCTGCCCTGATTAAGTAGCTTTTCATGGACTAATGTGGTAGACTTAGCCCAGTCAAACTTTCTGACATATCGCATTAGCTTAATGTTTCCCCCGTGGGCATAATATGAGTCTGAGAGCAGACCGACACTCACCGTGGCTAATATCACTGTGTACATTTGTCCACTTATTAGAATTGCTCCTTTCCATGCACAAGGAAAATGGTTTTAATGTTTTTTTAATCTTCAGTTTACATTTTAAAGATAAAAGGTGTTTAAAAAAATGAATCATCATGGAGAGGTTCAAGAAGATTTAGATTGAGTAGAGAATTATCAGAATATTAGATATCTTATCGATTAGTTTCAGGTTTTTAAAATTGTTTAATATACCAATGAGACTAAAAGTCCAAGTCTCGGTGCATATACATAACATGTTTCATGGTATGGATTTCAGGTGGGTTTTTTTGTTTATTTTATTCTTGTTGTTGTTACATAAATCCATTTTTATGTTTTCACAAATCATGTCATCAGTTACTGTTGATTATATTGGTGCATATATTGGTTGAGTACATTAATTCAATTCAATTCAATTCAATAACTTTATTCCAGACTCATCATAATATACAGGGTATACATGCGGTCCATATAAAAAACTTAAAATCTTTTAAGTTTTTTAAATCTTTAAAAATAAATCTTTAAAAATTTATGAACATTTGCTCTGGCAAGGTAATATGATGTAAGATTTAGATGCAAATCAAGACCACATTGAGACTGTTTATCAAAGAAATCTTTATAACACAATATCTTCCATGGCCAGCGCCCCAAACTCTGGTCCTTAATAAACAATGTTTAGTAATCCACAAATCCACCTTGGAGGTTTTTGTGAGTTTTGGCAAGGTGACCTTTCAGGAAGGAGAACGGTGATTCTAGTCAATCTCCACCAGAGGGCGATGTGATGAACCTATCACCGAAGTGGTTTTTGCATGGTTAGAACTGGGTCTATATTTTCATAAACAGGAGAATTTCATTGTAATCAGATCCATTGATCTTCAGAGAAAAAGTTACATGAGCGTTGTTCGTTGGCAGGAAATTACCTCTGCTGATTATTACACTTAAATGTACAGGAGCATTTCTCTGTCACTGATGAAGCCCTTATGCACTCTCATGGAGCTAATCCATAACACTTGATTGCAGCATTTATTCTTACAACCCAAGTTAAGTTTCCTGCATTGCAAACCGTCAGTTCTAACATTTTCACAACAGAAGCACTGGTGATTCTGAGGCAACTGGGGCTGCCATGCTTACTTCACAAATTGTACCAGAATAACTTCTAACAGTCTACTCATTGCCTTGCCATTAAAACCTGAAAATTTGCACTGAAATAAATGAATGTCATTCAGACAAAACACAATGGAGCAGGAGTATTAACGAGCGAGAAAATAACCACGCATTGAAATATGGAGGAGACATTGATCTAGTTGTCAAAACAAGAATCTATTGTAAAGCTCTCACTGTCAGCAGGAGTGTCTCACTAATACTTATGTATGAAGCATGAATCTTTGCCCATGCCCAAGTCAGATATAGTTCAGACCTGAATCTTTTTCCATGCACAACTTTTTAATGGTTTTGGCATGAAGCTGTTGATGTACTGAAATATCAAAGACATGATTGTTTTTACCATGCTGAACTAACTAATGGCTTTCATTCTTACTGATGTATAAATTATACTACACACTGGAATCTTGATTTTATTTCATTAACATTGACCCTCAAACATTTGAAGTGAAATATGCTTGACATTGTTCTATATTATATATATTTAACAAAAATATAACAAGTCTCTTAGTTATTAATATGTGGGCATCATAATATTGAAGATATACACATTTGCATATGTACTTTTTGTGGGTATAAGTAATTGGCCATAACTACATATGAACAGCAAAAAACAACAATTGAACAACAACAGAAACAAGAGCAGTTGAATGTGAGGGAGTGTAATGTAAATGGTAAGGTTTGGAATGATGACGAGGAACGGCAACATGTGGAAGGGAGTGTGCAATCATGTGGGGAATGTCAGTCAGCTGTGGAACAACAACCAGCATCAACAATGCACACACGTGACAGTGGCACAACTAGGCAATGTGGACGTTTTATGGCCTCGGGCAGATACATTTTGGACAGGATAATTTGTTATTTTCATAAAAGCTGTATCATGTTTCAGTTGTCATTTGATACTAAAGGTTTTTCAGTTACATGTGTATGAGATTGTAGTCTATGCTAACATGACTATTCATAAAAAAAATGATTTGCAAAGAATAACACAGGGAACTATTTAAGTGAATGAAGGGTGAAGATTGACATTGTGAAGGGACCCATCATATAGGCAAAGGATAAATGCAATTTTCTAAGGCTACTTTGTGTCGTAGAGAATTGAAAGGTATCGGTGGATCAGTTTCAAGCAATTTGAGATGCAGCAGGCAGAGTTTTATTGGCGTTTTGCTACCCATTTCATCAATACGGAGCTGAGCTTCAGCCAAGTCGCATATGGTCAATTTGGTCGCCATTGATTTCACCAATCAGCCAACAAGCCCAGCTTAGTCGTTCCGCCCTCTTTACAACCTGTTTTAGGTCTAATTTTTGCACAGCTTGTATTCTCTATCAACCTTTCTGCTCAGTTTGCCCCAAAAAGTTTTCAATTCTTTATAGTCAATTTGTCATGAAGGGGCTTTCTAGTTCTGTACCAGTCTATCTGGATTGCCACTTAGAGGCCGTCAAATTTCCGCACAATGCCGCTATGCAAGTTACTTGCGCCGTTCACTGATCTAACTGCCTTAACAACCACTATGTGTTTTTAGGGAGTCTAAAAAGGTTTCCTCACAGATAATGATGGTTCTGGATAAGGCACACCCAGCCGAAATCATTTCCAACTCGATCTGTGAAATAGTGGGAGTTGAGTTGTTTCATATTATTTACAGGCATTTAGCATGTCATGGAAACAGAATTGCAGCAAAGGAGATCCAAGGTCATTAGGTCATTAGGTCACAGATCAGAAGAGTATCAATTTGTTCTGTAGAATTTACTTTAAAAGTTGCCACTGTCACGAGTGAGCTAAGTACCACATCATTTTGTATGCGACATTACAAACTTAAGAGGCAGAACGGTTAACAGCATCATTTATTTTGTCACTCTTATTACAGGGATATTTGATCTTTCAGATTTATTATTTATATAAGCAAGCATAAGCATACCATGGTGGTGGGAAGGATCAGGAAAGAGATGTGGCATGTTGGGGAGGGAATGGAGGTAGATTTGTGGACGTGGCATGATGGGTAGGGAATGGAGGTAGAGTTGTGGACGTGGCATGTTGGGGAGGGAATGGGGGTAGAGTTGTGGACGTGGCATGTTGGGTAGGGAATGGAGGTAGAGTTGTGGATGTGGCATGTTGAGTAGGGAATGGGGGTAGAGTTGTGGACGTGGCATGTTGAGTAGGGAATGGGGGTATAGTTGTGGACGTGGCATGTTGGAGAGGGAATGGAGGTATAGTTGTGGACGTGGCATGTTGAGTAGGGAATGGAGGTAGAGTTGTGGACATGGCATGTTGGGGAGGGAATAGAGGTATAGTTGTGGACGTGGCATGTTGGAGAGGGAATGGAGGTATAGTTGTGGAAGTGGCATGTTGGGTAGGGAATGGAGGTAGAGTTGTGGACGTGGCATGTTGGGGAGAGAATAGAGGTAGAGCTGTGGACGTGGCATGTTGGAGAGGGAATGGAGGTATAGTTGTGGACGTGGCATGTTGGGTAGGGAATGGAGGTAGAGTTGTGGACGTGGCATGTTGGGGAGGGAATAGAGGTAGAGTTGTGGACGTGGCATGTTGGAGAGAGAATAGAGGTAGAGTTGTGGACATGGCATGTTGGGTAGGGAATGGAAGTATAGTTGTGGACGTGGCATGTTGGGTAGGGAATGGAGGTAGAGTTGTGGACGTGGCATGTTGGAGAGAGAATAGAGGTAGAGTTGTGGACGTGGCATGTTGGAGAGAGAATAGAGGTAGAGTTGTGGATGTGGCATGTTGATGAAATTTCAGATCAGCCTGTCAGGAAGACATGCACAGTTTATGCTGGGAGATCACAGATATTCATACTCAGACATAACACACTTCACCAGAGAACCAGCCACAAACTATGGCATTATGAAGTGGAGCCTTGTATCGGTGACCTCTGTAGATTGCTTCCCAGTGTAGCAAGCTTGACACAGTAGACTTTCCCCAAGGCTTCATCTCAACAACACCACACCTAGAGTACTTTATACAATCCTGATTTTTTTTATATTTGAATAATCTTGTTTTTCAACCACTGAGCACATCCAAGTTGCTTTACACGCAACAAGTATTTACTTTACAAATGATGATCATTGTTCATTTAAAGAAAAGTCTCTAGGTTTAAAACATAAATATTGTTTTCACATCATCAGTTGCATTGTATAAAAATTTTAAATCCTCAAGAATATTGCTTCACTTTGATAGCTCATAAGTAGAATCATTGTTTAATGGTAAAAACTTTGTCCTCATGGCTAAATTACCTTTTCATATAAATCTATCTATTTCCATGCAACAAAGATTGTTTCTCACATAAGTGTGTTATATTTGTGTGAGTCGATGTTCAGGATCAATATCAAACAGACGGGAATGTATTTATATTCTCATAATATATATGAGGCAAATGCCAAGAGGAATGCTGCCCAAATGAGTGTGCATGGGAGGGGATAAGTGTGAGTGCCCCCTGTTGGCAATATAGCTGGAGGGCAATGTATCCACAAAGCTGGACTGGGACAATTGCCTCATTTAGCACAGTGAAACATGAAATATATTCTGGTATCAAGCATAGTGCAGAATACCATGGATAATCAACGCATAAATATCGTCAGTTTCATGTCCACATGAGTGATTCTGATAACACAAAAAATGCTTTGGCCAGAAGACAGACATTTTTTTCATGTTTTAGTGGATTTTATAGTCGTGAGTAAATGGCAGTGCATGTCGTTGTATTGATTGTGTATTGATTTGCTCAAGTACTTGTATTGATCCTATGGTGCAGCCTTGTTGTTCACACACTTCACTAATTCACACCTATATGACCAGCCAGTTCAGAGGCTTATTACCCGTGTTTTGTACAAAGAAAACTCTCTGTTGTACTGCTAAATGATTAATTAGCAGTTCACAGCAAGGCAGATTTGGTTGGATAAATTTAATTAATATGCATAATGAAAGTTTATTAAATATGCATATGGAAAAAAAGCAATTAGTATGATCTCATTTGATTATAACGAGAATCATGAGAAATGGTCAGAATAGC
Source organism: Amphiduros pacificus (assembly GCA_949316495.1). Classification (NCBI taxonomy): domain Eukaryota; kingdom Metazoa; phylum Annelida; class Polychaeta; order Phyllodocida; family Hesionidae; genus Amphiduros; species Amphiduros pacificus. The sequence continues at coordinate 22,438,175 of OX439004.1, read as the reverse complement.
ATATGGATTAATGGCTTTAAATGCAAGTTGTTTGGTTGCATTGGTTGAAGTTTTCCACCCATTAGTAGTCAGTGCCAGTGCTCGCAGTCTGCATATGTGGAGGTCCCAGAGGTTGTGCAATAACGTGGCTCAGCAAACTCGCTTCTTCACATCTATTCAACAGCCAAAAAGAAGCATTTTCTCTAGCAGGGAACTCGGGGGGCTCGGACGGTTTCACGACTACTCAGTGTGAAAATAAAATGTGTCATTTTCTCAAGCATGTTATTCAATGAGAGGGTGTTCAAAGAGGAGTTGCGAGTAAGTGCAAAGCAGGGAAACGGGCTTACACAAATGAGTAAAAAAAAAACCACCCACGTGCTGCTTTGGTTTGAGGTTCATCCAGCATCATTAAGAATACCAGAGGAAGCTTCTGATGAATTGAAAGACATCTTTCTTCAGCCAGGGTCCTCTGTGAACGCACCATTAGCATTTCTTGGTATATTGCAACGCCAATCCTCCATCCTTACTGACTCAAAAGACCTGGCATACCAGGTGACCTTTAATCATCTCTAGAACCACATCATTCTTGGCCATCTTGATTATACTCACTATTTTCAAGTGGTGGGATTTAAATGTCAAATGATGTTTGCAGTAGTAAACTGGAAATGTGCTACAAGAGCAACGTAAAATTTATACCCCTGTCACACCAGAACTTTGTGTGCTCCAAGTAAGTTGTGCCTTGAATATTTGGCAAAATTCAGTGATATGGCATGATGTGTCACTGAAAAATGTTTACAAATGTGAAATACTAAAGTTGGTTTAACGCATATATGGGCCTCCCATGGTGCTCTCATAGCACTCTCACTGCATCCTCAGTGTTCCCATATCATTTAGTGAGAAGTTTCCAAGGCACTTTCACGGCATCGACAGTGTAATTGTAGTGAGAACTCAATAGAGACTCAGTACTGGACTCAGTACAGATGGAGAGAACAAGATAGAGCTCCTTCTGCAAAGGAAACAGGGTTGCTTTATGCTGACAGAGCTTGCTTTAAGCTGACGGAGCTTGCTTTATGCTGACGGAGCTTGCTTTATGCTGACGGAGCTTGCTTTATGCTGACGGAGCTTGCTTTACGCTGACGGAGCTTGCTTTACGCTGACGGAGCTTGCTTTACGCTGACAGAGCTTGCTTTATGCTGACGGAGCTTGCTTTATGCTGACGGAGCTTGCTTTATGCTGACGGAGCTTGCTTTATGCTGACGGAGCTTGCTTTATGCTGACGGAGCTTGCTTTACGCTGACGGAGCTTGCTTTACGCTGACGGAGCTTGCTTTACGCTGACGGAGCTTGCTTTATGCTGACGGAGCTTGCTTTACGCTGACGGAGCTTGCTTTACGCTGACGGAGCTTGCTTTATGCTGACGGAGCTTGCTTTATGCTGACGGAGCTTGCTTTATGCTGACGGAGCTTGCTTTACGCTGACGGAGCTTGCTTTACGCTGACGGAGCTTGCTTTACGCTGACGGAGCTTGCTTTATGCTGACGGAGCTTGCTTTACGCTGACGGAGCTTGCTTTACGCTGACGGAGCTTGCTTTATGCTGACGGAGCTTGCTTTATGCTGACGGAGCTTGCTTTATGCTGACGGAGCTTGCTTTATGCTGACGGAGCTTGCTTTATGCTGACGGAGCTTGCTTTACGCTGACGGAGCTTGCTTTATGCTGACGGAGCTTGCTTTATGCTGACGGAGCTCCCTTTACGCTGACAATGCTCCACAATATAAATTATGCAAATAATGGCCATCTTATAAGTTCATTTCAATTATCTTCTGTCACGTAAGAAAAGCTTTATTTCAGTTTTTATCTTTCTCATAGGAAAGGCAATTGTTTTTCTCACCACAAGAATGCTGAATTCAATTAAATTGTCATCAACTACATGAGCAAAAGGAGTTTTATCTTAATTGTATGTCAGCATGAACATAACTATTGAGCGTTTCCGTTTTAAGGACACTATGGTTCCAGTAAAAGTTGCTTGTCAGATTTATTACTATAACTCATGTGAATAGAATATTGTTATAACAGATCAAAACATAGGGAGGAGAAATTGGGTGCTTCTCTTAATGCAGGTATTTTCATATTTTGTGTAATATTATACCAAAAAGACTTTTAAATCATATGATATTAGGTTAAATAATAAACACGGTTTTATGAAGATGTAGAATGAATGTCGGATAGAGATTTTGTAAGTTCACATAATAAAACTGAGAATGAGGTAACTAATAGAGTATATATAAGCGTCACATTGGGTAATGAGCTGCTGAGAACGAGGTAACTAATAGAGTATATATAAGCGTCACATTGGGTAATGAGCTGCTGAGAATGAGGTAACTAATAGAGTATATATAAGCGTCACATTGGGTAATGAGCTGCTGAGAACGAGGTAACTAATAGAGTATATATAAGCGTCACATTGGGTAATGAGCTGCTGTATGTTTGCTACTAAGTCAATATGAGTGAGTCTTTGTCATCTTGTTGATGTTTTGTTCATTAGGCTGGGTTTGTTCTGCCTCATTAGGGTGTTTTGGGCTGCTCCCAGCTTAGAGATTTACAGCCCACCGTCTGACTGAATATGTTAAATCATCACACCATCCTTGCATTTCGAGATGGTTTCATGAGAAGCGAGACAGGTTCGTTTGGCAAGATTGTTGCATAATTGGTCCATACAAACTGGGATTCCTCATCATGGCTTTATTAGAGAGAAAGGTTGCCGCGCAGGCAGATTATTGTTCGGCCAGGGAAACAGCATAATTATATTTCATGCCCATAAAGACGAGTGTCAAGGGATGACACAAATGCTTGGGGAAAAATCCACCTAAATAATTGTTTGATTAGGAGATCCAAATAAAAATCAATTTCTTATTAGACCAAATTGTAAATATGTTTATGAGATGAAGATGATTGAAAGCAGTCTCGTGATATTCATTGCCTTTTTGACTAAAAGGATGTGCATTGAAAAGAGATGGATATATCATTATAATGAGGGAAGACAAGAGGTGATCGGCACAGACGTGGTGGGTAGACCCTTCTGACATACTTGTGACCCTTGATCACAACATATGAAGATTCCACAATTTTTTTCTTGACAGGAAGGAAGTGAGCAAAGCAAAGGATGATGGGAATGTTGATCGTTGTGTCACCTAGCAACCTGATACAGCATCCTGTGCCAACAGTTATAAGAGGTTGGCGAAACAGAAAACACCAGAGCATCTGAACACTTGTGAATGTGAGAAGGATGTTGTGAAGTTTTCATTATTTGATATTACACACCTTTGCAATGCCAGAAAGATCTGCCTATCTGTTTCAGAAGTATCTGGTATGATGTTGCTTCATCATCTTACAAATCAAAGAAGAACCGTATATCTGGTAGAATATACAGGTTTTGAATGAAGTTTTATAAATTATAATCAAAGCAGATATGTTTTGCCATGACCCTATTGTTACACAGTTTCATGACAGGCATGATCAGCTGTACATTAGTCAGCTTTGTAAAGTGTCCATGAACTTTGGTCCACCTGTTTTGCCCATTTCCTACATGCGCTATTCATATTCTGTTTTTGTGTCATTACCCTCAGCCCCTGATGTAATCAGGCTGAGGGTATTGCAGTACTCCTGGCGTGGGTATGTATGTATGTCTGTATGTATGTATGTATGTATGTATGTATGTCTGTAGCGAACATCCTTGTCATCGCGATAACTCAAGAACAAATGATGGCAGCTTCATGAAACTTGACACACATATGCATCTGGTAAAAACCTCGGACGAGTTCGATGGACGGCGACCTTGACCTATTTTTCAAGGTCACAGGAACAATTATGTGAAATCCCAAGAATCACAATAACTCAAGAACGAATAATGGTAGCTTTATGAGATTTGACACACATAAGTATCTGGTGTAGACCTCAGAATTTTTTCTATGAAACATGACCTTCACCCACTTTTCAAGGTCACAGGGACAATTATGTGAAATCATCTTGTCATCGCGATAACTCGAGAACAAATGATGGCAGCTTCATGAAACTTGACACACATATGCATCTGGTGAAAACCTCGGACGAGTTCGATGGACGGCGACCTTGACCTATTTTTCAAGGTCACAGGGACAATTATGTGAAATCCCAAGAATCACAATAACTCAAGAACGAATAATGGTAGCTTTATTAGATTTGACACACATAAGTATCTGGTGAAGACCTCAGAATTTTTTCTATGAAACATGACCTTCACCTACTTTTCAAGGTCACAGGGACAATTATGTGAAATCATCCTTGTCATCGTGATAACTCAAGAACAAATGATGGCAGCTTCATGAAACTTTACACGCATAAGCATCTGGTGAAAACCTCGGACTAGTTCGGTGGACGGCGACCTTGACCTATTTTTCAAGGTCACAGGGACAATTATGTGAAATCCCAAGAATCGCAATAACTCAAGAACGAATGATGGCAGCTTTATGAGATTTGACACACACAAGCATCAAGCATCTGGTGAAGACCTCAGAATTTTTTCTTTGAAACATGACCTTCACCTACTTTTCAAGGTAACAGGGATAATTATGTGAAATCATCCTTGTCATCGTGATAACTCAAGAACAATTGATGGCAGTTTCATGAAACTTTACACGCATAAGCATCTGGTGAAAACCTCGGACTAGTTCGGTGGACGGCGACCTTGACCTATTTTTCAAGGTCACAGGGACAATTATGTGAAATCATCTTGTCATCGCGATAACTCGAGAACAAATTATGGCAGCTTCATGAAACTTGACACACAAATGCATCTGGTGAAAACCTCGAATGAGTTCGATGGATGGCGACCTTGACCTATTTTTCAAGGTCACGGACAATTATGTGAAATCCCAAGAATCGCAATAACTCATGAACGAATGATGGCAGCTTTATGAGATTTGACACACACAAGCATCTGGTGAAGACCTCAGAATTTTTTCTTTGAAACATGACCTTCACCTACTTTTCAGGGTCACAGGGATAATTATGTGAAATCATCCTTGTCATCGTGATAACTCAAGAACAAATGATGGCAGCTTCATGAAACTTTACACGCATAAGCATCTGGTGAAAACCTCGGACTAGTTCGGTGGACGGCGACCTTGACCTATTTTTCAAGGTCACAGGGACAATTATGTGAAATCCCAAGAATCGCAATAACTCAAGAACGAATGATGGCAGCTTTATGAGATTTGACACACACAAGCATCTGGTGAAGACCTCAGACTTCTCTTGATGGAACATGACCTTCACCTGATTTCAAGGTCACAGGGACAATTATGTGAAATCATCCTTGTCATCGTGATAACTTAAGAACAAATGATGGCAGCTTCATGAAAATTGACACACATAAGAATCTGGGAAGACTCCAGATGAGTTTGATGGACGGTGACCTTAACCTGCTTTTCAAGGTCACAGGCCCATATCAATAATTCTAGAGTAAATGATGACAGTTTCATGATACTTGACACACCTAAGCTATCAAAGGAAGTAGATTTTATGGGTTTTATACCCCTGCATCAATTTGCCTTGGTGCAGTGACGTTTTGTTCACAAATATTGTGTGGAGCGAATGTTATGCAATGAGTTACCAGGGCTGAGGGTTGATGCATCTCTGATGCCTATGTTTTTGTTTGATGTTCAAAAAGCTCTCACAAAAGGCTTTAACCTTGGAGGAATGAAAAAGCCATGCTCTAAGGTTAGGAACATGTATCTCACAAGACGAGGCTGCACAGAACATAAAGTGCAGATACAGCACGCAGCTGTCTCTCGGTCCTTTGTCGCAGGTTTTTACCCCAAAGGTAAGTGCTTTAATGTGGTCCAGCTCGTCAGGATGTTGAGATTGTGTGAGATTGCACATCACTTAATACTCTGTGTCTTTCTAATGACAATCAGGCTTGCTTCCCCAGCTATATAATTGCTATTTCGTGATAACTATTTGGCCTTTTCGGTTAGGTTTTATGAAGCAAGCGGCTTTCTGTTTCCGGTGAATAAAACATGCATGTTTTCTACTTTATTTCTTCAGGTAATTTTAGAGTGTCACCTGATCATGATGACATGATCCCATAAAAGGCAGATTCAAATTCGCTTTTATACTCAAACGGTATAGCACAGGTCATTAGAATATCTGAAAGTTGGCGATATCAGGATGTAAAAAGTGGATGCAGTGGATATTCTCTCGGGCCTGCTTTTTTTCCTCGCTTGATTTCCTGCTGAAGGCTTGGTCCCAGTAGTGGTCATGTTTAGCATTCAGCTTTGCCATAATTTTTTTGACATTCGGCATGTTTTTATAGCACCCGTGAAATCTTATGAGTCTTTAAATTCTTAGATCTTAAACTTATGGTTAAATAAAGGTTTTTACACTAACTGGCAGAACAAAATTACATGACCCAAAATAAAAAAAGTTTTTAAATGTTCCTCAATGTAAATTGGAAATGTGTAATTTTCCAGGTTATTTACTGAGATCAACATTTTAAGGCTAGGTTAGGGGAAAGGTTATCTCTTGCAATGATTCACTAGTCAGCCCTGAATATAAAAGTAAAAAGATTAATGAAAAAAAAATGTAATTCTCATGACACATGCCCTCAATATCATAACACAAGTTAATGGATATGGATATCAATTTTAGACTAAATACATATATTTTGTTCTGTTTTATCAATTAATCAGGATTTTTTTTATCAACTGATGAGATTTGAGTTTAAATATATATCTACCAGATATACTCCTTTTCTTTTATATTCAAACACTAACAAACATATATATATATATATATATATATATATATATATATTAAGGGAGTTAAGTTGCAATCATATCTAGTTGATGGTGTTAGACTGCTAATGTCATAATTTCATCACAGATCTGCACTAAATTCCTGAAGCTGCCAGTTTGTTAGAATGAGATATAGTGTATGCTTGCAGTCTATTCCATGTTAAATATTTGATGTCACATATTGCCACTGAAATTATAAAGGCCATAGTAATAACAGTCTCATTTTAAATCTTCATTCATTTCATCATCATAATGTCATAATGCAATTGTTATTTGGGATAATGTAGATACTAGAATTTCTGGTTTTAGATTGACTCTTTGTCACATAATACGTCACGTTAACACATTTTACCTTCATTGTCTGTTGTACAAGACACATATGTAGTATAATTAATAATTGAAAGGCTATGATAATTATTGTGAGGGAAAATATCAATAGTTTGGATAATAGCAGATATACTTGATAGGCAAGTTGTGAGACACTCCCTGTGGATCAGAGGAGGTAGCTGGTTTATACTGTGATAAATATCCTCAACATCCTTTTATAGCTCACATTAATATTACATCTAGTAGAATACAGCCAGCAAAGTGCCATCGTATTATCAATTTTTACTCTCTCAGAACCTGATATCATATTATTGATGAAATGAAAGGGCAACTGTTTTCAAATAGCAGCCATAAATGGATGAATAATTTATCAAGTTGGCATGGCATTAGGTTTTGTTGATATTGAGAGACTAATTAAACTGATGTCCAGCAGATCACCACATCTTCAGAGCTTTAATTTGCCGGCTTAGTGTAAATACCTCTGTTCTTTACTGGAAGTTGTAAAGAGGGTTTGACAACAAGTGTTTTTTAACTTTGTTCATTTTTTCCAGTAATTCATTCAGCCAAAGTGTTTAAATGGAATACATATTTGAATTCTATGCCTATTCATTACACTTCATTGATCTGATTCTGATCTAATTAGTATTGCCTCATGCAATGTTGATTATGCTAGAAGAGCTGCTTTGGGATGTTAAAGTACTTAATGATTAACATCTGATTTGTTTTCAATGCAGTTGTTCCATGTAAACAGATTTTAGCTGAATTAGCCAATGCTTGCTAGGAGAATTAATGACTGCAGAACAGGCATGGCACACCACCATGCCCGGGTGTGGTGACCAGAGCCAGTGAATCTCAGATAGCATGAGCAATCTTGTTTCGGAGTTTTGAACATGGGCCATAATGGGAAAGGCATGTAAGAAAAAGGTGCTATTGATTGTAACAATCAAACTGGAACAATTTTGAGGCAAAACTTTGATTTAAAAATGTGGAAGGAAATAATGTACATTACTGATAAGATTTTTATTTTTTTTAATCTGCTCAGCAAGTTTGCAACATGATTCTGATTTTTGTATCTAATATAAGATTATTTTTTGAAAGAATTAAGTCAAACTGTATAAAGACCTTCGCTTTTCTTTATTTATGGAGAAGTGGTAAGCCTACTTTCTGTAGATAATATCTTATTACTAGATTTATGAGCCAGATGTAGAGCGTTGTGCAGTGGTGGATGGTAAGTGTGGCTCAGGATTTGTTAAAGCCATTCTTGTAGATTAACTTGATTATGTCCTTCACACAACTGTAATCAATAATCAAAACTATAAATGTCAAAAAATTTTACGGATCCGTTACTTGCACTGGAAATCGTACTAGTAATTTTTGTCCTGAGTGCATCGTCATGAAAGTCAACACAATTTGACAACATGAGACAAATCACTTCGGCATAATCTGCAAATTAACGTTGAATTAACAATTGCTCAGTAAAGCACATTGAAACAAATCTCCTTGTTGGAAAGTTACAATCAAATTTTTATCCCACTTTTTATCTGCTCAGCAATGTCAGCTTGGTACAACATGTCACTTTTACATTAAAAAAAAGAGTTATAGATGGTTTTTATAGTTTGACTTAGTATGTTATAGATTGATACTTTATCCAAATTTCATGGAGATATACTTGTATGTCTTTGCTAGGAGCATCCCCATTGTGCTTTTTATTACCACCCTTTTTAGGGAACTTAGAACAACTTTACTGGGTCTTAATGAGAGCTCCAGTAATTTTAAGGACATTTAAGAATGCAACATCCTCTCTCGCTTTAGCAAAGGTATAAAAGCTGAACTGAAGCATCCTTGCTTATGTAATCCGTGCCAAGTTGTTTTAACCACACCGAGTTTTTCAATACCTTTCATCATTAAAGGCAGTACCTTTCTCGGCTCTCTTAAATTAACCATGACAAAATTTTAATCTTCAACACTTCTTTGATCTGATCAGTAATTGAGTTAAAATCCTACTACAGGTTGGATGTTTTTGAAATGACAGTCTTGGGGGAGATTGAACTGATTTATTACTCATGAAGGCCGCCAATATTCGGAGGAAAGTTGCCTAATTTGGTTCATCTTCTTCACATTCATGTCTTTTAATATCATTTAGAACCAGCAAGTTTTATGTGCTCATTATTTCGTGGTATTATTAACTTGAGAACTTTTTACTTGCCAAACTAAGCGTGCCGTTTTTGTGAAAGTTAAGCACAGATCATTACAGTTAAATATTGATGCTTTCTTAATAGTGAAAATCTTGGCAAAAATTTGTCAAATGTTGTTTCTGTAATTAGTATGCAATCTTATTCATCAAAATATGTCTTTCAAATGGCTTGGGCGTTGTCATCTGTTGCATCTGCCTTTATTATATTTCATTATAGCATTAATCACATTATACTCCATTAAAAGTTACGTATGACCTTAATCACATAACTTTTGAAAAAGATGAATACCTTACTATGATAATTATCTCTGATGCTCACATATTTGCTGTAGACAAAGTAAATGACTCTGGGTACTTTCTATTAGTTTATGACAGTTCTTAAAAACCTTTTCATGAGAATGTAATAATTGAAGCTCAGGCAATGTTAGAAACAGTACATATGAATTGCTGGTGTTGGTTTACATTTTGTATTAATATTTGTCGGACTTTTGTCATATATTATTTCTCTCATCAAAACATGGTTTTCACTGTATACTTATTTTGTTTGAAAAAATATTGTGAAAGAAGAGAAGAGCCATACCTGGTCATTAAAGGTGCAGTGTGATTACTGCAGGGAACATTGGAAGGCAAGATCTTGGAGCTGACATTACGTGGCATGCCTTCAGGATATTTTGTGTAATCATAGCAGATCAGGATGGGTAAATATAGGCATTGTATTCACATGTATTAATTCCTAATTATGTGTACATATGTGAAGCTAAACATATGTCACCTGGGGCTAATTACTCTTACATACTGGGAGAGTATTAACCGGGAGTACCGAGTCCATTAAATGTGGATGGTTTCCTCCTCAAGTAACACAGTGTTAGTTGCAGTGATATCTCCAGATCTAGAACCCTGGTGTTATCAAAGTTCACATTTCAAAAGTTACCTGGTCATATGCACATGGCAGACAACACACATCACATTTTAGCAGTTTGAGAATGTTCTTTCTAGCTGTGTAGCCCCCTGAGTGCCCAGGAGACATAAGTGGTGTGGCCAACTTCACAAATCAAAATCATATTAAATCAAAGCATTTCAAGAAATAAGGAGGTTTGATGAGCAGTAAAGAGGCAGAATTTAGTTGTCAGGCAATATGTAATGTACTTGGATTTTAGTAGTTAGGCAACAAAAAGAGGAAAGGTTTTGCTGTCAAGTTATAAAGAGGGGTAAGGTTTTAAGCAGTTGAGCAATAGAGTTGAGAGGGCTATTAGCTGTCAAACTAAAGATGTCTTGATGCTTAAAATAAAGAAGCAGTCAATATTGTCCTTTTTCTGATACCTGTTACAGCATTAAAATTAGGGTTATTAAAATTAGTGTTATTTGCCATATACATTACACAGATCTCAGACATTGTAGATAATATGAGATATATAATTGCTCTATAAGCATGATATATTAGTCTCTGTGTGTGTGGCATATTTTCTCAATGACACGTCTTATATGTTTCTGCTATCAACATATTAGCCACATTAGCTATATTAAGTATACTATATCCCTGTCATTCCTATCACAATGAACGTGATGATCATATAATAGATATTGGATATTGCTCTCTCGTGACACACCTCATGTCATGTCATACTTTACATTCAGCAAAGATAAATACAAAATTGCTTCCATTATATTGATATGTTTGCCAGTGTTGACAGAGGCATCGTCTCCATCACTGAGATAACACTTTGCACTGAGCATATTTTCTAGACATTGCTCAGAGTGCTGGCAGTAATTAGCCTCACAAGCAAGTGCCAAATGTTCATTTTCTGGTATTATCCTGATTTTGTGCCATTCCTTTTCAAGCATTTTTCATGTATGCTAATACAATATGTATATTGACTTGATATATCCTGTGCAACAGCTGTTTGCTTGCAAGCTCTGATGATCGATATTAAACAAAGACCAATGCAGCAAAGTAATATTGGCTGATTATTCCATCTCATTCAGTTCACCACAGATGGAACTGGTATTAGCATTAAAATATATCTGAAAGGTCAATTATTTCACATAACTCTCAGTGGTGTTGAAGTTTATTTAGTCAGTTGTCTCATATTATATCATTATATTACACTATTCCAATATTTTGGAATTAAGAATAAAATCATAATTCAAATATATTAAGAACCAGTTATGTGTACTACATTTGCAGTATTATCATTAGGATGATATCATTTTCTGTATGATCTATCAGTTTTTATAAATACAATAGAATAATGGAAAATTTGAGAATATCTTAAAGGCATTCTTTAAGGGCATATTATGTCAGATTAATCAGTGATTCATTGGTTAAGTCAGCTCATTCTGATTAATATTGTCTTGTTAATTCAGATATGATTATGTTTTATATAATTGCTGACCAATAACATGTTTTCAATCTATAAAATTCTGTAAAAGAAACTTTCTGGTTCAGGAAGATTTGTGTCTGTCATACACATTGTCTTGATATACATATAAATTATTATGTGGAGTTCTATGTCAACATTACTATGTCATTTCTTGGAAACCAAAGCTTAATCTCAGTAAAGCTCTTTATCTCTGTAAGGTTGCACTTTGCGTGAACATACCAATTCAATTTCTGGAGAGAAAATAAAAGTATCTTTCCCATTCCATTGAAATTGGGAGAATAGATCAAGCTATTTGGAAGTTTCTTTGTGTTTGATTGATGTGAGAACCTCACAGAGAGGTGCCAGCCAGTGAAGCAAGAGTCTGTGGCTGAAGTGTGCACTATTTCTCCTCATATGGTAACATAGAAGGTGTGTATAGCTGAGTCCTTGTCTTCTCTTAACAGGCTTCCCAAACATTAACTGACTGCCATTTGTATTCGGCTGCGGTGCCATGGGAAGTAAGTCCTTTCAAATTTTGTTGATAAGTTTCATGTTTCCACAGCTCACTCAAAGCCTTACAAGGAATGGTATTGATTTGAACTTGAATATGGAGTTGCACTTAACATTTGTTCTTGAAATGTTTTTGTAATGGATGATAAGTGAAAGAGATATTGGTAGTTTTGTGTGCGACAAATGAGAGAACGGACAAGGAAGGAAATGTGTGTGAGAGACTGCCAAACGTCCAGCTAATCTCATTAGAGGCTGTGGCTGAGATGTCTGAAAGGCTGCTTAACAAACTCTGTGTCACACTTAGCTGTGCCTGGTGGCCAGACATGGAGAGGTGGGGATGGCTGCGCTCCAACCTTCTCAATGATCCTTGTTCAATTTCCAAAATGTACCTCCACCATAGGAGAGAGGCAGCAAAGACTCAGACAAATTGTGTTCAAATTTGCCAACAAATGGCCCTGTTGGCACCAAATTGTGTCACAAATTTGGCCAACTTGGCCTCTTAGAATATGCTAGATATTGGAATTGGGCAAACATGACCAGGGAAATAGAGGCCAAAATAACGTTAAAAACCTGGAACCAAAGCTGCAGTCAAGACTTTGGTCATTGACAAAAGGAAATGAGATTGTCACATTTGAACCCATTATTGGGAGTGAGAAGGAGGGGCATGGCTTGCAAATTAGATTGTATCTGGGCAAAATCACATAAGGCATCTTCGCAATATGCAAACAAGAACATTCACTACTCTGTCAAATTGAAAATGAATCTTGGGAAATCGACAAATTGTTCACATATTCTGTTTGATTTATGCCTGATTTTCCAGATTTCCAATTGAAATCTTGAAATGATAACAGATGCAAGGAAATGAGAAATGACATTGTTTGAGTCAGTCAATAGTTATATTGCACTTCTGGTTTTCAATAGCATCCATGTGTTATTTGTTATATGATGGATTAACCAAGTTGTTTTTCTCTGACAAAAAGATATCTCCCACACCATGTAAATTTTAATGTTGATACAAATGATTTGTTGTAAAATCACAGCTGCATGTCTCAGATAATGAGAAGCAGTGACTCCCTCATTTGTGTTTTTGTAACAGAAATATTTGGTATGGTTCTTGTCTTGTGAATAAGATTAATGCGAGTTTGTGGATTTTGTATTCTGCTGTCAGATGTTTTTGACTCAATCTTGCCACAAGGACACTTTCTCCCATCATGCCAATTGACCTCTCAACGACCTTGCCTCCATTTTAGACTTGGAGTGCCAAGACCAGCCCTCGCGTCCGGACTGATCAACAAGCCATTACAGGGGACAATCTTCCTGTGACACACTCATCCTTGCCACAGAGGAAGACAAATGTCATCTGACACAGCCTGCTGTATTTCACTCATTTTTGGTGCCATACCCCCAATGCCATTTGGTCCCCACTTTTGACACCCCAAATTACAGGTAGTGGCTTGCCGAATGGAGATGTCTTGTCACTTACTCAGTGGGGATTTTCCTGCCCAGACATAAATATGACATGGCCAGTTCAAGTGTGGCTGGGGAGTTATCCCAGTTGTAAGTGACTAGGAGTAACCAATAAGGCAAATCCCATTGGTGGACATCTTCTGCGGGGGTCCTACTTTGTGTTAAATGAATAAAAGCACTTTACTGTTGTGGATACTCCATTGCAGGTCACAGATTCAAAAAGGTTTGTGCCTATTAGATGATATTCAGTGGAAGTTTTTCATTATAAAATCACCATTTAAATGCATTAATAATCATATGATGCATGAGAAGGACAAACAAAACTCAAAATTCAATTAATTATTCTATCATATTGCATTTACCTAAAAGCAATAAAGTATTTTTCCCAGTTGAAATCACGCACACATCCAATACTACAATATCCTGTGTAACACTATTGTCACAGTATCAACCAATCATTGGCAAGATTTTCCCAGCATGGTCAGATCCCGAGGGCATCTACCTGTCTACGAGAAAATTCACTTAAAACAAGATGGCGGGTCAGTGTGAAACTGGCCAGCATTACACAGGGATACCTTGCCTGTCCTACCTTGTCACAACAGAATTATGTCATCATTTACAAATGGCCTTTTTGGAGATTAGATTCTTTTTATAGAACACCTATTGCCCTAGACATTGAGAAATGGTTTGAAGATGGCAGATATTAAAATACTCAATTGGCAAGATAAATGAACTTATTATCTTTTTGATTAGTTTGGTAGTAACTATTAGTAACTATTACTATTTAGCCACGCTTGCAAGCCAGTTGAGTTTTTTTAATGACTTGTTTCTTGTAATTCTTTTCATACATATTAATTGACGAAAATACAGAAAATACAGAAAAAGAAAATACATTTGACATTGACTAACATTACCAGATATGTCTTTCACTTGACTGATCAGTGAAGTCATATTTGAAATTTATTTTGTGATTGTTATTAAACGATCCTTGGTGCTATTCCAATAACAGAAAACATTTTGAGTGCCTTACATTAAAGATATGTATTTGGTTAAGAAATGAAAAACTTTCATTTTGGCTAAGTAATAGAATAAAAGAGTTTGCTTCACTGTGGGATGGAATGTTATTAAATGTATCCTATGTCAGTGTGTTTCTAAGCCAAATGTCTTCTTGGAGATGCTTTTATCAAATCTGATGCAGTAATGGACGTAGAATCGGGTGTCACTCTATCTAAGAGTTTTTTGACTAATTCACATTGTTCTTTGAGCTATTTATTATCTTACAAAATGTCTTCAGCAGCCAGTCATCCATTTCATGTGACACATTTACTTTTGTGTCGCAGCAATGCAGTGGAAATGCATGAAAAGAACAGAGATGTTTTCTGACTATGCTATGCACCATCCAATCATTAAAGAGTTTCAAAGACAATGTTGAATTTATATTATATTGATATGAGTAGAGAGTTTTAAGAGATGGCATAAAAAAGAAACAATGCCATAGCATAAACAGGTAAAGAAATGCAATATGTGAAGATATTTAAGCCTTGCCAATAGCATTTCTGCTCATCCTCTTATAGAATAACACATAAATGCTGTCTTATATTATTTTATCTCAGTAAATTATGTTGAGACCTGATATTAAAATTTACCTACAAACACAGACTAAATTTTGTTTGCAATTTTATTTTAATCTTTATAGTGTGGAAATTTTCACTCGCAGAGACAGTATTTTTGTTGTCTCTGGGTTGAACAGTGAACTAACCATAAGTATTCTGTTTTCTCATGCATACTTCAGAGACAATGCAGAGACAATGGTAGAGACATTACACAAAGACAGTGGAAGAGACAATATACAGAGACATTGGCAGATACAATACACAGAGATAATACAGAGACAATGGCAGAGACAATACATTAAAACAGTGGAAGAGGCATTATACAGAGACATTGGCAGAAACAATACACAGAGACAATACAGAGACAGTGGCAGAAACAATACAAAGAGACAATGCAGAGACAATACACATGAACAATACAGAGACAGTGGAAGAGACAATACAGAGAGACAATGCAGAGATAATACATAGATACAATACAGAGATAATACATAGATACAATAGAGACGAGACAGAGACAACACAGAGACATTGGAAGATATTTGTTTACTCCATAAATCAAAATCTGAGCATATCCAACCTTTTTATAGTATTCTTTTTTGTTGAGAATTGAGGATGCATGTTGAGGTAGTGGTGGTATTCTGGTAAGGGGAGGAGGTAAGATACAGGCTGTGTCCTTGCTAGGGTATCACACCGGTACGCGATATTATCGAGATACCGGTATACAGACATTGATACGATAACCGGTATTGTCATACTGGTGCTTCGATATATTATTTGTATCGAATTGGGCCCTCATATCATCATAAAAACACAGGTTTTTGCCTCGATATTTTACGCATCGATACGTTTTTGAATCTTTAAAATGTAAATACGAGGACTGAGGGATCCATCATTGCGCAATATACTAATGTTTCATTGGGAATGAACACGTTGTGGCAGCTCTCCAATCTTTTTCGCGCCAAAAATAAGAGCCTCTCCCCGTCACTTCCGGTTTTCGAAATGACGAACTTGTGTTGCGTATGCACATTTAAGCATTGTTAAATTCACATTTTCTCCGATTTGAGCAAGATATACACTTATTAATTGAAGGCGGACTACTGTTGACACGTCGTAGAATATTTCTGTGCATATTTTAATCCAAAGATATGAAATATATCGCCATTGGGAGAGCTTGTACCCGGACAGTTTTCATGCCGATAAAGTCTTCTACTTTGGTCCAGTAATATCGATATGTATCGATATGTATCGAATATTGATAAATCCAACGATGTGATGCCCTAGTCCTTGCTGATGTCCATGTTGAGGTAAGGGGAGGAGGTAAGATGCAGGCTGTGTGTGTCCTTGCTGATGTCCATGTTGAGGTAGTGGTGGTATTTTAGTGAGGGGAGGAGGTAAGATACAGGCTGTGTCCTTGCTGATGTCCATGTTGAGGTAGTGGTGGTATTTTAGTGAGGGGAGGAGATGAGATACAGGCTGTGTGTGTCCTTGCTGATGTCCATGTTGAGGTAGAGGTGGTATTTTAGTGAGGGGAGGAGATGAGATACAGGCTGTGTGTGTCCTTGCTGATGTCCATGTTGAGGTAGTGGTGGTATTTTAGTGAGGGGAGGAGATGAGATACAGGCTGTGTGTGTCCTTGCTGATGTCCATGTTGAGGTAGTGGTGGTATTTTAGTGAGGGGAGGAGATGAGATACAGGCTGT
The DNA here is from genome assembly GCA_949316495.1 of Amphiduros pacificus. Lineage (NCBI taxonomy): Eukaryota > Metazoa > Annelida > Polychaeta > Phyllodocida > Hesionidae > Amphiduros > Amphiduros pacificus. The sequence continues at coordinate 22,421,193 of OX439004.1, read as the reverse complement.
GTGTGTCCTTGCTGATGTCCATGTTGAGGTAGTGGTGGTATTTTAGTGAGGGGAGGAGATGAGATACAGGCTGTGTGTGTCCTTGCTGATGTCCATGTTGAGGTAGTGGTGGTATTTTAGTGAGGGGAGGAGATGAGATACAGGCTGTGTGTGTCCTTGCTGATGTCCATGTTGAGGTAGTGGTGGTATTTTAGTGAGGGGAGGAGATGAGATACAGGCTGTGTGTGTCCTTGCTGATGTCCATGTTGAGGTAGTGGTGGTATTTTAGTGAGGGGAGGAGATGAGATACAGGCTGTGTGTGTCCTTGCTGATGTCCATGTTGAGGTAGTGGTGGTATTTTAGTGAGGGGAGGAGATGAGATACAGGCTGTGTGTGTCCTTGCTGATGTCCATGTTGAGGTAGTGGTGGTATTTTAGTGAGGGGAGGAGATGAGATACAGGCTGTGTGTGTCCTTGCTGATGTCCATGTTGAGGTAGAGGTGGTATTTTAGTGAGGGGGAGGTAAGATGCAGGCTGTGTGTGTCCTTGCTGATGTCCATGTTGAGGTAGTGGTGGTATTTTAGTGAGGGGAGGAGATGAGATACAGGCTGTGTGTGTCCTTGCTGATGTCCATGTTGAGGTAGTGGTGGTATTTTAGTGAGGGGAGGAGATGAGATACAGGCTGTGTGTGTCCTTGCTGATGTCCATGTTGAGGTAGAGGTGGTATTTTAGTGAGGGGGAGGTAAGATGCAGGCTGTGTGTGTCCTTGCTGATGTCCATGTTGAGGTAGTGGTGGTATTTTAGTGAGGGGGAGGTAAGATGCAGGCTGTGTGTGTCCTTGCTGATGTCCATGTTGAGGTAGAGGTGGTATTTTAGTGAGGGGGAGGTAAGATGCAGGCTGTGTGTGTCCTTGCTGATGTCCATGTTGAGGTAGTGGTGGTATTTTAGTGAGGGGGAGGTAAGATGCAGGCTGTGTGTGTCCTTGCTGATGTCCATGTTGAGGTAGAGGTGGTATTTTAGTGAGGGGAGGAGATGAGATACAGGCTGTGTGTGTCCTTGCTGATGTCCATGCGTGTCATGCCGGGACAATGAGCATCTCTGCCCCAGTGCTACTATTAGTATCAACATCACATAGTGAGCAGATCAAATCAGCAGAAAGAATCACACGAGAATTAGATAACTTGCAGTGAATTTTGTTTCTTGCATCAACAGGTGGTTGAAGTCAAGCAGCATACATCAGTATGTCTCACGCATACATCTGCCATGCTGACTAAAAGTTGTCTGCCCGCCCCACCGTCTCCTCCTAATTAAACTTAAATGATGGCTGCTCTGTAATGCCACAGCATTCCTCCTCACTCTCATCCCACGGGAACTTGCAGTTTTGTTTTGTATTCCTCTCGCCTATACTGCAGGTGTATAGACGTCACAAATGGATCCCGTTCTGAGTTTTGTCGCTTCCTCCCAATCTGGATGAGCAGCCATTAAGGCATTGGCTTGGCACGTCAATCTCGCGGGAGTGCTTCTGCTCCATCGCCGAGATTTTGGAGTTTCTGCCACCTTGTCAGATGGTGATGGGATTTTTGTTAGTCACCACTAAATGGAGACTTCAAGGTACGCAGCTGACAGTGGTGGGAATTTGTGAATTAGACATCTCACTACTTGAATCTGACAGCGCAGGAGACTCGGATGGCAGATACAAGAATTGTAATAATTATGATTTGCAATCTGCAACACATTGTTATATTGTAAGCAGTTATGCTTTGTCATAGGCTGTTATCATAAATGTCTTTTCAGATGATGAAGAGATGGCATCAATGTAGCTTGCAAACTTATTTGTGTGACAACAGTAAAGTTTTAACAATCCTTTCTTTTATATGCAGTGCTTTGAAACATTGTGACAAATTTACTAGAACTTTTTCATTTATATCAGATCATACTTTGTGCCGTACCAGGAACCAGAATTATTTTCTGTGTTGACGGGACAAATTTGTCATCACTTTTTCTCCGCCTAAAATATGTACTAATAATCTTTTGAAAATGTCACCCACTGTGAACAAAGATCTCTCTTGGGCATGTATGTGTCACCGTGGGTGGGTTTGCCCTGCATTTTTCATGCATTTCCTCTTACGCAGCTTATGGAAATCGCAGATCCAGAAGATAAGCGAAGAACAGTGAAAACAGAAAAGAAACAGATATGCATCTAACGATAGTAATGGGACACACAATTGTGGGCAACAGAATAAAGCCAGCACCATGTTCATCCTGGTATTTGTCAGAATCTGTTCATGGCTCCCTCTGGGAAGCGACATGAAATAATTACATCCAGGTCCTCCAAGCTTGTCACACACACTTTACTTTGAGACTTTGCTGTCGTTTGCAGCAGGTGTACCGCTGGGACACAATAGTGTGTAATGGTTGGTGGTGAGGATTAACCTAGATCCACAGTTAATCCTCGTGGGCACACACAGAATTTGTCCTTTTCTGCTCACTGAAAACCTCCCATTACAAACCCTGTGTAGCTCGTGAGATGTATGTGAGATGTCCGACATCTTTAGCTCAAACAAAGATGTGCACATGCAGATATAAATTACTCATAAATTATCCAGAATATAGTACCATACATGGTGATGTAAGTTATATCTGACATATACAGCCCAGGTTATGGTGCCATACACGGTGATGTAAGTTATATCTGACATAAACAGCCCAGGTTATGGTGTCATACACGGTGATGTAAGTTATATCTGACATATACAGCCCAGGTTATGGTGTCATACACGGTGATGTAAGTTATATCTGACATATACAGCCCAGGTTATGGTGTCATACACGGTGATGTAAGTTATATCTGACATATACAGCCCAGGTTATGGTGCCATACACGGTGATGTAAGTTATATCTGACATATACAGCCCAGGTTATGGTGCCATACATGGTGATGTAAGTTATATGGTGCCATACATGGTGATGTAAGTTATATCTGACATATACAGCCCAGGTTATGGTGCCATACATGTTGATGTAAGTTATGTCTGACATATACAGCCCAGATTATGGTGCCATACATGGTGATGTAAGTTATATCTGACATATACAGCCCAAGTTATGGTGCCTTACATGGTGATGAAAGTTGGTGATATATACAGCCCAGGTTATGGTGCCATACATGGTGATGTAAGTTATATCTGACATATACAGCCCAGGTTATGGTGCCATACATGGTGATGTAAGTTATATCTGACATATACAGCCCAGGTTATGGTGCCATACATGGTGATGTAAGTTATATGGTGCCATACATGGTGATGTAAGTTATATCTGACATATACAGCCCAAGTTATGGTGCCTTATGCCTCAGTCACATTTGCGCCGATTTCAGTAAAGATGCCCGGCCGATGGGTATTTTTTGCAAAATCGGCAGGCAGTTCAGATTGCCGTGCGGGCACCGGGAGATCATCGGCCACAATTGGGCATCTTTAAGACGTCGGGCGGGTCATCGGGAACTTTTATCTTGAACATAAAAGTTGCCGGCGTTTCCCCGATGTATTATCAACAAATATCATCTTAAAGTACACAGTAGGGTCCCGGCAGTGTCCCGCAGGCACATCGGTAGATTATCTTACAGCTGCCGGTGGCATCGTGCGGTGAAAATAGGATTTTTTTTATTTCATGTGTTCACAGGTCATCGTCAGAAGATCCACCGGGCTCCCTCCGATATCACATAGACGTCTTAAGGATATCCTACAGACGTCTGTCAATGATCAAGACGTCTTTAGGATGTCTTTCAGACGTCTGTCAAATGATCTAGACGTCTTTAAGATATCCTGCAGACGTCTGTGCCATTCAGTCTTGCACGTGCCGTGCGGTGCCCTTCAATAATGTGACCACAGCTACGGCATATCTCAGATTGTGGCTGATAAACTCCCCGGCGCCCGGCAGATTGTGAAGTCGGCCGATTGTTACTTCCCGGCCGGCGCACGGTGCAAATGTGACTGAGGCATTACATGGTGATGTAAGTTGGTGATACAGCCCACTGAGCCCAATTTGTTGGTACCTCAACTAGCTGTGCAAATTAAACAGTTAATCAAACCATATCTGGTGTTAAAGTTGAGTTGTGCTAAGCATTGAGGTCTGTTCCATTTACATTGTCAGCCCAGGGTGTGAGCAGAGATGTTGTTTTATGACTGCCATAAAGCTATGGTGAGATTTAGGATTGTTCTTGTGAGCCATAAATTAGGCTGTGCATTACATAATGTCACATCAAAGGTGACAGACCGATAGGCTTGTTGTCTGTGACTTAGGGGGCCATCATACATGTTTCCTGCTCTGTAGTCTATAACTTAAGGGGCCATCAAGCATGGGTCGTTATCATGCAATTCTGGATAGATTTGTCACACTATAACTTTATTTTTGAATGAAGCTGGTGGTTAGGTTACAAATTGATACTGTAACTGGAGATAGACTAACCCAAATAGAATGGCATAAACATCTGAAAATAACAATAGCAGAAAACATTACTCATCTATTATACAAACTCTGGTGCTTTTCTGTAACCTATTTTTGCTGTTTGGTACATAGTTTTGCAATATAATCGTTGATATTTATAATGGTCATGTCTGGTTTGCTGTCATACTGAATGTCCATGTCACCTTTCAGGCAGACAAATTCCTTAATGCACTTTAGTCATAAGATATGCGGGAAGCATGCTACACATTGTGGTACCACATATTTACGCTCCTCTGTCTTGTTTTGCCTGTATGTGCCAGGGTTGTCCATAAAGCATAGCCAAGAAATATCAACAATTTTTTTGAGAATGTTTAATCATGTTCTTTCCATCCTTGAAAAAAAGCTTTGTAAAGTCTAAAACTTGAAGAAAAAACTTTTCTTAAAAATCTCTTCATATATATTTTGATATCTCCAAGATCCCAAGGAATATAAATCATATTCAAAGAGAGTATATCTTGTATATCTTTGTAATATTTTGCGCAGGTATGTTGTTGTAAAGGGATCTTGTAATACATATTTCAATCTTTATATGGGAGAGTCACGAAGACTAGCCACAGTACTAAGCTTAAAAGCAATTTTATTATGAGCTCTTGATAAGATACCAGATGATGTCATAAGAGATGGTAGTGTTATGTAGACTGTCAATTAGACCCTGTACATGTGGCATAATAGATTGCATACCAAACAGACAAGATGTTCCACTAGAAGCAGGTGATGTTACAGGATGTGCTTTCACTGCAGTGATTATTCAATGGGAGTAATGATAAATTATGGGACAGGTGTTAGCCTAGACATGAAGTTTAATCACATTCTGTTCTTTGCCTGATTTCTCCACCTGTTTCCATGGTATTCTCCAAATATTATGTCATCAGCGGCTGTATCCACTATTATGCTGCATGCCTCCACTGCCCACACTTCAGCTCAGATGATTATAAATGCCACGATAGACCACATTCCATCTGAGATCTTTATGTCACCACTGCCCACACTCCAGCTCAGATTATGAATGCCACGATAGACCACACACTCCATCTGAGATCTTTATGTCACCACTGCCCACACTCCAGCTCAGATTATGAATGCCAAGATAGACCACACACTCCATCTGAGATCTTTATGTCACCACTGCCCACACTCCAGCTCAGATTATGAATGCCAAGATAGACCACACACTCCATCTGAGATCTTTATGTCACCACTGCCCACACTCCAGCTCAGATTATGAATGCCAAGATAGACCACACACTCCATCTGAGATCTTTATGTCACCATTGCCCACACTCCAGCTCAGATTATGAATGCCAAGATAGACCACACACTCCATCTGAGATATTTATGTCACCACTGCCCACACTCCAGCTCAGATTATGAATGCCAAGATAGACCACACACTCCATCTGAGATCTTTATGTCACCACTGCCCACACTCCAGCTCAGATTATGAATGCCAAGATAGACCACACACTCCATCTGAGATCTTTATGTCACCACTGCCCACACTCCAGCTCAGATTATGAATGCCAAGATAGACCACACACTCCATCTGAGATCTTTATGCCACCATTATTTAGAACTCATTTCAGTCAGTGTTCTTTCACCAGTTATCAAATGTTTTGGTTTGGGTCATTATTTTTTTATGATTATGCACCCTCATTCACTCTTCGGAAAGCATAGAGCATTGAGTCCTGGTGACAAACTGTTATCGGACCTGATATGGCATTTATAAACAGTGCTGAAAGTTAATAATTAAAGTTGTGTATTTCACTGTCTATATCACCTGTCCTCCCAAACTTCCTCAGTACTGCATTCTGCCACTGTCTGTTCCACCCACCCTCCCTTCCTCAGTACTGCATTCTGCCACTGTCTGTTCCACCCACCCTCCCTATATAAAAACACCAACATTTATAGAGTTGCTTTTCCTGATGATGATTACAATGAGCTGACAGAGTGACAACCTGTGCCATTATTACTGAGGTGACCATCTGCCTTGCTGCACAGCTGCGGCTACATTGAGACCTTTGTTTGAACTGTATAATCCAAAAATGTCACCACAAAGGGAATTTTATTAAAAAATGTCATTGAATAAATATTTTTCATTCCATAATTAGATTTGATCATGTTTTACGCCAAGTCTTGCATTCTTTACGTTGCTGCTTTATTATTGGATGTTTTTTAAAGGTATCAAAAATAGCTTGCAAAATAAAACTTGGACAGTTTTATGTCAGGATAAAAATGTTTTATTTTTGAGTATTTAATGCTTCATTATGACATAATACCGCAGGATACTGCCTGAAGGGTGTTGCCTCTGGGATATAAGAATATGTACACAAATCATTAAATCATGAAACCAGGTCAAATGTGACCCTCATATTTTGTCTGTGGGAAATGCATTTAAGTAAGGCGCAGACTAACCTATATGAGCTCCAGATTTAAATGAATGATATGAAGCAATGCATGTTGATGGTCTTTATAAAATGAATTGGATTATGGTTTTACCTGTATCAGATATATAATAAAATATAATCCAGGGTCTTTTTAACTTTGATTTCATGTGCCCTGGGGGTTCCTGTGCCTGGGTTCCAGGGCTGGGTTTCAGGGACAAGTCTGCCTGGGTTTATGTGACTGTTGCCTGTCCTGGGTCATTATGTGATCCTGAGTTCAAGCTTTTATGTCCACACTGGTCAATGCCAGGAACTGGACACTCGTGACTCTTCATGTCCAAATTGAAACTATAAGTCTATCATGGAAGTATGTCACAAAGTTTATCCAAAAGATACCGAAAATCCTGTTGAAATGATTTTAGCACACTATGTAGCTGTTACAACGTCATTACTGATTAAAAGTTGGAAGTTTGTGAAGTGTAGCTCAAGGCATAGAAAAAGTGTTGTTTGATGTTTTGTTGCCTACCTTATTTAACTGAGGTCAAAAGTCTACCACTGCAGGTTGTAAAGTAATAGTAAATTCCTGTAAACCACAAAATCACCGCTTCCAAGGTCGTTTCTCCCAAGCCAGAGGTCATGAAGTGAATATAAACTCTCATGGGATCAACAGGTAATGACATCATAATCCACGACATCGCTCATCCTGTCTGCCCTTGCTGTGATTGGCTCAATTTGAGGTGTGATGGGGCATAGGTAGTGAGAATCACACCTCGCTTCTCCAGCGTCTCAGCAGTAATAAGACCTCAAGAGCTTCGTATTCACCTTTTGTATGTTGTTATGAGTCTGGGGGAATATCTGCCTGTATTGCCAATCTGAATATTATATATCAAATAGGACAAGTGAAAATGCTTTGGAATGGAAGTTGATCTGCTCTATCCAGGGCAGAGGGGATGGGAAGGAATATCCTGAGGAGGGGGGGGAGCAACCAGCCTGTGTCAGCAACAGGGACAACGTCTGGCATCAGAGTGGGCGTAGTCGTGTATTTTTAAATAAAAAGTAACGGGGAGTAAAGTTGTGGCAATAGTGTGCGTATTTGTGGAGGAGAGGTGCTGATGCAAGGATGGAGGGATGCTGACGAAGCCTGGCCAGCTCAATAACTGGCCACCAATACAAATCTACACAATGACCTCGGTGGGACTCGTGTGATAAAACCGACTTGGTTGGGGATCACCGACGTCAAGATACCACCAACTTTATTTATGTAGGGGCTTGGAGAGGGGGATCAAAAGGCTATCCGAGTGTGCCTCACTAGCCACACAACCCTTTTCTCTTCATGAGGAGATTTTCAGGTCTGGCCCAAGCTTCTTAAATGGAAATTTACGGTTTCAAGCTTCATTGCTTGAATACAGTTATCCTGGTTTGAGAACACATCATTTTTTTGTGGCGAATAGAAAGAAGTGACCTATCATTACGAGTTCCTATTGGTTGTGCCCAATCAGGCAGCGAGTTTGTCTGCCTCAGTAATCACAGCCCACAGACGTGCAACATGTCCAAGCCTAACAACCCTTCTCAATATTTTGACCGGGTGAAATCACAAGGCACAATCAATGGGGGTGGGCACAATTTGGCGCCAGTGACAGCGGTCGGGTCGGCATCATTGCCATGCAGACCATGAAAGCTCTGATTGGCCCCGTCAAGCGCATATGTTGTCCACAATCCATTATCTGTGTTTAATCATTAAAGTTTTGTGTTGTTGTGTACACAGGGCTATTGCAGTGGTCTGTAGGGAAGGGATTGAGCGCACTCTCATCAAGACTGACCTGAATGCAATGCTACAGAATGCCACATACATCTCCCCTTGCAGCCGGCATTAATGCAAATCCTCTCTCTACACAAGCATGGCCAGAGCCCTCCTCTCTCGAGCGCAAAACATTCAAACTAGAAGATAACTTTGTACTGCTTGAAAAGACTCAGATCTATATACAGGAAGTGCCATTGAATTTAGAATATTTCTTATATTTCCAAAATTGTATTTTAATCACTAATGCAAATTGTGATTTGCTTCAATATGTAGTGACATAATTAGAATGAAATGAACCTTTCTAAATCAATTAGTGAAGAAATCAAGATGGATGACAGGCTGCTTTTTGCATAATGCACTGATTGCTTTGCATTCAGCAGAGCAAAACTTAATGGTCTAAATACTGTGTTAATTGAAGCAGTGACCCAATGGGGCTATCAATATTTGTTATAGTCTCTTGGCAAACTTTTATCCTGAATCTTGTTTTCAATTAAAAACTTTGAAGGTTTGGTTTGCCTGTCGCAGGAAATGCTCAAGTTGGATGTCATGCAAAACAGACAACTTTTAAGAAGGAGGCAATTTCTTGAAAATCTTCTATTTGAATTTCGTGGAAATGATAGATCATTTTACAGGCATTTATTTATAGACATTTTAAAAAACACAAACTAAGTGATATTGTGGTTTACAATTACTAAGTCAGACTATCTTTGCAGAGAGTAAATGGAGAATGTGATGCATGATGTTCACAAGTGTGAGTAATTGTCATCTGGTATTTTATAGTGGTTTGGGGAAAGCATGGTTTAATCCTTGCTAATCCGTGCTTGTTGATTCAGTATTATCCCCTGATTAGGCCACTTAATGATGAATACAACTTGTGCCATTATTGCCAAATAATAACAGCGTTTAGTGTAATTCGGTTAGATCGGCCGTATTCATCAGACAACAATGCCCTGCCAGACACGGCCATGTTGATCTGCTGCCATAGAAATGAGTGCTCACTTTGTGACATTTCCATCTGACAAGATTACACGTGGCTTCCCCAACATTCAGAGCAGATATTCTAAGGCCTCCTCTGCAGGCCTGGGGATCAGGCTGCACTCCTCTCCTCACTCAAAATCCTGGGGTTTGTCATGTTTAAGGCCCAGAATTTATGGAAGGATTGCAACATTTGATATGTAGCACAGATTATGTTTGCCATGTTAAGTGGGTAATCCTACATTTAATGCTTTGTTATATGTGTTTAGCCGTTTGGAATGCAAGCTTCCTGAGGTAATTCTCTACTAACCAAAGGCTTCACTTCAGCCACTTTTTTTTAGTTTGATTTGCTTCATTAAAATCATTTACAAATAGATTTGGCAACTTTTTATAAGATGCCTTTTTTGTTTTGATAGGATCTTTCGTGAGTAAATTCCTCAAGTTATCTTAATGTGCACACATGCATATGAATTCAAATGACACGTCATTTTCTAGCCCATAAAAGCATTGTCTTTTTACCAGCTGCTATCAAATAACAGACTTTCAAAAATATGAATAATATTGTCATTCTTTTCTTTTAACTGCTACATGTATATCAATGCACAAACCATGCTTGACTTTATTGACTAAGCCTGAAGTAACCCTAAAAAAGGCCTGAAACTTATCATTAAATTTCTCAAACTCATTGACATCATTGATTTTAATGGATATTATGCCAAACATTAACATTACTTTAGAAGTCATGAATCAACTATACAACCTTTCATACTTTTAGGATGTATTAGGATTTATATTTTTGCAAATTGCTCCAATACATGTATCAGTGTGTGTGTGTGTGTGTGTGTGTGTGTGTGTGTGTATTGGAGGTTGATTTGACACAATACTGCTGAGCACAACTAACCTGATATTACAGAAGACCAAGGCACTATTAACAACCATGTAGTAAAAATGCTACCAAAGACGATATCTGTCACAAGTAAATGTAAATCTTGATGGGATATTAAAAGTGGGCAACTCTGTGCTCTGCCTCCATTTGGCAGACTCTGGCATGGCCCCCTGGTGGCCATTGAGAAGTTTATACCATTTGTTGTCCTCATTATATGCATATAGATTCAAGACTAAGCACAAGCTCCACAACAGCCATCAACATATAAATGAAGCAAGAAGCAAATTGCAGGTATCTGGATGTTTAGATTGGGGAGGTGTTAAGATGAGCAGGGATGGCTGGCCAGGATGGGTTGGGATAAGAGGTGTGAAGCCGTGGCAGCCAAAGTGTCCGTGAGCTGTGGAAGCCTACAGGATGCCTCCCCCTCTAATATAAAAGCTGTTACCACATCACCCTTTGTATGCACTAACTGCCTCATCTCATCCCAGTTCACACCACAAAATAGCAACATATACCAAAAAAGAACATGTCTGCTCATTTCTAGTCGTCGAATATGCAGAAGTTTGATTGTTAATCACATCATTAATGGTTGAGATTGATTCAAGTGTTTGATTAAGAGCAAATGGCAGTGTAGAGATGTCAGAGGGAGATAATCTTACAAATGTTGCCGAGGGCTGGTGAGACATAACCACGTCAGCTTACCCGCTCCCAACTAAATGTCCTGTCATTGCTAAAATGAGCAAAAATGCGAGTATCAAATAGCTTAATCAACAGCTGACGGCCTCGACAGACACAAAATCAGCAGGTTTGTACAGGATCAATAGGGGTATTGGGTGGAGGCTAGGCACAACTGTTTGTGAAGTAAAGTCCTCTGTTGATGATCATTTTTGTCCACTGGCAACAGCTGCCGGGATGGTTCCTTGTATAAAGTGTTCAACAAAATATCAATGCAACCCATGGTGACATCTGATGGCATCGGCCAGAGTGGTATCGAAAATATGTCATACGATAAACAATCCCTAATATGTCTGTCAAACCGCAATGAGTGTGGAATGAATATTGATGACCATGTCAAAATCTTGGGATGACACTAACATATTGACTGTAATTAGGCAATTTGCTGGAGACTGATTTTCTAAACGATATTTGTATTAATGAAGCAAATTATTTATGGCTTACCCAATTTGAATTGTCGGTGGGGTTAGAAGAGAGGCCAGTGGCCGCTGAATATAGATGGGAAATATAACCCCCAACCTAATTTAAGCAGGACACAAATTTATTAAGAGGATCATCCTTCTTCAGAGAACTAACATAGCAAGTTTGCAAGAGGCCTCGGGACGCGGCTAGGAATATATTGTAAGTCTGACATTTATTGTCCTCTGAAGTTAGATGAAAAAAAAATGGTAATGAGATGGCCGTTGTTGTCCTAGCTTTGATCATAACATGTAGAATTTGTCCGAAAAGTTTCTCTTGAATTCTGAATAAGGTGTTTACTTCAAAATAAAATTAACATTCACAGAAGTGGTATGTGAAGATAAAAAAAACATCAAAGTTCTCATCTTTATTTTGTGGTAAAGCAGGAATGTGAAAATCAAGAAAAAAGTACATGGATGAAACAAAAATTCTTTCATTTGTGGATGAACCAATTTTGTCCATGTCAATTTTCCTGCTTTCGAATCCTGCCAATTTCAATGTTGAATGAGCAACAGTAATCGACAAACAAAAAGAAGGCCCAGTGATGTAGAAAAAGAGGGATCCTACTTTGATGTGGAATGCACAATGCCAGACACGGACCTTGACTGGCTTTGGCAGACCACATGGCAAGATCTCATATGCAGATTTTAAGCTTTTCAACCAATGACCAGTAGTCAAATTTTTTGTTGGTATTATGGTGATTTGGTTAATGCAAGCGAGTGGTTGCATTTGATGAGAAAGTAATGTGTGGTGTTTCACTGTAAGAGTGAGCCTGGAATGTGGATGTCCTACGTGTAGGGTCTCTGTATTGATTATACTGTCCTTGTTCTGGAGTCTTCATCTTTGTCATTGAAATTGCTTGGCTATCCACTTGAAGCCTCAATGAGCTCTGTTTCTTTATCTCATATTACTTGTCTCCATCAAAAAGTTGCTAATATAGCAGTGTATGCATGAGACATTTATCACTTAGTTCTGTGTTTGTCTCGGCAAATCACAAAAGAACTTTTGTAAACAAGAAGCGAGCAAAGTTTCATGTGCAGGCACAAGCAGAAAATCTCGTATCAAATGACATGATTGAAATGAAGGCATGGGATAAGTTGAAAGTGTAGTGGAGGCCTAAAGAAAGAGGAGAAGTGTGTCTGGATTGTTTACACAAATCAAACTATTGGACTAATATGTCACATAACTCTTGAGTATTGGATTTTGAGAAAAACAATCGTCCATCATGTATTTCACACCAACAATCAAACAGACCATCCACTCTTAAAAGAAAACTGGATACAAGAATCCATTGTTTGCACGTGACTATTTAAAGCTTTGGGTATATCATAGAGAAAGTATCTATATTTTCTCTATGGGTATATTCAGTAGAATGGATACATCTTGCTAGGTTCAGAAAGTATGAATCAAAGCTTTGGTGTCAAGTTTCCATACAGTGTGGGAGATAGGCATCCTCTGTTAACACAGCAAACGGTATCAAGATATCGTGTCAAGTGTTCTCATGATAAATAGAACAAAAGATACTGTAAATGGTACAAGGATCTTGTTGTGAGTTGGTCGCATTGTAAATGATACAAGGATCTTGTTGTGAGTTGGTCGCATTGTAAATGATACAAGGATCTTGTTGTGAGTTGGTCGCATTGTAAATGACACAAGGGTCTTGTTGTGAGTTGGAGACACTGTAAATGATACAAGGATCTTGTTGTGAGTTGGTCGCATTGTAAATGATACAAGGATCTTGTTGTGAGTTGGAGACACTATAAATGATACAAGGATCTTGTTGTGAGTTGGTCGCATTGTAAATGATACAAGGATCTTGTTGTGAGTTGGTCGCATTGTAAATGATACAAGGATCTTGTTGTGAGTTGGTCGCATTGTAAATGACACAAGGATCTTGTTGTGAGTTGGAGACACTGTAAATTATACAAATGATACAAGGATCTTGTGTGGAGTTTCTGACAGAGTGAATTGGACAGGGATCATTTGTGAAGTTCTACACACAGTGCATTGGACAGGGATCTTGTGTGGAGTTTATCACACAGTAAATGGGACAGGGATCTTGTGTGGAGTTTTCACACAGTAAATAGCACAGGGATCTTGTGTGGAGTTTTCACACAGTAAATGGCACAGTGATCTTGTGTGGAGTTTTCACACAGTAAATGGAACAGGGATCTTGTGTGGAGTTTTCAAACAGTAAATGGCACAGGGAATTTTGTGTGAAGTGTTCCACACAGTAAATGGCACAGGGATCTTGTATGGAGTTTTTTTACACAGTAAATGGGTCAGGGATCTTGTGGCGAGTCTTTATGCAGTCTGTCTGCCGGGGCACTATGACAGGTTAGGTGAGAAGGGATTGGTCTCTTTCAAGTAGAAGTAAGATATGATGGAGATGTAGATTGTCATGGACTCCCTGGGTAGCCCTGCACCACTGCACCAATATACTCTATGTAGAGATCTCATTTGTCACAAACTCCGGTAGTGGCTTCTTCACTGCTTTATCAAGCCAAACTTTGGGACATTGGACTTAACTGCTTGGCCGATGTGTATCGACCTTCTCATATTTCAATCAAGCATTCAGCAGTGTCCTGGCTGCAGTATGCTTTGACCAGTCGGTAGCAGATCATTTGATTGGTTTCGAACGGGTTTAGGTATGTATTAAGTTGGCTCGAGCATAAAGTAATAGTTTGGTTCTCTGGAATTGCTATGTGACCTTGTATATATTTATACACTGCATATTGGCAAATGTGATCTGAGAAAAGTTTTCGCCAATGACAAGAGATGGAGGATCAAAAGTGTGTGAGCATATTCTGAGAAAATAACATATCTGTACCAACACTGAATGAGGTTTGTTACCCTTTGGAAAAAAATGCAGGCGCGTCTAGGGAATAGTGGGAACCTAACAGCTGAGGCAGCCACTAATGTTGTCCGCTTGTTCCACTGTATAACAGGCCATTTAGGCGTCAGGTGTTGGGATCCGGCAGAAATGCTACATTTCAGTTCCAGGAATGGAGTGCGTTTGTAAAGGAAAGTGAGGTATTATGTAAGGCATATATGTCTATGAGCTCATGTGATGGGAAACGCTTTGTGGGAAGTTTGCCAGAAGATATGAGAAACTTTTACAAGAAGGATTACAGCAGCAGAGATGGGAAATGTAGCATATGATTTCAGCTGCAACAGAAACTTGTAAGATTGATCCAGAAATCATTGTTGGAGCAGCCGTTTGGACACGAGAGATATTTTTCTCAAGGCAGACAGGAATTTCACTGTTCCAGAACTGGTGGATCCACAGAATTTCTCTCAAATTACAATGCAAATCTTAAATCTTCTTTTGAATAGTTAGTGTCTATAACATTTTATATGGAATGAGTCTACATATAATATTTTGTTTGAAGTGGAGTTATTAATTACCTTTGATATGAAATGGTATTTAATATGATATAATGTATTATATTATAGTATATATATTTTCATAGTTTATCTAAAGTTAGTTTAAAATAATGCAGGCAGAAAATTATTATTTCAACCGATTCTCCCACATGAAAGGAATGTTTCATATGATAGACCCTTCAAGCTGTCAACAACAACATCATTTCTTGTGGGAGGCCATTCACAACAGTTCCGAATCGCAGAGATAGCATTTCAGTGGGTAAATGAGGATAATGGGAAAACTTGTGTGATGTCTTTTATTAAGCTTTAGCACCAGGGGAAATCATTGAGATCTGATCAAGTTGGAGTTTATAAATGTGGAAACTGAAGAATTCTAGCAAAATTCTGAATAAAATGAAACTATAATATGCAGACACCAAAGAAGATTTTTCATTTAATTAGGGATTTTAACTTTCGAGTAAATTGGCCATAAGCCTACCTTGAGCATGTATAGGAAAACCCTGCTTTTATTTGACAGTAATCATGTGTATTGGCCCTTTGATTTACATTTACATTTGTGAACATTCATCACCTTAAAATTTCTCTTATATTTGATTGAAAATATTGAGATTCTTTAAAAAGAGGCTTCCCTCGCGGTGTAAGAATCATTTGAAGTGTGACTGGAGCCGTGCTGAGACCGTTTCTGGCCAGTGCGGCAGGGAGGAGAGCTATTTTACAGAGGACTGACTGTGGAATATGCCCAGTTGGTCTTATATTGGCCACTGGGGATGGCTCACAGATCAACAAGATTCTGCCATAGTAAGGCTAGATATTGCACTTCTCACTAGATACTAGCACACACATATATGTCATGCTGCACCCAGCCTCAATGTGGATATGTGGACATGGACGGCCTCCTTAAACACATGTAAAGGGGCCGAGGCATTCATCCAGGGGCTCCCCATAACATACAGAACCTGACCGAATAAAGAGAACGCTTGGAATGGAAAAACATGTGCTTACACCTAGGAATATACATGGGCATAAATGGGAATCCAGTCATCTCTTCTGGGATGATTTTCTGCTCCTTGTCCATAAAGATTTACATAACTTCTGCAAGACTGTGTATAACCATGTGGAACTGCAAACATCTATGTTTTTCCCTTCTTTCACTGCCTTTGTTTGATTCAGGGAAAAGAAAGTCAATAAATCATTAATGATAAGATAGATTGAAAGCTTTGAGCCTTTGTGTAGGTTGACCCCAGGTTGTGATCAGACATATGATCTCAGCTTGAGAATGCTTGCACAATATCATTCATATATATAGTCATATCTATAGTCATACCTCATGTAACATATTCCATTAAATTGTCATATAGTGTACTGTGCACTTCATTTATCACATTGACTAGCATTATGGAGACATAATTTGTCAATGCAATATGTCATTCAGCACTTGTTTGTCACTGAATGTTGGATCAGAGTCTCCGCTAGGACTGTTCAACCGCCTGTAGTAAAGGTCTCTATCCATTCCTTGCTGTCACAACTGTCTTCTTCCCATAATGCATTGTCATAGCTTATTGTTGGGCTTTATGATTTATTCAGGTTGCTCAGAAAACCCAAAATGTGTAGTGGGAGATGGGGGAGGAATTATGAGGAATATGGAGGTAAAGCAGAAATAAACCGTCTCCACTGACCACGTTCACTTGTTCTATTAGAACTCATAGAAGTTTGATTCCAAGTTTTATGGGATCCCTTGAATTAGTTATGAACATGTCAGATGAAGAGACCGGTGATGTCAGGGGATATGGCTGCAAGTGTAACGTGTGGGACCCCCAGGAAACATGGACTCATGTTGGGAGCTCACCACAACAGATTTGTCATCATTGCTTACAACATTACCGTGGTAACCCCGCCTGTCATAAAGCACAATTTGCCCTGCCATGCCTCTACCAAGACGAGTCTGGCCTGTATCACAACTGCCCGCAAACACCCCATTTGGTCAAATTTGTTCATTTTGTAGGTTTTATGAAGCCTGTCAGGAGAGGACATTTAATAGAGAATGTATGTCTCCTTGATGAAGACGCACTATTCCTGAAGACTTTCTCTTCCCACACAAACTGGGCACACGGTCGTAACTCCACATAGTGGATGCTTAAATACCACGGCTACATTACCCATCCTCATTAACTCCCAGCTCACAATGATAAAAATGGCAGTTAACACCACCAACATGGTTGTCAGGGCTTAGAGGGCACAATAAATGGATTGAAAACGGTGCCTTGGAGAGTGTTTGCGTGGATGGCAGTGTGAACTCTAGTGCTCACACAGGGCATATGGTCATTAAATAGCTCTGGTTATGAAGCTGACTGGTCATACTAGGATGAGGCATGCGAGGACAGTTTCTTTGCTCATTTGTCAGACTCCCTGACCTGTTATGGGTCTATTATGCACTGCAGCCAGTACTCTTAGGTCCAAGACCTTCCATCAAACTCTAGTTCAAGTTTTACAAATGCAATGATGTCTTTGCAAACTACCCTCTTATGGCAGATACAACATATGGCAATTCTTATATATATATATATATATCATAGAAAGAAAAAAAATCATATGAGGAGAATTTTTCACTATTAAAAGAATGTTATTTGATATGCACATCCATATCATGTGAATGATAATTTCTTTAGATGTAGAAATGACGTATTAAAGGGATATTTCAGGTGCATTCCTGTTTTTCATCTTGTGTTTTGTTAAAGTTGAGTTAATTCCAGTAAAGTCTTGCCACTGTCTCCTGCTTTGGAGTACAGTAATGCAGATCAAGTGTTTTTCTATAAGGGGACAATATCCTGGTGGGGAAAAAAAGAGAAAAAAAGCAATATTTTTACACTAGATGTCTTTGAGGTGATTTGTTGCCTGTGAAGTTGAAGCAATGAAATTTGACACTAATGAGGAAGAATGTGCCTTTGACGATGAGTCTTTGAGTGAGGTAGCTGCGATCACCACAATCCACCAGGATCACTGCCAGCTTTGCTGGTCTCAAAGCTGCTGAGGGTTGTAAGATGCTACACAAATCAGCCAATCAGATCAACTATAACAAAGCGATGAGCCAATCAGATCAGATGTTACAAAGTGATTCAATATCATGGCAACATCCCTCATGATCTTGTCTGCTCATGAGCCTAGGGCGAAAATCTCCCCAGGGATACTTGCTTAATCCTACTAACTTTACTGTTCCAGACATGTGATCCTTTTTATCAATTATCTGGCATAGAACCCTCCCCAATCCAAGTCTTTTGTGGTAGCCACATGGGTATTGTAGCCTTTTTATAGCATGGATAACCCATGGTGAAACAGATGGCCAATCTTCAGAGACAGTCATCTTTAGCCATGAATTTGTATTATGGTGTAATAACACGAGAATAATACTGACATTTGTCATCATTAATCCAACATAAGCAATAGATGGAAAAGGCATGATATGCATCTCAAAAAGATATATAACACTGGCAGAAGTCAAATAAACTTCAAACTGTGGTAAAATGTTCAATTTTTATGTCATATTCCATGTTTCCCTGTGCAGTTTTCAAAAATATTCAAAATTAATAGCAATACTGTGAAATTTAAAGAAAATGCAGATGTTTTTACACAGCAGCACCTGCATACAGCAGATACCGATCTGTATAAGATATGGTTTTTATCGAACTGTATGCCAGATATTTTGTTAATGTTTCTCAGCATGTGAAGTACAGTGCAAAATGCTTATCAGTAATATGAGGATATTGGTTTCATTTGCGGGGATATTTGAAGGTGCACATCAGATGAGAAACAAGTTATCGCTGATATTACATGATGGTATCTTGAGGCAGAAAAGCAAGCGGGCTTTGACAGGGGTTGTTGACAGAGGAAACACTGCCAATGACATGAGGGTTCAGTCAATATTAAGGTACAAATATGGCCGAGACTTTACCACAGTGCTGATATCTTTGGTCTGTGAGTTAGGCTATAGTTTTACATGCAGGGACATGGTGTAGCAATGGCTCAGACAGGCTTAACAAGGCTGATGTTTTAGAAGTCGCTTTGTCTGCTGATGGATAATATGAATAAAGGAATTGATAGGATTGATGTTGTGAGCCTTGACTCGGATGCTGAAATACACTACAACTTAACCAAGTCAGAATCACATAATCTTACCATTTAACCTTTATCTCACGTCATATATGTGAGTTTTATAAATGCTGCATGTATGATACATAAGTTGGATGAATATGTAAATGGTTTATTTATTCTTGCAGGTGCTGAGTGAACCGTTTATGTTGGATCATCTCCTGTAACCTGTGCCAAACTAGCAGGTAAGTCCCATGAGCTAATAAAACATGAATGCCAGGGAAACTCAGTCTGATAAAGCTTTTGTACACCAAATAGAATCACTAATAGAAATAGGAACGCAGAAATCTAGCAAAGACAACTTTGAACTCCTCTGTAAAAGCAGGATTGATTGATTTAGATCATTGAGAAACAGTAGTTATTGATTGAGTATATTGATTATTTAATGACCTTGTAGGCTTGCAAGGGGCAGACATTGACTTGGCACATAATATTGGAGAAAGGGGTTCACAGGTTTTGTGAGAAGATAACTAAGGCAGAAAGTTTTCATTCATCAACAACATAGCATTTGGGTTAGGAAGGGTTAATTTGGCTGATGGAATAATGAGCTCATTTTGACCTCCAACAGTGAAGAACTATGGTATGATGCACTAGAACATGCAAGCCACTCCAATTTGGCCATTTATTTTTTTCTTTCTTATTTGTTTCTTCTTTCATTGACCAACAACTTGACCTTTTTGTGTGACACGTAACTTGACCTTTTACCATGACATGATATTCTGCCCAAATAGAATGACAATCTGCCAGTCGAGATGAGCAATTGAACTTAAGTTGATCCCTTTATCTGTATCAAATTACATATCCTGGGATAAAAACTAACTTAGTGATTCTAGAATATCTTGTGGACCAGACAGGCATGGAAGCCAATTTGGTAGTTGGATAAAAGCAGGTAGAACCACTCTGGGCAAGATCGACTGGCATGTAATGGGTATTACATTTGGTAAGGAAAGCATTTATTTGTAGATAGTTTTACACTCCCATCTGAAGCCTTATGAAACACAATACAAATTGTTGTGAGAAGGTTGAGACATATTGTGCCGACCCAGGATGATAAGTTTTGACATCCCATTCCAACCTTAGAGTCCTACAAGCTACTAACTTATATATCATAGACTGAATATGCTCAGGAATTTATATGTTTTATATATGAGTGTGACTGTACTGTTGTGCTTGAGCTTGCAGGCAGGATTCATTCATTACCACTTAGGGAAACTTAGGTGATGTATTGGGATGATATGGGTATGTCATCAATTCTCCTGTGACCTTAGCTTGCGGCAGAGGTCATGTTCTGTCTCGCCTGGGCCCAGTCAAGACACTCACAACTTGTATTGACACTGAGGATACCTTGTGCATGCCAACTGGTCCCCTATGACTGACACTGCATCTCATGGACGGGTACCCATCTGCTGTCCCTCATGTCGTACGGTCTTAACTTGGTGCGCACACATATCGACCGCAGGTTTGAAGATCTGCCATTTTATTCTTTCCCTTTTTTGTGCAATTTAATTTTAGGCTATACTTCTGAATAAACTTTAAGTCTAAGATTAGATCAAATGTTACAGTCAAGAATACAGTCTTGAATTGACAATTATAAGGGGCAAAATGCCCATGACAGTCAGAGGATGGATGAGTGTAGTATGTCTAAGTCGCATCTGAAGACTGCGAGGAATAGCCCTATTTCCACCTCGGATTAACCACATCGGGCGCGATCAAAATCTATCCGAAAAACATCCCGTCTTCAGAGTCTTCCACATACCAGCACAAGTTTGGAACAAACTTTCTTGATTTTTTTGTGGAGATTGTGAGAGCTTGTTTACACTTGAGGGATCTATTGCAGCACTAAAGCATGCTGGGAATATACAGGTGGCAGCACAGGCAACGTAATGCGTCACTCTAATTGAGTTGATGACAAAAACCGTGAAAAATGTCATTCAAGAAACTTCAGAACTTGCATGGTCTCTTGGGATTGCAGGTGATGCAATGGTGGAGGATTTCACTATGGGTTTTGCGTAATGTGATACACTGCAGTGAAATCTAGTTGGCATCAGAGAGATGCTTTCTGTTTAAAATTAAATCAGAATGTAGTAAATGATTTCAGCACTAACTAATGACAGCTGATTTATTTTAGGTTTGATCTTGATGTTCTTATTGCCATAAAAATGTACATATCCAAAGAATAATACTTCAAGTGGACATACGCATGCTTAATCTATTCATGCAGATCAGGATTTCATCTTCCAGATGTGTTTTTATTTAGTATTTAAACAAACTTGATTGCAGAATGTCATCTGCTAAACATTGTATACTTGAATTGAATGGAAAATGATCATTCTCTGATATATTTCATTTGGATTTTGTGGAATAAAAAGCTTCATATTCAGGAACAGGAAACAAGAAGATAAATCATATCGTATAGTGGTGTTTGTTCACTGTAAATAGTCTGGCCCATAAAGTATTTAGAAAGCCCTGTGCTGCCAGTCAGCACGGAGTTCAGATGTGATGCTGATAGAAGATGAGGGAGGGCGACACATCGGTGGTCATCAGCATCCCGCAGGAGGAGGCTGGGAGGCTGCCACTAATCCTAGGGCTTACACCACAAGAATCATCCCACTTCATCGCTGATAGATACGACTTAGGCCCGGCCAGCCAGGTCATTGTGCACCGCCACCGCTCTTAAAACCCAAGGTGACTGGCCTCAAAGCTCAAAAGACTCCTCCCCTTTTAAAGATCAGTGCTTTTAAGCTTTTAAGGTGTTAGGAATTTTGTTGTTTTCGTGTGTTCAGCACCAGAGACAACTGTGACGGGGACAAAGTGTTTGCGGTGTTCTCTCGAGAGTGTTTTCTGGTATATTTATGTTAAAATTTGCAGGCATGAAAGATTAAGTCACAATCTTTGAATCTCAAAAAGTTAATGCATGAGCACTGATGTCAGGTCTGTGTAGTCATATTGCTGATTTACTCATGAAATTTTGCAAGTATCAGAATTCCTGTACGGAATAATTTGTTTTTGATGAATTCCTTCTCCTCAGTTACAGTATCATGTATCATTTATCCTGATACATTTGTATCACACACAAATCCAAACGCACCTGTTTATTTGAATGTGTACACATTTTCAATAGCTTTACATTCGTGACAAACTCATCTAGCAATTAGCAGATCTGATTTCCTATAGAAACAGGCACATAGATGTCTACCTGCATGCCCCCCCCCCAAGTGGGGAGGATGAAAAAAGTGAACGTTTAGTGACGTGCAAGATTACAGATGTTGAGAAAATGGCTTGAGGCAGGAGGAGAGGTGTAGTAGGTACGCAGGCTCTACACGCAGGCTCCACACGCAGGCTCCTTACAGGCAAACTTAACAAGCAAAACATCTCTGCACGTTCTAATCAAATTATTTCAGGAAGCGTGATTGATCACTTTGGTCTTTAAACACATTTTGCACCGAATGCAGGAGTTGTTATTACGAGGCTAAGTTAGTTATTAGCTGGGTTTCAGGAGGGTAGCCTGGAATAAGGCCTGTGTGGTGATAAAGGGAAGTAGGCTAGGTGTGCACGCGATGCACAGGTCTTTGTAGCATGCCAGGGCAGATTTCCTCACAACTTCAAAGCCGAGCTTTCCCACCACTGCAGATTACTGGGCTAATGACCAACACAACAACTTATACTCAGTACACACAAACCTGCAATTCCTGAATCTATAGGAATTTGAGGATTTATTGACTAAAAGTAAGTTGGCTACTTAGCAAGGTAAAGAAAGCCGACACTGCCCTGCAGTAAGGTAGGTTATCTTTGATTTAGAGAGCTTTTTATATTTACTGCTATCTTGAAGTCATTTGCTAACTGAAGTATAGGTCATGAAGCAAGTGTAACTGCTACCATCATTCAACACCCTGTCATCTTGCGATATAACCAAGTTGCCTTTGTGCACTTTGGAGGTCATGTGACCACGGCAAAAGGAGCAGGTTCCATGCCAAGGCATTGTAAATAACATAGGTCCATTGTGCAGCAGACATTTCTGGTTATTACTCTGTGATTATGTGAGAATTTACAAGGTTATGGCAAGAGATGTTTCTGTTGGAGTGCATACTTGCTGCAGGGCATGATTCACAACCTGTCATGGTGCCACCTCCCTCCACAAGTGAAATTGAAGGTCACAAGTTCAAGGCCACCCTCATTTTAGACATTGGTGTTGTGTTCTCAGAACAAAATGGCATTATTGATTCAGACCCATTTATAATCTGCATTTAATTGATGACAATTATAAAGATGACAAGCTGCTAAATGGCATGATAATTACACAGGCAGAGGTAAATAACATAACAGACTGGCGGGAAGCTTGCAATCATGCCTTCCAATAGCCTTTCATTCATGTAGACCTATTTCTGACAAAATTCTGAATTTTGTCTGACAAAATTATTCAGAACTAATTAAGAAATTTTCCCACAGAGAGAGCTTCTCTTTAAGAATATTCATCTTTGAAAATTTCTAAGTAATTAAAGTCAGTATAAATGTCATATTCTGAAAGGATTCTCATTTTAACTGGATAATCCTTATTAAATTTATGGAGAGGATTTAGCCTTTTTGCCACTTTTCCCATCACTGTCCAGTATAGAACTTTATTCTAAAAGCACAAATAGAATTCACTTTCTGCAGAACCATTTAGGAAAGAAATAGATTAGGATGTGAGGTCATATTAACAAAAGTGAGCTATCCACTGTGGGATCTAAGGAAACAAAACAATCTCCATAATAGTAGATAATTTACACATTGCACCATGCAAAGTGGTGCGTTTGTCATGTGCAGGTTTTAGGTCACATATTTACAGAGCTGGACGGTAATCTGCTGCATAAGGTACGGTGATTCTCTCAGATGATTGGCCCATCCCAGCAGAGCATGTGTCAGCATTCAAATTTTGACACAGCACCTCAATTATTGCCTGGTGCCCAATGCCATTTTTCACACAGAAACCTATTTGGATTGTGTCGGCACCCAGACTGTACATATTCAATCACATGAGCTTGGTGCATCTGCCGCATTCTTTGGTTTTGATGACCAAGTATTCAAATGGTCTGGGCTCTGGTATAACATACAAGGCTCATGCAAGACTATGGTAATGTGGATATTAAGATTTAATTTCATAACAATATCCAAACAGGACAGTTTTACAGATTTAATGACTTCAAGGATACAGTCTTAGTGCAGCTCTATAATGAAAGCTATTTCCTCCTAATTTTTCATTGAAATGGGATTTGGGATTTAAGAATTTGTATACTCGAGAAAAATTTAATTAGTTTTAAATGACAACAGCGATAAACTTAGAATTAAGTTCTACAAACACAATTGAAGATGGAAATAATTACATTGATTTGATTGAAAAATATGCACGCATGATTTAATAGCAGCTTTGAATGACATAGCAAATTCAAAGTATGATAATTCCAAAAGAAACTTCAGCTCGCAATGACAAATGTGAGACACAAGCAAACAGATCTTCTGTGAAGCCTTAATTTCAATTAATCAAACTATGTGAAAGAATTGATTATTGTATTTGATACTAATGAAATTAGACTTCCCAGATTGAACCATAGCCATATCCAAAAGGAGAATCTATCCCAGGATTCCATGCTTCCCAGGAAATGGAATCGATGATGAATTGTGGGTAGTGTAGAACTGGAACTGGATTTATTATGATGTCATTGCATTGTTGGGCAACTAGTC
The DNA here is from genome assembly GCA_949316495.1 of Amphiduros pacificus. NCBI lineage: Eukaryota > Metazoa > Annelida > Polychaeta > Phyllodocida > Hesionidae > Amphiduros > Amphiduros pacificus. The sequence goes on along the minus strand of OX439004.1, from coordinate 22,396,223 downwards.
TTGCCTAACATTATAACTCAGTTATGTCTGAAGACATCCACTATCCCATATCTTATAACTACAGAAATGAGACTTCTTGCATGGAGTCTGAAAGATTAAGTAGTATTTGATTTTTTTCTGGCATAAAATGATTTTGTTAGCAATACTGAAAGTCCATTGTTAATGATACAATACTTTTAAGTTGAATCCCATAAGAAAGGATGAAAAGGTTGTAATTCAAGAACAATATATTACATTATGAAAGACGTACTAACTCTTAGACAATGTTATTCAGAAATGCTCTTTAATAAGATACATGAGTGCAAATGAAAGAATTCCATACATAATGATAGCAGTTAATATTAATCTGGATAATCTGTTGCTTAACACAGGAAGATAAGTTCTGTAAAATGGGCCATGTCCATTCTTCCACATTTGTTGTAAGTGCGATTTTACCTCAGGAATTAGTTGAGTTGCTTTCCAATATTTCGGGTACATTCTCCACATCAATAGCTCAGTCAGACATTTCCCCTAAATGTCATTTAGTTATGGAGAAAAAGACAGATTTTCTAACAAATAGATAAGTTGTGTTTCGTGTCATCCATCTGTGTGAATGCAGAGGGACAGGTGGGCAGAAAATTTGTCCGGATATATGGATCAAAACACAAATGGTGCTTGGCATGATATTAAGTTTGTTGATGGCCATAGATTGGTGGAAGTAAAGAGATCAGTTTGTTGATGGATCAAGGTGTAAATGGTTTGTGTCTGAGGTGGGTGTGTGGGGGTTACAGATGGCTGCATTAACTCACTAGTCTGGGCTCTCCTGCTCTCATCACACTGATTGACATGCTGCTCATCCACAAAAACAAACTCTACCTCATTAAGCAAGCATTTCTTGAACCATCAGGAATTAATGCTGATTCTCGGGAGCCACTAAAAATGGAAATGACCAGCCAAGAAAAATTTGGTCTCATGACAACGATTTTCCTCCCTAAACTTTGAGAGTATGTTTTGAGATTGTGTCAGAATTACTATCTTAAAATGTTTTTTTAGGAATAACCATAAAATACATTGCACTATTTTCCTGCCAGAATCTCTTGCTTATATTTTAGGACATTCAACTGAACCTTTGGTTTTATATCAGTGTAGATATCTCAGTAAATTTGAACATTATTCAAAGCCAGAAGTATAATCCAAAATGTTTGATAACATCTTAAGCTATGTTAGTAAACATAACTAAAATTGAACTTATAAACATTCACACCTTCCCAGTTTTCTATGCAGCCCATAGATTTGTTTAGTATTTCATTCAATAATGTACATTATCAAACAACATATATATTCCATCTGAAACAAGTGGTGATTTTAAAATAATCAAGCTTACACTGAATTGTTAATTAAAACGACAGGCAATCAAAACAAAATCAAAAGCCAAGTGTCAGCTATCTTTAATTATTTTGAAATTTCAACAGAATCCAACAAGCTCAGCCTGAAAATTTCTGGTACTTGTTCCACTACATACTTGATCACACACTATGATTTGCTTTTCAGCATTTCCAATCTTAATGCAAAGGACAATCAATTGACAGAATATTCTAAAGATGGCTGCCAAAACTGTTGACACGGAGCGATAATACCATGACACTCCATAGACTTACAGCTGATAAGCTGAACCCTTAAACATTCAGCCCCAAAAGCAAAAGAAGTGCGAGCAAAAATAATTTTCCACCAACACCTCGTCATCTGGAAATTCCCACTCATTTATTCTTCTGACCAATTAACCATTTTGACATATATACAAAAGCCAATAACTATATGACAAATTTATTGGCTTTCAATACAGCACAACAAGTGCATACTTTCCCTTCTTTCTGTCACCTCCAGCCAAAGGTTTTTTACGTGATATCCTTGAGGCAACTTATATGAAGCAAAACCTAGACAACAGTGTTGCAAATTTCAATATGGCAGACAACATCTTTGTTGTCTTTGTCGTCTTTTGGACCTGAAGTTCTGCACGGAATGGGACATCCAGCATTCTAATAGTCATGTATTTAACTTTTAATCAAAATGAGGGAAAATTTAGTAGCTGTATAGATATGTCCCATTGCAAGATGAGACTTGTTACTTTCTATCTTCCTACAATAGACAAAGCACAGATTCAGTGTTCATACTTTTTTGTTTGCAAAGTATCATATATTTACACACTAATTTCAACATCATTCACATCTTCTCTGTATTCTATGCAGCAGCCCACAAATGAGTTTAATATTACACCAGTAATGTATCTTTATAAGTATAAAACAATGAAGTTATTCCATTAAAAAAGAAGGTCTTTGGAACAAGACCCAAGACATTATGAAATTCCATCTCATTCAGTCTCTGCCACTTCTGATTTACAAAATGCAGCAATGTCTTCTACACAGGGTAGGGCATCTAGCTATCTCTGACTGCCATTTAATCTTTATTATGTTTGGGTTAAAAAGGTAGGAGTTGACACTTCACATATCTCAAATCAAAAAGGAAGTAATGATGGGCTGCGATGTCATCTCGGGGATTAAGATTTTTATCAGGTTAGATATGTTGGCTTTTTATATGATGAATAATATTTCTCCTTGTCGTGATAAAGATATTTTGGTTATAAATTGACCACAGAGGTTCCCTTAGATGTGCAGCTCTTGTGTGCTACCACAGGAGCAGCGGAGAATTTTGTGTCCCTATCGGTTGACAGGGCTTAAATTCTGTATTGGCTGAGAGCACAGTTGCTGTCATTGTAAATGTCACACAGAGCTCTGCACTGAAAAAAGACACCTTTCTCCAACAGCATTTTGAGGATAACATTAGACATCTAGGAATGTTTAATTTAAATCAGTATTGTATTTCTGGCAGTGAATATCTGATTATGTTTGTCTGACATGTTGTTCATATCAGTAGATTGCTTATCAAATAATTAAATTTCATTTTCAGCATGTAAAATTTTAAAAAGGGTTTGTTTACAATGCAGAATGGGAATGTGTGGTAGTAAACAACCTGATGGAATACACCAGACACAGTGGATGGGGTAGATAAAACAGCAAGGACGGCTGACAGTAACTACTCGAAAATGGCACCTGGGTCATCCCAACATGGCAGTCATGATGGCAATCATCTCAAGGTCACACCAATGTCAGCAGGTCAAGTCAAGGTGATGAGCGCCCCAGGCTTACCTGTTGACATGGCAACCTGCTGTGTGACAAAACAGATGCTATAATTTCTCCATAGGCTTTAAAGGGCTTCCAGTTTATTCTTTTGCAGACAAAGGTCATTGGATGATTGTATTTGTTTCCTTTTCTCTCATCCTATTGTCAATAATATATTTAGAAATAGAAAACTATGTGAGGGAAACATGTGTGTAAAATAATTTGCCACACGCATATATATTTATATATACTCTCCTTCAGAACAATTGAAGGTCCTTTCTCCTATTTCAATCTCATCACAACACCTTGTATTTGATGACCTTGTGTTACCCTGAAGGTCATTATGGGAAAGTTCACTATGAATGAGGGCAGACTGTGTATCTGCGGAGTGCTTTATCTGCACATTGCCAGACTGTTTGCTGTCCTCTTATTGTACGTCTAATGTAATATGGATACAGTCTGTCACACGGCTGAACCACAACCCAAGATATGGGGCTGCCAAACATGAAACTTTGCTCTCTAATATCACTGTGTAATATATCATGCATAAAATGCCAGAGCCAGCAATCTGAGAAGATAATAAGCATATACACAGCCACTGACAACCTGCAGTACAGCATTAAAGACACAAGAGAATCTCAGGGATTTAGTGTCTGAGTTGATTAGAACATGTTCACTAGATTAACCTTTATTATCCATCAGACGTCTTGGTCTGGGCACCAATTAAGCTGTGTGCTAACCTCACACACAGATTCATTTTGTCTGTGTCACATAATTAACACAGGAGCACGGTTTAGACATCTGCTCTCCTCACTTAATCAAGCATGTGATTAACCTCTCATATCATTAAAAATAAGAAACAAACAGATTTATTGAGATATTGCCCCTGAAAGTGTCACTGATAAATATAGACATTGAGATTCTGGTTATTGTCAAGATTATATATATGGAAGTATCAATTATGCTGATTGCTGATGATATGTTGTCACCAGTATTCCATGTCTCTAAATCTGTGACACTTAAATGCCACCAATAATTTAGGTCACTTTCCTGCCCTCACCAACCAAGGTCACTTTCACATCCCCACTAACCAAGGTCACTTTCACATCCCCACTAACCAAGGTCACTTTCATATCCCCACTAACCAAGGTCACTTTCATGTTCCCACTAACCAAGGTCACTTTCACGTCCCCGCTAATCTAGGTCACTTCCATGTTCCCACTAATCTAGGTCACTTTCATACCACCACTAATTGAGGTCACTTCCACGCCACCACTAACCAAGGTCACTTTTATGCCCCCACCGATCTAGGTCACTTTCATGCCACCACTAGATTATGTCATATTCATAGCACCACTAATCTAGGTCATTTATGTGCAACTACTGGGCCAGGGCATCGACGAGGGGCAATACTTTAATAGTTAAGCTGAACCAAGGAGTGGCATATTAATCCAGGATGTTGATCTGCAGTGAGAGTATTATTCTGAGCACCAGTAAGGTTAGGTCTTGTGAAGTCAGATTCCAAGCTGTCACCACCCTCCCGCCTGAGCTACATCTGTCACATATGCTTCTCTGTGCAGCCTTGCTTTGAGATATTGGTTTGATGACCATCTCGTCCATGCCTCAAGTGCCCAGAGTATTGCTGGAGTAGTCATGTGACCTGCTCGTAGCCATGGCAACAACAACAAGTGTCTCAGATGATAGATGACCAGTATGGAAACCATCTCTGGTGTAGGGACCTCCAGATCGGCAAGATATTTGTCATATCAAATATTGTCTGATCTTTGAGGATGAGTGATGATGGAAAAACTACAGAGAAAATCTGTTAGGATATTATTGTCAATTTGTCATACCTCAAAGTCAATACAAAGATTCTGATATTCAAAAACCAAAATTGAGCATCTGTCACCGCTTGTTGCAGTTTATGGTGATGATAATCTTGTGAACTGCTATCAGATTGATATAAATCTTCATTTGTTTGAATGTCAATATATGAGATAGATATATCTTGACATGGTCCATTGTTAAGCTTTGACAAGCAGCCAGAAACCAAAAGTTTTCTTTGACTTTATGCATCTCACAGTGTGATGGTAAGGTCTACAGGTGGTCCCCAAAGCAATAACTCCAGATTAATCAAAGACAAGCAGGCAGAGAAAACATGGCGTTATTGTCTTGTGTGACGTCTCATATGGACCTCCGCAGGATACAGAAAATATCACTGACTCAAGATGAAATTACCGCATTCAAGATTAGATCCATGTTAAACAACATAAAACCAAATGCAGGTATTTGGTTTATAAGTATAAAATGGGCTATAGTTCTATATGCTTTTATGATATTTAACTTGATTATTGCAATAATTCTTGAATATTCCAATAGTAGGTGTGAATTTTGACAGCAAAATGTGGAGGTTAGAATTGAGTGGCAGATGATATGAGAGCACCTAACCCCAGGTGAATGCAGAATGGATTTGAGACACCAGGAAGAAATAAGATGAGTTTCCTCTAAAAGCTTTAGGTGACTTAAGCGTAAGAGGATTTCTCAGAAGTTTATTGAAAGCCAAGGTCATGGCAGACAAAATGCATTTTGTATCATTGAAAACGAAAAGATATTTTAAGACAGATATTCAGAAATTTGCTTGAAGTTTGCTTGGATTTCATTAACATATGTTGGTATGATGTGAAAGTAAAAAAAAACCCAAAAAACAGAAATGTGTATGTTTCAATGGTAAAGTGGCAAAAGTTTCGTTTTTGCTCTTGTTGCCAGCATCTGTGTGCTTGGTTTGTCAATGTGGCTGGTAGCATTCATATGGATGTAGCAGCAGATACATCTACCAATATCACATTTGTCAGTTTTGTATGGTGGCATTTGTGAGGATGTGCTGTCATTATCTGTATGTCCACATACCTCTCTGTATTCTGTTAATATTTACCTCCATTCACTATTCACATGATGCAATGTAGAGTTCTGTCTGCAAAGTCAAGGCTCCCCAACAAAACATTACCAGCCCAAAATACCAATTTATTCCTTTTCAAATGTTACATTTGATGACTTTATCCTCATATATTTTCCCCCTGCCAAAGTTTTGCGGGGGACATAAAAACAGGCACCGTATGTATGTTTACGTACCCATTCATTGAAACTACTTATGGACTCCCAAAAATACAGGGATTTTTTTAATGACTTTAAATGACTTTCAGAATAACTTTAAAATATTTTGACTATCATCAAAATTTTGTAATCTTTAAATGAGTTTCAGAATACCTTTTCATTAATAAGATGAGGCTGCTATCATAAATTAGGAAGCCTGGTTTGCCCACACTGTATATTGAGCAGAAAGAGGACCCCCCCCCCCCACAACTCTCAGCTTGTTACAATTACATAATCATGTTGATCACGTTTTCTGATTACACAAGTATCTTGTTATCCAGAGTCTAATACTGTTACTTACCCCCTCTACACCATCACTTCAACTGGCTTTCTGACTCTGAAGCCTTTACCTTAATTAATGTCTACATTTGTTTTCTCAGCTTTGGTTTGCCAAAATTCATGTGAACAGTGGAAGGAGCCACCTCCAGGGTCTATCATAAACAAACATAATTACACCTTTACATTTGTCAGAATAATAAGGGTACACCTACATACATTTGTGTGTATATATATATATATATATATATATATATATATATATATATATATATATATATATATATATATATATATATATATATATATATATATATATATATATATATATATACATAATTACACCCTTACAATTATGAGACTAAGGGTACACCTACATACATTTGTATATATATATATATATTATTGTGTTATTACATGTGGTATAAGATTCATTTGAGGTCCTTTTTGTGGATTAATGAATCAATGGAGTTCTTACTATCTGCTACCCCATATCTGCTGCATTTCCACAGTGTTATGATTGAATTTGACCCAATTCTTTGCCTTCCAGCTTTGCATTGTTTTCTTTTCTTAGTTTTTGCCATGGTGATGTATGTTATGCAAATTACAATAGAGTTTTATAAAGACTGCATATCTAAACACAATATTTCCTGTCGTGCAATTATTATCATATTTGATAACCAATACAATTTGGAATGGTTATTAGCACATTTGAGCTATGCTTATGGTTGTATTGGGCTGTCATGAACATATTGCCTGTCAGTTAGTGGTAGGACTGTGGTATTGTCAGTGCGGCAGGGACTAGTTCAGGGACTCGTGGAGCGTTGCCCGGTGGCATCATGTCCACAGTGCCTGTATATACACTGCCAATCACACCATCCCCGGCAGGGAATCATGTATATTATATTGCCACAAATGTCCTCCGAAGCAGAGTAATAACATCTGCGGGGAGAATCTCTTGATGCACTGAGTCTGTTCTGCAGCCAGGTATGCATAATATGCAGCACAAGTCTTTGATTAAAGCCGAGCGGAGTAGCGAGTAGTAGATGTTGGCAAACTGAGGCAGTGGTTGAGGCCACAGGAGATGTGTGCAGACAATGTGAGAGAGAAGTTGAAGCATGCCAATGCCATGGGATAGGCTGGATCGGTGTGGGGTCTACTGACTCTGCCCCCCAGCCCAACACACACGGCAACCGGTCCCGCCGAGCAGATCATCTCCATACAATATAATTGAAAGTGTCACCCAAGTAGGCCCTCCCCAGGGATGGCTGTGATTGGCTACTGATGGAACAATTGGATCGTCACGGTAACCTTTGTAAAGGAAGTCTATAATGTGTTGCACTGCTTGGTGTGCCTGTGCAGAGCAGGAGAAACATTTGATGATGGCTCGAGGGTGCCAGCAACGGATGTTACAATTTCGACTAGGGTACTCACAAAGGAACAGATTTGTATTGTAATATGACCCGCACACAAACAAAGCACAGCAACATGCCACAGGGACAAGTGAAAACTTGTGTAAAATGACACACAGCAAGACAAATAGAGTCTGTCAATGCCGCAAGTCAGTTCTGATGCAGATTGACAGATATACAAACATGAAGCTTTACAAATGTGTTAGACTGAAAAGATTGGCAATAACTTTTACCTTATATGAAGAGAGAGAGTGTGTAGGGATGCAGAAGGGAATAATTCGATCATGAACATGTTTATAAGATTGTCACTCCTGGCTAGGTGATGATTTGGCTATTTTGTGAATTCTCTGAAGGTATTCTTGTATGTCAGTCAATGGTTACAGCCTTTAAAATGTCTAAAAATATAATGAGTTGGTTGTCAGGCATGATTTTATGAGTTGGTTGTAAGGCAGGATGTAAAGAGTTGGTTTTAAGGCAGAATGTAATGAGTTGGTTTTAAGGCAGGATGTAATGAGTTGGTTGTAAGGCAGAATGTAATGAGTTGGTTTTAAGGCAGAATGTAATGAGTTGGTTTTAAGGCAGGATGTAATGAGTTGGTTGTTAGGCAGAATGTAATGAGTTGGTTGTAAAGCAGAATGTAATGAGTTGGTTTTAAGGCAGAATGTAATGAGTTGGTTTTAAGGCAGGATGTAATGAGTTGGTTGTTAGGCAGAATGTAATGAGTTGGTTGTAAAGCAGAATGTAATGTGTTGGTTGTCAGGCAGGATGTAATGAGTTGGTTGTAAGGCAGAATGTAATGAGTTGGTTGTAAGGCAGAATGTAATGAGTTGGTTGTAAGGCAGGATATAGTGTGTTGGTTTTAAGGCAGGATACAGTGAGTTGGTTTTAAGGCAGGGCATTAAGCCAGAACAATAGGGACGTGAACGTCCTTCCCGCCTGTTGCCGGTGGTGGACATTGAATCTGTTAGGGGTTACTGATGGTTGTGGGGACCACAATTAAACAAAGAATACGTATTGGTTGATCAAGGTGACAACATTCAATCAATTAGACAACAAAAGGACAATGCCCTGTACTTCAAAGTTACAGGTTTTTTTTGTAATTTGCCAAAGCAATACCAATGCAGGGAGGTCATGTACATCAACTGGAGTAACTTTCCCTTTCAAAGAAATGTACTTTAATTGGTGGCAGCTTCCAATATGGAAACGTCTATCTGTGCTTCCTGCAAATAGCTTTCAGCTAAACAGCACTGCCTTCCATACGTTTCTATATTTTATGCTGAAAGTAAACAGAAAAGAAGGTTTTAATTGTAGTTCCTCCATGCAATGTAATTATTTTGAAGCCCAGCCCCCTGAAGACCTGACATTCTTGACAAAGGCACACAAATACTGTCATCTTTCAGGCAAAATGAAATGTGCCTGATATGTTTCAATTTCAGAAGGCTAAACTACTGCCTTCTTATTGATCAAAACTTCAAGAAATCGCAGCTTTTATTTTTGTATGCAAAAGTTGTAATTAAGTTGGAGATGCACTTGTCTGTTGCCGGGAGATGCCCACGGGCCATCATTAGGAGCAAAGAGTTGGCCGCAAAGAAACGGAGGCCGAGCCGAGACGGCACAAATTATGGCAGCCTTGCCTGAGGACTGGTAGCAAGAGGCAGAAAAACATGGTCAAATGTAGCATGGGCGCGTCAGCTGCAATGGCTCACCACTCTCCCATGGTACAGGTCATGGCCAAAACATGGTGCACCATTGCTGAGGTTTCTCCTGGGCGGCTGTCACCATCCAACAAAGCCTGCCCCACAGCTAGAGACAGGAGATGTCACAGAAGCTAGGGAGCCAAGCCACGACACTAGACTGGATGCAAGTCAGTGGGTGATACACCCGTACCAGGCCACATATACCCTGTCCTAAGCATTGTTAATATTTGATGGGAGGTGTGTGAAGCATTAGGGCAGTGGGAGCATGGCATATCAGGACCACTGCTCCCACACAAGACATGCACAAATCTTGACCTCTTCAGAGCCATTAGGGAGGGAAGTTATATCTTATACCATGCCCATGTAACATGTCATCCTCTCCTCAGTCTTCCACCTAGAATGCCCCCACACATATACTCTCACAGACACTCCCATCTTTGCTGCACGCTTGGATGTCAAACTAAAAGGGTCCTTACTGGACAGTTGAGATATGATGCCAGATATAATTCCCTCACACCTTTTATCAAGATTGCTCACCCACTAGACCCAGTTGTTTGCATTTTAGCAATATTCTGTTCAAAGATATTAGTTTTTAAAGCGAGTGTTGAATATGATTTACAAAAATCCTGGAGAACGATGAATGGGATTTTGAGCTTGAACACATTAATTTGCAACATAGATATAGATATAGCTGACAGGTCAATGTCATCTGTTTATATTATTGATCTGCTAGATATTTGCTGTCCATGATCAGGATCTATATTTAAATTAACATCTACATGGTCAGCAAACTGTTCAAGAATTGTTGATGTAAGAGTGATAATGCAAGGATGAAGGAGAGAAAATACTTTGCGTAGCTTATATGAAAGCGAAATAATATTGATATTTCTTATTTCTAAATGGATGTGTGGATAGCACTAATTCAGATCAAGATGAGACATTTTGTCATGTGATTTATGAACATGATAGATTTGCAGAGAAAAGAAAATAGTGTAGGTTCTGAAGAATATATTATTCATACATGGGATAATTTGTCTCTCTTTATGCATTATGAAGGTAACTATAAGACTGGGATTGATTGATCACAGGATCATTTAATGAGCAGGATTATATAATCAAAGAAAACTAACTGTATGTTAACTTAATCCATGATTATGGCAGTATCAGGTTTGAGTTAATGGACAATGTGAAACTTTGAAATAAATAACATGTATCAGATTTTTCAGACTTTAATGTCTGTAAATTGAACAAGGGGAAGATAAATACTGTATTGAATGAAATAGTAAGGTAATATGTTGCGAAATGTGATTCTTTGATGTGATTTTATATTCCTTGTAAGATTAGATTTAGCTAATATTGCAAGGTACGAAAGCAATCTGATACTTCAGAAATCACATTTTTATTTAAAAGATAACAAATTGATATCAGGATAAAGGTATTTTTCGGCATTTTACCATGTTGCATTTCATGTTCTTAGTCATAATCAAGTAATTATAGTAGTTGTTTTTTTATGTAAATTCTGGGAAAAGTTCACGGAGAATCATCGGCAAAGCCAGGAAAGGGAGGTGTATTGTAACATAGAAGCTTCTCTGCAAATATGAGAATCATGAATGATATTAAAAGTTATTCTTAAGTAGCAACAATGAGATAGACTAATGTTCTCTTTATTCAGAGAAATATTCACAATTGAGTCACACTTCCTTGACAATAAGATACATAATAGCATGTCAATTTCCATCTCCGCCATAACACAATTTATGATATTTGCTCATGACATTTTTATTAGCAGTTGCAAAGAGATGTTGATATATTGATATTGATATGTATCTTTATATAGACACATATATAGACACACACACACACACACACACACATATATATATATATATATATATATATATATATACATATATACATACATATAATCATGTTCATATAATCTTTATACAAACATTTATTTGTATAAAAATAATCAGAACATAAATATCGCATCATAAAGGTTGGCACAGCTCTGTCACTTTGTGGCTTTCATGTTGAACCTAAAACTAATTAGAGATGTTTGATATATCCCTTATAACACAAGTGCATTTGCACTTAAGGTTGTATTAGTAATGTGAGGAAGGTATAAGTGTGATCCAGAGATGGAGGGAAAGTGCACTGAAGTTGTCTGCAAGCAGTGCTAGATCACAGCTGTGACAATGAGTCCAAGATGACCCAGCTCTCAGATTGTCAGGATTATATTTGCTAATCACTGGAGCTAGAAAAATGCATGCTGGGAAACTGGTATAGAACATGTCAGGCTCTTCAGGCCTTTTTGTCCTTGCTAATTAGGATTTTTCAGATGTTTATTGTTGTTTTGATCTCTATTAGATCCAGAAGATCTGAAGCATTCTTTAAGCTTGTATATTAGATTTCCATTTGCATACATTTTGATGGAAATGTGTGTAAACCTCAGGTTGTGAGTTGAATATGAAAAAAAAGAAGTTCAAAATATGAATTAATCTCATAAAATTCTCCTCCTCTCTGGAAAAGAATGCCCCCAACACTCTGACGTTCCATTCTATGCTGTGTACTGATGTATCCACTGTACCTGTAATGTTGAAAGATTATTCATTAAAAAAAAGATTAAGTAGGCAAACGTCCTCACCAATAACTTTACTGTTCTTCTCCTTAATTAATATACACATTGGAGAACAATATCATGATTCAATTTTGATTGAGATTAAGGTAACTGTTTTTTTTCTTACAGAATTTGGCCTTTATTGTTAACACATAATTTGAGGACAAATAATCTTGAAATTCAAGGCATGGATGAACAAGTTAAACAAGAAACAAAGAAGAGTACATTGCCAAACTTAAGCATGGATGAATCTTTTTAATTTTTCAAAATGATGTGCTTGTTGGTGACCTTGCCTTACATTTTAAGGTCATGTAAACAGAACTCTGAAAATCTTATGAATGCCATAAGTTGACAACAAATAAATATATTCTTACCAAACTTGAATTGTCTCATAAAATCTCAAATTTTTTGGTGGCCTTGATCTACATTCATCTCTGGAACCCATGAGAATGTAACGATTCTTTTGAAGAAAATTCATGATCTACATTAATACAAAGGGATTGAAATATTGCATATTGAAATGCAACTTGAGTATTGAAATGCAACTCCAATATTGGCAGTAATCTTCATATTTTCAGATTCATGACATCTCCCATCTAGCAGCATTCAACTTCTTGCACTCATGCCATAAGCCGAGGTGACCGTGCTCTCCAACTGGTCATCTTTTTCTTAACAAATTCATACCAAAATATCATCAGGTGATCACATTAGCATCATGTTTATGTGGCTCAAATTAGTTTCTTTTATATGTGTATATATGTATAGTTTGAAAACTGGGGCGTATATATATTCTCTAAACTTTATCATACAGGTCAAGAAGAAAATGTCACAGAGAAAATCTCATATTTGTTCAGAAAATATGTTGGCATCAGCAAATAACTTGCCATCTTCCTCTACCAACACCGGAATACTTTTAAAAGTGTCTTTTGCTTCATACAAGTCTTGAGAACAGTATCAGAGGCATTATCGAACATTTGATTGTTTTCCAGTTAAGAGGAGCAGGTTATAGCATATATGTGCCATTTATGTGTCTCCTTGCCATAAGAAGAGGTTTCTTTATGAGTTTGATGGCACAGACAATGGGAGATGCAGCTTTCTTGTTACCATAGAAACATGTAGTTGTCCACAGAAAATTTGTATCAAATGAAGAAAAATGATTTTCTTTGGTCATAGGTGGCTGTTTGTAGTTGTCGACCCCCGCTATTTGTTGGTAATATTGCTGAGTGTCCGATTTTCTTAGGCGGGGAATCTCATGCAATAATACCCTGGTGAGGTGCACGATTGCTGGTGACACAGGTACTGTCAGCATACATCTCTATAAATGTCACCGACAAAACCAGATCCATTTTCATAAGCCTGTGAAAAGCAGTAACTTGGGAGATGCTTCGCATGCTTGGTGCTCATTCAATTTGTGGAGACAAGTTTTTCATCATAGTTCACAAATTCGATTAATCATTATTGTTTTGTGTGCAGAATGAAGCTTGCCAGATTCGTGGAATGACAGGGTGCCGTGAAATATAATGGTCTCATTTTTGCACGAGACACCCACTCGTGTTAGGTAGTGAGGTGTCTCTCGGGAGGATTATTCCATCTTTCTTGGGGACCATTCATTGTCTGCGAGAATGCCACAAACGTTCTGCTGCCAGAGTTATATACCACATGGGGTGCTAAATCACAAGTTTTTTTAAGCAGAGTAACTTTTCTGGAGAATTAGCTATTGATAGATAATGAAGATAATGCTAATTAACAGTTGTGATAGAGAGGGGCGTAATGTGGGGCGTTGCACTTAGTTGCTCTCATAAAGATGGAAATGAGGAGCTAGCATCATCATATGGGTGCAAATGAGAAACATTTAATGCTCATATATAACATTTTGTGGGTAGTGTGGGAGTAATGTGTGTCCCTGTTTTTGTAAAATATGTATTGCATAATATATGGTTGTTCCTGTACAGTGTGATTCCCGCAGAATGATTCCAGCAGAATGTGAACCACGGAAATACCAAGCTCAAGTGATGCGATAAATGAGGCATTGATTATCTGGGGACACATTTGATTGAGGTCACTTCTTTCTCATTCCAGATATGATGAACGGAGAGAGATGACACTGACTGACCTTGACCTGTTGATTGGAGCTTGATGGTGACCTTGACCCATATCTCACACAAGTGCCCAGTGTGTAGAGTTTCATCGTGAAGGTGTATAGCAACTTCCATTTGTGCTGTATCAGTGGAACAAAAATGGCTGCAATGCTCAAACGAAGAAGAAACTTCATTTTTAAACTGATTATAGGAGTACCGATCTTATGGTTCAGCTTTATAGGCTTTGCTGTTGTGATAACAGGAGGTGGTATTCCTGAAAATGTGAACCCTCGCTTTGATGGCATAAATGATATAAATAACAACCTGCCACGGACAGGAACAAAAGGCCCTAAAATTGATACCCATCCACAAATACCTGTGATAGAACAACCAAATCCAGATTCTATCCGTTTCTTTCAAAAAATGAAAAATGATGCTGAGGATAACTTAAATAAGCTAATGATTGGCAGCAGACAAACCAAGAAGTCCTTTTGGGATAACCCAAACCAGTGGTTTGGAGCAGCTAAGGCGGTGAAAAAAGAAGAGGAAGAAAAGGAGGTGAAAGAGCATCCCTATGATCCCAATGCTCCAGGTAGAGATAAACTATATATCCTTACAACCACACTCCACTTATTATCATTTGATTTGGGTCCATAGAAATGGTATTCCATGTTTTATACCAGAGTACATTTATATTTTAAAATTTATTAAATTAGTATAGAGAATACTTATGTTAATTTGTCATTGTGTTTGTGCTTTTCTTTATGTTGATGTAATTTCAAACCAGATGTGATATGAATATTGGTTGAACTCGTTTTTAGGTGAGCAAGGCAAAGCAGTTGTGATAGCTAAAGACAAACTTGATCCTGAAACAAGGAAAAAGTATGATGAAGGATGGCAGAAAAATGCATTCAACCAATATGCCAGTGATATGATATCATTACATAGAAGTCTACCTGATGTCAGAGATAACATGTAAGTATAGAGAAGTCTACCTGATATTAGAGATACCATGTAGGCAAATAGAAGTCTACCTGATATCAGAGATACCATGTAAGTATATAGAAGTCTACTTGATGTCAGAGATACCATGTAAGTATAAAGAAGTCTACCTGATATCAGAGATACCATGTAAGTATATAGAAGTCTACCTGATATCAGAGATACCATGTAGGTATAAAGAAGTCTACCTGATATCAGAGATACCATGTAGGTATTTAGAAGTCTACCTGATATCAGAGATACCATGTAAGTATATAGAAGTCTACCTGATGTCAGAGATACCATGTAGGTATAAAGAAGTCTACCTGATATTAGAGATACCATGTAAGTATAAAGAAGTCTACCTGATATCAGAGATACCATGTAAGTGTAACAAAGTCTACCTGATATTAGAGATACCATGTAAGTATAAAGAAGTCTACCTGATATCAGAGATACCATGTAGGTATAAAGAAGTCTACCTGATATCAGAGATACCATGTAGGCAAATAGAAGTCTGCCTGATATCAGAGATACCATGTAGGTATTTAGAAGTCTACCTGATATCAGAGATACCATGTAGGTATAAAGAAGTCTACCTGATATCAGAGATACCATGTAGGCAAATAGAAGTCTGCCTGATATCAGAGATACCATGTAGGTATTTAGAAGTCTACCTGATATTAGAGATACCATGTAAGTATATAGAAGTCTACCTGATGTCAGAGATACCATGTAGGTATAAAGAAGTCTACCTGATATCAGAGATACCATGTAGGCAAATAGAAGTCTGCCTGATATCAGAGATACCATGTAGGTATTTAGAAGTCTACCTGATATCAGAGATACCATGTAGGTATTTAGAAGTCTACCTGATATCAGAGATACCATGTAGGTATTTAGAAGTCTACCTGATATCAGAGATACCATGTAGGTATTTAGAAGTCTACCTGATATCAGAGATACCATGTAAGTATATGAAGTCTTTTTGATGTCATATGATATATATATATATATGTGTGTGTGTGAGTGTGTGTGTGTGTGTGTGAATCGAGCCTGATGTCAGAAATTTATGAGTACCTGATGTCCGAGACGTAAAGATAATGTCAGCAATCATGCCTAAGCATAATATTTAAATTACCTGATATTACCAATATGGCTGCACTCTTAAAAAATTGTATATTAAAAATAATAAATGTATATTGGTCTTGAATTACATCCATGTCATTGTATGCCTCTACATTTTAAAACTTAGGTAGCTGCAGTGTCTCCTCTTCAATTCTAATATTAAGTATTTTTATGGAATTTGTTATGTCAAAAGTAAAGTAGTTCCTGGCAGAATGTCTCATATAATATTTTGTATGTGCCTAGGTGTAAATCAATCCATTATCGGGACGCGAGCGTGCTCCCGGATACATCTGTGATCATCTGTTTTCACAATGAAGCCTGGTCCGTGCTGCTTCGGACCGTGCACAGTGTGATAGATCGCTCTCCCGAGCGTCTGCTGAAAGAAATCATTCTTGTTGATGACTTCTCTGACCAAGGTATAAGCTTTATCTATATCATAGTGTTGGTTTATTTAACTGTTTTATCTATAGGATTAATCTAACGAGATTAAAATTATGTGTTTTCTTTTCAAGTGAAAATTTTATTTATTTTAAAAGTTGGAATAGAACACTTTTTAATCAAAAAGATCATCAAAAACAAATGAAAAAAAATATTTATTTTATTTCATTTCTAATGTACAGAAGACAAAATTTGACAGTGCGATGTATATATAAGATAACATAAAACAATGACAAAGTATGATATAAAAAATCCTGAGAGTTGAATATGAGGTCTCAGTTAACAGACTGTAGATGAAATAAGACACACATTAAGACATTCACAGTGTTGATCACAGACATGAGGTATCTTGATATTAATAAAGACAGTTTTTTTTTCTCAGACCACTTGAAAAAGCCACTTGAAGATTATGCTGAGAAGCTTGGCAAGGTAAAGGTGGTGCGCAGCAAGAAGAGGGAAGGACTCATCCGAGCGCGTCTGCTGGGGGCCTCCGTCGCCAGGGGCAGTGTACTCACTTACCTCGACTCACACTGTGAATGTGCACAAGGTCAGTCTACCACCTTGCATGATACAGCATCACATAAAAATAGTTAACTGTGCGAGTGAGTTCTATATTCTACATCCACTCAGGTCCACCATTTAACTGTGTGAGTGAGTTCCATATTCTACACCTGTTCAGATCCACCATTTAACTGTGTGAGTGAGTTCCATATTCCACACCTGTTCAGTTCCACCATTTAACTGTGTGAGTGAGTTCCATATTCTACACCTGCTCAGGTCCACCATTTAACTGTGTGAGTGAGTTCCATATTCTACACCTGTTCAGATCCACCATTTAACTGTGTGAGTGAGTTCCATATTCTACACCTGCTCAGATCCACCATTTAACTGTGAGTGAGTTCCATATTCCACACCTGTTCAGGTCCACCATTTAACTGTGTGAGTGAGTTCTATATTCTACATCCGCTCAGGTCCACCATTTAACTGTGTGAGTGAGTTCCATATTCTACACCTGCTCAGATCCACCATTTAACTGTGTGAGTGAGTTCTATATTCTACACCCGCTCAGGTCCACCATTTATGTGTGTGAGTGAGTTCCATATTCTACACCCTTTCAGGTCCACCATTTAACTGTGTGAGTTCTATATTCCACACCCCCTCAGGTCCACCATTAACTGTGTGAGTTCTATATTCCACACCCGCTCAGGTCCACCATTTAACTGTGTGAGTGAGTTCTATATTCTACATCCGCTCAGGTCCACAATTAACTGTGTGAGTTCTATATTCCACACCCGCTCAGGTCCACCATTTAACTGTGTGAGTTCTATATTCCACACCCGCTCAGGTCCACCATTTAACTGTGTGAGTGAGTTCTATATTCCACATTCGCTCAGGTCCACCATTTAACTGTGTGAGTGAGTTCCATATTCTACACCTGTTCAGATCCACCATTTAACTGTGTGAGTGAGTTCCATATTCCACACCTGTTCAGTTCCACCATTTAACTGTGTGAGTGAGTTCCATATTCTACACCTGCTCAGGTCCACCATTTAACTGTGTGAGTGAGTTCCATATTCTACACCTGTTCAGATCCACCATTTAACTGTGTGAGTGAGTTCCATATTCTACACCTGCTCAGATCCACCATTTAACTGTGAGTGAGTTCCATATTCCACACCTGTTCAGGTCCACCATTTAACTGTGTGAGTGAGTTCTATATTCTACATCCGCTCAGGTCCACCATTTAACTGTGTGAGTGAGTTCCATATTCTACACCTGCTCAGATCCACCATTTAACTGTGTGAGTGAGTTCTATATTCTACACCCGCTCAGGTCCACCATTTATGTGTGTGAGTGAGTTCCATATTCTACACCCTTTCAGGTCCACCATTTAACTGTGTGAGTTCTATATTCCACACCCCCTCAGGTCCACAATTAACTGTGTGAGTTCTATATTCCACACCCGCTCAGGTCCACCATTTAACTGTGTGAGTTCTATATTCCACACCCGCTCAGGTCCACCATTTAACTGTGTGAGTGAGTTCTATATTCCACATTCGCTCAGGTCCACCATTTAACTGTGTGAGTTCTATATTCCACACCCGCTCAGGTCCACCATTTTACGGTATGAGGGAGTTCTATATTCCACACCCTTTCAGGTCCACCATTTTCTTGTGCGAGTGAATTTCACATTCCACACCCACTCAGGTCCACCTTAAGCTACATTTTATGACTCAAGAAGTTTCATGGGTGTTTTTGACTTTGTACGAGACTATATTATGTTTGTTGGAAGGTTTCTTGGGTAGAGGTGTTGTCGTGACATCTAGCATTATTATAGTCCATGTTTGTATCAAAACATGGGATTTAAACATCTTGAGTGAAGTAACATTTTTATTATCAGACGTGTTTTATGATTTGTTTTATGGTTTTACACTTCATCTCAAATCATTTTGTTTTTACACATATACATTGTCTTTACTGGCTTTCTTTTTACGTTTATTTTTGTAGATTTCTATGTGCCCATTACCATGGCAAAAATATAAATGTTAGCTGTAATGTATACATTATTAAGTCTATGAACAGGGTCAAGCTTGGCTATTTCCTAGTCTTTAATTGGACATGTATCACTAAACAAATTATTCTACGTAATTATTCTTAAAATGTTATGGTAAATGTTATGGTAAAAGTTGAATTAATGGGAATAAATAAACAATATTTAAAACAGCCAGTTAACTGGGTCAACTGATTTAGGTAACAGTTTATTAATGGGGTGTGCATTTTGTGTGATGTCAAATCTGACCTCTTAGTCCAATCTTTAAGATAATTCCTGATGGTGATATTGATATTTACCAAATCTAAGGTCAGTTAATCCTTACCAGTTTGTTCATTTTTATTGATTTGATATATTGAATTCAAGGTTTATACTAATCCATTAATATGTTGGACTTGCACTCATGTTATATGTCAAGTATTTCCAAGTGGACTGTTTTTGTTTGATAATGATGTTAACATATTTGTGTGCTATTTAAGAGGACTATTTTGAATGATTCGTAGAATAACCATCTCCAGTGACATTCAGGTTGACCAATTTGAGTGACATGAAAATTTAACCCATTGTTGTTTATCAGGATGTTAGATATTCATCTCGGGAGATGCACAATACCTTCAATATCTTGATTTATATATAGGAAGACCTAAAAAATGGGGCTTGTTTCCAGTTTTCAACTTATCTGTGTTTATGTTTATATTTGTATCCATTGTCTTAATTCTGGGAGGCATGTTCTCAGAAACAAGATTGGTACATTTTTATTGCCTAAGTATTTGCTCCTGTTATAGAATTCTTCTCACACAACTCAAATCTTTTAACAATGTCTACCGGTAAGTGATATAGGGAAGTAGGCTGAACTGTGTCAGATTTTATTTCAATTTGTTTTGAGGGGGAGTATTTTGCTAGAACAGGTAGGTAAACTAGAAATGTGACCGGTAAGTAATGAACTTATGTTATTATGCCCAAAAACAAAAGATCACTAACAATTTAATGTTGTATATTGGCAGGTTGGTTGGAGCCATTACTAGATCGCATCGCAGAGAATATATCCAACGTGGTGACCCCTGTGATAGACGTTCTGGATGACGAGACGCTGCGCTATCAGTACAGTGGCGCCAAGTCCACCAGTGTGGGAGGCTTTGACTGGAACTTACAATTTAACTGGCATTCAATCCCGGATAGGGAGCGGAAGAGGAGAAAGAAGGATGTAGATCCTGTCAGGTAAATAAAGAGAAACTTAGAATTGTAATAATTCAGATAACCGAAATGATTCTGTATGAGTAAATAAGGATATATTAATGGCATTATTACAATAGTTCAATAAATATCATTAAAATCGTCCTTTTATCAGAACAGGATATGTTCTCAGATTCACATCAAATAGCAGACAAATATGTTTGAGTGATAACTAAAGAAAATATTACAACAGGATGACAAATGAAGACAATCTTGTTTACAGATCTCCGACAATGGCCGGGGGATTATTTTCAATTAGTCGAGAATATTTTGAATACCTTGGCGCCTATGACCCTGGGATGGACATCTGGGGTGGAGAAAACCTGGAACTCTCATTTAGGGTAAGATCTCCTTTTAAATTCTTTAGAGAAAATGGAAACTTTCAATATGGATAGTTTAAGGACAGTTGTATAAGATTCTTGTGTTAAACCTGCATGTTTTATGTCATTCCATCATAGGTGGCACCACAGATACTGGCCACTAGATGGCTGCCATGTTGAAACATTGATACAATACGTTATGTTTGTCAAAAAACTATAAAAAACCAGGGGTACACGTATAGTTTGGTGAACATTTAATTGAACTAAGGGACAACTATTTATTGAATTGATAAGCTCACCATGTGCTTTGACTTGATATGTTTGTGGTCAAATAAATGGTATGATGTATTAAGGGAAAGTCGGCTACAAGCAGTTCATCAGTGCAGGAAGTAACACACTAATCTGAGTGTTTGTTACTCATCGCATACATTAAGCTCTTATAAACCATTTAATCTTACGTCATAGATATATGTATGTATATGTTTAGTTGGAGTATGAACTAACTGGAATATGTGAAAAGACAACTGAAAACTAAAGATCTATACCCCAATAAGAAAAATGCTGATTAATCAAAACTTGTTAGGACTAATTCATCTTCTCTAATTGTTAAAGGAAATAATACTCTAATTTTGGAAAAGAAATGTGTATAAAGCACATATAGATGATAAAGATATTTCCCTTACATGGTTATTTTTTTTATTGATGCACTCAATTAAGTGTCTGTTAATCCTATTTGAATAAGGTCCTAATTAATAGCTCCCTTTTAAAAGAGCTCTCCATGTTTGGTTCTATCATCTGGTTAATTACCATAATAGAGGTACTGAAAGGTAAAAAATGACATCTTGGCTGCATGACATTAGCTTATGATGTCATGAAAGGCATTTTACTTTGAATCGTGCCAGAATGACGTCTAACAGACCTGACCTACTTGGAGCCTCTTCTGGGGTCACAAAGAGTTCATGTTCATGCTAATCAAGATAGTTTGGGCCACTAAAAGACCAAAAATATGGTTGCCCAACTGGGCCACTACAAAAGAGCATTCACTGGCCCAAACAGAGGATCTGATGGCCCAGGGCCACCGGGGCAATGCATATATCAAGGTCTGAATAATACCTTTAAGAATAAGCTAGCCATGGTTTGTTATGGATGAGACTGTGGTAATTGGTAAAATGGGGTAAACAGGTAAATCTGGATTGAAGCTAAGAATTATTAGTGTTGATGAATATTAGAATATGTTGGTTATTGTAGATATGGATGTGTGGCGGAACCTTGGAGATCATTCCGTGTTCCCATGTGGGGCATATTTTCCGCAAACGGAGCCCATATTCTTGGAAGACTGGGGTGAACGTGGTCAAGAAGAACTCAGTGAGACTGGCAGAGGTCTGGATGGATGACCATAAGAAGTACTACTATGAGAGGTTCAACTTTGATTTGGTAAGCATATCTCTGGATCTCTTGTTTTAGGTGGAGACTGGAGAAGAATCAAATTTAGCATGACTTGTTGATTTAAATGCCTGTTGATAAAGATTGGAAACATGGTGAAGTTCACATCACATCCCTGTAGGCTATAGGGAGATTATGGGGATGTGACAGCCAGGATGTTACCAATGTGATAGTAATCTTGTTGTGTTCTATCCTCAGTAGGGAGACTATGGGGATGTGACAGCCAGTATGTTAACAATGTGATAGTAATCATGTTGTGTTCTATCCTCAGTAGGGAGACTATGGGGATGTGACAGCCAGTATGTTAACAATGTGATAGTAATCTTGTTGTGTTCTATCCTCAGTAGGGAGACTATGGGGATGTGACAGCCAGGATGTTAACAATGTGATAGTAATCTTGTTGTGTTCCGTCCTCTGTAGGGAGACTATGGGGATGTGACAGCCAGGATGTTAACAATGTGATAGTAATCTTGTTGTGTTCCGTCCTCTGTAGGGAGACTATGGGGATGTGACAGCCAGGATGTTAACAATGTGATAGTAATCTTGTTGTGTTCCGTCCTCTGTAGGGAGACTTCGGTTATGTGACAGCCAGGATGTTACCAATGTGATAGTAATCTTGTTGTGTTCAGTCTCTATAGGGAGATTACGAGGTTATGACATCCAGGATGTTACCAATGTGATAGTAATCTTGTGTGTTCCGTCCTCTGTTGGGAGACTACGGTTATGTGACAGCCAGGATGTTAAAAATGTTGTAACAATCTTGTTGTGTTCCGTCCTCTATGGGGAGACTACGGTTATGTTACAGCCAGGATGTTAAATATCTTGTAACAATCTTGTTGTGTTCCGTCCTCTCTAGGGAGACTATGGGGATGTGACGGCCAGGAAGGCGCTGAGAGAAAGACTGCAGTGTAAGCCATTCAGTTGGTTCATCAATAATATTTACCCAGAACTATTCATTCCTGGAGAATCAATCGCTTCAGGGGAGGTACGTTCTGACTTGTGAAAATATCGCATTTCACATTTTTTTAACCTTTTTGTGCATTAGAACACAATTATAAAAGAAAATAATAATACTAAAACATAATCAAAAATTTTATTTACTATCATAGAAATATTGAATGATATGAATATAAGTATTTTCATATACCTTATAGATACTCAAAATGTTATTCACTATCACGGAGATATTGAATGAGACAGATATATGTATTTTCATATACCTTATAGATGCGGAACAAGTTCAAACCGATGTGCCTAGACAGTGCAGTGGACCACCACGCCATGAACAAGGCAGTGAAGATGTGGCCATGTCACAAACAGGGAGGCAACCAGTTCTTCATGCTGAGCAAGTCCGGGGAGATCCGTCGTGATGAGGGATGCATGGATTACGCCGGACAGTTTGTCATGATCTATCCCTGTCATAGTATGAAGGGCAACCAGGAGTGGGTCTATGGACAGGTACAACACATCAATGCCATTACTTTTTTAATTCTTAATTTAGTTTAAGTGTATCATATATTTCAGTGTGAAGATAACTTTATGGCATCAAATAAATATGTAATGTTTGGTTGGTTGGGAGAAACAATTAAAAATTAATTTGTAATTGTCTTATATTGAAATAAAGCAAAAAGACATGATTGATGACAAAATAAAATGATAAAGATGTAGAATATATGTATATGTGTGTGTATATCTTGTGCTTTCAGGATAATACATTACGGCACCGGAACACAAACCTATGTATGGAACTCACTCCAGATGGACAAAAAGTGGAAATGAAACCATGTACTGGAATAGACCGGCAGATTTGGCTCTGGCAAAGAAAGATTCCAGATTCTGAACGGAATAAAAAATCTTTATCACCAAGATAATAGACAGAGAAATTATAGGGGGTTCATTGGTGCTATATTTTAGGTCATTACAAATTCAACGTATGCATTGGTTCATAGAATAACCAAAAAATATCGATATCAGGTTTGCTTGTTAACAAAGTTCTCATGGTTTATTGAAATTGCATCAGTCAATCATATTGAAGCATAAAAATGCTAATGTTCACATAGGTGAAGAGAGTGGATCTGTTGCAGTGGTAGTGTAGTGATGAAGATAAGATCTTGTCCAAGCATAACTTTATGTGGGTAAATATTCCACATGACAGATTTGTGTGATGAATACATCTACATAAGTTGAGTTTTGCTTCAACGCTATTGTGTGCATTAATAGTGCTATTATCAACAGCCTATTGCCTGTACATGTTTAATGACATCATTGTAGAGAATATACTATAATCAACTATGTTGAGGAAGGTATAAAAAAAGAAAATTAAAAACCCTCTTAAACATTCAAAAATAATATGGATAAAAGGGGTATTATTTAATAAAAGAAAATGTATAGAGATGATGAAAGCAGCCGAGGACTTGGCGGCAATATTGGCTGGAGATAGGAGCACTATTTGCTAATTCTCTCAGTAGAAAGCTGGAGATTATCGGTCAGGTCAGACCAAAAGGGCCAAGTCAAGAGGCAAATTAAGCATAACTATATGAAGTGTGAGTGATTATGGGAGAGGGTTGTAGGGAGCATTCTTGTATTATTTCTGACTTACATGATTCCACATTCAAACTAGCCATGAAATGCTTTCTGACCTCTACTGGTATACAGTAGTATACCCAAGGGCTAGTGCTGTATTTAAAATGTAAGGTGGGTTTGTGAACTTATCAAGTGCCTTTGCCATATACCAAAAATACATGATGTATATAGAATTATTAGACGTGTGTAAATATATGGAAAATTGTCTATCAAGCATACAATTTCCTTGTACAGGTTTAGCACAAAATGGTCAAAATGCATTCAAATGTCGTCTCTATATTTGCTGTTTAAGGTAAATATCAGATTAATGCTATGAAGCTAATGGATATCAAAATAACCTGATGAACATGTACAAGTAAAGTGTTTTTGTTGGGTCCAATGATTTCTATGGGTGCATATTCATAAACAAACTTGTACTATATGATTCACAATGATTTACATATTTTATCAATAGCTTGTGACTTGGCTATATTTTTCATGTTTAACAGATCTGCAATGTTGGCCACAGTGTGCGGATGAAATGTTCAGTGATTCGTTGAGCATCCTTCTGCAATGTTGCTGATATAGAGGCGGTACTTTATGAAGCATCCCTGGTGGCATATCTGATACACAGACTGTTCTCTATAAAGCGTCCGTGTTGATGTTTCTGATACACAGACTATGCTCTATAAAGCGTCCGTGTTGATGTTTCTGATGCACAGACTATGCTTTATAAAGCATCCGTGTTGATGTTTCTGATACACAGACTATACTTTATAAAGCGTCCATGTTGATGTTTCTGATACACAGACTATGCTTTATAAAGCATCCGTGTTGATGTTTCTGATACACAGACTGTGTTTAATAAAGTGTCCATGTTGATGTTTCTGATACACAAACTATGCTTTATAAAGCGTCCATGTTGATGTTTCTGATACACAGACTATGCTTTATAAAGCGTCCGTGTTGATATTTCTGATACACAGACTATGCTTTATATAGCATCCTTATTAAGTGCTGTGTCTGCATCTCTTCTCTGCACAATCAAAACATCGATAAGTTATAGCATAAGGGTAATTACCTGTTGGAATCAAGACTGTGTTGTCACCGTGTGGTGCATCTATTCCCAGTCCCTCTGCTATGTATGGATGCAGTAAGTGCATGCCTGTATAATCAGAACCTTGACATCAGGCCCAATCAATACTGCTTGGAATCATTTTATTTACATAAAACAAATGGCAGGAAAAATGTCATATTTTATCAAAGTAATCAATTTTGTATACAATTTGTATTTATAGTTGACATGTATATAGTTTGGAAAAGGGATAAACTGGTATAACAAAGAAAACCTGAGATAAAAATGTGTTAATAGAATAAGTTGCAATGATTCAAAACAAACTTTGGATAAATGATGATGAGGAGAGACTGTTTTGTTGTGTTTTCTAAGCTGTGACATTATATTCAACTGTGACATCACACTGGGCTGTGACATCACGCTGAGCTGTGACATCATGGACCTAACAGTGATGTATACTCACACAGCAACTCATGTTTGATGCTCCACTCAGAATGGTTGTATCTTAATAATTGGCATGGAACACATGGACATTACTTAATAACTAATTATTAGGGAAGGCTATAACATATGTGTTAAGATTTGTATTTAGCATGTGTTAATGGGGTATGACCCGCTTTAATGTTGAGATCAGGCATATCATAATATTTTTTTGTTATTCAGAGTCCCTGCAGGTGTGTTTGAGAATATAAAGATTATTGTTAATATGAAGTGTGATTGATATAATAGACAGGATAGGGTGATTGACATAGTATTGATGATGACAGGATAGGGTGATTGACATAGTATTGATGATGACAGGATAGGGTGATTGACATAGTATTGATGATGACAGGATAGGGTGATTGACATAGTATTGATGATGACAGGATAGGGTGATTGACATAGTATTGATGATGACAGGATAGGGTGATTGACATAGTATTAATGATGACAGGATAGGGTGATTGACATGGTATTGATGATGACAGGATAGGGTGATTGACATAGTATTAATGATGACAGGATAGGGTGATTGACATGGTATTGATAATGACAGGATAGGGTGATTGACATAGTATTGATGATGACAGGATAGGGTGATTGACATAGTATTGATGATGACAGGATAGGGTGATTGACATAGTATTAATGATGACAGGATAGGGTGATTGACATGGTATTGATGATGACAGGATAGGGTGATTGACATAGTATTGATGATGACAGGATAGGGTGATTGACATAGTATTAATGATGACAGGATAGGGTGATTGACATGGTATTGATGATGACAGGATAGGGTGATTGACATAGTATTAATGATGACAGGATAGGGTGATTGACATGGTATTGATGATGACAGGATAGGGTGATTGACATGGTATTGATGATGACAGGATAGGGTGATTGACATAGTATTGATGATGACAGGATAGGGTGATTGACATAGTATTAATGATGACAGGATAGGGTGATTGATGTGGTATTGATGATGACAGGATAGGGTAATTGACGTGGTATTGATGATGACAGGATAAGGTGAATGACATAGTATTGATGATGACAGGATAGGGTGATTGACATGGTATTGATGATGACAGGATAGGGTGATTGACATGGTATTGATGATGACAGGATAGGGTGATTGACATAGTATTGATGATGACAGGATAGGGTGATTGACATAATATTGATGATGACAGGATAGGGTGATTGACGTGGTATTGATAATGACAGGATAGGGTAATTGACGTGGTATTGATGATGACAGGATAGGGTAATTGACGTGGTATTGATGATGACAGGATAGGGTGAATGACATAGTATTGATGACGACAGGATAGGGTGAATGACATAGTATTGATGATAGGATAGGGTGAATGGCATAGTATTAATGATGACAGGATAGGGTGAATGACATAGTATTGATGATGATAGAATAGGGTGATTAACATTATCAAACAGGAAGTCACCCCAGAGTAAATCAAAGAATGATTGAAAAAGAGAACTGTAGACTTCTGAACTTAATGAAATTTATGTATATAGTTGAAGTGAGATAAATTAAGGCTAAATATGAGGTTGTGAATAAGCTATTCTGTTGTTGGCCTGGAATATTGTATTTTAATGGCTGTATATTAATTACTAAAGGCATCAACACGATCTACTTCCACTTTTATTTAATTAAACTGGAGTTTCTTTCATTATGATGATGGTCCAATGCTAAAGCAAGCTGTTAATTGTGATTTGAAAAAAAAAAGTTAGAAGTGAATGAACTTTTAACAGATTAGCATTTGGGTGACTAAACTGTTGAGTAAATGAATAACATTCCTTTCAAACAGTTAGTTTAGGTTTAAACTTTGTCATCTGTGCCATAATTATATCTTTGGGCACAACTATGATATGTGATAAAACAGTGGACAACAATATTTTACCAGAAATTCAGTCAACAAAGTTCATACAGTTCTTTCTAGAATGAATGTAAATGTTATCCCAAATGTTAAAATATTTAACATTTATTGGCAAGGCTACATAAAAAATGGCATGATACACTATAAACTCCTTCTGCCAATGTTTTTAGCACCAGATAGTTTTTTTTAAAAACTGCCACATTTTCCATGTGAAAAATATATGAACCTTATAACAAGATTCAAAAAACTTACAAAACTTGACACTGTTCTGTGCAATTTGTTTTATATATTGTATATGAACTTTTCGAAATTGTTCTCAACTTGAAAAGATTAATATCATGCCAAAGAAATTAAATTACATATTTATAACACATATATCTGAAAGGCCTAAATTTGACAGTTCTGCCCACTTATATTGTCAAATGTAATGATTTGGATTTTGTCAGATGGTCAACATTTGTCCATCTTCTAAATTTTCCCATGCAGAAATCTTCAGTGGGCCCATCCACTTTATTTTTCCTAGTGTTTGTACATTCCCTTCTGAATATTGCATATTTGAATCACATAAAGCATTTTGAGTTCATCATTGTCTCCTTCTACTCACAATGATGTATAAGGTAGTCATGATTTTTGCCAATGGAAGTGTGTTTATGATATCAATAACTTGGTGCAGTGAAGTACAACATTCATGCAGGGTGTGTATAACTAATATGATATTTAACCAGAGAAACAATGTCCAACTGATTTTAAGCAAGTTAATTCCAGTCAATGATTTCGCAATAATTTTTTATGTATTGACTGGCTGGATTTTATTTTCACATTGTATTCATCATAGTGATTATTTGTGTTTCAGTCAGAAAAAAGATTATTTTCTCTTAACTTATTATGACCAAATCAAATTAGAAACTTTTACGCAGTAGATTTTATTTCGTCCTTCATACTTTGAGGTATATATGAACAAATAATAATGTTATACTTATATGTGATTTTGGAAAATATTAGATATGAATTAACTGGTATCAAATTGAAACAATATTATTTTATCTGATTACTGCTTATATTTGTATGGTGAAGAAGAGTATTATCAAATTTATTCATAAGAATGTTTGGAAAATGTTGATTATGCTATTCCAAGAAGACTGTCAAATCTGAATTTCATAGCTTCATAGACTGAGTAGATAATGGTGGCATAATAAGAAGTAGATTTTATGATCTTGGGGAATCAGGGAATTTTTACTATGCAAGCTCCATTTAGTGTTTTATTTTTGTGGGAAACTCATTTTTGTCTCTATTTCAAATAAGAAGTACAAATGGAATTGGGACTTGGGTATTCTTTATAGCGTAATTTCGGATCATATTTTATCCAGGATGTATAATGGTTTATTGGAAATATTTCAGCACCATTCATTTCATACTTTCAATTAAGAACAATCTGGGTAAACTTTAAAATTATATATTATAACGTTTGTGACATAAACATGTTTTTGAGATGAACAAATCTGGGTATTATTTCTCCTTATTATATGTGATGGAAGGGCAAAATGCTCTCATTTTGATGTACCAAAAGTGCCTTATTTTAATAAAAATGTACTACAAAAGAATGGGAGAATAAATAACATTACTATATTCTGATGTGTTTTATAATCAGTGTTATAAGAAATTAAAAGGACAAGTATTTCACAAGAAATAAAGTTCTTGAATTTTTGATGAACAAAAGATACTTATATATCACATATTTATCACCTAAAAACGCCCACAAGAGATACGTGGTCAAATAAACCAAGAAAAGGCTACAATCAATCTTGCTCCAGTGTTTCACCTCTATAGTCATTTATATTCTCTCATAAGAAACATGTCATGAGTCACCACCTGAAAAAATATCGCACCTATCTGAGTAATTATTGGCAATCTTAGACATAAGTCGTTATGGTATATTGGATCTTGCATCACAATGATTGATTTAGAATTTTAAGATATATATATGAGAAACAAAACGGAAACTCAAGACCTTCACCCCCTGTGTAATGCAAGGTCTTATATTAAAAAACATTACTTTATTGGTATATCACACTGAATGACCTTATCGTGCCGATGTGCTTACAGGGGATTCATTGAATTCCTTTGGTAAAGGTTGATAGATAACTGAAGCGAAATGGACTGATCTGAACCAACCACAGACTCTCACATGGAATTCATTCACCTTCGTTGACAATTGGCTCTCCTCCAACACCTTTTCTTTGTGCATATTTACAATAAAGCCATGAATCTACCCATGACAATAATATCACACCTTTTCAAATGTATGCATATATAGGTGTACTTTATTTGGCCAAGTTCAACTGTTAAAGAATCTTATAAACTCAATGGAACACATCATGTGCAATGTGTATATACAAAATTCGAACATAGTGGGGTGCACACAGAGGGCAAGAATCCATTCCAAACCTGGTATCATTGTACTTTCCGGAAAAATATATATATATATGAAATATGGATATGATGGCAGGTGTTGTTTGCAGTTAGGACAGTATTTCATGTAGTACACATTCACTGCCTTTATGCCGACGTTTTGTTCACAGCACAATAGAGCAGAAGATTGGTGCTTATTCCCCATTCAATGCATCAATTGCATTCAAATAAGAACAACGAGTCATAACACCAGCCATTAAAACAGTTCAGGTTTTGGTCCACATAAATTTATCAGATAAATGTAACACGGAGTGATTTAAAAAAAAGGTCTTGTGAGCATGACTACATGTAGAATTTATCCGTTGCCCTCCTAGGATTTTGTGACTGATCATTTTTAGTCACATCCAAAGTTTAATGAAGCTAGAGGGCGAAGGGAAATCATGCCTTGTGAAGCTCAGACATCTTCTGGATAAAGTTCAAGTTCATGTCAGGAGCCTCGAATCATTAGAAGTGACTGGGGAGACATATGGCATCTTCCTGACACCATTAATACTATCACGTTTACCGGTAGAAGTGCGTATGGAATCATTTCTTGATTGGTGAAGCTGTGCCTGATATTGGTCCTGTACTGGAGGATCCAGTGTCAATCACAGATATGTATGAGAATAGAAAGGAGAGGTTAAATCTCTTCTGGAAGGTGTGGTCCAATAGTTATTTGCGGAATCTACCCTGTGTTGTGCCTCAATTTGAGGATCGTGGGTACTTGCAAAAGGGATCTATTGTCTTGGTGCGGGAAGACAATGTTCCTAGATTGTGTTGGGTAATTGGCAGAGTGGTTGAGTTATTTCCTAGCATAGATAGGAAAATCAGAAGTGTTAGGTTGCACACTGCCAAGGGTCCAAAGATTGCATAAGTTAGAGTGCCTTGACCCTCCTTCAGATGATGTCCCAGAGACTGTAGACTTCCATCCTCCATCTCAACCTGTCCAAGACCCACCAGAAATTCCTAATATCCCTGAAACTATTGATATACCTAGGGTATCAAGATTTGGAAGAAAAATCAAATCTGTGGATAGGTTAACCTATAAATAAGTGGTTGAAGTATATAGGCATATCCTTCAACAATGGGGAGTGTGTTGTGTATTGAAACTGTATAAGATTTGATTGGACTGTGAGGGTAGGGTGTTGCAGGGTGGTAACTGGGAAAGGGAGCTAAAAATAGGGGCTTGAGTATGATGTAGCAAAATTAAACTAGTGGTGCAATAGTGTTCATACAGTGAAGAAGTGTTCTTGTGTTGTGTTTTAACATCTTGTGGATTTTTCAGTCTAATTAATAACACTGCTGACAAGATAATTAAAATACAGATTTGCAGATCAGTGAATACAGATAGCAACACTAACCAGATAATTGTGTGCCTTGTAGTGCACATGCATAACTTCTAAGATTAGAATCTGAGTACTTAACTATTTACTTTCAGTTGTCTCCATAAGTTCCTCAACATCCCAGATTATCTGAGATCTCCAAAGTACTTTCATTATGATTCAGCATCTGTTGATGTAGTTACATATTTATTTATAAAATCCTGCCGATTTGTTTGAAGCACTGCTATAGAAGTTAATGCATCAAATATGTTTCATTACTCCATTCAAAACACACATAGGATTAAAATAAGTGGATGGGAATTTTGTTTTATCTTAATAAGACTTGAAAAATATTGCCTCTCCTGAAGGGGCTTAAGAAGCCAAATGACTTTTTAAGTGTTTGTCAAGCATCAGTTGTTGTCACAAGATACTTATAACTTTAACTGTCCATTTGGGACAGTAGAAGTTAACATAAGGCAAAGTAGAAGTAGAAGTTAACATAAGGCAAAGTAGAAGTAGAAGTTAACATAAGGCAAAGTAGAAGTAGAAGTTAACATAAGGCAAAGTAGAAGTAGAAGTTAACATAAGGCAAAGTAGAAATAGAAGTTAACATAAGGCAAAGTAGAAGTAGAAGTTAACATAAGGCAAAGTAGAAGTAGAAGTTAACATAAGGCAAAGTAGAAATAGAAGTTAACATAAGGCAAAGTAGAAGTAGAAGTTAACATAAGGCAAAGTAGAAGTAGAAGTTAACATAAGGCAAAGTAGAAGTAGAAGTTAACATAAGGCAAAGTAGAAGTAGAAGTTAACATAAGGCAAAGTAGAAGTAGAAGGTAAGGAAAGCTGACAATGGAGCAATATAAGGGCAGATGGCGAGTTATGAAAGCTGAAAATGCAGATGATGTCGTGACAATTTTAGGTATATTTTTTTTAAACAAGAATATCCTTATACTCATAATTATAACAATATAACAAATTCGGCCATCAACGTGTGGTCAGGTTGATTGAAAAACATCAGTGTTTCAAATTTCATTGAAACATATGATGTCATTTATAAATGTATGGAATTACTAATTAGGCATCTGGCAATGCATTCCAGACATTTGTATTCCTGGCAATTAGCTCTGTTGTGTAGAAATATCTGAATATTTCTCTCATGTTTATTCAAAGGAATTCCACCAGAAAAGAGAGAATCTATGAAGCAAAATTGGTTTATCCATGAGTTCAGCCAGGTTGATGAGGAACGTTGGAAGGTGGTGATAAATCCGGGAACTTCCCACTGCATTGATAGGGGACCATTCAAGATGGGAGAGTCCATTGAAACCATTGCACAAAATGGAAGCCCTGTTAAGGTATGCCGCAGTTGAAACAAACTAACTCGATACTTGGTGCACTACGGTAAACTTATTCAAGGTGAATGTGAGATGCAACATACCATTGCCAAAGTTGTGTGTTCTTTGGTTCTTTGGTGCAAAATGTATTGCTTCTCCTAAAAGAAAAAATACTTACGGTAATTATAATGAATAAGATATAGTCTCTAAACTATGTGTACCAGTCTTACAGCTTACAACAAATGCACTGTATGATACATATATTAGGGTAGCTTATGACTATGAACTTTGATAATGATATAATTGACCTTAATGATTTGCCTAATGTGTTCTTGTTGTTGACCCTCCCAGTGTTGACAGCATCATAGTAAAACCACTGAAAATTCCAGAATTATTCAATAATCAGGCCATCCCAACCTGCTGTCTTTTCCGAGCAGAAACTAGTAATGCTCTCTTGATTTGGTCAGCTCTTAGATTTGGTTTGCTTGTGAGCTCACCCATGAAAGGACCTGCGACATGACAGTCTGGTGAGGCAGCATTGTATCTGTATGATACAGGGGCCCACCACTATATGATATGCAAAAAGAGCCAATATGCACACTTTTCTGGCTGGCAGCTTGTAACTAATGCATTTCATTTCCAGCTGGTATGTTTACCAGCTGGGAACTTTTTTTTGTATGAATCAGCTGGCTCAAAATACATTTGACATTTCAAAATGGCCTAGACTGATGAAATTAATTGGCTGGCTGCTAAAGTATTGAGATTTTAACACCAACTGGCAATTTCGCCAGTTAAAACTGCAAAATAAAAAATAAATTATATTGTATGAACACTATTTGACAAAGATTGTTCAAGCCTAATGATATTTCTACTGTAATTATAAGTTTTTAACATTTAATTATTTATTAAAGAAATTGGCTCATTACCAGCTGTTAAAAAAAAATTGGCATTGACAAACATCCACGAAGCTGTTAATTCCATACAAATTCTGAGCTGGTAACTTTCCCAGCTGGTAAAAAATAACACCAAACAGCCAAAATCCCAAAGTGTAGCTGGCTGGTATTTTAAAAAATATTTCCTTCTAGAAAATACTAAAAATGCATATTGGAAATTTTTTTTTTAGCTGAGTGATATGTTGTTCACAACATTCTATAACATACTCTGCCCAAGTTTCACATCTCTATCTCAATTTTTAACGAAGTTGGTAGTGGTGGGCCCCTGATGATACTGTGGTTCTCGTCCATACTGCAGAGATTGGAGAGTTGTCTCTTAGTGAATTATGCTTGAAATATATTACTCCTGTCTATTGCAGATCACATATAACTTTGTAGATGGTGAGTTTCGAGAAGACCATCAGTATCTTGAGGACCCAGCTCTTAATTTTGAAGTCATCAAAACATTTCTCAATGGTCAGCTTACTGCAGTATGTATTGTGTTCCTTTACAAAGGTGTCAAACATAAAAAAACATTGTTCTCGAAATGTAACCATCATGTCTTTACTAAACCACACTTTTGATTCAATAACACGGACATTTTTAATGTCAAGATTCAAGTAAGAATAAGACATAACATATTTTCTTTTTATGATTTGTAGGAACTACAAAAGATGAATACCACTGCAAGGATATACTTTGATAGAGTTTAATATGTTCTGTTATATGGCCTGAGAGCGATGCTAATCATTGCTCTTTTGTAATGTTTGTGATAGTCCACTGAATAAATTATGTGTTTAATACTTTCTCAAAACATATTTGAGCAGATAATACATATTGTATTTGTCATATTGAATCTCATAGGCTGACATTTGTCATGCCATTCAAAATGGCACCCTCCTTGACAACTCTGTGATAGCTATTTGCTTTTTTTTAAGTCAGGAAAAGATTAAATCATTTTTTATTCTGATGGAAAAGAGATAGAATCTTTGCTACTTATAACTAAGAACACGGACCAGTAGTTTCAGACAAGACCAATGTTGACTGACAGACAGAATGACAGAAAATCTCTCCTCCCACTGAAGCTTTTCTGTTCATAGCTAAAAACCGATTTGGGGCTCTAGCTATGAAAATGGGCAACAGATATTTTGTCTTTCAATACAGCTGATCATGTGATCTACTTGTACAGAACTATATTTAGCACTGATGATTGAAAAGTAGGTCATTGATTAAAACTTTTGGTTTTCTTCCATCAATAAATATATATGTGGGACATAACTTGATACAACGATGGTTAATACTTTAATGAACACTGCCTCACACAAATAAATCCATACGCAACCAGGGGAGGAAATAGATTAGATTTGTTAAGTATAACAAAGCCTAGCCTAGTAAATAAAGTATCTGTCAATCCATGCATAAGTGATCATGTTGTGGTAATAACGAAGATGTGTAAAAGCCACACTAGCCAAGAAAAAACCAAGAAATGTACAACTGTACAACAAAGGAGACATGAATGCTATCAAACAAGCTTTTTATGAACATGAGGTTTAAGATCCTAATCTCTCAGTTGAAACACAAAACAAAGCTTATGGATTCAAGCAAGAAACATATTCCTACCAAGAAAATATATGGCAGATGAAATGTGCCATGGATGACATAGGAAATCAAGAGACAAATTAAAGGAAAACAGAGACTATACAACAAATCTGAGAGAACAAAAAAGGTCTGACCATACAAAATTCAAAAACCTTAGAAAATACATAAACATAAGTTGAGAGAATGACATGTTCTTGTATAAAGTGATCTACCAGACATTGAATTCAATAGACCATTGATGGGAAAAAGGTTCTGGACCTAAATTATATCAAGACAGAAAGATACAGTTGGGGTACCAACATTAATAGAAAATAGTATTGACATGAAAGACAGTACAAGGCAAGGCAGAAGCTGGTGTTGAAAAAGTTCTCTCAAGCCTTAGTTGCAAAAAAAAACAATGACCCAGATCAAATATCTACAAGAGCCTTGAAAGAATGATTGCATAAAATAGCTCCAATCCTCCCAAAATATTCCAATACTCACTTGCCAAAGGTGAAATTCCAAGAGCATGGCACACAGCAAACATAGTTGCAATCTTTAAAAAAAGGAGATAAAACTAACTACAGGCCAGTTTCCTTTACATCAGTGCCCAGTAAGATTTTGGGGCATATAATTGTCAGACACATGATGAATCACTGAGAAATTTATGATATCCTGGTAAATTTTCAGCATGGTTTTGGAGCGGGTCACTTGCGTGAAACACAGTTAATCACAACTTTACAGGATATACTTAATTCTAGAAATAAGGGAAAACATGTTGACATGCTCATCCTTGAATTTAGTAAAGCCTTTGACACAGTCTGTCATGAACGACTAAATCATAAACTTGAGCTTTATAGAATCTTGCGGCAGGTTGGGTCATGTTAAAAGAATTAGCTTACTAACTTTGAACAGAGGGTTCAAAGCTAAACACCACCCCTATCTGGGAGTTGAGCTTCAAACAGATATGGAATGGAATCATATTAACAACATTGCTTGCAAAGGAAATCAAACACTGGGTTTTGTTCGCCTTTGTGTGCCCTCAATATATCTCTTTAAATATTTGCAAACAAGTGGCCCTTCCCAGAGTGAAGCCAATTTCGAATGAAACAACAGTGATCACCTTGAGATGCAGTAAAGAGATATAAGCGTGAGCCTGCCCTTAGGTAAATGTTCCAGATGACCTCCCCTATTTGCAACTAGGAAAGTATCACTTGGTATTTTTATGTATTATAAATTTAAAGCCACCATACTGTGGTGTGAAAGGGTGTTAACCTAAGTATGAACCAATAGACAACAAAAACAATGGACAAACAGGCCCCTGTGAGCCAAATCACTCCAATGTCCCAATCTGAAGGTGCCCCTTTGTTTGCAAACCTTTACTAAGCAGGTGTGCGCACGAGACCACTGATCAGCTAAACAATGTTTGTTGAAAAAATGTCCAATTAAATAATCTCCTCAGCAGATCCTGTGTATGTACCAGGCTCTACAAATAAGTGTCATGAATTACTCCTTGGGTCAAACCACTGAGACCACACCCCAGAGTCAACAAATGAGATGTTAGTGACAGATATCCCAAAAAAGTCAAACCAAAACAGGATAAACATGTACAAGGGCCAACTACGTATACGTGTAGAGCTGTATGATAATTGCCTGCCAATATCCAGAGGCATAACCCCCTGGGTTCATAGCTCTGCTGACTTAAATGAAAATGTAACGAGCAGGTTATGGTTTTCCATACATGATCCCAATTGGTTTGAAACTATAATCGTCGTCCAGCTATTTCTTGAGGATCCTTGCTTTTTTTTACCATGATCCCAATTCAGTTTTGAAGTGATATTCCTTGATATGGTGTTTATTATAACTGTGCAAAAAGTATAAAAAAATCGATATCAACAAACTCATTCAATATTTTTACAGTGGAGTTATGGGTAGTGTTAATTATTTGGCCCATTTTGACACATCCTCTGCCAATGCAATATTTCTATGATATCATTATGTGGTCTAAGGGGGATACTAATACCAAAGAAAATCACATCAGTAGAAATGACAGACATAGGCATATAACGTTTTTACTATGATACATGCTATTTTTTTTTATACAATATGACCTATTTTTTTGCTATTTTTTATTTTTTATACAATATGACCGGTGACCTTTAAGTGACCTTAGGATGAAAATGGAACTCCTATTTCCGTGCATTTTACTATAAATTTCAATATTCAATCATCTGCATCTTTCAAAACCTAGCTCATAGAGTTCAGAATTAAGAATATTAGAGCATTTTTTTTATTTTGGACCAATCTGCAAAGGAAATTCGAGGACATTTTGATATGCTTAGCTATTTTGGAAAAGTATCTATAATAACAACTTATTATTGGTTAAATTATGAAAGTACATATTATACCGCATAGTAAAAAACTTAAATGCTGAAAATAAAAAAAAGTCCATCAATTTCGAGATTTATTAACAAGCTAAATTTGGTTAGAAATAGCTTGAATGTGGTAGGGGTACAAAAGATGAAAATTGACGGACTTTAAATTGATCCAATGCAATCTTTTAAAGTTTCATACACATAAAATATAAGTGTTTTTTCAGAAAATAGCCCCCAATAAGCTGCTCTAATCATAATATCATATTACATTATATGGTAAAAAAAATGATATTAAACTCTCAAAGTATGTGAAAATGTGCTAAATTTGCAATAGAAAAAACATTGAAAAGCTGATTGCTTTCTGCAAATTTTCATATATTTTATTTTTTTCTTCAATAAAATGAAGGTGCTAAAATTAGTTCTTGGATATGTATATAAATTGGAGAATGTGTTCTATCTTTGGCGCCATTTATGCTGGGTGAAAGTATCACCATGTACCCACTGCAATAGGAAGTTTTGTACTACCCATG
The DNA here is from genome assembly GCA_949316495.1 of Amphiduros pacificus. Taxonomy (NCBI): domain Eukaryota; kingdom Metazoa; phylum Annelida; class Polychaeta; order Phyllodocida; family Hesionidae; genus Amphiduros; species Amphiduros pacificus. The sequence goes on along the minus strand of OX439004.1, from coordinate 22,357,201 downwards.
TCATGTTCAATGTCTCCCATTTCTAGTGATGACATTGACATATCAAAGAAACCTACAGTTGTTATCATGTTATCCAGCAGGTTGATAGCTCTGCTGACTTAACTGAAAACACATGAACTGTGTAATGAACAAACATCATATGCGGTCTATGTAGGATACTAGTACCAAAAAAAATCACATTGACATATCAAAGATACCTACAGTTGTTATCATGTTATCCAACAGGATCCTCTGTCAAACCTATCACAGTCTCATTCAATATATCTTTGCACTTCTGCATATATAGTATGAAATTCTTCCTGTAAGCGGTTGCTGAGAATGCTCCAAATAGTTGTCAGCCCAGGACATTTCTGATGTTTTATCAGAGTCTGGCCAAGTATAGCATTCCCATCTGTCTATTCATCTGCCACAATGTCAAACTTACCTACTTGTGGTGCGTGTCAGCATTTTTCAATTTGTATATTGAAACAGAAATGATTTGGTGCCCGTCCGCCATGTGTTCTGAAAAATGTATATGGTGTTCGACATAGTGTTGATGATGTAAAATAGATATGAAATACTTTATATTCACTATTAATGGTTATGAGATGTTGTATGTCCACAAATTCAGGTCAATGTGTCAATGTCAAAGGTCACATGACTAAAAAAAGTATGACAAGGGACAGCTATGACCTCAACATTTCTGAATACCAAGTTTTAATTTCCTCCTTCAAGTGGTTGCTGATAAATGTTCCCTATAAAATTTGTAACCTCAAGGTCACTAAGATTTGAAGGAATCTGAATTTTCACCTCTATATCTATCTTTGATAATAATGAAAATAATAATGATAACCAAAAATAATAATAATAATGATAATAATAGTGATAGTAATAATGATAATAACAACAACAAGAATAACAACTATAATAATAATATATAAATACAAATGATGGTATATAATATGATGATGGACAATTAAAAACATGGCCACTGTACATCATTATCTACGATATTCCCAAGTCTGCTAATGATGAGTGTAGATAAAGGTTTTCACTAAAGTTTAACTCTTTTAATTGATTGTTAAAAGGTATAATATTTAGCTCAGTAACCTACTCCACTTAATACATGCAAGTATTTTCAATATCATCAATATAAAAAGATGGAGCTGAAATAAATGCAATCTAATTTTACACGTTTGAAGCACATGGAAATACAAATAGTTCTATATGTATAAATGAATGTTTTCTCCAAGTGAGTGATATTTAACTGGAGGATTGTATGATATTCATGACAGAATGGTCTGGAATACAAGGGACTTTGAGGCATGATATTGGGTTTGTGTAAAAGAACTTAATCAGGGATGAGATTGTTGGAGATTTAGTTATTCTTTACAGACATGGACAAACAGATATGGAATGAAGATATCATGTTTGGTTTGTATATATACAGTTTGTAAGTTAAAATTTCACAACCGGTCAAAATTATTCAAATAATGTGATAAAATAATTGTAAAACCTTTTATATTATCATTTGGTGGATAACATTCATGATTACTGATTGATACAAACCAGCAAATTAATCTAAAGCATTGAATACATTTCAAGAAACATACACATGCATGCCATGACACAGCTGACATACCACTGATCATGAGTTCGAATCTCTAAATATTCATTATGCAATTGAATGGAGCAGAATTAGAAACATACCCAATTATTTTATAAATAAAGTAGATTCCATAACAAATGAAAGTTGTTAAGTATTATTCATGCATCTGACCAATATATATTGAGTTCTGCTTATAACACCATGGAATTCAATTTTTTCTTTTTTTCTTGGTAGTTGCCAAACCACTAAATTAATCCTCAACCTCTTCACAATATAAAGGTTTGCATGCTTATCAGGTGTAAATATTTTCTGCATCTTTGTGTCCACATATATAAATACATGAACCTGTAGGCATACCTCACTCTCCTGACTGAATAAGATAAAAAGCACTTTCACTGCTTGCATGTTGCATTCTATGTTTGTGCACCAGACAGGCACACCATCTCATATTACATTTCTGTCTGACAAGCAGTATTTCCCAATCTTCACAAAATTCAACTTAGTAACATTTCTGTGGCTTAGTAACATACAACCATTAAAAATGGACAAATTTGTGGGCAAATGGAAAGTTACAAAATATGAAAATGCAGAGGCTATGATGATTGCTTTAGGTATGTGGATTTGAATAAAAAATATATTATTACATAAACTTTTACTTTAGCATTTTATTGAAAAAATAGAATTAAAAAAAAACTATTAATTAACAAAATTCAATTCTAATTGATCAAATCTGACTGTCATTCAACTTTGTTAAGAATCTGGAGGTGATTTTTTAAATATTTTAATTCCTGAAAATGAACTGTTTTTTATTTTTATTTTTACCGGTACTATCATATGTTGTGTTTACATGGTCATGCTTATTTCTATTACTAGGAGTTCCGCAAGAAAAGATAGAAACTCTGAGGCAAAATTTACCCATTCATGAGTTGAGGAAAGTGGATGAGCAACATTGGAAGTGGTTAATAAACCAAGGCACTTCCACCAGCACTGAAAGGGGGCCATTCAAAGTGGGAGATTCCTTTGAATCCACTGCCTTAAATGGAAACCCCATAAAGGTATGGAGCTTCTATTGCCATAATCAATTACAACCTGAGAGCAATAATAAATAATAATAGTTATATTGTTCTCAGTTACAACTAAGACATTTGGTACATGTGGACATTTTGCTGACATATCCAAGGTCTAATACCATTCAGTCAATGCATGGGGTCATAGGGAAAAGATGAGGGACACTTGGTGGATCACAGATGGTGAAGAATTTGAATTTTTTTTTTTTTTTGAGAGTTTGAATTTTGATATTTTTCTCTTAGCTTTATTTTGTCTACTGTTGCAGGTTACATTTAAATATGTTGATGGTGAGCTTCAAGAAGATCATCAGAGTCTTAATGACCCAACTCGCAATATGAAAATAACCAGAAAAATTGTCAATGGTCAGCTTATTGCTGTGCGTATTTTTTTTAAATATGTCATTTTAAAGAATTACATAACTTTTTAAAAGCCCTACTGCACTAGAACTTCACTGCACTCTGTCATTTATAATGCTGAAATTTGAGGTTCAAATTTAATATCTTTTTCATTTTTGTAGGAAATGCAAATAAAGGATGTGGTTGCAAGGACAACTCATGAAATACTTTAAATATGTGCTTTATCAGAATAAGCCATCCACTATTTCTCAAAATTTCCTTTGAAAACAAAACATTTCAACCAGGGATAATATTGGTCCTTAATATACTGTCACATCTGTAACTTTGACCCATCACCAAAAAATTGTAGAAGGTCTTTTTTTCATTGTTTTCACCTAATTAATAAAACAATGGTTATAAAATTGAAAGTATGTGTTTTCTTTTTAATATGCCCCCCCCAAAAAAAAAAACCCAAAAAAAACTAGTTAAATCATGACTATAAAGACCCAGATGACTGAATTTTCAGATGAATCTCTCATATGACAAAGGAAATAAAATTTTAGGTTATTTATGTGCCTTTTTTGATGAGTGCCCCCTTGTGGCAGATATTAAAAATAAATATATTTTGTGTGAGGTAGTAACATTCACAGAGTGAATAAACATGCTTATGGTAAGTGTCATATTCTTCATGAACTTAATCTATATCACTACAATATATAATTTAATTAATATGACAACAAATATACATGTTGCAAAATATTTTTTATCTTTGTGTCTTTCTTTTAAACGGTTTGATGAGAAACGAATCAGACAAACAAATTTGTTTTGCAGATCACTCAACAGGGTGTTTAAGACTGGTGACATTTTGATCACAAGAAAATTTACTATGATGCAAGGAAACTGATTCACTCATAAAAGGAGTGTTTAATAATAAGATAATAAGACCAACTTTTTGTTTAATTTCTAACAATAAAAAATATTTATTTTTTATTAACAAGTTGATGGAGAAGTAATTTCCAATCTAACATCTAATTCTATAATAAACCAATATATATTGGTTATAATAAAAATTAACCAACAAATAATGTTATGATAGATCATGACATAGGCCACTTTTAGGTTTGAAGCAGGGCCCGGTTTTTCCATCCTCAGATCTTCAATTCATGCTCAGATTTGAAGTTTGCATAGACTCTGAGCATATACTCATCATGCTTGGAAAACTCAGATCCAAGATTTTTGGATTTTTCCAATGTGCTCAGACATTTTTCTTGCTCAGATTTGGAGTTTTCATGCTCAGATTCTGAGACAGCTCAGAGGCTGGCTTCAAGCTGAAGTCAATGCTCCAAAGCATGATTTTTATGAAATATTGAACAATTTATGTTAAATGAAAGGATTAGATAAGGTTTAATTGAATAGAATCACATGCAGATACATTACCAGTCACTGGAAAAGTTGTTATGTGACATAAAGTGATCCCCCATTCCGAGCCCCTGTTATCCCCTGCTTAGGGGCTCTGTATTTTCTCATTTGAATATGATTTCTGAGATTCTGAGCATGATGAAAAAATAAAAAAATGCTTCACTTTTGGAAGTAAACTTCAGTAAGTATGGCTTCAAATCTGAGTACATGCTCAGATTTAAGATTTGAAGTATGATGGAAAAATCGGACCCAGACTTTGTTTTTATCTTCTCTTTGCTCATTTCAAGGACGTGAACATTCCTAACCTGGTCAACAGGCACACTGTTCATTCTTTAGGCGAGACATATGGTAATCATCAAACCACAGAATCAATATGAATCACTCTCACAGAATGATAACCACAATAAAATAACATATTTATATCACAGTATATTTCCTGAGATATTTAAACAGAGATTGGAAAGAGCAGGAATGCCACTTGGTGTCAGCGTGGTTCACCATCCAACTCTCACATGGTCTCGCGCAATTGTTTTTGCACAAATTACAATACAGTTTCCATCTAAATACTATAAAACAGTACCTTTATAATCTACTGCATCCACTTAATGTCAACATGATGATCCAAAGATAACATGGTCCATTTGTACAAAAAACAGTGAAAATTCCCTTGACAAGCTGGCCAAATGGTCACATATGGGAAACAGGAAGTGGTGATGGTGGCGCTGCCACGAGATCGGTTCACCTGAGCGATAATGAAGAACTTCAGCTAGTTTCCGATCTCTGTTTTAAATGTCTCTGATATTTTTTAGTGTTAAACAGTATTTTAGTCATATTTGCAATGATATTGGTTGATGTCCTATTTTTTCACTTAGGTTCAGCTTTTTTCTTGGTACCAGTTGATTTAGAGCCTGAAGCCCGAGGCCTTGTTCCCGTGACTGCCATATTGACACCAGATGGCGCTCCTCTGGTGCTGGTTGAAGTACGGCCACTATTCCCTGGACCCAATGCTGGCTTATTGCGTGCTCGAGCCTTCTCTGCTCTTTGCTGGAAAAAAAATGAACAGTGTAAATCATAAGAAAAGCTTATGCCGTGAGGATAAAACAAAGACTTATTTACCAGTAATATAGAATCTCACTGAAATAAGAGCACAATATCTATAGTAGTGATCTGCCCCAGTATGAACCAATAAATCACTGGGATCCCTGGCTCAACTCTGGCAATTCCTATATATAAACACATAATAGTGAAAGATCAGCATACCCTCTCTTGGTATCGGCGCTCAAAATAATCCATGTCTGACTCATCTGGTCTTCTCATTGCTGACATGCGCTCTGCCAAGTCCCCATCCACATCTGATGCTGTCAAACACATAGAGCACAAGTATATTCTCTGCACCCATTTGGTATTAAGATCAAATTTATAGAGTACCAGTATATATATATATATATATATATATATATATATATATATATATATATATATATATATATATATATATATATATATATATATATATATATATATATATTGTGCTGGAAAGCATATTGTTTTTTTTTTTCAAGATAAAAACGTACTTTATGACACAATGCTTAAAATGTATACGATTTATGAAAAAGTTGCATAGAATAGCGGAACCAAACATAACACTTGCATCTCACTGTCATTAATCAACCCCTCCACACCATTGCAAGTAATGTAATGATATTTGTTATACCCACAGGGGACATGATGATATTCTTTATACCCACAGAGGATATGATGATATTCTTTATACCCACAGAGGATATGATGATATTCTTTATACCCACAGAGGATAGGATGATATTCCTTATACCCACAGAGGATATGATGATATTCCTTATTCCCACAGAGGATATGATGATATTCTTTATTCCCACAGAGGATATGATGATATTCTTTATACCCACAGAGGATATGATGATATTCCTTATTCCCACAGAGGATATGATGATATTCCTTATACCCACAGAGAATATGATGATATTCTTTATTCCCACAGAGGATATGATGATATTCTTTATACCCACAGAGAATATGATGATATTCTTTATTCCCACAGAGAATATGATGATATTCTTTATACCCACAGAGAATATGATGATATTCTTTATTCCCACAGAGGATATGATGATATTCTTTATACCCACAGAGAATATGATGATATTCCTTATTCCCACAGAGGATATGATGATATTCTTTATTCCCACAGAGGATATGATGATATTCTTTATACCCACAGAGGATATGATAATATTCTTTATTCCCACAGAGGATATGATGATATTCTTTATTCCCACAGAGGATATGATGATATTCTTTATTCCCACAGAGGATATGATGATATTCTTTTTTACATATGTAATTTGTTGTCATTTCAATAACCTTTACCTGACTCTGTACTTTTCACGTTTGCTATATCATGCTATGCAACATGTTAAAATAATTACTGGTTGGAGTTGATACAGATTTTGTTGTCTGCTATTTTTGCTACATTTTCACAGGTATCTTTATATGACATACCTTTGACAGCCATCTTATGTGCCTTAATGGACGTCACATTAGCTCGTAGAAACGGATGGTCACTGGAGGTAATGGGCTGTTCCAGGAACTCCTTGGATGGAGCACCTGGGAAGTAAAAAATAATAAGCCAAGCTTGAAGAATATATTATGGGTTTTTCATTAAAATCATATGCCTGGAAAACAAGCCAAAGACCAATATATTTCACAATGCACTTATTTATTATATGTTGTATGAAACTGGAAATAGTGGATTAGTCAGAGTTGTACAACCCTAAAAGACCCACTTCTATGAGTGATAATAGGGGAGAAGACAGGTTATGAGAACAAATAGTCCCTCACAATCCAAACCATACTGCTTGATGTGTATCATACATCATAGAATACAAAGTTTAAAATGCTGTCATGCAAAAATGCTGAATGTCAGTGCTGGATCTTGAGTGCAAAATGTGAGATATGATTGAAATCAAGAGAGATATACAAGACAATTGTCTCGCCTCCTATTATCACTCATAGAAGTTGGTCTTTCACAGTCAAACTCTAGCCAACCAACTATCTTCCAGCATCACCCATTTATTATATGTTAGTTATATGAATACATGTTTGACAAAGTCTTTAAAAATCTTAAAATAACAGTGCAGGTTATAATTATTGGCTTATAATTAGTCCTGAACATTTTTAGTCAGTCCAGAGCAGATTTTTTACCTAAGGATTTATTCTTTAAGGTAATCATAATGCCTATAAGAATTTTCTTGAATTTTATATTTAAAGTTGTATTGATATTCATTAAATATAAAAACTAAAAACTATGTCACATCAGAATCTATGGATCTATTCATTGAAAAAATAACGTTAAAGATGTGATTCTGACTGACACCACTGAAATGAAATGACATTTAAGATATGATTCTCACCTACACCACTGGGATCAAATGGCATTAAGGATATGATTCTCACCTACAATCAAATGACATTAAGGATATGATTCTCACCTACACCACTGGGATCAAATGACATTAAGGATATGATTCTCACCTACACCACTGGGATCAAATGACATTAAGGATATGATTCTCACCTACACCACTGGGATCAAATGACATTAAGGATATGATTCTCACCTACACCACTGGGATCAAATGACATTAAGGATATGATTCTCACCTACACCACTGGGATCAAATGACATTAAGGATATGATTCTCACCTACACCACCGGGATCAAATGACATTAAGGATATGATTCTCACCTACACCACTGGGATCAAATGGCATTAAGGATATGATTCTCACCTACACCACTGGGATCAAATGACATTAAGGATATGATTCTCACCTACACCACTGGGATCAAATGACATTAAAGATATGATTCTCACCTACCGGTACACCAATGGAATAAAATAACGTTAAAGATGTGATTCTCACCTAAACCACTGGGATCAAATGACATTAAGGATATGATTCTCACCTACACCACTGGGATCAAATGACATTAAGGATATGATTCTCACCTACACCACTGGGATCAAATGACATTAAGGATATGATTCTCACCTACACCACCGGGATCAAATGACATTAAGGATATGATTCTCACCTACACCACTGGGATCAAATGACATTAAGGATATGATTCTCACCTACACCACTGGGATCAAATGACATTAAGGATATGATTCTCACCTACACCACTGGGATCAAATGACATTAAAGATATGATTCTCACCTACCGGTACACCAATGGAATAAAATAACGTTAAAGATGTGATTCTCACCTAAACCACTGGGATCAAATGACATTAAGGATATGATTCTCACCTACACCACTGGGATCAAATGACATTAAGGATATGATTCTCACCTACACCACTGGGATCAAATGGCATTAAGGATATGATTCTCACCTACACCACTGGGATCAAATGACATTAAGGATATGATTCTCACCTACACCACTGGGATCAAGTCTGAGATAGCCGTCCATGAGTGAGGAGAAGCCGGTGATTCCTCCCATGGCCTGGTACGGTACATCATGTCCCACGGGGTGCCCTCGGGCGGACCGCTCCTGCTTGGTCTCGGTCAGCATGTGATGAGTGTGGGCAGGCTCACCACAGCCACAGGTCCACGAACTACGGAACCCCTCACAACCACACCGCTCTGACGTCATAAAAAACAATATCAGAGCATTATAATGTGCATCTTGGAGATGATCACCAGATGGTACTCTCATCAATTGTGGATGCTGATTTTTTTTTCTCTTGAGTGACTTGCTAATCAACCCATGAGACAGCAGCCATTAAAATGAGCTAAAATTCTTTGAGATACTAGCTGATGGCTGCTCTTATATTTACATGTAGAATAGTTTATCTAATTTGAATAACAATTTGCTCTTTTGCCAGAACATCAGCTCAAATTGATATAAAGGTAGAAATATTCTTATTTGCATGTTTTTGGAAATAGAAATGAACAACTTCATGGAAAGTTAATTGTCTTCCAAACTTAAAACCAAATAATAAAATTTCATAGATGATAAAATGTTATATCTTGTGAATGGAAAGAGTGAACTAACCTTTTTTACAGACACGGTTGCCTGTGACTTTGTGATCCTCGGGGAAATGTTTACAACTACAACGCACAGGTTGTGAGCCATTGAGGGGAACATACTCATAGCTCACACACCGACAGCCTTTAACCTTGCATGGCAGCAGTACTGGTCTCTCCTCTGGAATCTTTGCAAAGTCTGTCTTGTGTTGCCGAAACCTGCCAAATTCATCAAAATCAAAATGATTTTTGACAGCTCTGACTAAGAATAGAGAAAGAAATGGACAAAAATTTCAGGATAATTCAGAAAAAATATGTATATAAATTGTGAGTATTTATTTTAACCTGTGTTCACAGAAGCATTGTGTCTCCGGACCTATAAGTTTACAGTCCATGCCATTCACACTTGTCCAACTGACAAATAATCTATTTTCCAACCTCTGAAAATAAATAAACATATGAATACACATAGATTGTTTATCTGATTGCTCTAGCATATAAATGACAAATGGTAGGCTCAAAATGGGGTACTTCTGCCTATTTTGATTTTGACTTTGCTTAGGGTAGGATTTTTATGATCCTGATGATAAGAACTTATACTGAAACAATGACACTTTTCAGAATATTGGTTTCTTTTGTGATATTTCATGATGAACAAGTTGTGTACCCCTTTCATGTCATTAATTTTGGAGTTCATTAACAAAAATAACAGAAGGTATTATTTTTTTAATGTCAACAGGATATTTTTCAAAATTCATATCCTGCACATGACCATAGAGTAATCCAAACATGACCATGATAACATAGAGCTAGTTCTGCTGTATTTAATCCCTCAATTTGGAAGTTTAACTGCTGGGGTTCCACAGGGATCGGTTCTTGGTCCCCTTTTATTTTTGATGTATATCAATGATATTTCTAACAACATTCAGAGTGACAGCTTCCTCAACGGTTCGCTGATGATACAAAGAATTTATAATGGTAGATCCAGCACAACAGCAAGTATTTTGAATAGAGATCTTGATGTAATTGATAAATGGGCCAAACAATGGTTGGTCACCATTAATATTAAGAAAATGTTGTTATGTTATTTTCGAGAAAAAGATCTCTATTTCCTCTTCCACCGATAATGCTAGGTACCTCATCTTTGTGAATTGTTGAATATCATAAACACTTGGGTATCATATTAGCCAGCAACCTGTCTGATCTTGGGCTAGGAAATCACTTGAGATTTGTTATAAAAGTTTTATCAGACCAGTTATTGAGTATAGTAATGTATTATACAATAATTGTACCAAAGAAGATAATGATAAAATAGAATCCATACAATTGAGTGCTGCCTGGCTTGTTACTGGTGGAAAAAAGGGAACTTCCCATCAATCATTGTATAGAGAGCTTGGTTGGACTACTCTAAAAACTAGGAGGTATAACACTTGTTTAACTTATTTCTACAGAATTCTGAATAATGATTCACCAGCATATCTACATATCAGTTTTGGAACCTTTTCTTCCTAGATCCTCTCTAGGCACTAGATCATATTTACTGATGAACTTGACAGTTCCAAAGTGTAACTCTGCAATGTACAAAAGATTTGTTATCATTTCTACCATCAATTTATGGAACAATTTACCCCAGTCTTTTAAGTGTAATCCAAGCAGGCTTTCATTCTAAAACAGTTTAGCTAAGCAAAATTGTACTACACCTCATTTGTTTAATCACAGTATTGACAGGCAAACTCAAGTGGCCTTTGCCCAAATCAGAATGGGTTTCAGTAACTTAAAAGATGATTTATACAGAAGGAAATGTATTGATGATAATATGTGTGATTGGGGTTTGGAGAATGAAGATGCTAGACACTATTTTTTTAAATGTAATAAGTATGTACTCTATTGTGACACCATGATGAATGGTATTTAAATGAAATTTAACCTTCCTGCCACGCTACCAGTCATATTGTATGGAAAAAGCACTCTTTCTGATAAAGAAAACATGATGTTATTTCAATATGTCTATAATATATGAAACATACTAAAAGATTTACACCGTCATAAACTGTATGAAATGTTTGCAAATTGTATTTTCAATTGATTTATAATTTCAACCACCATAGTAAATCCATTGTTATGAATGTATTGTAACTTTCATCTATTGATCCTCAGCCAGGACATGCTATCTGCATGTTGTGGTGATTAGTTTTAAGTAACTAGAGGAGAAATAAATATATATTTAAACCAAAGATGAGAGGGATGTTGATGTCCACCACTGGTAATTAACAGGACGGACATGAGCGTCCGGAGTGTTTTGAATAATTGCAGTTGTTATGATTTCATTTTATGACATCTTCTTGGGTCGCAACTTTTCATAACGTAAAGACAACAGGCCACTTGGCTCATGAACTTTGACCTCAGAACCTCGTTGGGCATAGTAAGTAACAATGGCTATAAACCATTATTAATTCAGTTTGCAGGTAATCTAGTCAAGACAAAAGTTGATTTGTCAATCTAATTTAAGTGTGTTAGACATTTAGGGGATATCGAAAAATTAAAATATGTTCCATTTTGGAAGTTTGGAAAAGAGTGCATAACTTAAAGGATTATGTGTGTCATTGTGTAGGTTTATACAGAGACATTTAACCCCTAACGGACGGGAAGGACGGCAACGTCCACCACCGGTAACGGACGGGAGGGATGTTGACGTCCCCATTGTTCTGGCTTGATGACGTCATTTGTAACATTCTGAAGGGCTGCAACTTGTTACAATGTAATCATGATAGTGACGTCAGACTGACTGGATCATGAACTTTTGACCCCAGCACTTCATTAAGCAAATTTAATAACCATGGTTATAAATTTAATAAATTTAGTATATGGATACACTAGTCCAGACAAAAATTGGTTAGTCCAGCCAATCAACAAAATTTAGATAGCCTAGTCCTTTAGGGGTTAAAACAGTTTAGATATCTCAGGTTTATACACGAATTAGGCCAATTTAGGGTACAGCGCCTCCCCTCAGGAACTTACCATAGGTAAAACATTTTTCTTGTACTGTTCATACTGCTCAGGTGTAAATAAAACTCCACCATCATCATCTCCAACGATACTACAAAATACATAAATGGGATAAATATATCAAGAACGAATGTCAATATGTACTGTCATTTTATACTTTGATTGAAACTTGAAAGGGACAAGATGACCTACACTACAGTACAGCACTGACCGTTTGTATTCCAAATAAGCGTCTACTGACGATGCTGATGATCCCCCAAACTTCATCTGATACTGTCGGTCTCCCATGGTTCTTGCTTATTTTCCACAAATTTCAATTCTGATCACATTCAAAAGCTACTTTCTTCTCTCAAAGCATCGTAAATACCATAGAGATGCACCCTGAGACACCCACTATCTCTTTGTCGGCGCAACCAATGCACCCTCGACAGATGCAGTGAAAAGTGTTTGTAAACGTGCAAAGTCAACCAATGACGTGTCCTCTTACAGAATAAACTCGGAAATAAATGCTGACTCGACACCACAGTCTAAATCAATGTTTTGGTGTATGATGTTCACGGGGATGCTCATACAACCAGATAACAACACAAACCAAAACACCGGCATTTCTTGAAATCATTTCGATGAAACGTGGAAATATCTCTCTGTAGATCACCCAAAATAATACAATAAGGTTTGTATTATAGATGAGGTTTCCTTCCTACAATAGGATTGAATCTCGAGGTTTCAAAAACCTTTGAAATTGGAAAATCAACTCGCTCCTCAGAGCATCCTCTCTTGACTTCAGACTCTTGCTTTGCATGCTTGGTGGTGTGTTCTCAAGATTTTTATTTTAGAATATTTGGCATAAGAAAACCAATTGACATCCCACCGAGAATTGATGTTGGAGTAGTTTGACTTTGAGCTCACTAGTTATATGTACTAATTCTGCTTGTAATTTACAACAAAATGCGTAAAATGTTAACTTCAACTTTGATATTATCTGTCCTAGTCATGGCATCCACTCCCTAAATAACTAGCCCTTTCCTAAGGATATTTTCTGCTATATTTTATTTGCATTTTAAACATTTTTGAGCAGCTTAGGGGCAGTTTTTAGGTCGTGGAGTACTTCAGTAAAAAAATATGGTTTTTAAATTCTCCTGCCTTCTTCATGGAAATTCACTGTTTGCATAATAATCTTGGAGGAACATTTATTGACACCTCAACATAAATATTCCTTACCTATTTTTGAATATGACTGCTTGGTCAGTTCAACTTTTAAAGTTGTATATTCCTAATAAATTAAGGACAAAAATTTTAATTTGATCACAAGAAATCTCCAAATGTTTGTAATAGTGAAAATGCCAAGAAACATCACCTGATGAAAACACTCTTGAGACAGTGAAAAAATCACTTCCCACAACAAACAAAAGTGGAGGGTGAAATGTAGTCACGTGGTCTTAACCAGTCTTAACATTGGCGGCCATTTCAATTCAGAGGAAGCTAAAATTCTTGTCCATTTAAAAGTGTGTTAACTGACTTAAAACAGAATAAAATGATCCCGTTTTACAACTGGATATTGAAGAAAACAGATTATACTTTGCAAACAACCAGGCCATCTAATCAGTGAGTACACAATTACAACACCTGCAGTGTGTGTTTACCACGCGCAGCTCAGTGGGCTGCGCTAGGGCAGATTAAATTTGATGAACTCTCTCTAGCCGTGAAATGGCCGCCGGGCCCAAAATAAACAAAAGGCAAATTCACTGCTAGAGATTCTCGAGCTATATCTGTCCATGAAACTGAAAGTCAACAACCCTTGGCTTTGGCTGTTTGACTACAGAGTACAGACATTGGAAAAGTTACTCACGGGCAGTAGTTTCCGACAAGGGCTTCTCCACAGGTCTTAGATTGGTTCAAATAGCGGTCTGGGTCCAACTACTTGTTGACATAACCGATAGCATTAGTTTACTTGTGGAATATTTTAATTTGTTTTCTTCAATCTGAATATAAATTTGTCAAAATATAAATGATCACAGTCGTATATAGCACGTCATTTTTCTCATCCGTGTTACATGTGGAGTACCACTTTTTCTTGTTTTATGATTTTCACTGCATTTTAATTTCCTGCTTGAAGTAAACATTCAAAAAACTACTTTTGGATCACATTTTTATTAAAACTGGCTCTGCTGTTTGATTTTAATTCAAACTTTATCTTTCATCCTCCAAAATGTGATAAATAATCATAAACAAGAAAAAGTGGTGCTCCACATGTAATACTGATGGGAAAAAAATTAACAAACAAAACAAAATTTACAATAAACAAAACAAAATTTACAATAAACAAAACAAAATTTTTGTCTTGTTTATTGTAATTTTAGTTTTGTTTGTTATTTTTTTCCATCCGTGTTACATGTGGAGCACCACTTTTTCTTGTTTAAACTTTTGTCTGAGTTTATTGGCAAAAAAGACCATTGAAGCTAGTCTTTACCCATTGAATCAACACAAATAGTTAGATTATTAAATTGAATCAAGTATATTGATTAGCATTTTTGCTAGAGATTTGATTGACTATTGCAGGTGTGTAATATGAGCAGTGAGCCAGGAGGGACACAGTTAGCAGGTCTCAAGTCTCTGCTGCTGCGAGCATGGAGAGAACGCTGGACAGATATGCAGTGGAGCATCAACGTCAAGAAATGCTTGAAATCTACTGACCATGACAACTACCAACTGGCTGGTCAGTACTCATGTTATTCAGCAAAATATCCACTGATTTGTGCAAATGTATCATGTTATCACTATTCCACTGTTTTTAGCTCTGCTGAGACTTTAGCTCGCAGAGCTTTAGGAGGGGGAAAATGTCTGTCGGTCCGTCTGTCCGTCCGTCTGTCAACATTTCTTTAAAAATCTTCTTCTCCAAAACTACCAGTAGTACATCTTTCATATTTTATATAGAGGTAGATATATAGTTGAAGATTCATATTCCTTCAAATCTTAGTGATATCACCATTGACCTTAGTGCAGTGACCTTGAGGTCACAAATTTTGTACTGAGCATATCTCAGCAACCACTTATTACAGGATATTAAAACTTGGTATGCAGAAATGTCATATGTTAAAGCTTTGCCTTGTCATACAATTTTAGTCATGTGACTTTTGACCTTGACACATTGACCTTGAATTCAAAATTTGTGAACATGCCACATCACAACCATCAGAAGTGAATAAAAAACACTTCATATCTGTTATATACTAACTATGTTTAAAAATCTTCTCCTCCAAAACTACCAGTAATATTTGTTTCATATTTAATACAGAGGTAGACAGAGAGTTGAAGATTCAGATTCCTTCAAATCTTAGTGATGTCACCATTGACCTCAATGCAGTGACCTTGATGTCACAAATTTTGTAAGGAGTATATTTCAGCAACTATTTATAAGAAGAAATTAAAACTTGGAATACAGAAATGTTTTAGGTCATAGCCGTGCCTCATCATACTTTCTTAGTCATGTGACCTTTGACCTTGACACATTGACCTTGAATTCAAAATTTGTGAACATGCCACATCATAACCATTAGAAGTGAATTAAATGCACTTCATATCTTTTATATACCAACACTATTTTATACAGAGCTAGATAGAGAGTTGAAGATTTAGATACCTTCAATCCTCAGTGATGTCACCATTGGCCTTAGTGCAGTGACCTTGATGTCACAAATATTTTAAGGAGCATATCTCAGCAACCACTTACAAAAAGAAATTAAATCTTGGTATACAGGCATGTCTTAGGTCATAGCCGTGCCTCGTCATACTTTCTTAGTCATGTGACCTTTGACCTTGACACATTGACCTTGAATTCAAAATTTATGAACATTCCACATCATAACCATTAGAAGTGAATTAAATGCACTTCATATCTTTTATATACCAACACTATTTTATACAGGGCTAGATAGAGAGTTGAAGATTTAGATTCCTTCAATTATCAGCGATGTCACCATTGAGCTTAGTGCAGTGACCCCATTGTCACAAATTTTGTAAGGAGCATATCTCAGCAACCACTTACAAGAAGAAATTAAATCTTGGTATACAGGAATTTCTTATGTTAAAGCTGTACCTCGTCATACAATTTAGTCATGTGACCTTTGACCTTGACACATTGACCTTGAATTCAAAATTTGTGAACATGCCACATCACAACCATCAGAAGTGAATAATAAACACTTCATATCTGCTATATACTAACACTATGTTTAAAAATCTTCTCCTCCAAAACTACCAGTAATATTTGTTTCAGATTCAGATTCAGATTCCTTCAAATCTTAGTGATGTCACCATTGACCTTAATGCAATGACCTTGATGTCACAAATTTTGTAAGGAGTATATCTCAGCAACTACTTATAAGAAGAAATTAAAACTTGGAATACAGAAATGTCTTAGGTCATAGCCGTGCCTCATCATACTTTCTTAGTCATGTGACCTTTGACCTTGACACATTGACCTTGAATTCAAAATTTGTGAACATGCCACATCATAACCATTAGAAGTGAATTAAATGCACTTCATATCTTTTATATACCAACACTATTTTATACAGAGCTAGATAGAGAGTTGAAGATTTAGATTCCTTCAATTATCAGTGATGTCACCATTGACCTTAGTGCAGTGACCTTGATGTCACAAATTTTGTAAGGAGCATATTTCAGCAACCACTTGCAAGAAGAAATTAAATCTTGGTATACAGGAATGTCTTATGTTAAAGCTGTACCTCGTCATACAATTTTAGTAATGTGACCTTTGACCTTGACACATTGACCTTGAATTCAAAATTTGTGAACATGCCACATCACAACCATCAGAAGTGAATAAAAAACACTTCATATCTGTTATATACTAACACTATGTTTAAAAATCTTCTCCTCCGAAACTACCAGTAATATTTGTTTCATATTTAATACAGAGGTAGATAGAGAGTTGAAGATTCAGATTCCTTCAAATCTTAGTGATGTCACCATTGACCTTAGTGCAGTGGCCTTGATGTCACAAATTTTGTGAGGAATATATCTCAGCAACCACTTATAAGAAGAAACTAAAACATGGAATACAGAAATGTCTTAGGCCATAGCCGTGCCTCGTCATACTTTCTTTGTCTTGTGACCTTTGTCCTTGACACATTGACCTTGAATTCAAAATTTGTGTCACTTCATATCTGTTATATACCAACACTATGTTTTAAAATCTTCTTCTCCAAAACTGCCGTTAATTTATGTTTCATATTTTATACAGAGCTAGATAGAGAGTTGAAGATTCAGATTCCTTAAATTCTCAGTGATGTCACCATTGAGCTTAGTGCAGTGACCTTGATATCACAAATTTTGTAAGGAGCATATCTCAGCAACCACTTATAAGAAGAAATTAAAACTTGGTATACAGAAATGTCTTAGGTCATAGCCCTGCCTCGTAATACTTTCTTAGTCATGTGACCTTTGTCCTTGACACATTGACCTTGAATTCAAAATTTGTGTGCATGCAAAATCTCACAACCATTAAAAGTGGAGCAGACTTGAGCAGATGATGATTTTGACCAATCAAAATGCATGTTACATTTCAAATTTGGCCCCAACTTGTTATCTTGATTCTCATTGGCTATGTTATTCAAAATGGCAGCCTCCTTGACAACTTAGTGATAGCTATTAGATTTTTGAAAAAATCATGACAAAATGGAAAAAGAACTGAGTCTAATGGAAAATAGATAGAATTAGACCTCAGAAAATACAACATCTTGCCTACTTTGGGATCTTGTATGGAAAATCATAACCTGGTTGCTTGTTGTACTAACTCTCAGTTCATGTGTTTTCATTCAAGTCAGCAGAGCTATCAACCCATGGGGTTATGTTTTTATATTTTAGGCAGGGTTTAATATTATGTTGCACATTTCAGAATTGCTTCTCCAGCAGGCTTTGGTAGGATCAAGCCCAAACGGCCTTGTGTTGTCATATCTTAGACATGCCATGAGCTCACAGGTAAACAAAGCATTTATATTTGACTTGATGCATCAAAATTTGATATTCCTCAGCATGATTATTTTAGAAAGATGGATGCAACATATTTAATATTCAGATTCAGAATAATTCCATTCAACCCTTTCTAACTTCAATAGTAATGTTTACATAAAAGATAAGATGGTATTCTTCAGGTCTTGCTTCAAAGTCATTTGAAAATGTTCAGTGACTTGATATTACTTGCATATTATTTCATGCTGTAGATGATAAGTTATACAGCAGCTATACAGAGTATTCTGCAGTTTGAAGATGTCAGCAAGCCTTACTGCATCAAAAGCCTTCTCGATGTCATATGCGGCTTCTCGGGAAGAGTGAGGTAAACCACATAATAATTTGCATATTACTGTCATTTTAACTTTATATTTTGTACCTCCTATGATTTTACACATTTGCTAGAATATCTACATACTACGAATTGATTGAATAGAAAATAATGGATCTATTTTAACTTATCTCCATAAGTCAAACATAACAAACCCATATAAGTTAAAATTTTATCACATCTCCATAAGTCAAACATAACAAACCCATATGTGATATTTGTTACCCAGCACCAGGGGGACAAGTGAGGACAGTTTGGCACTAAGCAAATCCCTGTTGAGTCTACAGAAGTGGGTGCTAGAGCTGATGGTGAAATGTCTCCACAAGCTGATAGACAACAAGATGGCCACAGAATATGTGACGCTGCTGGAGAGGTTGTGTGATATCACTACCACCCTCAACAATAACAGCTCCACCCGCGCCCTATTACATGTCGCCCACCTGGACAATAAAGGTGAAACCAAAAACTACTTTATTTATTAGCTGTTAGCAATGTTTACTGGTCTCTTGTCATGAGAATCAACATTGTTGCTCCCACTTTGTCAAATAAATATTTTTTTTTACATTTCTCTAATGACATGAAACATCTTCTAGATTATTAAGAGAATATGTTTTTTCCTCAATCTCCAGCAAATTCCCAGTGTATAAATGCCATTATGCTGCCATGCAGTCAAAATAGAATATACTTTGAAGGCAACTCAGTGTCATTATTGTTTTACAAAGAAGTCTGAATGCAAGACTTTTTATTGTTTTGCATGGAATAGACTTAAGTTTACGAATGATCCTTGAAAGTCTCATATATTGTTTTGAATTGAAAAATTGCTTAAGATTTGCAATCCACTCTTATTAAAATATAGAATGTGAACTTTATAATTGATTTTACAAATTTAATTGAATACTCATCAACTATTGTCACTTTTATGTTAACTTGCCTTTAGAGATGTTAGAATACACATTTCTCTTTCTTAATTATGATGTGAATCTGACAAAATTATTCAGAGACACACAATTCTTACCACATAGATGTATAATGGAGATATTGATTGTTAAGATATAATGACGGAGATGAAGCAGACCGGAGGTAATATCTGCAGTCTGATGAAGCACAACAGGGACGTCATTACCACTGCCCTTCATGACAACATCACAACATGTGTGGATACCTGTTATAAGTGAGTCATTAATTATAATTTATGATAACATAAAACACTTAATATTTGTTAACTTTTACAAGTCAGTCATAAAGTCACAAAATATCGCTAAATATATGAATATCTGTTTCAAATTAGTGATATAATTATAAAATACATAAAAAAGAGAATGTCTTTTATCCAAGTTGAGTGTCAAAGATTTAACTAGGCAATAATTTGTTGAAATGACATGCATAAGTATGCACATGATTTACATTTTCTAATCGCGTGATTCAGAATTGAAAACCTTCAGCCAGATTTGCGACCGCTGTTGGACATATCCCAGCAGCCCCTCAATCTGACCCTGAATGCCCTCCTGGCCCAGGAAGCAGTCCTCAATCCAACCAGTGACATCCAGGCATTTGCTGAACAGATAATAGTGGTAGAGAAAACCCAGGTAGGCTCCTCTATAGCCACAAAGTTGCATCATAAACGTTTAAAAGGGGATTGCGCAAGTATATGTTAGGAAGTCATTCATATCTAAACAGACTTTGCAAAGTTGAAATATTCGGGGATGTTTAATCTTTTTTATACATATTTATTTATTATGTTTTGATTTGCAGGGACTGAAGAGACCCGAGTTATACTGTGAATTGCTACGCACCTGTCTGCTTGGATTGATTGATGCTGTGGGGGGCCAGGATGAGATCAAATGGGCGGCTTTTGCATTTCTCAAGGTGATTATATATAATCAGTTCCAAACAACCAGATAGAACCCAGTTATTCATGGAAATTGATTTAAATTCAATAAATTGAGATGAAGACAACTTGTGGAAACTGTGATAAAATTGATTGGGTTACTTCCTTGGAATATATGATGGTCATATTCGGTACACTGATGTGAATGTTGTATCATGAAATGAACCTTTATTTAAAGATTTCTTAGAAAGACATTTTTTTTCAAGATTTCTTGATTATATTATCTCAGAGATAATGAATCAGAATGACACCAAATATGTTCAGATATTTAAATGACCTTCAAATTCCTGCTTCAATGTGATTAGCACTTTTAATATTGTTTGAACCAACTGTCATGTCTCTACATTTATTCCTTTTTAGATTTGTTACTTGAGCCATGTATTAATAGATAGAATTCAGTTCTGGATTATGGAGTGTGTGCTATACTTGCAGTTGCCACAGGTGCTGGTTAAGATGGTTCAGGGATCATCAGATAAGGATAAGCAGTTGGATCTGGACAGAGGACTTGAGAGACTGCTCACCTATGTTCATCTCATGGACCTTGCCGATACAAAATGCAAGTCAGTAACCTTTGTCACTTTTCATTTTTAAACAAGATTCTTTAATTCTACAAATCAATATTAATCCAGAGATAAAGCACATTATTTTCCATAATCATTTTTTCCATAGCACTGTCTTTTCCATCTTTAGATTCTTGAGCTTTCCATTGAAATGTAAAGAAATAGAAAACACAATGCAGTGTGTTGAATTTCAATTTGTTTATTTGTAATAATTTTTAGATAATGGAAGTAATACAAAAATATAATGACATAGATTTACAAATAACACATATATTGATTTTTTATTTTGTTGTAAGTTATTGTTTTTTTATATATTGAAGTTGTGACTGTCTGTCATTCCTGCTTCATGAACTCAAGTCCAAGTTCAGCTTAGTGAGTGACCAGACCTACACCAAACTGATGCATCGCAGGTAAGCAAACACCTATTATATTATAGCTTCAGTACAAACACCAGCTACATATTTGGAGTAATTGATGTGACTATTGTTGTTTGTTTGCAGGCAGGCAGAGAGCAAGAAGCCTAAGTTATCGGAGCAGGCAGGAGCCCAGCACAGCGCCAGCCTCATCCTCAGGGCCGAGCCTACCGTCCAGAGCATCCTCAAAGTGAGCAGCTCTCCTACCCTACCGCCCCCTGTTAACCACATAGATCATCAGCTTTATTTTGTGATGTGGAGTTTGCTTTGTGAATGCTCATTGATAGCAGCACTTATAAAAAATACTGCAATTGTTTGGTGACTTTTTTAGTAAATAATGAACAAATTTATATATAAACCGATTGTGGATTGCCATCTTGCCCCTTTGAAAACAACGTACTGGAAGTGCACAATAAAATCCTAAGTGCACAAAAAGCTCTCTGAAAATTAATTAATAAAAAAGACAAGATGGTAACCAACAGTTGAACTATGACAGTAGTATGACAGTGAAAAGCATGTCATCATTAAAAAAAAACAACACATTTTGAGATTTCATTTTTGTTTAAAATTTACAATAGTATGCACAAATTATTGTCATCACCAAGCTATTCCTCAATATCCCAAACATCTTGGTCACAAAATATTGCACATATTTATGTCAACCTAAATTAGCTTGATTAGTATTAGGCTTTGATAAATTATTCTACTATTATTACCACACTGAAACATTATTTATAGTTTGGTAGATTCTTTACACATTAATTTTACCTTATCCCTCAGTCAATATAGTGACTAAGCATATATTGCAATCCTTTGTGCAGGCCATATACATACCAAGAAAATCTCTTTAAAGAAGAAAATATAATGTGTTGTGAACAGTTATTATCATGTATCATTTCTCACACATTTTGTAAGAATTTCAAAATTTGGGGAGGATTTTTTTGGCATGTGAGTGCATTTTTTCGGAACATGATAACACGTGCATATAAAAGCGTGTGTATATGAGTATATTTAAATGAAAATGTAGTGACAATATTTGGGGCACACAAACTGATGACATTTTACTCATCAGGTCAGGCATCTTTACCATAGTGCTGTAGTATACATCAGTCTTTTTCAAATATAATTCTACATGTAGATGTATCATATCAAAATTATTGACCTTACATGACCTTTGACCTTGAAATGAAAAATTTGAACATAGTACACAACATGACATTGACTCTGAAGTTAATCATTTTGATGTGATAATCATGAAGGGCTGAGAAGTTCCCTTTTGTGATGACTTTGTTTTTACTTGGGGGATGACTTAGCTGGTATTCAAAAAAAGACCCTTAAATGGCCTGAGAGGATTGTTTGAATTATTTGATCCCAGTATAGTAGAGGATATTTGCTTGTGATAGTTATGTGCATAAATTATTTCATCCCAGTTTGGGCTCCTATAAGGGCCTCAGTATAAATTATTTCATCCCAATTTGGGCTCCTATAAGGGCCTCAGTATCAATTATTTCATCCCAGTTTGGGCTCCTATAAGGGCCTCAGTATACATTATTTCATCCCAATTTGGGCTCCCATAAGGGCCTCGGTATAGTAGAGGACATTTGCTTGTGATAGATATGTGTGTAAATTATTTCATCCCAATTTGGGCTCCCATAAGGGCCTCAGTATAGAAGAGGACATTTGCTTGTGATAGTTATGTATGTAGTAAGCGTGTGTGTTTGTTTACGTTGCAGAATCCGGTACAGTCTTGGTGTGAGCTCTAGTAGTAGACACTTGCATGGCTCTCCCTGTTTGCTTTGGCATTGTTCATTAAACATACTAATAAGCCTTTATTGATGCATATCTTCCTGTGTGTATAGAGTCAGGCATATATTTTGGTAGGATCTAATTATATAGAATGATTGCCGATCTCCATGTTGTTGTTTTTTACCCTCAGCCCCTGATGTAATCAGGGTGAGGGTATTGCAGTACTCCTGGCGTGGGTATGTATGTATGTATGTCTGTAGCGAACATCCTTGTCATCGCGATAACTCAAGAACAAATGATGGCAGCTTCATGAAACTTCACACACATATGCATCTGGTGAAAACCTCGGACGAGTTCGATGGACGGCGACCTTGACCTATTTTTCAAGGTCACAGGAACAATTATGTGAAATCCCAAGAATCACAATAACTCAAGAACGAATAATGGTAGCTTTATGAGATTTGACACACATAAGTATCTGGTGAAGACCTCAGAATTTTTTCTATGAAACATGACCTTCACCTACTTTTCAAGGTCACAGGGACAATTATGTGAAATCATCTTGTCATCGCGATAACTCGAGAACAAATGATGGCAGCTTCATGAAACTTGACACACATATGCATCTGGTGAAAACCTCGGACGAGTTCAATGGACGGCGACATTGACCTATTTTTCAAGGTCACAGGGACAATTATGTGAAATCCCAAGAATCACAATAACTCAAGAACGAATAATGGTAGCTTTATTAGATTTGACACACATAAGTATCTGGTGAAGACCTCAGAATTTTTTCTATGAAACATGACCTTCACCTACTTTTCAAGGTCACAGGGAGAATTATGTGAAATCATCTTGTCATCGCGATAACTCGAGAACAAATGATGGCAGCTTCATGAAACTTGACACAAAAAAGCATCTGGTGAAAACCTCGAATGAGTTTGATGGATGGCGACCTTGACCTATTTTTCAAGGTCACGGACAATTATGTGGAAATCCCAAGAATCGCGATAACTCAAGAACGAATGATGGCAGCTTTATGAGATTTGACACACACAAGCATCTGGTGAAGACCTCAGAATTTTTTCTTTGAAACATGACCTTTACCTACTTTTCAAGGTCACACGGATAATTATGTGAAATCATCCTTGTCATCGTGATAACTCAAGAACAAATGATGGCAGCTTCATGAAACTTTACACACATAAGCATCTGGTGAAAACCTCGGACTAGTTCGGTGGACGGCGACCTTGACCTATTTTTCAAGGTCACAGGGACAATTATGTGAAATCCCAAGAATCGCAATAACTCAAGAACGAATGATGGCAGCTTTATGAGATTTGACACACACAAGCATCTGGTGAAGACCTCAGACTTCTCTTGATGGAACATGACCTTCACCTGATTTCAAGGTCACAGGGACAATTATGTGAAATCATCCTTGTCATCGTGATAACTTAAGAACAAATGATGGCAGCTTCATGAAACTTTACACGCATAAGCATCTGGTGAAAACCTCGGACTAGTTCGGTGGACAGCGACCTTGACCTATTTTTCAAGGTCACAGGGACAATTACGTGAAATCCCAAGAATCGCAATAACTCAAGAACGAATGATGGCAGCTTTATGAGATTTAACACACACAAGCATCTGGTGAAGACCTCAGAATTTTTTCTTTGAAACATGACCTTCACCTACTTTTCAATGTCACAGGGATAATTATGTGAAATCATCCTTGTCATCGTGATAACTCAAGAACAAATGATGGCAGCTTCATGAAACTTTACACGCATAAGCATCTGGTGAAAACCTCGGACTAGTTCGGTGGACGGCGACCTTGACCTATTTTTCAAGGTCACAGGGACAAATATGTGAAATCCCAAGAATCGCAATAACTCAAGAACGAATGATGGCAGCTTTATGAGATTTGACACACACAAGCATCTGGTGAAGACCTCAGACTTCTCTTGATGGAACATGACCTTCACCTGATTTCAAGGTCACAGGGACAATTATGTGAAATCATCCTTGTCATCGTGATAACTTAAGAACAAATGATGGCAGCTTCATGAAACTTTACACGCATAAGCATCTGGTGAAAACCTCGGACTAGTTCGGTGGACAGCGACCTTGACCTATTTTTAAAGGTCACAGGGACAAATATGTGAAATCCCAAGAATCGCAATAACTCAAGAACGAATGATGGCAGCTTTATGAGATTTGACACACACAAGCATCTGGTGAAGACCTCAGAATTTTTTCTTTGAAACATGACCTTCACCTACTTTTCAAGGTCACACGGATAATTATGTGAAATCATCCTTGTCATCGTGATAACTCAAGAACAAATGATGGCAGCTTCATGAAACTTTACACGCATAAGCATCTGGTGAAAACCTCGGACTAGTTCGGTGGACGGCGACCTTGACCTATTTTTCAAGGTCACAGGGACAAATATGTGAAATCCCAAGAATCGCAATAACTCAAGAACGAATGATGGCAGCTTTATGAGATTTGACACACACAAGCATCTGGTGAAGACCTCAGACTTCTCTTGATGGAACATGACCTTCACCTGATTTCAAGGTCACAGGGACAATTATGTGAAATCATCCTTGTCATCGTGATAACTTAAGAACAAACGATGGCAGCTTCATGAAAATTGACACACATAAGAATCTGGGAAGACTCCAGATGAGTTTGATGGACGGTGACCTTAACCTGCTTTTCAAGGTCACAGGCCCATATCAATAATTCTAGAGTAAATGATGACAGTTTCATGATACTTGACACACCTAAGCTATCAAAGGAAGTAGATTTTATGGGTTTTTTACCCCTGCATCAATTTGCCTTGGTGCAGTGACGTTTTGTTCACAAATATTGTGTGGAGCGAATGTTGTGCAATGAGTTACCAGGGCTGAGGGTTGATGCATCTCTGATGCCTATGTTTTCCCATTGAAAAAGGTACACACCAGAACTAGACAACTTTACTGGAACCAAAACTGTACAACTCAAGGGTCAGCTGTCAAGTCAAGAGCATAAACATTTTAAAGTCCAAACTTTTGCAGTTAGAGTTAAAAGCATTATTTGAAGGGATTTATCAAGGTCACACCAATTTACACATTTTTTTTCAAATAATTTGAATTGGCTACAATTCGTAAATCATTTTTAGTTATTGTGAACAGGATTATTAAACTGGCATCCTAATAACTTTTACACTGCATTCAATAAGCTGGACACAAAGGTTCATAACAAAACAGTTCTTTCGACAGTTTACAAGTAATTAATTTGCATTCTGCTATTTGTATGTTTTGTTTTTAATAGGACATCATCTTCTGTTTAGCTCTGTTAAATTATTTCTATATTGATAAGTGGCAACTTTATCATTCACTTTTTAATCATAAACATTTTGAGGTTGACAAATTACATTTCTTCCAAACAGCTCCAGTTGTTAACATCATGTTCTTCAGGGTGGGGGTCTAAATTATCATGCATTGTTTGTGTTGAAGTTAACTCTGTTTAGTCATAAGCTTTTCGTATTTTTGGGTGACAAATTTTCTTCTCTTTGGAAGCTTAATCTCTCACTAACTGCCTTGTCATAAAGAAATGACAAATCACCCTCTTTATTGACCCTTTCTTTATTATCTCATAGTAACATAGATAATTAATTATCAACCTCACTTCCTCTCTGGGGAGAAAAGGTGATAATTTGTCCTAACCCTGTAAGACTGTTATGTTGTGTTTCTGTTGTTCTTAGACCTAAGACTTGCACCCCATCAGTTATACCTAAGAAATAACATAAGTACTTTTTATCCGTTTAATATCCACAAATTGGTTTGAGTCTGTTATTTTAACATTGTCTTTGATATTGTAAATGCTCATTTTGTTTTGATTTACTGCAAAGATGTGATTCTATTTTCTTCAAGATGGATAGTTGATTTGTTGATAATTCATTGCTTTGATATTTGTGACCTTGGCAGACCTTGGATGCTGATTATTCCAAGAATCAGGAAGCTTTGCTGGGGGTCCTGTGCCACATGTTATCTGGCAAGAGTTTTGAGCTGATACTAGCAGCAGCAGCAGCAACCGGAAGATTGCAAAGTTTTGCCATCAAATTGATCAAGTAAGCTGCCTTGCCTGATCACATGATACATAAATATATGATTGAAAGGATTTGTTACCATCAGTCCTCAATCTCATGAAATTATGATTTGATGTCAATGAAAAGGTAATGAAAATATAGAAGGAGATTCATTTTCTTCATGCCTTTTCTCATCTGTCAGATTGACAGAGGTGATACTATCAATAAGTCTCAGAGAATAATTTCAACTTTGGCACATTTTTTTATGTTATTGTATGTAATTCAATTTGATTTTTATATGTATATATATATATATATATGATTATATTTGATGTAATGATTTTAGGTTCAATGAGTTTGCCAAGCAGACAATGGGTGAAGCGGGCAAGGCTTCCCAGACGAGGGCGCTACTGTTTGACATCACATTCCTTATGTTGTGTCACATCATGCAGCTGTATGGTACAGAGGTCAGTATCTCACCAATAGAGGGCAGCATTATGCAAGATGCAAAGAAATATTTTATTTGTGGTTTGAGTGATCATATTGTCGCTGTTATGTTGAGAATGCTATATAACATATCCCAACTCTTGACATTTGATAGATTGTATCAACCACCCAGGATGCAAGCAACTCCTTCTTTGCCCAGTGGGTGATGAGGTGTCTGCCTGAAGATGGCAAGTACAAGTCTGTAGAACTCCTGGCGCCACCTGACCACAATAAAGTGGAGGTCCTCCTTGGACAGTTCAACCCTGGGGGAGAACTCAAAACTAAGTGAGCAAATATATGTACATTCAAAGTCTATTTTGGTCATTTGATTTATTGACATATTCTTTTTAACACACTGTAATTCTATCTTGCCTTGATGGCAGTATTTTTTTTATAAAGCAGCATATGCAGTATTTGACTTGTATTTATGACATTTCAGTTTGACTCGTTGGCATGATGTTTGTCACAATGCTCCATATGCAGTACAGGAGGTGTTGTATGCTTGGGAGCATGGTGCCATTAATAGTGACACAGTCAAGGTCAGTATTTGCCAATATATATATTATACATCTATTATATGATTTTCATGATATTCTTTTATTTAGCACCTATAAGCAATACAGTTTTTTAAATGAGCATTATTAAAATTTCTCTCACTCCAAGGGAGATGTATGGGTGTACTGGAGATGCTTGAGTGTACTAAAGATGTATGAGTGTAAAGGAGATGTATGAGTGTACTTTACATGTATGAGTGTATAGGAGATGTATGAGTGTACTTTACACGTATGAGTGTATAGGAGATGTATGAGTGTAAAGGAGATGTATGAGTGTACTTTACATGTATGAGTGTATAGGAGATGTATGAGTATAAAGGAGATGTGTATAGGAGATGTATGAGTGTACTTTACACGTATGAGTGTATAGGAGATGTATGAGTGTAAAGGAGATGTATGAGTGTACTTTACATGTATGAGTGTATAGGAGATGTATGAGTGTAAAGGAGATGTATGAGTGTACTTTACATGTATGAGTGTATAGGAGATGTATGAGTGTACTTTACATGTATGAGTGTATAGGAGATGTATGAGTGTAAAGGAGATGTATGAGTGTACTTTACATGTATGAGTGTATAGGAGATGTATGAGTGTACTTTACACGTATGAGTGTATAGGAGATGTATGAGTGTACTTTACATGTATGAGTGTAAAGGAGATGTATGAGTGTACTTTACACGTATGGGTGTATAGGAGATGTATGAGTGTAAAGGAGATGTATGAGTGTACTTTACATGTATGAGTGTATAGGAGATGTATGATCGACTTTACATGTATGAGTGTATAGGAGATGTATGAGTGTAAAGGAGATGTATGAGTGTAAAGGAGATGTATGAGTGTACTTAACATTTATGAGTGTATAGGAGATGTATGAGTGTACTTTACATGTATGAGTGTATAGGAGATGTATGATCGACTTTACATGTATGAGTGTATAGGAGATGTATGAGTGTAAAGGAGATGTATGAGTGTAAAGGAGATGTATGAGTGTACTTTACATGTATGAGTGTATAGGAGATGTATGAGTGTACTTTACATGTATGAGTGTATAGGAGATGTATGATCGACTTTACATGTATGAGTGTAAAGGAGATGTATGAGTGTAAAGGAGATGTATGAGTGTACTTAACATTTATGAGTGTATAGGAGATGTATGAGTGTACTTTACATGTATGAGTGTATAGGAGATGTATGATCGACTTTACATGTATGAGTGTATAGGAGATGTATGAGTGTAAAGGAGATGTATGAGTGTAAAGGAGATGTATGAGTGTACTTTACATGTATGAGTGTATAGGAGATGTATGATCGACTTTACATGTATGAGTGTATAGGAGATGTATGAGTGTACTTTACATGTATGAGTGTATAGGAGATGTATGAGTGTACTTTACATGTATGAGTGTAAAGGAGATGTATGAGTGTCATACATCTCCTATACACTCATAAATGATGAGTGTACTGGAGATATGAGTGTACTCGGGATATATGAGTGTACTTTACATGTATGAGTGTACTTTTATAACAAAACATACCGAGTCGGGAAGCTGGGTGAGCGGATTCAGTGAGTTGGTGATTGCGGACGGATACCCTGAGCCGAAGGCGAAGGGTATCCGTCCGCCATCACCAACGAACTGAATCCGCTCACACAGCTGACCGACGAGTGTATGTTTTGTTTTTATACCTCAGACAACTACTGTATTTTAAAAAAATGATACATGAAACAAGATATTTATCGTTACAAACATTTGTAAACAAAGCGCACCTCATTTGACCCCGTCACGTGACCCGAAATGGCGCGTACAGCCATAGACTGGTTGCCGCCATCTGTGTATATACACGATGTTCTTGACACTCGATGGGGAACCAGTCTAAAGATGGCTAATCAATACTTTACAAATAATTGACATGCGCGTATTCATTCGAAATCGCATAAATACGCGCATCACTGAGGTATAAACATGTATGAGTGTATTTGAAATGTATGAGTGTACTGGAGATGTGCTTTTTTTTGTAGAATATATGTGACAATGTAAAGGGTCGCATGTGTTGCCTGCCGGTGATCGTGGTGTCATGGCTGTGCAGCTATATCAACACAATAGATGAAGACATACGCAAGAAACCGCTCAATATCATCCAGCAAATGATCAAGCCCCTCACAGCGGACCCCTCAAACCAATATTATACAGAGAGGTAGGAAATTACTCTTTTATATGTTAGAATGTTTAGAAAAGTGCATTTTCCCTTTGATATAAGATAAATAAGCATTTGAACTCCCATCCACTTAGTACCTGGATATATATTTACCGGTAGTCTATTATACATATTTTGTCGCGATGTGTTTAGTATGATACTTGCTGTCCATTCAGGTCACACCTGATGCAGATCATTTTGTCTGGGATGTACCACGGGGTGCTGCCCCCTCACATGCAGCGACCGAGCCCCTACAATATCCCTCGCACTCAGCCTGCCTACACTATGCTGATGGAAACATTCCGCGGAGTCCTGACGCGCGGCTGCGTCGACATCAAGGCCATACACAAGCTGGAGAATCTTCTCACTGTAGGGGGCGCCAAGTGGTTCTGTGAACATATCATTAAGGTGAATTTCCATGCCCTCCTCTCTTTATTATGATAGACAAATGGATGCTCAGATCTCAATTATGAAAGATGAATAATATAGAATCTACTGAAAAACTGTGAGGGAAAGTTCAGACATTAGTCACTATACAGCCTTACGTACAATGTTCCTATTGTATCACACATCCTATTATCCTTAGAAACTTTGGGCCACCACTTCTCATGCTCTGGTTGCCCAACTGGGCAACCAACAATTTTCCCTTTATGTCAAGGCCTGTTATAAATAATATTATATTTTCATTTGATGATGTGTATTTAAGGAGGTGATGTCCCGCCAGCATGATCGACACGAGGACCTTTATAAGGGCATCAGCTTGGTGTATGCCCTGTTCCACATAGACCTGGAGAATCTCACTATGTGCTTGCTGTACCACACACTGCCCGGCCTGCTTAACCTGACGGGGGCCCGTCTTCACACCCTCACCGACCCCCGCGGCAGAGCACTCGCCAAACTCACCATCATGTGCCTCACGGTTATACACAGGATGAGGCAGATGCAGAAAGGTCAGTGCACGCCATGTTATCATTTACTGCAGTCATCATTCAGTTAAACAACATAAAGTATTTATATAATGAGATTTTCATGTTCTATTATTGAGATCATTTTTAGCAGGTATATATGGAAATATTTTGTCTGTTGCACTCTACTTAGCTTAGAGAATTGATCATTAACTGTAAATTATGTCATCATTGATATCAGATTAAAGTTATTTTGCTTTATCTTGTCTTTCTATATTTATATAGAATCCCCCACAGTCAGAAAGGGAAGGAAACGGACCAGAACAGATATTGAACTTGAGGTGAATGGCAAAAAATATCATATTCAGATACAACAACTGACATTTAATAAAAAAAAATTATAAAATATGGAACCCAATGTTCATAAATGGCATTAAGATGAAATGAGTATAATTATTATTTATAATTGTGACGACAGGACCAGGATGATGGCAATGATGAGAGTCGGCCGAGCAAGATGAGGAAGTTGCCGGGACCGGAGGAAGCCATCACTCTCACGTCAGACCCCTTCAGCATTGGAGGTCAGTGATGATATCTTGGCATTTTGGCCTCTGTTGGCTTTCACATGTGAAGTGCAATTCTTCAAAATGTTGAAAATTTACTTTTAATAATTACAGATTTGATAGAAACAAAAGAGGATCTGGAACCCATACCGACCTATGACCCCAAGAACCCTCTCAACAGAGCCATGGGTAAGTTCACCTCTCATATGTCAATACTGTTCAATAATCTTGAAATGATTAACTTGAGATATGTATAGAAGTCAAGATAAAGCCTAATATTTTAAGGGCCTCAGTTGTTAAGAGGTTATTATGATATGAATGACTGTTTCAGTGTCATTGATGCGGGTATTCACTGGTATATTGTGCCAGAGTCAGGTATCACAGAAGCATGGATTCATCATGTCCTTCGTGGAAGAAGCAGTGCAAACTGGGCCAGACACAGCCAGGTTCATTCTACAGTTCATGCCACTCCCTATGGTAAGTGACAGACACAGCCAGGTTCATTCTTCAGTCCATGCCACTCCCAATGGTAAGTGACAGACACTGCCAGGTTCATTCTGCAGTTCATGCCGCTCCCTATGGTAAGTGACAGACACAGCCAGGTTCATTCTACAGTTCATGCCACTCGCTATGGTAAGTGACAGACACAGCCAGGTTCATTCTACAGTTCATGCCACTCCCTATGGTAAGTGAGACACAGCCAGGTTCATTCTACAGTTCATGCCACTCCCTATGGTAAGTGACAGACACAGCCAGGTCATTCTACAGTTCATGCCACTCCCTATGGTAAGTGACAGACACAGCCAGGTTCATTCTGCAGTTCATGCCGCTCCCTATGGTAAGTGACAGACACAGCCAGGTCATTCTACAGTTCATGCCACTCCCTATGGTAAGTGACAGACACAGCCAGGTTTATTCTGCAGTTCATGCCACTCCCTATGGTAAGTGACAGACACAGCCAGGTCATTCTACAGTTCATGCCACTCCCTATGGTAAGTGACAGACACAGCCAGGTTCATTCTACAGTTCATGCCACTCCCTATGGTAATTGAGAGACACAGCCAGGTTCATTCTACAGTTCATGCCACTCCCAATGGTAAGTGACAGACACAGCCAGGTTCATTCTACAGTTCATGCCACTCCCAATGATAAGTGACAGACACAACCAGGTTCATTCTACAGTTCATGCCACTCCCTATGGTAAGTGACAGACACAACCAGGTTCATTCTACAGTTCATGCCACTCGCTATGGTAAGTGAGAGACACAGCCAGGTTCATTCTACAGTTCATGCCACTCCCTATGGTAAGTGAGAGACACAGCCAGGTTCATTCTTCAGTTCATGCCACTCCCTATGGTAAGTGACAGACACGGCCAGGTTCATTCTTCAGTTCATGCCACTCCCTATGGTAAGTGACAGACACAGCCAGGTTCATTCTTCAGTTCATGCCACTCCCTATGGTAAGTGACAGACACGGCCAGGTTCATTCTTCAGTTCATGCCACTCCCTATGGTAAGTGACAGACACAGCCAGGTTCATTCTACAGTTCATGCCACTCCCTATGGTAAGTGACAGACACAGCCAGGTTCATTCTTCAGTTCATGCCACTCCCTATGGTAAGTGACAGACACAGCCAGGTTCATTCTTCAGTTCATGCCACTCCCTATGGTAAGTGACAGACACGGCCAGGTTCATTCTTCAGTTCATGTCACTCCCTATGGTAAGTGACAGACACAGCCAGGTTCATTCTGCAGTTCATGCCACTCCCTATGGTAAGTGACAGACACAGCCAGGTTCATTCTTCAGTTCATGCCGCTCCCTATGGTAAGTGACAGACACTGCCAGGTTCATTCTACAGTTCATGCCACTCCCTATGGTAAGTGAGAGACACAGCCAGGTTCATTCTTCAGTTCATGTCACTCCCTATGGTAAGTGACAGACACAGCCAGGTTCATACTACAGTTATTTTCATGATGTTAGCACCTAAACCTCAGGGTATAAGTTATATCTGTTCTCACTAAATGTGCACATTGCCCATCTGAAATTACATGATTGTATGAACATGAAAAATATTATAAAATCAATAGTTTCTGAGAAAATACTACTTAAAATGAGTAATTCCTCACCAGTCTGTTTATAAGACATATTTTGAATATATTTTTTCTCATTGTCCAGGTTTCACAGCTGATGAAATGTCTGCCATCGCAGTTTACTCCAGAACTTCTTCTAATGATTTGTGACCTCTCATCAGTTCAAGGTCGTAAGGTTGCCACCAAAGTTATATCCCAGAATGCCAAATACCAGAAAATGATTGAGGGTACTGGAGGATTAACCTACACACAGACACAATCTTTGATGCCCAATTTATAGTCTTGTAAAACATATATGTAAGACTGTTACATACTGAGGCGAGACATTGTCCCTGTGCTCTGTGCTTTATACCTGTACTCATTCTGTCTGGTATTGATGCTGCATATCATCTATGACATAAAACCTTACATTTGACATCTGGTGGCAAGAAACAAGCAAAATACATCTTCTCAGCTTGAGAATAAACTTTGCAATCCACTTATATCTGGATCTAGCATTTGTATGATAATAGATCAATATTTGATATGTTTTGCGATCAGGATTAAATCATAATTTGAACATGTTACATCTATTTCTGAAATGCAGACAGATCTATTTTGCCACCGTCCACCATTGCCAATTTGGACACTTCTTTTAACCATTTGTTAGCTGTGGTCTCTGTATGGTCAAAAATCATTCTGCAGACCAGTCATTGTTTCAACTCAGGTGATTGGTCAGCAAACTGGATGTGTTTCTTTTTATGGAGAGAAAGAACAAGATTAAGTTTTAAAAACACAGAGGCCTGTTTTATGTATTTGGAAGATAATTTGGGGTTTTTTTTTTCATTGGAAAGTAAAATATGAGTGGAATAAACAATACATTTTAACTCTGTCATGCTCAGAATTTATCACATTAAACTCTTTGTTCTGCTTTTACCAAAACTGAATATATTCATACTGATATGGCAAAAGAATTACTTAACATACTTAAGAATTGTTCAACATACATGATTCATTTATGAAAGATTCATGAAAATTTGGCAGAAGTATTTTCATTGATTTATTTTCTTTGTAAGTAAGAGATTAGAGATTTGACTCCTCATGACAAGGTGAAATGTATAGACTATCTCTTCCTTGTCAACACTTTGATCTTGGTTCATTATTGGACTCCTCATGACAAGGTGAAATGTATAGACTATCTCTTCTTTGTCAACACTTTGATCTTGGTTCATTATTGTATCAGGCTAATTCTAGAAATCTCCTGAAAGGTCATTAACATTGATAAATGTCATTGACATCAGGAAATAAAGATCTGCTATGAAATGATGGGGTCTTTATCATGACCATCTGATTTTTTTATGTGAATGGTGCTTGGATTTTGGGTTCTTGGCCCTTTAGATTTTATTAATGAATTACATGCAGATGTATTGATGAGTAAATCAATCCTTTACAATGTCACTGCCAGCAAAATTTTAGTCTCAGAAAACTGGTCTGATTTAATTCTGCAATGAAATATTCTGAAATATAAGATGGATATGACACAAACCTGGCATTTTGGTAAACGCAAAAAAAGCAAAACAATTTTAGCAATCTAGAAATTGATAGTCATCATTCATTTAAACACTATATTTAACTTGGGAACATCCATAGATTAGTTTTATAGGTATGATTATGACACATCCATGCAAGTCCTCTCTGATTATATATACTAATAGCATTCCAATTCATAGATCTCCAAATTGATCAATAAGAAAAGACAAAAGAAACCATAAATAAACCAAATCTTGGGATATTAATTATCATTTATTTGATAGTTATGTTCCCTCAGTATCAATTTTACGTTGTCAACCTTGGATTCTAAGATCTACTAAAGGGCCATGATACTGGCCCCATACACAAATAAATGTATGGAAAGTTGGTGAAGTATATATTTTTCAAAAACAATTTGATCATGTGGTTTATAACAAAACAGTTTGTAAATAATATTTATTTGTATGAAATTGATGTCTAAATAAACATTCAAAACATCCTTTGAATTGAGTTATTCTGAGGTAACAAAATTATATATGATTATTTATATGTATTGTCATTGAGAGAATAGAAATAGGTGTGCTACACATGTGTTCCATAGTAAAAGGAATAATGGCATGTACTTGTTACCATTGACAGGGTTCATATGAACATTTCTTATGTCTTATGTTATGCCTACTTACAGGAACACAAATGTTCCTGCTAATTATTCATGTTATTGGTGCCATATATGAGTATCATGATTCACACATATCTATCTGTTCCCTATATATGAAAGTAGATCATGATTATCTGAGAGTTCTTGAATGTGCCCTGTGTATGACAGTAGATCACCATTCACAACTTTTTGGGCCCAGTGAGTGGCATGTACGGTAACTGTTTGTTCCGTGTGTATAATATATCATTATTCACATGAAACTGCGTGTGCTGCATGTGGCACTTGAAAGGATGCACGAATGAACAAAATACAAGTATACTTTTTTATTCACATCAAACACCATTGCAAATAATACATTCTATTTTAAAATATAGATATACAAGACATTTTGTATTTAGTTTAAATTTCTCACAGAAATGATATCATTCCAACCTTTTTTTTGAAATTATAGAAATATTAGATTTATGCGAGAGGTACATATTTCATATAAAATTTAACACTGAGATAACAATGTTCCTCGGTTAACGACTAGATATTGAAACAAATCTTGCCTTGTTAAGCACTAGACCGAACATGATATTCACAATAAGGTTTGACTGTTATCATCCCTTATGAACCTTTTTTATACTGTGAGGGTCCATACGGTCCTTTCTTGAGGGAGGGGGCTGTAATAATGATGTACCCAATGCTCTAATTATTGACCTTCAAACCCCCATAAGGTGCCCAATATTAATGATAATTATTAACCTTTAAATCTGATATAATGATGTGCAGAATGTTGCCTTATTGATCCAATACTGTTTTTTTTCTTTATGTACATTTGTTGCGAAAATATTAATGTTTTTCCTTCAAAGCATGCCTACACATAATGGTAGCCATCCAAGAGGCTGTAATGTCATCACATAATCACTACAAACCCATCCCAGCATGCTTTGTAACTGACACAAAAGACAATAAATAATAATAATAAAGCTTATATAGCGCATATACCAGGCTAGCCCTGTTCATTGCGCTCAGCCCCGTAGTATCTCCTGAAGAGGAATATCTTCAAGTTAGACTTGAAAACTGATACAGTAGGACTCTTCCTAATATCATTAGGGATGAAAGAAATGGGCGAATCACAAATGTTGAAACCCAAGCAGTGAGAATTACATTAGTATATCTGGTCAATTATAACTAGTTCCTTAATGTCTCATCTTGACCACATATCCGTGATATGACCTTTCTCATTATCATGCAGCATTTTGATGACAAATGACTGTCCAAACTAAATGGTAAGATAATTTTGCATGACACTATTTACTGTCAGATGTCTCCCTATTTCTACCCATTTGTGAACTCTATTGGTCCCATATATTACTATATTTATCTGGAATATCCAAAAGGGTTCGCCATTTCTTTCATGCCCAGTTTAAATTCTTGCTTAGCCCTCTCGTTCTTGGCCTGTGCTTTCTCTTTCTTGAGTTCATGCATTTCTGCTTTTTCTTGAGTCTTCTTCTTTTCCCATTCTATCTGTCTGCGCATGCGTGTCCGAGGAGAAGCTGGTTTCATCATATCAAAGAAACCTGGACCTTCATCTTTCTTTTCTTCATTCTCGGGTCCTGAAGCTGGTGCCCCAGTCTGCGTTATTTGACCTTGGTGGTATCCGTGCTGGTGTTGAGGATTACATTGATTAGGTTGGGGACTATACTGATATTCTTGCTGATACTGACCTTGTGGATGTCCTTGCTGATATTGTCCCTGTATAGGTCCTTGTTGGTACTGTCCTTGTGGAGGTCCTTGCTGATATTGTCCTTGTGGAGGTTCTTGCTGGTATTGTCCTTGTGGAGGTCCTTGCTGGTATTGTCCTTGTGGAGGTCCTTGCTGGTATTGTCCTTGCAGAGGTCCTTGTTGGTATTGTCCTTGTGGAGGTCCTTGCTGATATTGTCCTTGTGGAGATCCATGCTGGAAATGTCCCTGTGTAGGTCCTTGCTGGTATTGTCCTTGTGGAGGTCCTTGTTGGTATTGTCCTTGTGGAGGTCCTTGCTGGTATTGTCCTTGTGGAGGTCCTT
Source organism: Amphiduros pacificus (assembly GCA_949316495.1). Taxonomy (NCBI): domain Eukaryota; kingdom Metazoa; phylum Annelida; class Polychaeta; order Phyllodocida; family Hesionidae; genus Amphiduros; species Amphiduros pacificus. Next base: position 22,318,642 of record OX439004.1, on the reverse strand, counting down.
GTTGGTATTGTCCTTGCTGATATTGTCCTTGTGGGGGTCCTTGCTGATATTGTCCTTGTGGAGGTCCTTGTTGGTATTGTCCTTGCTGATATTGTCCTTGTGGAGGTCCTTGCTGATATTGACCCTGTTGAGGTCCTGATATCAAAGGTCCTGACTGGGCCTGAGATGGACCAGTTCTGTAGACTTTGTCCAAGGCTTGATTGGCCTTATCACCAGCACTTTGTAGGGATTTACCGAATGATCCTATCAGGCCTGAAAGGAAACGATAACCATATTCTTTAGTCTGTTTCATAATACATATGATCAAATGCTTAATACAAAGGACAATAAAGTAAATGCTAACATGCAATATTCAACACTTTCAAATGAAGACTAGCACACTGAGAATGATGTTAACCAGGTCAGAGGAAGGCAACATTTCTACCATGTTGTCACTTTATTGATTCATGTTCACGTATACACCAAACTGCCATTTATAATACAGATCAATTATCTTTAATACTTAATATCTGAAATGAGGCGCCACGACAACCATGCCAATAGGCTCAACCCCAAAACATTTTATTCTCATCAACATTTTTATTGTGCCCAATATCCGGTATTTTTTTTATTGTAAATTCCCAATCAAGATAATTATATATAAAGAGTTAGTTTGTTTTCCCATGTTTAAGCACTAATCGCCACTACCGGAACTCGCATTAGTAACTATTAGTTATGGTATTTATATGTGCTCTGTCATCATCCGGCCACGCATTTGTTCCTAAAGTATTTGGTATGGCACTCATATGTGCTGTAATTTTGTCAAGTGCCTGTCTTTCATGATATTGTGTTGTATTTAAAAAAAAGCAAAAAGTATTAAAAAGATCCAAAATGTCTAGTAATAAATAAGGTTGGTTTCATCGAATATATTTTGTGTAAACATTTTTTAGGATATGAGTATTACCTGCCATTTTGCTGTCTGTGTTTTCCTTGTGGTGATATAGCAGCAGCTGTATGGGATTATAATGGCATTATCAGACAATATAGCATCATCTTTGTTTATCATATATATAATGTTCATACAGGACAGTGTATAATTTACCAACCTCATATGTTATGCGAAGGTCCTGCATTTAACTATTGATGCATATCAAAGAGCTGACGTGCTTATGATAGACTTATGATATTTATTCCCGAGTAGAGCAAATTGTGATATAGAGTCTATATCTGTATGGGAAAAAATATATTGAAAATAAAGCCTTTTATTGTGTTATTAGATTCACAATGTGAAGTCAATCTCTTGAAATATCTAAAATAATTTGTTAAAATCATCAAGGGATTGGGTTCGCTTATAGCTTTCATAATGACATGTAAAACGTTTAATTAATGCCCGGGAAGTTGCTAATGTGATGCTCCTAAACATTGATGTATACCAGAGATATGAAAAACTCGGAATGGTGCCAACAACTGTTTGGGGGAATGGTGCCAACAACTGTTTGGGGGAATGGTGTCTACAACTGTTTGGCAGAATGGTGTCTACAACTGTTTGGGGGGGAATGGTAAACATTTCCCTTTCAAAGAAGGCAACATTTCCCCCCAGAAGCCCATCACAAAAGATGATAAACTTAATTTATAGAAGAAAGGTCGTTAAAAAGAAGGCTTGGGCGAAAGATGAGAAAGTCTCATCTTCAAATTGACAAGGAAATGGCGAAACTGTGTTTGTCAATTGGCTATATCTAATTTCATTTAGTATCTATTAAGCCTCAGAGGCAAACGGTTAGTAATTTACCATAGGTCAATTATTTAAAAAGTAAATGTATTGTGAACTTAGACGTCTGTCACTCCTCTTGTGCAATATATGATATCTTATATATTAGAAACACCTTTGAGAGATTGCTTCAATTGAATATATTTATTCCTGAATACACATTTTTCCTTCTTTTATTTCATTTCAGATCTTAAACTGAGTCATTCCATGACTCCATAACTACATTAGGAGACCAGCCAAGCTATTTTAGGGTAGAGTTTTTTCCTCACTGGTGCCTGCCTTTGGTTATTCTATGGGGCAGTTTCTTTATAGCACTGGCGCCTCATGTCTATGGTTGAAGAGAGGAGGTTGCATAGAGCCCTATGTTTGCATTCTCCCGCACACGTCCCATCAACCCCACTCTGCGTGCGGCGGTTCACCCAGTACCTCTGGAACAACTCATCGTCCTTCTCCATCCTGCAATCAATATGGCTCTTATTTGTTCACTTGACATTGGGATATAAAAGCGGTAGATATTGTCTTGAATGGGTAGAGAGAATGACAAACCTGTGTACAAGCTGGAGCATAGATGGCGCTGTGATCTCATCCAGCCCATATTCCTCTCTCATCTTGTAGGAGAGCTTGATCCCAGGATCCTCTGAATTTAAGTAACATTCGGCTAGTCATCATCACGTAACCCACTCAAAAAGATTTGAGATTATTATTGATTTGTCATGTGATCATCAGATAACATTTGAATTAAAACCCTTCCTTTTGTAAGCAATATTACCTTCTTTTCAAGACATAGCGATGCATTATGGAACACAAACCTCAAGGAAAAATCCATTGCACAGTTTAAAAAATGTAATTTAGATCTGCAATGATACCATTGTGCATCAGATGTTAGCCATGCCTAATATTATATAATTGCAGGCTTTCGGTGTATCTAGGGATTCAGAGCTCTCTCTTATCTTGCTCAACACCATCATACTATAACCTCCCACATTGATATTACCTGAATTGATGTCCAGGTAGTATTGATCAAAGTCCAGCAACTCGAATGTCGTGCTATCCAGGTAGTAGATTCTTATCCCAGGATTGACATCTGAGTAGGTATTAGCCGACTGGGAAACAAATTGCACACTCCGAGCTTGGCTGGTTGCATTGTCTATAAACTTAGAAAACAAAGTCACTTAATGAGTAAAACATTAATATGGCTTTAACAGGTTAAATAGTAGCATGTAACGGGACGCTATGCCCTGCTCATTTCGAAGAGTGACTGGGGATCTTTCCTTTGCATCATTACATTCTTAACACAAGAGACACCTGGTGGATCACCAATGTTGGAACTCAAGCGGTGGGGATCCTAATATCACCTGGTCACTATTCACCGTGATCAGTTCAAGGCATTAAGTCTACTATTAGTATCATGTAGTTAAGGCCTACCTTTTCATTGTTTATCCTGGCCTGGGCGAGTATATACTCCGTATATTGCATCATATCCACCACTTCCACCTCATCCCATAACAAGAGGGCATAGAAGTTATCTGGGTAGCTTAACAAGCAAACACATTAAAATTATTAAATTTTGTTAGAAGCGTAACAAACGAACTTAAAAAAACACTCTATAACAGTTTCATTCTTATTATTTTATCTGCTTTATCTTTAGGTTTCAAGCACAAATCACACGCATGGATACTTTACCCAAAATTCGAGTTGACGTTCAACAACCTCAGTCCCGGTTTTATCAATTTACTGTAGTATCCCCCTTTCATCACCATTTCTTCATCAATGTCATCAAAACCAGCTTGATTTCCAAAAGCATTGATAAAGGTATTCAACAATCCCTATCAAAATATACAATACTTCATTATCTCAGTAGCGATTCCACTGATTATTTCTTTCTAAAAACTCATTTTAGCAGAATCCTTGTTGGTCAATATTTATAGCAGAAATCGAATATTTTTTTCGTATCATTTGCTTGTTCAGTACTAAAAACTTACTTGCGTTTCTGTCCTACTTGAATAGAATATATTACTTGGAAAGTTTTCTGGAAATAATGTTCAAGGCGCCGTAACATTAAGACATAGATATCATTTGAATATCAGTAAATACTGAAAGGGAAGAAACTATTTTTGTTATGGTGTAAATATTGTTTGGATGTGGTTGTTTTTTGGTGCATGTTTTACCGTGGTTTCCTATAGAGGCGTATGCAGGTCTGCCAGGGAAATACTGCTGAAGTTTCTGCCCAACCCACAGTGTGACATTCATCATTCCTTCATATGTTTCTTCCCACAGATGATGTGGTGGACTGTCTCCTATAATATATGTAAACTCATGAAAGAATGAGATAAAACGTTTCAGTTACACATTGAAATACCAACCCATAACAATTTAACCAAACTCTCTTGATTAGGGATAGGTCAAGGGTACATTTTTGATTCCATCAAAAATGAAGAGAAATATATAATTTTTGTTCTGATTTTGCTCAATATGCAGCAACTAGATTAACAAGATCATGACAACCTCTGACTTTGAGAAAAGAGTTAGCATCATGGAATAATCATGGAATCATGCTGCAATAACGTTGCGGTGACCTTTACCACCAACATGACCTCTACCCCTAGGACCACAACCACGGAGATCATGAAAGCCTCAATGATTATCAGCGGGAAATATTACCTTCAGGATAATCCACCAACCTCGTGGGAAAATAGGTACTCATAACACTGTGACTTCTTTCAAATATATAAAATTACTGAAATCAGTGCACTTTACTGCTCATTTAGTACCAAAGTGGAGTTGTCTTAGAATTCAGATGCATCCATTGTGAAAATTGGTAATCTTATCACATTCACCACTTGAAGATATGTTAACAAAAAGACTCAACAAAAACCCCGAGGGGTAAAAAAATGATCCTACCTGTGTATAGAATGATATCAGGTTCAAGCTCTGCTGTTTTCTTCAGGAACATTTCTGTTGTTGAAGGAGGCACATTGCATTTGAAGTCTCCGAATTCGCCTGCACTTCCCTGTAATATATCATCTCATTGAATGTGCTCATAATGATTATACAAATTTTATAAAGTGCCTTCTCGGATATCTTCTGCTTGTGCTTAGGATTTATTTGCTTAATTCAGATCTTTATTCACCAAACTATATCAATACACTTGCTTTTTCATGTCCGAGAAGAATTAATTCCATATTTTGAGTGAAATTAAAAGTCCAGAATTTAGTGACAATTCCATGCACATCTTATCATTCGATATCAAGTGTTACTATACATGCATTGTTATTCTAGTATTCAAGTTTTTTTCCAGTATCAATCAAAACATTTGACTGCTACCATTCCTTATGAACCTTTTGTTATGCTGCGAGGGTCCCCTTTTTAGGGAGGGAGCTGTACCTCAGTCAATCAAAATATATAACTGGTTAATATCATTATATACATATGGATATAAGAGTAAATAACTACTTACAGATCCTGAGTATTCTTTATGACAACATATAGGAAGCCCACAATCTATGGCAGATCCCTTGAAATTTAGAAAACACAAGGTACATTTATACCATACAGATATGTCTTCTTCCAGATAAAATCAAATTTCACACATTCAGTAATATGCCACTGAGGTGGCCGCTCTCATTAGCATATATATATATATATATATATATATATATATATATATATATATATATATATATATATATATATATATATATGTATATATATATATATATATATATATATATATATATATATATATATATATATATATATATATATATATATATATATATATATATATATATATATATATATATATATATATATATATATATATATATATACATATATATATATATATATATATATATATATATATACATATATATACATACATATATATCAGATTATTGTCTCAGATGGCATTTATTCACTGCTTTAATATCGCTTTGAAGTGTAATAATGAGCACTCACCACGAGATAATCTTCATCCACGTGAATATCTGTCAACTGTGCTACCTTCAGTGGGGTGCCACTTGTCATAGATCGTTTTGGTCTACTTCGTGTTTTCTTTGGATCAGGCTTATTTTCAGTTATCATTTGTTTAAGTTCTTCATTTGTTTCAGATATCTGGATCTCAGGATCAGTTGCCACATCATCAGGCCCACAATGGTTTAGAAAATAACATGCTTCAAAAGGTGGTTTAGTATTCTTTTCAATGATATCAAATGTCTGTCAAAATTAAAAAAGAAATGTGAATAAATCACAATTGACAAAGGTACAATTCAATCTCAGGAATTCTGAAATGTTCTCTTTTTTAGCATATCAAGCATCAAACAGTGAAATCAAAGAATGACATATTAACCATGACACAGTGACTTTAATTATTGGGTCGGCCTCCTCCTTGCAAAATGCTGGACCCGACACAACATAGTGCTGAACTCACTTTAAATGCAACCTTACACATTCTCTAGGCCGGTTCATGACTTGTTTACCCATAAGGGAAGGGAAGAACTCTTATTTCTTCAGAACCAGTAATATTTCAGTTTCAAATGAACCTTATATTGACCAAATTCAAACAACCTTGATATGACAGGTATCTCAGCTCATGTCATGAACTGACCTCGAAAATGTGTAAGGTTGCACAGAAAGGGTATATAGCACTGTGACATCTACTACAGTGCCTATATAATCTAAGAATTCTCTCACCAGAGGGCCGTGGTTGTCACACACTGGAGGACACCATATATCTCCATTGACACCAGTGCTATTCATCAATGCCTCACACACTGTCAGAACCACATCGCGTATCACCCAGTAATCCACAAAGGGCAAATCCTCAATGAGGTTGAAAAGTATCATGGTTTGCTTCAATAAAAAATGGGAAACACAATTGTTTTTCAGTGTGTAGGGTTAAGTTTATGTCATACATTATTTTAATCTTCTTGGTTGATTCTCTGCATACATTTAGTCTTCTTATGAAGGATCAGTTAGATTTGAAAATCAAGTAATCGATTATAAAAAGTTTAATTAATTTATTTGGTTATTACCGGAAAAGAATTTAAATTATTGAACATATGTAGAAACGTTTTATAACAACTAGGCTTTTTAGAACAATAAATAAGCTTCAAAAGGGGCCAAAAACGTTTTTATTGTTACCTAATTTTACACAAAATAGTTAACAAATGCACTCACTCTGCACAAAACAACAAACCTCCATGTGAGAATATACCTTACCTCACATCCTTGGCATTGTTCAGATTTCCTGGGATGTGACTTGGGGATGATGTGGTCCAAATCGTGGGGTAGCTTGGCCCGCATATCCGGCGGAAGTCTGCTCAGCGCGTCAAGCAGCGTCTCCGGATGACGGCCAAAATATTCCAACATCCAGGGAACAAACTGATCTTCCGGGGCTTCATCAGTAGGCCTGCTGCAAAATTTACTGCACTTTTATCACTATGCATACCACTAATATGACATCATATGATTCTAGGGAAATGGATTTGTTTTACAGATTATGGAAATATTGGATTCCGTTTCTCTATCATTTGAAATCATTTGGGCCTCTTGTGTTATCAAGAAAATCATTTTAATTGCTGCAGCCAAGCTATGAAAGCATTAAGGTTGAATTAAAGTTTAGCTCTTTTAGAATAAGCCCCATTTCATATAATAATTTTATTATAGGAAACACAAATAATGACTTCATCATTGGGGTTATTTAAAAAAATACTTACCACACATAACTTATTTTTAATTTGTACAAGGCCGGGATATTAATCAAAGCTGACATATAACCGTGCCACGTGTAATAGTGTTATAGAATATGTGACTGTTATGGTACTGATACCTTTATGCCTATCGGTCCCTACCTCATTCCTGACCGACGGGTGGGGATAGGATCTGCATGACATAATATCACAGTGATGGCCAGTAGGTAAACAAGTCTTAGCATCATGGAAACCTTCAAAAATGCTCAACCTTTTCCCATCCAATGTTCCCTTTATTTGATCGAGTTCCAATATATATATATATATATATCCATGTCAAAGTACAGGACTTGTCAAGATTAAGATACTAATAATCAATAGAATTATCAATAATTATATCACATTGTGCTTGGAACAATAATAGTTAAGATTAAATGCTGAATTTTATGTCTGGGATGCGACCAAGAGCTATCATACCACAATATGCAGATAGAAAGCATGCAACAAAACAAACATGATATCTATTGGGCGAGTTCGTGATATATGATAAGTTTTCGAAAGTATGGCCACCGAAATATTTTAAAAGAGAAAATAAAATCGTCATGTAAAATACCATTCTACATAATAAATGGCACAATTTACAAAAGTGAGATATAATAAGGAACGTATCCGAAGCACTGAGCAAAGTCTGAAATATCATATTGTGCTATTCTCAATTAATCTACTTGACTATGGCGCAGGTAGTTTAAGCACAAGCTTCTCTTCACAAGTTCCTCTGTGGTGATCAAAAGGTTGCGGGTTCGATTCCTGGTTGGCCGGCATTGAATTCTTGATACAATTTCTCATAAGCGTTAATTTATTTTTTCCTTAAAAATCTGTGACTGGGTAGATTGTCATGTCAAGGACCTGGCGACATGACAAATCAATGAAACATCACTTTTTCCGCTACAAGTAGGTCTCGTCATTAAATGACTGAAATAATGTTGAAAGTGACACGAAACACCCCCCAAAAGCACACAAAACAAATCTCCGATTCCACTGCCTTATTATCAAATCACAATCACCTTTACTAGATATGGACGTATATTCAGGTTAAAATACATATTTGAGTCTGCGTTGGAGGAAAAAGTGATCAACTTATTTCATATTTGTACATAATGTACACGGTTAGAAACAGATCCGAGAGCAAACCATGCCATCCACTGAAATGACCTTACCTTACAAGATTGAAACTTGTCACGGGGACATTTAGTTCCAGGTCACGTGGTTGGGCCACAGATGTTTAAGTCAATACAGGTCAACTTGATAACTGGTCTTTATTTTTTCTCAATATTCATATTTTCCGATACAGAAGCATCCACCAATAATTTATCTATGCTGGCTGTGATGAAGGGCAGTAGCTCTTCAAAGAAGTCACAAAGAGGCAGGTAGGTATTGGAACAAGCCCATATGATTATTTGTTGTTTTTTAACCAGTTCCAGAACTTAACCAGAAGTTCATCAGTAGTTATGGTGACGTGCAGTTTTCATACTCCTATTTAGCCTACTTTTGAGTTGAGAAGCTCTCCCTCTAACATTTACAATTGAAAATATGTTTAGCCAGAATATGTTATAGTAAACTTCGATTTTTTATTTGTGGTTTACCATGCGAAACCTGAAAATGATTACCATTGTAAAGTTTTAATAACAAAATGCCAACGCTGCTCTTAAACTTGGATTTTGGAACAAGAATGGAATTAAAACATATATTTATTAAAAATACATAGTTGACTCTGAGGCAGGAAGGTCTGACTTTGAAACTATCATTCCTTCATATTTATTTTACAGGTAGCCCATATGTGTAACATCTATAATCCTTTCAGATAAACGATTTACAGTTTGTTTATTAGATGTCTGACACAATTGTTTTGTTTGTTTATTTTATCAGGGAGGGTGATAATATTGTACTATATAAGCGCTCAAACAGTATGATATAATATGGTCACTGCTGCCATGATGATCAAACTAATATTTGCCCGCCAGGTGTCACCATGATTGTCTGGTGTTGGCTCAACTGTCACTGTACTGACATCGGGACCGTCTGTCTGAAGGTCATCAGGGAAATCCTCATAACTGCATGCCCTGCTCAAACCTTTCGTGGACGACAGCAGTCCGCACAGTACACTCTCCTTACAGCTGTCATTGCACTCTCCTCCTATGCCACTGAGGGTACGACGATTTCTCCAAAACCTTTGAAATAATTCATCATCGTCTTTCATCCTGAAAAGAACATATTGTTGAAGTTTAATTGATGTTATCGATTCCAATTACAACCCATTGATAGGTAACCATAATGTTTCATAGACTGAGGTGCGTTAAGCATAGGTGTTATGGTACAGTAACCTATACTTCAGAGTGTTTTATCTTTGTCTTCAATCTCTCTGAATAACAGAATGTGTTGCAGCCATTGCATCACTGTTTACATTAACCCCATATTCTTATGTACGGGGACAGCATATACAAACTAGCTTAGGAAGAGCTTTTTATCAATGACATTTCCATCCAATGACTTGAGGCAGATGCGTTGGTAGATGTTCTACTTTGGATAATACAATATGTTATATGTGTATGTACTGACCTGTAGACAAGGTCCTGGATGGCTTGTGGTGAGAGGTCATCCAGACTGTACTCCTCGCTCATCCGGTATGAGAGTTCCACGTTTCCAGGCGTGATCCCTGTAACATAATCAGCACATTTAGGTCAAACATCAAGAGCACCAATGATGGTTATGCCAAGAACAGTTAAACCAAATCAGAATGTTTGTCTTTTTATCGTATATCCTAGACACCCCTCACCTATATTTACCTATTTTTTTTTTATAAAATATACATGAAATAGCTTTTAACCATTCATGACGTAACTGTTCTCGTTGACTAATACATGGTTATGGACCTGTGTCACACATCTTATGACCTATGTTCGCAATCGCCATCAATGTCATTAGGAAATCAAATTATACTAATAAAAAAGAAATTAAATATTTTCAAAATAACACACCAGAATTTATATCCAGATAATATTGTTCAAAGTCGAGGAGCTGGAATGTAGTTCTGTCCAGCATGTACATTCTCACTCCAGGGTTAACATTGCTGTAGGAGTTAGCACTCTGAGATACAAACTGCACATGCTTAGCCACCTTCTCCCCGTCCAGAAACTTCCATCAAAGAGAATAATATATATCGGCAATCTTCCTCATTTAATATAAGTGTATTGTTTGTCACAAAACATGTGAATTGCACGAAGATAACGTATTCCTGGCTTTCAATTATATCATTCAATACGTGTTAGGTCCTTTAGAGATTTTAAGGCATTTGTCAACCATAGGGAATCTGAAAAGCTAAGATAGTGTCGAAATTGTGTGATCGATGCAATGTCAATTCTCCTTTCTCTCATATACTAACATATCCTTATATATCCTTTAAAACAGACTGATTTGAAACAGATTGACAGTAATGTGGTGTAAGAGTTCTCATGCCCTTAGTTTATATATAATAATACTATATACAGACACATGACTGAGATCAAATCTATTCTAATCATTTGATGTGCAGACAGCTCATACATTCGTTCTTCTCCCCTATCTAATAATTAATCTCCCACGCTGCTCCCATACCAAAGACTTTCCTTTCAATTTTTGGTATTTTCTCTTTAGGGAATAACAAATCTTGTGCATGCCTTTTGAATACCACCTTTCAGTATCTCTGACTTAAGCATCCATAGCGAAGAAAGTTTCTGAAAACGTCTTTAATTTCTCTCCTTTAGGTACTAAAAGCGATGTAGATAATTAGATCAAAACTATAAATGTGTTTATTTTTGGTTGCCTTACGAGTCTCCATTCCTCCTTGTGTGTGTGTCCACAGGTACTGAGAACTATGATATCACTGTACTCCAGGAACAGGTCAGTTAGCCACTCATCAAAGGCTATGATACCTGAACCCACTGGATGGTGGGTCAGCAGGATCACCTGAAACATCAAGCATGTGCATAAGACTCAAACCCCTCTTGATTTGCAAGATTTTGTCTTTAAACATTGAAATACATTACTTTAGGCCTTAAGATCTGACATGACAGTTAGATATATTATTTTAAAAGACAAAATCAGTTTTGCTGGATATAATAATACAGCGTTATAGATTTAAATGTACCTTTTCTTGATTGCTTCTGGCAGCAGCCATGGCGTCCTGGACATACTGCATCATCTCACTCACTTCCTCCTCATCCCACAATAAGAGATTATACCAGTTATCTGTATACCTGCAACACATTGAACAAAAGTGACATCACTATCTGAAATATATTGTTTTTTTACATAGCAAGGTCAAACATGTGAGGAAAATAGAATGCCGAAAATGGGTGAGGAGGAGCATTTTTTAAATTTGTTCTGTGCCGTGAAATTTGTCCTGTCCTGTGAAATTTGTCCTATCCTGTGAAATTTGTCCTGTCCTGTGAAATCTGTCCTGTCCTGTGAAAATTGTACTGTCTTGTGAACTTTGTCCTGTCCTGTGAAATATGTTCTGTCCCGTGAAAGTTACAACCCCTTCCTTACAGATGCAACACATCAAGAGAGTTTTTTTCTTTTTTGCAGGATATTATCACAAAATCTGGTCATGAAGTGAAATCTTGTGAGATGGCATTGGTGAATGCTTCAATAGCTTCACCCCAAATGTGGATAAAGTATCAAGACATACATTATACATCTTATACCTACCCAAAGTTGGAGTTAATATTGACCACCCTGAGGCCAGGCTGTATCAACCTGGAGTAGTGTCCAGAGTGTCTCACAGACTCCTCATCACTGGCTTCAAACCCAGACTGCTCACCATATGCCTTAATGAAGGTGTTCAACATTTCCTGCAATATGTACTCGCAGTTAGTATAATAACGCACTCACTATTCAATGCAAACAAAAGAATTCATAGAAAATTAAGGAAGTGAATCTTATTTCATTGAATTTAAGTTTCTTTTTGAGAATCTGTAAATATGAAATAGAAATCCTGTTATTTTTGCCATAATCCGTTTGGAAACCCATAAACAGAATATCTCAGATATATGAAATTCCACTCACAATCGTTTCATCTCTGCTTGTGTAGTACAAGTTGCTTGGAAAACTTTCTGCAACATTAATGAATATATGATTAGACCAGCTTATTTAAAAAAAACCCCACTTAGAATTGATTTATCTTGTTGCAAAAAGAAAAAGACGACTCACCATGGTTTCCTATAGAAGAGTATACAGGTATGCCTGGGAAATACTGCTGCAGTTTCTGCCCAACCCACAGTGTAACATTCATCATTCCTTGAAGCGTCTCTTTCCACAGATGGTGTGGTGGACTGTCACCTATGTGTACAAAGTACATTAATTCTTTCAATTATCCACAAATTCATAAATTGGTATATTTGTTTGTTTGTTTGTTTGGGGTTTTACATCACTTTCAACATTATTTCAGTTATTTCGTGATGAGACCTACTTGTAGCAGATATAGTGCTGCCTCACTGAATTGTCATGTCGCAGGTCCTTGACATGACAACCCACCCGGTCACAGATTTACAAGGACAACGGGTTAACCCTTTAGGCACGGGCCTCAGCTCATGTGGGAAATTGTGTCATGAGTTCAATCTCGGCACGGCCGGGGTTCGAACCCACGACCTTTGGATCACCACAGAGGAACTGGTGCTAATAAGCTGGCGCCCTAACCAACTGCGCCACGGCCCGTGGCCTAAATTGGTATATCAAACCTCCCCCAATACAATCGTCAATCTATGCAATAGCATCGGTAGAGCACAATCTCTTTTTGCACGAAATTATCAGAGTGGATACTATATAATTGACAAAGTACAATAAACAACCTTTATTCTAAAATTAACAGGAAATGGGGCCATATGAGATTTGGAGTTTCCATGGAGTAAAGGTCCAAATATCTATTGTATGAGATATGCATGGAACACAATATCCTGATTTTCATTACATACCCGTGTAGAGCACAATATCTGGGTTGAGATCTGATCTGATATTACATACCCGTCTAGAGCACAATATCTGGGTTGAGATCTGATCTGATATTACATACCCGTGTAGAGCACAATATCTGGGTTGAGATCTGATCTGATATTACATACCCGTCTAGAGCACAATATCTGGGTTGAGATCTGATCTGATATTACATACCCGTGTAGAGCACAATATCTGGGTTGAGATCTGATCTGATATTACATACCCGTGTAGAGCACAATATCTGGGTTGAGATCTGATCTGATATTACATACCCGTGTAGAGCACAATATCTGGGTTGAGGTCAGCTATCTTTTGCATGAACATTTCTGTGGTAGATGGAGGCACATTACAGTTGTACTCTCCATGAGGACCAGCACTCCCCTGAAATGAAATTACAGAATTTTCATTGTAACATACTACTTGGTGCATTTTCCTCATCTTATCTTTGGGAATGTATATAATTATTGACAATACATTAGAAATAAATGTATAAACGAGAACAAAATATCTAATCATCATAAAGAAAAATTCAATAAACAAATATCAATTCATGTCTGCCTTGATCAATCCTATCGTATTTGGGGGAACAAAAAAAGTGCATTTATCATCATTATAGATCAATTCAACTCAACTATAGAGGTACATGTATAAGAAAATATGAAACTTACTTTGCCTGGATATTCCTCATGACAACACAACGGCAGGTAACAGTCTCTAAATGAACCCTAAATAAATAAAATGGCTTTCTTTATATCAAATCTTTGCTGTTATTGATTATTTCTGCCGCCTGTAAATGCAATTCATAAAAGGTTATAAGAACTAATGTGTGTTGCAAACCATGCTGAATACGATGAGGCGGTACAAGAGAGGTGCATTGAATAGCTGCAATCTTGGTTCGATTTGGGGAAATCGGTGATCACAAAGACAGATCAGCAGGAGAATAGTATATTGTTGAAGCTTACTTCAGAAAATGGCACTGCTTGAAATGTCTATGGCAGAAATCTACTTGAATACATTCTCTTCAGTAACATGAGTAATCGATATTATATATAGACATGCATCAACCCTGTGAAATGACTCACCTCCACATATGCCTCATCTACATGTATATGGTTAGCTGGGCCATCCCCTTAGACATGCATCAACCCTGTGAAATGACTCACCTCCACATATGCCTCATCTACATGTATATGGTTAGCTGGGCCATCCCCTTAGACATGCATTAGGCCAGAGAAATGACTCACCTCCACATATGCCTCATCTACATGTATATGGTTAGCTGGGCCATCCCCTTAGACATGCATTAGGCCGGAGAAATGACTCACCTCTAGATATGCCTCATCTACATGTATATCGGTCAGCTGGGCTACCCTGAGGGTGTCAGTATCCCTTCCAGATGATCTTCGTGCTCTCGCTGTCAGCACAGCATCCATCAGATATGGTTTGTCTTCCCCGTGTATGACCTCGGCCATTATTTGCGCTCTCTGACTGAGACTATTTCCCAAGCTTTCTACCTTCTTCACGCTCACATCTTCTGACCTTTCCTCAAGATCTTCATCTGAGCAGTAGTTTAACATATAACACGACTCAAATGCTGTATTTAAATTTTTCCTGGCGATTTCAAACAACTGAAACAAATATACCATTCAAAGTAAGTTATAGCACTCATTAATGTATTGCAGGATGGTTTACATCCGGGTAGATTCTTCAAAATTTAAACGTTTGGTGTTTGCCTATTTGAAATTTTGTGAATAGAAAAAAAATGCAGGTTATATACATGGTCGGTCTCTTTAAAATACAAATTAAAATAAATACATTCAACTATCTGACTTGATCAAACTAGAGATGAAAAGGACGTTTTGAATGAGATACATACAGGTGGCCCATAGTTGTCACAGACCCCGGCACACAAGATGTCGCCTGATATATTAGCAACTGTCATGAGTTGATTACATAACGGGACCACAAATGGACGAACTGCTGCATAGAATACAAAACTCTGTTGCACCCACTTAAGGCCTCGCACTACCAGCTGAAAAATCAGAAAATAAAACAAATTGTTTAAAACTCACTAATCAAAAATCTAAAACATTTGAACATTTTTTGTGTGCACAAGTTTATGTTGGTGGACCATGCTTTAAACGCATTAAATTCTGATGCTGATAAGTGCTATTATGCATGAAAAAAACATCCCGTATTATCATGGTCAATTTAATAACGAATATATAAATAATGTATTTATTCGATTTATTATAACTGATTCTTACTGCAATGATTACTGACCTCACACCCCATGCACTCTGGTGATGTGGCCTTAGGAATCAGAATATCCAGATCGTGGGGTAGCTTGGCCCGCATATCCGGCGGAAGTCCATTCAGCGCGTCCAGCAGCGTCTCCGGATGTCGGCCAAAATATTCCAACATCCAGGGAACAAACTTATCTTCCGGGGCTCCATCAGCAGGCCTGCATTGTGATCATTATTAAATCATCATTGATTTTAGTGGTTGTCATCACAATGACAGCATTCTATTAAATTTAGAGAACATTTATTTTGAACATTTGAAAAGAGTATTTGATGGTATTGATATAATAAGCGAGTGTTGTCCGCATAAGATTCCAAACAACATTCACACTTTTCACATATCTAGTCCATCTATTAATTTTTTAAGTGCTCGGTTCATAGGCTAGAAAATATTTTTATTTCGTTATATCTCTGTTGAACAGTACCATGAGCATAATTTTAGGGGTGCGCTATTCGCTATTCAACGTGGTACAATATCAAACATAACTTATGAGTAAGTATTTTTATTTTTTATTTTTTTTTGGAGGGGGTGGGAGTGGGGGGGGGTGGGGCTAAATATAATTGCGGTCAAACTGTCATCTGAACCACAGAAACAGATCACATCTTAATAAGCAAAACATTTTATGTGATATACACAACGATGGCAAAAAGATTGTGATCCTGGAATGGCAATATTTCTAAAATACCATCTAATGAACCTTTCCTGAGAATCGACTTTTCATCACACTCAGCTATATAGTTAAAATGAAAATACATGCGCACTAGTCAGAATGACAAAGGGAGGAATTGGCCATAACCGTGATTGATGTCAGAATGCTGTTTTAACATTATTACACTCAGCATCTTATTACAGTCAATAATATCAAACGTTTAGTTCAGATATGTATATTTGATATTGCGCATAATAAAAACAGTGGCAATACGTAATGCATTTTATTTGAAACTGATTTCTGTATAATGTACAAAAATATCTAAAAGGTAAATTACCTGTCTTGAAGCCAATGTGATGTTAGTTGGGGCAGTGGCTGCACAGAGCAGATGACAACCAGGAACACACACAACAGCCCTCGTAGTCCCATCTTCCTCACCCAAGTGAACTGACAGGCACAACTGACAGATAATATATCAGTTACATATTAGATATTTAGATATTTACTACCTGGTAGTGGGGCAAAGTATGCGCGAGGTACACGTGAGGGCCATCATTCAGGGGTTTCCATATTATTATTTTCTTCCAATTTCTAAAGTTAAGCAATTTTGTGTTCACGAAATTAAAGGTTTTAACTATATTGAAATATTCAAATTCATGTTGTTTATTTTTATTTTTTTCATTTCTAGAAACATGGAAACTATTTGGAAGATTTTTTTTCTGAGTAGCGGAGAGCACGATGGGCCTCGTATTGTCTGGAGGAGATTGCATATGAGTGCAGATATGGAGAGGTCCTACATGTAATGATCACATGACATATCACAGTTCACGTCATAACCTCATAGCACAAGAGATTTACTGGCCCAGGAATCTACACAATCTCGCACAATCAGATAAGATGGGCAGATAATTACGATTAATGTTATAGATATGCCCATATTTTTATTCAGTGAGCACTTCTATCATATCTTAAATCGGTGTAAATCATAGCTATTTGACATATGAAATCCAAAATTGTTGGTTATCCTGAATCAGGGTTCTGTTTTCATTTAAATCTTGCTCTTGACAATGACAGATACAATAACAAGGCTGACAACGTGGTCATGTTATGTCCAAGTGGTGACAACTCAGAAACATCCCATTTATCAACACGATATGACAAGTGCCATTGTGGCTGAGTGAGTGTTGTGTGTTATATAACAGAGAAGGACAACAGCTTAAGTGATAATAGGCGTAAGTTGAATATACACGCATTGATATTGGAGGATATTGATAATAGTCAAAAGGTAAAAAGACTGTTACTAGTTTTGCTTTGAACTAGGCCACTGGAGATTGAAACTGACCAGACGATTTTCTCAAATATGCAAATCCATATTTCGCGGTAAAATGATCTTGCGAAGTTTTCCCACATCCAACAAGTTCAGTTATAGCATAGAACTCAAATAAGATGTTTACAAATATGGTGTTTTCCCTACATCGATCCCACAACGATATATGAATTACTCTCATATTTTTCACTTAATTAAGTCATTTCAAAGTCATTCAAGGTCGCTTGCAATATATGATAACATAACCCACATAGGTGCACATTGAGCCATGTATCATCTGCGGATGTGTCTCGTTATGATCATTTCTCCATCCTCAAATACCGTTTGCATGTGCGGCGTTCCTCTACCTACCACCAGATGGCACCACTACAAGAACTTTCATTGATCATTGTAATTCTTGTGCACAGTGCCCAAAAGCCACAACGATTGACTGCATCTGTATATTTATTATTGATGAGTACTTGGCATATTAAGAAGGTGACCACAACAAAGGCCCTCTACCACTAGGGGTGTCACAATTAGTCCCCACAATTCAATTATATATGTTCTGACTCAAATATAACCCCAATATGTAAATTTCATCCTTATTTTCTGTATCAAACTTCAAGTCATTATTTTCCATTTATAGGAAAGCGATTCAATTTTCCACATACTGACGTGCATATTGCACAAATGAAAACCCAGTTTGAAAATATCACATTTGTTTTCCATACAGAGTTATTATTTTCTATATTTCTTCTTTTTACAAAAAAAAAATAAATTTTCACGTTTTGATGTGCATATTGCTCAAATAGTACGATTTCAATATTTAGTAATGGATTTTGAATTTCGAGAAAGTTGGCCACAAGGCCAAAGCATATTTTCTGAATGCATATCGCTGAAATAGAATTCTAATATGAAAATTTCATCTTCAACATGAAAAAAGTCCAGATTGGTATTCGAACCCCAGGCCTTTTAGCATAGGATACAGACAACTTTCACACTTAGGCAGCACTGTATGAGCTTTATAAGTGTGACCTTGTGGCAGCATTGTATGAACCTCATAAACGTGACCTTGTGGCAGCATTGTATGAGCTTTATAAACGTGACCTTGTGGCAGCACTGTATGAGCTTTATAAACGTGACCTTGTGGCAGCATTGTATGAGCTTTATAAACGTGACCTTGTGGCAGCACTGTATGAGCTTTATAAACGTGACCTTGTGGCAGCACTGTATGAACTTTATAAACGTGACCTTGTGGCAGCACTGTATGAGCTTTATAAACGTGACCTTGTGGCAGCATTGTATGAACCTCATAAACGTGACCTTGTGGCAGCATTGTATGAGCTTTATAAACGTGACCTTGTGGCAGCATTGTATGAGCTTTATAAAAGTGACCTTGTGGCAGCACTGTATGAGCTTTATAAACAGGAACATCTTGTTCAAGATGTATACATTTTCTGCTTGCATTATTTCAGACAAACTCGAAGTAAATTTAAAAAAGTATAAATGTTTTCTGCCTGCCTGCATAACTTTAGAATAACTCTAAATTTTGAGATATTTGATCATAAGTTTTGGTAATGTTTTGGTGATGGTTACTTGATTGGGGGATGAGTAGATGGTGGGGACTAGATTGGAATTGGGGGATTGGTAGATGGTGGGGACTAGATTGGAATTGGGGGATTGGTAGATGGTGGGAGTAGATTGGAATTGGGGGATGAGTAGATGGTGGGGAGAAGATTGGAATTGGGGGATGAGTAGATGGTGGGAGTAGATTGGAATTGGGGGATGAGTAGATGATGGGGAGTAGATGGGAATTGGGGGATGAGTAGATGATGGGGAGTAAATTGGAATTCGGAGATGAGTAGATGGTGGGAGTAGATTGGAATTCAGAGATGAGTAGATGGTGGGGAGTAGATTGGAATTGGGGGATGAGTAGATGGTGGGGAGAAGATTGGAATTGGGGGAGGAGTAGATGGTGGGGAGTAGATTGGAATTGGGGGATTGGTAGATGGTGGGAGTAGATTGGAATTGGGGGATGGGTAGATGGTGGGAGTAGATTGGAATTGGGGGATGAGTAGATGGTGGGGAGAAGATTGGAATTGGGGGATGAGTAGATGGTGGGAGTAGATTGGAATTGGGGGATGAGTAGATGGTGGGGAGAAGATTGGAATTGGGGGAGGAGTAGATGGTGGGGAGTAGATTGGAATTGGGGGATTGGTAGATGGTGAGGAGTAGATTGGAATTGGGGGATTGGTAGATGGTGGGAGTAGATTGGAATTGGGGGATGGGTAGATGGTGGGGAGAAGATTGGAATTGGGGGATGAGTAGATGGTGAGAATAGATTGGAATTGGGGGATTGGTAGATGGTGGGGAGAAGATTGGAATTGGGGGATGAGTAGATGGTGGGAATAGGTTGGAATTGGGGGATTGGTAGATGGTGGGAGTAGATTGGAATTGGGGGATGAGTAGATGGTGGGGAGTAGATTGGAATTGGGGGATGAGTAGATGGTGGGGAGAAGATTGTAATTGGGGGATTGGTAGATGGTGGGGAGTAAATTGGAATTCGGAGATGAGTAGATGGTGGGAGTAGATTGGAATTGGGTGATGGGTAGATGGTGGGGAGAAGATTGGAATTGGGGGATGACTAGATGATGGGGAGTAAATTGGAATTCGGAGATGAGTAGATGGTGGGAGTAGATTGGAATTGGGTGATTGGTAGATGGTGGGGAGTAAATTGGAATTCGGAGATGAGTAGATGGTGGGAGTAGATTGGATTTGGGTGATGGGTAGATGGTGGGGAGTAGATTGGAATCGGGATGGGTAGATGATGGGGAATAGATTGGTATTGGGGGATTGGTAGATGGTGGGAGTAGATTGGAATTGGGTGATGGGTAGATGGTGGGGAGTAAATTGGAATCGGGATGGGTAGATGGTGGGGAGAAGATTGGAATTGGGGGATGAGTAGATGATGGGGAGTAAATTGGAATTCGGAGATGAGTAGATGGTGGGAGTAGATTGGAATTGGGGGATTGGTAGATGGTGGGGAGTAAATTGGAATTCGGAGATGAGTTGATGGTGGGAGTAGATTGGATTTGGGTGATGGGTAGATGGTGGGGAGTAGATTGGAATCGGGATGGGTAGATGATGGGGAATAGATTGGTATTGGGGGGTTAGTAGATGGTGGGAGTAGATTGGAATTCGGAGATGAGTAGAAGGTGGGAGTAGATTGGAATTGGGTGATGGGTAGATGGTGGGGAGTAAATTGGAATCGGGATGGGTAGATGGTGGGAGTAGATTGGAATTGGGAGATGAGTAGATGATGGGGAGTAAATTGGAATTCGGAGATGAGTAGATGGTGGGAGTAGATTGGAATTCAGAGATGAGTAGATGGTGGGAGTAGATTGGAATTGGGGGATTGGTAGATGGTGGGAGTAGATTGGAATTGGGGGATGAGTAGATGGTGGGAGTAGATTGGAATGGGGGGATGGGAATATGGTGGGTGCTAGAACCTGGATAGGATGTTTAAAACCCATTTTTATTTGATGAACTTTGTAAAAAAAATCGTTGAGATAAAAGAATACTATTTGAATGGTCAGACTCATTCAATAAAGGCAAACTTTTCATTATTTCATTATATATGTGAATTTTGAGTCGCACAGTCTCCGCACCCTTCTCTCTGCAATAAAAATATTCGCAAAGATATTAGTTTTCCAATGTCCATGTCTCTTTGGAGTTCTCTCTCTGTTTCTACCAAAAGGTGTCAGATAGCAAGGCACCGCCCTGCAACTCCACCTAGTGTTGGTATGAGTGGAGGGTGCGGCAGCTGCTTCCCGCTGTGAGAGCTGGCAGCGGAGCGACCACATGACCTCCTGACACACACACACCACACATAAACAAACACAACACATGGCCAGTGCACCAGCAAACCACTGAGTTGTCATTTTTTTCAAAGTGATAGGAACTTTATTTGGATTACAAGATGGTGACGATGGTGGACGCCGATATGTACCAGGCCCAGGTACCACCACTTCCACCCCGCTACCGATTCAGGGACTTTATGAGCTTTATAAACGTGACCTTGTGGCAGCATTGTATGAACCTCATAAACGTGACCTTGTGGCAGCATTGTATGAGCTTTATAAACGTGACCTTGTGGCAGCATTGTATGAGCTTTATAAAAGTGACCTTGTGGCAGCACTGTATGAGCTTTATAAACAGGAACATCTTGTTCAAGATGTATACATTTTCTGCTTGCATTATTTCAGACAAACTCGAAGTAAATTTAAAAAAGTATAAATGTTTTCTGCCTGCCTGCATAACTTTAGAATAACTCTAAATTTTGAGATATTTGATCATAAGTTTTGGTAATGTTTTGGTGATGGTTACTTGATTGGGGGATGAGTAGATGGTGGGGACTAGATTGGAATTGGGGGATTGGTAGATGGTGGGGACTAGATTGGAATTGGGGGATTGGTAGATGGTGGGAGTAGATTGGAATTGGGGGATGAGTAGATGGTGGGGAGAAGATTGGAATTGGGGGATGAGTAGATGGTGGGAGTAGATTGGAATTGGGGGATGAGTAGATGATGGGGAGTAGATTGGAATTGGGGGATGAGTAGATGATGGGGAGTAAATTGGAATTCGGAGATGAGTAGATGGTGGGAGTAGATTGGAATTCAGAGATGAGTAGATGGTGGGGAGTAGATTGGAATTGGGGGATGAGTAGATGGTGGGGAGAAGATTGGAATTGGGGGAGGAGTAGATGGTGGGGAGTAGATTGGAATTGGGGGATTGGTAGATGGTGGGAGTAGATTGGAATTGGGGGATGGGTAGATGGTGGGAGTAGATTGGAATTGGGGGATGAGTAGATGGTGGGGAGAAGATTGGAATTGGGGGATGAGTAGATGGTGGGAGTAGATTGGAATTGGGGGATGAGTAGATGGTGGGAGTAGATTGGAATTGGGGGATGGGTAGATGGTGGGAGTAGATTGGAATTGGGGGATGAGTAGATGGTGGGGAGAAGATTGGAATTGGGGGATGAGTAGATGGTGAGAATAGATTGGAATTGGGGGATTGGTAGATGGTGGGGAGAAGATTGGAATTGGGGGATGAGTAGATGGTGGGAATAGGTTGGAATTGGGGGATTGGTAGATGGTGGGAGTAGATTGGAATTGGGGGATGAGTAGATGGTGGGGAGTAGATTGGAATTGGGGGATGAGTAGATGGTGGGGAGAAGATTGTAATTGGGGGATTGGTAGATGGTGGGGAGTAAATTGGAATTCGGAGATGAGTAGATGGTGGGAGTAGATTGGAATTGGGTGATGGGTAGATGGTGGGGAGAAGATTGGAATTGGGGGATGAGTAGATGATGGGGAGTAAATTGGAATTCGGAGATGAGTAGATGGTGGGAGTAGATTGGAATTGGGGGATTGGTAGATGGTGGGGAGTAAATTGGAATTCGGAGATGAGTAGATGGTGGGAGTAGATTGGATTTGGGTGATGGGTAGATGGTGGGGAGTAGATTGGAATCGGGATGGGTAGATGATGGGGAATAGATTGGTATTGGGGGATTGGTAGATGGTGGGAGTAGATTGGAATTGGGTGATGGGTAGATGGTGGGGAGTAAATTGGAATCGGGATGGGTAGATGGTGGGGAGAAGATTGGAATTGGGGGATGAGTAGATGATGGGGAGTAAATTGGAATTCGGAGATGAGTAGATGGTGGGAGTAGATTGGAATTGGGGGATTGGTAGATGGTGGGGAGTAAATTGGAATTCGGAGATGAGTTGATGGTGGGAGTAGATTGGATTTGGGTGATGGGTAGATGGTGGGGAGTAGATTGGAATCGGGATGGGTAGATGATGGGGAATAGATTGGTATTGGGGGATTAGTAGATGGTGGGAGTAGATTGGAATTCGGAGATGAGTAGATGGTGGGAGTAGATTGGAATTTGGTGATGGGTAGATGGTAGGGAGTAAATTGGAATCGGGATGGGTAGATGGTGGGAGTAGATTGGAATTGGGAGATGAGTAGATGATGGGGAGTAAATTGGAATTCGGAGATGAGTAGATGGTGGGAGTAGATTGGAATTCAGAGATGAGTAGATGGTGGGAGTAGATTGGAATTGGGGGATTGGTAGATGGTGGGAGTAGATTGGAATTGGGGGATGAGTAGATGGTGGGAGTAGATTGGAATGGGGGGATGGGAATATGGTGGGTGCTAGAACCTGGATAGGATGTTTAAAACCCATTTTTATTTGATGAACTTTGTAAAAAAAATCGTTGAGATAAAAGAATACTATTTGAATGGTCAGACTCATTCAATAAAGGCAAACTTTTCATTATTTCATTATATATGTGAATTTCGAGTCGCACAGTCTCCGCACCCTTCTCTCTGCAATAAAAATATTCGCAAAGATATTAGTTTTCCAATGTCCATGTCTCTTTGGAGTTCTCTCTCTGTTTCTACCAAAAGGTGTCAGATAGCAAGGCACCGCCCTGCAACTCCACCTAGTGTTGGTATGAGTGGAGGGTGCGGCAGCTGCTTCCCGCTGTGAGAGCTGGCAGCGGAGCGACCACATGACCTCCTGACACACACACACCACACATAAACAAACACAACACATGGCCAGTGCACCAGCAAACCACTGAGTTGTCGTTTTTTTCAAAGTGATAGGAACTTTATTTGGATTACAAGATGGTGACGATGGTGGACGCCGATATGTACCAGGCCCAGATACCACCACTTCCACCCCGCTACCGATTCAGGGACTTTATGAGCTTTATAAACGTGACCTTGTGGCAGCATTGTATGAACCTCATAAACGTGACCTTGTGGCAGCATTGTATGAGCTTTATAAACGTGACCTTGTGGCAGCATTGTATGAGCTTTATAAAAGTGACCTTGTGGCAGCACTGTATGAGCTTTATAAACAGGAACATCTTGTTCAAGATGTATACATTTTCTGCTTGCATTATTTCAGACAAACTCGAAGTAAATTTAAAAAAGTATAAATGTTTTCTGCCTGCCTGCATAACTTTAGAATAACTCTAAATTTTGAGATATTTGATCATAAGTTTTGGTAATGTTTTGGTGATGGTTACTTGATTGGGGGATGAGTAGATGGTGGGGACTAGATTGGAATTGGGGGATTGGTAGATGGTGGGGACTAGATTGGAATTGGGGGATTGGTAGATGGTGGGAGTAGATTGGAATTGGGGGATGAGTAGATGGTGGGGAGAAGATTGGAATTGGGGGATGAGTAGATGGTGGGAGTAGATTGGAATTGGGGGATGAGTAGATGATGGGGAGTAGATTGGAATTGGGGGATGAGTAGATGATGGGGAGTAAATTGGAATTCGGAGATGAGTAGATGGTGGGAGTAGATTGGAATTCAGAGATGAGTAGATGGTGGGGAGTAGATTGGAATTGGGGGATGAGTAGATGGTGGGGAGAAGATTGGAATTGGGGGAGGAGTAGATGGTGGGGAGTAGATTGGAATTGGGGGATTGGTAGATGGTGGGAGTAGATTGGAATTGGGGGATGGGTAGATGGTGGGAGTAGATTGGAATTGGGGGATGAGTAGATGGTGGGGAGAAGATTGGAATTGGGGGATGAGTAGATGGTGGGAGTAGATTGGAATTGGGGGATGAGTAGATGGTGGGAGTAGATTGGAATTGGGGGATGGGTAGATGGTGGGAGTAGATTGGAATTGGGGGATGAGTAGATGGTGGGGAGAAGATTGGAATTGGGGGATGAGTAGATGGTGAGAATAGATTGGAATTGGGGGATTGGTAGATGGTGGGGAGAAGATTGGAATTGGGGGATGAGTAGATGGTGGGAATAGGTTGGAATTGGGGGATTGGTAGATGGTGGGAGTAGATTGGAATTGGGGGATGAGTAGATGGTGGGGAGTAGATTGGAATTGGGGGATGAGTAGATGGTGGGGAGAAGATTGTAATTGGGGGATTGGTAGATGGTGGGGAGTAAATTGGAATTCGGAGATGAGTAGATGGTGGGAGTAGATTGGAATTGGGTGATGGGTAGATGGTGGGGAGAAGATTGGAATTGGGGGATGAGTAGATGATGGGGAGTAAATTGGAATTCGGAGATGAGTAGATGGTGGGAGTAGATTGGAATTGGGGGATTGGTAGATGGTGGGGAGTAAATTGGAATTCGGAGATGAGTAGATGGTGGGAGTAGATTGGATTTGGGTGATGGGTAGATGGTGGGGAGTAGATTGGAATCGGGATGGGTAGATGATGGGGAATAGATTGGTATTGGGGGATTGGTAGATGGTGGGAGTAGATTGGAATTGGGTGATGGGTAGATGGTGGGGAGTAAATTGGAATCGGGATGGGTAGATGGTGGGGAGAAGATTGGAATTGGGGGATGAGTAGATGATGGGGAGTAAATTGGAATTCGGAGATGAGTAGATGGTGGGAGTAGATTGGAATTGGGGGATTGGTAGATGGTGGGGAGTAAATTGGAATTCGGAGATGAGTTGATGGTGGGAGTAGATTGGATTTGGGTGATGGGTAGATGGTGGGGAGTAGATTGGAATCGGGATGGGTAGATGATGGGGAATAGATTGGTATTGGGGGATTAGTAGATGGTGGGAGTAGATTGGAATTCGGAGATGAGTAGATGGTGGGAGTAGATTGGAATTTGGTGATGGGTAGATGGTGGGGAGTAAATTGGAATCGGGATGGGTAGATGGTGGGAGTAGATTGGAATTGGGAGATGAGTAGATGATGGGGAGTAAATTGGAATTCGGAGATGAGTAGATGGTGGGAGTAGATTGGAATTCAGAGATGAGTAGATGGTGGGAGTAGATTGGAATTGGGGGATTGGTAGATGGTGGGAGTAGATTGGAATTGGGGGATGAGTAGATGGTGGGAGTAGATTGGAATGGGGGGATGGGAATATGGTGGGTGCTAGAACCTGGATAGGATGTTTAAAACCCATTTTTATTTGATGAACTTTGTAAAAAAAATCGTTGAGATAAAAGAATACTATTTGAATGGTCAGACTCATTCAATAAAGGCAAACTTTTCATTATTTCATTATATATGTGAATTTCGAGTCGCACAGTCTCCGCACCCTTCTCTCTGCAATACAAATATTCGCAAAGATATTAGTTTTCCAATGTCCATGTCTCTTTGGAGTTCTCTCTCTGTTTCTACCAAAAGGTGTCAGATAGCAAGGCACCGCCCTGCAACTCCACCTAGTGTTGGTATGAGTGGAGGGTGCGGCAGCTGCTTCCCGCTGTGAGAGCTGGCAGCGGAGCGACCACATGACCTCCTGACACACACACACCACACATAAACAAACACAACACATGGCCAGTGCACCAGCAAACCACTGAGTTGTCATTTTTTTCAAAGTGAAAGGAACTTTATTTGGATTACAAGATGGTGACGATGGTGGACGCCGATATGTACCAGGCCCAGGTACCACCACTTCCACCCCGCTACCGATTCAGGGACTTGATCTGGGGAGATCACACGGCGCAGGAAGATGACAGGTGGGTAAGGCACGCAGGCACCTGCAAACGCAGGCATTCTCACGGCAGAGTTAAGTTCTCTGGGTTTACATCCCACATCGCTATTTATGTGTGCCCCAATTCTCATAAGTCAAACACATGAGCGAAAACCACCATTTCTGATAGAGTGCATTTTTTCAGAAGTTGACACAAGCTCAGATAATTAAATGGATACTTATTCATGAAACAAATGAATGGTGTCGTTATGCAGATGCTAGTAGTGTTCTTTGATCGGGGATCAAACGCCAATCAAGATATTCAGACACTGACTTCTGTGTACAGAAATATGACTAATTTGCAAAAATCTTGCCTCGTATGGATTCAGTAGATTTTACCAATTCTTTTAAGGGACAGAAAAACAGATAATCGATAGAACACTTCTTAGTATTTTTTCTGTAAACATTTTTATGTACTGCTCTTTATAAAAGCATTATATCAGACATTGATCCTGAATACTGCCTGATTTTAAAGGATTATTTATGTTCAGCCAATATGAAAGCCTTATATAATATTAAGATATGCTCCTTCCTATAAAAATGACTACAAATAGGTATATATGCAAATGTTATCCAAATATTTTTTTCAAGAATACTTTACATTTGCCATTGTTTGATACTTAAAAAACACAATATTAATGAAGGATTTGCCAATGTTTGCAACTTAAAACTCAAATATTTGTTTTTCATCGTATTATACACAGATAAAACCAGAAAAAAATCAGAATCTCCTGATAGATCACACTTGTACCCAGTGTAAAACAACAATACTGATTATTAGATTACCTGAGATGCACATGCAATGATTCACTCACTAATTTCCAGGGATCTTTTTACATATCTAAATATATTATGTCATTTAGTAATTTCCTGGCAAGGCTGAGTTGTCACTTTTTTAGTGTCACCAAATTCTGACATATTCAGATATTAAGTAAAGTGTTTAATGAAAGTTAAAGTTCTGTCTCAGGAGCTGTGAGATATAATCAATAAGGCTCTTCATCCATCCAGGAGAGAGTAATGTATAAATTTCTGTATAGGAGTTTCAGAAATTTCTGTGTAGGATTTTCATACCTGGATTTCATTACAGAGGCCATAATGCAAGAATGTTTAAATATTAGTTAAGCTAATATTGTAAGGAATATGTTACCCTTCTTTAGATTAGAAGGCTAGCCAACCTTATCCAAATTTACAGAAATCAATATATTCCAAGCTCTCTCATTGCTGTCCATAAATCACAACTTGTCAAACATTACAAGTAAATATATTTCATATCAGGTCATATGGTTGCTGATTTGAGTAAATTACCAAAATGATGTTACTACTAATTATCACTGACATGAGACATTAATTCACACATAAAATCTATTTGGTTTCATCTTGGGCTGATTTTAAATAGTTCTTAAAGATATTATGAAGGAATAAAGAAACAGTTAAATTGATTTTATCAATCATGTAAATTACTCATGTTGAAGGAAAAACTAATAGAGCAAAACCAGAGAGAAGTTTATTAAGTTTAGTGGACAGCAACCATCTACAGGTTATTTTGACAAATGGCATCATATCCGGCTTACATATTTGCTCATGGTTACACAAATGAGTTGCAACTCCAGCTTCTTTATCAGTTGATTATGTTCTATTAGGATAGCAAAATTGGTAATTATACTGCTAGGTCTTAATAATCACATTTGTCCCATGGCCAATAAATATTGTTTTATGCTCATAGTCAAAGAGAACATTTTAAAGTTTGATTTCTATCTTTTATTGAGATATAAATAAACAACCAAATACTCTGGATGGTATAGGCTAAACTCATAGTCAAAGAGAAAATTTACATTTTAAAGTTTGAGTTCTGTCTTTTATTGAGATTTGGGAAAACAACAAAATTTTCCAAATGGTATAGGCTCTATCCATAGCCAATGAGAACATTTAAATAGCAATTTCAGTATTTTACCTTAATGTAAGAAAACATCAAAATATCCTAAATGCTACAGGCGCATGCCAGTTTTCTTTCTTTATGATTTATATGCATTGCTAGTTGAATTGCAGTTGATATAATTTGACTGTAGTTAATAGTTGGGGCTATTCATGACATATGCACTGCATGATTGATTTATGATCCCAGTTAGTGCATGATATGTTTTTACAATAAAAGAACTTTCCTGACTTTCGAGTTGAAACACTGGAGTAAGGAGCAGCCCTTGAAAATTTAAAATTTCAACAAGCACTTTGAGTGCATTTCCAGATATGAGGCACTTTGAATGCATTTCCAGATGTGAGGCACTTTGAGTGCATTTCCAGATGTGAGGCACTTTGAATGCATTTACAGATTTTGTTTAAATGGCAAATTATTTGTGATAGTGGTTGTCATAATTATGAAGCACTGGAACCAAGGTGGGCAAAAGTTGATCAAGAAATGTCTCAAAATCTCTTAATGAAGGGCTAACATGTAATGAAGTCTAAGTCTTATTTAAAAAGATCTATTCATCAAAATTACCCCAGGATCACTAAATTCTACAATTTTAAAAGCACAATGCTTTATTTTTCAACCTAGAGGTGGATGGCATCACATCTAGATATAAGAGACCAGAATATGTAGCCACTGAGGATAATAAATTTTATTGTATTGTATTGTATTGTATGGCTCAAAAATAGTCTGCTATGCTTCATTTATAGGCCAATACAGTCAGTTATGCCTCAGGTGGAGGCCATTACAGTCAGCTATGCCTCAGGTGGAGGCCATTACAATCAGCTATGCCTCAGGTGTAGGTCAATACAGTCAGTTATGCCTCAGGTGTAGGACAATACAGTCAGCTATGCCTCAGGTGGAGGCCAATACAGTCAGTTATGCCTCAGGTTTAGGCCAATACAGTCAGCTATGCCTCAGGTGTAGGCCAATACAGTCAGCTATGGCTCAGGTGTAGGACAATACAGTCAGCTATGCCTCAGATGGAGGCCAATACAGTCAGCTATGCCTCAGGTGTAGGACAATACAGTCAGTTATGCCTCAGGTGGAGGCCAATACAGTCAGCTATGCCTCAGGTGTAGGACAATACAGTCAGCTATGCCTCAGGTGGAGGCCAATACAGTCAGCTATGCCTCAGGTGGAGGCCAATACAGTCAGCTATGCCTCAGGTGGAGGCCAATACAGTCAGCTATGCCTCAGGTGAAGGCCAATACAGTCAGCTATGCCTCAGGTGGAGGCCAATACAGTCAGCTATGCCTCAGGTGGAGGCCAATACAGTCAGCTATGTCTCAGGTGTAGGACAATACAGTGAGTTATGCCTCAGGTGTAGGCCAATACAGTCAGTTATGCCTCAGGTGTAGGCCATTACAGTCAGCTATGCCTCAGCTGGAGGCAAATACAGTCAGCTATGCCTCAGGTGGAGGCCAATACAGTCAGCTATGCCTCAGGTGTAGGCCAATACAGTCAGCTATGCCTCAGGTGGAGGCCAATACAGTCAGCTATGCCTCAGGTGAAGGCCAATACAGTCAGCTATGCCTCAGGTGGAGGCCAATACAGTCAGCTATGCCTCAGGTGGAGGCCAATACAGTCAGCTATGTCTCAGGTGTAGGACAATACAGTGAGTTATGCCTCAGGTGTAGGCCAATACAGTCAGTTATGCCTCAGGTGTAGGCCATTACAGTCAGCTATGCCTCAGCTGGAGGCAAATACAGTCAGCTATGCCTCAGGTGGAGGCCAATACAGTCAGCTATGCCTCAGGTGTAGGCCAATACAGTCAGCTATGCCTCAGGTGGAGGCCAATACAGTCAGCTATGCCTCAGGTGGAGGCCAATACAGTCAGTTATGCCTCAGGTTTAGGCCAATACAGTCAGTTATGCCTCAGGTGTGGAATATATCCATATATTCTCCAGGTGTGACACAGATCTTTGGAATATATCCATATACAGTCAGACCTCGCCGGACCGTCCCCCGATAATCCGGCATATCAATTACCGACAGTGATTTGGCTGCAACCATTCTAATCTTTCTTTATTTGTATTCATTTGATGTCCGTTTCATCAAACCGTCAGACTCGTGAAACCGGCAGAATTATGTGTGACAGACCATGACGGACTAGCGGGGCTTGACTGTATTCTCCAGGTGTGATACAGATCTTTGCAATATATCCATATATTCTCCAGGTGTGACACAGATCTTGGGAATATATCCATATATTCTCCAGGTGTGATACAGATCTTTGCAATATATCCATATATTCTCCAGGTGTGATACAGATCTTTGCAATATATCCATATATTCTCCAGGTGTGATACAGATCTTTGCAATATATCCTTATATTCTCACAGATCATTGCAATATATCCATATATTCTCCAGGTGGGATACAGATCTTTGCAATATATCCATATATTCTCCAGGTGTGATACAGATCTTTGCAATATATCCATATATTCTCCAGGTGTGATATCACTGTTCCTCATGTGATACAACTATCCATCATTTCTAAAAATAAGAAACTCTTCTGATTGTATTTAACGACTGGAAGGAAACTGGGTTCTAAAGAATGTTTAACCCCTAATGGACAGGAAGGACACCAACATCGTCCACCGGCAGCAGACGGGAAGGATGTTTCTGCCCCCATTGTTCTGACGACATCATTTTGTGACATTCTGGATGGCTTCATTTTATTCAAGATTCATAGTAATGATATCACTTGGATCATAAGCTTTTATGCCAAGCTTATCATTCAACATATTAATTCGCCATGGTTAAAGATTATGCAGATACAGTACTCTAAAAAAGTGTATAGCACTATCTAAGAACAAAATTCAATAGGCTTGTCCTTGAGGGATTTATACAACAGCAATTTGATATTTTAAATACAGAGAAGGAAAAAGTTGGTCAAGAAGTTGAGTCATAATTGAGAACATAATACCACACTTGAGATATAATTTATTTTTTACATAAGGCTTAACAAGTGTTGATTTTAAAAAATCAAGCTCGCGTAAGTTTGCAAAATCCCAATCTTCTTACTCTACTACGCACTCACAAATCACTTCTCAAACAAAAGCGACATCTGACGGTGTAATCAGAATTAATCAGCCAAAACATGGCCGCCATGGACCGATAATCGGGGTAGGCTCCATTGACTTACGGCTTAATCACCTTGAAACCTCAAACATCTAGCCCTAAAGGCAAAACAAACGCGAGCGAAAAAAGAAGCATATTTTTCCTATGAGAGAATATATATGACTTTGGAGGTGAAACACTGGGGTGAGGAATAGTTGTGACTGGGGTGAGGAATAGTTGTGACTGGGGTGAGGAATAGTCATGACTGGGGTGAGGAATAGTCATGGAGGATTAATAGGGTATAGCTATGAATGCATTCACACATATCATGTTAGCCGCAAAATCATTTTTCAAAGGGGTAGCCATGCTGTGAAGGCACTTATAACATAATGGCTGTAAGTTGGTTAGCCTCAAAATCTCTAAGTACCAAACACATAATGCAAAAGGAATGAAAATATGTTGAATGTACATCAGTCAGCCTGATAGTGTTATGCAGGGGGTGGGGTGGGTGGGCAGATACAGGTGTTGGCAGCCTCTGACTCTGCTACACGGACCTCTGCACTTCTCTCATGTATATATAAATATTGATTACACATTTCAGAATATTGATTAAGCATGAATGACAGGCTGCTCATTTAGGTGCTAGTAGAAACCGTGGTATGAAGCATTGAAGCTTGTATTCCATATCATTTATCTGCTGCCTGGTGCCTTCAAGCAGGCGTCAGACATCAAGGGTGGTTCATGGAGGTCTCCTGCAGAGGGCTGGGTTGTGCCTGTTATAACTCAAACTCTCCATATTGATCATGCTTCAGATTGTAGAACACCAGCATGTTACCCATTGTTTCCTTGCTTTAGCTTTATACCAGGTCCACAAACAACACACAGGTATAAACAATAGATGTGAGTCTGTTTGGGATAATTGTCAGATTTTTTGAGATAATAGTCACAGATCAATAAAAAAGTAGCTATTATAAGGTGATATTAGGGATATGTATGAACGATGCAATGGTAAGTCTGCTCTGTTGTCAGGGAAAGTTGCAAATTGGGTCTGAGAGTCATAAGACTATCAATTTCACCTAATGTTTTTAAGCTGTAAATGTAGAGAGTTTTAGAGTGATAAAGAAAGTATGTAAGTCACAGAAGGAGTGTTTGAATGAAGTGTAATGGAGGCCTGTTGAGAAATTGGTTTCTTGTCGGCCATGTTGGATTAGGAGGTGCTATTTGAATTCTTTGGTAGATGGACTTTGCAGGGTTCCTTATAATGCTCTCAGCATGCTAAAATCAGTTCTAGACATGTCATTATGTCATTATTGAAAAATAATATCCACCTGACATATAACATAAAACCTTGCTATAGTGTGTGCTTAGACATGTTCAGTAACCTCCCTTGCCTTAAGCAGACTTTTAAAATATCATCTTTATATATCATATCAGATGAATTGTCTTTATATATCATATTAGATGAATTGTCTTTATATATCATATTAGATGAATTGTCTTTATATATCATATATCATATCAGATGAATTGTCTTTATATATCATATATCATATCAGATGAATTGTTTTTATATATATCATATATCATATTAGATGAATTGTCTTTATATATCATATATCATATCAAATGAAATTTCTTTAAATATCATATATCACATCAGATAAATTGTCTTTATATATCATATATCATATCAGATGAATTGTTTTTATATATCATATATCATATCAGATGAATTGTTTTTATATATCATATATCATATTAGATGAATTGTTTTTATATATCATATATCATATCAGATGAATTGTCTTTATATATCATATATCACATCAGATGAGTTGTCTTTATATAGCATATATCATATCAGATGAGTTGTCTTTATATAGCATATATCATATCAGATAAATTGTCTTTATATAGCATATATCATATCAGATGAGTGTCCTTTGTATATTTGCTTGGCGGTGATATTTTACCAATGCATATCATTGTGCTCACTCCCCAGCTTTGACATATACTTGATGCGGGGGAAGCTATTGGTGCACTGTATGGCCAGCCAGCTGCATAGTCCATCATCTTGTCTGCCAATTGTCATAAGTGTCGTCCAACATCTGCACACCTCTCTGAAATATTCATGTATTAAGCCGATAAAAGTCGTCTTCAAAGTTCCAGCAAACACCAATATGTTTCCAAAATAAACTTTGGCCCAACCGTGCACAAATTTAGCATTGGAAACAGCCATATTGTGTTCAGAAAGATTCCTTTATGCAATTTTATAGTGATACTTAAATTTTAAAGACTGTGTGCATTATTTATGTCAAAGTTGTGTTGAAATCAGGCATAATTTGAGACACTATAAGAGGGATATGCATGTCAGACCAAGTAGAAATGGTAATACCTCTGTTTACATCACTATGATCAAAACTTGATCGTGTTATGCCTAAAAATGGTATGATTGTAGGAAAATAACAAATCTAGACTGTCTGCATGGGTATATTCTTGAAAGGATGTCCAGACTTGGATCTCATGTGGGCTTTGTATGGATTCCAGGAAATACTGAAGTTTGGAATGGCAGAAGAAAAGATAATGCTGCTGTCTTTATTCTTCGAAAGGGAAATATAAAAATAATTCATTTTGTAAAATACAATCAATACATTTAATTATCTGTCAATGAAAAATCTTCATGTAATTTGCAGCATTTCACTTTTTAGGAATATTAGAACAAAAAAAAACAATGTTCTTTTTAGAGCTCTACTACAAGTTCTTTCCAAGCCATGTGTTATGCCCCAAATATTTGACATTTCTCTCTTTGTGCTTACATGACAATTTGTGACCTTGCCTGCAATTCCAAATCCTGCCTTCTCAATTTTCATCGGAAATTATTCCGTCATGTTTGAAACAATTCCCAAACTGACTACAAATGAAGCAAGGCCTGCAGTGTGAATAATATTACACCCTTCTCTTGACTCCCATTGTTCAATATGAAGGATGAAAGTGGCTGCCATTTTTAAAAGTATAATTATTTGTTACATTGCTTAAAGCTTGCAAAGTTTTGTTTGACTATCTTTCAATGATGCATTTTATTTTTACATAAATCTTTGATCAAATTTATCATTTGATAAGCTTAAAGACATACCTGTAGCATCTACAAGGCCAAGTGCTATGAATTATCTACCTGTTAAAATGACTGCTTTTTGCTACAGGTTTAAAGGAATCATCACCAAAATCTAACCTATGTATGCAATGGCATAGTGACATACATAATAACACTAACTAAGATATTCAGGTGTATCAGAAAGTTATGCTTATAATGAATGACTTTAGCAGTGTTACTTGTATGAGAAACCTACCACTATTTTTTGCCTTTATTATGGAAGGTCTTGATCCAGTCCTATTGGCATATATGCCATGTCTTAAAAGTAAAAGCCTTTCAGAAAAAAATAGCAAAAGAACTGAATATATGATGGAACATGAGAATTATAATGCATCATCTTTACTTGTTTACTAGGTATTCTGGGCTTTAATATTGCTTCATTTCCAGTCACTATACATTGCAGATTTCTCCATACCTTATCTGCAATAACCACTATACATTGGGGATTTTTCCATACCATTATATCTCCTATAATTCAAACATATTTGCATTAAGCACTATTCTGGCAAAAGATTCATGCCATGAAAGAAATTGGTCTTCAGGATTTCCATTTATTCCCCCAGCAATAACGACTATCACACAAAATAAAATATGATATCATAGTATATCTGAGAAGTTAAGGTGAGTTATATTTACTACCAAACACTGTTGACATGCATAACATTGCGAGTGTGATGACACTATTGGCTCCCCCTGGTAAAATAGTATCATCTCACCAAAAGGAAATATTGCATTACGTTGATTTGTGAATAACTTGTTTAGTCTTTTGTCAGATTGGACAAAATTACTTGGATAGTCTCAAGTATATAGTTAGTAGATAAAGTAAATTAGTTATTGATCAATAAACTGCCTTGAAACAGAAGCAAGCTAACAGTCATGTGGACCCCCCACCCAGGTTACTCTGACCTCAATGGAAATTTGTTCCCTGAAAACGCTAACTAAAGGTCCCAAAAGTCAAAATGAATATATCAGTAAAGTTTTGGGCAATCCTGGCAGTGTTGGGGCAAGGCTTTGAACTCTGATCTCATCGCAAAGGTCATGGAAAGGTTAACATGAAAGTAGTCCTGTACATGTACATGTATTTGGCATTTTAGAGAGGCATTTTAACCCTGATCTAATCAGAAAGTTCAAATAGGTCATGGAAAAGTCAAAATCCAACTCTTTCAAGATTTTATAATGATGCATGCATATGTAAAGTCTGCTACTAATCTGTTTATTTTATTTATAAAATCTGTTTTTGCTAGAAAATTCACAAGGAAACAAATACACATGTGTACACAACTTATTTTGATGGCCCTTGTTTTGGTGGGTACAGATCATATAATGAATAGAAGCTGTTCCAAGTGTTGCCATGTTGACCTCGGTTAGCTGTATTGCTGTTGGTAATACCTCACCATTTATTTGTAAGGATCCTGTTTTTGATTAAATAAATTGAATACCTCTGAACGGATCATTAATTTTCCTGAATTCTGTCCAATGAATAGTGAATAGCTTCACCAATCTGAATATCTCAATCTTTTGGCAATTTGATATTTGTTTGATTTATACACTTTACAAGTGGTGCATTTTGATCAGATACATAATTCAATATATAATTGAGCTTCTTTTGGCATGTAAACTTTCTAGAGACCAAAATATCATGGGGACAATTTTTGAAGGACACTGCTTGGAAGAGTTTACTTCTTACCATAAACAATAATGATCCATCTTACATCTGTTCAAACTTCAACAAAAATCTTTTAGTTATTAGATACACAGATTGTTTGGTTTTATGTTGCCAAAGCACAGTTCTCCTAATTAGTTTTTTAAGATTCTTTGGGTTCTCAGACTCTCTTTATTTATTGCCCCTAATTAAGGAAATGATTGGTGCACATGTGCAGAAGGTAATCACGATGTTATGATCTAGTTCCCAGTATTATTGTCTTCATTGCCAGTTATCATAGTCACTGCATGTCTTGCTATCATAATCACTGCCTTCCCATATTGTGTGTACTGTGTCACTAAAATTGACAATATTTGCATAGAAATGGATAATGTTCCAGTAACACCAGTAATTGTTTCAACACCAGATGGCGTGGTGAACAATAGACATGGTACCATAAATACAAATACCTCCAGTCTTGATAGTTTCACACCATAATCCACTGATGATATTCTGAAGCTGACTGAAAGGGCAATAGCCAACCACCTAGTCCACCATCTGCAGCTACTACTCTCCAGAGTGGAGACTAGGGGCCAAGTTGTGGTCATGCCCTCAACTGGATTGAGTCAAACCATTGGACATGAGAGAGTGTGTTAAAGTGGGTACACATGGGCCCACCCAGAGATCCATTAAGTATGGTGTCCCACAGCGATCAATTTTGGGACCTATCTTATTTACTGTACACATGTCACCTGACATTAAAATATAACAATCATTACCTATCTGATGCAGTGTCTGCATGATATCATAAAAGCTTATAAAATGGTCATATTTCTCACAGTAATATTTCCCAAGATTTACAGTGAAACAAATCTAACATAATCATATATGGTATATTTGTGATCCTTGAATTGCTATTGTCATCCTGGCAATATTCAAACATTTGCAAGAAAAAGCAATACCTTGAAACTGAGACCAATAATTGCTCTCAGCATGAAACAGACTCACCATGAGTTCCACTTTTATAAATGCTATCCGAAATAATCATGTTTAATTACACCCATACAAAATATCTAAATAACTCTATGATATCTGTGATATCTATCTTGAAGCCGAACAAAGTTAATGATCCAACATCTAAAAACAAGTTGTCATTTGATGTTGAAGATATGATCATAACTGTTAGGTAATAACATTATTTATTATAGTAATAATAAGATTATTACCAAACTTTGGTCACAAGCATGCCTCAGTGTTAAAGTATAAGATAATAGGAATATTAATATTGGATGCTCCAGGTACTTATAGGGCTTATAGAATGCAAGATGTATGGAAAGAACATTTGACAGGTGTGAAATTTGCTAAATGCCTTTATCCTGCTTTTTAGTGGCATTAACACTCTTGATTATGGCTCTTACTTGCTGAGGGTATTGCCGTTATGATGGGAACGTTAATAGATGGTTTATGTGTTATTGAGTGAATGAGTGACATGGGTCCTGAGGCGAATGTTCTTACAATTGAGCTATTTCTGTCATCGTGTAATTTGAGATGGTTGCTTTAAATACACACAGGTAGATTTTATCTGTTAATGCTTATGACCTTTTGTTTTTGGATATTTAATATTCGCTCAATGTACACACAAAACCTCACTGTAGACAGAAAAAAAATGAAACATGCAATCATGTCACATTTATTTTGTTCTTGAGCACATTAGACTCACAACAAAAAGTTATGTAATGATTTATGGTGTAAAACAGAAGATTAATAATAATGGATAATCCAGATATTCTTTACTTTTTTGTGATCCAAAGGTCGTGGGTCCGATCCCCAGCAATGAGCTGAGACCCATGCCTAAAGGGTTAACGCGTTGTCCTTGTAAATCTGTGACCGGGTGGGTTGTCACGTCAGGTACTTGCGAAATGACAATTCAGTGAGGCAACACTATACCTGCTACAAGTAGGTCTCATCACGAAATGACTGAAATAATGCCGAAAGTGATGTAAATTCCCAAACAAACAAACAAACAAACAAACAAATACTCATTGGTGAATCCTAATATCAGGAAGACATCAGAATCAACATGAAGACCGTGTTGTTACTGATGGCAGGTATTATTTCATTAGTATTTTTAATTACTCATTTGCATATCATTTCTGTTTTAATTACTATATGAGTGGATAATTTCAATCATTTATCAGCCAAACATTAAATAAATGCTTTATATGATATTTCAATATTTTAACGTGATGAATATCAAATGTATTATCAATTAATTATTGACTATTAATTTTTTTGTTACTTAATTCATTTTAGCCTTATTTTAAGCAAAAATAAAAATTTTGATGACTAATCCAAATTTATATGCACCATCTTTCTAGAAATCGGCGAAAAAGAATTCT
Source organism: Amphiduros pacificus (assembly GCA_949316495.1). Lineage (NCBI taxonomy): Eukaryota > Metazoa > Annelida > Polychaeta > Phyllodocida > Hesionidae > Amphiduros > Amphiduros pacificus. Next base: position 22,279,147 of record OX439004.1, on the reverse strand, counting down.
TGGTCGTTTCTTCTCCGATGATGAGGATGAGGATTATGAAAGGTAAAATTTGATTAATGAACATGACTATTTTCTTTTCACATTTCCCTTACTTCTTTTCTGTATTCTTCCTGTTTTGCCACCAAATTTTCTGAATCTATCATTGTGCAATGTGAGATAAATGCAGAAAATGTGAACATGTCGTATTCATCTGTGAATCATAATGACTTCCTGTTTATTGAATATTTAACAACTTAATCCCATATGGTTTAAAAAATGTTTATTCATCAAAATCATAAAAGACAGGAAGAGGTTCAGCAGCAAATGTTTATCAGACGTTTTATTTGTTCTGCACGTTATCACTGTTATAGCTCGGTCTGGAGATTCCAGGAAAACTATAATGTTATACAGACTCTTGTTGTTCTAATCCTTAGTAATAATCAGTTGTTTAGATTGAGAAAAATATGTGTACTTGTATATATAGCAATTCCTTCCAACAGAGAATTGGTTTACACCTCCTGAAAAATAATATTGCATTTACTGTATTCAATGCAGGGAATATAGTGATAACATTGATACACTTCCCAACCATGACACAAACTTTTCTTGAAAAGTTTATTTTAAAAGCTACTTCCTCTAGCTATATGAAAATAGATATTCATGAAGATATTTAGAAATTCTTTACTTTATTGTGAAGTAAATGGCATGAATTCACAAATTAGAACAAAATCATCTTTCTGTATTTCCTGTCATTATTTCTGTTTTAATTGGACAAGAGTATAGATACTCCACATGAGGAAACTATCCTTATTTCCATTGGATGGATATCCATAGAAACATGTGGTGCACATGATACTCTGCATGGTGTCATAATGTTCTGTTTTGCCTCTATTTTAATGTTACCAATCTCATCTTGCTGATGAAAAGAGTTCTTGTTTTGAGTTCAGGCCCGGGAGTTCAGGCTTTATGAGAACACTGCTTAAACATAAACCATATCTCCTGACTGAGCTTTTCAACTCTCACTAAAAATAAGATTCCTATTTTCATTATATTATTCATTTGTCTGTCAGCTATCTGCATTCATCTTTATTGTCAACAATTTTATTGGTATTCCTCTGTCAGAGAGAAACTTTTATTAATAAGTTGGCTATAGTTGACTCATATTAATAAGTTGGCTATAGTCACTTTATTGTTTTCTGAATGTATCTGGGTGTACAAATATGACTCTCTTGTCACGCTTAAGGTGACAGGTTATCATTCAGGTTTCTTGAAACTTCATGGTGTTATTTTCTCAATTAGGGCATATAATTAGTTATGCCAATCAATAGAGATATGAGCACATCATTAATGTTTTGTCAGAAATTCGGATACTTATATCTAGACTGCATAATTTACCTCATGATTAATATTATATAATCAGCTTGTGTCAAAGATCTGTTATATAGAATAGAAGTTCTTTATCCATACTCATACTTCCACCAGAAATTATAATAAAAATGTCATATAAATGCAAAAAATGAAAAAAATCTAAGAGATTCAAAATCAGGATTTCAAAATAAGTTTGCAGTTTGGCATTCTTAGTGTGAAATACAAAATTTTTTTTTTAAAAGTCATAAAAAGGCTCTTAGACTCAAAACGAGTTGGCACTCTGAAACCCTCCAATAATGACCTAGTTAGGATATTGAGCCTAGTCTTAAACTTGAACCATTTTGAGTTCAATGGGACTTATTATGATCAAATTGGAGGAGTAGCGATGGGCAGTCGGGTCAGTCCGACAGTAGCAAATTTATTCATGGAGTGGTTTGAGGAGCAATTTGTATACACCTACAAAGACCAGCCACTCCTATATAAAAGATATATAGATGACATATATCTCATATGGACCCTTGGTCAGAATACCCTTAATGCATTCATAACACATATGAAAAGTGCATACCCAGGCATTGGTTTCACAGCTGATATCTTGGACCACAGGGCTGACTTTCTAGACACATCCACCCTATTGGATGAAAACCGGAAACTATATACCACTCTATACACTAAACCCACTGACACTCACACTTATCTTCATTACAAATCGGCACACCCTTCTCACCAGAAGAAGAGCGGCCCCTATAGTCAAATTCTCAGAATCCGCAGAATTTGCACGAAGGAAACAGACTTCCTGAACAACGCTGAAAAAACGCTGCAGTACTATGCTGCACGTGGTTATCCCAAGACAATCCTGACGGATGCCTTAAACAGAGCAAAGAATCTGGACAGAGCCACCCTTTTATCACCGAGTGATAATAGAGCACCTCTGAGTGACAATAAAATACACTTGATTCTCACTTACAATCCAGCAAACCCCAACGTTCAAAATGCAATTAAGGATAACTGGAACATCATAGAAAGTTCCAGAAACCTGAAAGTACTACACCCCGCTGAAATTATAGTGGGCTACAGAAGAAACAAAAATATTAAGGACCTGGTGGTAAGGTCAAAAATCAGATATCCCCCCAGAACGAGGGATCATCAGATAACTGGAAAAGATACCAACCTATGCATGTATTACAACCCATCGAGGTGTATTTACTGCCCAAAATTGGACTATCAGGTAAGGTAATAAGTACCCAAACCAAACGACAGTACACCACCCCGGAGGATGGTAGCTGCGGTTGCAATAATCTAGTATATCTGGTAACTTGCACCAGATGTAGATTACAATATGTAGGCGAAACAAAAAAACTCTTTAAAGGAACGGTTTTATGACCACATCTATAAAATTGGCCATGTTACCAATCCTAGTAGTGTCCCTCATAGCCTAGTTATGAAGGAACCCACCCCTATGGGGAAACATTTTGGAACCACCCCCCATTCCAAAAATGATATGAAAATTCAAATTATTGAATTTATCAAGAAACCCCCACACTTACTGGAAACCACCAAGTTTAGACGTAAAAGAGAACTTCACTGGATGTACCAGTTGAAAACTGTTGATCCCCTGGGCATCAATTCCATGGAGAATGTAAGGGAGGCACTAGCCTGTATATAAATTTTTACATCTTATCAGTCCCCACATCTCCATTTTGAGACGACTCATGTTGGCACCATGAGATTTTAATAACTACCTGATCCCAGAGGTGAATGTACCTCTCTCACTCTAAGTGAACCACCCAGGCCTTCACCTGGCAGCCAGAGACCCGTCTATACAGGACCACAACCGGGGGTGGAAACATCAATTGTGATGTTCCCACCCCCGGAAGCAATTTTTTTAAGCAACCAGTTGACCTTTTTGACATGTTCCCCCAGAAAAAAACCAGACTTTTTATGGGACGGTCCCCGGGTTTATCGGCATCTTTGAATACCTTTTTACCGATATTTGGTATCCGTTAATTTTCTACTCACGAGCAGTAGAACAAAACACCATAACAACAGTACCAGACAAGTTGTCGTTAGCAACCAATTGCTACGTCATAGTACGTTGTTTACGGAACGTTCGACGTTCTACCTTATTCGGGTCAGTTTTGATTCTACCTCCTTCAGGTATACAATCAAAATTTTCTTGTCTAGCCTCTGAAGAGTCACCCTGTGTGACGAAACGCGTCAGGCACCTATTTTTTACAAGATTTCAATAGCCATAGTTTTTCTGATCACACCAATAGTCTGTAACACTACATTAGTGTGAAATACATAAAAAATATCTGGCATCCACTGATATTAACATTATAGTCTAAGTAGTTGTCAGACACTTCCCATTGCAACCCCTCCCCATCACAGATACACATAGAAGATCAAACATTTGGAATATTGCCAGTAATTCCCATGTTATCACATGTAAAGCTTTCATATTGAAACTATAAGTTCATATATGGTATAGTACAAAGAAGGTCATTATGCACAGATATATAATTACCTTTTCACTCAATCTTTGGCTTCAAAAGGGCACTAATTTCATGCAGTACATTTGTGATATTGTTAAGGACACTGACATTTGATATTTTAAGAAGATCAGACATTTTTATTCACTTATAAAACAAAAGGAACTGGGCTTTGTCTATATTATTTACATTGAGTTTGATCTCCTGCCATATTTTCTGGAGTCAGTATATGTGAGGCATCATAACAATATGTGATATGTCACAGCTTTGCACCACACTGCATCACAGAGACATACCTGTAGTATGTATCACAGAGACAGGGTGTAAACTCTGTACCTGTAGTATGTATCACAGAGACAGGGTGTAAACTCTGTACCTGTAGTATGTATCACAGAGACAGGGTGTAAACTCTGTACCTGTAGTATGTATCACAGAGACAGGGTGTAAACTCTGTACCTGTAGTGTGTATCACAGAGACAGGGTGTAAACTTTGTACCTGTAGTATGTATCACAGAGACAGAGTGTAAACTTTGTACCTGTAGTATGTATCACAGAGACAGGGTTTAAACTCTGTACCTGTAGCATGTATCACAGAGACAGAGTGTAAACTTTGTACCTGTAGTATGTATCACAGAGACAGGGTTTAAACTCTGTACCTGTAGTGTATATCACAGAGACAGGGTGTAAACTCTGTACCTGTAGTATGTATCACAGAGACAGGGTGTAAACTCTGTACCTGTAGCATGTATCACAGAGACAGAGTGTAAACTTTGTACCTGTAGTATGTATCACAGAGACAGGGTTTAAACTCTGTACCTGTAGTGTATATCACAGAGACAGGGTGTAAACTCTGTACCTGTAGTATGTATCACAGAGACAGAGTGTAAACTTTGTACCTGTAGTATGTATCACAGAGACAGGGTGTAAACTCTGTACCTGTAGTATGTATCACAGAGACAGGGTGTAAACTCTGTACCTGTAGTGTGTATCACAGAGACAGGGTGTAAACTCTGTACCTGTAGTGTGTATCACAGAGACAGGGTGTAAACTCTGTACCTGTAGTATGTATCACAGAGACAGGGTTTAAACTCTGTACCTGTAGTGTGTATCACAGAGACAGGGTTTAAACTCTGTACCTGTAGTGTGTATCACAGAGACAGGGTGTAAACTCTGTACCTGTAGTGTGTATCACAGAGACAGGGTGTAAACTCTGTACCTGTAGCATGTATCACAGAGACAGGGTGTAAACTCTGTACCTGTAGTATGTATCACAGAGACAGGGTTTAAACTCTGTACCTGTAGTGTATATCACAGAGACAGGGTGTAAACTCTGTACCTGTAGTGTGTATCACAGAGACAGGGTGTAAACTCTGTACCTGTAGTATGTATCACAGAGACAGGGTGTAAACTCTGTACCTGTAGTATGTATCACAGAAACAGGGTGTAAACTCTGTACCTGTAGTGTGTATCACACTGCATCACAGAGACAGGGTGTAAACTCTGTACCTGTAGTGTGTATCACACTGTATCACAGAGACAGGGTGTAAACTCTGTACCTGTAGTGTGTATCACAGAGACAGGGTGTAAACTCTGTACCTGTAGTGTATATCACAGAGACAGGGTATAAACTCTGTACCTGTAGTGTGTATCACACTGTATCACAGAGACAGGGTGTAAACTCTGTACCTGTAGTATGTATCACAGAGACAGGGTGTAAACTCTGTACCTGTAGTATGTATCACACTGCATCGCAGAGACAGGGTGTAAACTCTGTACCTGTAGTGTGTATCACACTGCATCACAGAGACAGGGTGTAAACTCTGTACCTGTAGTATGTATCACACTGTATCACAGAGACAGGGTGTAAACTCTGTACCTGTAGCATGTATCACAGAGACAGGGTGTAAACTCTGTACCTGTAGTATGTATCACACTGTATCGCAGAGACAGGGTGTAAACTCTGTACCTGTAGTGTGTATCACACTGTATCACAGAGACAGGGTGTAAACTCTGTACCTGTAGTGTGTATCACACTGTATCACAGAGACAGGGTGTAAACTCTGTACCTGTAGTGTGTATCACACTGTATCACAGAGACAGTGTGTAAACTCTGTACCTGTAGTATGTATCACACTGTATCACAGAGACAGGGTGTAAACTCTGTACCTGTAGTATGTATCACACTGTATCACAGAGACAGAGTGTAAACTCTGTACCTGTAGTATGTATCACACTGTATCACAGAGACAGGGTGTAAACTCTGTACCTGTAGTATGTATCACAGAGACAGGGTGTAAACTCTGTACCTGTAGTATGTATCACAGAGACAGGGTGTAAACCCTGTACCTGTAGTATGTATCACACATTTTAATCATCTTTTCCACTGTCCTGAGTTTTAGTTTAAGAGACCAAGACTTGATCCCAAATATTAACAAATAAAAAGCTGTAACTTTCACACACTATAACACTGAATAAATACAAAGGTTTTTATGAAACGTGCAATGAATTTGCCATATGTTGGCAACAGAAAAAGGAATGTGGCAACATAAGAGAGGTTTGCTCCCTTTCAATGCATGTGGTGGGTGTTTTATTCCAATTCATTTGGCTCAATACATTAAACTAAGCCATAATGCTTGATAGACCATTTGGTTCAATGCTCCATGTGAAATCACCATTGAAACTTTCATCTTCACATGGAACATGCATTCAAAGGCTAAGTCTTTGTTGGCCTTTTCCAGAACTTGAGCTGTTTGGTCTTGATCTTATATCCTTTGATATTTGCTTTGATACACATTAGCCGTGTTGTGTTACGCACTGCTAGGGATTATCAGATTTCATTATGACAGGTCAACTTCAAAATGCCAAACTTCCAATAATTATGATCCAATGATTACAGAATCAATCAGAAATATGATGATTATTCAACCTTTTAAATCTCAATGTAATTGTGCTGTACTTGTTGTAACATAAAACCACAGAGATATTTATTATTTTTTTATAATGTCAACTTATTTGCTTTACAATTGGACCCAATCATAGAGCTAACAATCATAGGATTCGCGCAATCATGGGATTGGCTGATAATGAGGAAAATGTCTTGTATGCATAATAACAAATAAAACAATGAACTTTTTGGCATAGAAAAGTTGATATGATTGGTATAACTGAATTGTTATAAAAAAGTGACCTCGCCTAAGTAACAATGTGCACACGAGGAAGAAGCAAAATGTTACAAAAACATACAAATTCGTGCTACTTTATCATTTCTTGGCCAATATACATGATTAACAACTCAAAATATAGCCTTGGGGTTCTTCTCTTCAATTATGTAAGTTTAATGCTAGATATATTAATTTTCATCTTTCAGCATAGAAGAGAAATCAGTGCGTGAAGGCTATGATCATGTGAAAAGGTGTGACTTTGACTTGTAAATCCTTAAATAATATAACATACGATCATCGCTTTATAAGAAAAAGTAATTTCAATTGTTATTGGTGGGTATACCCCACTATAGCATACACATAATTTACTGACCATGTTTTGTTGGATAATATAATGATAAGACCAAACTGTGTGAAGTTGCTGATCATTAGCCATACCATTTTAGTGGAGGAAAATATTAATATAATGGTAATTAGCAGAACTAATATGGCTCATTGGAAAACAACAACAAATGGCCCACTTGGACTAAAATATGAATTATTTCAGCTTCCCTTTTCACAAAATGATGATGAATCAAGGGCTCTGTCATATTTTGATCTTGGAAGTGTGAATGCCTGATAAATCAAGGGCTCAGTCATAGTTTGACCTTGGAAGTGTGAATGCCTGATAAATCAAGGGCTCTGTCATATTTTGATCTTGGAAGTGTGAATGCCTGATAAATCAAGGGATCAGTCATAGTTTGATCTTGGAAGTGTGAATGCCTGATAAATCAAGGGCTCAGTCATAGTTTGACCTTGGAAGTGTGAATGCCTGATAAATCAAGGGCTCAGTCATATTTTGATCTTGGAAGTGTGAATGCCTGATAAATCAAGGGCTCAGTCATAGTTTGACCTTGGAAGTGTGAATGCCTGATAAACCAAGGGCTCAGTCATATTTTGATCTTGGAAGTGTGAATGCCTGATAAATCAAGGGCTCTGTCATATTTTGATCTTGGAAGTGTGAATGCCTGATAAATCAAGGGCTCAGTCATAGTTTGACCTTGGAAGTGTGAATGCCTGATAAATCAAGGGCTCAGTCATAGTTTGACCTTAGAAGTGTGAATGCCTGATAAATCAAGGGCTCAGTCATAGTTTGATCTTGGAAGTGTGAATGCCTGATAAATCAAGGGCTCAGTCATAGTTTGACCTTGGAAGTGTGAATGCCTGATAAATCAAGGGCTCAGTCATAGTTTGACCTTGGAAGTGTGAATGCCTGATAAATCAAGGGCTCAGTCATAGTTTGATCTTGGAAGTGTGAATGCCTGATAAATCAAGGGCTCAGTCATAGTTTGACCTTGGAATGTGAATTCCTGATGGGGAATCAGGGGCTCAGTCATAGTTTGATCTTGGAAGTGTGAATGCCTGATAAATCAAGAGCTCAGTCATAGTTTGACCTTGGAATGTGAATTCCTGATGGGGAATCAGGGGCTCAGTCATAGTTTGACCATGGAAGTGTGAATGCCTCTAATTATGAATCATGAGGTCAGTAATTGTAAGTGTGGATTGAGAAGTATTACACTGAACAGGATTTTAACAAGCATCGCATAGTGTGTTTTTTTTTCAAACAATATACTTGAGTTTAGATGTAAAACACTGGAGTAAGGGAGAGTAATGGGGAATTAAAAAGTTGATGAGAGCACAGCAGTGAATGCATTCACATCAATTGTGCTGGTGTCAAAATCATTTGTGATTACTGTAGCCAAACTGCAAAAGCACTAAAAACATGGTGACTGTAAGACGGTTAAAATTGCATCAGAGTTTCTTATGGGTCTGACATGTAATGACTGGTGATACCTTGTGTGTCTGAGCCATAATTAGTAACCGTGTCACAGACAGAGCATATATGCTCACACTGACACAGTGAGTCAAGGCATACCTTTAGATTATACGCATGGCTGCTGGATGCACTCTTAAATCTTCAGATAAAACTATGAAGAAATGCACACAAAATTAGATTTTCTCTGAAAGACTTTGACATCTAAAATATGTTAATTATTAAATTTCATCCTGATTAAGATCCCTACTGACCAGTTAAGATGGCAAGAATCCAAATAGCTTGAAATCTTATACATTCACTCTCTAGTCATCATGAAATCCCACATTAGTTCAAGATATAATACTACAAATCTCTGCCATGAGTTAACACTAATATGCCATGTGAATTCCCCAGTTGGAATACTCATATTTCAAGATTCATGATGAATTTTCACTTGAATATCTTGAGAAGAATCTCAAAACAGTAATTAGAACAATAAGTAGAAGAATAAGTTGACACAAGGATTAGTACAGTGTTATGTTCTTATTTTCTATACAAAATTTAAGTCACATCTTCCCTTCTACGACCCGTAAGTAAAGATTAAAACCTTATCTGTACTAATGACTTTCTAAATAGACTGAATGTTCAGCCTCCTGAGGTTTACAGAAGACAACCTCAAGGCAAACAACAATAGAGCTGGCCAATCTTCTCATTATGTTTGGATGTTTGGCACCCTCCTGCTATTAGACATTACTAGCACATGAATCATTTATTTTAAAACAGTAAAGAGATGTATCAAATTCAATTAACAAACACAGGATATATTCTTAATCACCCACTGAATTCCAGTTCAAACTTTACAGCATTTCAGATGCCAAATATCAGATGCCATATATGTGTTGATGGAACTTAATGAAAAATCATTTATAATGCATTATGAGCATATACATTATTGTGGGTATGGTGTGTGTGTGACTGATTGTTTAACCGTCTCATATTGCCTAGTTTATCATTAATGGCCATGCATATAATATAAGATTGTTAATCTCGGCTTTCTGGTAAGCGATGGTGAATAAGATTCATTTGGTTGTTGATATTATGATCAGTGGATAAATGGCATGAGAGAAATACGCATTCCTTACACTGTGCCAATACTGCAATATTAACCGGGGAAGGTAGAAAGACAGGCTGAGGCATTAGTGCATACTGTGATCACTAATAGACGCCACAGCATATACAGACTGGCTTTATAAAGATACTAAGATATAGGATGCCATGGTAGAATAGACAGGTTCCTAGATGTTCAAAGCTGGCACGATGCCTTGGGTTATGGTTGTGGAAAGGGGAGGTATTTGTGACAGGCTTCATTAATAGAGGAAAGCACTGCTGACCACTGCTATATATATATATATATATATATATATATATATATATATATATATATATATATATATATATATATATATATATATATATATATATATATATATATATATATATATATATATATATATATATATATATATATATATATGGGACAAGTGCAGCTTAAGCCGAAAACTGTAGTTAATCCTAAAACATTCTACTTGATAAGCTATAGATTCCATATGATGTTTTACTGTTGGTTTTGTTGAGTGACTGGTTCCCGGTTTCTTATAGAGAGCTTGAGATCAGATAGGTGTGGTGCAAGATTCACTTCCTGGCATCTAGCCTAGGAAAGCCTCTGTGATATTCTGGCAGGCACAATCTTGGTTGTTATTCACAGAAATAATTTCATGGTCCATTTGTCACATTAATATATCTCTAAAGGATGAAATGGTTTAGATCAGCATGCCACACACAAAAGATGATGGAGGAGAACAGAATATCTATTGCGTTTATAGAGACTGCTGTTTTACTACGATGAAAATCAGAGACAGTATCATAAATTGTTGTAGAAGTAGGATCCAGATATAGGGAACTAATAACATTACCAGGGTACACTTGAGACGGATTATATATATTTATAATCCGTCTCAAGGGTCAAAAGAAATGTCACAAAAAGAAGTTTTCAAGGTCAAGGTCATTTGAGATGAATTGAAGTCAGGTGAAGGTCAAACAACAATATTTAAAACAAAGTTATGGGATAAGTGTAGAATAACCTTTCTCTGGCTATTTTAAACATGGAAATATATTTATGAACAATCACAGATTCTGGCAGTAGCTTCTATGCTGTAACAGTGAAGCTGAAGAGTCCAGTCTTAGAATGTGCTTCAGAAGCAGCTCCTATACACTGTATATTTAGGTGTGAGGGAAAACTTTATGGAGTTCAAATTGAAAATGAAAATGGTTGTCATAGTAACATGCAATCACCATAGGAAATAGCAGATGGCATAATTGGATTTATCTCATACTTGGTGCCTCAAGAGTGTGTTCTGCACCTATGAGATATTTTTTGCAGATCACCCCTCTGCCGAACTACTTTCACAGATCACCCCTCTGCCGAACTACTTTCCTTTTATCTTTTTTAAAGATTCTTTTCATATTTACATACTTTTGAAATGAATAAAATGCTTAATTAAATATGTTTGTGCACAAATGTCATAATATTTGTCAATTATAAAATAAATGAAATCATGTCTTAAGCCAGTTCTTCAACAAATCATGTGTTGATTTCTCTGAAATGAACATGATGACTGTCCAGGTTTGTTTTGACCTGGAGCAGACGACATTTCAGATTTGGGTCATGGGGACCTTGAAACACAGACAGGTGGGACCCCTGTTGACAGAGACTGCAACCTTTTGTGGGAATCTCGAAACTGATGACTGTTCATGCAGTTGAAACAGAATTACACCCATTTCATATAGTGCTTTATAGGTGGCCTAGTTCACTGCATGTAGTAATATAAAATTGATTACATTATGTAAATGAGCTGAGAACTTAAATGAGCCACACACAACATAGTTCTGTACTTATTACCATGTTTTCACTGCTTTGCTTTGAGGATAAAGTTGATTGCAAACCCCATCTATCTGCAGTGGATAAGTATGAGATAAAGGCAAGAACATGAGTTCGTGCAGTGTTCAGGGAGACAGATCTCTCTCGTTGGTTCTGGTGGAAGGATCTCATTCGTCCTTTGGACTCTTGAGATCCTTCCACCAGAACCAACTTGAGAGATCTGTCTCCCTGAAGACTGCACTCACATGTTCTTGCCTTAGTATCTCTTTGTGTTCTTCCATGATAACAAATATGAATTTGATTGGACACAGTACAAGGAGAATATGAAAGAAATATGCTAAAAGATACCCTAAAAATAGACTTGTTTGCCATGGGGATCCAAATTAAAAAAATAGACCAGAAATGTTGTCTTATCTTCTGATCTCTCTCCACAACATATAAAAAATCCTGATATGTAGTGAAAACTAAAATCAGACTTTCAGGTCCTGACTCCCTACTAAGAACATATGATCGGAGCATTCATATTATTTTGTTTCTTAGATCTGAACTGAAGTGTCATGTTTATGTCAGAGGGACCTTATAGAAATGTACCAGTATATATTACTCCAAAGTGGGTTACTGCAGCCAGGTTTGATTCTCACTTTAGACAAGGAGTTTAGTTCTGTTGTATGATTGAAAAAGTTTGAAATCTTTTAAGTAATCTTGCTTCAGTTCCCCCCAATAAATTTTCTGTATTTTATGCTATTGGCTTATGAGGGGCAGGGGCTGTGGTGCAGTTGCTCAGAGAGCAAGATTATTAGCACCAGTTTCTCTGTGATAAGCCAATGGTTGTGGGTTTGATTCCTGGCCATGCTAAGATTCCATTAATGTTGAAATTTCTCATATAAGCTGAAGCATGTGTCTGAACGATTGGCCCACTGTCCTCACAAATCTATGACTGAATGGGTTGTCATGTCAAGGACGTGTAGCATGACAATTCAATGAAGCAGCACTATGTATGCTATACGTAGGTCTTGTCATGAAATAATGCTGTAAGTTAAATTAACCACCAAACAAACAAAACAAATCTATCAGCCTCTACAAGAATTAAAAAAAAGATTCTCATACACTCTATCAGTCATTATGCAAATTTTCACTCTGATATGTGTTTAGAATATGTTCAACACAAACGAACCAACCTCATCCCTTCTGGCTTACTGCAGTTATATTGAGCTGTTCATACTTCTTGTAGTTCTAAACATTTGTATTTGTCCAATTGATACATAAAAAAGTTTTTAGCTTTAAAGCAATATGATTGAATTGTGTTTCGTTTTGTAAAACTTATTTTTAGCTTGCTGTGCCATGAATTATACATCAATGAAGGAAGTAGCATTTTACATCATTTTAAGTGCAAAGTTATGCCTGGCTTTGACTCGTTTTTTTTTAGTTTTCCTCGTTCAATAAGATAATTTTAACATACATCATCCATTCACTAGGATACATTTGGCATAGTAAAGATCTCATAATATCAACACATCAAAAATTATATTCCCAAATTTTATTTCAATAGCATTTCATATTCAATTAAATTCAATTTGAGTGAAAAGATTTCAGGTAAAGAGACAACACATAATTAGAAAACATGAAGTTATGGAGAGCCATGTTCCAAGGCAGTATCCAGAAAGTCGAATATTGATTGAATATTAGAAACCTGTGGTCAGCAATATTAGCAGTTAGCAAACATAACAAATGGTTGTTCACTTAAAATTGTTGTTTCTTACAAAGGTAGGGCCCCTGTTGAGTGTAGTTTGGATAAGTATCTGTACTGCTGCAGGGATTATACAAGATTAATATTCTATAGAATATCAAGGAAAAGGTCAATAAACTCATGGCCTGTCATGTATACGATTTAATGCTTTTGTAAAAAAATATAATGGAATTATAAAGAGGAAATTTATCTATGAATTAATGTCATGGTAAATATGAGATTTTATATTTATAATAGGATTACAAACTGTAAATTATTGAAGGAAATGCCCTTCACTTACATACACAAATACAAATTAACATGTAAAAAACTACAGTAGTATCAACAAAGCTGAAATAAAGATCATGACTTGCCTTCTCCATAAGTGAATACACCTGCTCTGAGGTTATAAGGAACATTTGTCAAGGATTAAAAACATGAAAGGGGATTTGCACCTTTTGTGTTATCAGGAAAATCATTTGTGATTGCAAGAGTCAAGCAAAACCAAGATGGCTGAAAGTTGGTCGAATATTCCATCAGAATCTCTTTAGGGCCATACACGTAATGATGCTGATAATAATAAATAGAGCTGGCTAGGGCAGGATGGAAGCAAACAATTATCTGGCAGTGACCATGATGTAGATAACAATAAATAGAGTCAGCTTAGACCGGATGGAAGCAAACAATTATCTGACAGGGATCATTTAGTGTGTAATTACTGCCTTACATAATTGCTGAAGATATTTCATAATTTTCCTCTCACCCTCTTTAACAACTGTAAGGACCTACAATCTTGAGTCATTGCACTCAAGGTTGATAATCCATAAACGAACCAAAAAAATAAGAGGCACTGACAAATATATATCTATGAACAAAAAAGAAAATGCAGCAAATATATCATAGACTGTGCAAGAAAATGATGGCAATGCTTATAATGAAATTGTAAAACTTTCCATCATTTGGGAACACAATTTCCCTTATATACTGAGACCAATGCAGATAAAACTGTACAAATACAAATGATCAAAATATAAGATTTTGCAATCCTTTTTCTTTGCCTAAATTGATGTACTAGCTTATGAGTCAAGGTCAAATAATATAATCACATAAACATCACAACCAAAAGGATAAGTAAAGATTATAAAGCTGTACAAAATATGCCACTGAACATTGGCCTGAAGTGGACTGAGTAGAGTATAAGGTAGGAGTTTAAGGTGTGGCGTGGCGGGTGTGAAAGCCTTACAGTGTTAGCGGTGGAGATGTCATGTCTCAGCAGGAGAACGGAAGTGATGCTTCAACATCAGCGTGCCTGGTGACAAGAAAGTGATGCCGCTCACACTGCGTGCCCAAGGACCACACACACGGTGTGCACTTGTGCTGGAGTGCTCCAAATGTGAGATTATTGAGAAAGGCTTAAGAGGCTACATATATATATGTTTTGGAGGTATATTCATTTTTCTTTCTGGAAAGATATTTTGCCTGACTGTTAAAAAAGGCTTTTAACAGATATTCCAGATAATGGAGTGTTAAGACTTTGGGGGATATCACCACCATTAGTCTTGCAACTTTGAATAGCCCCTCCTCAGTCAACATCCATAGGAGAAATGTTCCCTTCATAAATTCTCAAGAAGAAATGCTCCCATTGAAAAGAAATAATAGTTTTGTTCTGTCCCTCCTCATTAAAAAAATCATCAAATCATATGATTGAAACTGGTAAAATTTATTGGTTTTTAGCTTTGCTGACTTCTTTGAAGTTGCAGAGCTTAAGGAGTGGGGAAAATGTCTGTCAACATATTTTGATACTTTCAGTGTTAGAGTATTGTCTATATTTTTCTGAATCAGTCCCAAATAAAGTCATTATGTACATGTATATATGATATTGGCTGTGTTTTGATATCGCCTGTGTTTTGCCTGTGTAGCTGGACCTCGTGTAGCTGGACTTGTGTCCTGTTCTCAGTATCCAGTATAAATCCTGGATTATACGAGGGCTGGAAGCTCCTCCTCTCGTAATTGAAGCCAAACATGTGAAAGGATTAAATGTTATGCTTGACCAAATAAAAGGTCATACCCATACTTCAGTGATGGACAGTGTCTGGGCAGTCTGTGTTATTTCAATTCAGTGATGTTGGAGTACAGATACTCTTAGCCTCAGTGACCCTTTCATCAAAGTTGTGTGAAAACTCATTGCTTGTCATCACGTTTTTGCAAAGTGAGATCATAACACAAGCAGCCGATGCGGGCCATTATGTGATAAATGACAAACACATTTCCCAAATTATACCCGTCCTCCTCGATGCCTCTGTAATTTTATCTGAAATTATCAAGTGTTTTTTTGTGGTGAATGCAGATGGGCATAGAAGGTGGATGTTTAGCTAATGATGGGTGAGTGTTAATGTGTTGTGATGTGAGGATCACTTGGCAAGATAAATGATGTGCTGCACGACATAGTGTTGTTAAGGCATCGCAGCATCCAGATCTATTAGCCCTTATTTGATGTATCAAAGGTCGGCTTTAATCAATAGGCAATGTTCATAGGATTGTAGTAAGCCATTTATGGGTCCATATGAGAGTGTGCACATGGCAAATGCAGTCTCCACCACCCGGGCTATGCTTATGTGCTTACTCCATAGAGATCCTATAGCAAATATTTTATAGTGATCCTGTATTATAATCAGTACAGGCCGATAGCCAAGCAGACAACTTATTACATTATACTTATAAGAGAAAGTGAAGATCATTGTTGATGATGTAATGCGTGAAAGTGCCAAATGTACAAAATTTAAACTCTAAGCCATGGTATTACTGTCAAAGCAATAAGCCTATTTTAATGAGGCTGGAAGCATGAGATAGTTATTGTGTCAGCAAAAATCCAGAATTCATGAATATCAACGAAGTGCTAAATGTAAAGCTTTGTCAACATTCATCACATAGATTTTCATGCCTTAAGTTTTGTTTACTGTGGACCTTGCAATTCAGATGCATTTTTAATCATCTCATGGATGATATGGGCAAACTCTCTCTGAATCTTTTTTGAAAAAATTTGCCTTGCCCTACTTTATAAAACAGCATATATTTCTAAAACCAGAAAGATTTCTTTGAAAAAGAAATAATACAGTGCTATCATTTACACACTCATGTGGTAGATTTTTTATAAAAAGTTTCAAGCTATTGTTAAAAGGAAGAAAGGAGGACAACGACAGTGGACCCTGATTAATTGTTCACAGGAATTAATTTGATCATTTAGTGTTTAAAATGACGTTCTTTGTGAGTAACTGCTTTCAAACATTCAACCCAGTCATCAAGGTGATTTCCGAATATTTTTGCTGATTTATGATTAAAGCATTTTTGATCTTTTCCTGTGAGGTAATACAATTTTAGCTGTATTATTATAAGCTGGTTTCTTAAGTGGCACATGAAGCAATTCTGTTAGCTGGTCGCGTGCTTTAGACATTTTTCATAGAAGCTTCTTGAATTAATGTTGCTCTCCCGATCACCTTTTGTGGATGACCTTATTGCTCAGAGTGAGGCTGATATTAACTTGCTGTCACAGCAGGACACAGTCTTATTACAGTCCAAATGAAAAAGACTATCTTGTGATTGTAAAATGACAGTTCTTGTGTATTGAGTGGCAGAATTATCCAACATATTTATGAAAAGTTCCACAAAAACAAACTCAACATTCACTACCTAGATATCATTTGATAAGAGAATTGACAAGAGAATTTCTTTGCAATAATTGCAAGTTTTTAGCTATGCTGAGTTTGTCAGAGAAGCTTATATAGTTAGAGGGGGGTATTTTCTGTCATTCTGTTTATCTATCAAACCACTTTCTAGATTAGATTTCAGGAGAAGAATTATTTTTATTCAGTATGGTTTCAGGTATTACAAATAATTTTCATGGCAAAACAATAGGTACAAATATTTTGCCACTCTCTCTTATTCAGCTTTTTAATCCCCTACGACTTATGGAATATAACATATCGTGTATTTGTCGAGCAGCACATAACTGCTTGAAGTGTGTGCATAATGTTAATCATAAGAAATATGAGGAGGAATCATCACAATACATAAAGGCCTAATGGAGGTCATGAGTATCAGAGAAATATATATAACTGGCCATATCAAATATATATCTACAGGTATTAATAGCAACATATGGAGAGAAAAGTAATCAGGTTAATATAATTATGATGTAAGTATGACCAAAAGTGGTTTATTGAGAATGAAATTTATTTTACTATCAGCCAAAATGTCTTCGTCACCTTGACTTCATGTAAACATAGTGGATTAAAATGAGGGCTCTGTTTCTCAATTTTTTTAAAACCTTGACTTTGTTGGATTGTGAGTGCATTTCTATTCAATGGGTGAATTGAATTGTCTTTCATTGAAATTAATCATAGAAAAAGCTGGAAATATGACAGTCACATCTCAGACAACCAGGCATAACATTTCATAGTTTTCTTCTCACAATAATGTAGACAGTATTTCTGTTGCTTAAAACTAGTGACAGAAGAACTAAATTAAATATTTGTCAGTGTCTCATTCCCAGATATTACTTCAATAACATTTGAGTAGAATTTGATTTTGAACCTGATATGGTGTTTACCATCTAAATAATATCCTGCCGCCAGTATGAATGTGGCATGCTGGGAAAGCGTTTGATTAATCTAGGAGGAATAAACAATTGCTATAGTTCATATATCATCAGATAGCATGCAGACCATTCAGATGAAATGCTGTCAGTAATATTTTATTCATGATGATTCCTGACCTTTGCTTACCTTCTAGTTTTTCATGAAAATCTGTTTACATCTTGATATTAATCAGTGCTTCATAAATCTTTAAATAAAATGACCAATCACAAGAGGTGTGGAATAATGACTTGTCAGCACTGATTGATTCACAAACCTTTGTGAGCATGTTGTATTAATATTCAAGACATTTAAAAGACATTAACAAAATCTCTTATTTGTTGAAATTTAGACTTTATTTTAAGAATTATGCAGTCTTCTTTTCTGTAGGATTGACAGAAATCAAATGGAACAAATTATCTCCAGGTCAGAAATGTTTACTTCTTTCTCCGACAAAACTTGTTTGTGAAATAAAAGAAGTTTGGTTAAAGATCAAAGTAGAGTCCATGTTCACATGAATGTTTTGATGAAAAGAAAGTTTGGCAATGGTGCAGGAATGTCATGTCTTTAAATAAATATAGCATGCTTGTATGGGATTCACATGTTAAGGTTACATTGGAATAAAATGTAATTATTGGATGACATCAAACATGTTGGATTATTAATACCCACCCACCATTTCCCACCACTGAGCTTAACAGACAACAACAGCAACCTAATTCTGTGACCTCCATATGACGGTCACATTCTTATGAGACGTACACAATCGTTTTTTACCGTAGTAACAAATACGGGGCAATATTCTACTAATAAGATAATGCTGAACATAAATAGTCATAATCCCAAGGCCAGAAATATCTTCCATCACAGCTCTATGATAAATAGAATATTATGATATTAGATATTTCCAACATTTTTACATTATCAATATTAATATGTTACTTTTTACATATAGAGAAGTAGTAGTCACGATAATGCAGGGTCGCAGTGGCTTTGATGAAAATAAAATGCCTGTTGTTATTGTGGAGGCAGTTCAGGCAGTGTCATGTTTCACTGAAAAATTATTGGAGAGTAGATCAGTATGATCAGTCTTATTATGCAGTCAGATTCTGACAGCAGGAGGGCCTTGGATGACAGGAGGGCCTTGGGTGGCAGGAGGGCCTTGGGTAGCAGTAGGGCCTTGGGTGACAAGAGGGCCTTGGGGACAGGAGGGCCTTGGGTGGCAGTAGGGCCTTGGGTGACAGGAGGGCCTTGGGTGGCAGTAGGGCCTTGGGAGACAGGAGGGCCTTGGGTGGCAGTAGGGCCTTGGGTGACAGTTAGGCCTTGACTGACAGGAGGGCCTTGGATGACAGGAGGGCCTTGGGTGGCAGTAGGGCCTTGGGGGACAGTAGGGCCTTGGGGGACAGGAGGGCCTTGGGTGGCAGTAGGGCCTTGGGTGGCAGTAGGGCCATGGGTGACAGGAGGGCCTTGGGTGGCAGTAGGGCCTTGGGTGACAGGAGGGCCTTGACTGACAGGAGGGCCTTGGATGACAGGAGGGCCTTGGGTGGCAGTAGGGCCTTGGGGGACAGGAGGGCCTTGGGGGACAGGAGGGCCTTGGGTGGCAGTAGGGCCTTGGGTGGCAGTAGGGCCATGGGTGACAGGAGGGCCTTGGGTGGCAGTAGGGCCTTGGGTAGCAGTAGGGCCTTGGGTGGCAGTAGGGCCATGGGTGACAGGAGGGCCTTGGGTGGCAGTAGGGCCTTGGGGGACAGGAGGGCCTTGGGGGACAGGAGGGCCTTGGGTGGCAGTAGGGCCTTGGGTGGCAGTAGGGCCTTGGGTGACAGGAGGGCCTTGGGTGACAGAAGGGCCTTGGGTGACAGTTAGGCCTTGGGTGACAGGAGGGCCTTGGGTGGCAGTAGGGCCTTGGGTGGCAGTAGGGCCTTGGGTGACAGTAGGGCCTTGCGTGACAGGAGGGCCTTGGGTGACAGGAGGGCCTTGGGTGACAGAAAGAGAGGTGCCTTTTCATGAGGTTCTGTTGGTCTAGCGGACTCAAATAGAGCTTTCCCTGTGATATAATAAATGCAATTATGGAACCTGCACCAGCTGACTGAGACAGCAAACATAGTGTTTCAGCAGATAAATACAAAGGCTATGGCCAAACTCTATGAATATAAATTAAGTAAAAGTAGGAAGTATGCGGTGATCAGAAGAATATTCAAATTAACTTTGGAAAACCATTTATTTCAAATGAATTATTGATTCACAATCAGAAGTTCCATTTTCATGCAGGTTGAATAAATGTAAGTTAATAAGAACTATATGAGAAATGAAAACAGTGTTGAAGTGTATATTGGAAATAATAATGTTATGGAAGTTGATAAGTGGATATGAATGCTTAATGGGCACTGGAGGGAAGATGTAATCTTATAATTAGTGGGCCAGAAGCAAGAGTTGAGACGTGTGCTAAATGACGAGGCAATAATAAGTGCTGTACATGGCGTCCTAAGAATCGGGTCAGTCTTATCACACCACCTTAATTGCTTATTATATTTGATCCCCACTTAACATGGCTAATATGAATATGAATGTTGGCAATGGGGGGAGAATAGAACTATGTTGAATTTTCATATGAATATTATTTAAACATAAATAATTATGCACACAAAACCAAATAATAAGA
Source organism: Amphiduros pacificus (assembly GCA_949316495.1). Lineage (NCBI taxonomy): Eukaryota > Metazoa > Annelida > Polychaeta > Phyllodocida > Hesionidae > Amphiduros > Amphiduros pacificus. The sequence continues at coordinate 22,258,401 of OX439004.1, read as the reverse complement.
TTAATATTTGATCTTTTCACAAACTTTGTCTTGCTACTTATGGTTCAAGTATGTCAACATAAGGTCCAGATTGGGAAGGACAGCATGTTTTGTTGACCAGATTAAAGGCCAGAATAGATGGTGTCCGGAAGAAAGCCCAAGGTGGCCTGTTTGGTTGTTTCAAACCCATATGAAGAGAATTTGTCTGGGTCCCGTGTCAGGTCAAGGCATCAACTGACCAATTTGTGATTTGTGAAGGTCGCCGACTGACAGTCATTACGAAGGTCAGTCTTGGTGAAGATCAGCAAATTGCACCGGGTGAGAGGCCTTTTGTTCACGCTGTCAGCAGGGATGCCATGCCCTGTCAACCTAATAGAATCCTAATCACTTTCCATACCAGATGAAATAGTAATTGAAGAAGAAGAAATGACCTATTTTGCATTACATTGCCAAATATTCTCAAATTCATCATTCTGTCAACCACAATATGTTCAAAGAGAAAACATTCTAGAAATAGATTTTACAGTATGTCAATTAAGATTCAGGAAATAATTTAAATTTTGTAAATTCCTATTTAATACAACTTATATTATTAACTTTGAGAAGATATAATCATATTATTGGTTAGAAAAATAATCATTGGGCAGGAAGGACTGTCTATGTGTACAAGGGACTCCATAATTAGAACGTGAAGTGAGGGTGGCTTTTTACTGAGAGATCGGTAACTGGGTGGTTAGAGCATTTGTTTCTTGATTGGTACCTGAAGATTTGACTCGAGACTCAAGTAGCTTACTTATCCAAGCTGCAGTCAATTACTTGCTCTCTAATACCTCCTACACTTTCCACGGTCAACATTAAGCAACCTATTAACTCAAGAGTTCCAGTTCACAGAAAACATGACTAACGATCATTCATCTCACATTGTTGTATATGATATTGTTACTTACATCATAATCATTTTCAGTGTGTGCTGACTGTACACAATTGATAAATCAAAATGTCACTTTGAAGGGTGAACAACAATAGAAGTGAAAACAAGCATATTATGCTTTGCTATCAATCAAATTCCAATTGGATTTATTTATATATTTTGAATGGATCATAAAGCTCTCAGATTGATAATATCAATGAATAAATAAATAGATATGAAGGTATTATTGTTTGTTTATGTCTTGCAATATTCCTTATGAATATTTCATAATGTTGTAATATTTCCTTAATTTAAATTTATTTTGGGTCATGCAAGTTGGTATTGGTAGAAATTGCATTCTGTTAAAGCTTTCATGAAATCATATTAGAAATATTAAGCACTTTATCCTTTCATGTTTTCAATATTGATATCCAGAACTTTGTTATCAAAGGTTTGTACCAATCATATTTCTTTCCCTAAATAAATGTGACTTGAAGGCTCAAGAGCCTCCTGCTAAAATCCAAATCCTTTATTGAACATGTTGTCAACAAACTTTGCTTAGCTGACCAGTAATCTAGGGCATACACAACTTAGTAAATATTTGCTAACAATGGGGCACCTGCAGATTGATTTGGTGAACTGCCTGTGACCTCCTTGAATGCAGGAAAACTACATCAGGGTAATTTATCATGCATAATCATTCATGAGTGATAAAGAATATAATACATATGTACTTTATTCATTTTTAAGCCAGTGTCTCATATAAAACAATAGCACTACTTTGTTTAAGGATAATCTAAAGGGTATATATCAAGTACCATTGGAGATAAATGTAAATTTGTTATTTCATGGTGAATGATCAATGAAATTTATTGAACAAGTGCATTAAAAATAGTTTACTTAAACATCATAGAAATGGTCCAGCACACCATCACGGGAAATGGCCAACCTGAGCATCACAGGAAATGGTCAACCTGAACATCACAGGAAATGGTCAACCTGAACATCACAGGAAATGGTCAACCTGAACATCACAGGAAATGGTCAACCTGAACATCACAGGAAATGGTCAACTTTGAAGGACAACCACAGGATGTGATCAATACTGACATTATAAGAAATGGTCAACCTCAATACTGCTTTACATCTTTATGAGTATGATCCATTGCATTATCAAATACCAAAGCCATATCTCAGTAATTACAGCTTGCCTTAAATCAAAAGAGAGACAAAGAGAGTGCCTGCTTCAAGGCTGGGAAGGCATTCAGGATACAGCCACTCCAGGAGCTGCATTCACATCATACCGGCTGGCAGGAAAACAATGATCCAGTTATATTAACCCATAATCGTCTAATATTGACATTTATAGCCATCCCAGTGTGCCAAATTTATCAGTGCATGACCAAATGTATTCATGGGACAGTCAAGGAATTTAATAGTTGTTTGTGATGCCATTTGGTCACACATTGTCAGATAGGTGCACGGGCTGCAGTGCTTGCAAAGTGCAGTTCAAAGCTGTGAGTCAGCTCATCCCGAATGTACAGGTGGTGTTTACTGTGCCGGGTGCCATGCCGGGTGCGAGGACGGGTGCGAGGACGGGTGTGACAGCTATTTATGTCTTTATCTCTTTGTGGTCATTAGTGCCTAGAAGTTTTATACTCAAAATATTATATTAAATTTTTCTTAATAATTCTTTTTTCATATACAGAAAATTAATGACTGTTCATTTAATTTTGAATAGCTAGTTACCTTATAACATAATTCACTGAAATAATATATGCTTAAATATCAATATAAAACTTGCAACTTGCCCCCGCAACATTGCAACATTGTTGTTTTACCTTCTCATGGCCTTATGCTCAGCCACCATTCTGACATGGATATTGTTGTACAAAATCAAGTAGACATGTGCAACTGGAAGTTCGAGTCTTTCTCTGTTATTATCGTATTGTTTCAACTCTTTGAGTGCTGATGCGATGCCAAATAGAGTTATCAAAACAATATCAGAATTACAAAGTATGTCTGTTCCGCAATATTATGTCAAGGCGACATTACTTGCAGGACCAGCTGTCAGCCACATGGTGTCTTGCAGATCAAACAGGGACTGACCTTTCTATCCCACTGAAATACTGTGCCCCTTTGACAGTCTGGTCAGATATATTCTGCTACTAGGTTGTCTCAACACATAGGAACAGCAGTCCCACCTACATATACCAACACTATTAACATTGGTGTGCTGACCAAGTAATATATATATATATATATATATATATATATATATATATATATATATATATATATATATATATATATATATATATATTTATTTATTGTGTATTGCTGGATTTTGATTTAGCTAATTAATGCATGTGTCTAATATTTGTACATTAAAAATTATACTGACATTGACATAAATAGGTTCTACTCAGGTGGTGGTCAGGTGGTGGTCTGCAGAAAATTAGAGACATCATTTATATCAGATGTCTTAATCCAGTCATTATTAGTACATGGGAATCATCAAATGATTGTTATCTAAGATGGAGCCTTGCCAAGTCAGTTGCCAGATTGTGACTGTAATTTGCAATATGCTGGGGATGTGCTAGCTGGGGATGTGTCAGCTTTTAATGGGAGCTAGCTGGGGATGTGTCAGCATTGAATGGGGAGTTAACTGGATATGTGCCAGTGTTCATGGGGTGTTAGCTGAATATGTGCCAGTGTTTAATGGGAGTTAACCGGGGATGTGTCAGCTTTTGATGGGGGAGTTAATTGGGGATGTGTCAGCGTTTGATGGGGAGTTAACTGGGTATGTGTCAGCTTTTTATGGGGAGTTAACTGGGTATGTGTCAGCTTTTGATGGGGGGGAGATAGCTGGGGATGTGTCAGCATTTAATGGGGAGTTAGCTGGGGATGTGTCAGTTTTTAATGGGAGGTGGGATGTGTCAGCTTTTAAGGGGAGTTAACTGAGTATGTGTCAGCTTTTGATCTTGGAGTTAGTTTGGGATGTGTCAGCTTTTAATGGGGAGTTAACAGGGTATTTGTCAGCTTTTTGTGGAGTTAGTTGGACTTTTAATGGGCTTTTAATGGGAAGGGGATGTGTCAGCTTTTTCCAGATTTTAAGGATATGTGGGATGTGTCAGCTTTTAATGGGAGGTGGGATGTGTCAGCTTTTAAGGTGTGTTAACTGAGTATGTGTCAGCTTTTGATGGGGGAGTTAGTTTTTAATGGTGGAGCTAGCTGGGAATATATCAGCTTTTCAGCTGTGGATGGGGCCCAATATGTTTCACTGTTATTGGTTGATTGACCTCTTCATGTTTCTTTGTCATTCTGACAAGCATCATCTTTACACGATGGCCACACCCATGCTGCCAATCTATTTGACATATTTATAGCTCCAAAAATCAATACAATAAATCATGTCGTCAATATTGACATTCTATCAAGTGAATATATTGAATAAATTGGACAAATCGTACTTGTAAGAGTAAGAAGATTTTTAAATTTATCATTTGCTTTGCCATGTTTTACTTCTAGTGATTTTAACAGTCAAATTGACCAATAATTTTCCAATCAAACAGGCATAATATGGATTATGACAGCTATTTTATGAGAAATATGTTATGCTCTTAAAGGTCTTGCAGTGAATGCCAATCTCTATCATGTAGAATGAATGGACATTTATAACGAGAGGCACAGTCATACAAATAGAATATTGGACATTAAAGGTCAAAGAGAGGTAAATCTCATACAGTATTGATACACATAGAATTGTCATATTGTCTTCAGTCTGGCCAGTGTTCTTTTATGGGCTAAAGCATGTCAATATGTACTAAGTCTTGCTAGACACCATATTTCTAGCATAAGTGTTGCCCCAGTTAGCAGTGAGATGTATAGCACTTAGCTGATGTTCCCTTCCTGGCCATGCTTCTATGCAAAGAGATATGAATAGGCTATGTAAACAGCAGACATGGAATGCTTCTCAAAATGGCCCTCACCATGTTCAAAGTGTCATTATGCTCTCTGGACTAGACCAGCTTTATGTCTATATTCAAAGAAAATGATCAAAATAAAAAAGTATTTAAAAAATGCCTGCCAATTTTTTATTATGAAAGTTGCAAATGATTATGAAGTTTTCCACAGTTAAAGTGAAAAGAATTTGGCTAAATGTCCTGGAATTTTATCCTCATATTGGTACATCCTGACATGGAAACCGGACATATTGTACATCCTGACATAGAAACTGGATAAGTAGCACATCCTGACATGGAAACCGGATTTATGGTGCATTTGGACATAAGAGCTGAATTAATGGATCATCCTGACATGGAAACTGGATATATTGTACATCCTGACATAGAAACCGGATAGGTAGTACATCTTGACATGGAAACTGGATAAGTGGCACATCCTGTCATGGAAACTGGACACATGGTACATTTAGACATAGAAACTGGATACATATAGTTTACTATGACCTGAACCAGACCTACCATACCTTCTACTGCAGTAGCATCTGCCAATCAGCCCAATCCTGTCAGAAAAAGCCTCGTCCATCGCCCAGTCATTAGAGAGATCCTGTGCTCAGGGACAGCCTAAATGGTGCGACACATGCAGTTGTCTGTCAAATTGTTATCTGCCTTGCCAGGGGTGGGAGCCAGATGACTCACACCTTAAGAAGAGTCCATCTCCCCGGGTATTTCCTAATGAATCAAGATAGGCACAAACTAAATTTAGAAACTCAGCAAATCAAATTGGATTCAAACTATCTTGATGGGATGAGGCGATTCCTTCTCAGAGTGATCCAATTATACTCAGGAACTGGCCAAATGTCATTTTCATACTGTGCTATTGCTCCTTTTCAGAATAGCATATTCATCCAAAATAATGAAACAGTCATATTTGTCAGTGCTTGCCCTAATCTTAGCACACCGTACATGTTCAGTGTCATCAGTTTCTGTGCACATGGCAGCCTGATATTAGAGCCAAACTTGAATAATAAAATTTACAAATATTGGAATACATGTATATTAAATAACAGTGTTTTCAATATCACAGTATTATATATTTTGCTGGAAGGTATGTGAAAAACAGCACTCAATTACATCATTCAAAACATGTTAAAAGTTTAATATATCCACATATATCAATAGGGTATTTGGAGACAATACTGTTGCCATATTGTGGATTTAATCAACAGCACTGGATAGTTTTACACATGAAACCTTAAACTGGAGGCTTATTGCAGTTCTAGACTTATTTGATAAAAAAAACTGCTGTTTTGTATCATTGGAGGTCAGAACATCTGTACCAAAAATCTGTGAACAACTATATTTGTAGTGTATATATAGATTTATTTCTTTGCAAAATTTCTATTCTTTAGCTTGAATTTTTGAAAATCTAAATGAAGCTGGTGTTTTTACAGTTACAAATATACACATGAAAAGTGGCCGATTTATTATCTCGTGCATAAAACATCATATTGATTATATGTTCTATGAATATCATGTCTTTAGTGATACAGAGTTGATGAAAGTTTGGCAAACATTTACATCTTGCAAAATATCAGGTCTTGGATTTATTGTATTCAAAGTATTGTAGCCTTATAACTTGTAGAAGTTTATATGATATATTACATTGAGTGAATAGCAGGTCATGTGACATAATAAGTGAGTGAGAGAATAGCAGGTCATATGACTTAATACCTGAGGTAAAGAATAGCAGGTCATGTGACATAATACATGAGTAAAAGAATAGCAGGCCATGTGACATAATACCTGAGGTAAAGAATAGCAGGACTAAGCAGGTCATGTGACATAATACATGAGTGAAAGAATAGCAAGTCATATGACATAAAACATGAGTGAAAGAATAGCAGGTCATGTGACATAATACATGAGTGAAAGAATAGATGGTCATGTGACATAATACATTGAGTGAAAGAATAGCAGGTCATGTGACATAACACATGAGTGAAAGAAGAGCAGGTCATGTGACATAGTAACTGAGTGAAAGAATAGCAGGTCATGAGACATAATACATTGAGCGAAAGAATAGCAGGTCATGTGACATAATATCTTGAGTAAAAGACGAGCAGGTCATGTGACATAATACATGAGGTAAATGAATAGCAGGTCATGTGACAAGGGGCAAATAAATATCATAAAATATATGAGTAATATATCATGAAATTAAAATGCGCTCAGAGAGCGCAGAACAATGCCCTCCTCCTGCATACCCCTGTGGCCAGTGCCGCCTAGTGGCCAGTTTGCCCCGCACCTCAAATTCACAGAATCAGCATCTGATCATAGAATCAAACCCCAAAGTCCTGTAGCATTGAAATGGGGGCCACTCTAAATACTAATGGGGATGTCGATTTTCACCTGAAAAGTAGGTCACACTGACCCAATTACACAAATTAACATTTTTGCAGCTTATATTAATTGATAATAAGTAATAATGTTTGATATAAGTGTATTCTCAAAAGAATTCACAAAATTTTGAAAAATTTTGAAAAATGGCCGCCATTTCATAGAAGTTAGAGCGCTCACGGCCAAAGTTGTCCCGATGGTCACTGCGACCTTGACCTTTGACCTAGGTCACCAAACTTTCATGGAAAATATTTACTTGGACTATATTGTTGTAGGCATATGTAGTATCATCCCTGTGGTCCAGCCACTTTCGAGTGTTGGCCATTCCAAATATTGTGACGGACGCACGGACACACGGACACACGGACGCACGGACGCACAGAAGGAAAAGTGATTACTATATGCCCTCCCTCGGAGGAGGAGGGCATAATAAGGAGCCAATAATGAGCACAAAATAGATGAATAGTGGGTCATGTGATCTATTGCAGTGCAGGTACTGGCCACATGGTGGAGCGTTAGTTATATTTTATGGACCTAATCAATCTCACATTCATGATACATTATAGATGTTGACAAAAGATGTCCATTTATCAGTTTTGTGTGTTGAGTGAATAGGGAAGGCTTGATGTGAGAGGAGCAGTAAACATTGTAATAAAATGGTCTGATTTATGCAGGTACTTTGTGGCATCATCTGGTAGATACATCAGCTATTGTTATTTCAGAGCGTTAATTATTAATAGAGTGTTAGCTGCCTTTGAACCTTGAAAATGTTATAACACAAGCAACGATTGATGAAATGAGTGGAGTGTACCTTCACCAGGGGAGCCCCCCCGACCCCCCCCCCCCCCACGCTCCGCATATGTTTTTCATCATTATATCTCTGGGGGGGATTTTGTGGCTTTCTGAATGTTGTGACGGCAGCATCAAAATATCATACACAGATCAAAGGCCAATTCCCAAGAGGAATCAGCTGTGATCAATAGATAATCCAATCTGACATGACTCCAAATATTATGCCACTACAACTGAGCATTCACTGAGCAAATATGGAAGGGGAGATCTAATAAGCCAATGGAAAGAAGCAGAGAGGTGAAGGTTTCCAAAAACATGTGTTAACTTGTGCCCCTGTATGCTTTTAAGTGCAGTAATTAAATTGGACCATATACTGCTTTATTTATGCACCTTTTTATGAGAGGAGACCCGTGGAAACAGTTTATTTTGAGGAGAGACGAGTGGAAGCAGTTTATTTTGAGGAGAGACGAGTGGAAGCAGTTTATTTTGAGGAGAGACCAGTGGAAGCAGTTTATTTTGAGGGGAGACGAGTGAAAGCAGTTTATTTTGAGGAGAGACGAGTGAAAGCAGTTTATTTTGAGGAAAGACGAGTGTAAGCAGTTTATTTTGAGGGGATACCAGTGGAAGCAGTTTATTATCAGAATAGACCAGTGGAAGCAGTTTATTTTGAGGGGAGACCAGTGGAAACAGTTTATTTTGAGGAGAGACCAGTGGAAGCAGTTTATTTTGAGGGGAGACCAGTGGAAGCATTTTATTATGAGAGGAGACCCATGGAAGCAGTTTATTATGAGAGTAGACCAGTGGAAGCAGTTTATTTTGAGGGGAGACCAGTCGAAGCAGTTTATTTTGAGGGGAGACCAGTGGAAGCAGTTTATTATGAGAGTAGACCAGTGAAAGCAGTTTAAAGAAGTGTGGCCGTTCAGCTTACAATAAAACACATTCAAATGCAGGTGCATTTAAACAGAAATGGGAACACAAACAGGAAGGCAAAAGCTTGAACATATGGCCTCAGTAGTTTTTTTATTTGTAAATTTTCATTAAAAACTCAGCAAATGATACACTTACTAAGATTCTAGAATTGTGAGAATGAAAAGAGCAGCTTGGTATATCTTATAGACTGATATTAGTTGAATGTTGACATTTAACAGCAATTACACATAAACGATGCCCAAGAAATAATATTATAAATATTGAAGTGATGTTTTAATAGTCAACATTTCTTTATTAATAACTCAGCAAAAAAAACATTTACCAAAATCATTTTAACAGTTCTTAAATCTTGAGAATGAAAAGAATAGATTGGCTTAGCTTAAAAATCAGTGGAATTTAAACATAAAATAGCAAATAAACATGTTGAGAATCACTGGGGAATGAACGCTAGAGATATGTAAATTTTGATATGTTTACAATTAAGAAGTTTTCATTAATATCTCAGCAGACACTTAATAACTAAGCAAAGGCTTATCAACATTATTTTAACAGTTCTGAAAATATGACACTGAATATTTTGGAATATATTGGCATATCCTACAAAATGTTATTTGTATACACTTTTCTTTTGGTATTTGTGTACATTAAATAAAGCTGTGCCTTAAGGGGGGAATCCCATCTTGCTTTTGAGTCATCCTCTGACTAAACATTGTGCAGAACAAAACAAAACAAAAAACAAGTGAGACACTTTTCATATAATATTTTTTTGTTAATCAGAGAGATATTTTTCATATATATGACTGCCATAACTGCGAACATTAAAACAAGATGTTAATTATAGTTTCACATTAATATCCTAACTAATAATGGACTTGTAGAAATGATTTGAATATATATGATATTGTGAGAACAAGAGGAGGACAGTAATGTTATTCTCCATAGCAGATCTAGGATTTATACCTGGCTCTGCAAGTAAACAATGTATTCAAATATTTGACTGAGTGCTCAGAGGCCACACCCAGTACAAGCAGCCAGTAGACAATTAGTCAATTATTTTGTCAAATGGGGTCACATGGCCAATTGGTGTCATTGCTATTATAAGAAATTGAATGCAACAACAAGTGAGATTTTAGTGACATGTGTGTCAAACATAGTCATACAAAAATTGTCAGCAGGGGATAGACCATTAATCCTCAAGGGAGGACGAGGAAAATAAATCTTGACTTTTTCTTCTTGAGCAAAGCTAATATGTCAGGCCTCACCATGAACTGACTGAAATAATGCTGTAAGTGATGTGAAAACCCAAAACTAACTGTATGGTAATTACATGCTAATATGTGATGGAACAACTCTGTTCAAAGAACAACATATTGCGGCAGAGGGAGTATATGACTCTACCTTGCCTTGCAGAGTACAGTTATGTATTATGATTTAAATAGATTTTATTACGTTTTGGCATAATTGCAAATGATGCAACAAGATGGTCTTGACTCACATGCATGGCTGGACATGGTGTTCAAGATCATCAAAACAGCGCAAAACAGGGCAACACAGAGGTAGTGAAAACTATCAATGGCTTTAAATTACTTCTAATGTAAGGCAGAATGGTGTAAATGTTGATTGATGCACATCATCAAAATTTGTGTTTATCAAGCTAATCTTGCACTGTAATTCAGTAAAGAAGAAATTTGTAACATTGAGATAAAGAACAGTGTTGCTAACGACTGTAGCACATATACTGCTGAAGTTGTCAATTATATTGATTACTGTATATTATGTCATATTTACATGGAATATGAAAAGTTCTAATCATAAATTACTATTAGCTTAGCCCTTTGTATCCTGCAAAAGATACAAAGCCATGAATCAGACAGTTGTCAAGTTGCACCGCTGGTAGTGGTGATGCCACTCAGACAACTTGGAAGTCACTCAGATATAGAAGGAGGATGGAAATCCTGGAAGTTACATGTGCATAAAAACCAGCCTCTTATCTACCAATGCCATGGAGGGTTTCTGCACTCTGCACCCTGTACCATACTTCTCACTGTGATATGGTCTGTACATACCAAACTTCCACCTTCCAAGCTACTACCGACTTCAGATCTGTTCTTTTATCTGTTTATTCAAAATATTCTTTTCAGCACATTCTTAGATTTATCACACAAAGTCCTTTTTCAGATTTATACTTTCATCTCTTTGGGTGTAAATTCCCCAAGAGAAATCAGTCATAGGAGCACATATTCAAGTATTGGGGCACCATAAGTAAATAGTTAAAATGTCAATCCCCCACCTGAACAGATCTCTCTGCAACAGGCAGTTTCTCTTTTGTTAAAAAAAACAAGTCAGGTGTTTATAAAAAATACACTGTTGTTGACACAGGTTATGCCAAGCTACAATTTTCCACAAGGAATTTGCATTAGTCAGAAGCATTAGGTATCCCACTTGAATCAGATGAACAGTGAGGCAAAGCACACACTGAACTACCTGAAAACATTTTCCTCTCACCTCATGGCAGGCCAAACACATGTGTCCATACATCAACGCAACTCTCTCCTCCCATATTGCATTATCAACTTTCATGTTCTATATTGCATAATACTCACTCATCTGTGCTCAGCATGACTCATCTGTCCCATATTGCATTAAACTCACTTATTTGTGCTCGACATGGCTCATGTGTCCCGTATTGCACTATACTCACTCATCAGTGTGCAACACAACTCATGCCATATATTGCACTATACTCAATCATCTGTACTCAACTCGGCTCATGTGTCCCATATATCACTATACTCAATCATCTGTACTCACCATGGCTCATGTGTTCCATATTGCACTAAACTCACTCATTTGTACTCACCATGGCTCATGTGTTCCATATTGCACTATGCTCACTCATCTGTACTCACCATGACTCATGTGTCCCATATTGCACTATACTCACACATCTGTGTTCAGCATGACTCATGCCCAATATTGCATGATACTCACTCATCTGTACTCAAAACAACCCATGTCCCATATTGCACTATACTCACTCATCTGTGTACAACACAACTCATGCCCAATATTGCACTATACTCACTCATCTGTGTGCAATACAACTCATGCCCCATATTGCACTATACTCACTCATCTGTACTCAACACAACTCATGTCCCATATTGCACTATACTCACTCATCTGTGTGCAACACAACTCATGCCCCATATCACACTATACTCACTCATCTGTGTGCAACACAACTCATGCCCCATATCGCACTATACTCACTCATCTGTGTGCAACACAACTCATGCCCCATATTGCACTATACTCACTCATCTGTGCTAAACACAACTTATGTCCCATATTGCATTATACTCACTCTTCTGTGTGCAATACAACTCATGCCCCATATCGCACTATACTCATGATGCACTCATCTGTACTCAACACAACTCATGCCCCATATTGCACTATACTCACTCATCTGTGCTAAACACAACTTATGTCCCATATTGCACTATACTCACTCACCTGTGCTCAACATGACTCATGTCCCATGTTGTGCTGTAGATTAACGCATATTTTACTTGATCAAAGAGCCACTTCTGCAGTTACAGTGGTGAATACTTTTTTCATTCACTGTTGGCACACTACAGTCAGCCAAATCTCTTCAAGCTCTGCAAATATACATAGATATCAATTATCTAGGATCCAATTTTAGCCAAACAGCCTTTCATCTCCAAGGCAGAACCACATGTTCTGTGCAATACTCTTTTGTAATTGTTATCCTAAGTGATAATTATCCTCCGGCTGAGGACCTTGCAGTTGGCCATTCTGTATGGCTGGACAGATGTCTATTCCTGGTGATGTCTGTGTTATATTATTGCAGACACTATATCTTGCCATTCATATATCATAGAATCACCAAAATGTTTGGACACATCTAAATTAATCTTTTTGACGAGTTTACTAACCTTGACTTTGACCTAATTGCAAGGTCACAGGATGTTGTCGTATACTCTGGTCCCTTTTGTTCCATTTTTTTACAGATAAACATTGTGCTTAAGGTGCTAATCATCAGATAAATGATGTCACTGGCTATCATGGGCAGACAAGTGGTACTCCAAGTATCAATGTTTCTCTAGAAAAAGCTTTCACATTGCCACTACGAAATGTCTGGGAAGATACTCATCTCAAAATATTGTGGAAACTAATGTTGATGCCAGTGATGAGAATGTCAGAGTATTGTTTAGAAAACACTTTAGAATGGTATGCCTATATAAATCATGGTAAGTATGACTATTTTGGAATATGAACCATGGTGTGTATCATATAATACAGGTTTCCACTAAATGTTCGTTAAGATGTGCATAACACCTAACATTGGGAGACAGTCTTGGATGGTTTATCCAGACAGTTTAATAATGCTAAATGGGTATGCTATACATATTTGATTTTGACAAATACCTTTCTTCCTGAAAATGTGTTTTTTGTACACACACATATCAACACAAAATTCAAAACAGAATTAGGAGAGAAACTGAGTTATTTATAGATTGAGATCTGTAGTGTCAATGATACATAGGGATAATTGTCCTGTGATATATGCCCGCACAGGTAGCGGCTTATTTTGTAATCGTAGTCCATTAAACCCAAAGGTCATGGAGGAAGAACATTTGAAAACAAGACCATATGGGCCAACACAACTGCTCATCCGGTTACCTCCATAATAATTGTAGGAATCGCTGCAAAAATATTCTGGAATTATTATGTCTCAATGAATAAATATTTCTGAAAATATTTCTTTTAATTATACAAGAGGTTTTTACTGATATATTGAATTATTTTGCGGACCCCGATCAAGAGTTTTCTGCATATATAAAATATGTTCAAATAGTATTTATTAATGTCTATCATAGGGTTTGGTTTGAAATTAAGTTTTATATATACTGGTAGATATTGTAAAACAACACTGTGGGTGATGGTTTAAAGAAGTAAGCAGTAAGGAATACAAAAAAATCAAATTCAATCTTATCCTTTTGTGTTTTAATATATTTTAATTTCTTTGTCATTTAATATCAGTATCCATCCGGTCTTTAGAAAAGAAAATTAGGCCCTTTAATCTGGCATATTGATCCCAATGTTGATTTCATTGCATGATGTAAGACACTCACACCAACTTGTAGTGTTATGTAACTAAAGTGTCTTTCTTCATTTAAGTGAAACTAATTTAAAATTAAGGCAGTTAATGGAATCTTGCCCAGTTCACAGACTGAGGCTGTTACTCCCTTTGTTGTTGTCTAATGCATTTTGTGTAATTCCACAGATTGTTACATGGTCCACAGACCAAACTGTTTAAATATTAATGTCCCATAATGCAACTGTGGTCTCTAATTACATTTTATATTAAATCATCACATCAGTAGTATTTATTTATTTATCCAAAATATAATTTAATAAAGCAGTTTATACTAGAAAAGCCATCTTAAAAGATTTATCAGATTTACTCATTTTAGATGATTGAGTCTTTTGTCAGAATCTTAGGCATTTTAACCGTATTAAATGGATAACTGTACAGAAAATTACCAATCACTGTATTCAACACATCAATACTTTCTCTATGAAAATGTAAACAGGACTAACTTAGCTGTTATGATGACAATATGGCCAAAAAGAATACAGTTTTATCTCTTATCAAATAAATTGTTTCTTTGGGTATAAGATTTGGGACTTTGGTGGCGATATCAAAGACTAAAATGTACACTTATCAAAAAGCACCCCATACATTCTGGGTGGAGTTCTATTAAAGGTCTTTGTAATATGTATTATAGTTAGCTCAATAGGAGAGAGAGATGGGGGCCACACCCTGCAATGCACACTATGTTCCAGTTATTCCTCTACTAACCATGACCTGAATTTGTCTTGAGAAAACCTTTATTTCTAGCTGTGAAGAACAGGTTAAAAACAATATTTTTTTCTGAATCTTAATCATTATTTATTTGTGCATCATCTGATGATACTGTCCTAATGTTTCAAGGGAATGGCTGATTTATCTTCCAAGTGATTTTTTCAGTCAATGGGTCCTGTGAGAGATGACTTGTATATCTTTATTGGTCTTAATGATGATCCCTGTCGTGCATTTTCTCCCTTATGTCTATTGATGGTTAAAGTTAGTTAGTGTTCTCTAATGACTTATTCCACATGTGGAGTAATAAGACTAATATATTGACTTCACGTTCCACAGGATATCCATAGTAAACCCTACCATAGAAAGATAATTAGTGCTTCCTCTCAAAGAATGAGCTGGAATGTAAAAATATTTTAGAAAAAAGTTAACTGCGCAATATTTACAAGAAAAATCCATAAAAATGGAATGGTCAAGAGGGATATCAAGTGTATTTTCGATGAGAACACTTGCACTTTGTCTGACCCGGCAAAGCTTGTCTGCACAGGATGCTTGTCACTGCTGGCTCTCCACTGTATCCTCACTGAGATTAGCCAACTGTAATTGATAAAGTCTCATGGGACTTATATATTGTAGCAGTGAAACCAACTGATCAGTGGCAAGGATGTGTGGTTAGTACTGACACATGACTCAGAGAGAACCTGGGATGTGTGGTTAATACTGACACATGACTCAGAGAGATACTGGGATGTGTGGTTAATACTGACACATGACTCAGAGTGATACTGGGATGTGTGTTTAGTACTGACACATGACTCATAGAGAGAGCCTGGGATGTGTGGTTAGTATTGACACATGACTCAGAGAGAGGCTGGGATGTGTGGTTAGTACTGACACATGACTCATAGAGAGAGGCTGGGATGTGTGGTTAGTACTGACACATGACTCAGAGAGAACCTGGGATGTGTGGTTAGTACTGACACATGACTCAGAGAGATACTGGGATGTGTGGTTAATACTGACACATGACTCAGAGAGAGAGGCTGAGATGTGTGGTTAATACTGACACATGACTCAGAGAGAGGCTGGGATGTGTGGTTAATACTGACACATGACTCAGAGAGAGAGGCTGGGATGTGTGGTTAATACTGACACATGACTCAAAGAGAGGCTGGGATGTGTGGTTAGTACTCACACATGACTCAAAGAGAGAGCCTGGGATGTGTGGTTAGTACTGACACATGACTCAGAGAGAGGCTGGGATGTGTGGTTAGTACTGACACATGACTCAGAGAAAACCTGGGATGTGTGGTTAGTACTGACACATGACTCAGAGAGAGCCTTGGATGTGTGGTTAGTACTGACACATGACTCAAAGAGAGAGCCTGGGATGTGTGGTTAGTACTGATACATGACTCAGAGAGAGGCTGGGATGTGTGGTTAGTACTGACACATGACTCAGAGAAAACCTGGGATGTGTGGTTAGTACTGACACATGACTCAGAGAGAGAGGCTAGGATGTGTGGTTAGTACTGACACATGACTCAGAGAGAGATATGGGGATGTGTGGTTAGTACTCACACATGACTCAAAGAGAGCCTGGGATGTGTGGTTAATACTGACACATGACATCGATAGAGAGAGCCTGGGATGTGTGGTTAGTACTAACAAATGACTCAAAGAGAGAGAGAGGTTTGGTGTGTGGTTAATACTGACACATGACTCAGAGAGAGAGGCTAGGATGTGTGGTTAGTACTCACACATGACTCAGAGAGAGAGATGGGGATGTGTGGTTAGTACTCACACATGACTCAAAGAGAGCCTGGGATGTGTGGTTAATACTGACACATGACATCGATAGAGAGAGCCTGGGATGTGTGATTAGTACTAACAAATGACTCAAAGAGAGAGAGAGGTTTGATGTGTGGTTAATACTTACACATGGCTCAGAGAGAGGCTGGGATGTGTGGTTAATACTGACACATGGCTCAGAGAGAGGCTGGGATGTGTGGTTAATACTGACACATGGCTCAGAGATAATTTTTATTTTTTTTGCTTTCAAGGAGGAGTTGGGTTTTTTTGTCTGGAGATGAGATATAAATTGAATTGAACTCTACTCAAACTGACTAGGCAATGAGTTGTGAGAGTCCTCAACTTTCCCAGACATGCTCACATGAGCGAGGCCTATTGAGGGCAGGCCGGCCCTGGAAGTGGGGGACATGACAATGGTTTTATGCAGCTGCTGAACACTCTGACCTCATGGCTGATACTGGAGGATACTGATACTGAGCTGAATCATTGATAGCTCTGATTGAATCACACGCAAGGTAGGGGAGTTATCATGCCATAATGGAGGCTAATTTATTTGCAATCAGTGAGAGTTTTCTTCTCCAATGCCCTCCTCACACTATTAAAACATCAATATTTTAAAAATTATTTTAAAAGAGTAAAAAGGATCAGCCTTAGTGTTGTATAGTATACCTTTAGTATACCTTTTTCTTTTTAGTGATTGATCCTATGAAATACTTGTAAATATATTCATATTTTTGGAATAGGCAATCTAGTGGTAATATCCCCTTCTCTCCTGCATGGCATGGCTACCTTTGCATTGTTATGTGTGAGACAGCAGCAACACATGTGCAAATGATTGGGAGATGGGTAATATTGGCCACAGCTTTGTGACAGCACCATAGCAACAAGTGGGGTTGTTGGAAACAAGGTGAAAGGCCAACTTTTAATGGGATCGCACACAATGCAGTACTTAATGCCATCTTGCCTCTGATAATTTTATTATTCTGTTTGTCTATTCATACCCCATGAAGCACAATGGCATCTCCAAGTTATTTGCAGAGAAGCACATGTAACTTTGATATTTTTGCCAGAGTCTAAATAAACTAACAGATTAATAATTATGTTCACTGTTGGACAGTTATCAATGAATTCATTTGATATTTTGCTTGGCTGGATAATGCGTATCATCTTCGAAATTTCCCTTGGGTAAGGAAAATAACATGGTTTGATACCAGTTGCAGGTCTCAGCAAAAAGGCCAATAAACTGAAATCACTTTGTAACATGCCATATCCTGTACCCCAATGTTAATGAATCAGCCTGGCTATAAACATCAGTCCACTCTCCCCCTACACTTAATATGGCCACTCAACATACACTAATGCAATAGAACAGTTTGCCATAATTCGCTTATCTGTAATCCATCTCATATTAATACCACAAAGTATGATTTATAGACTTAGCTTTTGATGAGTATTGTGGCAAAGTTGTTTGTTGGTTTCGGGGAGTGTTGGGAATCATGTGATAACAGCTCTGCTCCAGATTATCTATCGCTACACTAAGAGCTGAGGCTTGAAGGGAAAACCTGCAGCCATGTATTCCAGGCACGTCTGTATCGGCCACGTGTGTTAAGCTCCATGAGCATGGATGGCTGTGCACATACTGGCTAACCTGACACTTTCCTCTGTATAATTACATAAACAAAACCATAATTTATGTGCTTTTTAGCTATGCTGACTATGTCATCACAGCTTCTGCAGTGATGGGGTGGAATTTTCTTTCATTTTGTCCGTCAACTTTGATCTCCTCTGAAACTACTGGGTGGAGCTCTTTGCTATTGGTAGGAAAGATGTATTTTCAGGGGACCAGTTCTATCTATTTTCCATAAGGCTCAAATCTTTTTCCATTTTGTTGTGACTTTGTACAAAATTTTATAGCTATCATTGAGTTGTCATGGAAGTTGCCATTTTGAATAACATTATAATTATTAGCCATTAAGAATCAAGATAAGTCAGGGCCAAATCTAATATATAACATGCATTTTGATTGCTGAAATTATCATCTGCTAAAGTTTGCACTGGAAAAAGATTTAAATGATCTGTTATGAAACAATATCCAGAAAATGTTCCCAAACAGTAAAAAAACAATGATCAGCATAGCTGTAGGGCCATTGCCCTATGTTTACCAGTGATGATAGTTTTTCCGCCATGTTTCACCAGATTCTATTAGATCTGCAGAGATTTAAATGCAATACGTGCAACTTGCAAGAAGTGTAATAGAGACACGTGAAGTTCACTCATATCTAAAAAATGTTATTTACATTATTCTATGGGATTTGTTAATTATCATCGCTGATAGATGTCAATCTATTCACGCTATCTTTCCCAGATTTGTGGGTATATAATGTAAGAGACAAATAAGCCTGCCATACGTAAGGACCCACGCACCAGACCTGCAAAGCTTGATGGGATGCCAGAAGAATCTGGCTTAAACGTAACACTTTTTTTTTTCAATTAGATTAAGAGACTTGATTTTCACAAGGAAATGTATCAACAGCAAATGTATTTTGGCAGGAAAAACTATTCCATATTTGTTATTATTAGGTTGCAATGTTTCAATGTATTACGATAAAGAATATACAAAACATTTTTATTTTTATCATAATGACTTCAAAACCATTTTGAAGAGGAGACAACAGATTTGCATGCATATGAATGTCAGGAAATGCCTTGGTTTGCTTCTTGTTGTATATAAAACCAGTGCTTAGGTGTGTTTACCCCAAGAATGGTTTTCAGTGTTCATCACAAAGTCCCCCAGATATGTTCAATTAGAAGTATAACATATCATCTATAAAGAGAGCCACAAGATGGCTGTAAGTACAAACCTTCATGCAGCATTTAATGTCTATAGATGGAACCTGTCGTGACCCAAGTGATTTATAAATCGATTTGCACCTATGATTGACTACTATTTGATGTGTTTTTTTTTCTGGGCTACAAAGAAAAGTGCATTTACAAGATTGGACCAGATAATAGAAGTGTGATATCCATTTAGGCGCCGAAAGTTTCTTACGGCACTCTTGGAAATTACTTTCATAGTCCATAAGATACCGGGGGAGCAGTGCACGAGGCAAGGGATCACATTGCTAATAACAGTCACCTTTATTTGTCATCCTGGTTCAAAGTCATAATTCCATCTACTCTGGGTGAGTTACATCACAGCCCTGTGACCTCCATAAAGAAACTCTTTCACAATGTCAGACGTGGACAACAGTGTATTATGAAAGCCGCATATTTGTGAGGAACAACTAAAAGATCTTTGCTCTCAGAGGCAACGTTTCTTGCTTGACAAACATGACTTAGCAATTTTGTGACATCCGTTATTGGGTATATGGGAAGGGGATCACACTGCTACATCAACAGAATGATGCATTATGGGAGTCAAGCATTGCATCCTGGGATAGCAACAATGGCAGAGTCCTGTCACCAGGGGAAGTGGCATGAAATTGAATGTTCTCACGTAACTGTGATCTGCTCTTTTGATCCTTTTTGAAGATTGAACCTGCAATAATGTTGCCTAACAAGCATGTTGACATGATACTGATCTTAAAAGATGGCCATTCTCTGCGCCTGACTGAGCAGAATGTATAACAAACACTTCACAGCCGAAGGTTAGGGAAAACTCCATGGCATTCACAAGTGATCATCAGGGAAATCTTTGCTAAATGTGATTACCTTGACATGCAAGACAAACCAGCAAGTTGATGGCTCACTCCGTCTGCACAATGCTAGCATTTCATTGATTCTTTCAGAATTTCTCAACTGTGGCATCTGTTTTGCTAAAATTATACATGTTCCATGTGAATAAAAATTAAGAAAATTATGGCAATCATATAAATAACAGAACAAGCCATTGTAAGTGAATTAATTTGGTTCATAAAACTATTGTAGAAATGATCATTATGTCATAAGTAATGCGAACTGTTAGATGTATTGTACAAAAGAAACATTGTGTCTTTTAAATAAATATTATTTTTGTAATAGTCAAAAGTTTGTAGAAATGAAACATTGTGTCATAAGCACTACTTGGAACTGTTCAAAGTATTAGAGAAAACATTATGTCATAACTACAAATTGTTACTGTCTGACGTAAAGTAAAAATTGTACGTTATGTCATAAGTACTCACTTTTATACCTCAAATTTGAGCTAATTTCAGTTAAAGATACTTGGCAGATGTTTTTTTTTACAAAATTGGTCAGCATGCAAAGGTGCCATGAATGCACTGGAAAATCATTGGGCAATTTTAAGACATTGTATGGGTCATCAGGAACTTTTACACTGCAACATTAAAGTTGCTGATGTTTCCATGATGTCTTCTCACCAAACATCATCTTAAAGTACACAGCAAACTCCCTTGAATGTCCTACAGGCATATCTTAAGATTATCCTAGGGTTGCCGGTGGCATCGTATGACGAAAATAGGATTTAAAAAATTTTAAGTGTACCCAAGCCATTGTCAGATAATCCTAGGAACTCCCTATGATATCCCACAGACGTCTCTTTCATTTACCAGACGTCTTTAGGATATCTAACAGACATCTGTCGTATGATACAGAAGTCTTCAAGATATCCCACAGATGTTTTTGTCATCTAATATTGCACTTGCCGTTCATCACACGTGTATAATGTGACCACAGCTATGGCATATCTAAATTATCGTTGATAAACTCCTGGGCACCCGATTCTTACTTCCCAGCCAGGGCCCGATGCAAATGTGACTGAGGCATTATTCTCAGAAGTATTTTGGAAACAACACTACATTGTAAGAACCGTCATTTACAGCTCTCAGAATTATAGCAGTTACAGCAATGAATCATTAGGATTACTCAAACTTTCAGAGTTATATATTAACAGATATGACAATCATGAATTTCCTTCCTTCTTGTTACTGTATAATAGTCAATGCATTTACGTTATGTAAAAGTAATTCAGTTTCCAAGGGATATGGTTTAAATAAAGATTGCTGCTCTTAAAATGCAAATTTAAACCTTTTTAAATAATTCCTTATAAATCAATAAATTAAATGTTAACTAATTGAGAAGAGGATTTCATTGATGGCAAGTGTTCAGAGGCTAACAAAGAGGTCACTCCCTTCCAGGTTTTGTTTTTATTATAATTTTATGTACACATTACAATCCCATATTTACACCAACTGTGAAATGGAATAAAAGTTGTGATATGTGCTTGCCAATGTAATTGCACTCCTGGATAAGGAGGATGAAGTAAACATGTTGTGTAATGTGATAATATGTGAAGGCCTGAAGCCATTGATGTGGGTATGGTGCTTTGAGGTATTTGTGAGATCAAGTTCTTCGTCACCTGCTGACTAATTCATCGTGGGAACCTGATTTGCTGAAAAGATGTGTTGACCAAAACTAATTAATTATTCAGAAAGCCTCTGATTAATTTTATCAGCTGCATAGGTGGTCTTCATCCCTGATTAAATAATGACCAGTCTCCTGCTAGTATTTGCTGCATACCCAACTATATATTAAAAAAGTTTGTTAGATCTTTTATCAGTCATGGTTTTAAAATGTTTGTGGCATAACCAGTCCTTTTCCAATGCTGCTTAAACAGATCAAAGTGACAGGTACATCTGTGAGGAAGGCAGGTAATTACTGAAATGCTTCCCAGAGGGGGAAAGAAGAGATAAGCAGGGAACAGCAACATTATCAGGGACAGCATCATGTTAACATTGCAAGCTACCACTCAAAAGATACCTCTCCTATTCCTTAGACCATCAAAAATAAAGTCTTGTTTCAGAAAACATAACCACACAAATTAGGACAGGGGTGTGTGTATATATATATATACAGGATATCAGTAACAACCACACCAAATTTGTGAGGAGTTCAGATACAAAAACAAAACCCTGATGATGCACCTCTCACACTCTCACAGTAAACTATATATATTTCACCTGGAAAACTGAAAAATATCATGATTTGTGCATTTTTGAACCCATGATTTGTAAATATTGATTCAAGCATTGGATTCATCGGCATAAATTGCCATGTGCATTTCTGTATGGATGATAAACTGCCATCATAGATATATCATCACTCGTTAGATTATTGCTGATGCAAGCAAGTTTAATGCACTTTGTTGTAATCATTTTTGTTTAATTAATGAACGACTCAACCAAGTGCTGAAAAAATAGAGTAATGTTCACTTATGGACTTCACATTAGATAGTCATATGGGTTGATGATTAGTGGTTCTGAATTCTCAGTTCTGTGTTCAACACACATTTATAACGTTGATGGATCATTCATAATTTTGAAGGCTTCACCACAATTTAGATTGCACAAATTACATCTGGGGGAGGTTAACTTGCAAGTTTGCTGATAATCTCATTTCACACCCCATAGCTGTGCATATTTGATTCTGATAGGACAGTCACAGACAGATCGCAAGCTTAATTTTTTAAAATATTGACAGTTTATGCATGTACAAGTAGCAGGGTCATGACTTGAAGCTCAGAGAACATCATTCATCACAGACATTCTCAAACTTCATTTCTTAATTACAGAACAACAAACTGTTTTCTAATGAAAAAATAACTTTTGCAACTCTTTCTTTCAGTATTATTGTTGTGTTGGCTGGTTGATTTCATGTTATTAGCTGGGTGCATGATGTGTGGGTGTTAATTTCACTGGTTTCTTTGGTTCTGAGCAGATTTTGGCAAGACATCTTGAAAAGGTAAAATTCACTCATTACCAGATGGTGTGATAAAGAAACACTGATTGAATTAGGCTCAAACAAAAAAGTTAGCTTGAGGCATCAACTTTACTGTTATCGATTCTTCACATTTATCATTCAAGCACATGTTGTTGTCAGCAAATTTAATTACAAATTGTCATTTTAAAAATATTCATATGGTCAGGTGCAAAATTGGTGGCACATCTTTGGTGTACGAGACAAAGGACAGCGACAAAGTTGGCAGCCGAGTGGAGCACCGAGCGCGGCATATCTCAAGTATTAATGGCCAGGGAGAGTGTTAACGTCACGACCTTGATGGGAGCTCGGGAACGGGCGGAGGGCGATGTGGCATGGGTCCAGAGGAACTGATCATCAGCCCACTACATATCACCCTGCCTCGCAGCCTCCTCTAATCAATGCCAATCAAATAGGCATTATCTTAGACTCCCACACATCTCGCCACTCTTCTTTATCTTCAGTCTCCACCATGTGTCCATATATACATCCTGTATGCACCCTTCTTTGCCCCCTTCTTTCACCTTTGCTCGTAATTAGTTAAAATATGCATTTTAGGTTGCATAAAAAAAACACTCACAAATGTAGATAATTGGCAAATAAAAAGGGTAAGGTTGGCTGGAAATAATCTTTATCTGGGCAAATACTGTCAATATCATTATTTGCTGTTGATCCTCAAACCCTTGAACTCACTCAAGGAGGTCACTGGTCAGAGTATCTTCTCCTAATTGGATTTGCGTGTGATAGGATTATCTTTGGAGGATAACTGCCAAGGGATAACTAACTCCACTTTGGATGGAGTGGCTTTGTATTTAATCAGTACAAATGAACCTTTATATATTTGAAGCACATGTCACAGATCCCAGTGGGACAGGTCTTGAGCTGGGCCCCCTCATTTACCTTACATGATACCTCTCATGAAGAGATGCATGATGGGAAATTGCAACCATTCTAAGAAATGGAAGTATTTTGAGAATTCGTGGATTTATAGCACTTATTAACAAGGCATCCAATGTGCTGCAGCACCCAGTCAAAGACATTATGAATGATATGATTTAACTATTTCTAGATAATTACCATTGGCCTATTGCCCTATTGGCCTATTGTTTATTCAAATCAACCTGAAAAAAATATCAAATTATTTCTAGATATAAATTCTGTATGTTTTTTGCTTATAATTAACAGAGGTTTTTCTTTGTCTTTGCAGGTGAGTCATTGTCATTCAATTATTGAAAAGGGCATCCTTCTGCAGGTGAGTTAAACACCCAACATAAGCGATAGAGAATATTTACAGAAGGGAACGATTTGGTTCTTGCAACATATTGCTGACACAGCCCATTTTGATGGATATGTGAGAGGCATGACTGCAGGGAGATGGAGAACAAGGTCACACACATGATGGATGTACAACACACTCCCCATGTGTTAGAAAAGAAGACACGTTTCATGCTGGTTTTCTCATTAGTCAATAGAATTTCAAATGCTAGCAGATACAATGCATGCTCCCCAATAAGCTAGCAGTTACACTGTATGCTCCCAACCATGCTAGCAGATACAATGCATGGCCCCCACCATGCTGGCAGATACAATGCATGGCCCCCACCATGCTGGCAGATACAATGCATGGCCCCCACCATGCTGGCAGATACAATGCATGGCCTCCACCATGCTAGCAGATACAATGCATGGCCCCCACCATGCTAGCAGATACAATGCATGGCCCCCACCATGTTGGCAGATACAATGCATGGCCCCACCATGCTGGCAGATACAATGCATGGCCTCCACCATGCTAGCAGATACAATACATGGCCCCCACCATGCTAGCAGATACAATGCATCGTCCCCACCATGCTGGCAGATACAATGCATGGCCCCCACCATGCTGGCAGATACAATGCATGGCCCCAACCATGCTGGCAGATACAATACATGGCCCGCACCATGCTAGCAGATACAATACATGGCCCCCACCATGCTAGCAGATACAATGCATGGCCCCCACCATGCTGGCAGATACAATGCATGGCCCCCACCATGCTGGCAGATACAATACATGGCCCGCACCATGCTAGCAGATACAATACATGGCCCGCACCATGCTAGCAGATACAATACATGGCCCCCACCATGCTAGCAGATACAATACATGACCCGCACCATGCTAGCAGATACAATGCATGGCCCCACCATGCTGGCAGATACAATGCATGGCCCCCACCATGTTGGCAGATACAATGCATGGCCCCCACCATGTTGGCAGATACAATGCATGGCCCCACCATGCTGGCAGATACAATGCATGGCCCCCACCATGTTGGCAGATACAATGCATGGCCCCCACCATGCTAGCAGATACAATGCATGGCCCCCACCATGCTGGCAGATACAATGCATGGCCCCCACCATGCTTGCAGATACAATGCATGGCCCCCACCATGTTGGCAGATACAATGCATGGCCCCCACCATGCTAGCAGATACAATGCATGGCCCCCACCATGCTGGCAGATACAATGCATGGCCCCCACCATGCTGGCAGATACAATGCATGGCCCCCACCATGTTGGCAGATACAATGCATGGCCCCCACCATGTTGGCAGATACAATGCATGGCCCCCACCATGCTGGCAGATACAATACATGGCCCGCACCATGCTAGCAGATAAAATACATGGCCCGCACCATGCTAGCAGATACAATACATGGCCCCCACCATGCTAGCAGATACAATGCATGGCCCCCACCATCCTGGCAGATACAATGCATGGCCCACACCATGTTGGCAGATACAATGCATGGCCCCCACCATGTTGGCAGATACAATGCATGGCCCCCACCATGCTGGCAGATACAATGCATGACCCCCACCATGTTGGCAGATACAATGCATGGCTCCCACCATGCTGGCAGATACAATGCATGGCCCCCACCATGTTGGCAGATACAATGCATGGCCCCACCATGCTGGCAGATACAATGCATGGCCCCCACCATGTTTGCAGATACAATGCATGGCCCCCACCATGTTGGCAGATACAATGCATGGCCCCACCATGCTGGCAGATACAATGCATGGCCCCTACCATGTTGGCAGATACAATGCATGGCCCCACCATGCTGGCAGATACAATGCATGGCCCCCACCATGCTGGCAGATACAATGCATGGCCCCACCATGTTGGCAGATACAATGCATGGCCCCACCATGCCAGCAGATACAATGCATGGCCCCACCATATTGGCAGATACAATGCATGGCCCCCACCATGTTGGCAGATACAATGCATGGCTCCACGGTGGTAGGATATGATGAGATGAGGTTTATTTCCAATATTACTTAGTTCAAAAACTAAAACTATGCTATCCCTAAAAATTATAACAGTACAATTATGAAATAAAGGAGGTTACCAGAAAGGCTTGGGAGCCTATCGTGCTGGTCACCTGTACATTTAAATATTATAAATAATCATAGTGGATAACAAAAACATTTACATTTTAAGTAAAGAAAAAGAGAATATATGGGTATATTTAAGCAAATAACATAATGAAATTTGCACATTATCCAATTTCTGTCAGGTTTGTAATGAAATCTAATAGTTTTTAATAAGACTTTACATGAAAAGGGCATCCTTCTGTAGGAGATACAATGCATTTATTCTCCCCACCATGCTAAAAAATACAATACATGGTCTCCACCATGCTAAAAGATACAATACGTGGTCTCCACCATGCTAAAAAATACAATATGTGGTCTCCACCATGCTAAAAGATACAATACGTGGTCTCCACCATGTTAAAGGATACAATATATGGTCTCCACCATGCTAACAGATACAATACGTGGTCTCCACCATGTTAAAGGATACAATATGTGGTCTCCACCATGCTAAAATATACAATATGTGGTATCCACATTGCTAACAGATACAATATGTGGTCTCCACCATGCTAAAAGATACAATACATGGTCTCCACCATGCTAAAGGATACAATACGTGGTCTCCACCATGCTAAAAGATACAATACATGGTCTCCACCATGCTAAAATATACAATATGTGGTCTCCACCATGCTAAAAGATACAATATATGGTCTCCACCATGCTAAAAGATACAATATGTGGTCTCCACCATGCTAAAAGATACAATATATGGTCTCCACCATGCTAAAAGATACAATATGTGGTCTGTACCACACTTAAAGATACAATACATGGTCTCCACCATGCTAAAAGATACAATATGTGGTCTGTACCACACTCAAAGATACAATACGTGGTCTCCACCATGCTAAAAGATACAATATGTGGTCTCCACCATGCTAAAAGATACAATATGTGGTCTCCACCATGCTAAAAGATACAATATATGGTCTCGCCCATCCTAACAGATACAATACGTGGTCTCCACCATGTTAAAGGATACAATATGTGGTCTCCACCATGCTAAAAGATACAATACGTGGTCTCCACCATGTTAAAGGATACAATATGTGGTCTCCACCATGCTAGCAGATACAATACGTGGTCTCCACCATGTTAAAGGATACAATATATGGTCTCCACCATGCTAAAATATACAATATGTGGTATCCACATTGCTAACAGATACAATACGTGGTCTCCACCATGTTAAAGGATACAATATGTGGTCTCCACCATGCTAAAATATACAATATGTGGTATCCACATTGCTAACAGATACAATATGTGGTCTCCACCATGCTAAAAGATACAATACATGGTCTCCAACATGCTAAAAGATACAATATATGGTCTCCACCATGCTAAAAGATACAATATATGGTCTCCACCATGCTAAAAGATACAATATGTGGTCTGTACCACACTTAAAGATACAATACATGGTCTCCACCATGCTAAAAGATACAATATGTGGTCTCCACCATGCTAAAATATATAATATATGGTCTCCACCATGCTAAAAGATACAATACGTGGTCTCCACCATGCTAAAAGATACAATATGTGGTCTGTACCATGCTAAAAGATACAATATATGGTCTCCACCATGCTAAAAGATACAATATGTGGTCTCCACCATGCTAAAAGATACAATATGTGGTCTGTACCATGTTAGCAGATACAATACGTGGTCTCCACCATGCTAAAAGATACAATACGTGGTCTCCACCATGCTAAAAGATACAATACGTGGTCTGTACCATGTTAGCAGATACAATGCATGCTCTCCATGAGACTAACACATACAATGCATTCTCCCCACCATGCTAACAGATAAAATGCATGGTCTTTGTTATACTAGTAGATACAATGCATTGTCTTCACTGTACTAACAGAAACAATTCCTGGTGTTCACCACACACCATTGTCAATGCCACCATTAGGTAAACAAAGAAGATACTCGCCATCACCTGATCAGACACTGAAAATATCAATGATTCAAATTAAAAACCTGTCTTAAGTTTCCTTAGCATGCTAAGGGAAAGCACAAATATTTTGTCCTGGGGGCGAGAAGGGACTAATAAACTTTTTTTATCCTGAGCTTGGAGATTGATGGTCACAGTTTTTAGAATGCTCTGCCAGCAGTAAGCATCTGTGAGAGATGAGGTGTGCTAAATTTTAATTAAATTCAAATAAAGTGTTTTGCTTTGGTAATTTTGTCGAATTGCATAAATTTGTAAAACATATATGATGCTTTCATTTTGAATGCTTCAGCATTTCAATGTAAACATTGTTTGACAAAGACTTGTATTTTGGATGAACACGTTTGATGCAGATACTGTTCATAAATATAATATTTATCGATTTTATTGCTATTTGCATAAATATCAATTTGGTGACATCTAAATATATAAGGATATGATCCATCCTCGATGAAAAAATTGCTTTGAAGTATTTTTGCTTTGAATATCATTGAGTTTGACATAGCATTCAGCATTCACTCAGTGTAAGCATTAATCTTTGTAAGTTAATTTGTAAGCCATTTTTTAGACTTGAAACATCTATAATAAACATTTAATGAAAAATGGAGGGTCAATTGTTTGAGAAGGTTTAACTAAACTAAAATGATCTAAAATGCCCTGGACAGCACTGATGCCCAATTATGCACATATCAGAGATAGAAGTGATCTTTGAATCAATTGCCCACATTTCCTTGCCAAGGAAGTAAAGCGTACCTCAAGAAGTCTCTCAAGTGTATATTACCTCTTTGTGATTTTTTTCTTGTATGAATTATTAAGTAATAGAGTTTGTTTTTACACACATGATTTGTTTTTACAGCCATCCATATTACTGGAGGGGCTAAATTATTTTGACATCTTAAGAACCAAGGTATCACAGCATCATTTTCTGATAGCCTCATTTTAAGTTAATATATCAGTAACATTTGACTTATTGATTTCCATCATGGATGGCATGGTCAGATTTGGACAATCCCACTTTTTTGAAGATCTTGAATATTATTAGTTCTTGAATAATAATGTGCTGATCTGATGCACTTAATACGAGAATGATTGTTACTTGCAGGTATGTGTTAAGGATTAAATCCTTTATAATGAATTGTCATAACATCTCGGATAAGCATAGTCCATGTTTGAATTGAAATGAGGATCCATGCAAATATTGGGTGATCTTGGTCTCAAATGCATATTATCAGACATGTAAGACATAACGGTAGGCTTATGATAAAACATTTGAGAACTCTTATCAGACCACTTCAGTCTCATCCTAATGCAGAGAAAATCTCATTTTATCAATTGCATAAACTACAAAAAGAAGCAAAAAGAAAGTAGATTTTAATGGTTTTCTGTTAACGTCTTTGTAGATGGAATCTGTCTGTTTTATTATGGCATGCAAATGTATTTTAGCTGGGGTTTATGCATGGTTCTCTGTACAATGTCACGCTTAACTCCTTTCATGTATATCATTGACAACATATTGCAAATTAAAAGATTCTGTTGAAACATTTAGGCAAAAAGCTCTTTATAACAGGGTCAAGTGATTTAAATAACAATTGTCAACTAGCTGTGAATTTGGTATTGATATCTAACCAAACATTTTGATGTGCCAAATAGACACCCATTATAATTCATAAACATTGCAAATGACTAAAATTCTTAGATATTTGGGGCAAATTTATCTTGAATTAAATGTATAATTAACTGAGGATTACAAATCTTTCGTACATCATCTCTCGTCTGTATTTTTTTGAATTTATAATTTTTATTCCATGGATTTTCCAATCCCCCCCCCCTGTGAGAATTATTGCTGAACCTTCACAGAGCACATGACTGTTTATACAGTTTGTTTGCCTGAGCTCAGCAGCAGTTGTGAGTAAAGGCCAAGTTCTTACTAGATTCTGTAAACATGACATTTGTTGTCATCCTGCAGAACCAAATTTTATACATTTGCACAAATTTCTGTTTTATTCTGAAAGATCTTTTGATCAAGTTATTAATGGTGAATTGCTCTATTAGAAAAAAGTATATACATTTATTTTCATGTTTTCTCTCACCCATTGACTTCCATAATACTGTCCCATGGATTGATAAAGCTATCATTAAAACCACATGACAACTTTCCACTTTCTGTGTGCATTTTGCCCATAAACAATATCTTCAAAAGTCAAAATGTCATTTGAAAAATAGAAATTTCTCTGCTTGCATACTTTGTTACATCACATTTTGCCAAAATCTTACACCTGAAAATCAGAACTCCACTCCAGGTGTAAGATTTTGGCAAAATGTGATGTAACAAAGTATGCAAGCAAAGTCCTTTTTAGCTCTGCTGAGACTTTAGCTCGCAGAGCTTTAGGAGGGGGAAAATGTCTGTCCGTCTGTCCGTCTGTCTGTCCGTCAACATTTCTTTAAAAATCTTCTTCTCCAAAACTACTAGTACTACATCTTTCATATTTTATATAGAGGTAGATATATAGTTGAAGATTCAGATTCCTTCAAATCTTAGTGATGTCACCATTGACCTTAGTGCAGTGAGCTTGAGGTCACAAATTTTGTACTAAGCATATCTCAGCAACCACTTATTTCAGGATATTAAAACTTGGTATGCAGAAATGTTGTATGTTAAAGCTGTGCCTCGTCATACAATTTTAGTCCGGTGACCTTTGACCTTGACACATTGACCTTGAATTCAAAATTTGTGAACATGCCACATCACAACCATCAGAAGTGAATAAAAAACACTTCATATCTGTTATATACTAACACTATGTTTAAAAATCTTCTCCTCCAAAACTACCAGTAATATATGTTTCATATTTAATACAGAGGTAGATAGAGAGTTGAAGATCCAGATTCCTTCAAATCTTAGTGATGTCACCATTGACCTTAATGCAGTGACCTTGATGTCACAAATTTTGTAAGGAGTATATCTCAACTACTTATAAGAAGAAATTAGAACTTGGTATACAGAAATGTCTTAGGTCATAGCCGTGCCTCATCATACTTTCTTAGTCATGTGACCTTTGACCTTGACATAATGACCTTGAATTCAAAATTTGTGAGCATGCCACATCATATCCATTAGAAGTGAATCAAATGCACTTCATATCTTTTATATACCAACCCTATTTTATACAGAGCTAGATAGAGAGTTGAAGATTTAGATTCCTTCAATTCTCAGTGATGTCACCATTGACCTTGGTGCAGTGACCTTGATGTCACAAATTTTGTAAGGAGCATATCTCAGCAACTACTTACAAGAAGAAATTAAATCTTGGTATACAGGAATGTCTTATGTTAAAGCTGTGCCTCGTCATACAATTTTAGTCATGTGACCTTTGACCTTGACACATTGACCTTGAATTCAAAATTTGTGAACATGCCACATCACAACCATCAGAAGTGAATAAAAAACACTTCATATCTGTTATATGCTAACACTATGTTTAAAAATCTTCTCCTCCAAAACTACCAGTAATATTTGTTTCATATTTAATACAGAGGTAGATAGAGAGTTGAAGATTCAGATTCCTTCAAATCTTAGTGATGTCACCATTGACATTAATGCAGTGATCTTGATGTCACAAATTTTGTAAGGAGTATATCTCAGCAACTACTTATAAGAAGAAATTAAATCTTGGTATACAGAAATGTCTTAGGTCATAGCCGTGCCTCATCATACTTTCTTAGTCATGTGACCTTTGACCTTGACACATTGACCTTGAATTTAAAATTTGTGAACATGCCACATCATAACCATTAGAAGTGAATTAAATGCACTTCATATCTTTTATATACCAACCCTATTTTATAGAGAGCTAGAAAGAGAGTTGAAGATTTAGATACCTTCAATTCTCAGTGATGTCACCATTGGCCTTATTGCAGTGACCTTGATGTTACAAATTTTGAAAAGAGCATATCTCAGCAACCACTTACAAAAAGAAATTAAATCTTGGTATACAGGAATGTCTTAGGTCATAGCCGTGCCTCGTCATACTTTCTTAGTCATGTGACCTTTAACCTTGACACATTGACCTTGAATTCAAAATTTGTGAACATGCAACATCTCAAGCATTAAAAGTGAATGAAATCTAGTTCATATCTGCTATATATCAACACTCTTTTAAACACCATATACATTTTATACAGATTTGACCCTTGACCTTGATTCTGTGACTTTGACCTTTGTATTATTGTGCAGGCCATAGCTCATGAACGATGAACTGGAAATACTAAATATCTGTAATGTATCAACACTATGTTTAAAAGAAATCTTCTCCAAAACTACCAGTAATATATGTTTCAAGTTTTATACAGAGGTAGATATTGAGGTGAAGGTTCAGATTCCTTCAAATCTTAGTGATGTCACCAAGGACCTTTGT
Source organism: Amphiduros pacificus (assembly GCA_949316495.1). NCBI lineage: Eukaryota > Metazoa > Annelida > Polychaeta > Phyllodocida > Hesionidae > Amphiduros > Amphiduros pacificus. The sequence goes on along the minus strand of OX439004.1, from coordinate 22,225,143 downwards.
GCAGTGACCTCGAGGTCACAAATTTTGTACGGAGCATATCTTAGCAACCACTTATTAGAGGAAATTAAAACTTGGTATACAGAAATGTCTTAGGTCATAGCTGTGCCTCGTTATAATTTCTTAGTCATGTGACCTTTGACCTTGACACATTGACCTTCAATTCAAAATTTGTATTCTTGAAAAATCCCGCAACCATCAAAAGTGAATAAACATATATCAATGGCCTTTGAGCTATGCATATCATTGCTTTTTTGTAATGTTTTTGAACATTTCTTCCTAAATGATCATTTAAATCCTTTTCAAGAGCAGAATTGAGCAGATAGTGATTTTGACCAATCAAAATGCATGTTACATATTAAATTTGGCCCCAACTTGTTATCTTGATTCTCATTGGCTATGTTATTCAAAATGGCAGCCCCCTTGACAACTTAGTGATAGCTATTAGATTTTTGAAAAAATCACAAATTTTGTGCATGAAATATTGCATTGGTAACATGATAATGATTTGCAAAATATTAATGAATATCTCATCAAAACTGAATTGGGATCTTGTATGGAAAATCATAACCTGGTTGCTTATTGCACTTTATCTCAGTTCATGTGTTTTCATTCAAGTCAGCAGAGCTATCAACCCATGGGGTTATGTTTTTGCAAACACATTTGATTTTTATCTCTAAATATCTTTTATTTTTAGCTCCACAATTTTATTTTTAGCTCCACAATTTTGTATTGAAAAATAACATTGTAAAGTTAGCAAAATTTGAGAGCCAATTACTACTCTGATATTGGACTTCCATAATGTGTCAGACAAAAATCTATTTTTTGTCATGAAAATATCAGCAACAGAATTGTAGATTATCATTTATTTTTATCATTCACTAATACTTCGAAATCAAATGAAAAATATATTATTAAAAATCTATTCCATGAAATCTTATCTCTTTCATATAAAGCAGATGGACAGGTAAAAACATCCCTTTGTGTCCTCTCAGTCACCTATTCAGGTGATACTCATTTCATGTGACTGAATATAGATATTTTGATGCAAATTACAGGTTACTATGCAAAGTGTATAGTCATATTTTTTTCAAGTATCAATTATGAATCTTGATAAGAAGGATACGTGTTGAGGTATTAAGAATCAAGTGGAAGCTAATGTCAGTACATCTGGCTACTCAGAAATTATTTTAAAATGACATTTTATGTAATTGTGCTTGTTATCAGCCAGTTTGGACCAGTTAAGGTGGTCAATAATACAGAATTCAATTTGATGTTTCCTTTGTGAGCAAAATGTAGTACAATGGTTTGCCACTGTAATAAGAGTGAGATTGTGATAAATGACACCACAGTAATGACAGTATAGGCTGGGAAAGGTGGACATGAATAGAGGATACAAGACACGGCACACAGGAATAACAATCAAAGAGTGTTGCCAAGCCAAATATTAACAGTTAGCATGTATACTTGATTGAAATGGGTCATCAGTAGTCATGCCGGATATGTCAACTGTGACATCATATCTAGACTGTGACTATTCATTAAATGTGACATCATGTCCAGACTGATACTATGTAAGCTGGGGTCATCAAATGTGACATCATGTCCAGACTGAGACTATGTAAGCTGGGGTCATAAAATGTGACATCATGTCCAGACTGAGACATTGTAAGTTGGGGTCATAAAATGTGACATCATGTCCAGACTGAGACTATGTAAGCTGGGGTCATAAAATGTGACATCATGTCCAGACTGAGACTATGTAAGCTGGAGTCATCAAATGTGACATCATGTCCAGACTGAGACTATGTAAGCTGGGGTCATAAAATGTGACATCATGTCTGGACTGAGACTATGTAAGCTGGGGTGATAAAATGTGACATCTAGTCTAGACTGAGACTATGTAAGCTGGGGTGATAAAATGTGGCATCATGTCCAGACTGAGACTATGTAAGCTGGGGTCATAAAATGTGACATCATGTCTGGACTGAGACTATGTAAGCTGGGGTCATCAAATGTGACATCATGTCTGGACTGAGACTATGTAAGCTGGGGTCATAAAATGTGACATCATGTCCAGACTGAGACTATGTAAGCTGGGGTCATAAAATGTGACATCATGTCCAGACTGAGACTATGTAAGCTGGAGTCATCAAATGTGACATCATGTCCAGACTGAGACTATGTAAGCTGGGGTCATAAAATGTGACATCATGTCTGGACTGAGACTATGTAAGCTGGGGTGATAAAATGTGACATCTAGTCTAGACTGAGACTATGTAAGCTGGAGTCATCAAATGTGACATCATGTCCAGACTGAGACTATGTAAGCTGGGGTCATAAAATGTGACATCATGTCTGGACTGAGACTATGTAAGCTGGGGTCATAAAATGTGACATCATGTCTGGACTGAGACTATGTAAGCTGGGGTCATCAAATGTGACATCATGTCTGGACTGAGACTATGTAAGCTGGGGTCATCAAATGTGACATCATGTCCAGACTGAGACTATGTAAGCTGGGGTCATAAATGTGACATTATGTCCAGACTGAGACTATGTAAGCTGGAGTCATCAAATGTGACATCATGTCCAGACTGAGACTATGTAAGCTGGGGTCATAAAATGTGACATCATGTCTAGACTGAGACATTGTAAGCTGGGGTCATAAAATGTGACATCATGTCCAGACTGAGACCATGTAAGCTGGGGTCATAAAATGTGACATCATGTACAGACTGATACTATGTAAGCTGGGGTCATCAAATGTGACATTATGTCCAGACTGAGACTATGTAAGCTGGGGTCATAAAATGTGACATCATGTCCAGACTGAGACTATGTAAGTTGGGGTCATAAAATGTGGCATCATGTCTTGACCGAGACTATGGAAGCTGGGGTCATAAAATGTGACATCATTTCAATACGAGAAAATATTAGTTCAAGGTCAAAAAAACAACTTTTTAACTGTCACATAGTGAAATAGTGGAAATAAAAAGAAGTAATTTTGCTTGGGACTGAGTTGAGTTCATTGGGTCTTATCTGGGGAAAGAAGATGCAATCAACCAATAAGGTTGATTTATGACAGAAATTTGAATATCTGAAAGTAGCATCCCTAAATTCTGTATGCATGGCCACAGACATTGCTGCCAAGCAGAGGATATCATAGACCAGAATAAATGCATATCAAGAGGTGATATAACACATAGAATGTAGTTATTATGTAAAGAGGTGGAATATTCTTATGTTTCTCTCCAAATGTACCAATACCCCAGACACCTAGGAATATATAATACCAGTGTCTGGTGCCCATTATGTGTTAGGCCCTTAAGAGCGTCTGATGCAATATTTACCTAATATTCAGCCATCTTGGTTTTCCAAATGATTTTAAAGCATTCATGAAATCGCAGTGGTCACAGGCAATTTTACAGAGGTTCAGGGTATGCGTAAATGATATGTGCCCACGAAACTGTGATACGAGCAAGCTATTTCACAAAAACCAACCAAAACTCACCAACCATGGTTATTGTGTTTTGATGAAAGTGCCAAGTACTGCCCATACTCTTTTGACTACCAGGTGACCATTTGTATACAATCATGTGACCTCTGTTGTGGTCTGTCAGGATGTTAGGCCTGTACCAATGGATAAACATTAATGGACAAACAGGCCTTTGTAAGCCAAATCACTCCATTGAGTACCAATCTGAAGGTGCCCATTATTAACAAAACTTTAATGAGCAGGTGTTTGCACTATATCACTGGTCAGCTAAACAAAGAATGTTGACAAAGTGTCCAATGGATGATTTGGATTTTAGAAGAAGACCTGTCTACTTTCAAATGGCACATAAATTTATGAAGGGGAATTATGAGTGTTGATACCATTTGATTGCAAAGTTTGGGGTATAAACATTGTGCAAGGAAACGGTGCTTGAAAACCTCATTTCATGAATGCTTAAGGGTGATTGAAGTTAAGGTGTGAATGCCGTTAGGGGTATGCCCTATTCAACTTTTTAAACCCCACATATTTGTTCCTTCCTTGTGATTCAACTCTGAGGTATGAAGAAATAAGATATTTCATGAGTGAAATAATTTGTTGAAGGAAAACACAGGATTATATTGTCCATTTGGGGACCAGTCTTCATTGCCATATTGATCTCAGTTTCAAGTCTCAAGATCATCAGTACCAATCTAAACCAACACACCATAATGTGTGATGCGGAAAACTACTAGATTGCTTGCTATAAACACTATTATATTCATCTTTTCAAACAGCTTTGTCATTCAAATTGAACAAATACTAATATTCAAGTATTAGTAAGAATGAAGTATGTTTTAAGTTGTAATGTCAGTTGGGTGTTAAACATTCGAGTTAGAAATAAAGAGATATTTTCATCGCATTAGCCCGGTCTTCTTGCAGGCTTATTTTACAGGTCAATATTTACAATATTTACACAAGATATTTGTGCATTTTCATGCTTCAAACCCTTTTTGAGTTCTGTGCTTTGCAAAATAAACAGCAATATTGAAAAAGGTTATAACACTCCCTGGTGGCTCAAAGTACTTTATAAAGATGATAAAGAGATCAACCTTTACCTCATCACCAGAGAATGAGGAAAGTGTCAAAATGATCAAAAGAAGCACAGATAATAAATGTGAGGTCAAATGATACAGAATAATGTGTGATGACAATAGAAGGTAATACGAGGCCTCCCTGCCGTGGATAATACCATATAACGTTACCCCCAGGCCAGGCACCAGGGCCAGCAGTTCCCTCTCATACCATTCACAATTATTTATGACCATCCCTTGTACATTATTACATTCTCCACACATCTTTGTGTTGTGGCGAATTCATAGTACCTCAAATGAAGGTCCGAGCTTTAGTTAAGATTCTCATCTTCATCTTTTCATCATTTACACCCTGTTGTTTCTTACAGCCAAGGGTAAGTAATTTTTCTCCAACATGCATGAAGAAAGAAAATGTACTGCTACATAAAATATATTGGTCACCATGTACATGAAGTGAGAAACTATTCTGCTCTATCTGGCGTATTGGTCACCAAAAGAACCATCATTTTATAAAGGCCCTCAAAATGACCGCAGGGAATGAATACATAATCTGTTATGTACTCTCCCTTTAGATTTCTCTGTGTTCTTGCAAACTTATTTTCTATTTTTCATGAGAGTACTTTGAGAAGTAACCTATTTGCCTAAATCTCGAGGTCTTGGCACATCATAAAATATTAGTATCTAACTCTATTCTGCCATTGTTGATGCGTAAAGCAATATATTATGTAAGTGCCTGGAGCACTAATTCGGGATATTACATCCCACCAGGAAGCTTATGAAACCTCATCCACTATGTTGTTTTGAGCCATTTAATGGAATTGCAGACTTGCAAGTGTATACAACACCCCCCCCCCCCCCCCTCATCATCCACCTGAGCTGGCAAACAAATCAAGGCAAACAAATGTATGCAACAAATCAAGGCTTCGCTTGACCATATTTAGATAATAATTGTGAACGATCGAAAGTTCTCACAAGCTTGAGCAGACATCTGGGAAAACTCTCCTGTGTGAAGTCATTAAAAATCCATTGTCACATGACAGGATCACATGACACTGCTAAATAAGGTGTAAATATAGTGTGAGATATGGTATGTCATCATGGCTTGCTGGAGTACATGATCTGTGATAATAAAACCTCAATAAATTTTGTCTACATTTTTGCATCACACATACAGCTGCGTGTATACAAATATTTCAGATTAGGAATCGCAATTTCAGGTATGTAAGTTGTAAGCTTCACAATGTGTTTAAAAAAGATGGTTTTTCTTTGGGTTTTTTTTTTTGGTTACATGACAAGATTTCCAACAGAGGGCAGCACTTGAATCGACCATAACTGATAATCTGCATGTTTTCATTGAACATGTTCAATATCATTGATAGATATAACAAAGGGTTGAACACAACATATACTCTCTGTGTGGATGGAAAGTGATATTTAAGGCAGTGTTACATAGGAACAAAATGATATATTTTGTTTGGAATGGCATTATAACAACCTGCTAATCAATGACCATAGTGAGGTAGACCGAAGACCAACAGTCAGCTGATTGTACATCATAATAACTTAGTGTTGATAACTAATTCTAGCCTTTCACAAAGCATACCTCAAGGAGAAGGTGAAAATATGACTTGAAACAATAAAAAAGTTTGCAAGACAAGAAAGGCTTAAAAAGGAGTTTTGTTAATATAAAATATCGATCCTAAACAAAACATCTCCATTAAACTTGTAAATAATATATAAACATGTGAAGAAACAGAACTAAAATTTGAATGCAGTTAAAAGACAAAAAAAGTCAAAACTAGTTTGGTTATTATAACACATTTAACAAAATCACAGTGCTTGGCCTGTAACAAAAAGTATTTAAATGTTTTCAGAGTTGTAGGCAACCATAGATTACCTCATCAGTAAGAACAGACACAATCTCAAGTATTTTGGTGGTTACAATGACAAGGTTCACAGGTTAAGATAGTTCCTCTGTTACACCACTGCGTTGCTTAGCAAAATGGAATTAGCAAAGGATTGTGGGACAGGTAGTTTGTCAGGCAACAAGGGGCTTAGACAGGATTAGGCCATGAACCAATGTAATCCAAAGCTTAACAGAGTCCAACTCTGGAGCATGCTGGCGCTCTCCGACTGTCCAGTCTGGACATCTTCACGGCCTTCACCAAAGATGCTGACATTAAGTTCAGGATTGATTTCAGATAGAAGATCAGTACATTTTCACAGAGATGTTCTGCAGCCGGGTCAGCTTTGATTTCAGTTTTCTTTGACCACACAATATTCTGTGTTTGTCTTATTGTACACCTCAGAGATTTTTTAGAAATCTGTGTCCTCTGAACATCATGTTAAGATATTCTCTTTATTCTTAAGAAAGCCTTTCCAATATTTCTCTGTATCACTGCTCTTTGTTTTTAAGTAATTATGCACCGATTTTAGACTGATAAAATATATGAATGTTTGAGAAATATGTCTTTTGTGCTTGTTCAATTTGGTGGTTTTAAAGTGTAGGTAAAAACCTCTTTGAACATGACCGTAATTGATAACCTCCTTTTGAAAAAAAACGTTCTTTTGAAGGTACTTCTTACTTTACATTATGCTTAGAATTATTTCTAGATGTCATCAAAGGGGGGAATAGCAGTGTGACATCATCAAGGGTATTGTCCTTTGAATTGGCTAGAATGATGTCAGACATTACAAGCCTACTTCAAGCTTAGCAACGTCAACATTGATGATATCACAGCCTCCCCTGTCAAGTTTTGGCTTTTTCTGAACCTTGAATTTCAAGACATACTATTCTAAAACATAATATTCAGTGTTGATTATGATCAGGATGTTTATTTTAAGCAGAGCTAAGATCTGATCAATATGTACCACCATTACCTTCATTTAAATGCTCCAATTTCAGGAACACATTTATCACGAATCTCAAGTCTTTTATTCATATTGATTTGAATGATCGTGAGAGATACAAAGTTAGTTTTTTTAAGATAAAAGACAGAACTAATAAAGTTCATGATGAATAGATTTATTAGTTTCCTTTGTATTGAGAGATGATTAAGATGCATAAAAATCAATAGAAATATAAATCCAATATCCTTAATCTTAGTTATACATTTCCAGTGATTTATCATGCATACTTAATTGGCTGAATATATAAGAGAACTCATCAAAGGATGGGGAATAAAGTGTGCATTTCAGCAAATCTGATATCTTCATCAGCAAATCTGCAGACTTGTCTTGACATGCAAACTGTGTGGTGATATTTTCAACCCCAATAATGGAGTCTGGGAGGCTGGCATGCGATCTTGATCTGCAGATCACAGACTAATGTCTGGGCAGAGTGCAGGACAGGTACAAATCCTGGACATCCTCCGTAAAACCACCACATATCCTTGTTGTAAATATATTCATGGCAAAGTATTGATATTCCATTTCAAGGATATATAATGTCAATGACACATGGTTTAATATGGAGGATTTTGGATGGCACTTTTAAGCTGTGTCTGTCTCATGGTCAGGGTTCCCACAACTCTCTGTCATGTCTGCAGCAGTTAACTTGTCATAGCCAATTGATTCTTTCAATCAGTGACTTGTGGAAGAAAACATCCTTTTGCTACTAAAGGTTTATTGTCACAGGCCAGTCAAAGAGAGATGCTTTGGTTTTTGCTACTCCATCTTGTTAACAATGGAAAGAGGCAATTTGTTTATACATCAAGGCACAGCAAGCTAGATTTATGTTGTGTCATTTGGTGCCTGTCTTAATTTGTGCAGTAAATTGTCTTAAAGTACAGACGGACATGTAATAATCTCTGGATCTTTGAGAATAAGCCTTACTTTTTAACACACAAGTTTCAAGATAAAACTTATAAGATATTTGTTTCAATATCTGCCCTCAAGATATTCTGTCGACGTGCATAAAGGTTACTCTCCTCAAATGTACTATGTGTGTATCTGCAGGTATGCTGTGACAATATTATCAGTGATAGTGGAACCAAAGATGACAATACCGCAATATAATTGCAAATTATGGAAAATAATGCATCAGGGAAGACATTGATACTTGGGGTCATGCAAGCAAACAGACAGAGTGCTCACACCTACTCTATTCCTGTTTATGCTGTCAGTTATGTTTACAGGTGACACCAAGTGGCTGACTCCCATTTTACGTCACATGGCGCGGCGTCACAGCACCATGGCACCACATATATATCATGTGCAAACATGAACACCAGACTTACATGTGTATTTAGATGTTTGTCAATAATTCTACAATAAGTCTCCTCTAAGAAAGCCATTTGACCCTCAAGACCTTTACCTGACCCAGACTTGACATCTTTTATTCTGTGAAAGTATTCTGTGTAGCACCATGGGATTGTGGCGCTGTGTAATTTGCGTAAAATGGGAGTAAGCCCCACCAAATTGAGTACATAATTATCTCGTCATTTTTAACTCTCTTTTTTTTCATTGTGATTTATTGTATAATGAAGAAATGGTTAGCTATTAGTTATTATAAAAGTAACATTAAGTGAAGGACATATTCAAAATTAATTAGACTCTACTTATCACGAGTTCACACTTATAGCATTCATCAGAAGAGAGAGTCTGGATGTTCCAGCTCAGTTCAAAGTCAGTGGAGATTTGCAGCCTCATGATATGGATAAATGAAGGTGTCAGTGTCTAAAATAGAGATCTATTGAGTGGGAGTAATCACAGTGGACTGAGGTTAGGACAACATATCCTGCCTCAGGTTCAAGGAATGGCCATCAAAGTGCTGAGAAATACACCACTTGAAGTGCCCTGATGGTAATATTGCGACTTCAAAGTCAGTCACACTGCAGGTCTGCCTCAATGTCCTAATCCCCAGCATGGTTTCATTTATACAAAACCCACTGCTATAAAAAAAACATGTAAAACTTTACACTTTCTGCTGTCAACTTTGCAGGATTGAGTAGAGTTATGTGAAATGGATAATTCCGCTTATTCAAGTGTTTTGAATTTGATTTTGTGGAAGTGCATAGTGCATAATAGTCACTGTGATGAAAATAAATACATTGGTACTGTGCATGCCAATTGATAATTTGGGTCCAAATTAGATGGGTGATAGAGTAACTTGGAACATTACTTCAAATCACTCAGAGCCAAACAGGTCATGCGATGACCACGTGTGACCCATAAGTCTGACTCCGACTAATGAGGTAATTATCAACGTCCTTTGATATATATATCAAAACATCAACCTTTTTGGTCAACAATCTGGGTTTAATGTTTGAAAATGTTTCAAAGAAGTATGTTTTCTGAATGTGGTTCAGACGGTCTGCAGTATGATTGTACTGGTTCGGATGGGTACCTTCTGCATTAAAAAAGAATTTGTGAAATGGTTATTTTACTACCCTTTTCAGCAACTAAACCATATCAAGTGGAGTTTTGAGCCTTTTCACAGCCTTTTCACCAGTGTGAAAGTATTGCTCTCAATCAATGGGAGTTGAACCCACCACCCATGTCTTTCTATCACCACAAAAGACACAGAACCATTACACTACCAACTGTGCTAGTGGTCAGGTCTCCGACTTGGCTGAGTTTCTAGCCCCTTCCTCATGTCAGGACCCGCAAAGCACAAAAAGGTTCATAAGGGATGGTAACAGTCAAGTCTCCTACATGCAGCACAGAAGACGCCATAAATGAAATCATTTTAAAAGAAATTGAATCTAGGATGAATATTGAATAATGAATATTAAAACCTCATTGCCACAAGAATTGATTACATGTATGTGAGTTATTATTGAATAATGATTCCACAAAGATGCAGAAGGGTTGAGAAGGATGATTTGAGTCATAATAAAAACTATCAAAGTGAGGCCATACAGTGCATACAATATGACACATGCATCTGTACCTTTGCTGCAAACATTTTGTAGTTTTCTCCTGTGTTTACACAGAATGTGTAGCCACTATGTTTTATTTACATTCACTACCCCATAATCCCTCAAAAAGTCTGCCCCATTGTCTTCTTGTCAGAGAAAAGCGATTAGAGAAACATCATATAAAATTGATCTGCACATTACAGAAATTAGCAAATATTATTGTGGTACCAATGGATATTTTATTTCATACATTTGGTTGCTCATCATAAATAGATGCTATCTTTTGCTACATCTTGTTTCTATAGAGAATAGCTGCTCTCCCAGGTTTGCAGATATATTGTGTAACATCTGGGTTATATTGTCTGATTAAATAGAAGAAATACATCAGAACAATCTTGGCTTATTTAATTGAGAAATATTGACTAAATCTACAGACTACACATGCCATAAATGACGGAATCAATCCGGATACAAATACCATACTAGCCAATCTGAAGCAATAAAAAATACCATGGAAAATACAAAAATACCATAACATCATTTATCAGGTAGAAGTTGTAATTCCTGAGAAGATATTCATTTATATGGGATCGAGAATTAGTTTCAATCATTGGTATGATTTGATAGCTTGGCAGTCATGGTAATTTTCTCTGGACACTATTAGCCAAATGTAAGGCAATGTTTCTTCTAAAAACATTTTGTAGATTATAAACAAACCCCATTGTTTTTGACTCTGACATTTGTCTATCAAGCTTATGGTATATATGAATCAACCATTTATATGTCACAGAGATTTGCAGTCCATGCCATACATTATTCCACAATATATGTCAAAAAGCTTTGCATTCTATTGTAAGACTTAATCCATAGTGTTTTAACAAAGCTTTGCATTGTATGGTGTAAATATATCCAAAATGTATCAAAAAGCGTGCTTTGTATTCAATGGTATGTCACAAAGCTTTCTTTCTAAAGTAAATCAAGCTGTTCATCCTAATACAGCATACAAGCATACACAATTTCTCACATTTCATGTTGTGAATTCTTCAGCTAAAAGGTTTAAATTTCCTTTGTTTCTATGCATAGTGTGCAAAGTCCATATGAATAATGAGACCTATATTCTCCAAATGTGTTTTATCCCGTAAAAATGTAATGCATTATTTATCTCATATTAACAAAGGCAGCCAAATCTAAATATACCATTATCTTTCAATCAGGGTATATAAAAGGACACTAGTACAATATGATACAATGAGAATAAAATATTTTGATTGAGAACCTATTGGTTTCATCAACTTAGATATTTGGGATAATGGGATAGCTTATAGTGGGCTGACCACATAGCAGCATACAGCTTTGCTTCCGACCACCACCAGGTGGTGCCCATCTGTCTCTACTGACCACATGACTCCATACTGGTCCTTGTCCTCCATGGTCCAGGTCAGGAGGTCCTTCAGGGATTCGTTCTCTCTGACCTGTATGATGCGCCCTGGGAAGGACGGCCAGCTGGAGTCGACGATGAGTAACCCTTGCTCACTCTGTGAGCATTGCTTCATGTTGCGGCCATCTGGAATGGTCATAGATCCTTTGAGGTAGCCCTTCTCGCTAAACCTCAGAATGTCTTTGTTATTTCTCAGAACTATCATGTTGTTGTTATCCACTGCCACGTTGTACAGCCATCCAAACGGAGTTGGGGTGTCATCATAACCACCCAGACGATACCTGGAGAAGGAATCTTTGGCTTTGATTTTGCCATTTTTTTCTTCATAGATTGTAACCTTTCCTGGATTACGGTTGGCTACTACGATTCTGTTGTCACTGAGCAGTGCTAAGCCGGTTGGTTGTTTGGTGTCTGGTAAGGTCAGTCTGGTCTGGAGGGTCAGGTCCTTGCCATCTAACACTAGCAGTTCTCCAGTTCGTAGATCAGACACTAAGAAAGCCTTTCTTTCTGGGTAATACACGATTCCCTGGGGTTCTTCAAACTGGATCGCATGATCAAGTGTATTAGCTATGATATTACCCTGACCGTCATAGAGGGTGACATTCTGCTTGTCTCCATCCGTGACTGCGAGAGCGCCCTCTGGCGAGAAGGCAGCATCAACGCCGGCATCGTGAGCCTTGGAGCACCAGAGAAGGGAGACTTGGATTGGCTGCTCCATCGCCTTCTTGGCTACCTCACCAACGTTCAGAGTATCCTCTGCATCAAACTTCACATTGCAGAATAAATCTACATCCACCGGAGGAGGAATTTGTGGCTTTGAGCTCTCTTTATTTTCACCTTGATCAGCATTCTCAATATCTTCATCGTTCTTTGCTCCGGGCACATCTTCTTCTGCCAGTTTGTTTTCGTTTTCGTCGGCCTCATTCTTGGTGCTGAGCTTCTCAGGTTGTGGCGGATGCTGCAGTTTGCACTGAGCAGTGAGTAGCTTCTCTTCCCACTCACTGAGCTCACTGAGCAGTGTCTCTACTCGCTCACTCACAGCCTCTCGCAGCTTCTCCCCGTGACTTATAATCCTATTCTTCTCATTCTTAGCCGCCTCTAACATTCCACCAATAAAGTCAAGTTGGGTAGCTTTATGGTTGTTTATTATCTCCAACATTGCATCATTGGATTCTGTTTTATTTCCATTTGGTACTTTTTCTCCTTCCATTGTAACTTTTTCTTCTTCCTTTGTAACTTTTTTTTTCATGTAGAGAGCACAGTTAAAATGCGGCTTTTGGCCTCCGGCAATTATCTCAAACTGACCTCAGCTGGGGACGACTTATCAGATGTTAAACAAGACACACAATATATGGGACAAACTGCAGCACTTTGTATATACTAAATGGTGGCAGGCCATATTTTTCCTGTGGGCTGATCCTTGAAAACTTCCTGCCCCACTTTTAAGCTGAGAGCTTGATTTAATAAATGGTGTGTGCCCAGGACTCCAATCAGGTGAAGATATTTTATCCCGGACCGGCAAAATTTATTGGCTATGAAATATGTATTTTTGCAAGGTATTGCCAGGAGAGTAATTGAACATGGATATTTGAGATTATGATTTGTGGGAAATCTTTATATTTGGCCATTATTTATAGATTTATTCTGGCTCATTGATCCACATAAATATTAAATGTTTCGTGTCAAATATAATAAGAATTTTTTTCTTTGTATATCTCTAATGTTCACTTTATCGTATGAGAAGAATTTATAAGAAAATCTCATCAACAGAATTTGACTACATGTTCATGTCATCATTAAAGGTTTAGAGCCTCTCATAAAAATGGTGAAGTGTCCTGCCCCTATGAAGTCAGAATGCCATTCCACTCTACCTTGCTTGTTGTTTGTCAATTTATTTCACTTTAAACTGCGCTTGGCAAGCATGCAGGTGCAGTGTATTTCCACCTTTCCATAAATTGTTTTAGTTTGTCTGAGGCTTGATGGGCGGACACCTGACACTCTGATATTAGACATTATATATTTAAATATGTGTTTTTTTTATGTTACATTTGGTGAATCATCAATGCCAAGATGGATAGACAATTTCTGATGGTCGCTGATTATGCACTTTTATGACAAGATCCGTAGTTTAACTGTTATTAGATTGTTGTTTTTTTTTGGTGGTAATATATAGCTTACAATTTGCTATATAGGATAGAATCCCTCTTATATTGCTCCCAACATGCTGGAGCCATCCAAGAAAAGTTGAACGTTCAAAAGATTAAATAAGAACACAATTAAGAAACAGACCAATCAAGTAAAATAAGTTTAATTCCTCTTTTTTTTTAAAACCAGATATTTAATGAATAATTCAACCAAGTAACTAAGAAAATATATTTTTTAAATATAATAAATGGACTGTTCCTTGATGTGAAGTCATAAATTAGTTATCCAGGTTCAGGGGTCAGCCAGGAAGAGTGTCTACACAGAATGGACACAGATCTGCCATGTAATTTGATGTAACTTACAGAAACAGACCTGCTGCGTGAACTGTGGGAAAGTGTAGAATATCAGCACTGATTTATAGATCTATCTCCTCCGCAAGTGGCACCAGGCTTCACAGTCTCAAAGTATTGGTGATGAAATGAAAAATATTTGTGAAATTTAGGAGGTTTTGGGTGGTCCCCAGTTTAGCTACGTTGTGTTGTATGCCGGGATCGGTTATCAGACAAGTTGACTTAATAAATTAATCAAGATGAGGACGGCAGAATTGTTGTGTATTAGGACAAGTAGATACTTATGATAAGAGAGAAACCAGTCTTGGTAAGGAGGTGTCTGACGTTAAATAGCAGTCAACAAGTAGCATTAACATTTAAATTTTAAAAAAACAGATCAGAATCATCAAGTGGGGGATTTACTTTAAAAAATCTACTGTTATGCTGAATATTATTTATATTTTGAATAACTTGATATTAATTCAAATAAATGTTTTGATTTACATTTTAAACATCATTAGATGAAGGGGATCTTATTGTGAAGTCAATAAAATTAGTTTTGATTTACTGTGACCAAAGCCAAGTAAATAGTAATAATGCCAGGAACAAAGTAGGGGGAATTTATTGAAAGGGGAATTTTTTTTATGAAACCGGGTACTGAAGTATAGAGAAATAACAGTACATATAATTTGCATTGCTAGGGTCACAAAACAAAGTGGTCATCGCACGGTATTATTGTGATCACATGAACAGAGGTGATACCAGGTCATCCTCTCTCTCCCCCTGAGTCACAGTAAATATCACCTTTATCTCTGTGCAAGATGGAAAAATTGTGGCTATAAAATCAGCTCATATATACATGTATATTATCTTGTAGCTTTGTCCAGCATAAAATTTGGCATTGATTTAACTGTAAATCCTGTCTATGTTTATGGATCTTATTGATATTATCTCATTTATTTATCTTATAGATATCTATCTCTGTGCAAGATGTCAGGGTCATGTTTATATTATCAGCCTTGTACAGCATAAAATTTAGCATTTTTTTATCTGTATCTACATTTTATATATATGTATTATTCTTATTGATATCTATCTCTGCACAAGATATCAGAGTAATATATATATAAAGCCAGCTGCTATATCTCATAGCCTTCTCCAGGTTCTAACATATTACATGTATATATATCAGATGTATATATATATCTATGAAAATGGAAAATCTTACATTGATTTAACCCTGTTGCTTAAATCCTGAATAATTTTTTTATCTTATTGATGTAAAATGATCAGGAGTTAAAATTTTGGTACTTCTGTTTGAATTGATTACAAACATGATAAGAATTAGTATTGAATTACAGATATTGATTGATGTAAATTGGATCAATTAAAGTATTGTGATGTTGTATTATGCAGAACTTCAAATATACTTGTATTTTATAAAAACAATATTTTTTTATTTGATTGGTTAATTTTGTAATTTATAAAATCTCTCAATCGAAGAAAAAGTAATTAAATTCTTACGATGTTTAATATCAAAATGCACATTTCAATTTTGACTTATTTTGTTTTATGGTTAAAAAATACTGTGGGATTTTAATCATTTTCAGTTGCAGATATTTTCACTAAATTGTCATCAATTGCTCAATGGAAAGCAATTAGGTGTCTTGTATTGATTGATTATAAAATGATGAAATCTGTAAAGACTAATTAATGAAATGTTTGGGCTGCAACTCCATTTAGATACAAAGTATTTCTAAATCAAAATGAAGAAAGTGATGATTATTGAATCACAGCATCACAAGACTGCCAGGGTGGTAATTGGCTGATCTCTAAGTGGCAGAAATTCAAAGCGTACTCTTCAGGACAGGAGTCAGGTTACATTGTACCCTAAGCAGTGTGCCCCTTTCAGTATCAGAGTAATACAGTGGGAGCTGGGTGTTATTGATATGATGAAAGTAATTTCTATGAGGCTGTCTTGCTCTCGTGCTTATCTCTCCATTAAGGTCGCCAAAGTTGACAATATCATACATTAACAAGTCATAAATTATTCAAGCATAATTGTATTTCCTGCTTTTAGTGTATACTTATGCCTGAACTGAAATATAGGTTCAGATCACATTTGCCTTTGGCACAGAAGGCTTTGATTTATGAAACAAAGAATCAGGTTATTGTCCCATGATTGATATCAGTTAGTTTGACCATGATATAATTCGTTAAATCTTCTATGTCCTTGATCAATTATTCAATCCTCATAAGAATGCACTACATTCATCAGAGAAATAATAACTGTTATTTGTTTTCATTAATCCATTTTTAGTCTAATTCCTTTCCAATATGATATTTCTCAAGTGTCAGAGAGGGAATATAAGAGGGAACTTCTTTTCTTTATCCTGACTCTACCCTGTATTAACAACCCATTCCTTTCTCTTGCCATAAACATTCATTAGTCCACCTGCACTTGACCTGATCCTGGTAAAAACCTTCACCTGCTAACCTGTCCTAACCCATCTCTCCAACCTGTCTTCACAGGCCACTTCAAACCTGACACTTCATGTGTCCTGACCTATTTCTCAAACCCTATTCTGATATTTCCCTCTAACCCTCTCCTGACCTATTTCTCCAACCCTCTCCTAACATATTCCTCTAACCCTCTCTTAACATATTCATCTAACACTGTCTCGACATATCTGAAACCCTGACCCATCCCAGCTTGTAGAGGTACTATCTATCCACTCTGTCCTGACCCATCCCAGCTTGTAGAGGTACTGTCTATCCACTCTGTCCTGACCCATCCCAGCTTGTAGAGGCACTGTCTATCCACTCTGTCCTGACCCATCCCAGCTTGTAGAGGCACTGTCTATCCACTCTGTCCTGACCCATCCCAGCTTGTAGAGGCACTGTCTATCCACTCTGTCCTGACCCATCCCAGCTTGTAGAGGTACTGTCTATCCACCCTGCCCTGACCCATCCCAGCTTGTAGAGGTACTGTCTATCCAGTCTGTCCTGCCCTTCCCAGCTTGTAGAGGTACTGTCTATCCAGTCTGCCCTGACCCATCCCAGCTTGTAGAGGTACTGTCTATCCACTCCTTCCTGATCCATCCCAGCTTGTAGAGGTACTGCCTATCCACTCTGTCCTGACCCATCCCAGCTTGTAGAGGTATTATCTATCCACTCTGTCCTGACCTATCCATCATGCTTATTCCTGATCCACCTCATCTTGCTGTGGCCCTGCACACCTCTTTCCACCTATCCAGATGCCCTTTGAAGATGCGATATTTACTCAATATGTACTGTGCAGAGTATATTTGATATTTATTACATCCACGAAAGGTTAAGTTGTCACCTTTTTGGTTCGTGTTTGTTTTGCCTTCAAAGCTTGTTGTTTTGATATTTCAACAGTTTAGGCTGTAATCTATGGGGTGAGTATATACATATATATATATATATTCTTTCCCCAATGTCAGCCATATTTTGGTGTGCCCAGCTTTTATGGCACAAGATGGCACTTGTGCAATAGAAATGGTCTTGATGAAGTGTTTTTTGTACATATGTACATGTAGGTTATGGTCCTGTCTATTTTGGTGATGTGTGTATCTTCTTAATTGTCCACAGCAGATATGGAAAATCTAAAAAAAATCAGAAATATTTCAAACAACTCTGCCATCAAAAGTGAGAGTTGCCTGTAGATATTTTGGTTGACTTTTGACCTTGACAAATGACCCTCATACTGTTGATCATTAAATATTTAAACTATCATTGAATTTGCAGTGAAATATAATTGACAAGTAAAGTTTCCTTTTCAGTTGTGTGAAGCATAGAATTCTCACATCTTCAGTTCAATATTGATATTCACTGGTCTCAGTCCTCGTAAATCAGGCATATCCTTCTTGACAGATGTAATATTGTGGCCTACTCTGTGAGTGGCATACCTTGAGCTCTCCTCTCCCAGTATGTCTGCTAGGATCCCAGGTCATATTCCCAACCACAAAGATGGTTGCCACTTTCACCAATACTGTGGCTAAATGAAGCCAGCTTTGACACCTTGCCAGGCCCTCTCCTCCACTGTGGCTAAAGGAAGCCAGCTTTGACACCTTGCCAGGCCCTCTCCTCCACTGTGACTAAAGGAAGCCAGCTTTGACACCTTGCCAGGCCCTCTCCTCCACTGTAGCTAAAGGAAGCCAGCTTTGACACCTTGCCAGGCCCTCTCCTCCACTGTGGCTAAAGGAAGCCAGCCTTGACACCTTGCCAGGCCCTCTCCCCCACTGTGGCTAATGGAAGCCAGCTTTGACACCTTGCCAGGCCCTCTCCTCCACTGTGACTAAAGGAAGCCAGCTTTGACACCTTGCCAGGCCCTCTCCTCCACTGTGGCTAAAGGAAGCCAGCCTTGACACCTTGCCAGGCCCTCTCCCCCACTGTGGCTAAAGGAAGCCAGCCTTGACACCTTGCCAGGCCCTCTCCTCTTCTGTGACTAAAGGAAGCCAGCTTTGACACCTTGCCAGGCCCTCTCCTCTACTGTGACTAAAGGAAGCCAGCCTTGACACCTTGCCAGGCCCTCTCCCCCACTGTGGCTAAAGGAAGCCAGCTTTGACACCTTGCCAGGCCTTCTCCACTGTGGCTAAATGAAGCCAGCTTTGACACCTTGCCAGGCCCTTTCCTCCACTGTGGCTAAAGGAAGCCAGCTTTGACACCTTGCCAGGCCCTTTCCTCCACTGTGGCTAAATGAAGCCAGCTTTGACACCTTGCCAGGCCCTCTCCTCTACTGTGACTAAAGGAAGCCAGCTTTGACACCTTGCCAGGCCCTCTCCTCCACTGTGGCTAAAGGAAGCCAGCCTTGACACGTTGCCAGGCCCTCTCCCCCACTGTGGCTAAAGGAAGCCAGCCTTGACACCTTGCCAGGCCCTCTCCTCTACTGTGACTAAAGGAAGCCAGCTTTGACACCTTGCCAGGCCCTCTCCTCTACTGTGACTAAAGGAAGCCAGCCTTGACACCTTGCCAGGCCCTCTCCCCCACTGTGGCTAAAGGAAGCCAGCTTTGACACCTTGCCAGGCCTTCTCCACTGTGGCTAAATGAAGCCAGCTTTGACACCTTGCCAGGCCCTTTCCTCCACTGTGGCTAAAGGAAGCCAGCCTTGACACCTTGCCAGGCCCATTCCTCCACTGTGGCTAAAGGAAGCCAGCCTTGACACCTTGCCAGGCCCTTTCCTCCACTGTGGCTAAATGAAGCCAGCCTTGACACCTTGCCAGGCCCTCTCCTCTACTGTGACTAAAGGAAGCCAGCTTTGACACCTTGCCAGGCCCTCTCCTCTACTGTGACTAAAGGAAGCCAGCCTTGACACCTTGCCAGGCCCTCTCCCCCACTGTGGCTAAAGGAAGCCAGCTTTGACACCTTGCCAGGCCCTCTCCTCCACTGTGGCTAAATGAAGCCAGCTTTGACACCGTGCCAGGCCCTTTCCTCCACTGTGGCTAAAGGAAGCCAGCTTTGACACCTTGCCAGGCCTTCTCCTCCACTGTGGCTAAATGAAGCCAGCCTTGACACCTTTCCAGGCCCTCTCCACTACTGTGACTAAAGGAAGCCAGCTTTGACACCTTGCCAGGCCCTCTCCTCCACTGTGGCTAAAGGAAGCCAGCCTTGACACCTTGCTAGGCCCTCTCCTCTACTGTGACTAAAGGAAGCCAGCTTTGACACCTTGCCAGGCCCTCTCCTCTACTGTGACTAAAGGAAGCCAGCCTTGACACCTTGCCAGGCCCTCTCCCCCACTGTGGCTAAAGGAAGCCAGCTTTGACACCTTGCCAGGCCTTCTCCTCCACTGTGGCTAAATGAAGCCAGCTTTGACACCTTGCCAGGCCCTTTCCTCCACTGTGGCTAAAGGAAGCCAGCTTTGACACCTTGCCAGGCCCTTTCCTCCACTGTGGCTAAATGAAGCCAGCTTTGACACCTTGCCAGGCCCTTTCCTCCACTGTGGCTAAATGAAGCCAGCTTTGACACCTTGCCAGGCCCTCTCCTCTACTGTGACTAAAGGAAGCCAGCTTTGACACCTTGCCAGGCCCTCTCCTCCACTGTGGCTAAAGGAAGCCAGCTTTGACACCTTGCCAGGCCCTCTCCTCCACTGTGGCTAAAGGAAGCCAGCTTTGACACCTTGCCAGGCCTTCTCCTCCACTGTGGCTAAAGGAAGCCAGCTTTGACACCTTGCCAGGCCTTCTCCTCCACTGTGGCTAAAGGAAGCCAGCTTTGACACCTTGCCAGGCCCTCTCCTCCACTGTGGCTAAAGGAAGCCAGCCTTGACACTTTGCCAGGCCCTCTCCTCCACTGTAGCTAAAGGAAGCCAGCTTTGACACCTTGCCAGGCCTTCTCCTCCACTGTGGCTAAAGGAAGCTAGCTTTGACACCTTGCCAGGCCCTCTCCTCCACTGTGACTAAAGGAAGCCAGCTTTGACACCTTGCCAGGCCTTCTCCTCCACTGTGACTAAAGGAAGCCAGCTTTGACACCTTGCCAGGCCCTCTCCTCCACTGTAGCTAAAGGAAGCCAGCTTTGACACCTTGCCAGGCCTTCTCCTCCACTGTGACTAAATGAAGCCAGCTTTGACACCTTGCCAGGCCTTCTCCTCCACTGTAGCTAAAGGAAGCCAGCTTTGACACCTTGCCAGGCCCTCTCCTCCACTGTGGCTAAATGATGCCAGCTTTGACACCTTGCCAGGCCTTCTCCTCCACTGTGGCTAAATGAAGCCAGCTTTGACACCTTGCCAGGCCCTCTCCTCCACTGTGACTAAAGGAAGCCAGCTTTGACACCTTGCCAGGCCTTCTCCTCCACTGTGGCTAAATGAAGCCAGCTTTGACACCTTGCCAGGCCCTCTCCTCCACTGTGACTAAAGGAAGCCAGCTTTGACACCTTGCCAGGCCCTCTCCTCCACTGTGACTAAAGGAAGCCAGCTTTGACACCTTGCCAGGCCCTCTCCTCCACTGTAGCTAAAGGAAGCCAGCTTTGACACCTTGCCAGGCCTTCTCCTCCACTGTGACTAAATGAAGCCAGCTTTGACACCTTGCCAGGCCTTCTCCTCCACTGTAGCTAAAGGAAGCCAGCTTTGACACCTTGCCAGGCCCTCTCCTCCACTGTGGCTAAATGATGCCAGCTTTGACACCTAGCCAGGCCTTCTCCTCCACTGTGGCTAAATGAAGCCAGCTTTGACACCTTGCCAGGCCCTCTCCTCCACTGTGACTAAAGGAAGCCAGCTTTGACACCTTGCCAGGCCTTCTCCTCCACTGTGGCTAAATGAAGCCAGCTTTGACACCTTGCCAGGCCCTCTCCTCCACTGTGACTAAAAGAAGCCAGCTTTGACACCTTGCCAGGCCTTCTCCTCCACTGTGGCTAAATGAAGCCAGCTTTGACACCTTGCCAGGCCCTCTCCTCCACTGTGACTAAAGGAAGCCAGCTTTGACACCTTGCCAGGCCCTCTCCTCCACTGTGACTAAAGGAAGCCAGCTTTGACACCTTGCCAGGCCCTCTCCTCCACTGTAGCTAAAGGAAGCCAGCTTTGACACCTTGCCAGGCCTTCTCCTTCACTGTGACTAAATGAAGCCAGCTTTGACACCTTGCCAGGCCTTCTCCTCCACTGTAGCTAAAGGAAGCCAGCTTTGACACCTTGCCAGGCCCTCTCCTCCACTGTGGCTAAATGATGCCAGCTTTGACACCTTGCCAGGCCTTCTCCTCCACTGTGGCTAAATGAAGCCAGCTTTGACACCTTGCCAGGCCCTCTCCTCCACTGTGACTAAAGGAAGCCAGCTTTGACACCTTGCCAGGCCTTCTCCTCCACTGTGACTAAAGGAAGCCAGCCTTGACACTTTGCCAGGCCCTCTCCTCCACTGTGACTAAAGGAAGCCAGCTTTGACACCTTGCCAGGCCTTCTCCTCCACTGTGGCTAAATGAAGCCAGCTTTGACACCTTGCCAGGCCCTCTCCTCCACTGTGACTAAAGGAAGCCAACTTTGACACCTTGCCAGGCCTTCTCCTCCACTGTGACTAAAGGAAGCCAGCCTTGACACTTTGCCAGGCCCTCTCCTCCACTGTGACTAAAGGAAGCCAGCTTTGACACCTTGCCAGGCCTTCTCCTCCACTGTGACTAAAGGAAGCCAGCCTTGACACTTTGCCAGGCCCTCTCCTCCACTGTGACTAAAGGAAGCCAGCTTTGACACCTTGCCAGGCCTTCTCCTCCATTGTGGCTAAAGGAAGCCAGCTTTGACACCTTGCCAGGCCCTCTCCTCCACTGTGACTAAAGGAAGCCAGCTTTGACACCTTGCCAGGCCTTCTCCTCCACTGTGACTAAAGGAAACCAGCCTTGACACTGTGCCAGGCCCTCTCCTCCACTGTGACTACAGGAAGCCAGCTTTGACACCTTGCCAGGCCCTCTCCTCCACTGTGGCTAAATGATGCCAGCTTTGACACCTTGCCAGGCCCTCTCCTCCACTGTGGCTAAATGATGCCAGCTTTGACACCTTGCCAGGCCTTCTCCTCCACTGTGGCTAAATGAAGCCAGCTTTGACACCTTGCCAGGCCTTCTCCTCCACTGTGACTAAATGAAGCCAGCTTTGACACCTTGCCAGGCCCTCTCCTCCACTGTGACTAAAGGAAGCCAGCTTTGACACCTTGCCAGGCGCTTTCCTCCACTGTGGCTAAAGGAAGCCAGCTTTGACACCTTGCCAGGCCCTTTCCTCCACTGTGGCTAAAGGAAGCCAGCCTTGACACCTTGCCAGGCCCTCTCCTCCACTGTGGCTAAAGGAAGCCAGCTTTGACACCTTGCCAGGCCTTCTCCTCCACTGTGGCTAAAGGAAGCCAGCTTTGACACCTTGCCAGGCCCTCTCCTCCACTGTGGCTAAAGGAAGCCAGCTTTGACACCTTGCCAGGCCCTCTCCTCCACTGTGGCTAAAGGAAGCCAGCTTTGACACCTTGCCAGGCCCTTTCCTCCACTGTGGCTAAAGGAAGCCAGCTTTGACACCTTGCCAGGCCCTCTCCTCTGCTGTGGCTATAGGATGCTAGCTTTGACACCTTGCCAGGCCCTCTCCTCCACTGTGACTAAAGGAAGCCAGCTTTGACACCTTGCCAGGCCTTCTCCTCCACTGTGACTAAAGGAAGCCAGCCTTGACACTTTGCCAGGCCCTCTCCTCCACTGTGACTAAAGGAAGCCAGCTTTGACACCTTGCCAGGCCTTCTCCTCCACTGTGGCTAAAGGAAGCCAGCTTTGACACCTTGCCAGGCCCTCTCCTCCACTGTGACTAAAGGAAGCCAGCTTTGACACCTTGCCAGGCCTTCTCCTCCACTGTGACTAAAGGAAACCAGCCTTGACACCTTGCCAGGCCCTCTCCTCCACTGTGACTACAGGAAGCCAGCTTTGACACCTTGCCAGGCCCTCTCCTCCACTGTGGCTAAATGATGCCAGCTTTGACACCTTGCCAGGCCCTCTCCTCCACTGTGGCTAAATGATGCCAGCTTTGACACCTTGCCAGGCCTTCTCCTCCACTGTGGCTAAATGAAGCCAGCTTTGACACCTTGCCAGGCCTTCTCCTCCACTGTGACTAAATGAAGCCAGCTTTGACACCTTGCCAGGCCCTCTCCTCCACTGTGACTAAAGGAAGCCAGCTTTGACACCTTGCCAGGCCCTTTCCTCCACTGTGGCTAAAGGAAGCCAGCTTTGACACCTTGCCAGGCCCTTTCCTCCACTGTGGCTAAAGGAAGCCAGCCTTGACACCTTGCCAGGCCCTCTCCTCCACTGTGGCTAAAGGAAGCCAGCCTTGACACCTTGCCAGGCCCTCTCCTCTACTGTGGCTAAATGATGCCAGCTTTGACACCTTGCCAGGCCCTCTCCTCCACTGTGGCTAAAGGAAGCCAGCTTTGACACCTTGCCAGGCCCTCTCATCCACTGTGGCTAAAGGAAGCCAGCTTTGACACCTTGCCAGGCCTTCTCCTCCACTGTGACTAAATGAAGCCAGCTTTGACACCTTGCCAGGCCTTCTCCTCCACTGTAGCTAAAGGAAGCCAGCTTTGACACCTTGCCAGGCCCTCTCCTCCACTGTGGCTAAATGATGCCAGCTTTGACACCTTGCCAGGCCTTCTCCTCCACTGTGGCTAAATGAAGCCAGCTTTGACACCTTGCCAGGCCCTCTCCTCCACTGTGACTAAAGGAAGCCAGCTTTGACACCTTGCCAGGCCTTCTCCTCCGCTGTGGCTAAATGAAGCCAGCTTTGACACCTTGCCAGGCCCTCTTCTCCACTGTGGCTAAATGATGCCAGCTTTGACACCTTGCCAGGCCCTCTCCTCCACTGTGGCTAAAGGAAGCCAGCTTTGACACCTTGCCAGGCCCTCTCCTCCACTGTGGCTAAAGGAAGCCAGCTTTGACACCTTGCCAGGCCTTCTCCTCCACTGTGGCTAAAGGAAGCCAGCTTTGACACCTTGCCAGGCCTTCTCCTCCACTGTGACTAAATGAAGCCAGCTTTGACACCTTGCCAGGCCTTCTCCTCCACCGTAGCTAAAGGAAGCCAGCTTTGACACCTTGCCAGGCCCTCTCCTCCACTGTGGCTAAATGAAGCCAGCTTTGACACCTTGCCAGGCCTTCTCCTCCACTGTGGCTAAATGAAGCCAGCTTTGACACCTTGCCAGGCCCTCTCCTCCACTGTGGCTAAAGGAAGCCAGCTTTGACACCTTGCCAGGCCTTCTCCTCCACTGTGGCTAAATGAAGCCAGCTTTGACACCTTGCCAGGCCCTCTCCTCCACTGTGGCTAAAGGAAGCCAGCTTTGACACCTTGCCAGGCCCTCTCCTCCACTGTGGCTAAAGGAAGCCAGCTTTGACACCTTGCCAGGCCCTTTCCTCCACTGTGGCTAAAGGAAGCCAGCTTTGACACCTTGCCAGGCCCTCTCCTCTGCTGTGGCTATAGGATGCTAGCTTTGACACCTTGCCAGGCCCTCTCCTCTACTGTGACTAAAGGAAGCCAGCCTTGACACCTTGCCAGGCCCTTTCCTCCACTGTGGCTAAATGAAGCCAGCTTTGACACCTTGCCAGGCCCTCTCCTCTACTGTGACTAAAGGAAGCCAGCTTTGACACCTTGCCAGGCCCTCTCCTCCACTGTGGCTAAATGAAGCCAGCTTTGACACCTTGCCAGGCCCTCTCCTTCACTGTGGCTAAATGAAGCCAGCTTTGACACCTTGCCAGGCCTTCTCCTCCACTGTGGGTTGTGTGTGGTCATTAAGGCAGACTATATCAGGCATGCCTTTCGACTCAATGGAGGTTAAGTATCATTTTGTTATGAGGTCATTTAATTATAAGGTCATTTAATTATAAGGTTATTTAATTATAAGGCCATTTGATTATAAGGTCATTTAGTAATAAGGTCATTTAGTTATAATGTCATTTAATCACAAGGTCATATAATTATAAGGTCATTTAGTTATAAGGTCATTTAGTTATAAGGTCATTTAGTTAAAAAGGTCAAGAAAACATTTATATTTTCTCATGGCCAATGGGCAATTTCAACTTTGTGGTATGGTTGCAGAATTAAAGATATTTCTATTACCCATGTTTTGGTATTAATATCAGTGGACCATCATCATAGTTATATGGGTCATAGCTATTTATAAACCAGTAATTTAGTTTTCACAGTTGTCTCAGATACAAACAAAGCCCATTTGCATGAGACAAACTTTTGCCTTTGCTTATTACCTAGAACAAATGTTCATCCTGTCCTAATCCATAAATATCAACAGTAAAGTGGCTCTATTTTCCAGTCTATGGGTGATAAAGAGAGGTCAACAGCACACACGTTTTCCTGATAAATTCATTCATAATTCTGTGATGTGATTATCCTTGTTTTGTTTGATATCTGACCATTGTTTTGGTCTTGTCATAAATATTTCTGCCGCTTGGGGGCGCTTGTGTCCTTCAAACCACCTGTAATGCCCAGGAGAGTTCTAATAAGTCACCAGGGAAATCAGACATATTTCTTATTATCCACCATAAGAGTTGATACAAATCTGACGTGGGAGGAAGTCTGCATCCGGCTTGATTAGATGTCTGATTAATTTATCCTGAGGAGGTGTAATTGATTTAACAAAGTATAGTACATGTTTTTTTTCCATGAGAGAATATACCTGACTTTGTAGGTGAAACAAAACTTTATAAAAATTACTGACTTCATGTTTAAAAGTTTTTTTAATGTTAAATAGTACTTTAGTATGCTTAATTATTATTTCTTCAAAACGAGGACAGTTCTTTATTTGCAGTGATTTTCAGACTTATTTCAACCATGATGTAATTGATTTTGGAAATTGAGAAGGCCATGCTCTGAACTGCAGACAGGACCACAATTACTACTCATGAGTGGTAATAGGGAATTGTCAGATTTTTTTATCAAAACACTCAGAAATTCAGAAAGTTCGAATTCTTAGGTGCAGGGGTTGAAAAGAACTATTAACAAAGATGATGATGATGATGATGATGATGATGATGATGATGATGATGATGATGATGATGATGATGATGATGATGATCATAATAATAATAATAATAATAATAATAATAATAATAATAATAATAATAATAATAATAATAATAATAATAATAATAATAATAATAATAATAATAATAATAATAATAATAATAATAATAATAATAAAAAGTCTTGTATAGCGCTGATGCCAGACAGTGTCTGTTCATAGTGATTTTGTTGGACTTTGTTTGGTACCAGTTAGATGTATAAACAAAAAATATTCATGTAGATTACATTTATTAGATCTGATAATACAGTCCATATTAGTGTGACTTGGTGTATTAGTGGTCTACATGTACATTGAAGCTGAAATTGTAGTGTTTGCAGAGCAGGTCATCATGATGGTGTAAGACAAAAATTATGATGTGTACATGTTTGTGATTCACATATATTGTTTGCTACGCAAGTCAGAAGGGACATTTTACATTTACTTTGGATAATGGACTTACTCTCAATCGACCATCTTGCTATTGTTTGGCCAGCCTTCTGATTAACAGGGAAAAAAAGAAACAGGATCCATATCTGCAAGCATCTGCATGTTCAGATATTGAGAATGATTTACAATGGAGATCCAACCTGTTTGTAATGCAGTCAATCAGTAATTGACAATTCTCACTTCTCTTGTTTCAACATTTGTGATCCACCAGGTGTCTCTTGTGTCATGTAAATTATATGCTTGGATAGAGTAGCAGACAGCTGATATGATGGTGACCACTCTGTATGCTGTGAAGGAAATACATTGATATTTTGGCAACAAACGTGCATCCATAAAAACACTAATCAGTTCGGGAATCTCAAAAAGAATAGAATGACTATTATAGGTGAAATGAATTTGAAATTAATGTTAATCAACATATTTTTCTGAGCCAAGCCTGTATATCTACAAAGTTCCCCCATGCATGGCAGATTTTAACACACCAGGTGGCAGCATGGCCCACTCGAACAATGAGAATTGCAAGCTTCAAAATGATAACATTTTGAGAGGTGAATGAAGTTTATGTTTTGTTCATATTCCACATGATATTTAAGCTTAGAAAATATTTGACAATGTTTTGAATCATCTCTGTTGTGTTTGTGACACATTTGCTCTGAGCTGTGAATTAAGGTATTCAGCAAACCATTTGCATGCAATTTTGCCTCTATTTACCTTCTGGGCATGGATTGTGGGTAGGAATAAATCAGAAACAAACGGCTTGACACCACAATACAACAGGGCAATGGATATCGGCAGTTTGTGATTTCCCCTGGGTGTGACATTGTTATCATAGGGAAGTAGGTACCAGCATAGATACATGCTTGACATTGTGATGTTCCTTGCTGTGTCTGTCCTTCATGGCATGACAAGCTAAGCAGATCTGGCTTGAATTAATACAGGCCCCCTCCTCCCCATTTTGACCTAGGTGTCAATGCCCCAGATGGCACCACAGGTCCTGTGAAAATCTCTACCAGAATGAGCAAATTTCCTGCTCTGAGATTCTATCTCATTTTGAAACACCATTTCAATTATTTAACAGTTTTGTTTCAAAAGTCATTACTCCAGGGAAAGAATAGAAAAGTCTCATTTTGTGCTTAATCAGCAGTTTTAAAAGTGATTTGTGCCAATTACTTAATATTCATTTCAGGTAATGGTTCTTGGTTTATCCAGAAAATGAGCTATTAGATGATTTGAATGAAGTTAAGTGAATTTAGTTGCTAAGTCATCAACAATAAAGAAATGCATATCTGCAGTGGATATGGTCAGAAGCTGCTAACGAAGTCTATTAAATTCTCTTTTGTCAGAACATATGAGGATCGCAGGATCATTGAGCAAACGAAAGGAGCAATAAAAGTAACATAACTCCATAAAGACTGGATGCTGTGTCCTCATTAATCTAACCATTACACTGCTCCAAGCCAACACATAACCAACTCATATCCAATGTATATATCACAGCTTGTGTTTATTAGGCAATGTATGTCACAGCTTGTGTTTATTAGGCAATGTGTATCATAGCGTGTGTATATCTGGCGATGTATATCACAGTGTGTGTATATGTGGCAATGTATGTCACAGCGTGTGTATATATGGCAATGTATATCACAGCGTGTGTATATGTGGCAATGTATGTCACAGCGTGTGTATATCTAGCAATGTATATCACAGCTTGTGTATATCTGGCAATGTGTATCACAGCTTGTGTTTATTAGGCAATGTGTATCACAGCTTGTGTATATATGGCAATGTAAGTCACAGCGTGTGTATATCTGGCAATGTATATCACAGCGTGAGTATATCTGGCAATGTATATCACAGCGTGTGTATATCTGGCAATGTATATCACAGCTTGTGTATATCTAGCAATGTATATCACAGCGTGTGTATATCTGGCAATGTATATCACAGCTTGTGTATATCTGGCAATGTATATCACAGCTTGTTTATATCTGGCAATGTATGTCACAGCGTGTGTATATATGGCAATGTATGTCACAGCGTGTGTATATATGGCAATGTAAGTCACAGCGTGTGTATATCTGGCAATGTATATCACAGCATGAGTATATCTGGCAATGTATATCACAGCGTGTGTATATCTGGCAATGTATATCACAGCTTGTGTATATCTGGCAATGTATGTCACAGCATGTGTATATCTGGCAATGTATATCACAGCTTGTGTATATCTGGCAATGTATATCACAGCTTGTGTATATCTGGCAATGTATATCACAGCGTGTGTATATCTGGCAATGTATGTCACAGCATGTGTATATCTGGCAATGTATATCACAGCTTGTGTATATCTGGCAATGTATGTCACAGCTTGTGTATATCTGGCAATGTGTATCACAGCTTGTGTTTATTAGGCAATGTGTATCACAGCTTGTGTATATCTGGCAATGTATATCACAGCTTGTGTATATCTGGCAATGTATATCACAGCGTGTGTATATCTGGCAATGTATATCACAGCTTGTGTATATCTGGCAATGTATGTCACAGCTTGTGTATATCTGGCAATGTATGTCACAGCGTGTGTATATCTGGCAATGTATATCACAGCGTGTGTATATCTGGCAATGAATATCACAGCTTGTGTATATCTGGCAATGTATGTCACAGCTTGTGTATATCTGGCAATGTATATCACAGCGTGTGTATATCTGGCAATGTATATCACAGCTTGTGTATATCTGGCAATGTATGTCACAGCTTGTGTATATCTGGCAATGTATGTCACAGCGTGTGTATATCTGGCAATGTATATCACAGCGTGTGTATATCTGGCAATGAATATCACAGCTTGTGTATATCTGGCAATGTGTATCACAGCTTGTGTTTATTAGGCAATGTGTATCACAGCTTGTGTATATCTGGCAATGTATATCACAGCTTGTGTATATCTGGCAATGTATATCACAGCGTGTGTATATCTGGCAATGTATATCACAGCTTGTGTATATCTGGCAATGTATGTCACAGCTTGTGTATATCTGGCAATGTATGTCACAGCTTATAGTTACCAGCCAATGAATAATATAGCTGTGGATGTAACCTGTGGATGTAAATTAAAAATCCTGTTATGTTTCTTTACCTTTCTGTGCATTTCCAACATTTCATATCAGTTATATTAACATTCTCTAAAGTGTCAAACTATATTACAAATATTTTTGTTATAGGAAAATATCTTTTATTGTACAGGTCAATACAATATATAGCATAGATGATTGCAAATGTTTGGCAAGAAGTGCAAAGTGGGATTGTACCATAATTTCCATTTACCAACTACGAGGTCACGTGAATAAAGTCAGCCAGTGTTTATCATGGATATTAATAGCCATCCCATTAACTGCCATGATGAATGATCGATTAAATCTCAGCACATATTGCTGGACAATGTCTCCTTAAGCTCTCTGTTTGCACACCTATTCCTCTTGACCTTCACATAGTACCTGCTCTGTATTGTACACACTATTGTCATATTGTCCCAGTACCATTGGTCGAGCACGATTGATATCCGCCGGATCTGGCAAGTTTGCTGAAGTTATGACATTTTTCCGATATTCAGCTTGCTGCAAGTATAGTAAATCTGCCTTCTATAAAACCTTGGTGAAATGGCCAGGCTTACATGTGGATCTTGCCATTTGTATTTTGTATTTATCATTATTTGTATTAACTACCTTTTCGGCACTGTTTTAGGCTATTTTGCCACTGACACTCAATGTCCTACTCTTGGTGAAGAGTGATCTTTCTTTTTGCATTATCACTTAGACATTATCATACAGCCACAGCCATTGATAACCAGACATGTGGCACTGAATCAAAAGTAGAAATCCACCTTTCTCAATCATTCAGCTTGACAGGATTTCTAACTTTACCATGAGAGACAGACATGCTACCAACTGAGCCATGTCCCACCCCTTTCATGCCATCAACAATCCAGTTGGTGTCAGTGATGCAGAGCAAATGCTTTTGAGACAATGATCTCCAGAATCAATTTTTTAATTATAGAATATAATATATTATAAGATATATCATATTATAGACTATGACAAATTCATATCAGAGATACTTAATAATTTGATTATAATATTTGTAACAATTTATGTCATACTTATTCAGATAGGTATTGATTTTTGTTTGTTTGTTTGGGGTTTTACATCACTTTCAACATTATTTCAGTCATTTCGTGATGAGACCTACATGTAACAGATATAGGTCCTTGACATGACAACCCGCACAGATTTACAAGGACAATGGGTTAACCCTTTGAATGAATTTAATCTTGGCATGGCTGGGGATCGAACCCACGACCTTTGAATCACCACAGAGCAAATGGTGCTAACAAGCTGGCACTCTAACCAACTGTGCCACAGCCTGTGGCCCCAGATAGGCATTTAAAGTGTTTGACAATTAGGAAATATTCTGTCATTTAAAAAAAATATTCAAAATCATATTACATAGGTTTGTTTTTTTTTGTCACATGTAGACTCCATAAAAGAAAAACTCCAATGTATACAATTTCAAAATATTTTTACTTTCAATAAATAAATAGAAAAGAAAATTAGCAACACTAAAATGGTTTAAATGTGATAACTCCCCCCCACCTCAAAAAAAGACAAAAATAAACCCCACCTATTTTCATTCATTTTTGTCACAGATCTATTTTGTCTAAAGATTGTATCATAGAATATAAAGTAATGCAATCATTGGAATAACATTCAGTAAAAACAGCATTACGATTACATTATGTTTATGGGAATTTCTTGGACAATTGAAATATCAAAAAGAAAACCTTTCAAATTAATCTCTCAATTTACAGCTTGAATTGAATATCTTACAGATTATCCCATTTCAGAAACCACATGAATTGAATGTCACTGAGTGCTAACATCACCTATCTCAAATGTCATTGTCCCCACAATTGTATCTTGCACATAACATTTTTCCATTTACCTTATATATGTATATGAAAAGGTGTTTTAGAAGACAATTGAATTGCTAAAATAACACACAATGTGTAATTTTGATTGTTCTTTTTGTAGTATTAAAAAAAAATTGATTGTTGTAGTAATGCTCTGCCATTTGATAAGCAAGTTGAGAGATTGGTTGTGAATGTAAAAAAATACTCTTGTAATTAATTAAAAAAAAATACATTCCTTAAAATGTCCTATTCATAATTAAACTGTAGGATATAACTACACAACAAAAATACATAACTTTGGCAAGATCCAAATGAAGAATCCCAAGAGAGGAAGCCTGGAGATATTGTTCATTCCTGAATAATAAAATGTCCCCACTTGTGATCATGTTTATGGGAATGATTTGTCTGGGAGAGGTAACCGTTATGGTGGGAACTGTACAGTACTGGAGCGGACACATTTAGAGTGTGACCCATAATGCAATCACAACTCATTGCCACAGGTTGCCCAGTGTATTCTACCCCATCAAAGATCAATAACACCTCAATAAATAAAAGGGAGGAGCATAAATCAATGATGTCGACAACCTGTGAAAAAAGATTGCATTAACTCAGTGTGAAGGATGAATCAGGATGATTGAAATTGTTTCAATGTGGAGGGGGCCTATGGCACTAACTTTATGTCTGTTATTCCCTCGCTTGTCACACTTAATCACGTTTTAAAATACCATTGTGCTTATAAATGCGTTCTGTTTATTGATGCAAATGTCGTCATGAAAGCCGAGTATTAAATGGATCTTGACATGATTTCCGTTGATACAGGGAGAGTTATTTGTGGATTTGATTGTGTACTTAAAATAAGGAAAAAAAGGTGACAAATAGACACATAAACTGACAGCCATTGTCGCTGTTGCCGGCTATATACCTTGCTTCATTTTCAATTAACTCCAAATTATTTCAGAACTTTGTTGTTGGTTTGAAATAAAGTTTTTAATACAAAAGTGTACATGGGATTTGATTAATTTGTGGAGGAAATACGTCAGCAACGGCCTGACGCGTGTTGTGGATACGTAGTCTGGGATTTATCTACAGCTTATCTCTAGGATTATCTGTTATTCAACTGCAGGACTCAAAATAGACTTCTCAATTGTCTACTTTCTGAGTGGCTGTGTGTTCATATGATCAGATTTATGATTAAATCTCTGTTTTTAGTGACAGGTTACTGTTATTTACCTTCAAATATTTCAGCAGGGGCCAAAAACATAAATTTTACAGCAACATGGAAATGTGCATGTTAAACCTATCCAAATTTTATTTACTACATAACATGTTTTGAACATGATATAGATCTCATGCTAAATTCAGTCATTGATCAAAACTTGGCCGAAAGAACTCAGATGGTAGAACTTGAGACCTGTTCTACTCCTGACTAGTTACTAAAGCACCATAAGCAAATATTGTCTGGAATCAGTACTCTGTAAATGCTACCTTTTTTACCTTTTTTATGAAGAGCTTGTAAAACTGCTATATCAGATTATCATATTTTAACTCCTTTTTAGAGAAACACACACACACACACACACACATATATATATATATATATATATATATATATATATATATATATATATATATATATATATATATATATATATATATATCACAGGCCACATGAATTGATTGAGCACCAGACTGATCTTCATTGAATATCATTGCTCCTTCATGATGTTTCGTCTGGCACATTTATTTTGGCCTCAGCTTTTGTTGTTCTGTTGATGCATGTCGGTGCAACCACCAGAGGGCACCACAAGCCAGCTAAATATCCCCTAAAACATTGGTTGATCACTGTTTGATAAACATCAAAATAAACACAATTTTATGATAGAGTGGATGTTCATATTGTTAATCTTAAACAATATTTATCTAATTAACTTTGTTATTATTGCAATATTTATCAGTTAAATGGGATTTGATTAATTTGTTTATCAGTTAAAA
This sequence comes from Amphiduros pacificus, assembly GCA_949316495.1. Lineage (NCBI taxonomy): Eukaryota > Metazoa > Annelida > Polychaeta > Phyllodocida > Hesionidae > Amphiduros > Amphiduros pacificus. Next base: position 22,190,878 of record OX439004.1, on the reverse strand, counting down.
TTTTGGAAAAAATTGCAAAGTACTACAATTGTGTAAAACTATGCAAAAATGCAAACATAACATCAGTTGCAAAGGAAATAAAATATCATTGATAGCCTTGTTTCATGTCATATCAATGTCTTTTCTTGTTTTAATTGCAGGTGAGTGCACATATGATACCTCTCTTTACAAGTAATTAAAACTGGTAAGAATATTTTTTTCCTAATTTACAATTTTATTTCACCTAAATTGTATCTGTGTGTATGTTGCCTGACTTTGAATAAATTTCACTGTCAGCTGGGAAGTTTGTTTAATTTAGATTTATTAGCTATTGGCAGTCTTACTGCTCCATAACTTGTAATAGGCTAGCCTATTACAAGTTATGGAGCAGTAAGACTGCCAATAGCTAATAAATCTAAATTAAACAAAGTATGACCCCTCGGGAAGAACAAACTTTAATAGTTTTTATCATCACAAAAGAAGAGTTGAAGTACAATGACAATGAAAAGTAACAGTTATTGTGACATCTAATTTTACAATTAATTTCAATTCAACCAACCTGACTTTGGAGGTGAAACACTGGAACACTGCAACATTTATGGGAGATTAAAAGTTGAATAAGGGAGGGAGTGAAAGCAGTCACACTTTTTATGTTACCAGGAAAATCACTTAAACCAAGATGTCTGAAAGTTAGTCGAATATCCCCTCAAAATCTCTGAAGGGCCAAACACATAACATTGTATTATCATCATTCATTAAAATCACATAATATTTATTTAGAATCATTCACAGAATGTAATACTAATCTAGATAACCCTCTTCCTGACATGGAACATGGTATTATGAAATGTTCCTATTATCACTTAATTCACTGTTTCATTTGTGCAAAGCTACATCAATATGAACCTAATAATAAAGCCCCATTGCAAATATTGTGTGTTGAAGAAACAGTCAAAGTGTTTGTTATGAGATAAGAAAAGCTTTTGACCAAAAGAAAAAAAGAAGAATTTATCTTCATATGAGTATGAAGGGTGCAATTAAAATCTGACAGAATTATCACTCCATTATCAACAGACATGTGTGCATTGCCTAACATCTAGAATGGCCTGACACTGGTGAAAACAAGTGCATTACATGGATTCCAAATATTAAAAACAAGAAGGGGCAACATTATCATATTTTCTACAATTAAATAAACTTGAACAATTGTAAATTGTTTTTTTGTTGAAATTACAGTATAAATTGTGGTCTATGCATTGAGTTACCGGTATGCATCGAATTACAAATAATACGTTTGGAAGTCTCATCTGGTATGTATTTTTATATCTAGCATCTGTCAGGCATCCTGTGCCGGTCTTCCTTGGAAAACGTATATTAGTGACTGAGAAACTACTCATTACACCAGGTACCCATTATCAGTAACCTGAAAACTACTTACCGGTACTACTTGCAACCTGTATAAGGGATATTCAAATTGTTTATTTCCCCAGGCAACCTATATCAATGATATTTAAACTGCTTACTTCCCCAGACAACCTACATCAATGATATTTAAACTGCTTACTTCCCCAGGCAACCTATATCAATGATATTCAAACTGCTTACTTCTCCAGGCAACCTATATCAGTGATATTTAAACTGCTTACTTCTCCAGGCAACCTATATCAGTGATATTTAGACTGCTTTCTTCCCCAGGCAACCTATATCAGTGATATTTAGACTGCTTTCTGCCCCAGGCAACCTATATCAGTGATATTTAGACTGCTTTCTTCCCCAGGCAACCTATTTGAGTGATATTTAAATTGGTTACTTTCCCAGGCAGCCTGTGTAAATGATATTTAGATTGATTACTTCCCCAGGCGACCTATATTAGTGATATTAAACCCTTACTCCCTGAGGTGACTGATATTGTTCCAAAAGCTATTAGCTCAGTGTACTTAAAAATCATATTTTCCTCAATATATTTAGTTTGATGCATTAAAACAATGTTCTAATGCTTTAGATGATTGCTGTCAGTTCCATGAATATACTGACCCATTTTTCACTCCATTGCGCACACTTATGTAAAATGACGAAGAGATCAAGAAACACCAGAGATTTATTTCGGATAAGCCTAGCATTCAATACGAAAAAGAAAAGTGCATGGCTCTTTGAAAACCTATTGCCAGGAATCGAGATCTACCCGAGTCATAGCTGAAATATGATCATGGTCAATATGTGGTATTCTTGGAAACAGTGGATTTTAAGTCCATTTTGTCAACGTCTGTGGGATTAATGGTATTTAAACTGCTTAATTCTCAAGCAACCTTTTCTGGTGACCTATGAACTGTGTGCTACTTCAGATAATAACTTATGAACTGTGTGCTACTTTAGATAATGACCTTTGAACTGTGTGCTACTTCAGATAATGACTTATGAACTGTGTGCTACTTCAGATAATGACCTGTGAACTGCATGCTCCTTTAGACAATTTTTAATGGTGAACTGTGAACTGCTTGCTTCCTCAGCCAATATTTGCAAGGGACATGAAATTATAGGGATGATATCAAATGCTTTGGAAAAGGTCTATAACCTGTGGCAATCTAGAGACGGTTTACTCCATAAACAAGGCCCTGAATTATTTAGTTATGTGCAGGTTGCCAGTCTGAAGTATATACGTATATACTTCAGACTGTCAACCTGCATGTAACTTAACCTATACCTTTTTTGTGTAGAACAAGGAAAACTGATATTCTAAAATAATCATATTTGATCTTCTTTTTGGAAAATCACACACACACACATACACACACATATATACATATATATACCTGTGAACTGTGTGCTACTTCAGATAATAACCTATAAACTGTTTGAAACTTTGAACTTCAGACTGGCAACCTGTACGTAACCTGTACGTAACCTTTTCCTTTATATATATATATATAAATTAATTCATAGTGTGGCATATGAGCCCTTCTGTTTTTCTGTTTTCATTTCAGACTGCTGCCAGTCACTGTACTACAACTTTAAAATTATGAGAAAATATAAATAATATTTTTGAAAAGGAAACTGTATATAAATTCTTTTTTTAAAAAGACTTTCTTGTTACTGGCTCTAAGGTTGCTAATACTTCAAAGTCAAATGTCATGTCATAGGTCAGGCTCAATTACTGTCACCAGGTTTAACCATAAGTAGCGAAGCTTCTAAACTTTGCCAACAGAGATTGATTATATATAGACTGACACTCTTACTCTCATTATAAATGTTTATAACATTAGAATTTAATGTTGATTGACTGAGAGTGATTGCACCAGCATGCAGGCCTGGAGTAATTGGCGTTATATGTAAATCAGTCATGTCTTCAATTTGTTTTTTTTTAAAGAAACCTCCAAGTGTGTTATGAGAAACACATTTAATGCCATTTTCCTACATATTTTCCTTTAGGAACTACAATTTAGTTAACCTAGTTTTACTAGCCTTTTCTCCCCAACCCACCACTAAGAACCAGGCAGTATATAGGGCCCTCGTGGGATATATACTTCATGTATATGTGTGGCCCAAAAATAATGCAGGCTTCTGAGTCTTGAAGATTTATGTGTGATTACTTTGAAAACATTTAGATATCTGGGTTTGCCACATAATTAATTTTAACCTTGAGGGGTTTAAGTGCAAGTATTTTTTATGATTGCACATAGTGGTTGTTCGTCTTATAACAATGACTCACTCTATAAGAGGTCCATGCATATGAAGCGATAACAATGCACAATTGCCATTCTGGATTGATTAATTAGCAAACAGAGCGATGTTATTGATTACCCGGTGGATCGCATGTTGGCATGAATAGCAGACTGCTAGTGTCATCCGTCCCTACTTACCGGTCTCTTACCATATGCTGAAGGATTGCATCAGATTTGATCCTCTCCCTCAAGCTTCGGGGCCCAGGAGAAAAGAGCCACAGATTTAGATCAGATGAACTTAGCATAAAGGTGCTAGGCCCCGTTGGTAAGGGCCTCCCAGAAATTATTCACTTCTATAGCTGCAATATATTGGGTTCTATGGACAGGTGTTTATGTCATGTAATATTTGACTAAGAAGAAAAAAGGTTTATCTTTTATACTGTGTTATCTATTTCTATAAAAGGTTGAGGCTTTATAGCAGAGTATATTCTCATCTTACACCATCTGGGTAATGCTAAACCCTGTGGCAATTGATTTTAGTGTTTTTATCTGATTTGAAATATTGGCACAGAGAAATTGAATATGAGTTGAAAGCTGAGCGGTAGACAGTTATGAAGGTATCTAACTGGCCTTTGATACCAGCTGTGGCCCATGTCTACCTGACCTTTGATACCATACCTACCCGACCTTTGATACCAGCTGTGTTCCATGTCTGCCTGACCTTTGATACCAGCTGTGTCCCATGTCTGCCTGACCTTTGATACCAGCTGTGTCCCATGTCTGCCTGACCTTTGATACCAGCTGTGTCCCATTTATTCATAAAATACCAGCTGTGTCCCATTTATTCATAAAAATCATAATATTAAAATAATAATTTCCATTCTCATGACAGATTAGTTTCCAGGGTTGCTCGTGGATAGATTAGTTTCCAGGGTTGCTTGTGGACAGATTAGTTTCCAGGGTTGCTTGTGGATAGATTAGTTTCCAGGGTTGCTTGTGGATAGATTAGTTTCCAGGGTTGCTTGTGGATAGATTAGTTTCCAGGGTTGCTTGTGGATAGATTAGTTTCCAGGGTTGCTTGTGGACAGATTAGTTTCCAGGGTTGCTTGTGGATAGATTAGTTTCCAGGGTTGCTTGTGGATAGATTAGTTTCCAGAGTTGCTTGTGGATACTACAAGTGTGGTTTACAATGTGTTGAGATTGTTTTTTATGGTATTACTAGATATCTTGAGGTTTAGAATCATATTATATTCAGAAATATTTATGGTAATTTTGTTAGCTTTTGTAGCTCTGTCTTTATTCTTTACAACATTTTCAACTTCTAAATGAAAAGCTTATACTGGCAGATGAATTTCTTTGGTACACATTACGTGTAAGGCCCTGAAGAGATTTCATGCAATACTTGACCAACATTTCACAAATGACTTTCAAGGTTTTCAATGCCTATTCAACCTTCAATCCCCTTTGAGTATAGCAGGCCTTATTATGCTATGTTTAACAACTGGAATGACTAACAGAAACAAATTTAACAAGACTAGTATGATAACATGAGAATGTATAAGCATGCAATGGAAGTAAATAAAACTGTATGAAAATGAACCAAACAGATGATTATAACTAGCAGGGTGTAGGCTTCATGTACCAACACATGATCTGAAAACACAGATCAATGGCATGCATGCTGGAACATTACTCGTACACCTTCATAGTTGGAAACTACGCCCCCTCGCGATCTTATTATGTATTTTCCATACACTGTTTGACCACCACAATGTACTTTTAATTGTGGGGAATTTTGAGAAATGACATGCTTGAACCTGAAAATATATTGCATTTTATTGCATTTAATTGTTCTTTTCCAGAGCAATTTGTTTTGTGGAAGTTAATATAATACAAGTTTACTTTCTTAAAATTTTGTCCACACTTGACTGAGTTACAGCCCCCTCCCTCAAGAAAGGGCCCTCACGGCATAAAACGTTTCATAAGGGAGGGTAACAGTCAAATCAACACAAACTGAACTGATATTTGCTATGTTTCCACATTACTTGGCTAAAATCAAAAGATCTATTCAGGGTAGATAATTGTAGGTGAGTTGAGATTTATCAAACATTTGGAGATGTATATCCTAAATTATCTCTAAGCATATGTGATCATCATAAGCAGTGATTATACAATGATAAACAGTTAGAACAAGATAACACATGTCAAGCCATCCATTACAAATCAAAAATCAAATAATAGTAAAGCTGATTGATTTCTATTCCCTTTCTTATTGGAGATGGTTGGCATGGCAACAACAAATTATATAAAATCTTAGTTAAAGTTGAAGCATCATAGATTTAATCTCAATACAGGTGGCTATTACCTATAGTTATTTATATTTATCACTATATTAACACCAACAAATTGGGCTCAGTGATCCTTAATGCTTAATATGACTTGTTTCCCAAGAGAATTATAGCCTGAGATCAAGAGATTCTAAGAAAAAACATTTACCTGCATTTTATAATATTGCATAATATAATGCTTGGATGCAATTTTGTCACTATATAGCTTGTGAACAAATTATTTTCCATAAAACACCTGGCATGTTGATGGGGATATCTTAGGTCATTATTGACAAATGACAGATACGCTAAAACTATTCCACTTTGTTCATGTTCATGTTCATGTCAAACTGGCATCCAGGCCCTGGATGTAGTAATTTCCCATGAATTTAAATGCCTCATCAATATATCTGACAAAATATAGTCTGGTCTGCAGAATTATATGTCTATTTTGTGCAAATATCTTACAGACAGAAATAATTTTGAAATATATATTTGCTGTTTTCTACCACTAACCCCTGTGGAAAAAATAGATTGTAATAGTAAGTGAGGTTGAGGTTTTTTTTCTTTTTAAACAATAGTGTGCAGCTCAAATGTAATGAGGGATATTTATCTGTTTGGCCAATTCAGAAAACCTTTGAAATGGTTATTTCTCTAAATATTTGGTTCTATATATATTGATATTTACTGATATTTCTGTCACAATTATATTCATACTTCAAACCTGTGGAGTGCAAATCTTCTCTCGGAACACATCATATTATGCAGTGTTTCTTAAAGACTTACTGGTAGAATTGGGGCACTTATCCTACTTTATTGCAGACAGAGATCAATGGATTAATGACGATCATCCTCACAATAGCACTGCCATATCTGCTAATCTCTTTGTTCATATTCAGATCACTAACAGGTGTGCACCGCCCATATAGAATGGTTCACTTCACTCATTAAGGAAAAATATTCACAAACTAAAATAGAAAATGCTGAAATCTTTTTTATCAACAAATATACGAAAGACATATTGTAATTTGAGGAATGATCTACTTGTTGCTGTATAAGATTATTTATATGCATGTATCAATATATTTATGTAATATGATATGATGGTAATGTGCAGACCATCATCTACATGTACTTGTTGGATGAGTTGTTATTAAGGATGTGTATGGGATTTGCTAGGGAGCTGAGAGTGATGCGACCAGTCTGGTGCCTCTCACCCTGGCCTGCTATTAGACCTCCCACCTATTGACACTGCTCTTGTTGAGCTATCAGCAATCAAGCTTTAAATGGTTGGATCCAGCTCATATAGCGACAAGTGGGAGCAGTCAGTTTCCCTGTTTTACCTGAAACATGTGGAACGATCGAATTGCATTATTGGCAAAACATGCCCATTATGTGTATAGAATGTAGTGATATGTAGCCGAGTTACAGTTGGAGCAGTCATGTGTGTGCATATGTTTACTGTATATGTGGGACTGTGACAAGATCTGATTGATATAGACACTCTATATATCTTCACAGCGGTATGATCCATACATAGAGAGAAAATATCTGTGGGAACGAGGAAGGGAAAAACATTTTGTGTTTTGATGTGTTATGATATGAAGTTAGAAGACTCGTGTTTGCACAAGATAGTGTGCTTTGATCAAGGGTTAAGGCAGCCTCATTGTTGCTGAGCTGGCAGTGTTTACGAGCTCAGCTGTCCCTGAGTACAGCCCGACCCGGCCTCACTCGCCTGTATGTCTTCAGCAGGAAATGACAGCAAGTTCTTGTACCTGTCCGCCTCTGTGATTGGGCTGGAATATAGCAATCTGTCATCACTGCAATCTGAGTACATAGAAGAATTAAAAGGAACCTGTGGGTGTCAAAGTGGTCTTGTATCATTTGTGAAGCATTGTTCTCGCTCCTATTACGTGAAATGTTTGTTGCAATCTATATATAATATGCAGACAAACATAATGTGGTGTTAATTAACCAGGGTTTGATTATTTGGAGAATAGGATCATTATTGCATATGGGAAATTATCTGTGGAGAGGTTTCTGCCTAAAACATACCACGCAGCCTGTGTATAGTCTGAACTAATGACACACATGGACTGTATGCAGTGATTTGTTAAGGGACCACATAGGCTACCAAGATGAATATGAACGTTAGACAGAGGCTGAGCATTAGTGCTGCCTATGGGCACCACGGAGGACTATTTGACTTGGAGCCACATGGATTTGGACATACACACATCCATGGATCACCCAGACTTGGCCATGCTCGCAAGGATTATATCCGGAACAACTCCACGACAAGTAGCATGCACTGGGAGGCCGAGGGACCCAGGTAAGATAACCCTAATATTGCGAAGGAAAGGGGTGTGGCAGCTTATGAGATGAGGCGTGGTCGTCATCACCTGGTATACCCCCCTGGGGTAGATCGCATGGGTACACTAATACACAGGTAGCTGATTGGCTAACTCTAAGAACCATGTGTTGTTCTGATAGACAGGAACAGGAACCTGTCCATTATTGTCACTCCAAGCATGTTTCTTGCTTTTGGACAGTTTTAACCCTCAATCCTTTAATTCAAAAGCCTGGGGTTTAGTCATAGCATGTATTACACACCAGTTTGTCTGTCTGTCTGTCTTTTCATTATATTCCAATACTTAAGCTATGATGCACTCTTATTGATATTGACACACTGTGTCAGATTATTCTGTGGAGGGAATTGAATGATTTCATGTTTAGAAGAGCTTGGATAAGTTTATGAAATCTGAGCTAATTGTCAATCCAACTTTTTATTCATAACTTTAAAAATAGTGAATGGATTGGTTACATCTTATATATTTAAATATGAATCTGATTGATATGTGAATCTGTCACATAATACTTATAAGGTACATTGTATGTGTGCATGTACATACTTTTTTATGTTCATTATTTGTAACACTTGCCACTAATCTTAGAAACAGAGGCACAGGCTGTGGTTTAGTTGGTTATTATGCACTCAAGCTGAAGTTTAATAGTATTAGTTTTATTAAGTGCTCTGCACATTGCTTTTTGCATGGTCATTAAGAGTGTGATGTTATTCTAAAAAGGCATCAGTTAAGCATTGCTATTAGGATTGAAACATTGTCATTTTTATATGATGATATCATCTCGGTAGATAAAGCTCAACCCTTCTCAGCCACAGTGTATTATCTTAATGCAAGCTTGCTAATTCTGCACCCAGTTTTGTTTAATTTGTATACGTGTTATGAGGGACCACACCCATTTTGTTTTTATCCTACATGCACAAAAGTGATAAATTCTTATCAATATAATGTGAAACAATACATGTTCCTGTCTGGGCTGTATATTGCCCACAATAAATGGCATTTGTCTTTTGCACAGCTATTCTTATACTATGATGTTCTACTTTGAATGTAACAGGTTAGATATTATTGAAGGTTCAACATATAATTGACTGCTGGATCTTATACATTTCCAAGCTGAGTTATTCCCATAAAGTCTACAAAATCTTTGACAAAGAAATTGATAAAAATATTGGTTTAAAATACTAGTTTTGTTTAGGTTGGGAAAAAACACAACAAACCTGCCTCTTTTTGACATTTAATAGGAAGAGGAAGTTGCCTGGCCCGAAAAACAGGAAGTTGTCAAATACTTACTGTTCAGGTGGACAATGGCTTCCAAAAAAGTGAAAAATAGATTGATGTGTGAATCACTAATGAGGACACACACACAAAAACCAAAATTGTTCTGGAACACAACACTAAACAACAGGCTTTAAAACTATTTTGTTTCCATCATCTATCTACTTGTTTTGAATCAATTATATTTATTCAATAACAAGCATTTTGTATTCTTCATATTATAAACACAAGAACTCAAGAAATATGAAGAACGAATTTTACACAATATTTTCTTTCTTGAGATGTATTTCTCCAAAGAAATATATTATTGGAAAAGCGAAAATCTGATGACAAATGGATATGCATTTCTAATCTTTAATTAACCACTAATTTATCAAGTGCTGATTTAAGAAACATCTAGCTAATGCAAGATTTACAAAATAATATTAGAGGAAACCAAAAGAAAATGAAAATCAGAGTTGTGTAATTATTTCAAATGTTTTGACTAAATCTTGCAAGCCAAGCCTGCAAATATATGATCCTTGGTCAAAATGTTCAGTCACAAACTACAACTAGCTTTTCACCCTTTTGAACCTTAGTGCAAAAGTGACATCAAGTAAGAGAATAGCTTCAAGATGGGATACATGTCAGGATATAAGACAACAAAAATGAGTATATGCTTACCATAATTATTAGATAGTTATTCTGTAGATTATTCCTTGTTGTGGAGTAGCATAAATAACTATAATAGATGGAAATTATATTCATTCCCATCCTAACTGATCTGTTTCAAATGAGATAATATTAACATAACTCTGACAAAAAACCAATTTTAAAGTTAGTGCTCTTTGCTGCAAGATAGGTTATTTGTGATCAATCTTTGCATGTAAATTGATCTGTATATGTCAAGATATATTAATAGGGGTATCGTATGACAATTTATGGTAAATATATTTGCATGTAAAGTGAATTATATATGGAACTGCAAATCAGGAAATTTAGATGACTATAACTTAAGATGCCTTCTTGATATTGTACATTTTTTACCTTATTCTTTTGGTGTGAAATAATTGATATGTGAACAATTTGCATCTTTAAGGATTTCTGTGTGTATTTCAAATGAAAATGTACTGAAAATGAAAGTGTGTATCAAAAGAAAATATGAAAATAAAAATATGACAAGTTCATATACATGGTTTTGCACACAATTTTGGACCTCTCTGTGACCCATAATAGTACTTAGTTTTGCTCTTAACATGGCTTCACATCCTGAGGACCAGTATCCATTACTGGGTTGTCTGTAAACCTTTGGTCTGAGTCATAAATTGGGGGTGGAATGAGTTGCATACCATATTTGTCCAACTCAATCACCATTTTGCTTCCTGTGGTGGGTTTTTACTTTCAAATAAACGAATATGCCTGAATTTAGAGGTGGAGTAAGGAGTAGTCATGGGGGATTAAAAAATAAATGGGGTACGTTGGGGAAAACACTCACACCTTTTCTGTTACTGGAAGCCAAGCTGTAAAAACACTAAATCCAAGATGGCCGAAAGTTTGGTGAATTTTGTATCAAAATCTCTTAAGGGCCTAACACCTAATGATTCTCTCATAACATCACAAAGAAATAGAAAAATATAATAACACATTTCATGTGAAGGTATTTTCATCATAAAAGAGTGCAAATTCAATAACAAAATTCAAGCGAGAAAAAATCCACTCGGGCATCTTTGTGCTCTGTAACTTATTTCACTACACACAAACACAATGATCCAATGTGCTTAGGATCAAATAACCCATGGCTTCTGTTTTCTAATGTGGAATCCTTATTTATTTATAGAAAGTGTACACTGCAGATACTATTGAATTTGCTGAGTAATTGTTTTTTGTATTGCTTGTAATAGCACATTGGGTGCTGTCGTGATGGGAAGCCTTTTTTAGAATTATGACATGCAGCTTTTATTTCACACTGACAGGAAAATTGATATGTAGTTGTAAGATAAAAGAGGGCTCAAAACGTATTACTGTTACTGGGGTGACATGTGAGATAAAGGAGGGCCGCAGGAGTAGCACTGTTACTGAGGTGACATGTGAGATAAAAGAGGGCCACAGGAGTAGTATTGTTACTGAGGTGACATGTGAGATAAAGGAGGGCCACAGGAGTAGTACTGTTACTGAGGTGACATGTGAGATAAAGGAGGGCCGCAGGAGTAGTACTGTTACTGAGGTGACATGTGAGATAAAGGAGGGCCACAGGAGTAGTACTGTTACTGGGGTGACATGTGAGATAAAGGAGGGCCACAGGAGTAGTACTGTTACTGAGGTGACATGTGAGATAAAAGAGGGCCACAGGAGTAGTATTGTTACTGAGGTGACATGTGAGATAAAGGAGGGCTGCAGGACTTGCACTGTTACTGGGGTGACATGTGAGATAAAGGAGGGTCGCAGGAGTAATATTGTTACTGGGGTGACATGTGAGATAAAGGAGGGCCGCAGGAGTAGCACTGTTACTGAGGTGACATGTGAGATAAAGGAGGGCTGCAGGACTTGCACTGTTACTGGGGTGACATGTGAGATAAAGGAGGGCCGCAGGAGTAGTACTGCTACTGGGGTGACATGTGAGATAAAGGAGGGCCGCAGGAGTAGCACTGTTACTGAGGTGACATGTGAGATAAAGGAGGGCCGCAGGAGTAGTATTGTTACTGGGGTGACATGTGAGATAAAGGAGGGCCGCAGGAGTAGTATTGTTACTGGGGTGACATGTGAGATAAAGGAGGGCAGCAGGAGTAGCACTGTTACTGGGGTGACATGTGAGATAAAGGAGGGCCGCAGGAGTAGTACTGTTACTGAGGTGACATGTGAGATAAAGGAGGGCCACAGGAGTAGTACTGTTACTGAGGTGACATGTGAGATAAAGGAGGGCAGCAGGAGTAGTACTGTTACTGGGGTGACATGTGAGATAAAGGAGGGCCGCAGGAGTAGTACTGTTACTGAGGTGACATGTGAGATAAAGGAGGGCCGCAGGAGTAGTACTGTTCCTGAGGTGACATGTGAGATAAAGGAGGGCCGCAGGAGTAGTACTGCTACTGAGGTGACATGTGAGATAAAGGAGGGCCACAGGAGAAGTACTGTTACTGGGGTGACATGTGAGATAAAGGAGGGCTGCAGGAGAAGTACTGTTACTGGGGTGACATGTGAGATAAAGGAGGGCTGCAGGAGAAGTACTGTTACTGAGGTGACATGTGAGATAAAGGAGGGCAGCAGGAGTAGCACTGTTACTGGGGTGACATGTGAGATAAAGGAGCGCAGCAGGAGTAGTACTGTTACTGAGGTGACATGTGAGATAAAGGAGGGCAGCAGGAGTAGTACTGTTACTGGGGTGACATGTGAGATAAAGGAGGGCTGCAGGAGTAATACTGTTACTGAGGTGACATGTGAGATAAAGGAGGGCAGCAGGAGAAGTACTGTTACTGGGGTGACATGTGAGATAAAGGAGGGCAGCCTGAGAAGTACTGTTACTGAGGTGACATGTGAGATAAAGGAGGGCAGCAGGAGTAGCACTGTTACTGGGGTGACATGTGAGATAAAGGAGCGCAGCAGGAGTAGTACTGTTACTGAGGTGACATGTGAGATAAAGGAGGGCAGCAGGAGAAGTACTGTTACTGAGGTGACATGTGAGATAAAGGAGGGCAGCAGGAGTAGCACTGTTACTGGGGTGACATGTGAGATAAAGGAGCGCAGCAGGAGTAGTACTGTTACTGAGGTGACATGTGAGATAAAGGAGGGCAGCAGGAGAAGTACTGTTACTGAGGTGACATGTGAGATAAAGGAGGGCCGCAGGAGTAGTACTGCTACTGGGGTGACATGTGAGATAAAGGAGGGCTGCAGGAGTAGTACTGTTACTGAGGTGACATGTGAGATAAAGGAGGGCCGCAGGAGTAGTACTGCTACTGAGGTGACATGTGAGATAAAGGAGGGCCGCAGGAGTAGTACTGTTACTGAGGTGACATGTGAGATAAAGGAGGGCAGCAGGAGTAGTACTGTTACTGAGGTGACATGTGAGATAAAGGAGGGCAGCAGGAGAAGTATTGTTACTGAGGTGACATGTGAGATAAAGGAGGGCCGCAGGAGTAGCACTGTTACTGAGGTGACATGTGAGATAAAGGAGGGCCGCAGGAGTAGTACTGCTACTGGGGTGACATGTGAGATAAAGGAGGGCTGCAGGAGTAGTACTGTTACTGGGGTGACATGTGAGATAAAGGAGGGCAGCAGGAGTAGTACTGCTACTGGGGTGACATGTGAGATAAAGGAGGGCTGCAGGAGTAATACTGTTACTGAGGTGACATGTGAGATAAAGGAGGGCTGCAGGAGTAATACTGTTACTGGGGTGACATGTGAGATAAAGGAGGGCAGCAGGAGTAGTACTGCTACTGGGGTGACATGTGAGATAAAGGAGGGCAGCAGGAGTAATACTGTTACTGAGGTGACATGTGAGACAAAGGAGGGCCGCAGGAGTAGTACTGTTACTGAGGTGACATGTGAGATAAAGGAGGTGTGCAGGAGTAGTACTGTTACTGGGGTGACAGTGAGATAAAGGAATAAATATGAGATTGAATAACACATATGAGCTGGGGCCTGTGCCAAAGGGTTATCCCATTGTCCTTGTAAATCTGTGGGTTGTCATGTCACGGCTTACCCTCCATGGCAGGACCTCTCTATCATATCAGTCCCTGCCACTGAAGGTACCGTATCCACTCGGGTTAGCGCCCATGCTTGGCTTAACGCCCACCCCCCTTTTTAGGAAGAAATCATTAAACGCCCACCTTCCCTGGATGTCCGTAATACGATGTACGTGACGTCCTTTACCTTAGCGTCTGGGTGCCCACGAGACAAAAGCGGAGCGGCCAACATGTCAAATTGAACTTTCATATCCGTAGCTGATCGATTTTAATTGCGTTTTAAATGATAAATAAAGGTATGTACTTAATATTATCACAATTACGTGGACAATTTCTCCACATCATTGATTTTAGCCTCAAAACAAAGCGTTTTCATTATTTATCATTTGAAATGCAATTAAAATCGATCCGCGTGTGAAAGCATTTCTGTCAACAAGGAAGACACGACTCAGCGCAACACGTGGTCGCAATTTTGAAAGGCGGAAGTGACGGGAAGAGGCTCTTGTTTTTAGCGTGAAAACGAATGTTAACTGGCATTGAAATATTAATATATCGCGCAATAATGGGTGGTTTTGTTCTGTTCTCGACCTGCAAAGTGTAATTTGTGATAATATTATGTATATGCCTTTATTTATCATCGATCCGCTACGTCACTCCCGCTTTTTAAAATGACAACCTCGTATTGCGTAATGCATGTTAAATGAATGGATGGTTTTGTTCTGTTCTTGACCTGCAAAGCGAATTTGTGATAATATTGGGTAAATACCTTTATATATCATTTAAAACATATTATTTCGAAATGCTTTGTTTTGACTTTGTTCTCACTGATTTCAATTATCAGCGTTCACAGTTTTGCATTTCGTCTTTGTTTCCACGTGGTTCGATTTTAATTGCGTTTTAAATGGATTGATGGTTTTGTTCTGTTCTCGACCTTTATAAACGCCCATGCTTGGGTAAACGCCCACCCCCCTCTTTTACTTTGTCCCCAATTAGCCGCCCATGGGCGCTAACCCGAGTGGATACGGTATAACATACTTAGATGCACGAAGAATCGACCACAAGCCATCAGTATTCATAATAATCTGGTTATCCACTTATTTGTGGAAGAATATAAATAGATTTGGTTTGGACTGGCAGTTGAACTTAATGGTCAGTATATGTGCCAGACACCTGGTTACCTTTTATGACTTGATGTTGGTCAATTCAGATTTGATGATATTTTTGTTAGCAAGAAAAGTATTTATGACTCAGGGAATTCCAAATTTTGAATGAGAAACAGGGCAATGACTGCAGAGGTAGTAATTGAATACTACCTATGTAATGCAGAGTAGTCAAGGACCTGTGACATGACAATTCAGTGAAGCGCTATGGTAGGTCTCATCACAAAATGACTGAAATAATGTTGCGAGTGGTGTAAAACCTCAAACAAACAAACAAACAATCAAATATATTTATATTGTATCTATATATCTATTAATCTGGCAAAGAGTTTTAGTATATAGGTCACACTTGAGTGAGTTCACACTGAGCATGAAAGCTGCGCTACCTGTGGCTTGTGAGATAGTTGCGAGCTCTGAGAACTGCCTGACAAGTGCATGACTGTACAGCCATAGATAATCACAGCGTTTGCATGGAATGCCGTAAGTCATGGACATGTGACAATGACATGACGGCAAGGGGTCAGGTTTCCCTGCAGATGATAGGGTCAGAGACCCTCACGGCATTCATCATTGGCTTATTTCTGATGTGAATACACAGGAAATTGACATGGGCAGAATATTTGTTGGTGAGAATCCCCAGGGGAGTTCCTGGTACAAAGGGAGAGTGATAAGACGGGAACTAGTTCTTTTTGATCTTGAGAACTTTTGTCATGTCTCACCATAATATTGGCACTGGTATCAGAGAAATGAAAGTCATTCAATGGTAAACATGAACAGAGTCTGTCTGCATCTGTGATATCTATAGACTATCATTTAGGCACTCTCACTGTGGAAACAAACACCCTACAACTGATGTGTGCTCTCTGGTGGAAACCACCTCTTTTATAGTGTTCCCAATTTGTGTGGATGGTTTCACTTGGTACATTGGTGTGTTTGTGGGACCATAAGGGTCTGTTATGATATAGATTACAGTGTGCAGCATTGTGGCATGCAGCCTTGTATTGCCAAAGAAAGTATCCTCGGGGTTGTGATGTCTATATATTAAAAATCTCAGCTTCATACAAATGTCCAAGAAGCTTTTTCATATGTTCAGAAAAATATGACAAAATATTACAACACACTCCTGATTCCATAATACTTTGAGTGCAGAATGTGAACACAATGCATAATTTGCTGAAGCCAATTAGATTTTGCTGATTGATTGCATAAATGACCTTCACAGCACATTGAGTCTGTATCAGGTCATTGGGAATCAATGCCCTGCTCTTTCTAAAGAGTGACTGGGGATCTCTGGTGATATCACAATATATAAAAACCGCATTCAAATAATGAGAGGTCATCTCATCAGAAGTGTTCAGTAATAAGTGAAGTGAATAAGTGAGAAATGAGGCTATTAGAGAGAGGTGAGGCAAAGGTGTAAATAATTCTAATCTTTTGGCTGTAAATAATCAGTCCCCGCTGCCAAAGATAAAACCTGCAAGTCATGACTATTCATTAAAATCTGTTTGTGAACTGATTGGTGAGAGAATAAATGACTATTGATACAGACTCTCCATTGTACTTGCAGCTGTACTGATTGGTCACTTTCTGTGTTCAAGGAACATATCCCAAGTTATGGCCTAATGTAGGTCAATTCAGATTAAATATTTCCATAAGCAAGAGGAGTGTCTATGACTCGGGGAAATATCGAATGATATCCAATAAAGGGTAATTACAGCAGAGGTAGTGAGAAGATTGAACAAGTGAGAAGATGGAACAGTACTGCCGATGCCATGCAGAGTATTAACGTTGTGGGCTTTACTAACAGCTGGGGAGCCTCATACCCGGTAGCCCTCAGGCTGGGCAGGCTTTATTAGCAGCTGGGGAGCCTCATACCCGGTAGCCCTCAAGCTGGGCAGACCTTATTAGCAGCTGGGGAGCCTCATAACCAGTAGCCTTCAGGCTGGGCAGACCTTATTAGCAGCTGGGGAGCCTCATACCCGGTAGCCATCATGCTGGGCAGACCTTATTAACAGCTGGGAAGCCTCATACCCGGTATCCATCATGCTGGATGGACCTTATTAGCAGCTGGGGAGCCTCATACCCGGTAGCCCTCATGCTGGATGGACCTTATTAGCAGCTGGGGAGCCTCATACCCGGTAGCCCTCATGCTGGACAGACCTTATTAACAGCTGGGAAGCCTCATGAACTTTATTTTGAAGGCCTTATTTGGAGCCTCAGATGATCTTTATTTTGTAGCCTTTATCTGGAACCTCAGATGGGCTTTATTTTGTAATCTTTATTAGGAGCCTCAGATGATCTTTATTTTGTAGCCTTTATTTGGAGCCTCAGATGATCTTTATTTTGTAGCCTTTATTTGGAGCCTCAGATGGACTTTATTTTGTAGCCTTTATTTGGAGCCTCAGATGATCTTTATTTTGTAGCCTTTATTTGGAGCCTCAGATGATCTTTATTTTGTAGCCTTTATTTGGAGCCTCATATGGACTTTATTTTGTAGCCTTTATTTGGAGCCTCAGATTGGCTTTATTTTGTAGCCTTTATTTGGAGCCTCATATGGACTTTATTTTGTAGCCTTTATTTGGAGCCTCAGATGAGCTTTATTTACAGCTTTTATTTGGAGCCTCATATTGACTTTATTTTGTAGCCTTTATTTGGAGCCTCAGATGGACTTTATTTTGTAGCCTTTGTTTGGAGCCTCAGATGGGCTTTATTTACAGCTGTGGAGCCTTATACCAGTGGAGATGCAGGGTTCGGTGTGGTGTAACCAGGTTATCATTGGCAATGTATCCCAGGTGTTTTTCTTCAGGCATTTTTCAGATTTGGTTTTCGGGATAGACATTTTCTTTATCTATTGTTGTCATGGTGATGGTATCCTTGAGTTGGCACACATCTGTGTGTGGTTGATATCAGAATTAAATGGTGTAACATCAATTGATTTAACTGAAAATCGGTTACTTAATATAATAAGTCTATCATTCTTACCTGTGTTTTAATCTCATGTCAATATTTGCAATATTGAGCTAAATTTCCAAATGCACCAATGAAACGAATGTGAATGGTTTAAGACTCCCTAGGGGTGTAAAATTGTAGAAATGATATCAAATGTTTTTATTCCTGGAATTATTCACTATGTTTTGTGTTTGAAGAATTTGAACCCAGTTTGAGAATGACATTTCGAGTATCTCTTTGTGATCTCTGGAGAATATATCCTCAAGAATGAAAGTCACTGATTAAGTCTTTGTTGAATCTATGATCTTTTGATCAATCACTAACATGAGGGATAAATGTCAGCAAATATTACATTTATATTAAATGTTGTCACTGAAAATTTCTGGAATATTTGTCAATTCTTACAAAGTTTGACACAAAATAACATCAAATATAGGTAAGAAATGTCACACCCCCGCAGGATGTAATACATTTATAAAGCCATTTATCAGTCTGGTGATAATTATAAAATGGGAAATGTCAAAATGACCCACTTAGCTAGAGGAATGGTCTTACAGCCTGATGCAGGAGAATAGCCAACTTTTGCTTGTTTTAAGTTACGATCAATCTCCAGCAGACATTGAATTTGATGGGCTATTAATATTTCAAGTTTTCCCTGAGTTGTTAGCAAAGGAAGCCTCAAAGCTTCAGACATATATGATGCAAGTAGTTGATGCCATTAGTAATAGCTAGTTAAGTTGAATGAACACAGATCTATGTGTGAATATTTGAGTATTTTGGAACAACCCTGGGTGAGTAATGTGCAGTGTAGCAGCATGGTCAGGTAGGAGAGATGATATACACTGTAAAGATCATAAGTGCCTGATAATGTTTGAAAAACAAGCATCTACACATTATGGTATTCTTTTAATCTTTTTCAGAAACCAAAGCTTTTGGGCCCTCTTAGGCAAACATGGTTGATATATGAAAGAAAACCATAACTTTATGCATATATAATATTAAGCAATATATAACATAACGTTTCTCTGACATCAATCAACAAATAAACCAGACATAAAAAAGGAGTAAGAATGTACCGTCAGCAGGGATCTTATGTAATCTCAAGGTACGCTTGGAACATTGGAAAAGAGGCCCCCATGGAGTGAACTTAATATCTGACACCTGTAACAGTGTACACACAGAAAACCTCCTCTTATTTTGGCTTTGCTTGTTTAAAGCACTGAAATCAGAATTTCATGCACATTTTTCTGTCATAAAATAAATGTTTATACTCTCAACTCTTCTCACAATTAATTATATATTTTCATAATTTTTGACATAGAAATGATTGGTAATCAGTGGATGGATTGAGAAAAAAATGGCTATTTATTCCACCTTACCATCAGTGTTGATAATGATTTTATCACTGGATACCCATCCTTTGTTTTTCACAAGTTTAAAAAATTCCATGATATGGGACCAGTTGGTGGACTTTGGGACCCCTTGCCTACTTGCTGTCAAGAGTAATCATGGCAGCAAAAGTCCTTACCCAGTGGATATTTCCATGATGGCCCTGGGACTGTCAAAAGTCACCCTAAAGCTACTATGGTCACAGTCTCTGTCAAAAGTTGCTGATATTGACAGCTCTTAGACCTAATGCTGATTGGGCAGAGTAAGAGTCAATATTTGTGACAATAGTCAGATTAAAAAAAAACATCAAAACATGGCAGTGAAGGCAGAGGTCATGAGAAGATATCCTCCATAACAGGACTTCTCTCTTATATTACTATTAGTCCCTGCCGCCAATTGCAAAGGTATAAAGATGCGCACAGAATTGACCATAAATGGCTGTCTACTAATTGGTAAAAGAAAATATAGATATATATTTTGTGCACTAGCAATTGCACTGATTGGTCAGTTCATAGGTCAGAGACCTGTTTACAGTTTCTGACCTGATCAATTCGGATTTGATGTAATTTTGATGAGTAAGGCAAGTTTTTCTAACTGGGGGAATTCCAAATTTCAAATGGTATCAAATACAGGGCAATGACGGCAGAAGTAGTATATGATAACTACCTATGACTATGTAATGCAGAGTAGTGAGAAGATTCAACAACTGGCATAACAACTTTAGAAACAATCATAAAACATTAAGTGATTGCCTCCAGTTTCTCTACTCAGGCCTGTCTATTGTAATTAGGAGATAGTGACTGTTGGGCCTCCGAGAATCTGGATTATGGAGGCCAATTCCACCGCTCACTCCCCACCCATATATGATGGACACATGCAATTACTTCTGCTACATGTGGGAAATTGACACCATTTCCCATATAAAACAATAGAGTGAATGGAATACTTTAGGTGTGAGTCAATATACCTGCAAAGTGGAGGAAACATTTACCTGAGCCACATTATACATGTATATTGAAGGTGGGCCCAGGTCACAGATCAAGGTGCTGCCCAGCCTTATTAGGAAGCGAGTTGAAATGAGGTGTTGATCACCATTAGCAGTAGATGATAATCTAGAGGTGGATTAAGGAGATCTGTTATCTGTGCTCTTTTGACCTGACACCTGTTGCATTTCAGTGCTTATTTGCAGTGACTATATCAGTCATTATTCTTCTGAAGTATGCTGTTATGGAAACTTGTATAAGAACCCCTTTTACATATCTCAATGTTATTTATATCAGAACTAAATCTTTCCTTGGGTAAACATGTTTCTATTTTAATTGTTTCAGTTAAATTCCAAGGTCATCCTTGAAGAAACTCTGGTTATAACTCGAGTTACATCAGTAGTTCTCACAACCTCTGCCGTCATTGCCTTGTTTTGACATCATTGCCCTGTTTTTATGTTTTGATCTGGACCACCATGTCCAGTCATACATATGAGTCATGCCCACCAAAATATCATACAATCAGAATTGACCATTCTCAGATCATGACCTGTAATTCGTTGGTTAACTGAGACACTAACCAATAATAATCTGCATGATAAGTCATTTATTATGTCACCAATCAATTCTTAACCAGATTTTTATGAAATGTCATGACCTGTAGTCGATCCTGTGTGCATCTTTTTATTTTTGGTGGCAGGGGATGATATGATAGAGGAGTCCTGCTGTGGAGGGTACAAAAGATCAGGCAATTCTTAGATATTATTTTGCTCCAAATGTTTTGTACTTTCTACTTAGCAGACCTTGACATAAAGAGAAAAACTTTGGTTGCCCAGATGGGCCACCAGAGCATGAGAAATGGTGGCCTGAAGGAGAACAAGATGCGTGAGACAATAAAGAGCATTGTATATACAGCTGAGTGGTGACTAGTGAGGCTTACTTGTCCCAAACATAATTTCCATTGATCATAATAATGAAATAAATATTTATCAAGGATTAGAATAAAATCAAGATAGTTTGGACCACTAAAAGACCAAAATATGGTTGCCCAACTGGGCCACTACAACAGCTAGAGTATTCACTGGCCCAAACAGAGGATCTGGTGGTCCTGGGCCACCGGGCCAGTGTGTATAAGATAATAGTGTGTATAAGATAATAGATAATAAGTCCAGATTGAGGGCTGAAATCTATTACTCTGGAAATAAGTGGTTTGTCAAATAGCATTTGTAAGTTTTGAAACATCAGTAATGTTATAAATGGATATTGACATATCAGAAATGTATTAAGATGTCAAAACTTAGCTCTGTGGAGTGACATTATCAGAATCAGGCCATAAGACCCAGGCAATAATAATTACTACTTTTATCCCGTATAACAGGTTTTGGCATTTGGTCTGGTAGCTGGCAGCCCTCTCCCAGCAAAGTGCTTCATCACATATCTTTTGTAGCTTTTCATATCACAAAAGGTTATAAACATACAAGAAATGTCATAATGACCTCAAAATATAGCTCCGTGAAGTGCTTCATGGATATCAAGTCACATATTATCAAATTGGGGCACAAAATACTGGCAATAACAACAAGAAATCACCCAGGTTTTAACATGAGGCTCCATTGCATTTTCAGATTTTGGGGCAGCAACACAAGTATTTGATAACAAGCATTTTCACCCTGGTTTCAAAATGAAGCTCCAATGCATTTTCAATGCCCAGATTTGAGGGTAGTGAAGTAGGTATGGGATGAATAGTGATTTTGTAACCAAGAAAGAGAGGCGTTCTTTAACCCGATTGTCCATTCGACAATAAAAGTGCTGTTAACACAATTTTGATGCTCTATTTGGTTCCTGTGTTTTGAAACATTATCAAATGATACTGTTTTATTGCTTAAGTTTCAGATATGTTTAAAATTGCAGCATAAACAATGTACCTGGTTCAAAATATTACAATTCTTCCATTACTGGACAGGGAGAGAGAGTGAGAGACTGGTCACTAGACAGAGAAACTGGTCACTGGACAGATAGACTGGTCACTGGACAGATAGACTGGTCACTGGACAGATAGACTGGTCACTGGACAGATAGACTAGACAGTAATAACATGTCCATATATATGGACAGTAAACCAGCTCGCAGGTGCCCGTATGCCTTTGCCCGGAATTCCGGTCACACGTCACTGGAACTTGTGGTTGTTGTTTAGGGTTTCCCTGTTCTATATTTATGTCAACCAATCAGAGCAAACCCTCCATAATAGTGACATTATTCGCCCGCTGCACAAACCCATTGCAACGAGATGTCCTTGATAGTCCTATATATAGATTGGACTGCATAGTCTAACAGATAGACTGGTTGCTGGAAAGATAGACTGGTCACTGGACAGATAGAAAGGTCACTGGACAGAGAGACTGGTCACTGGACAGAGAGACTGGTCACTGGACAGATAGACTGGTCACTGGACAGATAGACTGGTCACTGGACAGAGAGACTGGTCATTGGACAGAGAGACTGGTCATTGGACACAGTATTGTCACTGGGCAGATAGACTGGTTGTTAGAGAGAGAGAGTGGTCACTAGATAGAGAGACTGGTCACTAGACAGAGACTGGTCACTGGACAGAGAGACTGGTCACTGGACAATGAGACTGGTCACTGGACAGATAAACTGGTCACTGGACAGATAGTCTGTCATTGGACAGAAAGATTGTTAGACAGAGAAACTAGTCACTGAACAGAGAGAGAGACTGGTCACTTGACAGAGAAACTGGTCACTGAACAGAGAGACTGATTGTTAGACAGAGAGACTGGTCACTGGACAGAGATACTGGTCACTGGACAGAGAGACTGGTCACTAGACAGAGATACTGGTGACTGGACAGAGAGACTGGTCACTGTACAGAAAGAGAGAGGTCATTGGACGGAGATACTGGTTGGCATGAGCGAGAGTTCAGAGAGCCATGTGGGAGACCAGACGTGAATAAGAGAGGAGGGCTATGTCATGGACTGCATCTCAAAACCTACTAACAATTTTTATGGGAAACACATAATTGATATTGACCAAGTCTCCACCTCAATATATGCAGTCTCACAGTCCCCTTGACTGTGTACACAATTTAACAGTCTTATCATCTTAAGCAGATGTGGGACATTTGTACAGCTGACTTGAACAATATATATCTCTATTTATATCTCACTCATCATGTTATTTTATTAAAATGAAATCTAGTTAATGATAATCACAAAATATAAGTCCAATTCAAAATGGTAGAGTCAAGCGTCATAACATAAGAAATCAAATCCTTGAAATTTCTGTCTGTATAAGAGGAGTAACTCGCACAAAAAATATAGATGTACTGCAGCAATCTTACAGATTAGAAAGTAATTGACGGAAGTTTGCATTGAGCAGAGTAGTGCCACCTGGTGTCACTGAGCAAGCCTGTATGAGTACTCTATACATTGTCACAGCTGAGACATTTCTGCTGAAAAAAGCAAATTACTTATTCTGCATATGCCTCTGAGTGCCCATGAGACAAGATTGAAGCAACCAACATTGCAAATCAAATCAAATCAAATCAAATCAGATCAGAACACCAGAATGTGTCTGTTGGAGAAAATTGTATATAACATTTACTCCCTTGACTTCAATAAATAAGATTTGTGATTTTGAGTTCAGTGACATTTTATTTTTGAATGATTACAGCTCTTTAATGTTTTGTTTTTTTACTGAGCGCAACACTCAAGTTTTGTTTGATTTCATGAGTGATGCTTCCTGGGAATTGCCAGGATAAAAAAGATTTCCATTATCAATTATTAACTAAATAGTACAAAGATGGGATGTTTTGAGCATCAGGTATAGGACTTTTATTTGGGTTATTTAATTGGCGTAATTTTGCAGGTTTTAATGTCACAGAAACCATTGAAATTTGACTTTGACATCCTAATTAACAGCAAATTCTCTTTGCTGATGCAATTTTCATGTATCAGATGCTACTGTGCATGGAACTTGTCAAAATCTATTTTCAATTTGGATATCAGAAAATATTTCACAAAATTTGAATGAACCCATTGCTTCAGAGGTCCTCATCCTGTGAAAAAGAATTATGGAAAATCTGATATAAATGAGGTTGGACAAATATGACCTTGACATATGAAATGAATTGACATTAGTTGTTGCACATGGCTAGTTACTCTCCAAATAGTTGGCAATTCCTTTCTCCACTTCCTCTCCCAGAATGCCCTGCTCACCAATATCCCAGCATCCTTTGCTAATGACTTCCATGCCCAGAAGTAAGCCTACTGAAGAATGGCAGCTTACTTAAAGGGCTGTGATCAGGCGCAGATAATTTGGTGCAGCTTTCAGCCATCTTTTCTGCCAATCTTATCCATTATGAGGCACTGACAAGTTGTGACAAACACAAAAGGAAATATTTGTTGTGTCTGTAACCCATCAGTCAAGTAAAGAAACCTATCTGTGTTTTTCCTGAGCTTTTTCAGTGGAGACCGACAGGGAAAAGCTACTGTCAACTTCAGCATTACACGGCAAGTCTACATGTGGCATTAAGCTGATACGCAAACAATTGTATTATTGGTGGTGATAATGTTCACTAAAGAAAAATTGACAAGCAGCCATGGGCAAAAACATGTCTGCTGTTATTGATGGCTTTGTGACTTACATAAATATATATTCATCAAAATAGAAGCTGCTGCAACTGGTGGTTTTGTGCGACACAGAATTAGAAATGCAACCTTAGCCTTAGTAACAGTGTTAATGCACGGTTGATTTATTTTATAGGGAGTTTTATTTTATTAGGGTGTAAGTAATGGCATCTCAACACGACCTTTCCATTTGCAGGTCTAAACAAACAGAAGTGGAGGCCTCCAGAAATGTAAATCCATCTAGAATTATGCAATTCTTGCGAATACAATTCTGGATCGGGCATTCTAAACAAAATATCTCCTCAAATCATTCCTTATCACATTTATCCTAATTTGATCCTATCTTACCTTTTCTGTATTCTCCTTTTAGAAATTGTTAATCCAATGGCAAAATTATTAAATATATTTTTGGGATTTGGCTCAGTTGGTAAGAATCCCATGCTATAAGTCAGGGATTCAACCACTCTTCAAAAAGAGTAGGGCATCGAGTCCCTGTGACAGGCTTTATCTGACCTGATATAATTTAGGGTATATCAGGTCAGATAGACACCTAAAATATCAAGAGTTGTAATAAAATCATAATCTAGGAGGGCTAAACAATGCAGTATCCAATCAGCAATAAGATATGAAGATATCATATTCATCCTCATATGCTTTTCTTCCGACAGAAAAGACATTGTCAGCATTTGCCCTTGGTTGTATACACTAATTCAAAGACAGTTGTATACACTAATAAAAAATGATATAAAGCATTCAAGGCTCAAATAACAAATAACAAAGATAGAACAAACATACTGCTTGAAAAGATATATTAATTGTGATATGTTCTGTGATGAACATATAAATTAGCTCTTCATAGGAAAGCGAAAACTTACAATCCAACTACAAACTGTCACTGATACATGCAGAGCAAGAAGCCTGCAATAATAATATTGTATTTTTTATAGGGTGATATCAAGTTCAATTTGGTGGATAGATATATTGCAAATCATAATCTAAAGGTTGTGAATTTTGGTTTTAATTATTGCAGAATATTGTTAAAGTGGAAAAATTGTGGTATGTAGGATTACCCACCTTTTGGCCTTAGCTTTTGAGTTTGTCTCCTCGCAGACAAACAAATTAAAGTAGAATTAAAATTATTGCAGAATATTTAAGACAATGAATGTATGGGCTATTAAGTTAACAAAGGTTTTCATGATGAGCAATAATTTTTCTTTTCATAATTTTTTTACTTTATACAATCCAGAGATGTTTGGGCATCATTTATCTTTTAACTTCAGAACTTTGTGAAAAGATAAAGATAAACAATTATTTAGTGAAAGGTTTGGAATGAAATTACCCAATTATTGTGACCAGGTTGTGGATGGGAATAAAGAACAGTTCTCACATATACACATGAATGTCTTTATTGGTTGTGTTATCCATGCTTTTAGATAAGGGATCTGCACAAAATGGCTCACAGAACTTAAATTGTTTCATAATATTAGATGGTGACTTGGTCCAGAGTGACTTAGTCCAGAGTGAATTGGTCCAGAGTGAATTGGTCCAGAGTGACTTTGTCCAGAGTGACTTGGTCCAGAGTGACTTGGTCCAGAGTGACTTGGTCCAGAGTGACTTGGTCCAGAGAGACTTGGTCCAGAGAGACTTGGTCCAGAGTATCTTGGTCCAGAGTGACTTGGTCCAGAGTATCTTGGTCCAGAGTGATTTGGTCCAGAGTGACTTGATCCATCTTTCTAGGATAACCTCTTAATGGTGGAGGTCACAGACTGGCCGTGTTCTTCCATCATATTATTATCCTCAGCTTAAACCAAATAAAAGAAACATTGAAAGTAAGATCAACACTTGTTGCCAGGTAACCACACAGGAATTCTTCAAGTCACTGAGTTATTTGATTTCACATCTTAGTAATAACAAAAAAGGCCTGGTTTCCTCACACTCATGTGTCGCGTAGTCACACCAATCAACACTGAGATAATCACAGCAGACGATTTCAACATGGATGACAAATCACCACATTGCAGGACAGAATAATCATGTTTCATTTAGTGTATGCTCAGCTTGAAATCTTTAAAATTCTACAGTTAAAGATAAAGTGTGTTTTCATTTTTTTTATAATATCAAGTCACATTTGATACAATTTTGGTTTAGATTTAAGAAAATGATATTGTGCGTATTGATTTCTCTCACACCCAAATTTCTCACAAATATGTTTATTTTACACAGCTTGGAATATTATTCTTTTTATCAAATGTGAATGCAAGCAAGTTAATGTGAGTAGAAAAGGGTACAAAATGAGGAGTAGATTTTTCATTTAATATTCTTTTGTATTTTCTTTGGATATCTATATTTTATGAGTTATTGAATTACGTCCATGCAATTTTTTTTGTCTTGCATTTTGAAGCTTTTAGAACAGGGTCATGTTTGACTTAGGCGCTGTGCCTGATTGTCTTCAGTTACAATCAGCAGGGTGTGTGTGAGACAGGGAGTGTCACATCAAATAATATAGCCTGCTTCAGATACATCCTAATGTAAAACTTGAAATATAATCAACGGTAAAAACGTATTATTATATACAAGTCGATGCTTCCAGATGTTTGCAATGTGAGATCGTGTCATGAGAGTTATCAGGGTTAATAACTAAAATTCATCTTTCTGGTACCAAATATTTTTTTGGATATTGAAATGACTTAATTTAATATTGAGAATAAAGGTAAAAATCTATCTCATTTTAGAATTTTCTGATAAATAGAATATTTTCAAATCTTGAAATAAACTTTAAACAATTACTTTTTGGAAATTGAATTGTCAACAATTAGGTCATGGGTTTGATTTTATACTGTGCTATTTATTATGTTTATGGTTAGATTTTCAGGGGGGATGTTTGGATTCTTTCAAGTGTTGGTCTTGCAATATCAAAATTCATCTTGAAATAATATTCAAAGACATATAATTGCATATATATTTGTGCGAAATTCAATTAAAATGAAATTTCCTTTTGACTTTTACTTGGTTATTAAATATTCAATTTTTTAAGCCCCTACTAAGACCCAGCTGAATCATCTGTGCAAATTTGAATAAGAAGGAAGCAATCCTTCTATTTATTTCATATATTGAAGTATCAGAGGATGGTTTTGGAACCGAAATATAAAATACGATAACCCTAACCATAAAATATTATTTAGGTATACAAGGACATTCAATATGCTGGAAATCATAAATATCAGTTATAATAAGATATTCAGGAGTGGAGTGACAATATTATATCATGGCCATGGTTTAGTATTCACATATTGTGCAATATTTCGGAGGTTTTGATTGCTCAGCTTCTCAGCATTGTCTCTCAGTGTGATATGACATTGTTCATTGTTCAGATAGGAGACAGGGAAATGCAATTTTCTGTAATCCACATCGACTAAATGAACCTTGACTTGCCATATTACTCTATATTGAAAGTGTGCCCAGCTGCGGAAAGCCATTGACCACTGCCAGAGTGTGGTCGCATTTGCAATGACCTTTGATGCGTAATTGGGTGGTATCTGGACCACCTTATGAGATCAGCAAATAATAATTGCATGCAACATTGATAAGGTAGAGCGGGTGGTTTCTGTGAGGTTTGAGTGGATATTGTGGTGGTAGAGGGCAGAGGTTAATGAAGGAGGTTCTATGGGGCCCAGGTTGATTGTTGCTTGCTCAGTTGCCGTACAGATTAGTGGATCAGTGACTGACATCCAGCATTACTTTCCCAGGCCTCTGCTGATCACACACCAAACTTAAATACCAAGGGTGTCCCAGTTGTCCAAACCCTCACTGTGTGTCCTGATTTATTTGGGATATTATTATAGGATATAGAGATTTTACATGAGACTTTCAGGCTACGGCCGTGGGGCAGTTGGTTAAAGCGCTAGCTTATTAGTACTAGTTCCTCTGTGGTGATCCAAAGGTCATGGATTCGATCCCCAGCCATGCCGAGATTGAATTCATGATACATTTTCACACATGAGCTGAGGCCCATGCCAATGGGTTAACCCGTTGTCCTTGTAAATCTGTGACTGCTTGGGTTGTCATGTCAAGGACCTGCGACATGACAATTCAGTGAACTAGCGCTATATCTGCTACAAGTAGGTCTCATCACGAAGTGACTGAAATAATGTTGAAAGTGATGTAAAACCCCAAAACAATCAAACAAAAAACATGAGACTTTCACAATATGTTAATATCAATCATGTATGTATTGAAAGATGCTCTGGATTATGATATATTATAATAAGAATAACCATGAGAATGAAGTATCACTGAAAATACAATCAACCAATGGGTGACAAGTAAAAGGTCAGCTGATCCAGGTTCATATCAAATACAGCTGCACACATAACTGGACATACATCATTAACCATGTTTGACACCAGATGGTCTTATAGAAAAAGACATAAAGATGTGGAAATTCAATGTACTGTTCATTGACCCATTCAGATTATCATTTTTGTGATTCATGTATAACATAGCATAATTAAATTAGTACAGGAAATATATATGACTTCCACTAACCTCTGTGACTCATCTGAGGTAATTTGGTGACAGTACTCACTCTCAGTTCAGTATAAATTAAGGATGAAAAATAATCTGCATATTTTCTGCATTCATCTGTAATGTATGTCTGAATGGATTGGCTGTAATACTATGAAAAACATGTGTTGGAGTTAATTGATTTGTGTTATTCATTCCACACAGTACTGAGAACACACCTTATGTTTCCCAGTGCCATGCTGAGGAGACTGGGAAGGGGAGTCACAAGAATGAAAATGAATTATCATATAATATATAACACAACATTCACCATATATGGAACTTAACCAGTTTTTAACCTGTTGATTTAAAACTATTTTTTTTTCAATATACTATTTTTTTAATACACTAGAATTTATTTTAAATCCTAGAATAGGTACATCCCTGTATGGCTTATAGTGGAAGAGGACAGGACTATGTCAGTCCTTCTCACATCAGCACTTCCGGCCACGCTGCTGATGGCATGGTGGCGGTCTTCACATCATACCTTCATATCAACATCTTACTCTCCACCCGTAGCATAGAAACCTCAGAAAGCTGGCCAGCTCTAATCACAAACTGATTAGATTTCGCGAAACACAAATTAGCTGCCAAAAGATCTAGTCATCAGAATTTCCATGATCTTCTGGATAGGAGAGTATATTAAGAAGAAAAAATAATAAAACACGATCATATTGTATGATTTATCAAGTTATTTCATAAACATTGTGAAGGAAGCTACAAGAGATTTTTCTTTTCCATAAAATGGTGAGGAGAAAGCAGTAAATATAATATATAAAGCCAGGATTGAGACTTGTAGAAGCCATATGAAGCCTATGGAGTCCTGAAACTTGAGAGGGAGTTGACTTGGGTCTCTGCCTGGAAACACTGAGATACAGAGGCTCAGCAGCTCGGCATCAAAACAAAACGGCTCGGCAGGTACGGACCATACACAGATGAAGTGTTCGGTCAGGAAAGTGTAAACAGACGAGATAGCCAGGATTTAGCAAATATGACAGCAATGCACAGATTTGACCTTGAGCTGGAACAGCTGCTGCCAAATTCTGCCGAGGAATTCTTCACAAGGTAAATACACAATCTGCATCTATAAGTTCACTTAGCAAACCCATTAGGTATCCTGCCAAAAGTGCAAGATTGCTGTAGTTTGTTATGGAACTAGCCACGATGCCAGAAAAATGAATTCATTTGATCATGTTGAGGGAATTAAATATGAATTAATCGCAAATTATATTAGAACTGATTCTGTATGGGAAGAGCTGCTATTATATTTCACCAGCAAAACAATATTACTTGGTAATACCCTTTGTGAATTGTGGACATGTGACACTGCAAGCTTCTGCATTGCATTGTCATCTAGCAGAGGATAGTGTTTCAAGCTTAGGGAAGAGTATATTAATACAAGAGATTAACAAAATCCTATATCATGTTATGCATTCTGCAAAATAGTGACTCATATATTAATGAGATATTGCCACTTTATCAGTTGCTGCACAAATTTGTTGCACCCCTGGCAGTGGTGAAGCTGCACTCTCCATAGTGATTTACATAAGAACATGTCAAGACCCTTGATAATTTGTGAATAGGATGTCTTCACATAACACAAAGTTATATAGCCCATTCATTTAAACTCTGGCAAGCAAGGCTTAAGTGCCTGTAGTATGTCAAAAGAGTGTCAGGCCAGGGTATTAGGGCTTAGAGAGTGTCAGGCCAGGGCATCAGGGCCTAGAGAGTGTCAGGCCAGGGCATTAGGGCTTAGAAAGTGTCAGGCCAGGGTATTAGGGATATAGAGTGTCAGGCCAGGGCATTAGGGCTTAGAAAGTGTCAGGCCAGGGCTTATAGAGTGTCAGGCCAAAGCATTAGGGCTTATAGAGTGTCAAACCAGGGTATTAGCGCTTATAGAGTGTCAGGCCAAGGCATTAGGGCCTAGAGAGTGTTAAGGCCAGGGTATTAAGGCTCAGAGACTGTCAGGCCAGGGCATTAGGGCGTATAGAGTGTCAGGCCAGGGTATTAGGGCTTATAGAGTGTCAGGCCAGGGTATTAGGGCTTATAGAGTGTCAGACCAGGGTATTAGGGCTTATAGAGTGTCAGGCCAGGGTATTAGGGCTTATAGAGTGTCAGGCCAGGGTATTAGGGCTTAGAAAGTGTCAGGCCAGGGTATTAGGGCTTATAGAGTGTCAGACCAAAACATTAAGGCTTATAGAGTGTCAGGCCAGGGTATTAGGGCTTATAGAGTGTCAGGCCAGGGTATTAGGGCTTATAGAGTGTCAGACCAGGGTATTAGGGCTTATAGAGTGTCAGACCAGGGTATTAGGGCTTATAGAGTGTCAGGCCAATGCATTAGGGCTTATAGAGTGTCAGGCCAGGGTATTAAGGCTTAGAGAGTGTCAGGCCAGGGTATTAGGGCTTAAAGAGTATCAGGCCAGGGCAATAGGGTTGAGAGAGTGTCAGGCCAAGGCAATAGGGTTGAGAGAGTGTCCAGGGTATTAGGTCAGGCTAGGTGATGAGGTTGTGTGAGACAAGAATGCAAGGCCTTTAGGATGTCAGGCCAGTAAGGTCAATATTGCATTAAATTTAAGGTCTGTAGTGCATCAATTATTAGATCGATATTGCATTAAGTTTAAGGTCTTTTGTGCATCAAATGTAAGATCAATATTGCATTAAATTTAAGGTCTGTAGTGCATCAAATGTATGGCTTGTAATGGACTAAATGTAAGGCCTGTAGTGCAGCAAATGTGGAGCATCTGTAGGCATTGTCTTACAGCAAATCAACAGATAATCTCCACATTTCTATGGAGTCTAATTATTTTTAAAATTATGTTGATATCATGGGGCACAGTCAATTATCAATTGTACCTCGATGTCGCTAAAATAATGTAAGACTCTGATAATATGATATCCATCCTGATGCATATTCTCTGCTGAATTATGCTCACAATATGTTAGGGTATTGTTACTGAACGTAACACAATGCTTTGTTTATAAGAAATCTAAGGTCTATTGTTAACTGCACAATACATGTAATGGATATATTAAAAGCTCTGGGTAATTGTTGAGTTTGTCATTATTTCCCAGTTTTTAATTATAGCAATGTTCCAAAGTTAGGGGAACATGTTGCTTTTTATAAATAGAAGTCCACAATATATTTTTAATACTGTTTGCAGCATTTTATTGGAATTTATCTTTTTCATATCTCTAAAGTGGCATTAAGTTTTGTTGTTGATCTTTAGTGCAATAAGAGAGGGATTGGCAATGGAGATGAATATATCAGATTGTTTAGTGTGGACAAATCTGTTTGAAACATAAAATCATGGGTGTTTATTTCAGCTGTAGTTGTACATTATCTGATGAATACAATTAACTTTATTTAATATCATTTCTCGGTTTATACATTTTTTATAGTGATAAAACAACACATACATGCAGTATTTATATACTCCTATAGTAAGGATTTACATGGATACTGTCAAAACTGTAGAATGTAATTAAATTCATAGAAAGCTGTTCTGAATGAAGTGATTTTGCTAAGTATGGCAAATATTGTGATACATGGACATAAGGAAATTTACAATATAGTCAGCACCAAGCCAATCAGTTGTTTGTTTCATCGACATCTAGGATGTCATTTTATTTGCCAGTTATTTCTTTTTAAGCAAATCACATCTTCTGAGCAGCTTTATGGGGAATCCTTTCTGAACTTTGTCAATATGAAGGAAGTGTTGATTAAAAAAGTCAAGCTCATGCAGGTTGTATAAATCAATATCATGGAGATAACAGGAGCCTGGGGATAAAAGCCAAGCTTACAAATGTCATTTCTCCAGAAAGAAATCTTTGTGCATATATTATAGATACGGTTATAGCCATTTACAAAAAATGTATGTTGTTTTGAAAAATACTTTGAATAGTATATGCTCTTTCACAAACTTAAACTTACTCTTTAAAGTCAAAATCTCTTAGTTTCTCTCTGATCACCACAAAACTATAACTTGAAATATTGAAATATTCTCCAGTCTTCTTGAAGCTTCAGTTAAAGCCTCAAGCATCCAGCCACATAGGCAAAACTAGTGAGAGTGACCAAATGTTTGAATGACCATTCATTACAACTACACAGCAATTATAATTTCATTTTCGTGACAAGAAGACATATTTCTTTGCTTCTATTCTCTGGAGGCAGGAATAATTTTGTTATAGTTTAATTGATCATTTAATATTTCATTTTGATTAGTCAGTTTGCAATGTTTTTCTGATTGGGCAGCAAAACTTTCTGTCACTCTAAAGCATCCTTCTGATTGGTCAGATTGAAACATTCTGATTTGTCAGTCTAAGGCGTCCTTCTGATTGGTCAGATTGAAACATTCTTCTGATTGGTCACATTGGAACATCCTTCTGACTGGTCAATCTGAAACATTCTGCTATGACTAGTTTAAAAAATGTTACATAGAAGACCATTGGGAAATATATTAGTTTGAAAAATTAACCAGAAATCTCAATTCTAAATTTCTGGCATATTATTTACAGATAAGATGTCACTTTTGAAATTGGTGATACCTTTCAGCAGTATTTCTATGTTGCCATTTTGTGACCATGCCTAGGCCTGCTGTTGTAGTTACCTACATATTGATGTATTTGTATGGACATAAAAATATACACCGACTGTCATGAATATCTGTTTGACATATTATATAAACAAAGATATAACATGATTCCAAATATATTCAATAAGTACTTCTTTTTCAGAAATAAGATACACAATATCAACACAAGATACTCATATTATCTATATGTCATAAACGTCAAGTCAAATTTCAACTAAACTACTTTCAGATATTCAGTTGCAGAAGTGTACAACAGCATTAATGATATTTCACAATGCAACTTGATTAAATGTTTTACAAAACAATTGAAATTGAATTTTAAAAAAACCATTTGGTTTTGCTGCATATTATTCAATTATTCTTCAGCTCAAACAGCCCTACCATATTGCTGACTGAAATCTACCAAAATTATATACCTTATAGTACAACTAATATTATTTTATTTACTCAGATACAAACCATAAATACTGATATGTCTATAACGTCATATCAAACATAATAGGGTTAACAAGGATAGGACTGAAGATAATTAATTGTTCTGATGAAAAATAAATGACAGGCTGCTTCACTTTGACCAGATTTATATGGATGATGGAGAGATGATATGATATTTGTATATATGAAATACACACTAATATAGTCATACCTGGAATGAGCATTCTGTTAATGGACAGCAAACAACATTGGTTCCCTATTATCCCCAATAATAGCACCATATAGACTAATAATGGCACATACATGTAAAATGCAAGTTATTACTGCAGATTTTATCAATCAGGTTTTATTTATTCAGCATCCAAGAGAAAAAAATGCCATGCTAGCCCTTTTGCAGTGTCTGTTGTAGTGATTGAAGAAGTGCAGGTTTGTTTATCAGTGGTAATATGGTGCCAATATGAGATGGTAGAGCAATGGTTTTATGATGATACATTACTGTAATTACAAATATGGTGTAGCCATATACGCATAGGGAAATATATTGCTATAATTGTTCTCCAATATTTGCTCTATTTACAGCAAAACAAATTTGTAAATTACAATTCCCTGGATTTAATACATTTTTTTGGTACAATTTTTGAGATTATCTTTATATTAATTTATTTTCATTAACAGTGTCACATTTCTGTTGTAATGATTCGTCAATAAACTGATTTTTAACTCCATATGATGCTTATAAATAACTTATAATTTACGAAAATGTTATTTGCAAAAGAAGGAAATAAAGTAATCAGTTTATTATAGCTTTTGGGAATGCAAAATTAATTTATCATCATCTTGTTAAATTAATATGTGATTCATTTTGAATTTTTTTATTTTGTCCAATACATTTTGGATTTCCCTACAATATCATATTTGTGGAAATAGTCAAGAAATATTCACCAGTGGTGAGGCGTTTGTTTTTCAGTAACTTTTTCAAAACTTCTGTTTCAAATATTGCAGAGTATCTGATACTTCAGAATCTGTATAATACTCACTTCTTCCTAAAAATATTTCACCTATGATATATCACCATGCAATCTCTCTATACCAGATATGTTACATCTTAAGATTTATATTACAATCCTCATTTGCATACAATCCTTTGCATCATGTTCTTAAGATTAAACACATAACTTGTCTCACTGAGTGAGCTTTGCTTAGTATATGTGCTATATTACTCTGGCATTTATGTAGTTGTTTCTAGTTCTGTGGTTCAGATGAGGTTTTTAATTGCCAATGGTCAGATTCTAGTTCTGTGGTTCAGATGAGGTTTTTAATTGCCAAAGGTCAGATTCTAGTTCTGTGGTTCAGATGAGGTTTTAATGGCCAATGGTCAGATTCTAGTTCTGTGGTTCAGGTGAGGTTTTTAATTGCCAATGGTCAGATTCTAGTTCTGTGGTTCAGGTGAGGTTTTTAATTGCCAATGGTCAGATTCTAGTTCTGTGGTTCAGATGAGGTTTTAATGGCCAATGGTCAGATTCTAGTTCTGTGGTTCAGGTGAGGTTTTTAATTGCCAATGGTCAGATTCTAGTTCTGTGGTTCAGGTGAGGTTTTTAATTGCCAATGGTCAGATTCTAGTTCTGTGGTTCAGATGAGGTTTTAATTGCCAATGGTCAGATTCTAGTTCTGTGGGTCAGGTGAGGTTTTTAATGGCCAATGGTCAGATCCTAGTTCTGTGGGTCAGGTGAGGTTTTTAATTGCCAATGGTCAGATTCTAGTTCTGTGGTTCAGGTGAGGTTTTTAATTGCCAATGGTCAGATTCTAGTTCTGTGGTTCAGGTGAGGTTTTTAATGGCCAATGGTCAGATTCTAGTTCTGTGGTTCAGGTGAGGTCTTTTCTTGGTGTGATTCTAGTTCTGTGGTTCAGATGAGGTTTTTAATTGCCAAAGGTCAGATTCTAGTTCTGTGGTTCAGGTGAGGTTTTAATGGCCAATGGTCAGATTCTAGTTCTGTGGTTCAGGTGAGGTTTTTAATTGCCAATGGTCAGATTCTAGTTCTGTGGTTCAGGTGAGGTTTTTAATGGCCAATGGTCAGATTCTAGTTCTGTGGTTCAGATGAGGTTTTAATGGCCAATGGTCAGATTCTAGTTCTGTGGTTCAGGTGAGGTTTTTAATTGCCAATGGTCAGATTCTAGTTCTGTGATTCAGGTGAGGTTTTTAATTGCCAATGGTCAGATTCTAGTTCTGTGGTTCAGATGAGGTTTTTAATGGCCAATGGTCAGATTCTAGTTCTGTGGTTCAGGTGAGGTTTTTAATGGCCAATGGTTAGATTCTAGTTCTGTGGTTCAGGTGAGGTCTTTTCTTGGTGTGATTCTAGTTCTGTGGTTCAGGTCAGGTTTTTAATGGCCAATGGTCAGGTTCTTTTTTTGGTAAGGATTTTACTTGGTCACATTCTGCTTCTTTAGTTCAGACAAGGATTTTTATTGGTCAGGATTTAATGCTCTTCCTCAGTGTTATTTCTTGTGTATCTTTTGATGATTTCATTTTCTTTGAACTATTTTTGTTTTGACTTGCTTAATTCTGAGATATTTTCAAATCAAAAGATTAATTAATTATAATGGAATTTTGGGGGCAAAGTTATAGATTCAGTGAGAATTTCAAAAATGGCTGATGCAAACACAAATATATGACACACCTTTAGTCTATATTTGCATTGTGTCATCACTAACCTTTATATGCTTTATGAGGCTGGAAAATAATGCAGTTCCATTTTTTTTTCCGGACAGGACCTAAAGCATAATTTTGATGCCTATGTTAAGGCATATGCATCTATTTGATATTTTATTGGTGCATTATTCCAAGAAATCAGATACATAGCACATCACAAACTTAAATAATGCAAAAATAATATAAAATACAAATAGATAGGTTGAAAAATAACATCAAACATCTCTATATTTTCACCATAAACTCACCCCTTTTTTCAAAATCCTTGATATGAAACCATACACTTTCTTCTCCAAAAAGAAGTGTTATTTCTCGGCTATTTATCAATCTTTGCAGTAAATTTTTATCACAAAAAGAAAAGAAAAAGATAACGAAAATGCATCTTCAGTGTTACTTTCCATGCAATTCTATTATCCAAATCTCAATTGATATATCTTAAGTATCATAGGAATTCACGAATTTCTAGTCTATCAGTGTGTCTGCATTGTTTTTCTGAGAGCACTTCATTTTTTAGTTTCAGATTTATCCCTTCAATTCTCCTATAAACACTGTGAAATGTTTTTTAGCTTTAGTCCAGGTTAATAACAATAATCTACATGAATTTTCGTGAGTAAGATTGAACATTCGAAATTGAGAAATTCTCTTTGTAGATGGCACTAGTGTATGTTGCCACCATGATGATTGTGTTTTGTAGAATGAGGAGTGCGTGTTATAGGAGATAAGCCAGAGGTGGCCTCGTTCTATTGCTCATCTTATTCACACCTTCCATGTCCTGTGCCTCATCTAATATTCCACTACCTGATAGGCTGGCCAGGTGATTGTGTCTCAGGATATGCCCAGCTGGGTTCTAATGTGACATGTGCATTAGTTGACCTATTATTGCCTTACTTACCTGCCATGATGGGGTTCGCCTCCATTGTAATGATGCTCTTAAGCTGTCCACAGATGGCAGCACAGGGCCTCACTCCCCTTAAACCATCACTCATCTTAAAACAGAAATGACAGCTGAGGCCTCATACTTGACTAATGGCTGTTAATCATATAAATATTTGAATTTCAGCCTCATATAAAATAGTATGCTTCTTTCTGATTCTAAAGAAATAAAAGAAAAAAGATAGGGACAATTTTCACCCCCCAAGCAAGCATTTTGCCAGGGACATTTTCCATTGCCTGCTCTGTCCATCTGACCATGAACATTTTGTGCAGGCCATACTTTTAAATTTTTCAGAGTCACTGATTTATATTGGAAAAAAAACATGTATGAATGATTGTGGCAATTTGTCCGAATTTTTCAGAATATTTAAAGGTTAAGCATTAAACCGGTTATTTCATGTATAAAGTTTAACATAGAGCAATAAGGTAAGTTGCAATAAGACATAGAAGTTTCACTATGAACAGAGATCTGCCTCAGCCATCAGTTGCATGTGACGGGGAAACACAGGTAGCATGAACTTTCTGTGACCCTAAGGCTCAAAGTAGGGTGGCACTTTTTAACACATTACTTGCACTATTCAAATGACATTACCTTTCATGACATCATAAGCATATTACCATACTCTTATGACGTTATTTTACCTTTCAGTGCCTCTATGATAACACTCCACATAAAAATAAGGCCAAGAAAGAAGTGTGCTTTCAGAAGGGGGCTATAAATTAGGTTCTTACTCAAATAGGTTTTACAGACACTTACTGGAGTGCATTAACCAAAACAATATACACCGTATATATGAAAGGTAAATAAATATCTTTATTGTTGCTTTATGATACTAATAGGTATTTTTCAAAGTCACTGCTTAATTACTTCAATTGGTGCCACAGAAATGTTCACTTCCAACCATTAGACAATGCTCTTATGTCGTGACATGTGGCAGGACTGATTGTCAGTGGCAGGGTGACAATGAGGTGTTTATTGTAAAGTTTAATTTAAAACCTTCTGAAGGAAGCCGTGTTTGACATTGCTTACCAATTATTGCAGGAAAATAATTTGAATTTAATGATTCTCTTATCATTATTGGAGGAATAACTGTCATTTCTATTTTGTTGATTTTGTTAAAAGAGAATTACAATTAGGCAGAAGTGACATGACAATTATGTCAGATTTTCACAGTTACAGATGGAGATCGGGAAAGTCTGTTAATTAATGATTTGGTCTATAGTTATAGGGATCGTGAGGTTTTGAGGAAAGTTATATTTCTTTCACATGTTATTGAAAAAGACAGATCAAAGTAAAGAGTCAAGAAAAAGCATTCAGTGATATTGTATGCTACCACATGGTACTGCAACAGGAGAAGAATATGAATTTGAATTTGAACTTGAACTTGAATTTGAATCTGATGATGAATCTGATGATGATGAATCTGATGATGAATCTGATGATGAATCTGATGATGATTAATCTGATGAATCTGATGATGATGAATCTGATGATGAATCTGATGAATCTGATGATGAATCTGATGAATCTGATGATGAATCTGATGATGATGATGATGATGATGATGATGATGATGATGATGATGATGATGATGATGATGATGATGATGATGATGATGATGATGATGATGATGATGATGATGATGATGATGATGATACATGCTTCAGGATAGCACCCTGAAATAAAGCTCCACTTCATATAATTACAATCATACATCTATATGGGACGACACACAATGAAAATGCCGAGAGTGGCGGCTTACATTATAAAGCAGCTTGAAGAATAATTATCTGGAGATTTCAAGAGGGGAAGTAAAGATAATAGACTTTCAACGCACGGCAGCATCACATCCTACATCCAAAACAACTCATGGCAATAACATTCCCTTTTGTTTTTAATGTCTAAGTGACAATAACATTTCTTTTTAAAATGTATAATTTTTTTCTATTTTTATGATGCTTTTATAGTCGAAGAACACATTGTAGTTCTTTGAAATTCTTTATTACCACTTTGCCCACAAGGTCGAGAAGCTATAAAAATTACTGAAAAGTGAATAACTCGCCCATACAAAGATAAGATTTTGCAAGATGTTGGGTTTCTCTTACATTTTCAAGACAACTTTCTTAATGTCATCACAATGTGTATTGGAAAGAAACAGGCCATACATTCTGTGTGTCAGCGTGCATATTTCATGGTGTAAAATGTGTGGTGAAGCATTCAGCCTCTCTGCAATCACCAATTCAACAAGCCAACAGCCTTCAAGATGTTTTTTTGTAAGTGTGAAGGTTGCAATTGCCGCCATTAGCGCACAGTCCTGGGGGACAATTCATGCACTTTGCAACCATTTGAACTCTTCAAGACTGCCTTTGATTGGCCGCACCATGTGGTAACATTAATGAGGAATGGCTGGGTGGCTTTCAGGGCTTATAGGTACGTAGAGTAAGGTGAGCTCAACGGCCCATCCACTTGCATCATCAAGGAGCTTTCTGCTCCCAGGAGGCCTCTAAATGTCGTCTAAATCACTGGTCTGCTTAACTGCAGGAGAGCAGGCTTACTCTAAATCATATATTGTTTACTGCAAAGTTTATCTCAAATACTTATGTATCTATAACCAGACAATCTATAAACGTATATCCCTCTGTAATGAATTTATCTATATCAGATCTGCTTGAAGCGTTATCACATGGTTCTTCCTAGGTGGCGCCACAAGCAACAGCCTTGTAATGCATTTGGTGTGCAGTGCATGGGTCCCCAGTGGGTTATACCTGAGCGGGGGAAGCTCTGAAGATGGTGCATAATAAACCCAGCAGGTGGTGCCACCTACACATGGCTAAGTGACAGTTTCAGGACCAGCAGACCATTTGCCCTGGCTTCCTGTCGCTTGTAGGATGCTGGGAGGATGCTGGGAGGATGGCTTGTCACTAGCCCAGCCACACTCCTACACAGCCTTGTTACCATCACTTGCTGGACAATCTTCACTGTGAGGAGTGTGGCTTGGTAACCTGATGACCTCACCTCAGGTCATGTCCTTCACATCACAGCAGAAATGCTCTTTTTGAAATCACCAGGGAAACACACAACACCAATGTATCCCTTGACCATAAGAAGCAAGCACCTGGCTTTACCAATGTTTTTAGAAAAACAACTTGCAAGAGTGTGTGGTGTGTCAAACTGAAAATATCTTATACATCTAGCTTTAAGGTTTATGAATAACCACAGTTCATTATAGTTCTTGCCAAATTAGCTGAAATAAATTTTCATTTGTATTATTTTGACCATGGCACAATATTAGTATACTCAGGATTCCATTTACTAATTTTCTGAATGAGGATTGAACATAGATGTCATGAACATTAATATTTGTGGAGGTGTGACATGTATTTGCAAACATTTCAATTTATAAAAACTATATAGATATTGAGAAAGTTCATTGATAGCCTCAGTTATCTCCAAACCTGAAGTCTGCAAACTACTCAGGTCTGGATGATTTTCCACTGTCATTTTAGAAAGATTTTGCATTAACTATTAGCTAATTATTTAAAGAAATAATGAATTCAAAACTGTGGTATATAACTTTTCTGTGAGACACCATTTCAACCTGTTGTGTGAAGGGTAAATTGGGTGCATTATGTGGTGGCAACTTTCCTGAGATACCTACCAGAGTTTCCCACTAGGTGGAGACTGTGTCTCATTAGAGACAAGATGATAAAAAACATTCAGATCATTGTTCTTGCAAGCGGTAGATCTTTGATGTGATTTGTCCCGATATAACACATGTTTTTTTAAGTTTTATCCACACAATATCTTGTTAGTTTTTGCAGCATCAGGTGGGATGAGAACGTTGACATAAGACTAGAACCATAGAGTAAGATTGATCACAAAAATAATCCTGCTTTGTAACCTGCAAGGCAATGATACATTAATTAAACGTTCCGTTACAATCATCTTCCATTTTATCTATGAAAAAAGACATCTTTGACATGCAGAGGGTGGGAAAATGGTGTTTTAAGGTGACCTCATTCTGAGCAGAGCCCTGGTGATATAACTGAGACTGTTGCAGTGGTTGCCATCTCTAATTGCTTTGGGACCAGATCTCATTTGCCACGGCCTCGTAAGTTTACATCCATATTTACACTGACAAAGCAGCAACTGACAGAGAACCATTGAGGGAGGAAGCCTTGGGTGTTCAGTCTGGCCGTGGTCATCTTTACATTCTTGAATGCTCCAAGAATGAATGCAGAGAAAATATACCATGAATGGTGTTGTTTGCAAAGTTTCATTATTGCTGCGGGTCATATTTTGGTGTTTTCTGCAAGGTCGGATGTTGTGTGAGCAGACATCATACTGAGAACATACATATCAATCTCCGCTTATATCTGGCCCCATGACAGAAAGTGCTGGACACCACAGAGAAGGACCTTACTTCTAAACAGTGTCCTTGATCGCTTATTGACAGCACCCTCCAAAATATTGACTAAAATTTATTTAATATAATGGAGATTTTATTATGAATAACTTT
Organism: Amphiduros pacificus; assembly: GCA_949316495.1. Lineage (NCBI taxonomy): Eukaryota > Metazoa > Annelida > Polychaeta > Phyllodocida > Hesionidae > Amphiduros > Amphiduros pacificus. Next base: position 22,147,740 of record OX439004.1, on the reverse strand, counting down.
GAGAATATACGACAACATATTTTTGATTGGTGTATTGATTTGGATTGGATTGGGAATCTCTAATTAGCACATAGTCAGGATAATAATGTTTATTCAGCTTTCTAATCTCTTTTTATTTGATTTATAGCACCTGTCTGAAATTGGCAAGAAATTGTAATTGTCAGTAACATAATTTATCATGTTTTAATCACTATTTATTTCAAATCTAAGGTCATAGACAAAAAAAAATGATTTATCACCAATCATATTTGATTATCACTCTGTTTCATACACATGTGAAAGACACTTGTAAAGGTTTCAGCAAATCAATAAAAACACTGCATCAAATTCAATAGTGACATTTTATTGGTTAAAGTCAATCTCATAGAAAGTCATTTATCAAGATATGCAAATAACTGTCAGGGTTTGCTTTAAAGTAGAGGGTGTGGAAACTTGTTGAATTAGCTACAGGAAATTGTCAAAAGTTGTTTTTCTTTGGTTCAAAAGAATTGAATAGTCTGGATCTGAAGAGGTCACAAAGAGCTTCTGACATGTTTCAGCCCCAAACTCAATAATATAGAGACAGCTTCAGAAATGTTTAATTTCCTCTGCTCATTCCAGCTGCATCCAAACGAAACCTGTGTGTACATAACAAGTGGTAAATTACATGGAGAGAAATGAATCATTAGCATTGCATCGTGTATAAGTCTGAGTGAGGACACAGTTACAGGATTAAAGGTCCTGAAACCTATTGAAATCTCTCCACTTATGAATAAAGAATGAATGTTTTGTGATGCATTTATCAGAGTGCCGTGATGTTTGCATAATACTTTGATGTTTCTGATTATCACTCGTGTTGTAGAAGATGAGATATTCTATGAACAAACAGATATTCTGTGAAGTTTGAAAGAATTGACGAAATGCATATCAAACTGCAGAACATAGAATTTACAAACTGCAAAATAAAATATCAACCGAATTAATGACACGTAGCATTAGTCCTAGATTCCTTTCCCAATCTTCTAACTTCTTCAAAGGTACCTTTACATCCCCTTTTTCTTTTTCTTTCTTTTTAGGTAAGTGAATATTTGAGAAAAAGCTCAACATTGAATACTTCCAGATGCATGATCTAATAACAAGCATGGAAGGTAAGTTAAACTAAGCTATTTTAATCATAAGATGGAATCTATCAAAGCAGGTAAGTACTGATAACTTTTACTTATATTTTAATTTTGCCAGCAGTAGACAAGATTTGAAAACATTTTATGTTCAATACCTCAGTCCACAATTCTGAGGCAAAATTCAACTCACCGAAATAAAAATCATGTTGAAATTCAGCTTTTGCAAAGTTCATATGTATCTTCAGGCCAGTCTATTTTTATACTGAAACATAAACCTGCATATTAAAATTTTATACAAGAGAATTTGTTATCAAATATAATAACTGATCTTTGGTATTTAATAATAGGGAATGCTAGTGGTCAAGTGAATCTTTTGCCAATAATTTCATTGGGAAAACTTTTATAACGCATGCTAAAATGATACAATATTATCTAATTTGATCCATAAATGATGGAATGGATGTTGGCATCCATGCCACCACCAGTAACTAATGGGAGGTACTAAATAGTACTAAATATATGAGGTTACTATGATGTCATTTTATGACATTGACTTGTGATGACATATGTAATGACATCAGGCCACTTGGATTATGAACCTTTGACCCATGTACTGCATTGGGCAGCCATCTTTATGAATCAAGGCAGTCTGCTCCATGAGTACCCTAGTTCAGGAAGAAAGGTCAGGTAACCATGACAACTAGGCTAGTCTTTATAGGTTAATATACACACTTTAAGTACTAAATAGTTTGAAATTTTTATAAAACATACATATTTTGGCATTAGTAACATGGAAAAACATATTCCAATTCACAAACTGTCAATTGTGTTGAACTGATCATGACAAAAATATGCAACCAACTACATATTTATGGTAGCAGTGCATTTATCAAATTTCTGATTACATTCAGTAACTAGGGTTTCATTATTTAACAGTGTTTTGACTTTGAGACAATTAAATGTTGTGGTGTAGCTTAATCGGAAAGTTTTGAATTATAATTGTACATCTTGGATAAGGTACCAGTCAGATATGTGATATCTGTAATAGTTACTAACTGGAGAGAAGCACATCTTGGATAAGGTACCAGTCAGATATGTGATATCTGTAATAGTTACTAACTGGAGAGAATCACATCTTGGATAAGGTACCAGTCAGATATGTGATATCTGTAATAGTTACTAACTGGAGAGAATCACATCTTGGATAAGGTACCAGTCAAAAATGTGATATCTGTAATAGGTACTAACTATATAACATATATCTGAAACAAGTTTCTGGGACAAAAAATGTGTATCTGTGATAAGGTGCATGTTGGATATCTGTTGTCTGGAATAGGGCACCAGTGTCAATTTATACATAAAACATTGAGCACCAGCCACAAATGCACATCCATGTCTGCTTGTTGACTCAGTCACCCGGTTCCTGTCAGACATACCAATCTGCAGTATTATTGTTCTCTCCAGCCCTGATTTAGCTTGCCTCGTCCCCATGCATACAAATCTTGGGACAAAATGTAACTTCCCATCCAGAGACAAGAAATTGGATCATTGTTGACATTATTTTTAGTTTAATGACTAATTTGATTGAGTGTCAGCAACTGTCAAAACCTACTATTCCAGGGCACATATCAGACATTTAATTCATTCATTATCAAGATTTTCCTTTCAGAAAGATACATTTTTCTGCCAATTATGTAATGTAACATTGATGTTTTGATATTTGTTGAAATGAATACTATTTGTGAATTATATCATATTTCATTTAGAAATGGTTGCATGAAAACTGTTTCTTGCATTTACATCTATATCTATAAGTTTATAAAATTATCATGTCCTGGATATATTTAGTGAAAGTATCATGCTGCAATGGACCCCTGAAACAAATAACAACCCAAAAATGTTACCATGAAAGACAGACAATTATTCCCTGGGTAAATTGAGATCTTCAAAATTCAAGGAATTTTCTGCAGTAAGCCTTTTCTTGGATGCTTAATATTATATTGTAGTGAAAAATTAATCACCGACTTTAGAATAAACAATTTAAAGTTTAAAATGTGAATTTGAAAAACCTTTTAAATTCATGTTTCATAATTCAAAAATATAATTAAAACTGCTAGATATAGTATGAAAAACTTCTAAATCACATGTCGTGACTCATGCTGAGAATTTCATAACATGTTTGGAGAAGAAAAAGAGAACAACAATAATATTGTAATAGAGTTTCTAAGAGAAATACAGACTAGATAAAGCACACAATGAGATTTATGTTATATTCATAGTCCACACATTAATCAGTAGCAAGACCAACATCTGGACAAAAATGCTTTCTGCATGTATGTGATATTGATGTGATCTGGCAGGCAGAAAGTAGAGGAGAAAGTCTGGGTAGGAGACGTAGACATCCTGAGATGACACTCAAGTTGACAGAGACAAATGTAGGGAGAAGCGTGCGATACAGTCGTGGCAAACAGTGAGAGAGAAAGAGAGAGACAGATGGCCCTGGTAATACAAGCACCCTCCACGGCCACTGTAGCACCCTCCTCCCTACATGCACTGTGCCTTATCTATGCCACGATTACATCCACCAAGATCAATCCACACGAAATATGGCCCTCACAAAAAACTTCACCTCTAAAAACAAGATTTATATTCAACACTGCTCATAAGCTGCTTGTCACTTTGAGATATTGAACTATTGCACCTAACCATCTTGTAAATATCTCACAAAAGGTCAAAAAAGGATATTGTAGATTTTAGACATTATCACGATGTAGTGACAACAACAGCAAAGTGTGTGTGCGTGTGTAGGTGTGTGTGTGTGTATGTGTGCGTGTGTATGTATGTGTGTGTGTGTATGTGAGTTTCCTTAAGCATTTTCATTTGTCAAAAAAGCTCTTCTTCGCTTGATGTTTTTCCATAAAGGTCATTGTCCCAATAAGGCGAGGGCTTTTGGTGCACTTTGTCATTTTGCAGACAAAAATAGCATGATATCCTTAATTCAAATGATGCTGATAGCCATGTGGAAGAGGTTTTGAGCAAGGTTATGACTGGATAATATGCTATAAAATCAATTAACCACATGCATTTGTCCATTATCATGTTGCAGTGAAAAGAGAAAGATTTTTCTATCGACCCTGAAGAGGATAAAATATTTCTTGGAACAAATGGGTGATTGGTTCTCGGCAAGCAAGAGCGTGTTTGATATATAATTGGTATGTAAATGTTCTGCCGTCATTTTGTCTCTCACCAGAGTCTGGCATAAAAGATTGCATGCCAAGCACTGTAGCATATCCTGCTATTCTATTACTTGTCAGAAGTTACACCCTATGGTTCTTGCTGTGAGCCTATTACATGTATATGGACCTATTAAGTTAGTGTGTGTACACCTTCAGATAAAGTGTATGTATACATATGAGTGTAGTGTAGGTAAACCTTATAATTAAGCTCATGGAGATCTACTGATCGATAATACATATGATTGGTGCCTGGTTGTATGGCTGTTCTGATTGGTTCCCTGGATGTATGACTGGTCTGGTTGGTGCCTGGTTGTATGACTGGTCTGATTGGTTCCCTGGTTGTATGGCTGGTCTGATTGGTTCCCTGGTTGTATGACTGGTCTGATTGGTGCCTGGTTGTATGGCTGGTCTGATTGGTGCCTGGTTGTATGGCTGGTCTGATTGGTTTCCTGGTTGTATGGCTGGTCTGATTGGTGCCTGGTTGTATGGCTGGTCTGATTGGTTCCCTGGTTGTATGGCTGGTTTGATTGGTTCCCTGGTTGTATGGCTGGTCTGATTGGTGCCTGGTTGTATGGCTGGTCTGATTGGTTCCCTGGTTGTATGGCTGGTCTGATTGGTTTCCTGGTTGTATGGCTGGTCTGATTGGTGCCTGGTTGTATGGCTGTTCTGATTGGTTCCCTGGTTGTATGGCTGGTCTGATTGGTTTCCTGGATGTATGGCTGGTCTGATTGGTTCCCTGGTTGTATGGCTGGTCTGATTGGTTCCCTGGTTGTATGGCTGGTCTGATTGGTTCCCTGGTTGTATGGCTGGTCTGATTGGTTCCCTGGTTGTATGGCTGGTCTGATTGGTTCCCTGGTTGTATGGCTGGTCTGATTGGTTTCCTGGTTGTATGGCTGTTCTGATTGGTGCCTGGTTGTATGGCTGTTCTGATTGGTTCCCTGGTTGTATGGCTGGTCTGATTGGTTTCCTGGATGTATGGCTGGTCTGATTGGTTCCCTGGTTGTATGGCTGGTCTGATTGGTTCCCTGGTTGTATGGCTGGTCTGATTGGTTCCCTGGTTGTATGGCTGGTCTGATTGGTTCCCTGGTTGTATGACTGGTCTGATTGGTTCCCTGGTTGTATGGCTGGTCTGATTGGTGCCTGGTTGTATGGCTGTTCTGATTGGTTCCCTGGTTGTATGGCTGGTCTGATTGGTTTCCTGGATGTATGGCTGGTCTGATTGGTTCCCTGGTTGTATGGCTGGTCTGATTGGTTCCCTGGTTGTATGGCTGGTCTGATTGGTTCCCTGGTTGTATGGCTGGTCTGATTGGTGCCTGGTTGTATGGCTGGTCTGATTGGTTCCCTGGTTGTATGGCTGGTCTGATTGGTTTCCTGGTTGTATGGCTGGTCTGATTGGTGCCTGGTTGTATGGCTGTTCTGATTGGTTCCCTGGTTGTATGGCTGGTCTGATTGGTTCCCTGGTTGTATGGCTGGTCTGATTGATGCCTGGTTGTATGGCTGGTCTGATTGGTTCCCTGGTTGTATGGCTGGTCTGATTGGTTTTCTGGTTGTATGGCTGTTCTGATTGGTTCCCTGGTTGTATGGCTGGTCTGATTGGTTTCCTGGATGTATGGCTGGTCTGATTGGTTCCCTGGTTGTATGGCTGGTCTGATTGGTTCCCTGGTTGTATGGCTGGTCTGATTGGTTCCCTGGATGTATGGCTGGTCTGATTGGTTCCCTGGTTGTATGGCTGGTCTGATTGGTTCCCTGGTTGTATGGCTGGTCTGATTGGTTCCCTGGTTGTATGGCTGGTCTGATTGGTTTCCTGGTTGTATGACTGGTCTGATTGGTTCCCTGGTTGTATGGCTGGTCTGATTGTTTCCCTACTTGTATGGCGGGTTAATCTGAAGCCCTAATTACTCATTCACAATCTATTATAGGATTGTCCAAATGCTATGATCATGTAGAATCCCACAAATATAGATATCAAGATGACCACAAGCTGAGACTAGGCACATTCAGACCCAGACCCACACACGACCATAACATGACCACCATGTGCCCACGTCCTCCCCATCACATGACTACAATATCACCAGATCTTGTTAGGGTCTTGTACCATTCTCAGAAGTCCTTAGAAGACCAAACAAGACTCTGGCAGACCATTGCAGACCACCTGTTTTCTTATTCTGATAAACAATGTCAGACAATTTAACATATCGTGGCAAGATCGTGTAATATATCGCAAATGTTTGACTGGGGCCTTAACACAATGAAGCACTTCATCTTGCATGATCATTCCCCTTTTTAAAAAAATGCTGAAAACCCATCACTGCACTTGTAAAAAATGGTCATTAGCTGTGATAGATGGCAAAGAAGCAGATATTGATATGCTAAGATCCCTGCCCATAGTAGATAGACACTCTGACTCTCTGATTATTCTTAGATGCTTCACACAACAAAATCGGCATTTTTTAATTTTTTCACTGCCTGTGACATCTGATATTGTCTCATTATTTGTCATTAGAAATATATCATTTTACCTCTTGTAGATAGGGTAGTTTGTCAATGACATTTAAAGTGTCATTATTCACCGATCTCTTGGTGCTTAAATTGGTTTGACATTTCAGCATAATCTGCTGTAGACTAGTATTACTCAAGTTTTTATGAACATATTGTGACATGAGTAAACTGCTATTGATACAAGTAAACCTGGTATGAAAAGTGGACCTTTTGGGATACAAATGGACCTTTGAGATACAAATGGACCTTTGAGATACAAATGGACCTTTGAGATACAAATGGACCTTTGAGATACAAATGGACCTTTTGAAATACAAGTGGACCTTTCATATACAAGTGGACCTTTGATAGACATGTGGATCTTTGAGATACAAATGGACCTTTGAGATACAAATGGACCTTTGAGATACAAATGGACCTTTGAGATACAAGTGAACATTTGAGATACAAATGGACCTTTGAGATACAAGTGGATCTTTTGAAATACAAGTGGACCTTTGAAATACAAATGGACCTTTGAGATACAAGTGAACATTTGAGATACAAATGGATCTTTGAGATACAAGTGGATTTTTGAGAAATAAAGTTAACCTATTGAAAACATTGGCAAGTGAGATACAATAACATCCTTGATGGTATTATATTTGTATTGTCATTTTCTTCTGCAAACAGCAGCAGAAGAAATAACAAAACATTAACATGACTCTGCAATGTAATTTGGTCGTTAAGATTGTAACAATGAATTTTCCATTCCATTCCATCTGCTACATGTTTTGAGTAAATGTTGAATTAAATGATCAGTGTAATTGTCCCTAAGAAGGTAAGTGGTTTTTAACAACCAGTTGTTTCCAGTCTTTTAAAAGTGAAATATTACATGTCAAAAACACCTGGGTAACATGAAAAGAGTTTGTGGAATTTTTAATGAAAACAAATTATTGAGAGATTATAACATGTTTTAATGCTTGTGGTAAACATTTGCATTCGCCACTTTCGTGTAACTGATAGACTTTTATGCAAACATAAATTCTCTATATAATTGTTGTGAAAACAGAAAAGTGGACAGATCCCAATGTTTATTTTTATATCAAGCATTCAAATGAAATATAAATATATAATTTAGGATCTAAAATCTAAATATATCTCAAAATAATCATTGACTGAAATAGACATGCCAAACTATTTTGATAGGTACGCCAAAGGCAATTTTAACTTATAATAACTTTATACCTTGTTATTTTTTTATTTAAAAACTACAATACAATGAATAAAATGGTCAAGGTTAATTTGTTACTAGAAATAACAGAACATTGATTCTCCGTGTTAGGTTTTGACTTGTCTTGGTCAGATGTGATGTTTGTACAAAGTTTCAAATAATGAGGTCATAATTGTATTATCCCAATTACCAATATATATAACTACCCAGTATATAATCCCCAAGGTTTCATCAACGAGCAAAAAGCAATTATTAGATTAGAAGGGCTACAGCTTAGAATGTTGGTAAATTGTCCATAACATGTTGTTGTGAATTGTATTATAAACACCAGCACCTTCTCGGTGAAAGATAGTGGATAACTTTATACCATAATCAAAAAGAAAAATTCAGTAATACCCACATATCACTCAGGTAAAGAAATATTCTTGGATAAAATACTCAAACTTACAATTTTATGAACAACATCAGGTTGATGATATGAACCACATTGACTTTGTAATTATATCAGTTAAATTGTGGCTTAGTATTTTCATGCTCAGTATTTTTTAAAGATTAATCTTTGGTAAAAATCTTCTAAATATTTAGATAATTCACTCATAGCAAAGCTTTAGAGTGCAAGCTTTAGAGTGCAAGCTTTAGAGTGCAAGCTTTAGAGTGCAAGCTTTAGAGTGCAAGCTTTAGAGTGCAAGCTTTAGAGTGCAAGCTATAGAGCGCAAGCTTTAGAGCGCAAGCTTTAGAGCGCAAGCTTTAGAGCGCAAGCTTTAGAGCGCAAGCTTTAGAGCGCAAGCTTTAGAGTGCAAGCTTACCAGCATCAGTTCCTCTGTCATGATCCAAAAGTTGTGAGTTTGATTCCCAACCTTATCATCACTGCATTCATGTTACAATCGCTCACAAGACCTGAGGCCCACTTCCTTGTAAATCTGTGACTGGGTGGATTATCATGTTAAGGACCTGCGACATGACAATTCAGTGAGGGAGCATTATATCTGCTACAAGTAGTTCTCATCACGAAATAACTCATTGCTCCATATTGATGTCAATATTTCAGACTGAAAATGAATTACAAAAATAAATATTTCATTCATCGTAACTTTAGATATGCATGAATGTTATAAACAATCAATACAACAGTACATTTGTTTATCTATGAACCAACTGCCAAAATCTAACCATAAAAATGCTGGAAGAGTGATGTCAAGGGGAACATCTTCATTCAGCTTCTATTGCGACAGATATCACTGATATGATAAATTGGGGCATGCCCAACACTCATATAGAACGACCTAGTGAGATTTATAGTGTGTAAATATAGGACGAACTATGACGGAGAAGACCTGAGTAAATAACTCATACAAAACAGTTGCCATATTGCTGATATTTGTGACAGTATCGCACCACAGGATATGCTTTGATAGGAGGGAAATGGAATTGTTGCATCTGATTGGATGTTATTGGAAGACTGGGGGAAAATAAATCCAACTCAACAAATGGATCATATATGCAAAAGTATTGCATGTGATGTCTCATGGAGACGTGAAGCCAGTGTCATATAATTGCTGGCCCAATGTCCCCCATGGCTGAAACTGATTACACATCTTAAGGTCACAGGTCAAGTTAAACCTTTTCCTGAGTAATTCTTTTCATGATAAAAATAACTACAACTGAGCATGCTTGGAAACTATGCTGCTTAAAACCACCAACATTTTCCACTTGTGAATTTTAGTACTTGCAGTGTAGAGCTAGGCACCATAGGATTTGCGCAATCAAGGGATTGACTGATAATAAGAAAATTGTCTTGTGTTCATAAAACTAATTGATCAAGTCAAGTAAATCACTCTATCAAGTCAAGTATATCACTCTATCAAGTCTAGTAAATCACTCTATCAAGTCCAGTTAATCACTCTATCAAGTCTAGTAAATCACTCTATCAAGTCTAGTAAATCACTCTATCAAGTCTAGTAAATCACTCTATCAAGTCTACTAAATCAATCTATCAGGTCCACTAAATCACTCTAGAGGTTTAGTGTTAAAAGTATGATGTATTGTCTGTGATCATAATTATGCTTGTATAATTGAACTTTTCAATGTGTTGCTTATTTGAACTAAATGCACCAATGTTATTTTAGCAGAATTTCCTCTCCATACTTAGGCCTGAAATTCAGATGTAGGATTTCTTGTTGCTACCCATGATATTTTCAAGTTGAAAAAGATCTTAACTCCCAACTTGCCAACTTAAATATTGTTGACTTTTTATTTGTAGTCTTGTGTGATTACAAATATTTTAAAGGTATTGTGTATGCAATTGAATCCTCCATATTTTTTGTGAAGAACTGAATGTATATTTGAAGATTAACCAGATAAGGATATTTTAGATTAATTCCGTGAAGATTTTATTTATAGTTTATTTTAGTCTAACAAAATATGTAGAAATATGATGACATTGGTAGGCCGAAATATTGCATTGCAAATATTACACATGCCGGTAGCAATTATCAGATGGAATTACAACATTTTGTGATTTCCTTCACAAATGCCTGCTTTTGTACATTTGATGTGGCAAAGAAGATTTAAAATGATGTTGAAATTATGTTTTATACAAACTGCAACATACATTTTTTACAGAGATCTCATCTTGACTTCAACTATGGAACAAAAGTATGAGCCATTATGGAATATCATACATTGTGCCTCTCTCCCACCCTTCACGTTGAATTATTTAACTCCCAGAGCATACATAGTTGGCATAGAAAAAGTGACAGGTGTAGCTCATAGATGGCTTAGGAAACTTTGCAACACTCTTCATGTAGTTGCCTGCCTGGGAGAGAATTATTAGCAAAGCACCATCAAGAGATTTTCTTGGTAATTTATAACTGCCAAACCAAATGCCAGCATAACTCTGGGGCAAATATTTTGACATTAAACATATGGCACAAGTGGATAAAAGTAATTGCACCAATATTTTTAATCCATGTCTGCAGGTGTTCAGATTTTTTCATTGCTGCTTCACCTCCAAGCGGGCTGATTTTACGGATTGAGGGGATTCTTTTCCGTGATTAAAACATTTTATTTACTTTGAGAGCACACATGAAGAAGAAACCCCCCTTGATGGGTGATTGCAAAGTGAAAGTGCATTGTGAAATTGGGTCATTCTTTTACCAGCAAAATGGTGACCCATAATGAGAATATGACAAAAGGAGGCAATTTATCACGGGATTAAATTGATGCTGCGATGAGATTGTAAACGGAAATGGGTCAGCCATTATAACAAGGCTGCATTTTCAATGTGGTGGGTAATTTATATAAAAGGTGTTTGATTGGGGATGAAGGCCCTGCCTTAATGGGTGTGCATGACAACAGGTGAGTGATGGCCAGATCACTAAGTCAATATATCCACATAGCTTGATCAACTCCACCCATCTCCCTGCAGATATCCACGTCTCTGCCACATCACACACTGACTTTAACCAAACACTGATCTGATAGAAACATAAAGCTATATCTTAATATAAAGCAAAAACTTTTCAAAGAAACCGGGCAAGCTTTGTTGCACCAAGCCAGTGCTTTCTGCACTTTGGAGATATACCATGTGAGCACACAAGGCCCGGCCAGCGCTGATGGCGGTGTTTTGATGACTTGGGTTTATTTGCATGAGGAGCGTACACACAGTGGTGTACAGCCATCCGGAGGTGTGACATCTACATTGAAGTGGCATGTATGTGGGTGAACGTAGTATTAACAGTTCTGTATGTGATACAGCATCTGATAACATCCGTGTAATGGATTACATCATGTAATTACTTTAACAAAAGCAACTGGATCAAATTTCAGAACTGATCCTATCAATAGGAGGAGGAAATATTACTAAAGACTGGACATGATGTAATGGACTATTGTTCGGGAGGAATCATTATGGCAAAATCGTCATTAACTGATTGAAATGAGGTATTCCAGATAGAGAGTGGTAATTGACAATGGTAACCATAGCAATGTAAATGTAGATAATGTGTTCATCCAGCAATCACACTTGGCTGTTTGACCAGAATAATATCATTCACATCTCTGTTTATGTTTATTCTAATCAATAACTGTCTCATGTTTATTCAACTTTTATAAAATGTGATCAATTCTTAACCGATCTCAACATACGAATTGGAAAAAATCATTAATTTTCATCAAATATTTGAGCAGGAACATCAAATTAGAGGAATACATTTGATGCATATTTTCTCTGAATAATTGATGATGGTAGGACAAATCTATTTGACTTTGCTATAGTAAAACTATAGGACATTGTGATTCAAATGCTATTGGATAATGATAATATTAACAGCTTTAGTAATATATAATATATCATAGTTTACATGCAGTTTCATTGTGTGATTGCAAGTTAAGTATAACTTGTGCAGATATATTCAGGTGAAGCACACGTCGTTAATGATATAGGCCTTGTCTTAATCCGACTGTATCTGTGAGATATAGCAAGACTGAGTGGCCAGAGATGTGAGGGACACGGGGAGTGAGCTTCTCCGTAGCCTGCTCACATTGGCCTGTTTGACAGGTGGTGCTTCTCAGTTTGTGCCATTCCTGTTTGAAAGCCATTCAGGGCGTCGCTACGCGTCACACTCTATTCTCCCCACACACTCCTGGTCAACATAGACCGCGTAAAACATCTCAACTGAGCCAAACACTCTCATCTTTATCTACTTGGTGATTCTTTGTATTTCATGGGCTACATTTTGACAAGATGCACAGACACAAACTTTAACGACCTGCTGCTGACTTGTAACTTAATTGTCGCGATTAAGGTACAGAACGAGCCGCTCGCACACAACTCTGCCTGGCATTTTACATCGCCAAAATGAGCAGATGTATTATTCAGCAGTTTTCCAAGTGACTCAGTCAAACATTTACAGGACAGAGCAGTAGTTTGCAAACGACCATAAGAGTTAGTACCGTCAAACAGCAGTAACACAAAATGATGTGAAGCTTCTCGCCGAGAACCAAGCACTACCCTGAAGCTTGGGGGAAAATAATGCCTTACTGGCCAATAGACCAGACAATACAGCATATCTTGTGTAAATACTTCCAGGTAAATATAACCTTCTAGCATTCTCTCAACATATTTTAAAACTAAAAAAATATTAAGTGATATATATTTTTTCTTTTGCAAAATGAATGATGTATCATTAGATTATAATGTATCATTAATTTAATGAACAATGTGCACACATTTTGCTATAAATATGATTTTAAAATGTTATATTAACTTTATGCCAATACACATGTAATATCAGTTATATTGTAAAAACAGTTGGAATGCCAAAGCATCTTTGTAAACTTATAAAACCATGCTAAACCTGTAGACATCAAGGGAGATATATCACATTAAAATTCAGCATTGTTCTTGATGTTGACACCCAGACTGCAATACCTACCGATAGGTGTGCAATATTGATATTGTCGGCATATTCCCTGACTGCCAAGTATAGACTCAGCAGTGGACATAGTGGTTTCGTGATGCTTGATACATTTGTTGGACACAATCGATTTATTGTTATGGTTTTATGTGGTTGTTATGAGTTGTTTTTGTTTTCGGAAATGGAGGTATACCAGTACATGGAACCAAATGCTGCGAATATCCAAATCATTACTATTTATTACTTTATATATTCTGCCATTTTTTTCTAAAGATCTGTCACATAGTTGCCCGTCTGGAAGGTTTTATAATCTGTCTTACTTTAGTGCAGCATTAATGTAAATTTATTTTTAAAAACCAGAAAAGTAATTATTTAATCAAAATGTTGTCTTCTGTCTGAATTAACATTTTCTTTATATGTGAACATAAAATTACATATAAAAGTAAGTCTTCAAAGATTGGATGAGAAATCTCTAATAGCATAACAATTTGAATATTGTGAATATCACAAGGATATCTCAGAAAAAGGCAAATTGTATATCACTAGAAAAGGTTAGGAAGGATATCACAGGAAATGGGACAGTTAAATGTCATTGAAAAAGAGCAAGTTTAAAATCACAGAAAAGGAACAATTTTCAAACTAGATAATATTTAGATGAATATCAAGGGAAAAGGGGAATTTAAATACAAGAGGTATTAACTGATAAGAGGAATATGAAAAGAGGAATATCTGGTAAAGTAGATGATTAAAATAATATACCCCTTTGATTGGCCATTTTTATCATTTGAACTATTAGATAAATCATACTGGAAGATAATAAAAGGGAAAATGCACTACAGGGTAATGATATTATGAATAATGTTTACAATTGATTAAAAAATATATATTGATTCCTGTACAAGTAAAACTTGAGAAATGCTGGACATGCAAAGCTATATAGGAGCACCAACAGAAAGGAAAACATCTGATAATAATGAAAAAGAAGAGTGTGATGTTAGTGATTCAGTGCTGTATGGATGCAAAAAAAGACAAGAGAGAGTCTCAGGAAACGGGAGAAAGGAGGAGAGACAAATGGAGGAATGCAGAGTGGCATGGTCGCACTGAACGAGAAAGAAACCATCTGGAATTAATGGGAATGATAAATGTAACGTTGGATGTATGATAGTACCAGTGATAAAAAAACATCTCCATATAACAGAAAAGAGTATATGTTGGAATGTAGGAGGTGTATGGCTACAGGAATGAACTGGAAAGAACTTCTTGAAATAACAGAGGGGAAGAAGGAGAAATGTTGAAGGTACAATGTTGTCCCGTCCAGAAGGGATGTGAGATGAGATACCCAGTGAACTTCTTAACTGCTGACCCCAGCTTTAGTCTCATATCCACCGGAAACAGAAAAAGTGCACATGCCACATTGGCTGAACAGAACGTACTGGTGTGTAATGTTAGAGTAAGAAGGTTATTACAAATTAGATTGAGGGGAGTTAATGTCAAATCTTGTGATCGGAGGGTAGCAGGGCAGTTATTATCACTGACACTGATTAATTAGACACTGATCTATCCTGGCATGGTTTTGCTAAATAGCGCCCCCTACCTGTCACCTGGCTCAGCAAACATGTCATTAAAGCAGCAAAATACTTGACGGCTTGTCCAGCTGAGATCACATTGGCTCGCATGTGTGAAATTAGTACAGTCATTAATCAACATATTAACACACACAAAATAGGTTATTATATTTGTTTTTTTCATCAAAAAGAATAGGTGCTTCCAAATTCAGGCCGTGAAAATGGAACTTAATGGAATAATGGCAAAGATCCTAAAGATGAGTAGACAATGATCGCATTCCCTGCCAATCTCTGAAATGGAACTAAATTTGTACTTGGCAATAGAACATCTGCCAAACAATATTATTGGCTTTTATCTGACTTCATAGACATGAAACATGAATGGAGGAACCGAGGGTGATTGCCACATTGGCACACTATCAGAATATACTGTGATGTTGTGTATCCCAAGACCTTAACTAATTATATGTACTCAAATACATATCAACAGAAAAAAAAACAAAAAGCATGGCTGCTGGGTGAGATATATATATATATATATATATATATATATATATATATATATATTCTATGGCCATTGTTTTGAAGTTCACAGAGTGCCAGAGTACAAGGAATTCTGTGTGTGAGCGCAAAAGGTTATTGATGTGTTGTTTAGAGCGGTAACATTGTAGATAGAAGATCGATGTGGTTGCAGATAGCTCCCCAGCAATGGTGGCCATACTTCAGGCATCATAAGGGATTCATTCCTGATGGCACCTCAGAGATTTATAAAAAAAACTTTCTGGGTCCCTCTATGTATAAGCAGTTCCTTCTTATAGTAAACATGTGACGTCACCCTGATGTTGTTTACCATATATGAAATGGATGTGATCTTTATAACCCGTTCTCGACGTGTCTTGTTTAATGATGTTTCTACTGTCTAGTGCCTGAAATTTTTTTTCCTGAATTGTAACATTTATTATCATGCAAAAAACCTCTTTTCATGATATTGAAGAATATGAATGAATATGATAAGGAAAATGAACAGGAACAGACTTTTAGAGGGTACACAATTTCTGTCTTTATGTAAAAGGAGGGAATAGGGTAAACGTGTCCCCACTCAGGAATTTCTGTTATGGCAGGGATCAATAAAGGGAACACTGGTGCTGTGGTAGAAGCTGAACTTCCTGATACCAGCACAAAACAATCCTAACATTATAAGGACACTTTCCTCATGTCATTGAAAGTACTGTGATCCCTGATAAGATTTTGTGAGAAAAATAAAAAGGATCACTAAAGAAGGAGGGGAGAGCAAATCCTCATGCTAAACCAATGTAATGTGGGCCAGGAATACAGAGATATGACATGGATGGGTCTGGAGTCAAACCAGGGGGATTGCCAGATCAATAGGCAAGGGTGCGCATTAGGCTATAGTAGTCGTGTAGAATATAGATAACATGCAATACATAGGAGAGGCCTCTAAATGTATTCCCTCATTCACTATGGAGGGCTAACCCTTCAGAATATTATAAAGATCTGAAAAACATTCATAACAAAATGAGAAGGAAGCACAACTACATTTATAGAGAATGGTGATCCTTTACACCTCAGCACCAGTGGAGTGACTCAGAAGGATGGTTGTTTACACCTCAGCACCAGTGTAGTGACTGAGAAGGATGGTTGTTTACACCTCAGCACCAGTGTAGTGACTGAGAAGGATGGTTATTTACACCTAGCACCAGTACACTGACTGAGAAGGACAAATCTTTTCACCCCAGCACCAATGTTTTGATTAAGGATATGATATGAAATCTCAGGAGTGTTAATTAATTGTAATATACAATATTGAAAACAAAATGATTTGATGAAGACATATTAATATTGTAGACACAAAACAAGGCTAATCCAAACATTTCTAAGAAGAGACCTTGAGGGCAATTTTCACTTTTTTGTTGTTTATTGAATTACTTAGTGCACCATAATGGTGTTGATAAACGCTGAATTAATTTGGAGATGTGCCAATAGTGCCTAATAAAAAGTAAGAAGATTCTAATGCAGTCTCAGACGATGTTTGACCTTATGGGCGACAATATTTTGCAAGAAATCAACAGTGTTCATAATATGGAGAGGAGTAGGAAGTCAATAAATGTTTGTAAGAACGCTATTGCCATCTGTGTACGGGACAAATTCATTCATTACATTTCCCTTTGATGGTGATTGTACCCAGTGTAAATAACTAAGTCAATAACAAAAGCGGAACAGGACCATTGCTATAGGCAGGAGGCATTGGTGTGCGGACCAAATTGCCATTCACAGAAGGAACAGTGTTAAGCTGTGCAAATATGTCCAACTGATAATGAGAAAGCTTTTCAGTGACTTTTGCTTGGTTGCGATTACTGCAGCAAACACAATATGGCCGTGCAGTGTCATTTGTATCTAGGTGTCAGAAGGTGGGAGAAAGGTGGAGATGTGGTGATAGGAACTTTCCAAAAGTAGGAGGTGTGCTGATATAGAATAAGGAATTATTATAAAAGGTGGGAAAGTAGTGATAAGATATTACACAAGGTGATTAGAACCCAAGGTCAGGAAGGTGATGCAGAAATCTAGATGATATCAGCAGAGGGCCACTGGGTTGTGCTGATCTGTCACAATGTGTGCCTCCATGACCCGTGAGGAATACGTTTAGATAGATTAGGTGCCAGCTATATGTAGAAACATGGACCCAGGTCAGAGAGGACATAGATGCATCAATTAGGACATTTGGGGTCAGCCTTGGTGAACAGGAAATGACAGCAATAGAATCATCCTGAATGGCAGCCTCAATAGGAAACTGAAAGGCACAGCATAATATGTATGGGGAGCTTCTGGTAATTATGATGGGTATCTGATTGGTATGGCAGTGCATAAACTAACATCTGGACAGCCTAGTTATAATGCTGCATGTCTGTAAGATATAGTGTGTATACATTTGCACCTGCATGGTGCTGTTATGATGGTGCATGTCTGCAAGATATAGTGTGTATACATTTACACCTGCATGGTGCTGTTATAATGGTGCATGTCTGCAAGATATAGTGTGTATACATTTGCACCTGCATGGTGCTGTTATGATGGCGCATGTCTGCAAGATATAGTGTGTATACATTTACACCTGCATGGTGCTGTTATAATGGTGCATGTCTGCAAGATATAGTGTGTATACATTTACACCTGCATTGTGCTGTTATGATGGTACATGTCTGCAAGATATAGTGTGTATACATTAACACCTGCATGGTGCTGTTATAATGGTGCATGTCTGCAAGATATAGTGTGTATACATTTACACCTGCATGGTGCTGTTATAATGGTGCATGTCTGCAAGATATAGTGTGTATACATTTGCACCTGCACAGCCCAGTTATAATGGTGCATGTCTGCAAGATATAGTGTGTATACATTTACACCTGCATGGTGCTGTTATAATGGTGCATGTCTGCAAGATATAGTGTGTATACATTTACACCTGCACAGCCCAGTTATAATGGTGCATGTCTGCAAGATATAGTGTGTATACATTTACACCTGCATGGTGCTGTTATAATGGTGCATGTCTGCAAGATATAGTGTGTATACATTTGCACCTGCATGGTGCTGTTATAATGGTGCATGTCTGCAAGATATAGTGTGTATACATTTACACCTGCACAGCCCAGTTATAATGGTGCATGTCTGCAAGATATAGTGTGTATACATTTACACCTGCATGGTGCTGTTATAATGGTGCATGTCTGCAAGATATAGTGTGTATACATTTACACCTGCATGGTGCTGTAAAATGTGTGCATGTCTGCAAGATATAGTCTGCTGATATATTTACACCTACATAGTCTATTATAATGGTGCATGTCTGGGTTACCTGCATCATTATCTACAATGCCCTGTGAGAAAGGTGTATGTAGATGAAGTTCATTCATCAAATCCTTTTATAACCCAAACACCAACAGTAAAAAGTGATCATGACCACAGATTAACCTCAAGATAACCATTGCTTTGTAATTATAGTGTACACCTGCATAGTTCAATCTCTCAACATGAATCAACTTCATTTTTTTCCCTTTTCTTCATTGACTTCCTTTGAGATAAAACCGGGTGGGTTATTGAATGGTGATTATAGTAGATGCATGTTGCTGATGGGGAGAGAACACAAGAGAACGCCACTGGCCTATTCAGTACCTGAGAGGAAGAACTCATTGTGTTGTCCTGGCAACAAACGGTCTTGCAGCAACACCATATGGTGCGGCCATGATGTGTAGAGTGGCCACTGTAAGGTTGCTCACATCATCAACAAGTGGCATGAAGTATGGGAGTGCTACCTCTACCCCTGCCTCACACCTCAGCTTCACACACCACCAATATACTGGCTATGTCTTAAACATATGACCACGAAAAACACCATCATGCCACAAGAACTTTCAAGGATTTAAACAGCATGTAGGAAAAACCAAGGTAAAGGATAACTGCTACATAAGTTGCATGCATGTTGTCGACAGAAAGTGTCTTGTGATTAGTACGCATGTATGTGGCACAGGCATCCATACAACTTGAAGTACGCCTTTATTTTGTGAAATTTTCTTGAAATGGAAAAAGGTCATATCTGGTGAGTTGACTTAATTGACATTTATTGAGATCAAGCTTAGCTCGTTACTTAAGTAAGTTTTAGATCAAGCTAAGATTAGATTTCATGCAATCTTTGGAAAAGTTCTAATGCTCAGATAAATACATGTAAAGGTTAACTCAATGACTAAATTGTTTCAGTATATCTCTATTTTTTCTTTGAAAGAGGTACTCAAAGAGAGGAACTTTAAAGTCCCTTTTTTAAAAAATGATAATTATAATAATTTTGGGTTGTTCATATGTGCAACATCCTTACAGCAAATCAAAAATTTAAACTCTCAAGTGTTACCTGCAAGAAAATCTCATGACATTATTATATAATATATAATTAAGTTCCTTAATATTTATGTGATATTCTATATTAATGAGCAATTGGAGAAACCTACCCCACCCATGCTAATTAGTGATGCAAATTATAACTCTTGTGTAATGTTATACATCATCTACATGTATTGATAAACATAGATGATGTTACACTAGGATGAATACTTTCATGGAGACAATTGCACAATCAATATGTCTCGTTGGATAATTAAGCTTCAGATAAAGAAATATTGTCCATTGGATTATTTGCATGATACATAATAATTTTAATGTTGGAGGAACATAAAGCATATGTGCCCTCAATAAACTCACAAGGTATTAAAGATGTATAAATAGCTTGTTAACCTTGTTAACCTATAGCTTGTTAACCTTTGTGACTATCAATATCAAAATTGTTTTTCAAAAATATCTATGAATATTTTTTAATTTTGAAATTGTTATCAATGTAACAAAACTTCATCCAGTGCACAAAGTCTTTGTATTTTTACACTGAAGAAAAGAAATGAAAATGAGAAACAACATTTTTTGAAGATTAACTTAGTAGGATAGTACATGTACATGACAGATAGTTTTCCAATGTATAAATCTTTTATATTTTATATATAAGGAGGTTCTTGTTTAATTCTGATTCAATCTTGATTAAGTAATTTGCTCATTACTAGATTGGTGAATGAACGGATTTCTTTGCCATGAACGACTCCACAAGAAGAGAAATGGGTAGGATTATTGATCTATGGGCATAAATAGGATTTATTTGTCCACTTCAATATTGAAGAGATCCCATTATGATATCACCTCTTCTTTGCTCTATCTCACTTTGTCAACATATAAATTGTGCGATTGCTGTCGAGGTGCGAGGAGTAACTGGTTAGACTCAGATTTGTGCTTCATGATCTTTCTCATTTCCGGCTCTAGAGACAGTGAGGGTAACTCTGTGAAATCTGTCTGAGCAGTATTGACATAAGAATTCACTATGAGCAATGAGAAAGAAATCATATTATAATACAAAGAAAGCTGCCAAAAGTGTAAAGCTGTTTTCTCTCGTTGTTTCTTTTTGAAAAAAACGGAAGCTATGTTAATGCAATGGTTATAAATCATTGAACACATCATAAAACTATACATTTCTTTTAGAATATTTATTTAATGATCTCAAACATGGCCAATCAAAGGAGAGAAACTGTCAGTGATGTTTGACATGGAGGTGTGCAGTACGTGTATTGATTGTGTGTTGTTTTGTTGACATGGGGTGTCTGGTTGGGGGATTGATTGTCATCAGTGAGGACAGCAGGGTATTGCCCAGCTGACACAAAGGATAATCTAAAAAATGATTCATGAGAAATTAATTCTTCGAAAGGGAGAATTTCTGATCCTAGTTCTGTGTACCTCTGGGAGAGACACTGACTGAAGGAGGAAACCGTGGCAGATCTCATCACAGTGAAGAAATGAGAGAGGAAATTTGAAGCTTAATGAGTGGGCATCGACACCACCCCTGGCTTATGTGACATGGCGTGGAGTGCCGATCCTGGAGGCTCCGTAAATGGCTGGCCTTGAGAGTGAAAAGCCGACAATTTACCACCGGATCACACAGCGATATTCATAAGTGGTAAAGGAAGTGACAAGAATTGGGCGTGATAGTTGACAACTATGAGGCCAAACTGTAGCCCATAATGCAAGCCAGTGGGGCTGCCATGTGTACAATGAGGCTGTTATTGTAGCGAACAACCAAGAGGCCTTACAGCTAGACTTGAGCACAGCAGGGGCTGCACTCTCACATCTATGGCAATAAGTTTCATATCTCACTTCCCTCCAGTGCAAACATCCAAACACAATGTTAAGCACATAAATGAAAAGCAACTTTGAATGCACCATGATGATTAAGGCTCAGAACACTTGGCAGCTTTTCTAAGGCATCTGTATGCTTTGTGTGAGAGTTGTGATTGTGTGTGTTGTTGGTGGGAGATGCTATGACCCTGGAGGGTAGGTAGCTTCTGCCTTTCCTGGTCTGCCACATATGCCAACACAGTACAGAACAAGCAAATTGATATTGCATACCCAAAGGAAGTGGAACTAACACAATTCCCAGTCAATGCAAAAGCTTGTCCTTATTTGATTAAATTAGTTTGGAATATGAGCAGAAAATTACTCTATATGAATTTTTTTTTAAAAGCACATGAAAAAAATAAAAGTATGTGCTCATATTATGTTACTAACCAAAAGACCATTTTTATATGAGAGGAATCATTACCATGATAATATTGATAATAGATACATTTCGATTTTCATAAATATACATGAAAATGATAAATGATATATTACAAACTATTGGTGTAATCAGAGCAACAAAAACTTATTGTCAATAAACCATCAATACACAAGGCTCAACACAAATCTCATAGAAAAGTTGTCAATAAATCTATTATCTGCTTTTGTCAGACAGGAACTCATTAGTATAACTGTCTGTAATCTCTTAACCCAGATTATATGGCAATACTAGGCACAGGTAAATCTTATCAAGAACAGAGGCTGTTGATAAGATTTAGCTTTGTCTATTATTGGCAGAGTAATTTGTACATACACCAATCAATAGCCCTTTTAGGCTTATACATGTTTTTGCCATGTCTCATACAATAAGAGTAAATATTTTTGCTTCAGTATGTTTTGTAGATTAATATATTTTTGTTCGCCTGAAGTCTTTTCATTGGTGCTGTAATGATGCAATCCTCTTACTTTTTACTTCTTACTGACTTTTAGAGAAAACAACAAATAAATATGTACATAGGTAGAAATAAACTGTATTAGAACACATTTGAAAGGTCCATTTGAAAGGTCCATTTACACCACTTATGAAGAAAATTTGTGCAAATGTTTAACTTCAGACTTGAAAAACGGCAGACTTGAAAAATTAGTGTAATAAATAGAATTTAGCCATCATAGGTCAATCTTGAATTATTAAAAAATCAGCCCTATATTCTATCATAAAAACGAAGTATTTATATTATATTAGATGGTTGTCCTAGTTGAAATAGGAGTGATTAGCATTTTAAATTTTTTTCAGATATTTGACAAACTATGAAGTGTGCAAAAGGTATAAACAGAATTAAAGAAAATCATTTTTGTCTGGTCTGAATAATTGGGCCACAACAATTAAAGCTTAAGTTATATAAAAATATAATTTTGCCACCAAAACAGAGGAGAGAAGTCAACTAGCAGATCAGTTCTCCTCAACCTGGAAATAACAGTTACATGTATAAGAGTATCTTTTGATCTGATTTCATAATATCTGTGGAGTTATCCCATTATTACACAAATACTATGTAATATTTTGCCATTTGACATGAAATAATGATAAAAATCTACCAAAATGCACCGAAGGCTGGATCATGGACAATCAACATGTGGAATGTGCACCATTTCATCTGATGTGCTGATGTATTGTTGCATGATTTACCTGCATGATAGGGGCCGTATGGTTAATTAAAAGAATGATCAATAGTCAAATGTGGTGTGTTATCTTGCCATGGTATACAAACTCAAAATGTTAACATTTCTCTTGGAAAAAACTTTTTTCTGATATTAAAAGAAAATATGCTTTTGTTGGTATCTCGGCAAATTTCTGTTTAGGATGTATATTAATCACATTTTGTCTACTGCATGGTGATTGGCAGGATCCCTGTCCAATGAGAGAGCGATCTTACCGGACGCGGCAGCGACCCCGGGCAAATAGCGGGGTCATCCCCCTTGGCAGTTTTAATAACCTACCCCCTCCTCCCAAGTAAGTCTTCTATATAATCTCTTCTAATAAATCTTCTCTTTTTAACACTGGTAAGTAACATTTTATTTAAAAACAGGTAAGTCAATAATTTTTTTCAAAATATATTTATTAATATATGTATATATTAATATAATAAACAAATGTTTTTACCAGATTTGACTGCAAGAAAAAAGGACAGATTATCTATTTGAGGATGTTGGGTAGCAGGTGGTAATTGGTATAAATATAAGTTAACATTTCTCTTGGTAGCAGATGGCCTTTTATTCAGTAAATATAAAGAGAGGCGATATGTACTAGGCAATGCACAGTAATCTGATAGCAAGAGTTACCACCAGATTTATTTGTGATATTCTCAAAACTCTTTATTATGCTGTTATTGTAACATTTATTCTTTGTTTTCATTTTGGTTTTCTGTGAATATATGGATTATTTTGCAACATCAATAATCCTGTCTGCAGTTTAAAAAGAACATTATTTGTCCTCAGCGACCTTTGAGTTTTCACTTGTATTTTTTTCTTTCTGTTCATTTCATAATACATTAACCAAATGTCAAAGCTAAGATTAGATTTAGATTTTATGTATGTAAGAATGTGGGAGGATGCTTTATAAAGTGCAAGTCAGTGTTTGGAGAGTGGCAGGGCAGGGCATAGCCTGTGACCTTGAGAGCAGCTTCAACTCAATTCCTGTTCAGGCCTTAGTGCACCTATTAGGACAATCTATAGCTCATTTCCGCATTAAGTCTGATGCATCAATACTGCTTTACAAAGGTGAGGGAGATAGTTGCAGGGGGCAACATAGTGATTTAATCTGTGTCTCATGGCTAGGCCATGTTTTTATATATGCTTGACCATTACACAGCTGGGGACAGGAAAAAGTATATCAGATTTTAACCTCTTTTTAGCTGTCATTTTCTCAGTTTGGCACTTAATGATATTTTACAAATCCATGATCTTAGTTACATTGGAATCAAACATAAAGACGTATAAAAATCACCACTGTTTCTTCTGGCCACTTGCTAGCAATAATGAAAGGCTGTTTTAAAACCTTAATCATGTGTATACTCATAAAATACATATGTCAAAATGTTTTTATACAGAGTTCTTCAAATGTATATATGAGTGTGTCTGTATAATTTGTCATTCAGAGAAGAAGATGTATTCAAATTCAAAAATAATCATTCATACATCATTTTCTGACCAGACAATCCAAAATGACCTACCGGTATATTATCTGGGGCCTCAGGGTTTGTATAATGTGTGGTGCATAGCCTCATGAGGAGACTGAGTACTTCAAACTCATTAAG
Source organism: Amphiduros pacificus (assembly GCA_949316495.1). Lineage (NCBI taxonomy): Eukaryota > Metazoa > Annelida > Polychaeta > Phyllodocida > Hesionidae > Amphiduros > Amphiduros pacificus. The sequence continues at coordinate 22,122,673 of OX439004.1, read as the reverse complement.
CATACCTTGCAATCAACAAAGTTGTTCACAGTTTATTGCATGTAACAACGGGGAATTGTGCAAAAATAGTTCAAATCTTGCATGTCAGAATAAAGTAAATATGGTCCTCAGCACAAGGCAATATCACCCTTCCGGCATGGTGATCTTCTTGCATTGTTCACATGGTCTCTCACAGTGCCCTCTGGTGTGTCTTGCTTTTAAAATACAGAGTAATAGACATATCAATTATTGCATAAGTATGCCTAAGTATTGCATATAATACAGGAAATCACATAATAAAAGTACCCATGCTGTTTTCTTGATTAAACAATTATCGCCCTAATTAATGACTTAGACTAATGTAAGCTGTGGCTTCTAGGGGTGTCCACAAAATGTTGAAACAATGTTTTAGAGATGCATAGAGATGCATCATAAATAATTGTATTTTTTTCTTTCTGTTCATTTCATAATACATTAACCAAATGTCAAAGCTAAGATTAGATTTAGATTTTATGTATGTAAGAATGTGGGAGGATGCTTTATAAAGTGCAAGTCAGTGTTTGGAGAGTGGCAGGGCAGGGCATAGCCTGTGACCTTGAGAGCAGCTTCAACTCAATTCCTGTTCAGGCCTTAGTGCACCTATTAGGACAATCTATAGCTCATTTCCGCATTAAGTCTGATGCATCAATACTGCTTTACAAAGGTGAGGGAGATAGTTGCAGGGGGCAACATAGTGATTTAATCTGTGTCTCATGGCTAGGCCATGTTTTTATATATGCTTGACCATTACACAGCTGGGGACAGGAAAAAGTATATCAGATTTTAACCTCTTTTTAGCTGTCATTTTCTCAGTTTGGCACTTAATGATATTTTACAAATCCATGATCTTAGTTACATTGGAATCAAACATAAAGACGTATAAAAATCACCACTGTTTCTTCTGGCCACTTGCTAGCAATAATGAAAGGCTGTTTTAAAACCTTAATCATGTGTATACTCATAAAATACATATGTCAAAATGTTTTTATACAGAGTTCTTCAAATGTATATATGAGTGTGTCTGTATAATTTGTCATTCAGAGAAGAAGATGTATTCAAATTCAAAAATAATCATTCATACATCATTTTCTGACCAGACAATCCAAAATGACCTACCGGTATATTATCTGGGGCCTCAGGGTTTGTATAATGTGTGGTGCATAGCCTCATGAGGAGACTGAGTACTTCAAACTCATTAAGCATACCTTGCAATCAACAAAGTTGTTCACAGTTTATTGCATGTAACAACGGGGAATTGTGCAAAAATAGTTCAAATCTTGCATGTCAGAATAAAGTAAATATGGTCCTCAGCACAAGGCAATATCACCCTTCCGGCATGGTGATCTTCTTGCATTGTTCACATGGTCTCTCACAGTGCCCTCTGGTGTGTCTTGCTTTTAAAATACAGAGTAATAGACATATCAATTATTGCATAAGTATGCCTAAGTATTGCATATAATACAGGAAATCACATAATAAAAGTACCCATGCTGTTTTCTTGATTAAACAATTATCGCCCTAATTAATGACTTAGACTAATGTAAGCTGTGGCTTCTAGGGGTGTCCACAAAATGTTGAAACAATGTTTTAGAGATGCATCATAAATAATTCATGTAAAGAAATAAATTTCAAATTGTGTCTTCATACCTGGTATACCTGGTAAAACAAGAGGTAAAACACAAAATTGTGGTAGTCACGGCAACCAAAGGAACATGGAGCATTGTATAATATTTTCAATCTAAATATTTGTGTTAATTAGCCTTGCTTAGTATATTCACAATTACCATGTGTAATATATACTTATTTATCTAAGCAATCACCATGTTGTGACCATATTTTCACGTCTTTCTCAGATATGAGTCTCAATAACTTCAAACTAACTTTTCCAAAAGGATAATACTGTATCAAGAAAAAGTAACCATAGAAAGTTCTCCACAAGAGCATCCTTATCCCTATGCTGACATCTAGCATAAGACCAATATGTTTTTATATTTTTTTTCTAATTATATTTTCATAAAAAGAAGCATCAACACTAAGCTCACAACAAAAGACATTGGAATAAGCAGATGCAGAATTTATCTGCAGTTTTTAGCTATGCTGCTATGTACTGAGGTTGAGAAATTTTCTGTCATTCTTTTTGTCCTCTGAAACTACTGGTCAGAGCTCTTAGCTGTCATGAGGTAAGATGTTGTGTTCACAATGGACCAATTATATCTGTTTTCCATTTGTCTTAGATTTGTTTCCATTTTGTTATGTTTAAAATAAATCGGCACCATGAGGAGTGGTGGGTCAGCATCATGAGAGGTGGTGGGTCAGCATCATGAGAGGTGGTGGGTCAGGTTGTAAGAGTTCTGCTGATTTAATCAAGCTCCCTCAATAAAGGCACTTAACTGTGGAGCAGTGACCAGCATTTCAATATGGCTTCAACACTTGCAGGTCATGTATCGCCTGAGAGGGTTAAATGACAGGGATAAAAAGTTCAGAGACCCAATTTTTAACAGCAAATGTCCCAAATAATTTCAACAGTTTAGCAATTTTTACTCCTTTAATGAATTCGGTAGCAAGATTATTGATCTCAAAGTGCTCAAGCTTACAATTCTGAGAGACCTGGATTGTGTAATGAGCAGAAGTGGGATGACTAGACAGTAGATAATGATCCAATGGCAGCATATCTCCGATACTCATCTGCCCATGTAAAAGGTCATACAGCCTCATTAGGATAACAATTGCCTATTTTCCCACCTAGACATCCTGGTATCTATACCAACATCATCTCCATATAAGTCGCTTAATGTCTTCATATATGGGGACAATCATGTGGTTATTGAGATGATTTTATTCATTTGAGGTCCCCTTCCATCCTACTATTTCAACATAATTGTGTGATACAAAAATAGATCTTACGTACTGATCTAAACACATGATATCTAAAAATTAAAATAAGATGTGTTTTCTCAGTATGTGATTATAAGTTATAAGGCAGAGTGCATCAGATATGAGGCATGATGTGGTAAGGGCTGCATTGATTGCTGTAAAGCTGGTGGTAGTCATGGCTGATACATGACCTGCAAGTCAGGTGTCCTTGGTGAAGTCATATTACTTAATAGTGGATTAGCAATATGAATTTCATCAATATCAACACATATGTGATATGAAAAGAAGACTTTGAGATATTATTTTACTATTTTTACTATGGTCAAAACTTGTAATCATCTTTTGCTGGTGGCAGCCATCTTGTCAAGGGGATTATATAGCAGTACCAACCAATCAGAAACAACTTTCTATTAGTTACAAATTACAATACAAATGTGGTTTAAATAAATGTATCAGTTTCATTGTTTACAACAAATACAGTACATATTTTATCTATGTCATCCAGCCATTTTAAAATGTGGTTGAGACCTGTTGCTCATGGCAACTTTCAGACTGGTTAAAAATTCTTGACAAACAATGTGTTATGGCCTGAGAAGGTTCAAATGACAGAGTTAAAAAATAAACCTTCATTTTTTTCAAGTTCAGAGATACAATTTACAACAAATGTCCCAAATAATTTCAATAGTTTAGTGCAATTTTTACTCCTTTTGAATTTGATAGCAAGATCATAGATCTCAAAGTTCTCAAGCTTCTGATTCTGAGAGACCTGGATTGTATAATGGCCAGAACTAGATGACTAGATGTCTTCTTTTCATGTTACACATGTGTCCATATTGATGAAACTTAAATTCCTAATCCACAATTTGTTTCCTTCCCCTTTAAGAGAAAAGATCCTGAGTTGGGTGAGGCCGTACTTTCCTTTGCACTCGCATCTTTTATCATGAGGACAAAATCCATTAGGATTATGGTACCAATGCTGTGAAAGCACTGAAATCAAGAAGCCTGCAAGTTGGGTGAAAATTACGTTAGGATTTCTTAAGACCCATTCACAAAATGCCTTTTAAGATCCAGTGCAATGTTTTTGTGCTCCAGACTGCCACTGATAAAGATTGAACACTAGGTGGCACTTAACGGCAGATCAGGAATCCACTACCAGATGGCACCACTGAAACAAACCTGCATTCGTAAGGCATGATCAGCGTGTGAACTTTAATTGAACTTTAACATGATTTAAGGTGATTCAAATTATAGTCTAACACAATATAATCACCTTTTACAAAATTCTCTTTGCATAAGTATGGTTGCAGTTTCTTGCCTATCATGGTGAATAAAATCCTACTGATGTAATAAACTATATTTGGGAATGCAAAGCTTTGCTGTCTGTGATCTGATGATATTTTGTTTGGATATAAGAGTTTGAATTACAGATGGACATCATTGGTTAACACAAGCAGTACAGTTGTCTCTAGCATGTTAATATTAAAAGTGTTGCATGTGGAATCTACATGCCATGATGACAGTTTACCTGTGTCATGACTGTCACTATATTACAGGTGTTTTGACTGTATGATATATTACCTGTGTTGATACCTATACCAGGTATTAGCAGTGCTGTGATCACAGGATATTACCTATGGTGCTAGACATGGTGCTAGACAGGATATTACCTATGGTGCTAGACATGGGTCAACCTCTATGTGCATATTACAAAACATGTACATTATTATATTGTTTCAAATTGCAGCGACCAGGTTCAATGCATGTATTTGGATTTAATCTACTGTAGGGTTATATAAAGTTATCTTTGTAAGCTCTCTATGTAAGGTATTACGATATAAGTAATTATATTTACTATTATGTGTGGAGGATTTATATAAGACCTATTCATCTCACCTTTAATTAATATGCTAATTAAAAGTTACGTGTAAAAACATTCAAAGTTAGATTAGTATCCGCCTTTGTCTTGCATGAAGTCATGACTTCTAATTGGAAACCATATTCCTCCTCCATGTATGATCGCATATCTCTGTATTTATACACACTATTAAGGATCAGTGATCAGTGTAGTGGAAATATGGAGATATTTTCATGCATGAAGTTGTTTGTGAATCAGACCATAATCTTTATTGGTATGAAATGCCAATCATCAAGCTCTTGAAATGACAATTCATGGAACAGATCTGAACTGACTATTTTTTGTTAGTTTAAGAAGGATGTATCTAATATATAAAACCAATATACGCAATCAGTTTTGCCAAAAAAAAAATCTTGAGTGGAGTGGTGACTATTCTATAATTAAGATTGCGTCTGAGGATTCTCTGTATATGTTGGCTCATAAGGACAGTACATCGGAGATATTGCCTACGAGACAGCTCAGAGGTAGCAAAACTAGTATCAACTTACATGCTGGGGACACAGCCAAGTGATAAACATACCTCTCCAACAGATGCGTAGGACATAGCACAGAAGTGTACTCCTATAATCACATCACTCAACTATCACATGAAACAGAGGACGGTGAATTATCATGGAGACCAACGAAGAAAGGTTTGTATAGTTGCTCAGTGTGACATAATGGCAGGTAAAATTTGCAAATTATGATTATCATGATATGATTGTGAGAGTGAAAATAGTTACCATTGGCATTATGGTGAGAATAGTTACCATTGGCATTATGGTGGGAATAGTTACCATTGGCACTATGGTGAGAATAGTTACCACTGGCACTATGGTGAGAATAGTTACCATTGGCATTATGGTGAGAATAGTTACCATTGGTATTATGGTGAGAATAGTTACCATTGGCATTATGGTGAGAATAGTTACCATTGGCATTATGGTGAGAATAGTTACCATTAGCACTATGGTGAGAATAGTTACCACTGGCACTATGGTGAGAATAGTTACCATTGGCATTATGGTGAGAATAGTTACCATTGGCATTATGGTGAGAATAGTTACCATTGGCATTATGGGGAGAATAGTTACCATTGGCACTATGGTGAGAATAGTTACCATTGGCATTATGGTGAGAATAGTTACCATTGGCATTATGGTGATAATAGTTACTATTGGCAATATGGTGAAAATAGTTACCACTGGCATTATGGTGAAAATAGTTACCATTGGCATTATGGTGAGAATAGTTACCATTGGCATTATGGTGAGAATAGTTACCACTGGCATTATGGTGAGAATAGTTACCACTGGCATTATGGTGCAAATAGTTACCATTGGCATTATGGTGATGATAGTTACCATTGGCATTATGGTGGGAATAGTTACTATTGGCATTATGCTGAGATTAGTTACCATTGGCATTATGCTGAGATTAGTTATCATTGGCATTATGGTGAGAATAGTTACCATTGGCATTATGATGAGAATAGTTACCACTGGCATTATGGTGAGAATTGTTATCATTGGCATTATGGTGAGAATAGTTACCATTGGCATTATGGTGAGAATAGTTACCACTGGCATTATGGTGAGAATAGTTACCACTGGCATTATGATGAGAATAGTTACCATTGGCATTATGCTGAGATTAGTTATCATTGGCATTATGGTGAGAATAGTTACCATTGGCATTATGATGAGAATAGTTACCACTGGCATTATGGTGAGAATAGTTATCATTGGCATTATGGTGAGAATAGTTACCATTGGCATTATGGTGAGAATAGTTACCACTGGCATTATGGTGAGAATAGTTACCACTGGCATTATGATGAGAATAGTTACCATTGGCATTATGGTGAGAATAGTTACCATTGGCATTATGGTGAGAATAGTTACCATTGGCATTATGGTGAGAATAGTTACCATTGGCATTATGGGGAGAATAGTTACCATTGGCACTATGGTGAGAATAGTTACCATTGGCATTATGGTGATAATAGTTACTATTGGCAATATGGTGAAAATAGTTACCACTGGCATTATGGTGAAAATAGTTACCATTGGCATTATGGTGAGAATAGTTACCATTGGCATTATGGTGAGAATAGTTACCACTGGCATTATGGTGAGAATAGTTACCACTGGCATTATGGTGCAAATAGTTATCATTGGCATTATGGTGATAATAGTTACCATTGGCATTATGGTGGGAATAGTTACTATTGGCATTCTGGTGGGAATAGTTACCATTGGCATTATGCTGAGATTAGTTATCATTGGCATTATGGTGAGAATAGTTACCATTGGCATTATGATGAGAATAGTTACCACTGGCATTATGGTGAGAATAGTTATCATTGGCATTATGGTGAGAATAGTTACCATTGGCATTATGGTGAGAATAGTTACCACTGGCATTATGGTGAGAATAGTTACCACTGGCATTATGATGAGAATAGTTACCATTGGCATTATGCTGAGATTAGTTATCATTGGCATTATGGTGAGAATAGTTACCATTGGCATTATGATGAGAATAGTTACCACTGGCATTATGGTGAGAATAGTTATCATTGGCATTATGGTGAGAATAGTTACCATTGGCATTATGGTGAGAATAGTTACCACTGGCATTATGGTGGGAATAGTTGCTATTGGCATTATGGTGGGAATAGTTACCATTGGCATTATGCTGAGATTAGTTATCATTGGCATTATGGTGAGAATAGTTACCATTGGCATTATGGTGAGAATAGTTATCATAGGTATTATGGTGAGAATAGTTACCATTGGCATTATGGTGAGAATAGTTACCATTGGCATTATGGTGAGAATAGTTATCATTGGCATTATGGTGAGAATAGTTACCATTGGCATTATGGTGAGAATAGTTATCATAGGCATTATGGTGAGAATAGTTACCATTGGCATTATGGTGAGAATAGTTACCATTGGCATTATGGTGAAAATAGTTACCATTGGCATTATGGTGAGAATAGTTACCATTGGCATTATGGTGAGAATTGTAACCATTGGCATTATGGTGAGAATAGTTACCACTGGCACTATGGTGAGAATAGTTACCACTGGCACTATGGTGAGAATAGTTACCATTGGCATTATGGTGAGAATAGTTACCACTGGCACTATGGTGAGAATAGTTATCATTGGCATTATGGTGAGAATAGTTACCATTGGCATTATGGTGAGAATAGTTACCACTGGCATTATGGTGAGAATAGTTACCACTGGCATTATGATGAGAATAGTTACCATTGGCATTATGGTGAGAATAGTTACCATTGGCATTATGGTGAGAATAGTTACCATTGGCATTATGGTGAGAATAGTTACCATTGGCATTATGGGGAGAATAGTTACCATTGGCACTATGGTGAGAATAGTTACCATTGGCATTATGGTGATAATAGTTACTATTGGCAATATGGTGAAAATAGTTACCACTGGCATTATGGTGAAAATAGTTACCATTGGCATTATGGTGAGAATAGTTACCATTGGCATTATGGTGAGAATAGTTACCACTGGCATTATGGTGAGAATAGTTACCACTGGCATTATGGTGCAAATAGTTATCATTGGCATTATGGTGATAATAGTTACCATTGGCATTATGGTGGGAATAGTTACTATTGGCATTCTGGTGGGAATAGTTACCATTGGCATTATGCTGAGATTAGTTATCATTGGCATTATGGTGAGAATAGTTACCATTGGCATTATGATGAGAATAGTTACCACTGGCATTATGGTGAGAATAGTTATCATTGGCATTATGGTGAGAATAGTTACCATTGGCATTATGGTGAGAATAGTTACCACTGGCATTATGGTGAGAATAGTTACCACTGGCATTATGATGAGAATAGTTACCATTGGCATTATGCTGAGATTAGTTATCATTGGCATTATGGTGAGAATAGTTACCATTGGCATTATGATGAGAATAGTTACCACTGGCATTATGGTGAGAATAGTTATCATTGGCATTATGGTGAGAATAGTTACCATTGGCATTATGGTGAGAATAGTTACCACTGGCATTATGGTGGGAATAGTTGCTATTGGCATTATGGTGGGAATAGTTACCATTGGCATTATGCTGAGATTAGTTATCATTGGCATTATGGTGAGAATAGTTACCATTGGCATTATGGTGAGAATAGTTATCATAGGTATTATGGTGAGAATAGTTACCATTGGCATTATGGTGAGAATAGTTACCATTGGCATTATGGTGAGAATAGTTATCATTGGCATTATGGTGAGAATAGTTACCATTGGCATTATGGTGAGAATAGTTATCATAGGCATTATGGTGAGAATAGTTACCATTGGCATTATGGTGAGAATAGTTACCATTGGCATTATGGTGAAAATAGTTACCATTGGCATTATGGTGAGAATAGTTACCATTGGCATTATGGTGAGAATTGTAACCATTGGCATTATGGTGAGAATAGTTACCACTGGCACTATGGTGAGAATAGTTACCACTGGCACTATGGTGAGAATAGTTACCATTGGCATTATGGTGAGAATAGTTACCACTGGCACTATGGTGAGAATAGTTACCATTGGCATTATGGTGAGAATAGTTACCACTGGCACTATGGTGAGAATAGTTACCACTGGCACTATGGTGAGAATAGTTACCATTGGCATTATGTTGAGAATAGTTACCATTGGCATTATGGTGAGAATAGTTATCATTGGCATTATGGTGAGAATAGTTACCATTGGCATTATGGGGAGAATAGTTACCATTGGCATTATGGTGAAAATAGTTACCATTGGCATTATGGTGAGAATAGTTACCATTGGCATTATGGTGAGAATAGTTACCACTGGCACTATGGTGAGAATAGTTACCACTGGCACTATGGTGAGAATAGTTACCATTGGCATTATGGTGAGAATAGTTACCACTGGCACTATGGTGAGAATAGTTACCACTGGCACTATGGTGAGAATAGTTACCATTGGCATTATGGTGAGAATAGTTACCATTGGCATTATGGTGAGAATAGTTATCATTGGCATTATGGTGAGAATAGTTACCATTGGCATTATGGTGAGAATAGTTACCATTGGCATTATGGTGAAAATAGTTACCATTGGCATTATGGTGAAAATAGTTACCATTGGCATTATGGTGAGAATAGTTACCATTGGCATTATGGTGAGAATAGTTACCATTGGCATTATGGTGAGAATAGTTACCATTGGCATTATTATGGGAATAGTTACCATTGGCATTATGGTGAGAATAGTTACCATTGGCATTATGGTGAGAATAGTTACCATTGGCATTATGGTGATAATAGTTACCATTGGCATTATGGTGATAATAGTTACCATTGGCATTATGGTGAGAATAGTTACCATTGGCATTATGGTGAGAATAGTTACCATTGGCATTATGTTGAGAATAGTTACCATTGGCATTATGGTGAGAATAGTTATCATTGGCATTATGGTGAAAATAGTTACCACTGGCACTATGGTGAGAATAGTTACCATTGGCATTATGGTGAGAATAGTTACCATTGGCATTATGGTGAGAATAGTTACCATTGGCATTATGGTGAGAATAGTAACCATTGGCATTATGGTGAGAATAGTTACCATTGGCATTATGGTGAAAATAGTTACCATTGGCATTATGGTGAGAATAGTTACCATTGGCATTATGGTGAGAATAGTTACCACTGGCACTATGGTGAGAATAGTTACCACTGGCACTATGGTGAGAATAGTTACCATTGGCATTATGGTGAGAATAGTTACCACTGGCACTATGGTGAGAATAGTTACCACTGGCACTATGGTGAGAATAGTTACCATTGGCATTATGGTGAGAATAGTTACCATTGGCATTATGGTGAGAATAGTTATCATTGGCATTATGGTGAAAATAGTTACCATTGGCATTATGGTGAGAATAGTTACCATTGGCATTATGGTGAGAATAGTTACCATTGGCATTATGGTGAAAATAGTTACCATTGGCATTATGGTGAGAATAGTTACCATTGGCATTATGGTGGGAATAGTTACCATTGGCATTATGGTGAAAATAGTTACCATTGGCATTATGGTGAGAATAGTTACCATTGGCATTATGGTGGGAATAGTTACCATTGGCATTATGGTGAAAATAGTTACCATTGGCATTATGGTGAGAATAGTTACCATTGGCATTATGGTGAGAATAGTTACCATTGGCATTATGGTGAGAATAGTTACCATTGGCATTATGGTGAAAATAGTTACCATTGGCATTATGGTGAGAATAGTTACCATTGGCATTATGGTGGGAATAGTTACCATTGGCATTATGGTGAGAATAGTTACCATTTGCATTATGGTGAGAATAGTTACCATTGGCATTATGATGGGAATAGTTATCACTGGCATTATGGTAAGAATAGTTACCATTGGCATTATGGTGAGAATAGTTACCATTGGCATTATGCTGAGATTAGTTATCATTGGCATTATGGTGAGAATAGTTACCATTGGCATTATGGTGAGAATAGTTACCATTGGCATTATGGTGAGAATAGTTACCACTGGCACTATGGTGAGAATAGTTACCATTGGCATTATGGTGAGAATAGTTACCATTGGCATTATGGTGAGAATAGTTACCATTGGCATTATGCTGAGATTAGTTATCATTGGCATTATGGTGAGAATAGTTACCATTGGTATTATGCTGAGATTAGTTATCATTGGCATTATGGTGAGAATAGTTACCATTGGCATTATGGTGAAAATAGTTACCATTGGCATTATGGTGAGAATAGTTACCATTGGCATTATGGTGGGAATAGTTACCATTGGCATTATGGTGAGAATAGTTACCATTTGCATTATGGTGAGAATAGTTACCATTGGCATTATGATGGGAATAGTTATCACTGGCATTATGGTAAGAATAGTTACCATTGGCATTATGGTGAGAATAGTTACCATTGGCATTATGCTGAGATTAGTTATCATTGGCATTATGGTGAGAATAGTTACCATTGGCATTATGGTGAGAATAGTTACCATTGGCATTATGCTGAGGTACCATTAGCATCATGGTGAAAAGAGTCATAATTGTTCTTTTTAGCTGTGTGGACTATACCAACAAAGCACATTCAGTGGGGGAAATTCTCTGCCATTGTCTTTCAAACTTCATCTAGCATAGCACATTCAGCGAGGGGGAAATTTTTGTCTGTGGAACTTGATTTCCTCTGAAACCTCTAATTGGACATCTTAGATATTTTATATGCAAGAAGGAGTATTGTCAGGAGTATTGTTATTTGTCTTCAAATTTACTAATGATTTTCGAATAAAAAAAGAAGAAAAAAGAAGAAGAAGGCAAACTGTGAATGATTTTGCAAATGCCTGTATTCCTGGAACATCAAACACCTCTTCCTACTAATCTGAATATTGTGTTAGTTGGAGACTTCTGAAATTAAGCAATGTAACAGTGATGGGTACATCATATTGATTTTACTCTGTTACCCATATTATGAAGTTTGATTTAATATATACCTTAAAAATGTCAAATATAGCTATGGAATATAGATATTTTATCATTTGTTCCCTCCAAACTATTTGTAAATATTCAGCTGTCCCTCATTTGCCTGTGGAAATTTGATTGAATTTGCTGCAATGCAACCAAATTATTTGCAATTTAGCACAAATGTTACTGTCTTCTGACTCATTAGAACCGATTTTCTGTTGCATCTTAAAAGCTGTGTTTGCAATTCGTCTTAGATTTTCTGCTGAAAATTATGCTAAAGAAGCATTGGGTAAACAGCAAGAATTTGGTTGAGTAATCTTCACAGGTACAAGAATGAAACGTGACCAGGCCGGAAATTTAGCTGAGGCTTTGACAACAACTTGCTGAGTTTCTCAGAGAGGAGGAAAAGTGTGAAAACCCATCATTGCAGAGAGAGTTTAGCTTATTCCTTTGAGGGAAGGGGTCAAGGTCAACATTACATCAAAATAGGTGCTTTAGAACGTCAGGGAGGATTTGCACGGGTTGGCCAGTGAATGGTTGACGTCTTGAGGATCAACCCTGAATTAGCTTATATTGAGGGCAGGAAGCAAGATGGCTTCTCCCATATATGTTATTAATTAGTGCTGTATAAGCATGTCAGGACAAATGAAAAAATATGTAAATATATATAGATTTTGGGTCATTTGATATTCTCCAAACCTGGGAGAAGAAAATAAACTCATTCAGTGCTCATATTGTTGCAGATCAAGATTTACAAGATTATTTAGAATTTATTGAATTATAGACTATACAAATGTAACCCCAAATATGCAAGATATATTTTTATATTTTGTATATATAAGAACCATAACATCTGGCTTTATTTACTAAATACAGCAATGTATATACTTTTTAGTAATAAAGTAATTGGTTTTCTGCACATTAAACATAGAGATTGTTATTCTACTATGACATTGATATTTGTGACCTTAGAGCATAATTTGATATAAGTCAGTACTATGGGAGGGAATCCAGTTAAACCAGCTAAGGATTTATTTCAGTAATTCCATTTAATTCCTTCCTGGTATTTACAAGAATGTCATTTTTCACGACTGGATTTGATCCGATATGACGGGTAGTTAATCATGATGGCTGCGGTCATATTGAAATTAGCTTTGGTGTCTGTGTCGGAGGCATATCAAACGATTGAAGCTTTACTAAACCAGCGCCCTGGGCTTACTGATGACAGCTCTGACAAAACATATACTGCACAAACTGCAGTACGCATTGATCATTACACAACAAATTTAATTTCCCATTAAACATTTATCTGTTTTGTCATCCAAATTGAAAATTTGCCAACCTGCAATGTGTATCAAATAACATATCTCAATTACACGTTGGGATTCATGAGATTTTGCACGCATGGATTAGATCTAGCCAATATTAACACATTGATTATCAATATAATGCTGATAATAATTACCGAACCATAGCAATAACAGTTTATATAGAACTTATGCAGATCCTCAATATCATCACACATTTAGCTAAAGGAAACTGGAGACAGTTAATAAATACTGGTTTGAATTATTGCAAAATAGTAAAAAGGTCAATAACAAGAAGAAGCTATATATATCCCAGTTGCAATCCAGACAGTAGAGCTTTATTAATGTCTGGACATGTCCCAGTATTATTCTTTGTTAATCTCCCTCAGTATTGTTTTTTACCCTCAGCCCCTGATGTAATCAGGCTGAGGGTATTGCAGTACTCCTGGCGTGGGTATGTATGTCTGTATGTATGTCTGTATGTATGTCTGTAGCGAACATCCTTGTCATCGCGATAACGTGAGAACAAATGATGGCAGCTTCATGAAACTTGACATACATAAGCATCTGGTGAAAACCTCGGACGAGTTCGATGGACAGCGACCTTGACCTATTTTTCAAGGTCACAGGGACAATTATGTGAAATCCCAAGAATTGCAATAACTTAAGAACAAATGATGGCAGCTTTATGAGATTTGACACACATAAGCATCTGGTGAAGACCTCAGAATTTTTTCTATGAAACATGACCTTCACCTACTTTTCAAGGTCACAGGGACAATTATGTGAAATCCTTGTCATCGCGATAACTCTAGAACAAATGATGGCAGCTTCATGAAACTTTACACACATAAGCATCTGGTGAAAACCTAGAACAAGTTCGATGAACAGCGACCTTGACCTATTTTTCAAGGTCACATGGACAATTATGTGAAATCCCAAGAATCGCAATAACTCAAGAACAAATGATGGCAGCTTTATGAGATTTGACACAAATAAGCATCTGTTGAAGACCTCAGAATTTTTTCTATGAAACATGACCTTCACCTACTTTTCAAGGTCACAGGGACAATTATGTGAAATCGTCCTTGTCATCACGATAACTTGAGAACAAATGCTGGCAGCTTCATGAAACTTGACATACATAAGCATCAGGTGAAAACCTCGGACGAGTTCGATGGACAGCGACCTTGACCTATTTTTCAAGGTCACAGGGACAATTATGTGAAATCCCAAGAATTGCAATAACTTAAGAACAAATGATGGCAGCTTTATGAGATGTGACACACATAAGCATCTGGTGAAGACCTCAGAATTTTTTCTATGAAACATGACCTTCACCTACTTTTCAAGGTCACAGGGACAATTATGTGAAATCCTTGTCATCGCGATAACTCTAGAACAAATGATGGCAGCTTCATGAAACTTTACACACATAAGCATCTGGTGAAAACCTCAAACGAGTTCAATGAACAGCGACCTTGGCCTATTTTTCAAGGTCACATGGACAATTATGTGAAATCCCAAGAATCGCAATAACTCAAGAACAAATGATGGCAGCTTTATGAGATTTGACACAAATAAGCATCTGTTGAAGACCTCAGAATTTGTTCTATGAAACATGACCTTCACCTACTTTTCAAGGTCACAGGGACAATTATGTAAAATCGTCCTTGTCATCATGAT
Source organism: Amphiduros pacificus (assembly GCA_949316495.1). Classification (NCBI taxonomy): domain Eukaryota; kingdom Metazoa; phylum Annelida; class Polychaeta; order Phyllodocida; family Hesionidae; genus Amphiduros; species Amphiduros pacificus. The sequence goes on along the minus strand of OX439004.1, from coordinate 22,107,343 downwards.
AACTTGAGAACAAATGCTGGCAGCTTCATGAAACTTGACACACATAAGCATCAGGTGAAAACCTCGGACGAGTTCAGTGGACGGTGACCTTGACCTATTTTTCAAGGTCACAAGGACAATTATGTGAAATCCCAAGAATCGCAATAACTCAAGAACGAATGATGGCAGCTATATGAGATTTGACACACATAAGCATCTGGTGAAGATCTCATAATTTTTTCTATGAAACATGACCTTCATCTCCTTTTCAAGGTCACAGGGACAATTATGTGAAATCACAAGAATCACAATAACTCAAGAACAAATGATGGCAGCTTTATGAGATTTGACACACAGAAGCATCAGGTGAAAACCTCTGACGAGTTCAGTGGACGGCGACCTTCACCTACTTTTCAAGGTCACAGGGACAATTATGTAAAATCGTCCTTGTCATCATGATAACTTGAGAACAAATGCTGGCAGCTTCATGAAACTTGACACACATAAGCATCAGGTAAAAACCTCGGACGAGTTCAGTGGACGGTGACCTTGACCTATTTTTCAAGGTCACAAGGACAATTATGTGAAATCCCAAGAATCGCAATAACTCAAGAACGAATGATGGCAGCTATATGAGATTTGACACACATAAGCATCTGGTGAAGATCTCATAATTTTTTCTATGAAACATGACCTTCATCTCCTTTTCAAGGTCACAGGGACAATTATGTGAAATCACAAGAATCACAATAACTCAAGAACAAATGATGGCAGCTTTATGAGATTTGACACACAGAAGCATCAGGTGAAAACCTCTGACTAGTTCAGTGGACGGCGACCTTCACCTACTTTTCAAGGTCACATGTGAAATCCCTATTGTTGCTATAACTCGAGAACGAATGATGGCAGCTTTGTGAGACTTGACACACATAAGCATCTGTTGAAGACCTCAGTGAAGACCTTCACCTACTTTTCAAGGTCACAGGAACAATTATGTGGTGCGGTGACGTTTTGTTCACAAATATGTGTGGAGCGAATGTTGTGCAATAAGTTACCAGGGCTGAGGGTTGATGCATCTCTGATGCCTATGTTTTTTAAATCTTTGAAGGCTCACCCCAAATGCCACAACCATGTAGCCAAAAACATTATCTCTATCATATTTTATTCTATGATCACTGTGTATTCTGTGCTGTGATTGGTCAATTCCTGGTCACATGAGCTTCTCTAAATTGTTTTATTGACCAGATGCATTATATTGCACGTCAATATACTTTCCACTGCACTGATGGGGAATTCCATGGCGGGAAATGTTGGGGAAGCCCTATAATGACGTCACCAGCTTGCTCTGAGTGACCTGTAGACTGGGAAGCAGACGACAGCAATCAAGTTGATACAGACAAACTCATCCCTTTCAGTTCTCACTTTTAGAATTAAACCAACAATGGCAGTAATTAACACAGTGATCATAGAATAAAACAAATGTGTACCTGGGTGTCGTGCAATATGACTTTTTATGGACCTTCGGAAAGTCATATTGCACGAGGCGCAGGTCCATATTTGTATAGCATATGATATCCAGCTTATAGAAGAAAAATATTCACTTATCTCAAAAACATATTTATTAATATTTCTCTGTATTTGTCCAGCTTTCTAAACCTGTTTTTTTTTGCCACAGTTTAAGAGAATTCCATTTTGATGTAGTGTTTAATGAGTTGACTTTTATATATTAGTTTACTATTATCAGTGTTATCCTTTAGTTTCTACCTTATCATTATTTCTTTGCTGTTAATTATTAATCCTTTATGTTTTAAGCAGTCTTGCAATGATAGGCATTTTATTAGTTCTGTTTTGTTCTTTCTAATTAAGACTTAACAATTTTTGTCAATGAGCATGCCCGTCATTTCATTAAAACTTGAAAATGTTCAGCCGGGGGCATCACCCTCCATGTTTATATGTTCAGCTGGGGGCATCACCCTCCATGTTTATATGTTCAGCCGGGGGCATCACCCTCCATGTTTATATGTCCAGTCGGGGACATCACCCTCCATGTTTATATGTTCAGCCGGGGGCATCACCCTCCATGTTTATATTTCAGCCAGGGGGCATCACCCTCCATGTTTATATGTTCAGCCGGGGGCATCACCCTCCATGTTTATATGTTCAGCCAGGGGGCATCACCCTCCATGTTTATATGTTCAGCCGGGGGGCATCACCCTCCCTGTTTATATGTTTAGCCGGGGCATCATCCTCCATGTTTATATGTTCAGCCGAGGGGCATCACCCTCCATGTTTATATGTTTAGCCGGGGCATCATCCTCCATGTTTATATGTTCAGCCGGGGGCATCACCCTCCATGTTTATATGTTCAATTGGGGGCATCACCCTCCATGTTTATATGTTCAGCTGGGGGCATCATCCTCCATGTTTATATGTTCAGCCGGGGGCATCACCCTCCATGTTTATATGTTCAATTGGGGGCATCACCCTCCATGTTTATATGTTCAGCTGGGGGCATCATCCTCCATGTTTATATGTTCAGCCGGGGGCATCATCCTCCATGTTTATATGTTCAGCTGGGGGCATCATCCTCCAAGTTTATATGTTCAGCCGGGGGCATCATCCTCCATGTTTATATGTTCAGTCGGGGGCATCACCCTCCATGTTTATATGTTCAGCCAGGGGCATCACCCTCCATGTTTATATGTTCAGCCGGGGGCATCACCCTCCATGTTTATATGTTCAATTGGGGGCATCACCCTCCATGTTTATATGTTCAGCCGGGGGCATCACCCTCCATGTTTAAATGTTCAGTCGGGGGCATCACCCTCCATGTTTATATGTTCAATTGGGGGCATCACCCTCCATGTTTATATATTAGTTCAGTCGGCGACATCACCCTCCATGTTTATATATTAGTTCAGTCGGCAGCATCACCTTCCATGTTTATCAGAAATCATTCCATGAAGTGAAATAATGATATCACAGTGGTTTGCCGTCAAATTATTTTGCTTTTAAATCAAAAGGAATCCGGCAGGAAGGATAAGAGTTAGGTCCTAATAATTATTTCAAGCAGTGCTTTAAAGCATTATTTATGGATTTAAATTACAGATTGCCTTTGTTCAGTCATGCCAAAAAATGGAAAACATTCATAATGATCATTTAATTGGACACGAGGAAGGTAGGCTATTAGTGGTGAGGAGAGAGAGAAGTCATTGAGTAGCTCAGGGGAGGTTGACAGCTGCAGGTGTACTCATTAAGGACGAGGTGGGAGGTTGGTGGGAGGTCGCGCACATCTTCCATCAGGAACAGACAACACACCACAGAAGCATGTGATTTGCTATGCTCCCCTTTCATTGCCAGAGGCAGAGGCAGGGGCTGAGGCTATCTCTGATTGGGAATACTCCCTGTATTCTGGTGCCAGGGCTTCTATATCTCTGATTGGGAATACTCCCTGTATTCTGGTGCCAGGGCTTCTATGCTTCTGATTGGGAATGCTCCCTGTATTCTAGTGCCAGGGCTTCTATGTCTCTGATTGGGAATACTTCCTGTATTCTGATGCCAGGGCTTCTATATCTCTGATTGGGAATACTCCCTGTATTCTGGTGCCAGGGCTTCTATGTCTCTGATTGGGAATACTCCCTGTATTCTGGTGCCATGGCTTCTATGTCTCTGATTGGGAATACTTCCTGTATTCTGGTGCCAGGGCTTCTATGTCTCTGATTGGGAATACTCCCTGTATTCTGGTGTCATGGCTTCTATGTCTCTGATTGGGAATGCTCCCTGTATTCTGGTGTCATGGCTTCTATGTCTCTGATTGGGAATGCTCCCTGTATTCTGATGCCAGGGCTTCTATATCTCTGATTGGGAATACTTCCTGTATTCTGGTGCCAGGGCTTCTATATCTCTGATTGGGAATACTTCCTGTATTCTGATGCCAGGGCTTCTATATCTCTGATTGGGAATACTTCCTGTATTCTGGTGCCAGGGCTTCTATTTCTCTGATTGGGAATGCTCCCTGTATTCTGGTGTCATGGCTTCTATATCTCTGATTGGGAATGCTCCCTGTATTCTGGTGTCATGGCTTCTATGTCTCTGATTGGGAATGCTCCCTGTATTCTGGTGTCATGGCTTCTATGTCTCTGATTGGGAATACTTCCTGTATTCTGGTGTCATGGCTTCTATGTCTCTGATTGGGAATACTTCCTGTATTCTGGTGTCATGGCTTCTATGTCTCTGATTGGGAATGCTCCCTGTATTCTGGTGTCATGGCTTCTATGTCTCTGATTGGGAATGCTCCCTGTATTCTGGTGTCATGGCTTCTATGTCTCTGATTGGGAATACTTCCTTTATTGTGGTGCCAGGGCTTCTATGTCTCTGATTGGGAATGCTCCCTGTATTCTGGTGTCATGGCTTCTATGTCTCTGATTGGGAATACTTCCTGTATTCTGGTGTCATGGCTTCTATGTCTCTGATTGGGAATGCTCCCTGTATTCTGGTGTCATGGCTTCTATGTCTCTGATTGGGAATACTTCCTGTATTCTGGTGCCAGGGGTTCTATGTCTCTGATTGAGAATGCTCCCTGTATTCTGGTGCCAGGGCTTCTATGTCTCTAATTGGGAATACTCCCTGTATTCTGGTGCCAGGGCTTCTATGTCTCTGATTGGGAATGCTCCCTGTATTCTGGTGTTAGGGCTTCTATATCTCTGATTGGGAATACTCCCTGTATTCTGTTGCCAGGGCTTCTATATCTCTGATTGGGAATGCTCCCTGTATTCTGATGCCAGGGCTTCTATATCTCTGATTGGGCATACTCCCTGTATTCTGGTGCCAGGGCTTCTATGTCTCTGATTGGGCATACTCCCTGTATTCTGATGCCAGGGCTTCTATATCTCTGATTGGGCATACTCCCTGTATTCTGTTGCCAGGGCTTCTATATCTCTGATTGGGAATGCTCCCTGTATTCTGATGCCAGGGCTTCTATGTCTCTAATTGGGAATACTCCCTGTATTCTGGTGCCAGGGCTTCTATGTCTCTGATTGGGAATGCTCCCTGTATTCTGGTGCCAGGGCTTCTATGTCTCTGATTGGGAATACTCCCTGTATTCTGGTGCCAGGGCTTCTATATCTCTGATTGGGAATGCTCCCTGTATTCTGATGCCAGGGCTTCTATATCTCTGATTGGGAATGCTCCCTGTATTCTGGTGCCAGGGCTTCTATATCTCTGATTGGGAATGCTCCCTGTATTCTGATGCCAGGGCTTCTATGTCTCTGATTGGGAATACTCCCTGTATTCTGATGCCAGGGCTTCTATATCTCTGATTGGGAATGCTCCCTGTATTCTGGTGCCAGGGCTTCTATGTCTCTGATTGGGAATACTCCCTGTATTCTGATGCCAGTGCTTCTATATCTCTGATTGGGAATTCTAAGTGGCAGATTGATTATTTAACATCTCAGGAGAATATTCCTCTGCAGAGGTGGATGCTACTTCAACATTCAGACCGAAGATACAAGCATTTAAATAGCATCATCATAACAATGATCTCCTTGGATATTAAGGAGGTTGGGGAGTTGGTGAAGAGAGCTGGCTGGATGATAAGAAACAGGGCACTTTTATATAAGAATGAGATTGCCAACATGATTGCAACATGGAGCAACATGCACAAACACAAATTTATTTTTTTAACCAAAATCTTGATTACTGTTGATTTGAAAATTTGCCTGTTTTATTTACGTGAGGAAATTGAATTATTATGATACAGGTTTTAAATGTGTTTGAAATTGAAGGAAGTTTGTCATCATTAAGTGTTAAGTGTTACAGCAGTAAAAGAAAGGCATCGTTACAGGGCTTATGAAGGAATATAGGTTGATGGACTGGTACCGCACAAATAGGACATTAATGAGAGGAATGTCCATATCTGATGCTCAGTCCGGTAAATGACAGAAATCCCCATTGAGCTTGTGAGGAGGTGGGTGCAGGGGAGGGGTTTGGGTGATAATGCCCGGGGAGGGGTTTGGGTGATAATGCCCGGGGAGGGTTTGGGTGATAATGGCAGAATGACAGCAAAGGGACAGAGCTTCACACAGAATGGGAGAAGGCATTGGGCTTCTCCAGGGCCCCTCTGTCATTGACAATGACAATGTCAAGTTTAATAACAGCATGGAACATAAAGAAAATGGCATGATTGATTGTCGCACCAGCGCATTCTTATCAGGCTAGGATAAATCCCGAGAGAGAAATCTGCTAAAAATCCAAGCTAAATGGATTTGACAATGAAGAATGACATAATCCCTCTGTCTTAGATGCTTATTCTATGATCTGCAGTTTTCCCCCTGTATTTTGAAGCACACATTTTTAATTCTTTGCATCAAAGGGATGAATTAAAACCCTTTTGAATGTGGTGAATGTATTTAGTTAAACCATTAATGCAGCCTTTATATTTGGTGATGTGATGTACATAGAGCAGGGAGGGTGGAGTGATGTGGTAAGTTCTGAAGGAGGCAGGTGTTGTAACCAATTACTGCCTCCTCTATCTTCCACATATTCCAAGGCAATAATTGCTCCACCTCAAACCATCGCTTGTGCTAATAGAATTTTACTTTCACCAACACCAAGTCATATGGGGCTCTTTCTTGGTTTAGGAAGCTCCTAGAATTTTCCTCTGATCCTATATATAACAATTAACTTTGTATTTGACCTGGAGCGTTATTCACTGTTCACCTTCTTTATTTTTTTCATATCCTCAGTAATGGATTTTGCATAGAATATGTATTATATTGGAATGCTGAACTTGTCATTATATATAAAAATGAAAAATGAAGCAGATTTGATTTATTATTGCAGAGCACATAACTGTAAAAATTAATGAAACTTTTGTGTATTTAAGTGAAAGGCAGCAATAAAATATGCCATTATAAATCAGTCAGGATTGCAAAAATGGCACACACCATTTTTAAATCCCAGAACTAGCTAACCTCAAATATAGAACTATTTTGATTTTTTTATGCGTGACTTGCATGACGTGTCAATAAGAATGTGTTAAACGTGATGTCATGCTGGTAGATATTTGTCAGGCATAGGGCCACCTGTTTTTCAAATGTCAGCAGCAAGCTATGGTTTGTTTGTATATGCCCTCCCATTGTCAGGAACGTTTCAGATTTACAGTATAACATAAACTCTCTCGGAGAACACCAATGGATTCCTTTCATCCAGCATTTTTAAAAGCAACAAATTTGAGTTTGGAATTATCCTATCCTTCTCATAATGTACATTTTGATATTCCTTTGTTTGCTTGTTCTTGTTATATATAAGTAAACCTTTAAGCTTATAATTGCACCTATCACACTAACATTGTCAAAGAGTTTTTGTGATATATGCATGACTGCTAGAGGCCATATGTAAAGTTTTCTATCTGCAGCCAATGTGGCCATTTTTTTTATTTCGAACTAGTTGAAAAGTGGACTTGTTGGAGTGTGATGCATTGATGCTGTAAATGTGAATACAATGTAGTGTGTCAGTGCTGCCACTATGATGTGATGAAGTACTGCTGATATGGCTACTTCTGAAGATGACACACGCTCCACGCTCAATGCTCACATTTTGTGATGACACATCAGTATAGATAAAAAGTTGCTGGTCAGCCGTCTATGAACAATTATGAAATTTTCAATGTTTATAGAATAGAGAGGAAGATTTTCAATTTTACAGTTAGTTCGAAGTATTTATTGTGTCTGCAGGTTGTACACTATGTACACAAGTTATCCGCTGTATCATAATAAACACACTTTCCATCAGTACATATATATATGTCAATATATATATATATATATATATATATATATATATATATATGTCAATATATATATATATATATATATATATATGTCAATATATATATATATATATGTCAATATATATATATATATATATATATATATATATATATATATATATATATATATATATATATATATATATATACATATATATATATATATATGTCTATATATATATATATATATGTCTATATATTAATAACATAGCTCTAATATTTAATACTGGCGCCATATAATTGATGCTGTAATAGTACTAAATACATTAAGTACTCACATAACTCAGAGTCCAGCCCATGTTAATAAAACAAAGTGCATATCTTGATAATGTGCAATTCATAACCATACAAAATGACTCACATTAATTTGATGAGTGCAGGAGTTTAGTGATTTGGGGAATGGGTGATAAATGAAAAGTGGCCAGCAGCAATGTGGCTTGTATTTGCTGCCTCGGAGAGCCAGGCCGCTCGTAGACAGGGGGATAAACTATATAGGATGAGCAGGGGTGAGGGAGACTCCAGGTTGAAATATTGGGCCACTGGAGGGGCTGGGAATATGTAGAGAGCAGGCATAGCTGGCACCCCACTATAGAGCCTCCATATCTACTCATACCACAGCTGCCATTTATTTGATCGGATTAGGATTAACATAGACACATGAGATGGCAGAGGAGCAGGATTATTGGCAGGATCTGTAGCACTATCAAATGTAAGCGGAGATTGTAAACAAACAGCTGTGGTGGTGAGTTTGGCTGTGTAGGTAGCAGAGAGTGGTGTATAATGTGTATTATCTCAGCCTGAGGACAAGCTGCAGGTAGACCTGATCAGCTATTGCAGAGGGAGACAACGCCTCATATTATTATTAACACAGGCAGACCTCTTGAGGAGGAAGGAAACACGTTGGGGATAATTTTCAAGGAGTTAATAACATAATAGGTGGGATTGTTGCCATTGACATTTGCGAGGCTGGCTCTCGCAGCCCATCAGCAGTCGGCATTGATGTACCCATGTGGCCATTCCTGAGGCTGCCACTGGTGAAGCCTGGCACACAAATTTATGTACACTATTGATGTGTGTGGAGCACGAGGTGGAAGTTGTGGCTTTGCCAGTCAGGCTTTTAGAGTGTTTGTTTACGAATCGTATTTAGAAGCGCTACTCACAACAGGTGAAAACAGTGTGTCGAGGAATGACACCTGACAAATAGCAGACCACTGTCACCCAAAATAGACACAGAAATTGAGATGCTCATCATGCGGACGATATAGAAAAAGGAGTACCACTGGAATCGATGCTGAGAAATGGACGACAGAGGTAGACGTCGTATGCTAGAACGGCTCAAGTTGGCTGGCCCTGAGCGCAGCGAGTCCAACCCCGAGGATAGGCACAGGTAAGGCCTTTAATCAATGGCAATGACAGATTCTTTTCGCCTGCTAAGACTTGCGAGGTCAGTTTTGCCTATATGGATGGAATATTGAGTGCATTGATTCTATATGAGGGCTGCTGAGGTTGGTTATGTGGACGAGGTGATGTGTGTCAAGCATAACAGTGAGAAGAGGCCATTATGTGGTGAATAGATTCATTATCAGGCATCCTCCCCCCTGAGATTATCACTTATAGTTACATATCAATGGAGCAAATTAATATTTGAAAAGCAGTAATCAATCCCTTGACATTTAGACTTTTATCTGTGTTTAAACTAGATTCCCTGAGAATAGAACTTTACATGTTTCTCTTTTTACATTTATATTATATTGATGATTTCTTACATGTAGATCTGTTTGGTCAAGTGATATATTTCATACCTATTTTTTAGATTTCATAAAGTGAATAGGTATATTTGATGTGCTATCAGATAGAATTAAACTTATAGGAAGTAAATAGTACATGAACCGATGCATTGCAGCTGCCACCTGTATAGAATATTGCATTAAGGTATACCTGTCATCCTGTATGTCTACCAGCATCTCAGCATCCCAGCATCCTGGTAAGGGCCTGGTATTCTACTTAGCAAATCATGGCTTTATACCAGGCTGTGCAAGTTAAGGCAGTTTAACTACAGTTTTATGGGACCACACCTTGTAGAAACTTCATTTTAGCAGGCAATAGACACAATAGAGTTAATGTATTAACATGGCCAACTGGTGTCATTTATATGAACATTGTAACAACAAATGAGTTGAGATATCAGTGACACATATATAAAACAGTCAGACAAAAATGGGAATGGACCAATGATCAGACATTGGTTGGTTGGTAGGTGAAAAGAAAAATACAGATTTTATCTTCTTTGGCAAAGCTGATATATTAGGTCTCGTAATGAAATGACTGAAATAATGTTGAAATTGAAACCAATTGCAGAGCTGTATGGTAATTACATGCTTATGTGTGGAATAACTGAGTGTAAATAATGTTTCTTGGCAGAGGTAGTATATGATTCTACCTTGCCATGCAGAGTAGGGTCATACCAAACCAATCAGTTTGCTCAAGGCAAAGCTTTATGCCTTTTACAATTGCCATATTCAGGTCACTAAACTTGCATAGAAGGGCCAAACTCAAATGCAAGCACTCATGCATGTGTTCATATGAGAGAGCTCTCAGACTATTTGAGCCATGGGCAAGTAATTGATAACATGGTGACCTTAGATGCTGGCAATGGTGACCTCAGATGATGGCATGGTGACCTCAGATGAGAGTATGCTGACCTTGATTGCAGTATGATCATCAGCACATACAAAGGAAGAAATATGTAGACAGAATAATGTCAGGAGGAAAAGCTTTATGTGTCCGACTGAAAGCAGCCACATCACGTTGACGCTCAGACAGAAGTTACATCATCAACACTGGGTCAGTGGGGGATACCTACTGAGTGAGTGAGAGATAGGAATTAAATCTCAGTATTCAGCAGGCACACTAATTTGGAGGTTTATGTTAATATGTTGAATGGATATTTCAAATACATCATTTCCTCTTTTGAATGACTTAGATTTTAAATCTTGCAGGTAGAGCGGTCCTTGTTGTTCTGCTTATTTTGAGGATTATTCATTGTCTGATCTCACACTCACGGATATATTTGATAAAACTATTCACTTAAAATTTCTCATATTTATGACATTTAATTTAGATCATCAAATAAAGTTGGCAGTTATGTTTGACAGGAAACAACGCTCTAAACATTTAGCAGGACAAGTGATGAGGAAATGATTTACATGCGTTTGATGTGTATCTAGTCCAAAGATGCATACATTCATCTTTAGTAGTCGGGGAGAAGTTATAAAATTACTATTGAGAATCACACTACAACAGAACTGATGTTGCATTAACGAGCATTGAGAGGTCCAAGCAGAGGCAGTTTATAGCCAGACATTAGCACCTTTCTGTAGTCCCCAGGGTGACCAAGAGGGCATTGAGATTTTGATAAAGAGCTCACTCAAAACTCACTCTGCCTAAGCATGGCCGCGAGACACTGGCAAGAAGAATGGGAGGAAATGCTGCCGACTACGATATGTAATGGTCACCATGAGGGCTTTAAGTCACACTGTTCATTTATCATACTCTAAGAAAATGTAAATTTGCCTCCTGAAAATACATTGGATGCATCATTGCAACCCATAAAATGCTGCTTTGTTATGTTTCTAAAGAAAATTATATATTGATCTTAAGTCATTAATTATTTACAGACTATATATATTTGGTACAGATGGATAAAACTGCTGTTCTTAATCTGTTTATATTTATTTCACCCAAATATGTAAAAAAGGATTGACATGTTAAAATACAGGTACAAGTGTAAAGGAAGTGTTTTTGATGAGAACCTGTTTTGATAAATCAGGGTATTTAGGACATGAAAGTTGTGTTGTCTCCCACAATAGAGAGCGGATTCCCGGGAGGTTTTATTGCAGAATGCTGCAGATAGAGAGAGTCTGAATGTTCCTGATACTAGCACAGAACCAGCATGCTTGTCAGGCGCTTACACACAACACACAGGTTGTTTTGATTGGAGAATTTGCATGATACATCACGGCCTTGTTTCCATGGGGAAATTAAGTTTCTCTGTGATGGATTAAGTGTTGACAAGAATCAGGTAGTTTTTGAACAAGATTTGTTTCTTTGTGTGTATATGTGTGTAATAGAGAAAGAAACTGCTTACCTCCTGATCATGGTGGAACTATACATTCGATGCAGTGATCAAAACAGGATGAATGATTACACGTAAGGATGGAAATTTCCAGCCTGGTACATTAGTCATAATGAAGCATCAATAGACAAATGATCTCCAAATTACAGAAAATGTGAAAAATTTGATATTTAATATAAAATGTACAATGGCATATGATATCACCATATCTTACTGTCATAGGAGCACAAAGCAGTAAAACGAAGCCATAGCCATATTGCCAACAGCTAAGCATTGCTTGGAAACCATACACGAAGGCTTTCATTGATCTGTGGCCTTGATGGCAACAAAGAAATAAATGTAAAAAGACACTCCAGAGAATGTAATAATATATTTTGAGGGGGAATCATTTATCATACTCTAATCAGTCTGTGGAAAATGTATGTGCCATGTTTGTAAAGCTTTATATGGAAAGATGTGTATAGTGGTATACTCATCATTAAATTATACAGTCGTGTTGCAAACTTATTTATTTTGAGTATAAATATTTCAAACCCCATTTATTGGTTGCAAGCATCCCACGCAGAGCACTTTTCTGTTGCATTTCAGATTCCATGAAATTTCCGCTTCACATGAATGTAGATTTGAAGTGAAAAGACTGCAGTGAAAATAAAACACAATTTTTCATTTGATGCAAATAAGATAAGTTGATGACATCAATCTAAGGCTGAACTATTTGAAGTAATGATCAGTTCAAAGACAGATAGGAGTTTATTACAGAATCGTGCCATGCCCACCCACTTTGAATTCTATGGCTTCCTCTGATGCCCAATGCATCATGGGAGAAAGTAATTAGAGGCAGGGAGGGTTTCTGGTGGATGGCTTGCCCCCATATGTCACCATAATCAACTTCCTCAGCTCACTCCTGTTGCCTTAACTTAAACATAATAAATGCACTATGGCATTTTTATAGCACTATTTCGTTGATATGATTCCAGAAATGCTAACTCAAGCATTTACTGTGTTAAAACCAATGTGATTAATAGCAATAAATGGACTGATTCGTATACTTTCCACCAGATAAATTCAATATGAATAAAAAGGAATGGTGAAATGATTTTACCTTAAGCTGAAATGTTCATGCTTCAAACTCATATTTCATATAATTACTTCCTGTTACTTTGTACAGATGAGCAAGACTTGTAGACAGTATAGATTTACCAGGAAGTGACATTTTCTATCTGCTGTTATGGAGGTGACATCTAGGGGGATCATGTGTGGAAGTTCTCAGGTTTCTCACATCACCTAATTCTTTCTCTATGTAGGTAGATAAGATGCTCCCCACCTACGGGTAGTGAAAACATATATATATATATCATGTGAAAAAATATATATATATATATATATATATATATATATATATATATATATATATATATATATATATATATATATATATATATATATATATATATATATATATATATATTTACATGACGTAAATGAGGCAAGTGATATTTTGTTATCTCAGGGTGGCCTAATTCTTCTCATACCCCACCCTACCCAACTGGCAGTATGTGGCTGCCAGGTCTGCAGATGAGGTATGTAGATATATAGGTGATGTGGTTGCTATGGTTACGGGCAGGTATGGTTGGTGCTCAGGTGTGCTTGGCTGGTGAAGTTCTCCATTCAGCAGTCTGCAGCAGGATCCCTGCAGGCATTTCCCTTCAGTTCACTTATCCTGATTATCTCCCTTTGCCAACTCCATTATTGTCATTTAGTTGGTTTCCATCTCAAACAGTCGTTGAGCTCACTTCACCTTTTTTATGATATGAAAACATTCAATTTCAGTGACTGATATCAATTAATGACTGAAAATTATTGTATTCACCTTTTTGTGTAACAATCAACTTGTACCTTTTTGAACAACATTAAAGAAAAAAGCTTTCTCTGTGATTTACTTTGACTCCTGACACTGAAATAATACATTAAAAAAAAGAGACAATTTTGTATTTCCCATATCGTGGGTAACAGCTTGGAACATATTGGCATTATCAATCAAGTTCGAGTTTCTTGTGTCAAGTGGAAACCATGGTGATGGAAGGTGGTTACTAAGTGCTGTGTTTAGGTTCAGTGGCTCCACCTGGAGGTGAGGCATAGAATTGTCTCCCTCCCAGCAAAGGTCACCGCTGCCTGAATCAACTACTTCAACAATCCACTGCTTCTATTACTGCTACCCTGAACCATATGTTTGTACAATTCAACACATCCCAGCCAACAACCTCAGTAGTAAATACTAGACTATTTTCTATAGTCTTTTTTTATTATACACATTTATCAATGTTATACACATGTTTATGGACAATGAGAGTTGCAGTGTGCATTGAATGTTGATGAATATTTTTTCATATCGCACCAAAATGAAGTAAATATTTTATATTTGTTACATACAATGTACACTTTGCAGTGGATTTGGAGTTGGAGTATTGACAGAATCAAAATAAGTGCCCCCTGTAGGCAATCAAAATGAATGTGTCTAGATATAATACCCAACCATGCCTTTCAGTTTTGTTTTTATTGGCCAGGTTAGAAGGTACACAATGTTGGCAGGACTATGGTTGTGACATAAATAATGAAACTGATTGCTCTAACAGTGCCGTTTGTGCCTTGGCACATGTGTGACAACACAGTGAGAAGCCGTGTGCACTTGGCTAATACCCACATCAAAAATGTATGAGTCTTTCCCAACATTGAATCCTGGCCCCTGCTGGTTGCTCATGGTATTAGGGTTGACCTCCGTGTGCACAGTCCTCTGTTTGCCGTTCCTTGTGTGTATTTGTTGTGTGTTAAGACACGATGTTGACATATTAGGTATGGGTATGTCACTTTGATGGAAGACATGATCACCCTCATTGAGGGAGGTATCATTATTCAAAGAGCAATGTCACACTTTGAGGGATCTTTAATTATATATATATTAAGATAATCAATACCATAAAACTACTATGTTATTATAGGAATATCCCATGACTATATAACAAAGAATATGCGAAATATTTATTTTGATTTATTGCAAACTGGCAGATATTTTTCCTACCAGATCGTATTCGCTTCTTTTTGAATAAGTGATTTTGTGATGAAGACGAATCCTGAACAAGAAGTTCCTTTAAAAAAAACTGATGCAGAATCTATCTCAAAGGAGAAGTGGTTTATTAAAAAGCACATTCTGCGGTAGGTTAAAAGAGACGATGAGCAATTATCCTAACCCAGTGCAGTCAAGTTGAAAAGGTTTGGCTTCTCCAAACATCTGTTCCAAAGTGGAATCCTTTTCATATGAACACCATTTGAATAGACGATTGTTGAAGGCAATCCAAGATCACCATATATAATCTTGTGGACCAAATACAGCTAGACTCTTAGCAAATTGATTTCAGTGCCATTTGAGTAGACCTCGACAAATATAGAGAAAATTGGCTTTACTCCCAGGTTGTTTCACTCTCTCTAAATTTGTTATATCTTGTTTGTTCTTTGCCTTTCCTGTCAGTCCCTTAGCGTTTTTACCCTTATTCTATTGAATCAAGCATGTTGAATTTGGGAAGAGATATTTCACATATGAGTAGTTTGCAGGGAAGTGATCATGCTTGCTTATAATGACGGAGCAGTTATGGGATGGGAGGGGATGAGGTTACTTGTTGAATAATACCACATACTGGTCTGGCAAACCATCACCAAACATGAATATCAATACTGCCATGATGACAAAATCAATATACAATTCATGGTCATGAGCATGCATAAACCTCTACAATTTATCGCTGTTTGTGAACTGTCAAAACTGATAAAGGATTTCACTACGACTGAATACCTAATTAAACCATTGTGTACATTCCATGTATTGAAGGGTCGTGAGGTCACATGACGAAAAAACTAAACAGACCCAAATCAGATTTTTGAAATATATCTATGTGCATCTGAGCCAAAGAGATTTAGCAAGATTCGTCCATACTATCTGCCCTTATCGTAGATAGAATCGATCTAGACCTAAATATCCATCAGGAGTGAGCAATTGGAGAAGCATGGATGAGAAAATTAGGATTCTACCACAAGTTCTTGAGCGACACGTTTCTAATTCCGAGCCAGTGCTCTTCAACTCCTAATCATCATAGAATGTGTCTAAATAAATTCCTCAAAGCCTTTGTCTGTAAACTAAGCATATGATGTACATTGAAAAAGGAGATTGCTATTCCTGCACAGCAGAGATTATGAAGGTTGTATTTAATTACTACCTATTGCCCTGTTTTTGATCATATTCAAAGTTTGGAATTCCCCGAGTCATAAATACTTGCCTTGCTCACAAAAATATCATCAAATCTGAATTGACCAACGTCAGGTCATAAACTGTAACTAGGTGTCTGGCACATAAACTGACTAATCAGTACAACTGCCGATACAAAACAAATCTATTTATATTCTTTCACTGATGAGTTGACAGACAGAATTTTCTGAATACTTATGAATTGCACTCGATTCTGTGCGCACTTTTATACCTTTGGTGGCAGGTACTGATATGATAGAGAAGTCCTGCTGTAGAGGGTAAACAGAGATTTGAATATCTTATTTTCCAAGTTTCTACGGTTACAATGGAATAATGTCCAATTTCACAATTGTTGGTTTAAAAAAGCAATTAACAGTTATTTGTTAGCAATGACAATACTCTAGAAACATTCAGCACATTTGATAGACAGCCTTATAATTTCTCAATATTACAATTACGCAAATGGCTGCAGTTTCACATTAGTCTTAAAAAATTTGAATTGTTTGTTGCCAATAGACTAGAATAATTTAATGTTTACTTAGAAAGAATAGAAAAAAACCTGTCTGAATCATTGTCATGAAGAAATCCTAATGAAAGGTATAAGATGTCGAGAAGCTGGAGACCTCTTTGTGCAGTATCTATACAGTTTCTCCCAGAACCAAATGAGAAACGTCATTAGATTAAGCATCCATTGGCTTAAAAAGCAATGTAATCATTGGACACAGATCAGAGACGAATAATTGAATTGAGTGATATATTGGCTACAACCTTGTTTCCACACCAGAACTCAGCAGGAACCGGATATGCAGCTAAAAGTTGATTGCCTAATAGTTCTTTTACAGACCTCATAAAATCATCGATTGCAAACATTCCATAGAAATTAAGCATGTAGTGAGAAGATTAAAGTCAGCAAGATATGTCTAGGTGTTAATCCCTAGACAAAACTAATGATGTGCATAGCCAGTTGTTTCCCAGTGACCACTGGAGGGCCATAGGAGTTGGCAGACTGTTTATAGCTCATGGTTGTTGGGAAGCCAACCAGCAATTGCCCATAATAACGATGGGAATTGGAAATGCATAGGAAAAATATGTAATTATGCAAGTTCAACAGAATATGTCATTTCATCTTTTTTTATCATGTTTAAGTTTTAACAATCCTCTCCAGGGAACAATGTGAAAAATTCCTGTTGCACATGTAAATTTCAGACAGTGTTATATTGCAGAAAGTGCTGAAATCTAAAACCAAACAATATTTGTACACACTTCATCCATTGAATAGCTTACTGTTTTGGTTGGTAATGGAAAACACTGAGGGCCGAGATTGAAAAAGTGATATGACACGTTTGACCTGGTGGAGTTGATGATGTTTGCCTCTGGCAGATGCTGTGTGTGAGGCAATCTCTCAGTGACAAGCCTCAGTCTGGATTCCAATCATTCCTTATGTCCTGGCTATAATAATAAAACCACTGCTGTTTCACACCTGATAATAGTTATTTATACCCTTCCTGAAAATATATAATCTGGATGATCATATTGAGTGGTGTCTATTTTTTAATATCTGATGTGTATCAGTTGAGCTCATATAACACAAATAATCATGTGAGCACACTTCAGAAAAACCATTCACTCTTTAAAACATTTTGCTTTTTCAAAGTTCTGTTTTTCTTATTATGGATATTCCCCCAAAAAATGATCAATAGGTATTGTGTCTAATTTGGATTACATCTTGCATGAAATTCCATAAAAAGGTAATTTTAGTTGAGGAGCTTTGCAGATTTTAAAGCATTTTAAAAGGTTTCACTTCCTTGGTCTGACAGAAGTTTTGAAAAATTAATGATGATAATGGTTTGAATTTCTCAAATCATTATAAAGGTTGGAAGAACTGCTACATTATCTTGCAGTGTAATGACAGTGATATGTGTTAATGTGACATGCTTTTAATTAGCATGATTGAATTTCCTGCACTTATGTCCGGGCAAGTGAAATATATAAATGGTAACAAAGAACACACTGGGCATATTGTATAGTGGCAGGCCTTGACATACGCTCTGGCCCGATGGCCTGGGGCCACCAGATCCCCTGCCTATTTGGGCCAGTGAATACTTAGTTGGTGTGGCCCAGTTGGGCAACCATATTTTTGGTTTTTAGTGGCCCAAACTATCTTGATTTTATTCATATCCTTGTTCGATATTTGTCTCATGATCAATTGACTTGTAAATTTTAATTTGGACAAGTAACCACCACTCAGACACCAGTCACTATACAACCTCATGTACAATGCTCTTTATCATATCACACATCCTATTATTCTTAGGAACTTTGGGCCACCACTTCTCATGCTCTGGTGGCCCAACTGGGCAACCAACATTTATATCAAATCCTGGAGTGGAAATAGAGATATAGATCTAACACCTGTCAAGTGCTGTGGCTGCATTGGTGACACCCAGGGGCCAACCCTCTGTCCCTAGATATTGATACCAAACACATTGTGTCCTTGTAGATCTATCTGCTAATGATAGACCTTTCCACAGGGTATATGGCTACCAAAGCATTCAGCCAATACTTCGGGAGATCAAAGTCACCAATATATTGTCCAGGATAATGTGGTGCTGTATATATATATATAGACAGTATAGATTTACCAGGAAGTGACATTTTCTATCTGCTGTTATGGAGGTGACATCTCGGGGGATCATGTGTGGAAGTTCTCAGGTTTCTCACATCACCTAATTCTCAGGTTTCTCACATCACCTAATTCTTTCTCTGTGTAGGTAGATAAGCTGCTCCCCACCTACAGGTAGTGAAAACATATATATATATATATATATATAACTATATATATATATATATATATATATATATATATATATATATATATATATATGTAGTATGGCAGGGAATCAAAGAGTTTGCAAAATGATAATTACAAAATGATAATTACAAAATGATATCTATCATTATTGTAAAATTGTGGAGATATATTAAAATCACAAGTGAACTTACTATCATTACATGAAATTAGATGCATTGATTTATGCGTAATAGCAACTGTGTGGTGTCATTTATATCTTTAAACTGAATGTTATAATAAAAACTGTTCATATTCTTGCTTTCAACATTTGTTTTTGTGGACGTCAAGTGACAAAACTGGTTTGATGCATCACAAATTGAAAATAGCTACGAGCAAATGACAGGTAAAACTGGAGTAATCTAATCTTCTCACATCTTATATCACTCGCAGAGACACCTACATTCTCCACATTGGAATTAGATGTCACATCCTGCTCAGCCTCGCTTAACCCAAGCAGGAATGTTGTCACTCTATCCCATAATATATTTCTCTTCCTGAGGTGTCTTGCTGAATTTAGTGTCAGGAGATATTATTTTATGACAATACAGTTTTTATTGGATATAACTTCCTACTGTGTCCCAGAGAATATTTCGCCTTTTGATTTTGTTATTTTGCTCAATTAGCACAGCTTTCAGGCCATCTCTGATGCAGCCATCTAGCTTGAGGAGAGATTGTCTCTTGCAAATTTTATTCATGTAAGCATATTAAATAATATCCACATCCATTTGGCTTCATTTCAAGAGAATATTAAATGCAGAAGCTATTATCTGCTCCTATAAAAGAAATCTTTGCGAGGAAAACATTGTGATATTCTAACATTAATTTTGGAGGTTATCACTCAAAAATGATTTATTAGAACCCATTTCTGACTGGATTTGTCAATTGGGATCCAAGACTGTACTTAAATATAATTAGCACTGGTTCAATATGGTATGCAGAGAGAGCTGGACAGAAGTGTCCACTGCCATCAGAGGCAAATATCTAAATAGTTACACAAGGAATGAACCAAAGGAATCAATTATGATAATTTATCAAATATCCAGACAAACATTTACTTACATATATGCATATTGATATACATGTATATATATACATTAATATATACTGTATACAGAGAAAAATTCGTGCCTAGTAATTTTTTTTGGATTTCTGAAATCTATGGATTTCACAGAATCTGCACGCGAAATCCGCTTGTTGATATCTTGTTTAGAAGCAGAGAAAATCGAGTTTGAAATCTGCTAAAATTTTTGAATTACAGTGAAATTTTTGAATTTTTGGAAAACAATGTCGTTTTGTGCTTCATATACAAGGTAATTCTGTTTAAATCATAACTGACATGAAGAAACATTTTATTTTTGTTAATCAGGACCGGCAATTCAGGCATCTGGTACAAATTTTGGGCTCCTAAAACATCAATTATCTCAGCTGTCACTGGGTCAATATGGTCATGCTTGGTATCAAAATGACCGAATGACGTCCTGGCGCGAATTAACGCGAAAATAAAAAGGTCGTGAAAATTTGTCAGTATACAGTATACATATCAATATATGTAGCATATGTATTCAGGTGTGATGCTTTACTGTTTCTGCAAATATTGGGATACAGTGTGCCATTGATGATCATTGATGCATATATTAGCTGGTATTGAGCACTTTGTTGCAATCAATCCAGACAAGTGCTGTGTATAACATGTGTCCCATTATGGCCAGTATGCACTGTACATAATCGATGCACATACCACAGGACAAATGCTCTCACTCAATCACCAACAATCACAAGAGATGAAACGAGCATGGACTGAGCACTGCTTACATATAGCATATGAGCAACAACATAGATGGCAATAGTGTGAAGGATATCTCTCTCTTCCATTCCTGCACTGAGGCAAGACTCAGCTGTATGAATATTTAGATAGGCCCGCTTCAGTCATCACCATTTTCATCAGGACAAGATCTGGGACGGGATTTCCGTCAACCTCTAAATCAAGACAGAGAATTAGGCAGCCAAATTTGGTGATCAGGCCGGTGTGGACCCCTGCAGCAGTCCTGAGGTGGTCTGCTAGGTGGTGTTAACTCCACAGCAGGCCCTTTATTTTAGCTTCACTTGTTCCAGCAACCATGGCTCCCGGATACATGCCCATATCTCAGATATATGGATTCAAAATGCAGCAGTCGCAAGAGACCGACAGGTACATCTTTCTATATGTGTATGTTCATGAAGAAAAGATGGGTAGCTAATGTTTAAAAGATAATATTTGATTGAAGATGATCTGGTCTCAAGCTAGGAAGCGGGTTGCAACATGACCTACATATTGATCCACTCCGCGACATTTTGAAACTGCAGCATCCACAGCATTACTGCGAACGACTGTATTCTCACATTACCGAAGGTCAAAGCACCATTAAGGATGTTGTGAACATGTCAGGGTCAAGGTACATCACACTTACTTAATTCACATAATAGTATTAGATATAAGATTGGCGGTAGATGTCTGGGAGACATGTTCTGTTATGGGTAGAGGTCACTAGCTATGATCGCAGTGTTCTGTCCATTCTGAATATTGTTCATCCTGCTCCACTCCCTGTTAGATTAGAATGTTCAGAATACAAATCACCTTTATTGAAATACAGGAGAGGATTTAATCACACCAGTACAATATTATTTTCAATATTGCTGCGTCATATGTGGCTTTGTCATGTCTTGCCTGCTTTGCTTCCATTGAGAGACTGTCATGGCACCACCCTGATGCATTATACACCACGCTGGGTAGCAATTTGTGCTCCAAGCTTCTGCTATATTGCTTAAATTGGGTGATTTGGGAGTGCCAGAACATTGCAAAATATGTCCGGCAGAAATTTAGAGAAATGGCTTTGAAGAATTATGCTGATTATGGTGTGAAAGTGTGGCTCAGAGACAGTTAGATCCCGCCATATATTTGGCTCTGTTGATTATTCAGTAATGTGAGGGTTTGAGAGAGTGATACACAGCCAATGTGACACGGTCTCCATGTCTGACAAGGCTTGACCATCAGACCACTTGCCATCCATCACAGGGAGAAACAAGCTCCCCCGTCACACTCCATCCACTGAAAACAAGTCACCACTGCCAACTTGCACCAATCATTGCCTCTGACACCCGCAGCAACTGAACTAGAAACCCAACGACCGCTGTCCTCCATCACTTACCGGTAGTCTTTTACATTTTTTTTCAAAGATTTTTAGCAGAGATAATTTTCATTTTATAATTTTTTTTATATCTTCACTCCATCAAATCTTCAGCAAATTTTGATATTATTTATATATATCTGCCACTAGTAAAAAGAAAACTCAAATTTAAACATCAAGTATGAGTAGAACTTCATCTTAGATAAATGTTAAAAACTCAATCCTAATGTATAAAAGGAGACAGTGTATGGACACAGAATTGGGTGAAATAAATATGGGAAAGCTCTACCTCATAGTGAACTATACAAGAATCAGTTATATAATGAATTAAGTATGAGATAGGAATGTGCCTATTAAGATGAAATGATGTGAGGATCGAGAGAATCAGGTGGTGAATCTCACCAGACAGCTACTATGTGAGCAGTGTTCCTTAAAGATTCTGGGAAAAAACGATTACGTGAAAAACAACATAGACATGTCTATGAGTCATCTGCTGTTATGTGGGATTTTAACTATATCAATATATTAGGATGTTTTATAGATGAACAAAGGTCAAATATCTGAACTTACAGCTGATAATTACGTGCTCAGTTACATCATAGATGTGGTATACAATATGATTCTACTTTGAAAGACCATTAGTTTCAGATGATAGTACATGTAGTGTAAATATTGAATGTTCTTCAGTGAAAAGAATATTTGCATCCTAAATTTTGCTTTTTGTATATTTCAGAGTACGAGTAGAATTCTTCACAAATGAGAAATCATTCAAGGAACGATTACAACTCTACTTTATCAAAAATCAAAGATCAAGTGAGTATTAAAAAGATTGTTATTCTAAACTGTCATTTAAGAAAAAGAAAAATACTGACATACTGCATGCATCATTAGTAAGAAAAATACTGACATACTGCATGCATCAAATATTGCATGCAGTATATTTTAATCCTTATTTTCATCATTTAATAATCATGAAACATACAATGAGTACCATTTTGTCTTACAAATCATTCATTTATCAGAATTTTGACAATGAAATTGTTACTTTTGCAGGTCTTCGAATACGATTATTCAACTTATTTATCAAGCTCCTATCATGTGTGTTGTACACAGTGCGTGTGCTCCTAGACAATCCCAAGAGCTTTGACTGGTAAGTGCCAGTTTTCTACACACCTCACTGCTTGTATTTCAGAGATTTGTTAGACATTTAGCAAGCAACCATGGGTATATAATCATATTCCATATCCATAAAATAATGAGAAAGTATAGATTTTTGTGACTTCAAAATGAATCTTTGTAGTGCAATTACAAAGTCAGATAATGATGTGCTGATGCTATATAGCCTATGGGAGGCCATTTGGTTAATGAACCCCTGGAAAAGTAATGGGAGGCTAATTGATTGATAACCAGCTGTAAAGAACCAATGAGAGGTTAATTGATTATTAATCAGCTATAATAAAAACAAAAAGAGGTTAATTAATTGATAACCAGCTATAAAGAATAATGAGAGGCTAATTGATAACGAGCTGCAAACAACCAATATAACACTAATTGGTTGATTATTAGCTAGAAATTACCAATGAAATGCAAAATAATGGATTATCAGCTGTACCTAACCATTCAGAGCCTCAATAGTTAAAACACATATGTGAAAAACAGTTTTATTACCATTAGGCAATTCGGTAGTCACTAATTGTGATGTGCATACAAACTAATTTCCAATAGAAAAGAGGTATCCAGTAGAAATGACATCTCAGATTGATCCATGGTGCAAACCAAATAGGAGCGGACATGAATCTATGAATGAAAATATAACTGATGACAAATATTTGATTTATTAGTGTGTTCATCTGATGATATACTAGTACCATTGGCATCAGGTAGTTGACACGGCAAACTTTCAAAAAATTGAACCTTCAGTAGAATAAAGTATATGGAGGGACATTTTTCTCTGCCTCATTAAATGAATCCATCTGCTGATTTATCATTTTCCTTCACAAATCTGAATTATATTGTTTAATCTGCTTAATATAGCCTCACATTTCAAGGCAGATCGTCCTGGTGATTTCTGATATCTTAGTATCCATAGTATCAAGTGCTGTGTTGATACTATTACAAGTTCAAAGTTGATATTTATTTGGCAAAGAGGAAAGCAAACACAGACTTGTAAGATCTTGTGAGTTCTTAATGACCTTGTCTAAGCATATTATAGGGTATGGCTTATTGCCCCAAGTAGCCTTCTATTGATTGGTTGTCCTAACAACAATAATTGTATTGATCACCATGGGAACAGAGCAGCATGTTGGGAAATGTCATTCTAACATCTGCACCAACATAACAAACATCATTTCCTGGTAAGCACATCACACTTTCCTCGTTCTGAGTGAGTGAGTACATTTAAAGCTCAGTTTTGAATGGATATGGTTGTTTGTGTATATTTTCAAGCAATGTCGTGCTGTGTTAATCACTTAATGATTCAATCCATCATGTCCATCCCAACCCTAATGGCTGCACTGAATGATCTTTGATTCATTGAAAATTGTTATTTATATCCTTGGATGACACTAATCAAATCCTGATATATGATATAGTATGGAGGTTAAAACCAAATTATTGAGCAAAACATATAATTGTCTATAGTAAATGAGGTATATTCTTGTGGCCTTGACATTTCATCTCTCTCTCTCTCTCTCAGTCAGGGAATACCAAAGCCGAGTTTGATAATATTAAATTATAAATGGATTTCTTGGGAGAGAATGTAAGTCATGGTGTTTAAAGAGAACTATCTCCTCTTCAAGGAATGTTTATAGCTTGGATATTTCAGGTAGTTGTACACATAAGCACTTATATGCTTGATGATTGACAATGCCTGAACAGAAATAGAAAACAGAAACACTGGGCCAGATAACAAGCTTTGGACAGGCCCTTCCATATTTTGGACATAAGATGAATAAAGATGGTTTAAGATGCAAAGTTACAGATAGGCTATTTTAGATGGAGCATATATATATATGTATGACAGTGGATCACGCTAATGCTACATGACAGTGTCAGCTTGATGTTGGTCCACCTGTATAATTTGCACCTGTTGGTGCAGAAATGCTGCTCGTATATTGTGATGTGATTTGTTGTCACGCCATACTTGCATTACCGACTTACCGAGGTGTACTACCAACATGTGCCTTAGAGGATTTGGACTTGTGCTTCTGTTCATGTCTTTGAGAAATGCCTCAAGCTGAGCTCAGCATGATATAAATTTGTGTTTTGCTATTTTTATTACCAACTGAACTAAGTTCAAGTCTTGTGTGTCCAAATAATTTAAAAGATAGATGCAATTCTTTCTTTTTAATTTGTTCAGGTTCATCATTAAAACTTCTGACAAACTCACACTTTCTTTCATGTTTTTACAAAAAACGATAAATTGGTCTGTTATAATGTTATTTGAAAATATAAAAAAAATCCGAGGCTTGGTCTGTAAGTTGTGATGTTAAGGTATAAGATTTTAGACAAATGGAAGGTACCCAAAGTACTTTTCAAAATAATTTATTCTTCAGGCCATAAGGTCCAAATTATACCTAAAATGCTTCTAATGGATTCTTTTGAGGATAAGATACCACTCAGAAATGATTATGTACAAAGAAACTTTAGCAAGAGATGCATGCGTATGATGAATTCTTGAATACACCAAAATCAAAACAATACAGTAAAATACATTAAATGGCAGTTTTAAGCTGTGAACCTGACTATGGCTTTGAAACAATTTGCCATTTGTTATATTCAAAGAGATGATATACACTATATACCTATATACAATATATATATACATGTATATCTGCTTATTTGTGCTTATATCAAACAGATTATTATTGCATTCATCAAATAATGAATAATGGAGTAAGATTGTTTATATAATGTCTTTACTCACAGTGTGGAATAAATCAACATAATATCTGTTTCTCATATTAAATTAGTGTTCATGAACTGGTTTACATGGCTGTAGTTAATTCATGTATATTATGATAATACAAATAGAAACCCCTCAACCATTCTTGAGAGAGAGCAGGGGATTGAGTCATTAGCTGAGACATAACCTGGTTCAGCTGAGTAGGTCATGAATATATCATTTTTTTATCATTAGCTAATCATGACATAGGAACACAAAGGAACAAATCCCAATATGTATTCAGAAAATTAACTTCAGTCCAAGAATAACTTCAACCCAAGATAAGGTCAAATTCTCTTTTTTGGGAGCAATCTGGAACCCTTTGCTGTCTGTGCTTCCCAACCTTTTATCCTTTGTTCTGTCTGGTTTTAGTATGGATTAGAGGACTATCCTCACTGCTGTTTGATCTCAAATCCTGGTGCATATGAATATTGTATTACACAAAGGCTTTTTTGTACCATAAATACATTTACTTTTTTTAGTCTTCTTGTAGGAATTGATTGAAGCTCTAAATGCATCACAATCCCATAAAGACTTTCCAGTTTTGAGTAATTGGATATATGTATCCAGATTTGGCAAAAAATCTCATTGTTTCCATCCGGCCATGTGATAAGTAGATAATGTTGGGAAGATAATGCTCAGAATGATACTCTCACAAGGAGAATAGGCCCTCCATGTGTGATACTCTCCCCATCCCATGAGGTATATGCCCTCCATGTGTGATACTCTCCCCATCCCATGAGGAATATGCCCTCCATGTGTGATACTCTCCCCAT
This sequence comes from Amphiduros pacificus, assembly GCA_949316495.1. NCBI lineage: Eukaryota > Metazoa > Annelida > Polychaeta > Phyllodocida > Hesionidae > Amphiduros > Amphiduros pacificus. The sequence continues at coordinate 22,080,373 of OX439004.1, read as the reverse complement.
CCCATGAGGAATATGCCCACCATGTGTGATACTCTCCCCATCCCATGAGGAATAGGCCCTCCATGTGTGATACTCTCCCCATCCCATGAGGAATAGGCCCTCCATGTGTGATACTCTCCCCATCCCATGAGGAATAGGCCCTCCATGTGAGATACTCTCCCCATCCCATGAGGAATAGGCCCTCCATATGTGATACTCTCCCCATCCCATGAGGAATATGCCCTCCACGTGTGATACCTTCACCACCATACACTGCTGTGATATATGCAATATAACATGATGAGTAGACATTGCCTTGATATATTCAATATAACATGGTGAGTAGACACTGTCCTGATATATTCAATATAACATGGTGAGTAGACACTGCCCTGATATATTAAATATAACATGATGAGTAGACATTGCCTTGATATATTCAATATAACATGGTGAGTAGACACCGTCTTGATATATTCTATATAACATGGTGAGTAGACACTGCTTTGATATATTCAATATAACATGGTGAGTAGACACTGCCTTGATGTATTCAATATAAAATGGTGAGTAGACACTGTCCTGATATATTCAGTATAACATGATGAGTAGACACTGCCTTGATATATTCAATATAACATGGTGAGTAGACACTGCCTTGATGTATTCAATATAAAATGGTGAGTAGACACTGTCCTGATATATTCAATATAACATGGTGAGTAGACACTGCCCTGATATATTCAGTATAACATGGTGAGTAGACACTGCCTTGATATATTCAGTATAACATGATGAGTAGACACTGCCCTGATATATTCAGTATAACATGGTGAGTAGACACCGTCTTGATATATTCTATATAACATGGTGAGTAGACACTGCTTTGATATATTCAATATAACTTGGTGAGTAGACACTGCCTTGATATATTCAATATAAAATGGTGAGTAGACACTGTCCTGATATATTCAGTATAACATGATGAGTAGACACTGCCTTGATATATTCAATATAACATGGTGAGTAGACACTGCCTTGATATATTCAGTATAACATGATGAGTAGACACTGCCCTGATATATTCAGTATAACATGGTGAGTAGACACCGTCTTGATATATTCTATATAACATGGTGAGTAGACACTGCCTTGATATATTCAGTATAACATGATGAGTAGACACTGCCCTGATATATTCAATATAACATGGTGAGTAGACACTGCCTTGATATATTAAATATGACATGGTGAGTAGACACTGTCCTGATATATTCAGTATAACATGATGAGTAGACACTGCCTTGATATATTCAATATAACATGGTGAGTAGACACTGCCCTGATATATTCAGTATAACATGGTGAGTAGACACTGCCCTGATATATTCAGTATAGCATGATGAGTAGACACTGCCCTGATATATTCAGTATAACATGATGAGTAGACACTGCCTTGATGTATTCAGTATAACATGATTAGTAGACACTGCCTTGATATATTTAATATAACATGGTGAGTAGACACTGCCCTTATATATTCAGTATAACACGGTGAGTAGACACTGCCCTGATATATTCAGTATAACATGATGAGTAGACACTGCCTTGATATATTCAATATAACATGGTGAGTAGACACTGCCTTGATATATTAAATATGACATGGTGAGTAGACACTGCCCTGATATATTCAGTATAACATGATTAGTAGACACTGCCTTGAAATATTCATTATATCATGGTAGGTACACACTGCCCTGATATATTCAATATAACATGGTGAGTAGACACCATTATATCATGGTAGGTACACACTGCCTTGATATATTAAATATAACATGGTGAGTAGACACCGTCTTGATATATTCAGTATAACATGGTGAGTAGACACTGCCCTGATATATTCAGTATAACATGGTGAGTAGACACTGCCTTGATATATTCAGTATGACATGGTGAGTAGACACTGCCTTGATATATTCATTATATCATGGTAGGTAAAAACTGCCTTGATATATTCAGTATAACATGGTGAGTAGACACTGCCTTGATATATTCAGTATAACATGGTGAGTAGACACTGCCGTGATATATTCAGTATAACATGGTGAATAGACACTGCCTTGATATATTCAGTATAACATGGTGAGTAGACACTGCCCTGATATATTCTATATAACATGGTGAGTAGACACTGCCCTGATATATTCAGTATAACATGGTGAGTAGACACTGCCTTGATATATTCAGTATAACATGATGAGTAGACACTGCCCTGATATATTCAGTATAACATGGGGAGTAGACACTGCCCTTATATATTCAGTATAACATGGTGAGTAGACACTACCCTGATATATTCAGTATAACATGGTGAGTAGACACTGTCCTGATATATTCATTATAACATGATGAGTAGACACTGCCCTGATATATTCAGTATAACATGATGAGTAGACACTGCCCTTATATATTCAGTATAACATGGTGAGTAGACACTACCCTTATATATTCAGTATAACATGATGAGTAGACACTGCCCTTATGTGTTCAGTATAACATGATGAGTAGACACTGCCTTGATATATTCAGTATAACATGGTGAGTAGACACTGCCCTTATATGTTCAGTATAACATGATGAGTAGACACTGCCTTGATATATTTAATATAACATGGTGAGTAGACACTGCCCTTATATATTCAGTATAACATGGTGAGTAGACACTGCCCTGATATATTCAGTATAACATGATGAGTAGACACTGCCCTTATGTGTTCAGTATAACATGATGAGTAGACACTGCCCTTATATGTTCAATATAACATGGTGAGTAGACACTGCCCTGATATATTCAGTATAACATGGTGAGTAGACACTGCCCTGATATATTCAGTATAACATGATGAGTAGACACTGCCTTGATATATTCAGTATAGCATGATGAGTAGACACTGCCCTTATATATTCAGTATAACATGGTGAGTAGACACTGCCTTGATATATTCAGTATAACATGGTGAGTAGACACTGCCTTGATATATTCAGTATAACATGATGAGTAGACACTACCCTTATATATTCAGTATAACATGGTGAGTAGACACTGCCTTGATATATTCAGTATAACATGGTGAGTAGACACTGCCTTGATATATTCAGGATAACACGGTGAGTAGACACTGCCTTGATATATTCAGGATAACACGGTGAGTAGACACTGCCTTGATATATTCAGGATAACATGGTGAGTAGACACTGCCTTGATATATTCAGTATAACATGGTGAGTAGACACTGCCTTGATATATTCAGTATAACATGATGAGTAGACACTGCCCTGATATATTCAGTATAACATGGTGAGTAGACACTGCCCTGATATATTCTGTATAACATGATGAGTAGACACTGCCCTGATATATTCAGTATAACATGATGAGTAGACACTGCCTTGATATATTCAGGATAACATGGTGAGTAGACACTGCCCTGATATATTCTGTATAACATGATGAGTAGACACTACCCTTATATATTCAGTATAACATGGTGAGTAGACACTGCCTTGATATATTCAGTATAACTTGGTGAGTAGACACTGCCCTGATATATTCAGTATAACATGATGAGTAGACACTGCCCTGATATATTCAGTATAACATGGTGAGTAGACACTGCCCTGATATATTCAGTATAACATGGTGAGTAGACACTGCCCTGATATATTCAGTATAACATGATGAGTAGACACTGCCTTGATATATTCAATATAACATGGTGAGTAGACACTGCCTTGATATATTCAGTATAACATGGTGAGTAGACACTGCCTTGATATATTCAGTATAACATGGTGAGTAGACACTGCCTTGATATATTCAGTATAACATGGTGAGTAGACACTGCCCTGATATATTCAGTATAACATGATGGGTAGACACTACCCTTATATATTCAGTATAACATGGTGAGTAGACGTTGCTCAGTCTAACTGTCCTGTAGCTTGGTATCTTTTTAGTTATATCAAGTTATCTCTTATATCAATACTTTAATTCTGATGAAAATGTGTTTGCAGTAATTTTACTTAAGAGCAGCTAGGTGATGCACCAGCTTAAACTCCTCTGCAGATATATATTGCTTTACTTTTTTATACCTTTAACCTTGGATCACAGATCCTTGTTTCCCTATCAACTCTTTATTGTGTTGGAAATAGACAGAGTGCAGTGCACAAAGGCGGGTGAGATCTGTCCAATGTTGTTTTTCAAGCCCACACAGCAATATTTATTCTTCTGCACCAAATCCCAGTCCCCAGCCTACATGATGAAACACACAAACACCATTGATCTAAAAACTGGCCAATGAACAGTCAGCGTAAATAAGGTGATTAAACAAACTCTAGAAACCTCCAGTATATCAATTCAAATTTCATTACTTTTGTGATAAAAATAAGATGAAGTAAACATAACGTCTTTGTAATATTGATGACAACCCAGATATTTCCAGCAATGTGAATGGAATATTTATAGATCAGCCAAAATATTAGCCATAGCTAAGACATGATGGATATTTCTACAGGATATTCATTGTACATAAATATTTGTTTGTTAGTAGATTAATATTTCTTTTGATTCAGCCATGAAGATTTCGAAGAAGTGATTTTTTCCCTCTAAACTGTCCATAAGTCATTTTCTTTTCTCCTAAGCAATAAAAAAATAAATAGAAATGTACAAGTGTCGATTTGTCATGTAGTTTCAATCCGCAGTGATTGGCAGCATTGCAAGGTGGGGATGATAGATAATGTGTTTTGCAGTGGACGATGTATACCACGTGATAGTGTCATTTCTGTCCATTGTCACCCTCTACCAATCAGTCAAGTAGCTGTGCACACATTGGAGCTGACAGATATGATTGTGTTATTGTTCCTGTTGCCTATGCTCTGGAAGCCATCAGGGACATATAGATACACAAATTGTCATTATGCTATTCTGGTCAGCTGTATCTGGTCTGGGGAGGCTTTATCATAAACTATCCCCTCTCATCCATTTAATATTGCACTGTGTGGGCAAAGCTAATGCAGCATAAATAAATGATACCTGCCTCTCACCCATTTGTGTAGCTATGTCCAATTGGTCAAAACTCAGATGCATCTTGGGAGTGTAAGGAGAGCATTATGGGATGTAAAGGTTCACCTTCAGATTGTGGTAGCAATGTTGTATTTATATTTCTTTTTTGTGAAAGATAAGCTTATTCATCATCTATTTGTGTAGAAGAGATGTTACAGTAGCTGTAAATTTCATTTCCTTGAGAATATATATTGCAGTGTCCACATTTGCTGTAAATAGACTTCAGGAAAGAATCAGTGACAATGCTCAGGACTGGTAACTGCGTGAGCTAGTTATAATGTGGTCACTGATTATTAAACCAGGATATTATATACAAATACCAAAAACCAATCATTTGCCAGTTTTCGTATACTTGTAGCTCTGACCTTGGCAAAGATTTGCAATCAATTGTCAACTTCTCTCAAGATAAAGTCTGGAACTTATATTATTTTTGCCTTTTTATTTCTTTCTAATGGAAAGCTTGCAATAATTGACTTGTCATGAGTCATATTGGAAGCAGAGATAAATGTGTCATAAAATCAGCATAAATCAGCATTGTCGAAGACTGGCAGCATTAGGAACTAGTAGATTGTGTCATATGGCAGCAGTAGGAACTGGTAGAAATGTGTCAAATGGCATCATTAGGAACTGGTAGAAATGTGTCATATGGCAGCATTAGGAACTGGTAAGAATGTGTCAAATGGCAGCATTAGGAACTAGTAGAATGTGTCAAATGGCAGCATTAGGAACTGGTAGAAATGTATTATATGGTGGTATTAGGAACTGGGAGAAATGTGTCAAATGGCAGCATTAGGAACTGGGCGAAATGTGTCATATGGCTGCAATAGGAATTGGTAGAAATGTGTGATATGGTAGCATTAGGAACTGGTAGAAATGTGTCATATGGCAGCATTAAGAACTGGTAAAAATGTGTGATATGACAGCATTAGGAATTGAAAGAAATGTGTCACATGGCAGCAATAGGAGTTGGTAGAAATGTGTGATATGACAGCATTAGGAATTGAAAGAAATGTGTCACATGGCAGCAATAGGAGTTGGTAGAAATGTGTGATATGGCAGCAATAGGAGCTGAGAGAAATGAGTCCCAAGTATCAACCAAGGCACCTGCTTACATGCTAAAGCTCTTACATTACTCCATGTGTGTCCTTCTCATAGTGAACACAATTACTAGGTCTGTGTACATTTTTTGCAGATTTTTGTCTCTATATGGCTAGTATTTCCTTCTTGTAAACATGTTTCTTGTTTGAGGACAACTTGAGTGTGCTTGACATTTCCTTTGAGGTGTAACCTGGCCTGACGTCGTGCCGCCTATGTTCCGGTGCTTCTTGTAATTGCCTTCTCTCTGTGTTCCCAACATATATTTCCCACAGATGAGTGGAACAGAAACATTGCCTTTATTTGTGTGTTCCTTTTCAAGACAAATTATAGTAAATAGAGAAATACTATTTGCGCTAAATATATTATTTCTAAAATTATTGGTTTTATAAACTGCTTGTCATGTTCCATGTTCCATGACAAGCAGTTTTCTTTTGATGATAAATATTTTTATATTGCATATTTCTTTCGATGATAAAAATAAAATGACACAATTTAAATAGTGTAAATAATCAAATAAAAATTTGTCCTGTAGTAAATAATAGTATAAATAATCAAATCGATAAACTTTCCTGCTATTTCATTTTTACTGCTGTGAGCAGTTAAATCCTTATTTTGCATACAGAAATATATAAATGGGTGATATACAGAAGTTCTACTTAGTTAGGAGATGGATCATTTCATTAATAAGCAATAATACACAGGTGTGGGTGTCTTCCCTCTACTTATATTACATAATCAACTCAATCTTCAAGATATATTTACTATTTACTCATCCGACATTTAATCATAATAAAACTCCATTACATAACTTAAAAACTTGATTTCATGTCCATCATGAAGAAAGTTAAAATCAGATACTAAATACTTATACTACAGAGATGAGAGAATTCATATTGTATGGTGTGCGTATTATCTGGCCAGGTTGATAGTACATATACATAATGGACAGTTCTGAGGACATGACCGAGCTACTCTTCTTTAATATATTAGGAAGCTTATGCAAGTAGGCAGAGCCTCACTTTGGGTATCTGGGGCCATTAAGGAGCCCAGTGGTGCCCTCTATACCCTGCTTCCTGCCTCCCGGCTGTTCCATCTTCTTGAAAGCTGCCCTGACAGGACAGGTGGGGTTCACTCACTTAAAACCATTATCAGCACTCCCATTGTGTACGTTTCAGTTGGCTTTGTGGCATGATGATGATGAAGAGTTTGCAAGCCCAAAGTGCAGCTCATTTGATTCATATGCAGCTCGGATATTGTATGAATGTGCTTAATATGGCTTGCATTGTTTACTACCATATTAGCAGCATATTGTTCATTTTGTTTCATCAATTATTTACATTGCAACAATTTTTCAGCACCCTGAGTTAATACAAAGAATGCAACCTTATATATGAAAGTTTCATTTTCAAAATCATGTTGTAGAATCTAAATTCCCCAATTGTTTGGAGCAAAACATCTATTTGGTCATGAATTCAAATAAACGGCAAGGGTACATTACACAAAAAGGTGGTGTGTAAGTGCAAATAAATAAGTGAATATGTATATATATGGTTTCTGTATACAATGGGTGACAAATGATATGTAGGCTTACATGTATATTTATAATTAATTATATTTGGGGAGAGAAATCAATATACAAACAGATATTTTATTAATTGCGTCTGTAAACAATAGACTATGGTTGATGTGGAATAAACACGGTCCACTTAATTTCTCTTATTGATGTATCATACAACACTCTCACACTTATTTCATGTATTCCCTGATGTACCTTGATTACATTGATGAAGGTCCACATTTTTAGCCTTGACAGACAATAGCCTTTATATATGCAATGTGTGGAGTATGCATCACAGGGGTAAGGTATAATATATCCATTTGATGTACATCAAAGTTTTTTGGGAAGTTTATTTTATGGTCTCTCTGAAAAGAAAATTATCTGATCTTTCCAAATTAAATGTCAAATAACAAGAAACAACAGAGAAACTATTCTTCCAACCAAATGTTTTCTCAATGGTTTGTTAGCACATTTGCAATAACTCAAAAACAAGGTGGATTAAGTTTTGTGATGTCTTGTGTATTTTCAGTTATCCGTTGCCATTTCAAGACCAACTCTGCTGGAATGAGACATACAAAGATCTAGATGGCAAAGAAGAATTTCTGGAAAGCCCAGAGATTAATTGGTATGTATTCAAATTAATAATTTTGTTCCCATAAGATATTCATGGCATGTGCTGAAGATACAGGAAGAAGAGACATTTATCCTGCTTGTAGTAGCCGTGAATGGCAAGTGTAATTGTTGTGAATCTTTAATCACTTTCTTCGCATTATCTGTGAGGCAGGATGAATATGAATGATGAAACAGTGATGTTAAGATGGCAGACTTAATCTTCTATCATCCCCAAATGCTGATTTATACTGTAAATGTGGCATAGCAGGAAGCAGTGTTGTTATGCAGAATGGCACAATACAATAGCTGGCCAGAGGATATCCCGTAATGAGCTCACAATATAGAAAAATTAACACAGTAATGAGGAGAGAGCTGGAACTTGTAGTGCTCAACATTGTTGTAGGCAGTTCATCTTTTCCAGTCCTTCTGTATCTATATATCAGCAAGATTTGTACCTCCAGTGTTTTAAGACATGTGGACTAATACAACTATATATATATATATATATATATATATATATATATATATATATATATATATATATATATATATATATATATATATATATATATATATATATATATATATATATATATATATATATATATATATATATATATATATATATATATATATATATATATATATATATATTTATAAACAATTATTGACTGCCTCCTGGCAAATGTGTACATTGACTTATATTACTTGTTTAAATATATAAGTATCATGTATTAATGTGCATATTATGTATATATATGTTGGATTCATCTGATTCTTACCCAGCCTAAATTTAAGTATGCACCATTCAGTTGGAGTCATCTTGCCCCTACTTAGTTTTCTGCACATGTGCACATACAAGGGCGCTATTTCCTATAGTCTTTTTCAAACAGTCCAGTACATGTGTACCGATCTGTCATCAGGATTCATAGAGCCCAGTACATATGCACCAATATGTGAACATCAACCGCCTTTTTCCAAGTCTTCCAGAGCCTCTCTATCTTAAAATCAGCTCATTCCATCATGGACAAGCTGTCACATTTCAACAAAACTAAGCACACAGAAATTGGTTCAGCAGCAAATATATCAACCAATCACAATCAATCACATCCAGAAAGAGGCTGGCTCGTTTCAGTCTCTAATGTGCCCCCTATCCTCTTTTATATTGAGAATCAATATGGACATTTGGACAACTGGTACGTGAATTAATCAGAGAAAAATCATCTAAGGCTCTTTCCACCTTGCAACACAAAGTCAATTTGATCCCTGAGACATTCCAATATTTTTTGGATGCCTGAAGGACACTGCAAGCTGCTACAAATATCATGAAAAAATGTATTACCCTTGGATGCAATGATTTTTATTTTTATCTGTTTTCAGTTGTCATTCAAATACGCATCATGTTTAAATCTACAGTCAAGTACTTTGAAAATATCATAGTATCACAATAGATTTGGAATTCAAACATATATTATTTACACTGGTTTACTTGGTCATATTAAAGCATTGGTTAGAATAAAGGAAATCAATCCAAATAACACATATCAAGAAAAAAATGTTTGATAATATTTCATAAGTACATGTTTATTTCAAAGAAATTGTATGGAATTGTATATCGGCTGGAAGAGTGATGTTGAATGTTTTGTGCTTGCAGGAAGCTGATATTATGGGTAAACAGAAATCACTGGCTATGGGGCATCCAGGTTACCGTGGCTATCATCAGCTTAACAGAGACACTACTCCTCACGTACCTTGGCTACAAGGTCAGTACTCTGTCCTCTCATTATTTGCCACATCAGATTGGCAGACTGCAAAGAAGGTGTTTTCACAATCGCTGTCTTTGGTAGAAAATGATAAAAATGAATGTTGGTTTATCTTTAAGTATGAATGCATGTTGCTTAAGGAAAAAGACAGACATGGCTTGCAGAAGAATTTGTGAGTCTAAGTATAAGGGGAAAAATGACAAATAAAGAATACCATTGATGGTCACAGTGCAGCCAATCCATGTACACATTTATGCTGAAAGAACATTTTCAAAGCTTCCCACTTTTTATGCTGCTCAAAAAAGGCTAAGAAGAATGGCCAAACATCACAATAAATTAATTATATTTTACATATATGATGATTTATAAAAGTTTCCTACTGTGTAAAAAAACAGCTTTGGATATGTCACATGAGATTAATATGATATGATATTTTAATACAATTGACTTCATTTGTACACATATTTGTTTTATTCCTTATATTATGCCCAGCGTAACACAGACTATATCCAGAAAACATGTCTCTAAAACAAATGCAGACATTATATTGTTTGTGCCAGTTAGCCCTTCCTGAGCTAAGGAGAAAATAGCATGACATGTGTGCAAAGCACAGGAGATTGGGTCGGATCAAAGTGATATCACAGATCAGCAGGACCTATGCCTCTCTGGGAACATTATCCTCCTCAAAATAAGGAATACACAATTTTCCCCATCAAAGAGCAAGAATGCTATACGACTTGTGCAAAATATATGAAAAACATTGCAAAAAAATTAATTTACATATTAGTCATTTGTAAATTGTCAAATGGGAGGAAGTAAAAAACATTAGAACCACGACATATTCTTTCAGCTCATAGAAAAAGCTTTATGTTGCTGCACATTCCATATTGCTTTGTTGGCATCTTGAAAAATGTTCTACACATTTGAGTATAGATTCTTTGAGACAAATATTAAAAACCTTGAATATCTAATAAGCATTTCTGTATGATAGTTTTATTTTAATTTAAGTGATATTAGCAACGATGTAACATGACCATTAATTAAATACATTATATTTTCATGTTGTTAAAATGTTTACAAACCATATATTACATATACAATTTGATACATATTTTTAGAATGAGTGCATTTAGAATAAGTGCAGTCTCCTTTTTGAGCATTTCTTGTCATTTTCATCAAAATATGCTCCAATCAACAGAGTAAATTGCTATTGATCCCACCTCCCTATTTATTATTACAGAGCCAACACCATCAGTTATATTAATCTCAGAGAAAATCTTGCATTTGGCAGTTATAAATATTTGAGTATGTTGTGTGGTTTTAGGGTAACATACTCCAGCAGATCATATCTATGCGTTTCATCTTGGAGTCCTTCAACACCATGCCATTCATCTTCACAGTAAGTAATTTATCACTTACCTCTTCACAAATTCCTCCATTCAAGACCAACATTTGCCTTAGAGCCAACAACTTACTTGAATGGCCTAAAAAAACATCTCGTATATTTTTGTATACTTTCATTGGTATGATATGCATGAAACCTAAATAACATGTAATTTTGATTAATACATCTTAATTTTATATTTTTATTCGAATATTTAAATGCCAGTGGAATAATTTAAAAGCTTTCAATTCATTTTAAAAATGAGGTTGTTCTAAATAAGTAAATCACAAACACTTGGTGCACATGGGACAGACATATCCATAACTCAGCCTGGAGGTCTGCTTGCAAGGGAAACACAAACTGAGTCCTCATTGACTTACTCTGTGTTACTGCCAAAGTGTCAGAGGATGTGTAAATATTATAGAAGTCTCTGTACATATGGTCAGATTGAAGAATACAATATGTATTGATCATTGGTCCATTTTTCATCATCCTTTAATATGGCTTCATGTTATGAAAATATGATATGATTACATGATGATCCTTTCATATATATATATATATATGTATATGTATATGTATATGTATATGTATATGTATATGTATATGTATATGTATATGTATATGTATATGTATATTTATATAAATTTGAAACCAAAGACAATTTAATAAAGGTACTCAGAGAGAGAGAGCCTTGATCAATGTTTTCAGATGAAATATTGAGTCACAAAAAACTGATATTTGTTGTCAACATATGTTGGTGAAAAAGCATTACTTTACTTTCTAAATGTCGCTATGAAAGTATAATCCATCAACATTAGTTGATAATGTGTTGGATAAAAAACAAGCAAACAAGCAAACATTCACTTTAACATCTAAAAAAAGATCTTGTATATGATGAGAGATTTTAGGAGATCGATTTGAGATGACAGATTTTATAAAAATAGATTTGAGATGACAGATTTAAGAAAGATTTAGAAATAATGAGGTGTGATATAATTGAAGCTGTATCCAATATATTGTTGCCACTTGCCAGAGGACCTTAGTATCAGCATATCAGTGTGAATTAGTGAGAACACTGCTTTACCAGCCAGTGATGATTTGGAGACAGATTTGCAGGTAATCCTCTACTGGCTGAGTAGCTATCATATTAGTGGGACAAATATGTGGCTATATTATAGCTATTATAGCCTGATGTAGCTTAAGCTACATTCTCTCTCTCATGGGCTGTCCGGTTTAGCTTGATTCTTCGATATAAATAGAATGTCTAGGAAAGATATCAATCATAGAAAAAACCAACTGTGCAGAAGACTTTTCAGGAAGAGACTGTATCACAGATAGAAATGAAAAGGATTCTTTGCGCAAGATCGTAGATCAAATAATATGATGTCTGCAAGAAAAGGGCAAAAAAGCACTGAAAATGTACTGGCATCTGAGACTTCAAATATGGCAACAGATGTTATATTGATTAGTGTCATACAAATATTGCTCACCATGGAACTCATCTCATGCAGGAGGTGTCCTTTTTATGTTTCTGTTCTCATTTTGTAAACTAGTTTGCAGGCAGGGAGAGATAGCTTCATAGATGAAATTCTTAACTCTTCATTAATATTTTACCACAGTTGTATCCCATAAATACCTATTTTATCCCATAGGGTAAACATTGGAGATAAAAAGTAATGCAAAAATTAATCACTTGCCAAATACCAGATTTCTTTCAGAGGCACATGTATGTGTATTTCATGTATAATAAATCTTCTTGGGTCTGGAATGTATGTGTCTCGGATGTCGGAGGGCGCCATGTATAACTACCGTATTTACTCGTATATAAGACGAGGTTTTTTTCCAAAAACTCTTAGTTGATGTTTAGGGGGTCGTCTTATACACGAGAGCAGTCTTATACTCGAGTTTTTACGGTAAAACGTAAATACGGTGAAACGTAAATACGATGTTCATATTTTCGAAATAACGAATATCAAACGTAGCAGATTGATTTTAATTGCGTTTTAAATGATAAATAAAGGTATTTACCCAATATTATTGGTCTATTATTTCAAAACGCTTTGTTTTGACTTTGTTCTCACTGATTCCAATTATCAGCGTTCAGTTTTGTGTTTCGTCATTGTCTCCACTGCTTTCATCAGTGAGAACAAAGCGTTAATTGCATTTCAATTGATCTGATAAATAAAGGTATTTACCCAATATTATCACAAATTATGCATTTCGTCATTGTTTCTACTGCTTTGAGTCGTGTCTTCCCGCTTGGACAGAAATTCGATGTGCGGAACACGGTAAATTTGATGTGCGGCAACACGAAGAGAAGCCAGGGATCCATCGTTGCGCAATATATTAAATTTTCAATGCGAGTTGATACACTCCATTTGTTTTCGCGCCCAAAATAAGAGCCTGTCCCCGTCACTCCCGCTTTTTAAAATGACGACCTCGTATTGCGTAATGCATTTAAATGGATGAATGGTTTTGTTCTGTTCTCGACTTGCAAGGCATATTTTGTGTTAATGTTGGGTATATACTTTTATTTATCATTTAAAACGCAATTAAAACCGATCCACGTGTGAAGGCATTTGTCAAGAAGGGAAGACACGACTCAACGCAACACGTGGTCGCAATTTTGAAAGGCGGAAGTGACGGGAAGAAGCTCTTGTTTTTAGCGCGAAAACGATTGTTAATATATTGCGCAATAATGGATGGTTTTGTTCTGTTCTCGACCTGCAAAACGTAATTTGTGATAATATTATGTATATACCTTTATTTATCATTTAAAACGCAATTGAAATCGATCCACGTGTGAAAGCATTTCTGTCAAAAAGGGAAGACACGACTCAAAGCAGTGGAAACAAACTGTGAACGCTGATAATTGGTATCAGTGAAAATTTACTAATTTTCACACCACATCAAAGGCAGAATTGAATTGTGCGATATATTTAAATAATAATTATTTTGCTTACAATACAATTTCGTTTTCGTGCTAAAAACAAGAGCCTCTTCCCGTCACTTCCGCCTTTCAAAATTGCGACCACGTGTTGCGTTGAGTCGTGTCTTCCCTTTCTGACAGAAATGCCTTCACACGTGGATCGATTTTAATTGCGTCTTAAATGATATGTTAAGGTATTTACCCAATATTATCACGATGATTTACAGCCGATCGAGTGCTATAAACGATAATAATTAAAAGCGATATAATGAATATCTTTGGCTTTATAATACACAAAGAAATATTCTCCCACGTGTTAGTTTTGACGCTAAGATCAAGGACGTCACGTACATCGTATTACGTTCTACATCGTGGAGAAATTCTTGCGAAAAATAATTGTGATAATATTGGGTAAATATCTTTATATATCATTTAAAACATATTATTTCGAAATGCTTTGTTTTGACTTTGTTCTCACTGATTTCAATTATCAGCGTTCACAGTTTTGCATTTCGTCATTGTTTCCACTGCTTTGAGTCGTGTCTTCCCTTGTTGACAGAAATGCTTTCACACGTGTTTCGATTTTAATTGCGTTTTAAATGGATTGATGTTTTTGTTCTGTTCTCGAACAATTTGTGATAATATTGGGTAAATACCTTTATTTATCATTTAAAACGCAATTAAAATCAATCTGCTACCTCCGTTATTTCGAAAATATGAACATCGTATTTACGTTTTACCGTATTTACTCGTGTATAAGACTGCTAAGATCTTTAAGTTTTCATATTTAAGTTTCACTTTTTAAATGACCGCCAAGCTTCAGCTGAACCTTGAATGGTAGCAGAGCCGATATGTCAAGAAAAACCAACTCGTCTTATATTCGGAAATTGTTTTTTTTCAAGAAAAATAAGCTCAATTTTGGGGGGTCGTCTTATACACGAGTCGTCTTATATACGAGTAAATACGGTAACTTATATCCCATGATATATTATATAAAACAATATTTAATTAAGTATGCATTGGTTTGCTACCATATTTCATGTATGTGTGTCTGATATATCTTTTATTCATTGCATGTGAAGTCATTGCTATAGAAAGCTACGATAAAAAATCCATTTTTGAGGAGTTTCTCTCATTTGATATGTGCACTGCATGTAACAGAGAGGCTTGATTCTGTATAGTTTTACATACCTCCATTCTGTATCCAGTTTTCAAAAGATTAATAAACACTTCATTCTTTATGGCTATGCATAGCGTCTGCAGCGATGGGGGAGCAATCTTCTGTCATTCTGTTATTCTGTCCATTGACTTTGACCTTCTCTGAATCTCCTGGTCAGATTTCTTAGCTATTAGTAGGTAAGATATAATTTTCAGGGGCCCAATTCTATCTATTTTCCTTCAGGTTTAGAACATTTTATGTCTCTATATACCTCTTTATATGTCTTTTTCAATAAAACTGTCACTTGAGATGTCAAGCAGGCTGCCATTTTGAATAACATAATAAATATTGAGATAACAAATTCAATATGTAATGTGCATTTGATTGGCAAAAAATATCTTCTGCTTAAATCTGCTCTGTAAAAGGATTTAAATAAGATCTTCCTGAACATTACAAAAAAGCAATGATCAGCACAGCTCTAAGGCCATTGGCCTATGCCTTAATAATCTAAATGATGATTTATAGAGGATGTGATGAGAATTATATGATCGTCAAAGAGTTCATCATGAAGGAGTTCATGTCTCAAATACTTTAAAGGTTATGTTTGGTCCATACATTTGTAAAGCTTTGAATGCCAAGGAAGGTACATCATGTTTGAATAACATTGAGCCATTTACTAGAGACAGATATTGATAAAACCTTTATGAAAAAGACTATATCTTTAAGAGCTATGGAAAGCCTTATGGACTTGAACATTCATCATTTGTGAACTTTAGCCCCATTATCAATTTTACTGTCTATAATGTATCAATTCAATGTGAAAAACCAGAGACATATCGACAGCAATACCATGGGTATTCCTCCATACCTGACACTGGCCGCAAGCAGTCTGTCAAGTCCTCAGCCACTGTGCTTCAATGTTCAGTCAGCTTGGCCTGGCAGTGACCTGGCAGTGACCTCTCTCTGACCCTTGACCTTGACCTTTGGCTTGGTGTGGAAAGCCCGGGTGGGTTTGGCTACTCGGCATGCAGAAGGCCAGAGAACAGGTTGCTTCCCTCTGTGGCTATTATGGTCTGGCCTTCCTGCAATTCACTCTCTTACACCAAACTATATAACTTGCTGCATTTTTGCCTCCATTATATTCGTCCTACTTTCTAATACAATACACATCATCAATGATAAATAGTATACACAAGGAAAAATAGGTAAAAAGATAGTAATGAATAGAACAGGCACACAAATTGCCTGTATAGACATTCCAAAAAGTCTTTTGTATGGGAGACTATAAGAGTATGGTTTCTGTGGATCAATATGCCCAACAGCTTCCAACTAAAGTCTGTTCCATGAAGCATGAGTTGATGATGGAGGATTTCTTGTAGTGGAAGGATGGCTTCCCGTTTTATTTCTTGTATTTGACCCAGACTCTGACATTGAAAACCTTTTATTTTAACACTGGTCACATACAAGATATCGTTTGCAGCCCTGTTTTGCACTCTGTTTGAAAACATGCTCTATTGTAGGCACCTAAACAATACATAAATGGGTGTGTCATATTCCTAATGCATGTACTTTCTGTGTGACTTAAATAATTTATGATTCACTGCTGGTGTGAAAAAACAAGCCTTCACATTTATACTCATATTATTTGATTATTTCCATGCCACATGAATATTTTTAGAGCCATGACCTCGGCATTTTGCCATAAAGGGTTTTCCATCTTGATTATAGTATGTACATGCAGGATTAACTACGATAGAGAGCATTCTGTAAGGGCAGAATGTGTCAAAATACATTGCCAAATTAGTATGGATTTTTTAGTGAGATTATAGATGTGTCTGAGGTAATTTATGAGGCTTTCCTCCCTGCTTCTTATCTGCTCTGTAATCAGTCAGTAATCTAACAGTCTGTATCCAATCAAATACTCATATTGCATCGCCCAAAATAGGTTTCATATCAATATCAGAATGGAATATGAAATCAGCTTTTTATAATAAGAAGAGATAAAAATTGTCCATCAATAGACAATACTCCTTGAAAAGAAAATGTTTTATAAGAAACAAATAGTGAGAAATGTTAGTGGTATATATAAAAACACCTCAAATATACTCATTAAATGTTGAATATGAGATAATTTAAACAAGCAAAACAAACAAATACAAAATAATGTACAGTTTTTCAAAACCAATTATTGTGTACTAAGCCATGCCAGCCTGAACAAACGAGTCATTTCCTTACCCTACTCCACAGTATTTGTTCATTCATCACGGTGAGATGTGATATAGAGTCTCTATTAATATGGTTCGTTCTGTGTTGATAACACTTGAAACCCTCACGCTTGTTGTTAATATGAACACAGAATTGCAGTTACCAGAGTCAGATTCTGCAAAGTAATATAGAGTAGCCTATGCAAGTAGTGTATGTATGGATGAGCTCTCATTTAGGACATATTGCCTGATATTAATGCCTCAGCCTCCCTTGTGCTAAACATAGACAATTGAACCATATATTGCTCCCAGGGGAGACTGTCGTAAAGGTTAATTTCTGTAATAATTCCAATTAAGATTAGCAGTCACATTGGCCATTATGTCCCTGAGGACAGTTGATTTCACACTTGCTTGTTATGAATTCTGCAGTACAGTATTATTAATAATACATATGACATGTTCATTAGACATAAATTGTTGCTGTACAATATCGTTAGCACTACATATGGCAGGTTTTGTAGATTAGATATAAATTGATTAATCACTATTGAGTGTTTCATTCATTTGATGAAGACTACTAATGTACTGTCATCTTTATTTCAGATTTTTTACCCTCCATTACGAAAATTGTTCATTCCTGTATTTCTCAATTGCTGGCTTGCCAAACTTGCATTAGAAAATATGTTGGTAAGTTGAGGTTTTTCTTATAGAATGAGTATGTAAAAGTTGATTAATGATAAGAGAATTAATAAAGCAAATGATACATCAAAAATTGTATAATCTGATTTAAAATTTACATAATTGATAATTGCTATTGTACAAGTGATTAATTATCTACACACCTGAGACATGTAGATAAGGTTAATTAGGACTCCAACATGGGAAATGAAAGCAGCAAATGACGTTGAGTAGATTTTGTACTCAGAACTAGGTAGAAGGGCTTGAAAAGATGATATCTCAGATATATTTGATAACATCTTCCCATCAGTTTAATTAGAATTGCCTTTTGTTTTCAGAATGACCTTCACCGAGCCATGCAGAGGTCACAGTCTGCACTGTCACAGCAGCTCATCATCCTCACCTCCACCATGGTGTGCCTCACCTTCACAAGGTCAGCTATCTCTCACATCTTTTATCTTATAATTAAAATACTAACAGCATTAACGGATATCAATTCAGCAGCAACAAGAAAAAAAGACTATAAGCTAACAGTGGAATCAAACAAAAGATGTTTTCCTTTCATCAATTATAAATTATTACCTTGAGTTTATGGTTGTTTTTGCATCTATTTTCAGTGTCTGTGGTATTCAACATCTACAACGTGCGGGATACATCTATTTTGATATGTTTGATTCCTTGTGGTTTGTGATCGTGACATTCTCCACCGTGGGTTACGGGGATGTGTGTCCAGACATCTGGCCCAGTAAACTGTTCATGATGTGTCTCATAGTGTCCGCCTTCATCGTCCTGCCCACACAGGTAAGCAAGCAAGCCATCACTTTGCAAAGATTAGTGACATTGATATATGCACTGACTCTGTGCATCATATTGGAACTCCATCAACTCATGGCTACTATTATTTAAGAACATTCATCAGTATAAGATGGGTTTATAGAAATACATGGGCCTCTCTTCAGTTTTAAATGTTTTAAATGAAATTACAGAAGATAAATAAGAATTTCAAACTAGATGGCAGTTGTATCCATCACGATGTGATCCACTACAATGTAATTATCTTTGGTCTCAAAGAAACACAAAATCAGATATTTGATACTGAGTAACTCTATTTGAATATATGTAAAGAAGGAGTATTAGTGTATGAGATGGGTTGTGATTTGCTCGGTTGACAGTTTGAGCAGTTAGCCTTTACATACATGGAGAGACAGAAGCAGGGAGGGACATACAGCAGTCATCGGGCCCAGAATGAACGACATGTTGTTGTCTGTGCGACCACTCTGCAAGCAGACACCGTCATGGACTTTCTTAATGAATTCTATGCTCATCCAAAACTTCAGGTTTGTTCTACTCTTTATTTGTGACATTTGCATATGTTTGAAATATATTTTTTTTAAAAGCTCCAAAGATTAATTATTTCTGTCGTTCCGTGTTTGTATTATAGACTTTTTAACATTTCATCTTGCCAGTTTATCATTGACTATGATGCTCAAATGAATGAGTGATGAACATTTTATGTATTGCATTTTTTTAAACAATTTAAACATCACATACTCAAATCATATCAAACTGAACCAATGAGCTCAGATTTAAGGTAATAGTAGGGTGAATACCACGGTAATGATTGCCCTAGCTTTAACAGTTTTGGGACAGGTAGCAAATTAGTGCCCCATACATATTTTCTGTGATCTTGACCATCTCATTTCTGTTCATCTTGACCATATTGCATGATGTTCATCTTGACCATTTTGTGTGGTGGTTATTTTGACCATTTTGTATGGTGGTTATTTCGACCATTTTGCATGATGTTCATCTTGACCATTTTGCATGATGTTCATCTTGACCATTTTGGATGATTTTGGGCTTGCCAAGTTTGAATGATGTTCAATTAATTAACACAATTTGATTTTTTTAATGAATGATTTCATGTCTAATCACATATAATTAAGGTTTAGTATAAAAAGTATCCCTTTACTTTTCAGGATTTTTATGTGGTGCTGTTGTCCCCATGTGAGTTAGACCCCACAATGAACATGATATTACAAGTGCCATTGTGGGCTGCCCGAGTCATATATATTCAAGGGTCTGCACTAAAGGACACAGATATGTCCAGATGCAGGTATGTACATAATTAACACAAACTATATTAATTTTCTTTTTGATAGAGTCTTTAATTATCTTGTTTTTCTTTTTTTTTTTACTTTGTACTATCCCAAATACTACCAGGACTGCATAAAATGGAAACCAAATATGTTAATTAAAACATGTTTGTAGTGGAATTTCATATGCAATAACATTATTATTTCCACATCATGGAATCAAATTACATTTTATCGCAGTACCATAAAAAATAATGATGTAATATACCCATATTATAAGATGATTATAGTGAGAGATATCTGATGTTTTAGGATGCAAGATGCTGAAGCTTGCTTTATCCTAGCTGCCAGAAACTATGTAGATCGGACAGCAGCGGTAAGTATACATGTCATAATAGAGTCAAACTTACATTCTTTATGGTGGAGGCTGGCTTCGTTATACTGACATCACTTATATAGACACAATAAACCTAATGATAGATTAACACCAAAACTAAAAGCATGTCAGGAATATGTGGTGTCTTCCAAATAAATTATTTTGAAAATGATTTTTATTCCCAAGAACATTTTTGATTTTACTTTTACAATTAGAAATTCAGAAAACAGAACAAAAGCCAATTGTGTAAATTCCCTCCATAACCATTTCATGTTATTTTTCTCTTCATATGATTTGAGATGTTCATTAATAATAAGATGTTTAGCCCTGGTTAGATGATAGTTTGTTGGGTCACTTATTGACCCAGACAAAATCTGAGGTACAAGACCTGTAATGGCAATTTATCTCTTTTCTCCACAAAACTTGGTTCTAGATGGTAACTATAATTGAAATAGAAATCTCCCATCCCCTTCTCTTTACTTTCTTCATTCCCATCATTCATTTGTTGACTGCAATTTTCAATCTGTTCTTTACCTATATTTATCGTTGTAATGTGAATATTCTATATCCATTCTCTGTGTAATTAATATGAATGAATTAATATTGCATTTCAACCATATTTATTGAATGTGTTATTACATTTCTTTCTTTATTAATGTAATTCTCTCTAATTAATAAGCATCATTTACTAATTCCAAGTTTGATAATATGAACATTCTGCACTTTTGTTATATGTTGTCCTTGGTATAGTATATTTTCCAGCTGTTGCTAATGCCAGAACAAGCTTAATCATGCTTACCATCCATATCCCTGAATAGGTTTTCTGTTAGCCCATGCTCATGTCCAGGAATTTTGATCTTTTATTCTTTGGTTGGTACTTTCTGTAAAGAATCCCAAAAAACCCTGCAATTAATGATAAGGGGAATTATTGAAAATAATCACATATAATTCCAGAAAAATAGACCCCTTGGAAGTTTACAAGTTCAGGTAAAGAAAGTTGCCATGGTAACATGGCTGTTTTTTAGGATTCCCTTGTTAAATGCTGCAGTTTGTACAGATTATGCAATTAAAGTTGTTTCTAGTGCATAGAGCTGGATTGAATGTAAATAAAATCTGATAATGTTATTCATCAGAGTACTTTGGTGCATGGTGAAAATATGACATATAATTATCATGGATGGTCCAAAAGTTTTATCAATTTATGATTCAGCCAATCACCTCAATCATTTTATTGTATTCATATTATGCCATTTATCCTCATGTTGTCAGAATGGTCTTATTTTTATAATCACCATTATCATGCCCCAATTATATCTATCACGATCACATGAATGCAATTTGAGATAAATGAAAATAAATAAAACTTAAAATAAAACTTTTGGAACATCCCCAAGACATAGGTATCCTCTAATAACTGTGACTAATATTTCCTTATTTTTATCATTCAATTTATCTTAATCAATACATTTCATCATAAAGATTTCTATATTAATGAGCATATACAACCTTATAGCCAACATATGTAAGTAGTATTGTAATTGAGCACTGATCTGAATTTTGAAATAACTGACATACATGATTGAAATATATTCCTGATTTCATGTAGTCAAAGATTGATTCAAAGATTATGACTTGCACAAAGTATTCTGGGATTAGATATAATGTAATGAATTAGTGTTATAAATTTATTTCTCAAAGATTTATGTCTGAGCATTTTCCCTTATCATTAATATACCGCAGCCCATTAGATTGTTGTCATATGATTAGTTGCTTTTTATATGAACGTGGTTAGTGTGAGTGTTTATTATTGTGTATATATGCTGCTAGATTGTATTGTGATTTGATGGTATGTCGCTCAACACGCAAGGAAGAGACTCAAAGGTTAACATTGCTCTGTTTTAGGACCAGCATACCATACTGAGGTCCTGGGCTGTGAAGGACTTTGCTCCACATTGTCCTCAATACCTGCAGATATTCAGACCTGAAAATAAATTCCATGTCAAATTTGCAGGTAGGAAGCACTAGCAATATATGGTGCATTTTGGTATTTGCAAGTATGTTTAAAAAAAATATATATATATTTAATTATATAAATAGAGTTGCTTTGATATAATTATTAAGATGCCAAGATGTATTGGTATATTGATGGTGATATTGGTACCATTGTATTACCATTGTATTTCAGAGCATGTTGTATGTGAAGATGAGTTTAAGTATGCACTACTGGCCAATAACTGTCTATGTCCGGGAGCATCTACACTTGTGACGCTCTTGTTGCACACATCGAGGGGTCTGTAAGTATAACCCAGTCACTATCAAATTGCTAATTTACATACAAATAATGGCAGTTTGTTGACAACTCTGAAATGATTAGCAGTGACAATTACATTTACAATATGATAAATATTTGGAACGCACAAATTTCATACTGGTGAGCTGTGTGTGATGGATCCCATTATAATGTGTCAGTACTTATTGTTCGAGAGTACTTATTGTTCGAGAGTACTTATTGTTCGAGAGTACTTATTGTTCGAGACAAAATGTGGAGTTGTGGTGTTTATTGTTTGCAGAGAGGGCCAAACGTCATCGGAGGAGTGGATGAGATTGTATGGCAAATGTTCTGGGAATGAGATATACCACATACGCCTCGGAGATAGCCGATTCTTTGGAGAGTATGAAGGCAAATCATTCACCTACGCTTCCTTCCATGCCCACAGAAAGTACGTCCTTTGATTAATTTCAATGCATGATTCAAGATATATGGTTTATAATATATGGTTTATAATTTTCTGATTATTTGTTGCGATTTGAGTTATGACTCCAACAGAGTGGCAGTGTCTCAAAAGACATACTAGTTGACAACTTATACAGACATAAACAGAAGATTTTTAAATACAGATAGATATAATAGATTTTGTGTAAAGGAGAAGGTGACTGGTTGATGTATGTTGTTAGATATGGCGTGGCATTAGTAGGAATCCAGCAGGACCGGCCTGGTGCTACCATACAGCTCAACCCAGGTCCCAGGCACATCATGAAAACCTCAGACCTCTGCTTCTATATGAACATCACCAAAGAGGAGAACTCTGCCTTCATCCTGGCTCACCCTAACCCGGAGAAGGACACGGGCTCTGTAAAGAATAAAAACCTGCCACCCAGTGGAAACTATTCCAAAGTAGCAAGCATGATAGCCAGTGTTGGTAAGTCCCCTGGTATTCTCAACACTTTGACCTCTCGTATTTTAAAAGAGAATAGCCAGAAACAATTCTGAAACATCTATTTTTTGGTGTGACATAGTCCAGTTTGGGGCATTCCTTTTGGAGAAATTGATTAATAATGTTTGATATCTTCTTCAACTGATAAACTGAAAAAAAGGAATTTAAAAAAAAAATCTCTATCGAAATATTTATTTTCTGAAAAACATATTTTGTATGTAAATTACAGATATTGTTTTTGTTCTTGCATTTGAAGTAATTTGATTAATATCTGGCTGAAAACACCCGTAAAGATGATATATTAAACAAATTATTTGTCAATGAGATATTGTACAACAACATGGTATATGAGATCACATGTATAACATGACAATGATTTAAACCACATGGAAATTATTTTATATTGCATTTTATTCTGGCAGTTTCTGTTTTTGTAAATTTTGTGCACTTCAATTACATGTCAAATCTGTCATGTAAATTTGAATCAGTTACATGTGTTGTTTCTTTTATACATGATCAAGTGATGCATGTTTTTCTATATGTTTACCTCAAAACAAATAGGGACAACTGTAACATGTGAATTTTATTTGGATTTGTTTAGAATTTTTAGTAGAAAAAAAAGTAGTGCTAACCATTATACTGCTGCTATTTTGAACCATTAATAAAGAGAAAAATGTTATATAATTTATAAATAATAGAAGCACTAAACTGTCTTGCTTAATCTATTCTGTCACTTTTTTAAACTCTTTTCTTCTTTGTTTTCCACCAATCTTGATTGCAGTGAATGTATCACGGCTGACAGGTCAGAGTTCATCCCTTCATGTTCCTGTGTCATATCATCAGCTTAAGCTTCAGTTTTGCCTAATGATAAATTTTAATAACACTACTCAAAATACTCAACACATTTTCATTAACATATTAAACAGTTGCGAGCATTGTTAGGTAAACTGGTAGAATCTTTGAATATCAATTTAATAGGGAAATCATAAGGGTATTTAAAAGATTTATGTTGTTTGACCTTATATCATACCAGTTGACAGCATGTTTTATCCTAATACATTTCAAATTTAAATAAACTGAATTTTATCTCTATAGGTTATTATTCTGAATATAAAATAGCTAAAAATTCATAAATTTAGTTAATTAGTTAAATTATATCATCAAGGCTTGAATATTTTTTACTAAAAATAAAACATTTCTTTAAAGTTTTACCTATTATTGGATCACGTAAATAAAAACATTTTTTGTTGTGTTTAATGTGTTTACCTTGATGTTTTATGTTATTATTACAAAATCAATTTTTATAAATATTTATAAATCAAATAACATAATGTTAATGAAATAAAATATCAAATTATAGGACATTAATTTTAAGTAACTATTTCTTTGTGAGAAAATCTTTTGAAATATTAATTTCATCATTTAAAATATCACTAATATATCAAATATCCTTTACAACTCAATTATCAATTTTCACAAACATTTTACATTTGGCCTGAATTTTTGAACATTTTGATATAATTTACAATTTTGAGAGCACCATATTATATATCGACCATTTCGCCTTAAAGTTGTCTATTCAATGCAATTCTGATATTAATGTGTTATAACTCTGGAGTGTTTTTCAAATTGTAATGGGAGCACAGTGTGTCACTAATTCACTGAGAATATTTTGTAAAGTGTTTTGGTGTCATGTTTCAATATAAAAAACATAGCTTTAAATGTTTTTATAAATTGAATAAGCAGTTTTAATGACCATGTTCGTCACATGATACAATACTTGTTAAATGTATCATTTAAAACCAGTTCACAAGTTTTTAGCTCATCATTTTTTGTTTGTCTCATATTGCGCAAAATGCAATTAAATGTGTGCATAGTCATAGTAGAATGCAGATTATTTTGTCTCATACATAAGGCAACAAGTGGAGTAGAAATATCTTCCAAAAATTCCAGTAAATTCTATACAGTTTAAGCTATATTGATGTATGCGTAAGTGAACTAACAGCATGCTAAGAGACAAATAACACAATGCAAGTTGGACCTGGCAGCCTTGACATTCATGCATGCCCTGCTGGTTTTCAGGTGCTGTGGCCTTGGCAGTGAAACATGACGAGAACGGAACCACAAATGAAGTAGTTAGCCCTGAAACTAGACCCCTAACCAGTGATGTGGATAGTACAGAAGGTGTTAACTCTTTGCCCTTGTGCACATGCTGAGTTTTATGCCCATATTTGCAGTTCACCTATAGCTCAGTGGTTGGGAATGGCGTGGATTGAATATTTTCACTGTGCACTTTACTACCAACTGATACTTTTATTTCATCAACACCACTGCATACATTTGCTTTCCAATGCCTTCTCTGCAACGCCTTTGCCTGCACTATTATAATTTGGTTTCCATAGCAACACTAGTTGAACACATAAAACTAGTCACTCTCACAAAGTAGACTCAAGCTGAGATTTTATGAAACAAAACCATTTCCCTGAGAATGATGGTTTTGTAATGATAATAACTTTAATATTACCACAGATTAAGTTATTAATATTCACAGTAGAATATTTTCCACTTATACTTTATTGGTAGTAATACAAACAATTGAATTAAGCAGATTCAATCCTGAAATACTAATTCTTTTTTGTACAGTGTGATTGGGTCAATCTTTATTATAAGTGACTTTACTTGTGAAACATCTTATACTTTTCTATACAATGACATTATTATTTATTTATTAAGTACTGATACAAACATATCTGTGATAATATAACAGTTACTACACATGACACCATGGTTTCAACCATTTCTCAACAATAAAACATAGCAAGTGAATGATATACAAAAAGACAAGACCCCATAGACAAAAATAAATTAGTACACACTCAACTTTCATTCTACAGAAAAGAGACAATAGTCTAATTTTACCTCAGAGTGTTTGCAGCCAAACATGTCAAAATATTTAGATATTTATGAGCTAGAAAGTCCTTAGGTTCAGTTCCAACATGACTGTAGTGAAGTGATATGTAGAGAGTATATGGATTATGGGAAAAGACATAATGAAGCTCCTTCAAAAGATATTAAAAAGATAAATCATCTTTTCAAACCATTTGCATTTTTACAATGCGTTACTGGATTTACATAGAATTCATTTAGTAAAAAATACATTAAAAAAATCAGTGGATTGTAATTTTAATAAATATTTTAAAAAATCATAAACATAAATCATTTACAAATAAGACTTGCTGGATATGTCTTTACCATAGATATACTAATATGTAGTACTAACCGTATACTGCATTTATTTTAGTTTCAGGTGATATAGAATTAAATGTAACACGTACTGCGTGATTGTGACTGGCGTCTTTGTACTAAATATAATAATTTCTCATTTACTAGAAAAGTTTGCTTCTGCTAGGATCAGGCTTGTTGCAAACAGCATGGCAAGTGATATGCTCACAACACCAAATTATTAACCTAATATCATTGTTTCTCTAACAACAAGGATGACAGCAAGTAAAAAGGCAAATATTCAATATAACAAACTTATCCCAGACAGTATTACATGAACCATAAGAAATGGCATAAGAAATCATCATAGTTTTGTTCATATGGTTCAAAATTAAATAGCTTAACATTGATACTGCTGACATGTCATCCTTGGCTGCATCATATGCCAGCATGGCTTGAATGATCTGCTTCTTGGGCATTTATAACATGGCCTAGCATAACACGAATGAAATGCATCAATTTACAACCTGGCCTGGAATTCATTTTTATTTAAATTGAATGCATCTTTTGGGATTCACAACCTGGCCTTGAGTTAATTGGAATGTGATGTGAATGAACTGCTTCTTAAAGAACCACAACCTTGCCTGGAATGAGCTGGAATGTAATTTGAATGGACTACTTCTGAAGATTCACAGCCTTGCTTGGCATTTTAGCATATATTGAATGAACTACATTAGGGGATTCACTATCTGGCCTCAAGTGTGTTGGAATTATAAATTAATGAACTGCTTCTTTAGGATTCACAACCTCACCTAGAATTAGAAATGGGTTGGAATTAAAAGATAAAACATACTACCCTTTAAATAGAGTCCTAAACTGACATAAATTGTCCATTAATGCAATAGTTGATAATCTTTATAGGGTGTTGAAATATTTTGATCTCTATTCCTCAAGTGAATTCAGTATGTCTTGTATGTATGTACCTCATTCACATGATTGAGGTGTTACAGTACAAGAAAGATATCAAGAGAAAGCAGCATATACATATGTACATGGGGCATATTTTGTTTTGTTTTATTAAATGGCAATAATTTTGAGTATAAATTAATCACAATGCCTTTGCTATTTGTCACAAGATGTGCATGAATTTATATTGTCTGAAATACATGTACGAATATGTATTTAGATAAATTTGTCATGCATATATCCAATGCTTTGAAGTTTGTGACCATGCTTTCTTTTAGACCTTGATAATTTTGTGAAATTATGATTGATTTTTGTATTTGTAAGATTTTATGCATTTATTTGCAAGTGTCCTTAGTGATGTTAGCTATCAGTTTAAAAGTTAATGTTTAAAGTGAGTCAGATCATAAAGTTAACTTTAAAATGGTTTTGCCTTTCATATTTGCTGACAGCTGCATAGTCAGCTTATTTTGAAAATTTGGAGAAGCATTGTTTTTTTTAAGTGTTTAAATATTTTGCTGAAAACCCTTTTTTGTTGATCACTTGATGGAGACATTTTATTAGTACTTTTCTAATCCTACAAAGACGGCAAAATGTACGAAATGTTACATATTTATTATTGATTGATATGAATTGAATTAAATTGTTTGATGAACATTAAATTCAGAGGATACCATTATAAACCCTGATTTCACATGTGAAAAATCCATGAATTTTATCATTTTAGGAACTATAGCTGCTGATGTGCAGAACTCCAATGAATCCACTCCACAAAACTCCATGGCATCGTCTGGAGCTAACCTCTTGGAACTTCCAAAGGGCATGACATTGGCAAACTTGCAAAAACGACCCAGTATTGCTCCAGTACCTGCCCTCCTTGAAGCCAGCGGGGTGGAGATCAACCTGGATTCTGCTGAGTCCTCGTCCGAGTCAGAAGAGGAGACCTTAGATGATGAAGATGTACCATGGGGCACACCAGTACCAGAGTAAGTCACATTAACACTCACATCACAGTATGATAATATGCACTCCACCAACCCAATAACATATACATCCAATAAATCATTAAGAGTTTTTGTGTATAAAAGTGAGTATATAAAGTATTTAAAAGTGTCAAGTTAAACCCCCAGTCTGTCATTATTTGAGAATTTTGACAGCATATCTTCAGTAAAAATACAATTGAATGCAAAGAACAGTTAAAGGAATTGAAATAAAATCAAAGTTTCTGAAATATTTTAGCTGGCCTACAAGGTAAAATATATTCAAGATCAGCAATGGTGTTTTGATAACCTTAGATTTCCGTTTCAATTTAGATTGGATTCCGTGAACATTATTTTGTTAACTATAATTTGTCATGTTGGGTTTTCCTGCTAGCACTTTTATAGTTCTTGTTATGACCGTGTAGTTTGTATGTCTTGCTCCTCTGCCTCATCCAGCTGCCTTCATATTTAGAAATAAATTTACAAAAGAAGGCCTTAAAATCACAATTAAATGAATATACAGTGGAACCCAAAATATATGTAAATAAACCATTAGAGAAATTGAGCAGCTGCATTGATGCATTCTTTTAACTTAGTATTGCGTGATATCAATATTTATTCATTTAAAATTAAATTCTGATCTAACAGAGAGCATAAGTATATGTTGAAAGCAGACATTATAAGATGACATATTTTATAAAATAATTTATAATTATAAGAAACTTTATTCAATATGGATAATCATGATATTAAACAAATTTGATTAGGGTAAACTCTACGATATTTATGTATTGAATAATGTCTGTCTTGTGGAAACATATGGGTGCACGCCATGGGACTAATCCTCAGTGCTCATGTTCATTTTATTGCGTGGCACTTATAATTTTTTATTGAATTTTCATAATGGTGAATTTCACTTCATATAATTTTAGAACAATCAAGTATAAAACTTGTCTGTGGATATAACCAAACTTGTAAACTTTTCTATTTGAAGACATCATACATGATGTGGAAATCACCTCTCTGGAAATACAATAAAAGAATTACTATGCATTTTGACATGATGTTGAACTGAAGTTACAAATTAAAGCAGAAATGTGTTTGGATTTCATATATAATGGGACAATAACACATAGATGTTTTTTAAATATTTCAACTGTGAACTGTTCTTGCAATGTTTGAGCATGGGTATCACAAAAACCATGGATGTATGACATAAATACTGAATGACTAAAATTGTTAAAATGTTACTCTATGTTTTCAGATCATAGTTGTTTAAGATATTGTGATATTGTTAATAGAAGAATGCGAGTAGTTATTTTCAAGCTTCATTTGTTTTAAAGGACAATGCTAATAAGATGTTGTGAGATGCTAGACTCCTGCTAAGTTGTAGGTGTCGACAGATGATGCAATATGTTATGATTATGCCAGACCCAATTAGTACAGGGGAAACACAGTCATGCCCAATGTGCCAGGGATAATTCAGTTTTTTATCCATGAATTCAGGGCACAGACCATGCTAAATACAGTTAAAAAATGTTTGGTAGGCTGTTGTTAAATCATCTTTCTCAATTTTTATTATTTTTATTATATTAGTATTATATAGTTTATTGATATCAACAAAAATTAAAATGTGTCTATTTTTGCCAAATCAGCTGGTGTTATGACAAAAAAGCGGATAATATTTGTACACACATGACCTGTGCCCTGAATCTATCAAAGCGGATGATGTCTTTATGTAGAATTTGTAGAATACAAGTTGAGCATTTTGTCAATTGATTTTGAATTTTGTTTGATGATACTTATTCACATTTGCTGCTAATTATCATTATGGCAGCTACGTGAAGGGTTTCCCCCCAACACCCCCATATATAGGCTGTAGTCCAAGACTTTGCCACCTAGTGAAGATGAAACAACCGCCTTGTTGCTTACAACTTGCAAAGGTAGTTATGGTAACCTGCTTATGAATGATTCTCAAAAGAAGCTGCCATAGTAATATTCAATATCAGTTCAAAATATATATTACTTCATTTTCACATTTTTGTGGACATTTTGTCAACATGAATAAATAGAAACTTTGAAGATACACAATATATGAATGATAACATAGTTACTATGGCAGTTTCATAGAGAGGATATCAAGCAATAATTTCTTCTTCTCCAAGTCTGGTGCTCTAACTTGCTTCTTGTGCTAGCTGTCTGTGTTGTGATTTCACTCAGTGATTTATTTGTGATTCATTGCAGATTTGTGCCAAGTTTACTTGTCGTTTGTTTCACAGTTGTGTTTATCCCAGTTACCTGTGCCGTCATTTCAAATTTATAAAGCCCTGCATTTTCAGCAGATAGCAGATTGCCCTTTTTTGGTCTTTTTGAGGATTTTCACTTCACTTGTAAAAGAGGGAGAGAAAAAATCCATTTATCCTGCTTCTTTGCAATTTTCACTTTGCTGTCTGTGTTTTGTAACAGCTATGTACGAGGTTTTCCACCATTGACTCCATACATAGGAACAAGCCCTACTTTATGTCATCTGCTGAAGGACAAACGACCTCATTGCTGCCTGCAGCTGGCACAGGTACACTAAACAAGCAGTTTTTTCTGCACATATCAGATTGGGAGAGTCTTTGCTGCTTTATTCTGGTTTCAACTGCTTTTTCTATTGACATATTTACTAATGAATTTAATCAGTTATGCTATAATGGTTATGGTAGCAAAGTTTGCTTTGTTTTATCTCTGCTTTACTGACACTTTAGGTGCTAGATATGTACAAATTTACCCAAATTCTGTTTTTTTCATAGAAGTTCATTTTTCCCCTGAGATGAATGAGATGAATTAATATATTGCAGAAGAATCATATCAACCCCTACTTATCAAACAATCTAAATGTCGTAAGAGAAGCATTATTGTATATGCACAACTACAATACTTAGCCATTATGTACACTAAATTTTTCCTGTTTTATCATTCAAAATTGATTTAATGCAGGAGGGAGGAGATTGTCAAACCAGTGTTTGTAGATAGGTATCAATAAGGATAATAAAAAGAAAGATACATATATTACCTTATATGTGAATCTGAAGTGGTTGAAGTGTATTATTCATACCATATTTGCATTATATGGGTGCGTTTAAATGAAAATACCCATAATGTCTCACCCAATGTCATGGGGGATGGGCCAAGGCTCAGCTAAGAACACATCTTCCTCCAATGCTGAAGGTATTGGGTTCAAATCCTGGATATCCAAGACAGTGGATTGTGTTATCATGTCAATGCGATAATGGATAGGATTCCCAGTCACTCTTCCTTTCAAAAGAGTAGGACATTGAGTCCCAGTGACAGGCTTCTGATAGAGCCTAAAACAATTCTTTAGTACAAACAAATCAAGTTCACAATGTCACAGAGGGACAGCACAAGGTAATGTGATCTTTCATACATCACAACTCACTACCCAATGGTTCTTTCTGTTTCCGAATGTAATATGTAATATATTATAGAGTTTTGATGAATATATATATATATTACATGCAGCATGATATCTTATATATTTTGGCATAATGCTAATGAATTGACTTGCATCATGACTTAAAGTCAGAATGAAACCTAAAGTATCTTTCTGTCACAATGGTATATATCCTAATTATGCCTGACTAGGAAGAAAGGTCCTTTGACATGTTTCTGGGATAAAGAATATAGATCATTTGTAAATACAATTTAGCAATCAGTAGCTTTGTCCACTCTGTAGTTTCAATTGCAGAGATAAAGTCTAAGCACCACACATAACCCCCCTCATTAAATGATGGTATAGATATTGGACAGAGATTAGGGTAATGTTAAAGCATAAACAGGCTCCACATGTACATCACATTCTACATTTCTCTCTCAATATGGTTGGTTGCACCAATAATAGACAAGAATATAATATCTTGCTCATAATACATATCTCTACAGAAAGTGTATGGGCCCTCGTTCCTTATTTTTAATAGGGATTGCATGTTTTGATGTCACATAATTATAGAGCAATATAGGACCAGAGTTTAAGGAAAGTGCACATGGATGTCTGTCCCGTCCCTATATATCTGCCTATCTCACTTCTTGCTGCCTCTTTTATTAACCTGTATTTATTATTACTGTCTCAATTGTCTTAGTATAATTAATGTGCCATGTACCATGATTAATATACACATATTGATCATATTGATAATGCTTTTGCACGATTACATTAATGGAGTAAAATGGAGTAAAATGATAAACATACATTCTATAAGAATAATTATATGTTATAAACTTATATGAAAAATATTGGATTTTTATTTGATGTGATGGTGATTTCAGGCATGTGAACACTGTAGTTTTAAACATGCCAAAGAATACAACTGGCCTAATCCAGCCATCATAGTTGCTGCAGACTATGCCAGTAATGGACTCTATAACTTCATTGTGCCATTGAGGTCACATGCCAGACCAAAACACACGCTCAACCCCATAGTGCTGCTTCTGGAAAGAAAGTAAGTTACTCAAATGTTTATAGACTGTTATTGAACCTTAAGAGTTGAAAATGCAAATTGCGTGACATTTCTTTTGCTGTGTATACACAGTGTTTGAAGTAGACTATGAAAAAATGGGAATGAATATATAACATGAAGTGTAAGAGATGAAGAGAAAATAGAAAACTTTGAAAGGAATGTTTTTGGTATGGAACCAGCATGGGAAATTAAAGTTGAATGAGACATAGTGGTGAATAGATTCGCACTTATTGTGTTCCTTTGTTTGCCAAGCTGTGAAAGTGCTGAAAATAAGGTGATACTTAGTTGGTCTGCATATGCCTCAAATTCTCTTGAAAGATTCACATGTAGCGAATTTGTTAGATTATTTCCTTTATTTGTACATTTAATTCAGAATTTGTCACATTTTGTTTATAATATATGATACACTGTGCGATATTAACATAATATCAGATGAGATATTATCATTTTATGGCTATTATTCTTATTTCAAGCCAAGAAGACATATGATACATTATGATTAAGGAGTTTAAATGTTCATTTTGTTCTTATAGGCCTGACCAAAGTTTTCTGGAGACAATTTGTTACTTTCCCATGGTGTATTGGATGATTGGGTCTATAGACTGGTAAGACAAGAAGAGATCAAATTTGAAAATCTAAACATTGTTTAAAACATGATTTACCCATTTCCCTACTCATGAATGAATTATTTGTGATTGCGTGATTGTGTGTTTAGCCTAGATGACCTGTTACGTGCGGGTATCAATCTGGCAGACAATGTGGTCATCGTAAACAAGGAGAGCTCCAACTCAGCAGAGGAGGACACCCTTGCTGATTGCAACACAATTGTTGCTGTGCAAACAATATTCAGGTGAACAACCTTCCACTTCTCACAGCAGTAATCGCTAATGAATTGAATAGCATTTAATTTATAATCCAATCATTATTAAAGGACGAGCCAGATGTGTACTGTACAATGTACATTCTTTGTATTTTAATAGGTATTCATAATTGAAAATTAATCTAGAATGTGCATTTTTTCTATCAATAATGGTGAGCTTCAAATTTCAGATTGTTCCCCAGTGCTAACATCATCACGGAACTGTCGCAAGCCTCCAACATGCGTTTCATGCAGTTCCGAGCCAAAGACCATTACGCTCTGTCACTATCAAAACTAGAGAAGGTGAGAACAAACATGACCAAGGAATACAAACTCTTTGTTCAAAACTTATTCCTTACAAACATCCATTTTATCATTTATTAGAAAGTAAATGTTAATTAATGCATTTATTGTATGGTAATCTATTTAAAAGTATCTGCATCCTTAGAAATTGACATATTTCTCAACAATATATTGAATTATGTTATCAAATATTTTTCAAATACCAACAACTGAATTTATAGAACAACATTACTTGCATAGTGTATTTTTGGAATTGACTGACCATTTTAAACAAATACTGCAACAATTTATCTTAAGATTTTGATCAGCATACATATATATTCAATTAAAAAAAATAAGATGATCGCCAGAAAATATTTACAACTTAATTCATAAAAAGATAAAAAAAAATTATCTTTGTCAAATTTTCTAACTCTGTCTATCTGAAAAAATATTACAGTATGGTGTTTCCCATTAAATTCTTCCATGGTTAAACAATCAAATGTTGTGTATTTGATGTTTGTCTTGTAAAATTAGAAGTAAGGTTGCCTCAGATAATATAAAAAAATCAAATTGGGCTTGAGTTGCTTTGTATTGACTGTTTGAACATGTTGGAAGGATGATTATCACAAAATATAGGAAAAAAATTAGTTTTGAGTTTATACAATTCCTAAATGCAACATATTTGAAGAATGTGCACTTGTGGTCTATAATACCTTATCTAAATATTAAAGAGACTTGAAGCATGCGTCCAATGTGAACCGCAAATATATTGATGACTGGGGTATTTAACAAGATGGTAGCTGAATTGAAAATAACCTTAGTAATCTTTTTTTTTCATGCTTTAGCTTATGGACTGAAAAATAGAAATCTGTGTAAATGATATTTAAGAAATATGGAATAAGTAAAAGTTAAGATCACAGATCTTTGGCTGAATACTATCTTTATTTCTGTTTGTATATGGATATAAAATAAATACAAGTGAACTCTACCCTCAACAAATATGGATAAAACCCAGTCATGCATGAACATATTACTACAACAGAGATAAATGAGTTGCACCATGGACATCAAAATGAATGTACATTAATTAATGAAATGATGCTCAGAAAGAGCTATTTTTTATTTTTATCCCTTTGGCAAATTTTGTCATTGGGGTAATGTCTGAGCATATGTGCCTTTATGTGAATATGATAACTTGAGAACAAATGATGTGTTCGAATCTTAAAACTCAATCAATGGATGAAACTTGCATGATTCAGAATAGTCACTGACCTTGACCATAATTTCAAGGTCATTTGACCCTTTCTCTGAAAATCTTGTGAACATGATATTTGGGTGATACCTTAATTTCAAGTAGCATTGCCAAACTTTAAACCCTTGTTGTTGACCTTGACCTACACATGTGACCCAACCAAAAATATTAAAAATATAGCAATAATTTAAATTAAAATAAAATGACATTACCAAACCTAAACCATTGATGTATTTTAAGCCTTAAATTTATATTCGCTCCACTGTTTCCATAAGCCGAGGGATCTATGGTCTTTGATCATCTTTGTTTCTCTTGATATATATCATTCTTTCCAGTTAAATGATGAAAACCCCACATTAATTGAAAGCCATATTTTTAGCAAAGATTCAAAATATGTTCAACACATTAGATTATACTGATTATATTTGTGCATTGAAACAAATGAATTCATGTCATTGCAAATATATAAACGAATGACAATTTATTTCATTACTGCAGGTGATTTAAAAAAAGTAAAATTGACAACAAATATTGTATGTGTTCTCGACTTTAGACTGATATGATACATGTCCCAGAGCGTGCGAAAGATGGGAGAAAGTTCCATCATAAATCTGCAAGACAGGTACTATTCAAGACATTTAGCTGCAGCTCTCTATTTGTACTTGTAACACCGCAGAAAACTTAGGTTTAATTTCTAGTGATCCCTCCCTGAAGCTGTTAACATGTAAATGGTTGTGGCAATACTTTGTTAGGGATTTATTCTTTGTGTGAAAACAGTTGACTATTTTGAAAATATGTTTGCCTTCACAGATGTCTGGTTTTTTGTGTAAATATATGAAAAGACAAAGAAATAAGATGAAATTTAAGTTCCATAATAAAATAACCTACACATCTGCTGTACTGGATAAACAAGTATTTTGAAATATTCTGTTTTCATAAAAGAATCATAATCCAAATGTTTCTTTGAAATTCATTTCAATGATTTGAAAATATAATTCAGTTGCATTTCTAACAATTAGTTTTAGAACTTGCTGACCTTCGAGGTATACAACAAGCCAGATTTATTTATCGTGTATGCTCTATCCTAACAATATGTTTACCTCATCATATACAACATAAAGGGAGATAAAAAAACAAAACAAACGTACAAAACAGCCACAATATACATCATTTATGCTGATCTATTATTCTTAAAAGTTTGATAAATCTTTCAAGGTGTCTTTCTAAGGCATTGATTGAAATAGGAATATACATTCACATTATATAATCTAATAAACTTTTTAGGAATAAATAGGTTGAAATAAAGAAAACAATACATCTTCACCTCCTGTCAAGCTGTATAGGGTTTCCATATATCACTACTACAAAGGGTTATTTGAATGTGTTTTTGACTTTTGATATAGTTTGGCTCAATGTATACAGGCATGGATAGAGTTTACCAGGTTTGTAGACGAGATGGTGACACTTGCTTTACCATGCATGGGTATTATTAATCTTATGCCTTTACGGATCATAACTTCTCTGACTAACATGCAAGCATATCACATCATTATAATATTCACTAATGAATAACAAATTGTGATTATTATAAGGCTATAATATTTTGCCTCCCATGATTCTCTACACCAATGAAAAAATGCAATTTATATGATTTTAAAATTGCTGGAGTAATCGATGAAACTATGTTTTCCTACACACCAATGTTTGTGTTGATTTATCCTTAAGG
Source organism: Amphiduros pacificus (assembly GCA_949316495.1). Classification (NCBI taxonomy): domain Eukaryota; kingdom Metazoa; phylum Annelida; class Polychaeta; order Phyllodocida; family Hesionidae; genus Amphiduros; species Amphiduros pacificus. The sequence continues at coordinate 22,042,384 of OX439004.1, read as the reverse complement.
AACCGTTGTATTGGTTTAAGACAGAGATTGGTAATATCAAATTAACATCAAGAATCACTGAGTCACCAATATTATATCTCCCTTTTTGAACCCTGTCAATGATTTAAGGTGTTTAGTTTGACTAAAACATTCAGTAAAAGTGATATTTTGAGACAAGTCTTTTCTCACAGTTTACCATGGCATGGCTTTCTCTATTAGTTTCAAATTATAGAAAAAGGATCAAATCTTTTTAGTGATTCACATAGTTGTAGCAGGATATTTTTATGGTCAGTTTTAATACAACTCAAAAGGTACTTTGCAGATTCATGAAAATGACAGGAAATTTATATTAAGTCATTCATGTAGGCATAACATGTTTTTCTTCCTTCATGTTTGATTAACACAATTACAGATTGCATGAAGGAGTATTATCTAAATAATTTGGTTTTTGTGATTTGCATTCATATATTTAATGCTCAGTATTTCAAATTGTGTTTAATCATCATATCCTATAACTCATAACATAAGCATCGATTTGTATACAGTTTTAGTTTTAAACACTCAACCTCTGTAATGAAAATTTTAGAAATTAAGATTATTTAATTTGATAAGAATTATTTTCAGTTTTTACATTCCCTACATATTTATCTAATTTGTAACTTGAAGAATGTATGAAAAAATTCTGTGCTATATTAAATACATTGGTATTAAAGAATGCATTTTTATTAACCCATATTTACTGTAGAATTGTTTAATATTATTTCTTACCTCTGTTTTGACCTACTCTTTCTGTTCTGGATCTTTCAGAAAGCACGAGCTATTTCCATGGTGAGTTTTCTCTAGTATTCCACACACGTTTAAATTGTGGATACATATATATATATATATTATATATATCCAATTACACTATTTTAGGAATACCTTCATTCAATTTTTTTAAGTGCAATATCACTAATTGTATTAGGAATATTTTTTTGGGCTCAGACCCTTTTAATCTATTTATGTATTTTTGAAATAAGTATATATTGAACTATAATAATTTCGTCTTGGTCATTTCATAACTTTTAAAGAAATTTGTTTTAATGGAAACAAATTTTGACATAATGTAAATTTTTTAATTACCTCAAATTATTTTTCTTTTGCATGTCTTTTAAATCATATTTGAACAAATCTATTCCTTCAGTTTTATTGTTGGTAAATGATGCTAATATCTTCAAACAAAATATACCACTCTGCCAAACTGATAGATGAAAAATCATCGAATGTGGAGATTTGTAAAAAGATTTGATCAATCTTAAATATTGAAGATTGCTTTGAATAATTCATAGAAAAAAATGACAATTTTTTAATGATGACATAGGCATCATTTCATGTGTTGTATATTATATCACAAAAAATATGGAAAGAATTATGATATATTTCACCCAAAACACATAAATAGCAAATACACATCAACTGACAATAGTATAAATACCACCTCAATATCACAATTGATGTATATTTCACAAGCACAGATGTGAAGCTTAGAAATGTTTAGTGTGAGTGTTCAATACCGCAAGATACAGCAATAAGATATAACTAAGGACCATGCAGAAACTATTGTGTACTATCACTGCAGATTAGTCGCACCAATTGTGGTAGCACCATAGCCTTTGTGAGATCCACAGAAGCTTCCCTGTATGAACACTAGTCCTGTAGCAGTTACTGTAGCTAACCATTGTATTAGAAAGGATATGCACATTATCAACCAGACAGATCACAACAAGAGAGAGGGGAACTGCCTCTAGACTTTCCAACAATAAAAAAACTTAATTCACTTAAAGCAAGTATGAATGTACACTATTGATAATGTAGTATTATTAACGAGTTATTATGCAGCTTTTTGTAGTAATTAACAGCAAATATATATAATTGTGTATTTGTTTGGTGTGATAAGCTGGCTGATATTATCTCTTGGTCCACTAATATATTTACAAGAAAAGATGATACCCATGCATGGTGTGTTGATTACTGCCAGATTACAACTGCTTCATGCATTATGTGCGGATTCAACATTAGCTAATACTAATGCATACATAGTTGCTCTTTGTTCATGATTAAGTTGAAACAACTGGTAAAGAAGAGAGATGACAATATGACATCTGTATTAGAATTCATCATTCTACAGAGTACAGAAGATGGTGTAGGCTGTAAGCTGCAGCAAATATGATATCGGGGATCTCATGAGAGAAGAAGAGTAAACTCTTTTCATGACAAATTTGGGATCAAGGCACTTTTTAGAGACATTTTTATGTTTCTAAGATATTCCATTCTGTTTCAAGTCTTCTGATCTTTTTTTCAGAGAGACAGTTTCAACCATTTCATTTTCATTGGCGGCTGCTTTTGATTTGAATGTTGCAAAACCTTTCTTTACAGTCGAATAGTGTGCTTTGTTATTTGTCATCTTCTGTGTTCCATATTGCTATTTCCATCTGTTTAAATCCTCCCCAACAGAGCTTGTTCTTTCTATGCATCAGTTCTCCATGTTTGAGATATAAACCTGGGATGCATAGTATGCTCTGGTGTGCTCAGTACTAACAGAAAACCCACAGGCCTGGTGTGATCATTAAAACAATCCAGTTCACCATCATATATGAAACTTTTTTTATTACTTACAGAAAGAAAAGGAGAGAGGGTCGCATTTGTACTACATGTTCCGCCTACCTTTTGCTGCGGGTAATGTTTTCAGTGCCAGCATGTTGGACACATTACTGTATCAGGTAAATCATTTCTGTCCTGTATAAGCCCCACACTAATATTGATAAGTGATGATTGGCTTACTTAAATAGAAATTTCTTAAAATACATTTCCAAATTTAACAGAGTATTTTACAATACTTTAAACAAATGTTGACATCATGCTGATTTATTTACATTTAAATGATGATTTTGAAAAGTAGAAATAAAAAGAGATTTAGTATGCTGACAGTCTACCTTAGAATGTTTGCTCAACTATAAATCTGCAGTCAGTACTCTTATTAAATGCTTATAGAAAGGGTAAAGTTTTATTCATTTATTTTAGGCCTTGGTAAAGGAATACCTGATTACATTTGTGCGATTATTACTGGGCATTGACCAAGCTGTAGGATCTGGACATCTCTCCTGTGTAAGTATCCAGACACACCCAATATTCATGCCAGATATCCAAGATAAATATATTGCAAAATTGCAGATTGTTAGATATAATGGATGGGCATTTGAGGTACCTGGCATCAATAGTGTGAACTTTGCCTCTTGGTTCTGTTCAGGGCTCTCATTTTTTCTTGTTTAGTTTAAACCCTATTTCAGAAAATCCAGACTCATTCTGTTTTTAATTTATTAATTTCTGTAAATACAAATAAGTATTTCTTATATGAGCGAAATATGACTGATATTTTGGAATGTGTAGATGAAGATAACCAAAGATGACCTTTGGATACGAACTTATGGACGTCTTTACCAGAAGCTTTGCTCAACCACATGCGAGATTGCCATAGGAATCTACAGAACCCAAACTCAGACCAACACTAACAATTCTTCGGTATGTATTTTAATATAATGAAAACCTCATCCTGCATAGACACTAGAATAGGATTTACAGTTATCTATGGTTTCCTGACTTAGATTACATGTAGATAATTTGTTCATATAGTGCAGTGTGGAAGTAAAGATTAGTGCTTAGCCATTTAGCAGAAGTATATCTAGATGTATTATAATGAACCTTAAGTGATATTTAAGTGGTTGAAAAATTAAAATGTGGTAAGATTTCAGAGACTGTTCATAATTGAGTCAAAACAAGTTGGCTGTAAATGTTTTTCTCAAGGATTGGTGAGAAATTGTTTAGAACCTTTTAGGATATATTTTATTGAAAATGAACAGATTTTTTATCCATGAAATTTAAATTTCATGCCCAAAATATGGCTATTTGTTTGTAAATGTAGTATCTTATAGAATGTTTTAAACCTTCCATTCTGCTTTGTAAAAATAGAACATATATAGGGCTTACAGTTGAAGCATGTCTTTATTTATATTTTTATTGCATGTCAAAAAATATTTTAGTTTTTTTTAAAAGTCATTTTTATGGAATATCTATATGGGAAATGAATTGATGCACACAACCAAAAACAGTTTTCTTTTGACAATAAGCTTGTTAATTATACAGGTGGATTAATCATTTCCTAACAGTGTGTCAAAAACTGGACAACACAAGATAAAGACTGCACATAAAAATCCCACACACAAACATTTTATATAAAATAATTCATGACGCGAAAATGAAACAAGCATTACACAATTTTATAGAAAAAAACCAGATTGTTTATTATTTTCAGATATTATTAAATATAATTTTGTTACAATTTGACCATTATAGCAGGAAACGGTAACTATATCATTCAGTCATATATACTAGACAAATCAGTATTGAACAAAGTAGTCAAAGCATTTTCTGTTTGTTCATGTAAACACATAAAACCTGTTTGTACATATGTAACAAACTTTATTGTTTTGTTTGCATTCATAGTATTGATCAGAGAAACCCTACAGCAAACAATAGTTTCTTATTGACTTCACACTTTAAGAATGCTTCTCCTGAAAAACATTTTTATTTTATTCTGTTCTTTCTTCACTTTGCATGCTGATAGACATGTACATGCAGGCAATAGACATATATTGATTGCTATATTATTTTGAGATTTTTTTAATGAATTTATGTTTATAATGATTTATTTTTCATGATAATCTGAATAGAGATTGTGATTTTGTGTTTGATGCACACAATTCATGTGAAACTTCAATATAATGTTTTGTAAAAACTATGAAAATGATAACTTTGTATGTCTGTTAATATATAACTGTCATATGATAAAAACGCAATAGCAGTTAAATGTCATCTCCCAGGAAGGAATTGCATATAGGTGTGAATAGTATGAGGGAATATTTGGTGACGTTTACTTGGTGATTTCTTCTGTGCAACAAGTGTCTATTAGTTAAGGCAGTACGATGAATACTGTCCTCTCACTGCTACCTGCTGCATGAGATATAACATTTTCACTCAAAAATTGTGTATTAATCTTGTATTTCACAAGTGAGAAAGTGAGATAATAAGCATTAAATGAAATTAAATATCAGTTGATCTGTGATGCGTTTGTTATATATAAGGAGGATGAAAGAAAGTTAATCTAAACCCCACTCACCCATTTTTCATTTGTTCTGGTAGAATGGTAGATTTGATATGGCTTTTGACTGCTGGAAGTTTCATAGAAATACCATATCACATTTAATATTGTGAAGTTTTGCAATTACCGGTATGCTTTGGTAAAATTGAATAGATCAATATATTACACAATTTATGGTGAAAATGTTAAACTTTTCAAAATCTCATGTCATTCACTGTGAACTCGAACTATGTGTGATTTTGTAGGAATGGAATCTTTATATGTATGAGAATGTATTTTTGAATTGCTTAATACATATATTTGTAAATATATATAAAGGTTTCATTGTGACATCTATTTAAGAAATTCACATATTTTCTTGGAGTACAGAATAATATATATATAAATTAGGTGCATAGCCACTATATTATAGAGGTTCACATCTTCTCCACTAGATGGCAGCCCATTTCAATTGAACTGCACTCTAGGGGGAGCTGTTCTTCTGGTCCTAGTTCTGCAAACTGCTAGGCATACAATATTTAGCAGTCATTTTTCATCTGTTGCTTTGTGTGTGCATGTGGGTGTTTTGTTTATTTTAGTTCGCAGATAATAGTCAAGATCAAAATGTGCTACGTAGGTCCTTTCGAAGGTTATCAACGCGATCTCGTAACCGCAAACATCCAAGTTCATATCGTGTGAGTACATGTTACATGACATGTTATTGGATTATTTAACTTGTCTTAAGATATGTCTTAATATACATTCATCATACTTTGCATGATTTGATATTTCTTATAAAATTGATATTGTCAAATGAAATTGATATATTTTATCAAATATTTCCTTGACCTTTGATGGTTTGTTGTGAATTTTAAATGGTGTCAAAAATTTGAGCATCATAAAATTGGGTGTTTAATAATACTACATAGAGTCTAGATAAAATGAGGATTTCTCTATCCTTATCTTATTTAGGCTGGAAATGAGCTCTGTCTTGTCAGGTTCATCTTTCATTTGAAAAAGTTCTTGGGTTTTACTATTTGATTTATGTTCCTTTGTACATTTTGATTTTGAGACTTGAAACCAAATTATTAAAGCAGTGCAACTTTTAATATAGTCAACAATAATCATTATTGATGATTTGATTTATACTTTATGAATTTTAAGTCTATGAATTTTAAATATCAAAATCATGTCAATCTAGATTTAAACATGTAAAGTTGATATTGCTGAAATGATTTTATCCAAATAAATAACACAAAAATAGCTGATTTTAAAGAAAATATTTCAAATTTATTCTGATTTGTATATCATGTGAATTCAATAACCTCATATAAACTGCATAAGTCGATTGCTGGCCACCATCTTGCCCCAAGTAATATATCAGAAGTGAAAATAATATACTGGAAGTGCACAACAAAAATCAGAAGTGCACTCTAAAATCCAATCATGAAAATAAACAAGATGGTTACCTGTATTTGCACTTTGGGAAGAACTACTGAAATTAGTGGTTTATATTGAAGCATTTTAACAGTTCCCCAGCACCTATTGTCACACACCAGGCACTTCTTTTTGAGCATGTTCTGCAGCCACTTCCTTATTAAGAAGCTTAAGAAGCTTAGCAGTTTATTTGGTGTCTGCCATCATCCCAATTTTGCTCTGAGCACATAATTGATTTCCTTGTATTTTTAGTGCTTGCCATTTTATACGTTTTCAAATATATTTTCAACTTTTTCATAAATTTAAATTTCAGATTGAAAATGCAATACAGCTTGCAGTACAGGTGATTTGTTACACAATCGCACAAAATTCACATCTGCTAGACACTCACCGGATATTGAGTGTCTGAATTAGTTATCAGTCCTGATTATTTCTGAAAAAAAATCACAGTTCCTACTCTTACACAAAATGAATCTTTATAGTCATTCTGAGAACACATTTCTAAAATCTCCATCACAAATGTCATCATAATCACATTTTTTCTCATGGATAGCATATCAAACTGGTATTGCATAAATCCTTGATTTGTAAAGTAGGACGGGGAATCCAGATTAAAAAAATATCTTTAATGAAAGTTCACCATATTGAAATCCAGATGCTAATAATGTTACTTTTCACTTGTATTCGAGCAACTCTCCCCATTCTGATTTTTTTTAAATGATATTTCACTGAATATTTTTCTTCCATTTTGCAATATATTATTTTGCAATTACTTATTTTGTAATTATAACTTTCAATTCCACAAACTTATTTGTGTATCGGTGTTGTGATTTATTAAATGTAGATTGTATAAAAATTTTGAATCCTGATTTCTTATATGTAATGTTCGAATTTTACAGAAAATTGCAAAATATTTGTTTTCCACCATAGAAATCAATTGTATTTATTTTCATTAGAGACCCAACATCCTGTACTGAAGTCCATATTATTTATTTATCGTATTTCCTTGTTGACATGACAAAAAGAATCCTAAATAAAATCAGAATCCTTGCTTTCTTGCTCAAAAATGTTTATTGCTCATTTATTTTTTAAGAAACATAACATCCAAGAAATATGTGCATGTATACTAATCATAAAACTATATTTCCCAGTATTGTCCCGGAAACATATACTTTGCATAGCATAAGAGATGAAGATATGTACAGTTATAAATATGTAAACATTAATCATATTGTATGATGTCTCACAGCAGATGTCAATGCATCTCAATGAGGATGGGTCTGGTAGCAACACAGCTTCTGTCGAGAGGCAAGAAATCAGCCAAATGGTTAAGTGCAGAATGGCAAGTCTTGGCTTACCACTGGAGGATTATGGTCAGTATAATGTTGTTTTTTGAGCCCAGCAAATTTAGTATTTAATTTTGGATAATTTTTTCTCAATAATATTGAATAAAAGAATTTATGGCATAAACATAAGACCAATATTATTTGTATCTTATCAGTATTCTTTATTTTATATTACTGATTGCAGATGATCGTGGAGATAAGAGAAATACTATATCATATGTGATCATCAATCCCAGCTATGATACCAAACTGGAACTAGATGATATCATGTACGTAATTCTGCATGCGAGTATAATTATACATTTGGAGGCTATTACAATGAATTTGAACCAATATTTTAGCCTATCCAATGAATTGTCTAAAAATTATATTTGAAAGTTAGTATTTTGAAAGATTAGTATAAATTTGACTTCAGCTACCTGATACGCCCTAGTTCCCTGTCACCCCAAGCTTCCCCGATGATTGATGAAAGAAAACGGCACCAGAGGAGTTCAATGAAACGAGAAGAACCAACTGGAGCTGAGAAGAGTAAAGATGCACCGGTCCAGTCATCTAGCACCAATAAGGAGGTGAGAAAATAGTTGAATTATGATCATGATCTCTACTCTTTTGAAACCAGTATTGTCGATCCAAGAATGAGCCTAAATTACAATTTTGATTTAATGTTTTGCAGTTCCCAATGGTAACTATAGAGACAGAGCATTTATCTGACACGGAAGGCGAGTCCCAGGCAAGCAGTAAAAAGTCTAACAAACAAGATGACCATGGCCTTTCAGGCACTATTGTATAGCAGTGTTAGACATAATCGAATACTTCTTATTTTTTAAAAATGATTGTGACATTTCACTGGAATGAATTGAACAGAATTGGACAGATACACCATCAAGTGTATGGATTTGGAGTCCCATGTGCAAGAAAAAAAGCAATTAGTCAAAAAGGCTGACCTGACATGGCAGTCAGTTCCTTTTCCATAATGCCAAGCATTTACAAGGAGTATTATAATTTCCTGTGTTGTGGTTAAGTTTGGATGTGTAATGCAGTTAAAACAAGGAACTCTGTACAGCTAAGCAATGGAATTTATAATGTCCTGGCCACATTCAGAAGGAGTGCATAATGTCCTGCAGTTAGAGGAGATTTATTACTTTCCATGTAAAGGATGGATAGCATAACAAGGTTGGAGAATTATCATTTCCCATTAAAGGATACATAACATCACAAAATTGGAGGAAAATTATTCTTTTCCATGCAGAGGATACATAACATCACTAAGTTAATGGACAATTATTATTTTCCATGCAAAGGGTACACAACATCAATAAGTTGGACAAGATTCATAACAATCTGTGCTGTCAGTTTGGATGAATAACATATTGAATATCCAAGTATCAATAAGTGGTTAAGTAGGAAATCTACCATGCCAATAATATTGTAACGTCAGGATGACCTTATAAACAGTAGACCTACATTTATTATATTGAACCAATAAATGTGCTGACATTTAATGGGTATGAACTGTATGAATTAACAAGCAGTTTGAGGAGTTGAATCTCGTATAGATTATGGAGGGTACGTAATTGTCATTGTAACATAGGGAATTTAATGTATGAATATTCCAACACTTCCATATATTGATATATATATATAACACATACATCCTCATATCTATGAGCACAGCACAGCAGACACACAGTGTGAATAATTATGGAAATAGTCTCCCCCACAGTATGCTGTCTTTGGTATAAATTGCAGATTATTACCCCAAAAGGTAATATACCACCTTTCACTGTATTACCTTTGGAAAACTGGGCTCGTTACATCACACAGAAGCTTCTCGTGACATGTGAATGAAGATTGCTTAATAACACTCAGTAAAGCTTCCTCACATGCAATTTAACATGAAACATCACTTGATACTAAAAGACCATCCTGCAAACCAGATGTATATTTGTAAACCTCAAGTGGCATATGATGCTGTTGCACACGTGCTGTATTCACAAATGGGCACCACTTGTTCTCATGTGGAACATTAAGTTGTCAATTGCACGCAGAGAAATGATATTCACTCTCAGATATTGTACCTGCCATTGTAAGAAGGTGATCTCAAAGTTTTGGATCAGCTACTTCCACTTCTCCAGGGCATTTTAAGTATATTCGGGTATGCTGCAGCAATGTTGGTGTGTGCGAAGACAAGTGAAGTTTCAAAGGATCTTTTTTTGAAATGCCAGAAGAATTCTTTGAAATTTGTGCAGGAGAATATTGGGACAAAGCTTAAATGCACATCTTATATTTTGAACATTTCTTTATACTCTGTAATGAATTGTATAATTTGAAATGTTTTACTAATTTGGGAGTGCACAAATCTCGGTTTATCTTACTTTAATCTTGACTGGTAAATGATATCAACCAGTGGTGCTTGATTTAGAAAGTTATTTGCATACTACATCAAACATAACATAAATTTAGATATTTCAACAATGCAAAAAAAAGGCTAAATCATTTAGATATAGATAACGTAATCTTGCAGATTCATATTTATAAAATTGTAAATAGATTAATTTGTTATTTTAGTAGTATGATGAAAATAATGACAATATTGTACAGTTGCAACGTGAATTCTTTATAAAGATCTTTGTGGGTTTTGTTTTTGTGCCACAAATGTCTTTATAAAAAGTTTAAAGAATGCTAATTCCAAATGACCATTAATAAAATGATGAATGTTGTGGTCAAGGAAGGTATATTTTTTCTAAAAAAGAATTTGTATTTCTTTGTACCACATGTATGAGATTAGAATTTTTGGAAATCAGTGAAATGTAGCAAAATGCCTGCATCTGCAAGAACATGTTCTTGCAAGATAGATTTTTTTAAATTAGAAATTCTATCACACATTGGTTCTATGACACCAAATTTTGGTTGTGTATCTCAGAAAAAAGACTTTTATCTACCTCTGTTCTGCATCAGTATATACATCCAAGGCTAAGATAATAGTAAAGTAAACTTTTCGTATTGTTGTTTTATATTTTTCATCATAAATAAGTGTAAAAATAATCTTGTTTCCACAAATGATTTGATGACTTTGGGTTAAATCCCTCTTGCAAATGTATCCCACTTATAGAATGCTTTGTCTATCATTAACAATTACTGGGGCCATTAACTTGCGATCATGTCTAAAATGTACTTTAAATTTCTTTCCAATATCACTATGTTATAAACACTTTGTGGTGGAGTACAAAACATTAATGCTGAACAATATTTTACTTGCTCAGACATGCCAAGTTATTGGAAATTAATTTATAGAACAGATTAAATCACCATGCAATCACATTAATCACTCAATATAAATTCAGTGAAGCAGACAGGTATATTTTTCAACAAAATATCAATTTGCAAACTTAAAAAATGAAAAAAAAGTCTGACAGATGAATGTATTCATGTTGCAGTTTTACTTTTTAATTACTCCATTATGATATTACTATAAAATTCACATACATTTTGTTGGTGCTAAAATAAACAATTTTAGTATATGTTAAGTCAAACATTGGTCGTAACATGATAATTTGATGTGTTTTTGTGTGTGACTTTGTGTCATATCTTGTTACATATATCAATAATATATGTCATTATAAATTACATTTTACTTAAATTATATAGAAATAAAGCATGGAATTAGTCACCTGCATTAAACAGTACCAATATTATATTTAAAAAATATAATATACATTCTTTCGAAACTCTGTAAATAAGCTATAGATATTTATCATTCAGAAATAGCTTGAGGCAGGTGTATAGATCATATCAATGACATGCTCGATTATAAATCTTCACATGGTAGTTGTGGTCAGTTCACAAAATAATACCTAAATCTCCAATGTGGTGAAAGAGACACCTTGTCTTGTCTCATATTGCATTGGTTTGGTAATATCTTTGAATTTTGGTGAAGGTAACACTTGAGCATGTCATTTATATTATAACAACCCATTAATTATAGTGATACTGGATAATCTTGGTATTGACACAATAGAAATATAATGCACCATTCTTGCTTTCTTACTGTGATAATATATGCTCAGTTACTTCTTTGTCATATATATAATATATATAAACATAAATGTATATTTTTCACTTTCTGTATTGTAACATGTGACAAAACCTGTTTGGAAGGGTCGAATGATTGGCAATATACTTTATGTTATGAACTGTCACACTGTCCAGTTTATCATATTAGATCTTATAACCGCACGTGCTATTATTGTAAAGTTGTATCCTCAGTATACTCTTTTCTTGACAGAATGATAACTTCGTATCTTTCCTCATTTCCCCATGATGAGAATAATAGGAAATCTTACTCTCCAATCACTGGACATGATAGGTTTTACATTACTGATACTATCAGCCCCTGAAAGGGACCCTGTCACTTACTTTCCCTTGAATTGAATCTCTAGCTTTAACTACTACTTATTCTTTTGTTTATTGTCAAAGTTCATGATAAAAGCATGAACATTTACAAATATGTAAGCCTATATTAGACATTTTCACTGTTAAAACTGATAAAATTAAAATACAAATAAACCTGCATCCGAGATACTTTCATGTGGATGCTAAGTAATATTTTATATGGAATTTTCTTTTGCTACTCATTTACCGTTTGCGTCACAAATACATCAAGTGCCAATTGTGTTAAAATGTTAAAGTGTGGATGCTTATAACATGGCACTGACTGTACAACTTCATAATTCTATATTAAACGTTCTATTGAAATAGGTATGATAGTAACTTACAAGTAAATTAGTCAATTACAATTTATTAGTAGTTGTGGTTTTAAGGTAAAATATGATATTGTTTACATTTAAGATATAAAATGTAGTTTTGTTTTACATTTGTGTATTATCGCTTTTCTTCTAATCAGCGTCATAGGTCTGCTACTATTGGACTTAAGCATTTAATTCATTCCGGGCATTTTAGTTTCTTTGCTAATAGAGCAACTTCACACTGAAACATAAGATTTAATTAGTTAATGTGTTGTCCTTACACCCTTGACCCTGATTTGAAGGAGGGTGGTAATAATTTTGCCACAAGCCCACCAACAGCACAAGTTCTTTAATACTGGTATTGCCATTCAGTCACTGACATAGAACTAAATAGTGCATATTAAACATCTAAGTATATGCATTTAAAGGTTTAAGCTACAGTAATATATGATGTAAATTATATGATAAAGAGACATGGTATGTTCTATTCAATGTACATCCCAATTGGATTCATATTTTGTACATGTATACATGTCTTGTATCATAATTCATAATTGCATATGTTTATATTTTGCATAATAAAATGTACTGTGAAATTTGCAAAATTACATATTTGTACTGTTGTAATTTAAAACGTCATTTACAACTTACGTTGAAATATTGGCAGTACCACGCTTGATTGATTCATAAAGTGATTTACAAATCGGACTTTAAGTTTTGAAAAATACTTCTTGTAGTATTTTCTTTTTCCTTTTCAAGAAGGCCTGCACATAAGTTAATTATTTCTTCCATTCCATTGATAAGTGTACATAAGTATATAATTAAGCAACTTAAAAGATCAGATATCATATTCATCCCGACATGAGCTTACTTGTCACCTAAAAATAATAACGTTAACAATGGCCAAACGATGCTGAGATTAAGAAAAAACAAAGACATGTATAATTGGTGTGAAAATATGTCATTTGTATCATTATCAAACATCACACAGATCTGCAGGCAATACTAAGGCAAGAACATGTGAGTGTAGTGTTCAGGGAGACAGATCTCTCAAGGAGAGAGTTCTGTCTCCCTGAACACTGCATGAACCCATGTTCTTGTCTTTATCTCATACTTATGCACTGCAGATGGGGTTCGCAATCAACTTTATCTTCAAAACAAAGCAGTGAAAACTTGGTAATAAGTGCAGAACTATGTCGTGTGTGGCTCATTTGAGTTCTTGGCTCATTTACATAATGTAATCAATTTTATATTTATACATGCAGTGAAACTAGGCCACCTATAAAGCACTATATGAAATGGGTGTAATTCTGTCTCAACTGGGTGAACAGTCAACAGTCAAAAGGTTGCAGTCTCTGCCAACAGGGGTCTCACCTGTATGTGTTTCAAGGTCCCCATGACCGAAATCTTAAATGTCGTCTGTTCCAGGTCAAAACAAACCAGTCATCATGTTCATTTCAGAGAAATTAACACATGATTTGTTGAAATATTGGCCTGAGACTAATTACATGTACTATATAATTGACAATTTTTTATTGCATTTGTACACAAATATATTTAAACAAACATTTTATTCATTTCAAAATAATGTAAATATGAAAATAATCTTTTAGAAAACAAAAGGAAAGTAGTTCGGCAAAGGGGTGATGTGTGAAAGTAGTTCGGCACGTGTGATGTGCGAAAAAATATCTCTCGGTGTAGAACACTCTCTTGAGGCACCAAGTATGGGATAACAACAATTGTGTATCAAGAGGCTAAGATTATCATTCATTTAGGATTTAACAGACCAAAACCCAGCTTAGCGCACATGTCAAGAAATAGATAACATTGCTAATGTTGGTCTGATATGTCATAGTAAGCCTTTCTGTGAATGTTTGCTGGCATAAGACCGTAATAGGTTTAATGTGTATTAATTTTTTGCCCAGACGCTAATTCGCAACACTTCTCAGATGAAATTGACACTCAGTGTGTTCTCACGGTTTTAGCGCCAATTGAACAACAAGCAAACCTGCAATACTCTTCGTCCTGGTTATGTATAGGATAAGGTATGGTCACATGATCATTACGCAGTATAACGATTATACAAGTATTGAACGAGTGCCCATACCTTAGGGGCGATCCATTTGATTTTTGTGGGGTGGGGTGGGACAGCAGTACTGGATGAATAATTTTTTTTTCTTTGGTAGGGTGGATGAATATTTTTTTTTTCTGGTGTGGGGTGGGTGAATAAATTTTTTTTCTGGTGTGGGGTGGGTGAATAATTTTTTTTTCTTGTTAGGGGCGATCCATTTGATTTTTGTGGGGTGGGGTGGGACAGCAGTACTGGATGAATAATTTTTTTTTCTTTGGTAGGGTGGATGAATAATTTTTTTTTCTTTGGTAGGGTGAATGAATAAATTTTTTTTCTGGGATGGGGTGGGTGAATAATTTTTTTTCTCCAAAATCTCCCACCCCACCCCACAAAAATCAAATGGATCGCCCCTTATCTGTTTTAAAATATGGACTCACAAAGCACTGAAACTGAAATTCAATGTATTGATATAAGTACATGAATGTATATTTCATGCCTATCACATGGTATAATCAATTTCAATTTCTCCAAATTTCAAAATCATTCAATTCAACAGTGAAAAAACAAAGCCATTTAATTAAAATCACACTTTGGATAAGAAATGAATGAGCCTTGATTTCAATTTTCATCATCATATACTGGTTGGATAAGAAAATAATCACCACAAGCAGTATCAAAACTGAAATATGTCACACTAATCAGTATTGTCAGGTAAGCTCAGATCTTTTTGTTCATGACAACTGGCAATTCACAAGTTTTTAAAAATTAGTTTTGAGTTTATTTATTTCCTTTAATTTGTAACCAAATCATACAAGAATTACTATTATGAATCACAGTCATGATATTTCTGTTGCAAAGCTGTATTGTGTCACAGTCTTTCATTTGTGCAAGCATTATGGGCGATCCATTTGATTTTTGTGGGGTGGGGTGGGAGATTTTTGAGAAAAAAATTTATTCACCCACCCCATCCCAGAAAATTTTTTTATTCATTCACCCTACCAAAGAAAAAAAATTTATTCATCCACCCTACCAAAGAAAAAAAAATTATTCATCCACCTCCTTCCAGTTTTTCTATCTTCTTTATATTTTGTAGTTTTGTCCTGCCCCGCCCAGTAATTAATGACGGATTGTTAACAAGAAAAAACATTTATTCACCCACCCCACACCAGAAACAAAATTTATTCACCCACCCCACACCAGAAAAAAAAATTATTCATCCACCCTACCAAAGAAAAAAAAATTATTCATCCAGTACTGCTGTCCCACCCCACCCCACAAAAATCAAATGGATCGCCCCTTAGATGCTTGATGGATGCAGTGGTGTGTTGTTGTGGAACCCCGACTTGCTCGAGCAGAGCTCTGGATTGCTCCGACCAGCCCAGCCAGAAGAGAACAAGGAGGACCAAATGCCGTTTCTCTTAAACTAAGTGGCGTGAACGGTGTCGGGCGCTAGCCTTGAAGCGAATAAAGCTATCAAAAAATACTACTATTAGCTGGTCATATTACTAAGGCATAATTAGCTGTAAGTGAGGATCGTCAATATGGGCCTAATTTGATGGGAGAATGGCACTGAATATTCCCATCATAAAATAGAGGTAATCTTTTAGAATACATAGAATAAAGGTTATCTTTTCAAACCGTTTCCTAACGCATCAAATAGATAACTATTTTGCAGTGCATCACCCCCTCAACACGTGTGGGCTCCTATCAACACATGTAAGAGCGACACCTGGTGGTTGTCAAGATATCATTTATATATATATATATAATGACATATATTTCCACTTGTTTTGGGGCATTGATGTGTGCTATTCACGTAATATGGGGAGCCCCTTGTTTTACCTTCCTATTGAGGCTTTGAAAAATTGAGAAATTCAATCGATCTTTCCCCTGTGACTGTCTCCTATATGTAACCAGTTTCTCTGTTTTTTTTGTTTTTTATTTCAGTAATTTGGTTCCCACTGAGATGCACATATCTGTCTACCACATGAGTTTCAGGAGTGATTAGTTGTCTCACTTTCTTCCTCCTCTGCCTTATCAATAATAATAATAATAATAATAATAAAATTTGTATAGCGCTGATATCAGATAATCTGTTCATAGCGCTTCATTCAAAACATGGGTTTTGAATAGGTGAGTTTTCAACTTGCTCTTAAAGAGGTTCACTGATGTGCAGGTCCTAAGGTCATTTGGAAGGTCATTCCATAATTTTGGACCAACTGCAGAGAATGCCCTGTCTCCAATTGTCTTCAGACGCGTGTGAGGAATGTGCAGGTACGTGCCATCATTAGATCGTAAGCATCGCTCCCCCACCTTTACTTGCAGGAGGTCCTTTATGTAAGACGGCGCCTTACCGTTTAAAGCCTTCCATACTGTTAGGGTAATTTTAAATTTAATTCTTGCATGTATCAGCAGCCAGTGTAATTCTCTTAGTTTCTCTGATATATGATCAAATTTTCTTATTTTCCCTACAACCCTTGCCGCTGAATTTTGTAGGTATTGCAATTTTTAAATTTCTGTATTTGGTAGGCCAGCGAGTTGGCCATTTACATAGTCTAGGGCAGAGATCACAAAGGCATGGGTCAAGGTTAAGGCTGTTTTCTTGTCTAGACATTTTCTGATGGAGGAGAGATTTCTGATATGATAATATCCTTTCTTGCATATTTTCTTGATCTGAGCCCTCATATCCATTTTCTCATCAAATATGATGCCAAGATCAGTTATAGATGGGGAGGGGGTTATGTGTGAATCACCCACTCTAATCGTATTTACGTCCCTATCTAAGGTATTGCTATGCCCATCATAGCATGCTAACATCTCTGTCTTTCCATCATTTATTTTCATTTTGTTTAGTATTAGAAATGTTCTGACCTCATTCACACACTCCTCCAAGTTATGTTTGAATACCTCATAGTCATGTTGTGAGGTGTGATCAACAGGTATGTAAATTTGGGTGTCGTCTGCATAAATTTGGTAACTCAGGTTATATTTGCTAGGATATCTGTCAGGGGTGACATGTATAGTGTGAAAAGAATTGATCCCAATACCGATCCCTGGGGGACCCCATATTTAATTGGTCTGTTGGTGGACCTTTTGCATCCGACCTTCACACACTGTTGTCTATTTTCCAAGTAGGATTTTATCCATGAGAGTGCTTGATTTTTTATACCATATCTTGATTCTAGCCTGTCAAACAACAATTGATGGTCAATGGTATCAAACGCCGCTGACAGGTCTAGTAAAAGCAGGATTATCATTTTTCTACAGTCAAGATCCCTCAGGATGTCATTCTGGACTCGCAGTAAGGCTGTCTCAGTGCTATGATATTCTTTATGTGCTGATTGAAATTTATCAGTCAATTTATTTTTTATGAGATATGATACCAATTGGTCTACCACTGCCCGCTCTGTTAATTTTGAGACATAACTAAGGTTAGAGACTGGTCTATAATTCTTTTCAATTAGCTCTAGACCTACTTTTTTCAGTAGTGGTTTAATTATTGCAATTTTCATGCCTTCAGATACCTCTGAAACAGTTAGTGATTTATTTATAATTGCTGTGATAATCGGTAGAAGGTCATCAATTAGATCATGAAGTAGCCATGATGGGATTGGATCTAATTCACAAGATTTATTCGACGCCCTCTGAACCATTTTTCGAACATCATCCTCAGTCAAGGGAATAAATCTGTCAAGGGTTGGTTGGCTTAGGTTAGGGTTAGGTGGCATATTTATTGTAGTGTCCTCTGGTGGTGTATTTTCTCTGATGTGATGATCATCAATGTTTTTACAAATTGTGGCTATTTTTTCAAGAAAATAGTTATTAAACTTTTCTGCTGATGCCGTATCACAATTTGATGGTGGCATCGGGACTTCTGTTGTTTTGTGCATGACCTTATCTATGACCTTAAATAGTTTTTTCAGGTCATGTTTCTTTTCATTCACAAGGTTTGAGAAATAATCGGATTGAGAAACTTTCAATAATGAATTATATTTATTTCTATGAGTATGATATATTTCTTTATCAATTTGCACTCCAGTGTTTTTCATCTTTCTCTCCAATCTCCTTCTTAGTGATCTTTCTTGTTTGATTTGATTATTCATCCATGGTACCGGTTTGCGTTTGGATACATTGGCAACCTTGATGTGTGCATGGTTGTCAATGATAGCCGTTAATTTTCCATCATAGAATTTCACCATATTCTCCAGAGATAATGACTCCCATGATGTGCGGTCTGACATTATAGTTCTAATGTCTTTCCTTGATGCATCCATGTTAATGCTTTTGTAATTTCTATATTGCAAAGTTTTTTTACCCGGTTTTGGGGGATATATGTCAAGAATTATGAGAATCATTTTATGATCAGATATGTATTCATCAACGGTATGAGTCTTTATGAGTTTGTTCCCTTTAAAAATGATTATTAGATCAAGAGTATTTTCAAGTCGGTGAGTTGGTTCATTTACCCGTTGGTTCATGTCAAATGTGGATAACACATCATTAAACTTTACTACATCTGGTTTATTTGGTTTATTCACATGGAAATTATAATCACCTAGAAATATGACTTCATGGTTGAATGAACCATAGTGTGCTATTATTTGTGTGAGCTCATCATAGAATTCTGAGTAGTTGTATCTGTTTCCACCAGATGGCTCTGGTCTATATATGGTTACGAACGTCACTTTTTTTCCTTTTTACTGTAAGGATGCCTCCATTAACTCCATTGTTTTAACCGGTGGAGGGTCTAATCTGTTTGATTTGAAGGGGAGTTCTTCAGATGCAGCAGTCCAATTCCACCTCCATTCCGACCTATCCTGGGAAATGAGTGGAATTTTAAGCCTCCTTCCTCCAGTTCATTTTTTGTCATTTCATCACCATGTTCATGTAGCCATGTTTCAGTTATAAAGAGCGCATGTAGATTATTTGTAGCAAAATAGTCTTTAATTGCTAATACTTTATGTTTGATGCTCTGAATGTTACATGTCCCTACATTAATGTTATTATCAAGTTTCTGACGATTTTGTTTTGATTCTGTACATTTTTTCTTAATTTTTGAATTTTCAGGTTCTACATTTTTATTTTGTGATTTTTCTTCTTTTGATCCATGTGCGGGTGCAAGAATTTCAGTGGCTGGCATTAAGGCAGGCGCCGTCATTCCTATATGCGACCGTGTTAACCACGAGCGCGTGGCATTAATAGATTTCTCTTTTACACCCTCACATGAATAATAAGACTTTATATCATTATGAATATATTATTTTTTTCCTATGGGTCCAGAAGGATAAGCTTTTGTTTCGTTTTTTATTATGTTTAACCTGAGTATATCTTTTATGCAATTTATACTTATATGCATGTTTTGGGGAGAGAGTATCAAGGATTTTGTAAAATCACAGAATTTGTTGTATTTTGTTGCGTTAATGTTGCTTTCTGTTATAGAGTTATATACTTCTGGTATATCAGCAAGACTGGTAAGTGGTACTGTTACCCATGATTTGTGAGTATCCGTCTTTGGGGAAACGTGGAAGGGGGATCAATACTCTACTCGCTGGCTACTGTGAGGCGGGGCACTGAACCTAGCAACCCTATCTACCTATATGAGGTGTGAGGTAATAAGGACTGCAGACACAGAATATACACTGCACAATATCTACCTTTATTCGGTGCTGTATATCCTTGTCTGGCTAGGCTGGCATGGCAATGAGCGAGGCATATGAAATACCCAAATGCATGATACTAATAGAGTCCTTGAAATACATAAACACCCAAGTCTATATGGTCACGAAGCTGGATGTCGTGGATCTTTGAGGCAAGTGGACGCTCTTCTGACTCCCGTCTAACAGTTGACTTCCCGCGGTACTCAATAACTATGCATGATATTCTGCCAGAGATCGTGATTGTCTATGATTGTCTATATATATTCCTGAGAGTCTATAGGTAGGTAATCTATATCCTACAGTACAAGGATTACCGAGGACTGGTACGGCCCATTATATATCGGAAGGGTAAGTACTAATTTATTCATTATATAATTGTGCAGTAATATATTTATGCAGTTGTTGGGCAGATCATAACAGTTCTGTCTCTTTTTCTCATTATAGTGGAAAGTCACTGCAGGTAAATTCTTACAAGAACATTGAAAAGCTATTTTTACCTTTCTAATTTTTTCACAGAGTTGTAATAGAGTTTCACAATGAACATCATTATTTCTCATACAATATTTTATCGATCTTATAATTTCTAGTACATATGGATCTTGAGCTAAGTTCACATTTTGGTTACATTTTATGACCAACCATTCTCACATATGACACTGTTTGACATTTTCCTGGGTACACCTTTATCATTGCATTTTTCACATAGGTAAGTAATTATATTTAATGTCATCCCTATACCACTTTGATAATGCCAGAATTTCTTGGATTTTTTTGATGTGCGATAGGTTGGGGGGGATCTGGTGGTATGATCCCTTTTATCTCTCAGGGTGTTTCTTACTCTTTTGTAGATGCTGTTATTCAATATCATGAAAATAACTGCAATCATCGCCATTTTTTGCAATTTCCCTTCTTATAGTGATAACAAGGTTCCCTCGATTTTTCAGAGGTTCTGGGCCTATCAGGACCACTCCTGACCTTGTCCCTAATGAGCACTAAGGCCTTTGCGATGCCCACTGGGGAGCCCTTGATAATGATGTGGGACGTCTTAGTGGTTTTGGTTAGTGTTTCGGTCTTTCTCAGAGTGGTCGACGAGTCAGCCTCCATCTGCTTTATGGTCGATCCAGCCTGGCCAATGATAGACGCCGCCATATCAGTTTGAATGTCTGTTCTAATCGGAGTTGTTGAAACCCAGGGTACCCTCTTGTGCCATCTCTGACTCAGATTCTGTGTCTGAGATGGCATCAAGAGGGTACTTATCCTTACTTAGTATCAATCTTCCTGCCACACTCTGTGCCCATGTTTTGAGGGGTTTTTCCTGTGGTCAGAGGCAGAGATAACCACTTTACTGGTAGATGGTTTGGTTAGTTCAGTGGTTGTCAATAGAACCAGAATCTTACCAGTACACTCATATTGGGTGAGAGCCTCATTTAGCGTGGTGTGATTCGAGATCATAGAATGACTGCATGTCATTGATATGGGCGGGATCTGGCACAGAAAGACGTTGCACGTCACTGATCTGGCCAGATCCTCCACCACTTCGATCAAATCATCCCTAATGGCTATGCCCTCACCCTCTTCACAAAGTTCCCTGAGGCCATGGCATATCAGTACAGCAGAGAAAAGTGAGAGCCTTGCTCTATACTCTCCATCTCTTAGTACCTTCCTCAGCTCAGAGATGCTGGAGATGGAAGGATCAGATTCTGTAGTCCTGTTCCCTTTCCCACGAGCATTTTCCAAACCTCTATAGGCTTCGTCCACTATATATAGAATGCGGTCCTTGTCATCCTCAACTTGTCATCTTCAACTTTCTCTAGAGATTGAACTCCTGTCTTTCCTGCCTTTATCTTCGTCTCTAGCTCCGAATTTTTCTCCATCTGCTCTGTAATGATAGTACTCTGAATTTTATTAAGTGTTTCTTGTTCATTAATCTTGGCCTCTAAGGCCAGTTCATTCATGCGATATTCATCTAATCTTAAGTCCTGATGTTCAATTTGCTTAGCTAGTTCATTCACCTTCAGGTCCCTCATAAGGGTCTCATTCTTCTCTCTTTCAAACTTTAATTGTTCACGCATCTCACATTCCGTGCCATTCTCTCTAGCCGGTAAGAGAATGGGCTCAGAAATGGCCTGGTCACCTTTGCCAGCATCTGCCTGTGCCTGCGTAGGTGCCTGGGTGGGTGCCTGCGCGGGTAGCTGCAGGATGGGTACTTGGAGCACCAGTGGCCTCAGTACCAGTGGCTGTGCGAAGCATGATGGTGGTGTTGAGGTCGGGCTAACCTCGTCACCATCCCAGTCCCTCGGAAGGGACCGCCTCGAGTCCCTAGCCCTGGTCTTGGGTCCAGTCTTTCCATGCTGTTTGGATGCCATCTGCGAATTAGAAAAATACATATTCTCATTTTTGCATCTGTTCTTTAGCATATAATCGTCCACAATTATTTTTGGTATATTTCTTTCTAGCTCAGAAGTGCTTTTTTTCTTATCATAGCCTTCCCACCATACCTTAAAATATCTTGTTTTCTCTTTTTTGTGGTAAAAATGTGATAATATTTTCTTTATGTTATACAATATTTCAGGTGAATCACATGCATCCCTGTGTGTGTGGATGCCAGTCTGTGTGTCACCCAAATCATTAGTGGTGACCTCTTGTGTTGGCGTTTTTCGCATTGCTGGTATTTTTTGCACTGCCTTCATATGCTTTTCTTTCCCTATGGTAGTCATATTTGACCAGTTTCAGTCAAAAAATTACGTTGACCAATATATTTTTGTATCAGTCAAAAAATTATGTTGACCAATATTAATATTTGACAATGGTTTTTCACTATCAATAAAAAAACTACGTTGATTGACTCAGTATTTTCCAATCAAAAAGTTACGTTGATTGGTTGTTTAAAACATTACGTTAATTGATTGTGTGTGATGATATTTTCCAAAAGATTACGTTGATTGGATATCCCTTATTCAATAAAAAAAAATACGTTGATTGAAAAAGATATATTTACAATGGCTTGGTCTCTGTAAAAAACCGAGCCTCTCAGAAAATCAACCAAGAAATTACATTGATTGATTTATGAGATTTTCCAATCAAAGAATTATGTTGATTGGTATTATAGCATGTATACAACTGCCAGAGCGATGTTTGATTAAAGTACAACTTAGCACGATATTATTTTGTCAACACTAACACACGTAAACATTAATAGACAGAACAACTTAAGTCCACAACGCTACCTTAAAGGATCGCTAGACTCTTATAGATTAACCTGCTGTGAAATCAAGTAGTAGAAAATGGCGGCACGTTCAAATTTTGTATACACAAATGAAGAAAATGCCTTGAATCCGTAAAAAAAATGGTCAGATTCTAACAATTGTTCGCACGAATCGGGTAGTGAAACAAGTCGAGATAATTGGGTAATTGTGAAAAAATTATTCCTAGAAATTCAACCGTTTAAGGAGGTTTTTGATGGTGAAAACTGGTCCTCACCAAAAACACAACCGACCACCACGACGCATGCGCTTATTCAATAAGTAATTTTTACCATTGTACGATTACTATTAACCATCATTTCCACAGTTATAAAACTTTGATAATTTTACTCGCAGTTAAAAAATCTGTTCTCATGATAAAAGTGATTTACACTTGTTTCTTCAAACTGAGAATGATTTGGTCACGATCTATGAAAATTAGATTTTTCTGAACACTTTCTTCACATCGCCACTGCATTATGATAGCTACCCTCCATTATATGACTTCCCTCTCATGTCAGCCCCTGCCTGTATTAGTGAAATAGTGCATGTAGGATTGGACGCAAGTCATGAATATTCACTAAAATCCAGCTGTTCAGCAATGCTTGTCAATTCCGCTTGGGTTCTATCTTGGTCGGCTTGCCTAGTGTTTATAACCTTATCAATTTCATATTCAAATCATGTTAAATATAGGGCACCGACAGTAGAGGTAATGGCAAGATTGATCATGAATGACTTTCAATACCACCGATGATATGCAGAGAACATGAGAGTAAGATAATATAAAAACATAGGCCAATGACCTTACAGCTATGCCTCTTTATCATTACTTTTGTGTAATGTGTGTGAACATATCTGGAAATGCCTGCAAATTATTTCATAAATGATTTTTAAAATCCTTTCCCAGGGCAGACTTGACCAAATGATAATTTTGGCCAATTAAAGTGCATTTTACATATTAAAATTAGGCCCTAGTTTGTAATCTTGATTCTCATTGGCTATTTTTTGTCATGTCATTCAAAATGACCTCTATATGATAGATATTAGACTATTTAAAGATCATAAAATTAGATAGAATTGGTTGAAAATTCAAAAGCTTGCCTACTAAAACTCCATCCATTTCAAAGGAGACATTGACAGATGACGGACAGACAGAATGACAGAAATGTTTCTCCACTCACTATGCAGATGCATAGCTTACAAAAAGGTTAAGTGAACGTTTTGGAAGTGGATATACTTTATTCGATTAGAATATGTTACAATTATATTTTGCAAACCTCAATTAAGAACTCCATCTGATGTTGTAATTCAACACTAACTTGAAAGCTGTATTTCAAAATATTGCAATACATTTAGTTGAATTGGAGAGGGAGATAAATGACATATTTTCGAAACTTAAACGCTATATAATATATATATATATATTGCCCTCTTTGTTATTTAATGGGTACTCTTCAGTCAGAATGCGGTTTTGAAGCTGCAACATACAAATTCCCATTTTGAATTCAGAGTTATTCATAATTATGTCTTCAACCAATGTTCATATCTAAATGTTTTGTCAATCTTTTTGTTGTCAATTATCTCTATTTCTTTATTCCAAACGTGACCTTTTTGGCCTGGCATGGGTAAAGATTCTGATATGAAATAATATCAGAAAGATCTTGTTGTATGGAACTAACTTAAAATGTGACATTCTTTTATCTTAACGATGATAAACCAAATCAAGATATATTGTTAAACGTATACCGGGCCATTATCAAGACAGTTAACATATTGTATTCTTCCCATCACTCCTTTCCATAATTTGTTATCCGATAACATGAAATGCCAAATGAGACTGATTAGTTAAAACCGATACGCACACTTCAGCCTCTGCGTAGTATTGCTTTTAAGTATGAGTAAAACCACAACTCGTGTAGATGTTTTCCTATCCAAATGCATAGTTAAAAAACAATGTAAAGCACAGACATGTGTCGAATTAAAAGGTGGATTCGATATAGATAAGCCATGTATGTATCGTGGTATGTTAACATTTATTTGATAAGATGGTCTGTGTAGTGTTAATAGAATGAGCGGTGTTATCCCTCTTTTGCCTCTATAGCTGATATCATGGCGACCAGGCCGGCCCAGCTCTGCACAAAGGACGGCTCTATCTCTTCTTTGTCCACGATAAAGAAGTTTCCCCTCAGCTCCGGGGTGTAAGCGTACTTGATGCCGGCAACAAGCTTAGCCCATGTGTCCGCCCCACCGGTCGCTGGATCTGAGAAGTAAAAAAAGTAAAATAATTTTTTTTCTGAAATTTACTGACACATTCATTTTTTCTCCATTAGCTATGATAGACTTTGAAGTGAAACAGTGCATGGAGTAAGGAACACTCGTGGGCAACTAAAAAGTTGAAAAGGGAAGAGCAGCGAATGCATTTGCACGCATTGTGTTAGGGTCAAAATCAAATGCGATAACTGTAGCGGTGAAAGCACTTATAATATGTTGGTCAAATATCCCAGCAAAATCTCTAAAGGGTCTGACAAGAATTGATCAATTCAAATCAATTTTCACCGGCCCTCTAAGGAAGTTTTTTTCTCAAGTATGAAGCGTGACTCACAAATGGTTTCACATATCGTGCCACGAAGCCAATCGATGTCCCCTATTTCCGAAGCTGCTGTATCGGCCCAAGCATTTGCTGCTGAATTCTGAAACATTCAAATAACATCTCGACATAGCTAATTGATAAAATGTCTTGTAATATTGGAATAATATTCTGGTAATGAGAGCAGATCATACCAGATCTTCCCAGTCGGCTGTCCTCTCACAATTAAAACCATCGTGATTGATAGTATTTCCCGGAGGGAAGAGGATCATGCGGCCATAGGTGTGGAATGTGATGTAGAGTCGGATGCCCTGGCTATTATGCAGTGCTGCCACCTCGCGTTGCATGCCCTGCGTCTCGAGTTCTGAGGCGGGCCCTGGTCCAGGGTAAGTGTCAACGCATGGATCAGAACTTGCCCCTTCCTCTGAAATAACAATTTAACATGAATTTCAAACTTACGTGAATTTGCAAATTTGCAGAGTGAAATCACTTATTTTGTAAATAAGTTATATCCCTTCGGAGCTGTTTTTGGAATTGCAAGCAGAGTACCTCCATGCATGTAGTCATAGTTCCGGTTCAGGTCAGACCCCAAACAACTGGATCCAGGAATAGGGGCCCTATTCTTTCTCCACATACGCTTGTCAATAATAATCACAAAATTGTTCGATCAATTTGACAAACATTACAGTTACCATTATATCCTATAGATACACTATAAGCCCAAACTTTCAATTCCAAAGAT
The DNA here is from genome assembly GCA_949316495.1 of Amphiduros pacificus. Lineage (NCBI taxonomy): Eukaryota > Metazoa > Annelida > Polychaeta > Phyllodocida > Hesionidae > Amphiduros > Amphiduros pacificus. Next base: position 22,015,405 of record OX439004.1, on the reverse strand, counting down.
ATCAACATACACATTTGTAAAAATATGTGTCAATTAAATAATTTTGAGCTAAAGGCTAAAATCCACATTATAGCTTGCAAACAAGCTTGAGGAGAGAGACAGAGAGACAGAGGTACCAAAAGGAGCTTACTTGAACATGGAATGAATGGGAATATCCATCCGGGTTCTCCACATGCAGAATATGGACGTCATAGGTGTCCAGAATTCTTGTCGCATCTGCATCTCCACCGTAATTTCTAAAAAGCTATTATAAATAATAATGATGATGATGGTGATACTACTACTACTAATACTACTACTACTAATAATAATAATGTCTGTTAAGAGCGCTGTAAAAGCTGTCAATTATATACATGAGTACGGATAAACTACAGAAACACGATTTAAAAAAATACACAAATGCACATTGTTTATCTTAATATAACGTTATTGGAGGAGATATTCTACTAACATGGTCTGTGATCTTGAGAGCAGTAGCTGTGGCGAGCCATTCCCTGGCGTGTGTCGTGGCGTCCAGCCAGATCACCTGCTTCCCACTGCCCCCTGTCGACAGCTACAAGCAATACTTATCAATAATCCCTTTGCATCAGAAAGCTATCGTCTGTATTTCTTTGTACACTTTTAAAGGAATGCATTGTTACGGGCCGATTTACACACCACATTTTATCGCATTAAACAAGTTTTGTTAAATCAATTTCATTAAGACATAGACCGATGATCTAAGAACAATTCTGTCCATTGTCTTTTTGTAATGTTTGTTAATACTTCCTGGAAATGCCTGCAAGTTGTTTCATGAATAATCGTTTAAATCCTTTGCAAGCGAAAGCTTGAGCAGACAATAGTTTCGGCCTATCAAAATGCACAATTCAATATATATTGAATTACTTCGGTTGTTCTCAATCTCGATTCTCATCGGCTAACAGCCTCCTTGACAACTGAGTGATAGCTATAAGATCTTTTTCAAAAAGAAAGAAAAATGCAAAATATTGTTAGGCCTAATGGAAAATAGATAGAACTGGTCCCCTGAAAATAAAATATCTTGTCTGCTCATACTTAAGAACTCCGACCAGCTGTCTCAGAGGAGAAGATCGGACAGACAGAATGACAGAAGAAAGCTTCTCCCTCCAGACACAGAAGCTATGCAAAGCATAGCTAAAAAGTGTTCAATTAAATGAACGTTTTGGAAATGGATATACTTTATATAATGAGACTAGTTACAATCATATTTCGCAAATAATCCTAAATTAAAATTCCCCCCCGTTCACTGCAGATGCTAGGCTGGCATAATCAGATAACTTAAAACAGGTAACCGGCATTCTACTAAGAAGAGATAATTTCTTACTGATTTTTTGTTATAACATGATCATTAATTGAGGGTTACAAAAGCATACGGTTAGAACTCGGAGTGGTCGGTTCTCGTAGGATGTCGCGATATCTCGGAGTTCACACGAGAGCCCAGCGGGACAGTTTCTCACCCATTCATCTAACTGCGCCATGATCTGACAACAAAAACTTGCTTCCTTAATATAAATATCTTCTGTCTTTCAATAAGTAGGTTATAAAAATCAAACAAACATGTTTTAATGTATGTGAGATAACTTGCATCTTCAAGGGAATTGAAGTCATCGATATCAAACGCTCTGTTAGTTCGATATCTCTCCTCCAGACGGATTTTTTCAGCGTCCACTAACCTGAAACCATTATATATGTGTGTATAATACAATAATATATATTTTTTCAATAGAAGCATGAATAATCTGCCCAGATGAAAGTGCACTTACTCTTGAACATCAGCTATTATGACGTCAGGTTCGAGCCCATGAGTGCTGAGTACGTTGATGGTTGATATCAAGTAGTCCGGACTGACCATTACCGTGGCTGCAGCACCAACAGCCCTGGGTTCCAGGTGCCAATCCAACTGCCACAACAATAGAAATATTTGACCCACCAATTGTATATTTTTTATGGGCTACCTATCATCCTGTACCCGGAAAGACATCTAAAATTGCTGTATTCACACACTTTATATTTAACAAAATTAAATACCTTTGGATCATCGAAAATTTTAACAAAATATAACTTTGGCAATCAAAATGAGTTTTAATATTTGCTTGACTAAAGGCAGACCTTGTCATCATGAGTCATGAGATGTGCCAGGAATCGCAGTTGTTCATATGATTCAGGGACAACCTGCAGCACCTTATACCTGCAATTTAAAAGGTCGTATTCAAAACGTCTTATATATTGTATTTTTCAAAGAAATTAGACCTGAAGATATATAAATGCCATGTGAATGTTCTGTGAATTTGCTTGTTTTGTCTATTTGGGATTTTACGTCACTTTCAACTATACTTTAGTTATTTCATGACGAGACCAATTTGAAGCAAATGTAGCGATGCTTCACTGAATTGCCATGTTGCAGGTCCTTGACATGAGAACCCTTCCAGTCACATATTAACAAAGACAACGATTTAACCATTCAATCAAACACCTCAGCTCGTATGAGAACCTGTTGAATAAGTATGATTCCAGTATGGCTGGAATCGAACCCATGACCTTTGGATCATCTTAGAGGAACTGGTGCTACTAAGCCTGCGCTTTAACCAACTGCGCCACAGCCCATGGCCTCATATTTTCTCAATCCTCATGCTTTATTTGCCCTTTGAACTGAGGTGTAATATAATGACAATATAATGGGTTATAGTTACCCTTTGTATTGAGTTGCCAGAGTTGAAGCAACACAGATGAGTAAAACACCGATGGCCAACATCCTGCCGATTTGAACAACCAATATGAGAGCAATATAGCCTACTTAATGCAGATATTTTTCTCATTTTATACAGATCAATTAATCTCAAACAGATGGCAATGTTCACATCTTTTCTAAAGAGAGTGATTTGGCATAATCGTTATCATAGAAAGTGATATGATTATATTTCTTAAAGGTGTTGTACATCATTTTTATAAAAAAAAATATTTCGTTAACTACTCTACTAAACGTGGTTAGCACAGACCTGCTACCATGAACCCCATCAGTGGTAAAGTGGAGCAAGTATTCATAATAACCATCAAAGCTTGACACAAGACTTCCCATTTATTTTTTTTATATTAATCCAATTAGTTTCATCATTGTTATTGGTCGGAAAATAATTTTTATCCAAAATTTGAAAAGACGGGGGCACAATACCTTTAAATCTATGAATCTAAACCTTAATGGTTACATATATCAATTTTGGAAAGAAATATATATCAGTACTTTATAATCATTTTGAACTATACACTTTCTGTTTGCCAAATATCACAGCCCAAGTGATCACTGTGCCATCTGATAGATTCCGTCTCTTTTGACATAGAGTTCATGAGGGATGTTTACCGTCAAGTAGTGAATGTAATTTGAAAATAGTATTGTTTAGCGTAATGCTGGGATATGTTTGACAAATAAAGTAAAAGAACAAGCTGACACAGTTATTACCACAATGTACATGTAAATTTGGGAAAAGCTCCCGATCATAAACAAAGGGAACCTAAAAGAAATGTGTCATTTTCGATGTATGCAATGTCAATTCTTCCTTGTTCTAAGGTTGATAATTATTTTTAATCCATTTATAAAATTGTTAATTTTACTTTCATGTTCAAAAAGAATGGATGTTCTTTGTTCTGGATCATACTTCAACTAAGCGTTTCAAAACTTACCCAAACCTTACATTGATTAACATTTGCCTAAATCAAAACCTACTTGTATACAAATAAAGGGCCTAATCTTATTTACAGGGTTTTCCAATACATAATCACAGAATTTTCCCATTTCAACACTTATTTCAACTTCATGACAGAAATATTGTAAGACAGCAAATTGATTATATCCTTTAAATCATAGTCAAGAGTTCATGCCCTTAATTTTATGTAGTCATTTGCTATAAATAAACAAATGACTGATATCACACACCTGTCATTTGGTTTGCAGAAAGTGCATGGTCTGTTATATGGACTAAAGGAAATTGCAGTCTCACATCGGAGACAATGCCATAAGTTAAATGTGTTATGGAATATATTTTGTTTTATGGCAAAACATAGTTTGATTAGCTTATTTACACCACATAGATTAGGTTCATATTTGATCTCTTTGAAAATAAATCCCTTTTTGGCTGTTTGATTCCATTTTATTGACAGGACATGTTCTCATGTGACAAATTTAGAGAAATGAAATAAGACCAGCTTACAAATAAGATCGGCTTTGTACAATATGAGCAGAATAATTATCAAAATTCTATGCAAAATATTTTGACAACCAATTTGCAAGTAAACATGTGTTAATAAAACATAATACTATAGATTACATGGCTTGTGTGTAAGCTTTATTGAGCATATAAAATTGAATTCATTTGAAAGCATATAGATATGAAGTACATTGATTCATCACAGCTTTAGCTTCTTCTGTCTATTTCATCAAGCATGGCCACTATTCCAGCCCAGGTCTGTACAAATGAAGGCTGGATCTCAGAGTTGTTGACGATGAACCAGCTTCCCCTCAGCTCTGGGGTGTAGGAATACTTGATGCCGGCCCCGCCCTTAGCCCAGGAGTCCGAACCGCCCGTAGCAGCATCTGAGTAGACAACCGTACCATTAGAACATGTATCATATCACACAGCTTGTCAGAAACCAATGCCTGCCTTTTACAATGCTCAGAAATAACTTATTTAACTCATTAAAACCAAATGTCATTGAGAAGGTATCAGATATGTGTCTTCTGAGAGATATTTCTTCAAAACTTTAAATATAAGGGGAAACGATAATTACAGATGACTTGACAGACGGTGCCCCGTCTCCAAGACGTGAAGTCCGTCCTCTCAGCAGCGTCTCCGAAGGCATCAGCCACGGCTCTCTGAAGAATAACGTTCTTATATTAGTCAGCACTCTAAATAACATGGTGTAACATGCTGATAGAAGCACTCTAAATAACATGGTGTAACATGCTGACAGTAAGCACTCTAAATAACATGGTGTAACATGCTGACAGTAAGCACTCTAAATAACATGGTGTAACATGCTGACAGTAAGCACTCTAAATAACATGGTGTAACATGCTGATAGGAAGCACTCTAAATAACATGGTGTAACATGCTGATAGAAGCACTCTAAATAACTTGGTGTAACATGCTGACAGTAAGCACTCTAAATAACATGGTGTAACATGCTGATAGGAAGCACTCTAAATAACATGGTGTAACATGCTGACAGTAAGCACTCTAAATAACATGGTGTAACATGCTGACAGTAAGCACTCTAAATAACATGGTGTAACATGCTGATAGGAAGCACTCTAAATAACATGGTGTAACATGCTGACAGTAAGCACTCTAAATAACATGGTGTAACATGCTGACAGTAAGCACTCTAAATAACATGGTGTAACATGCTGATAGGAAGCACTCTAAATAACATGGTGTAACATGCTGACAGTAAGCACTCTAAATAACACGGTGTAACATGCTGATAGGAAGCACTCTAAATAACATGGTGTAACATGCTGATAGAAAGCACTCTAAATAACATGGTGTAACATGCTGATAGAAGCACTCTAAATAACATGGTGTAACATGCTGATAGAAGCACTCTGAATAACATGGTGTAACATGCTGATAGGAAGCACTCTAAATAACATGGTGTAACATGCTGATAGTAAGCACTCTAAATAACATGGTGTAACATGCTGATAGAAGCACTCTAAATAACATGGTGTAACATGCTGATAGAAGCACTCTAAATAACATGGTGTAACATGCTGATAGAAGCACTCTAAATAACATGGTGTAACATGCTGATAGAAGCACTCTAAATAACATGGTGTAACATGCTGATAGAAAGCACTCTAAACAACAAAGTTCATAATATTGATATAATGTACACTGGGTAAACAATCTGATTGTAAAGTCATTATGAAAAAGAAAGGTAACAAAGCTATTGTGATACTGCAAATATAGTAGAAACTAAACTTTAAAACATATTTGCTGACATAAAGCAATATGTAAATATACCGACATTGAATAAACGTTGTAATTATACTGACCATATCGTCGTAGTCATCCGAGAGGTTACACTGGAAGCCATTGTTGTTGACAGTGCTTCCCCAGGGGAAGAGGATCATGCGGCCAAATGTGTGGATGGTGATGTAGAGCTTGACGCCCTGGGTCTGCTGGAGAAGGACTGCCTCCTGGCTCACAGCCTGGGTCTCCACCTCCGAGGCCGGGCCTGGACCAGGGTACGTGTCAGCACAAGGGTTACTGCTCACACCCTCCTCTGATGGGTATTCATTATTAGTACTAGTGTTAACATGTCATTCTTCTCAATTTTTGAAAATCACTTATTTGTCTAAGCTAGTTGGACTTGTTTCAATATCAAAGTTTAAGGGGTTCCAGTGCAAGTGAACAATTTGTTAATAAATATGGTATTTACTGACTTCTGCCCTCAATGCAAACAAAAAAATACAATATAAAGACACAATGAAAAAAATAAATAAAAAATAAACCAATATGAGGAGATCAGAGGAAGTATTTATCCTTATAAGATGGTTTATTCACCTGCCCATTCGTAGTCATAATTTCTGTTGAGGTCTGTACCATAGCAGACGCCATTGAATTTCCTGTTCTTCCTCCACATTCGGTCATTCTGCAACAAACAATAATGGAGATAATAGTCTGTCTACGCATGTAAATAGGATGCAGTCTGACGAATCAATGCTTGCAAATCAAATGATGGTCTGTTAAAATCGGACACTTGAAGGTCATTAGGGAGGGAGACTGGTTTGGTGAGACAATATTAGGACATTATATTAGGACATATTAGGATAAAGTGGGAGGGTGAATTAAGCTGTCAGAAAAACATGACAGCTTATACGAGAAAAGGATCAGAATGAGAGAGCCATTAGCCAGACAAGTCAGAATGAGACATCTGTAAGCCATTAGTGAGACAGGTCAGGGTGAGACAGCTGTTGGCCATTATCGAGACAGGTCAGGATGAGGCAGCTCTCAGCCATCAGCGAGACAGGTCAGAATGAGACAGCTGTTGGCCAATAGTGAGACAGGTCAGGGTGAGACAGCTGTTGGCCATTAATTAGTGAGACGGGTCAGAATGAGACAGCTGTTGGCCATTAGTGAGACAGGTCAGGGTGGGACAGCTGTTGGCCATTAGCGAGACAGGTCAGAATGAGACAGCTGTTGGCCATTAGTGAGACAGGTCAGGGTGAGACAGCTGTTGGCCATTAGTGAGACAGGTCAGGGTGGGACAGCTGTTGGCCATTAGCGAGACAGGTCAGAATGAGCAAGATGTAGCCCATTAGTGAGACAGGTCAGAATGAGAAAGATGTAGCCCATTAGCGAGACAGGTCAGAATGAGAAAGATGTAGCCCATTAGCGAGACAGGTCAGATTGAGACTACAATAATGAGTCAACTATGGCTGATTATGTAGACAACTATATGTCATTAGGGATGCATCTTTAATTAGACCATTGTGAAGAGATCTTATAATGAGTCAAGTGTGGGCGTTTGGAAATATTTTAGAATTAGTGGACTGTAGGTCATTGGAAGACACTTAAGAATGAGTCAATTAAACATGTCAATTAAATGTCATTATGGAGAGAAATTGTAGATGGGTCAACTGTCAGGAAATATGTGTCAACTATATATGGCATTAGGGAAAGGAATTTAGATGATTCAACTGCAGGCCATTAATATGATAAGGAGGGTGTTGAGTAAGTTACTTACAGTCCAGGAATACTCGTATCCATCCGGGTTCACCACGGGAAGGATGTGGAAATCATAGTTGTCCAGGAGCTGTGTCACTTCGGGGTCGGTGTTATAATTCACTAACAACTGCAAAAGCAGATACAACATCATCAAACTTGATGGCATACTATTTGCCACAGTTGCTATCACGTACTAATCATTAACATCAAGACTAACTGACTTGAGGGGGTTCGCGATTGTTGGATGTGCTATTCAAATATAATGATTAGAGTAAGTACAGTAAGTACATTTATGCCAAAGCAGATGAGAAGGCAATATTGGTTAGACCAATTACTGAGAGCATTCCTTTATACAATCACGGCGTCATCAATGTGAGGTAAGCAACACTAGCTTCAAATATCACACAGGTGAGTATTGTAAGTGAACTATTACATTGTGTCTTGGCCATTTATCACATATAGTGCATAAACAATTGTTGGATTGTCATGTTAAGATTACGTATTTGCTCACATGGTCTGTAATCTTGAGGATGGTAGCAGTGGACAGCCATTCTCTCGAGTGGGTCGTTGCGTCCATCCAAATCACCTGCTTACCACTGCCCCCTGTTGAGAGCTAATGAAAACAATATCACCTTAATTGTCTCAATAGATAGAGTAAGAAACTTTTAGATTTAGATATAATGAGAAATATATTGCGCAATAGATGATCCAGTTAAATATTATGCTTTAGTAATTAGGAGTTATATTGTAGAATTGATGTATACAAGTTATAAAGCATTAGAAGGACGTGATTTCGCAGGTAACATTAGAATAAGGGAAGTATGGACATACCTTGAGGACAACAAGCTGTCTACCCTCAGCAGTAGTGGTCAGATCTCTCAAGCTGCAGGACAGACCATTGGGACAATACCTGGCCCACAGATCTAGCTGAGAGATGATCTACAACATACAACGAGAATTACAAAATATATATTGCTCTAACGTGGTCCTTATACTCATTTACCTCATATAGATTTCTTAGCTATTTATAGGTTATATGCTCAAAGTGTGAGATGACATGCACACTGACTCACGTCGTCAAAAGTATTGAAGTCATTAATGTTGAAAGCCCTGTCATTACGGAACCTCTCTGCAAGGCGCAGTCTCTCGGCTTCTATGGTGCTGCAAGTAAAGGTAGAGAAATACTGTATTTTATTATCAAAACACATCTTTGCAAAATATTCTGATTTGACCTAATCTTGCATGCCCCACACATACCATTTTTACTTGTAAACGTTCTTTAAACAGCGATCTGCAATTATATGCCTGTATTCCACAATGCTAAGGTGCTACTCACTGATGCCTGTGCTTCACAATGCTCAGGTGTTACTCACCGATGCCTGTATTTCACAATGCTAAGGTGTTACCCAGCGATGCCTGTCTTTCACAATGTTCAGATGTTACTCATCGACGCCTGTCTTCCACAATGCTCAGGTCTTACTCACCTATGCCTGTCTTCACAATGCTCAGGTGCTACTCACCATACTTGCCGATGCCTGTCTTTTACAATGCTCAGGTGCTACTCACTGATGCCTGTATTTCACAATGCTCAGGTGTTACTCACCGATGCCTGTCTTTCACAATGATTTGTTGTCACTCACCGATGCCTGTCTTTCACAATGCTCAGGTGTTACTCACTGATGCCTGTATTTCACAATGCTCAGGTGCTACTCACTGATGCCTGTATTTCACAATGCTCAGGTGTTACTCACCGATGCCTGTCTTTCACAATGATTTGTTGTCACTCACCGATGCCTGTCTTTCACAATGCTCAGGTGTTACTCACTGATGCCTGTATTTCACAATGCTCAGGTGCTACTCACTGATGCCTGTATTTCACAATGCTCAGGTGTTACTCACCGATGCCTGTCTTTCACAATGCTCAGATGTTACTCACTGATGCCTGTCTGTCACAATGATCAGGTTGTGTTACTCACCGATGCCTGTCTTTCACAATGATTTGTTGTCACTCACCTGTGTACATCTGACACGATGGTCTCATAGCTGAGGTTAGATTTAGCGAAGAGAGCTGCAATCCTGTCCAATCTGGATGGGGGCACCATGACCACCACAGGGTAGTCTACTAGAAGGGGTTCCGAGTGGAATTCCAACTGCAACAATAAGGAGGCTAAAGTATTCACAACTATATGTGCTTATTAAGTGCATATTTAGCTTTGTTGAAATGTAGTAATCAATCTCGTATGAAGATGATTAACACTATTTGGTAGCAAAATTTCTATTTAACTCTTTATCAACTGGTAAAATGAACAATACTGTAAGATGTAATTCAAGATGTTGGATTAAACATGATCTCATAATGACAGCAACGTAATGCGTTTAATACACACATGCCCTATCCTACTAATATGAAAGGTTACTAATATGAAGGGTTACCTCAGGGTAACATAATGCATATAATACACGCGTGCACTATCCATTATGGCTACTAATATGAAGGGTTACCTCAGGGTAACATAATGCATATAATACACGCGTGCACTATCCATTATGGCTACTAATATGAAGGGTTACCTCAGGGTAACATAATGCATATAATACACGCATGCACTATCCATTATGGCTACTAATATGAAGGGTTGCCTCAGGGTAACATAATGCATATAATACACGCGTGCACTATCCATTATGGCTACTGATGTGAAGGGTTGCCTCAGGGTAACATAATGCATATAATACACGCATGCACTATCCATTATGGCTACTGATATGAAGGGTTACCTCAGGGTAACATAATGCATATAATACACGCGTGCACTATCCATTATGGCTACTGATGTGAAGGGTTGCCTCAGGGTAACATAATGCATATAATACACGCATGCACTATCCATTATGGCTACTGATATGAAGGGTTGCCTCAGGGTAATATAATGCATATAATACACGCATGCACTATCCATTAGGGCTACTAATATGAAGGGTTACCTCTTGGTCCTCTGCCTTGAGGGACAGCAGAAAGCTCAGTTGTCTGGGGGTGGTAGGGGTGATGCGGAATACCTGGTGCCTGCAAGTATACACAATCAGTTACATCTCCAGAGGGTTGAACACTTTAAGGTATATAATCCACAATCAGTTTGAAGCATCGGGAGAGAACTTCGTGTGGTCTCGTATATTTACGTAACTGCCTTCGGCTCTGCATGCTCTGGGGGATTCCAGGATGAGAGTGAGGCTATGACGTCAGTGGGGGGTATTTGTCATACAGCACACATGGTGTCCAGCTGCAATAACTGAGTCGAACCCGTTTTAACGGTAGTTAAAACGGGTTCAATTTAAATAATAAAAGTTTAAGACTAGCTGGTTAAGTTTACTTTTTCTGTGCTAAATTAACAAATAACATGACTTTGAACACATTTAAGCCAAAAAAAACCATAAGTCTGTCCCAGTGTTTCATTGTGGATTATAGACCTTAATAACATAAGAACTGTCTTAGTTATCCAAGTCTGTTGATTCAGCATAGCTGAAGAAAGACTTAAGTTAAATTAAGAAAGTTAATGTTGTACATACCCATGATAGTCCGTGGCCGCTGCCAATGCAATGGCCACAAACAACAGTAGAGTAGCTGACCTCAACATGGTGAAGATAGTGCTGGGAAGATGTCATCACCCACCTTATATAGGTGGGATGTACCATTATGTAATGATATCTGTGCAATCACCACTTGATACTGTATGGGATGGTGACAATGTGATAATAATGCCACTCTGATTCGCTATCATATGGCTTACTTCGCAGCCTGCAGTGGCCCAAGACAACCATTCTATTGGTTAAGTATAATTGATTTTTCTTTATGACTCCCGATCCTCATCATTATGCAAATTCATATCATCTTTTCTTTGAAGCTATTCGGCAGTTCAAGATGATAAAGGTTCACCATGTTTGTGGGAATGTTTCTGTGATACAGAAGGAGCTTGTTCTGCGCCGAATTTGTTTATTACGTTTGAGTGTTGAACTGGTCCAATACGCATAAAACTCTAAAATAATTTGATTCAGATATCTGGATATAGCAGCGTAACATCCAAAATAAGATACAAGATAAGATACAAGATAAAGATGTATCTAATTAGTCTGTAAAGATCATAACTTATCTAAATTTGGATACTAAGTCAAGACCACAGGTAATGAGTAGTGTGACCTTTTCAACATATTTTGGTCATTCTTCTTACCAAATATGAATACTTTCCATCTAATGGTTGATGAGGAATCACTGAGAGAAATTTCAGAATCGATGCACCTTTACCTAAAATATATAATAAACATGATTTAAAAATGCTAAACTGGTTGTGAAATCATCTGGCCATGTTCTCTTGTGTTCAAGATCTGGGTTAATGTCCTCCAGACATACATTTCGATATGGTTTCACTGGGGTAAACGGGGCATTATTAAAAACACAATATCATATATACCTCACATTTTAAACCTTAAAACATGATGTACAAAGCAGAGTTATCCATTTAATTCTCACCACAATTCAGTATCCATACACATTTTATATTATTATGCACACTATTTTGCTAGGTTTTAGGCACAAACTGATGATACTTTCCTCTTGGAGATGTTCAAATGATCAATTTATGTAATCTACAGACGATGACAAAGTTATAGTTTAGATAAAAGGAAATACTGAATATGCGTAATTGTTGAAATAGGGCAAATAGTTATTGAGCTGATGATACGGATATACATATGATGCATATGACTATTTGTGATCTATTTATATCTTAGCATGTATGTTTTATAACATGATAATAATATACCTGCATGCCATGTGTTATTTCTATCAAATAATACTGTGCTTAATTTAACCAGGTATAACCAAAAATAAGCGAAAAATAAAACTGAATAGTAAAGATAAGACCGAAGACCCTTCAGATGTAAATGCCCTTTGATAAACACCCTTTGTCTTATCAAAGCTAATGGTATTTTTTGCAAAACCAAGTTTATGATAAATATACAGGTGTTGATAATATCATGGCACCCAAAAGTATAAGAAGAATATGGTAGTGTTCATTTGTCAGCGACATGACTTAATATAACAGTATACTTTATATTAGAATGGACATTTTCAATGAGATCATTTACAAGTGATAAAGAGAGTATGTGGGGAACACGTGTGTGATGACAGATGTGTGTCCAGACCAGGTGGCGCTGTGCCATACCAGCCTCGCTCTGACATGTCATCAATGCCACCGTGATGGGCGCCATCTTGTCAACCATTCACTATGCCAGGTTGATTGGTATGGCAAAATAGTACAAAATGCATGGTGTCTGTATTACACATGTTGGGATAACCATGACACAAGCGCACATTTTGACTGACAAATTCGACCATTCCTGAGCTAAAAACGCAAAGATATAACGTTTTTGGAATGAGAGTTTATTTTCCTTTTGAATTTATAACAATATTTGAAATTTATCATTATTCGTTTTGCAAACATCAATAAATCACCCATGATTTCCTATTGATATATTTCTTCAATCTTAATTCTATTTTTAAAAAACGCATTGACCTCCAACATTTCAACATATCAAAAATACAACAATACACCTGATGACATGTATTATTTTCAGCAGAGAGTAATTTTATGTACACTTGATGACAGATTCAATATTTTTATCGTTATCAAAACAAATATAATCATTAGTTACAGTTTAATTTTAACTTTAAAAGCTACTTGATAAACGGATTTTTACATTGTTTACACATTGATGGTAACAATTTGGTAATGATTATATACTAGAATGAATAAAGTCTTGTCCCAGGTGTGGCAGTGGGAGCTCCCAAAGATGCCATATGACACACACTCATTCTCCACTCTTATGTGCTACAAACATCCATTGTTGTCAGACAGAAACATCTTTGCCTACACATACATTCCCATAATGTGCTATAAACTCATAAAATGTTACAATAACATTTTCACAGCTTTCTGTTATCGGTTTTGTTACCTTAATCAACCCTTTTTTATTTTCATGTTTTTTTTCATGTTTCCTCTGTTGAGCTATGTATTTTTGTTGACTATAGACCTTTAATATTTACATATGAATGAACCAAATTTATATTACAAGGTGTTATATGTTAAGGAAATATATACATACTTTTATACATTTTATCTTTAATAATATTTACAAAGAGAACAGCTTGACAGGGCAGAGAAAATTTACTTTTACAGTATAAGTCTTTTGACACCAAAATAATATAGAAATACTTTCACCCTTTTACATAGACCAATAAGACTATCACAGTAGTGAGACTGCGATCCCAGAACCTAAAATACCAAGTAAGAAAAGTTTTATATAAACTGTCTAATAATTTTGTTTGGACTACTGAACTTACAGATTTGCCTCTAAATATTTATAAATAAGACATATACTTATATATCAATTTAATAAAGAAAATGATGGCAATGAGAGTACTTCATTCAAATTATAGACCTAAGTTAATCAGAATGGTGTTTAACTTATATATTTCTGCTGCAAACAAAAAGAGATTGAATCCTTTCTGTGGATGTCAGTCAAGCACTCGTACTTAAAGAATAAACATGGCCTTGAAACACTGGTATTACTGTTTCATTTCTATCATATAATGGGACAAGCCATGGAAGTTTCATTTGATTTTGTACACATTCTTAGTTCTGAGGGAATTCAGAGTATTTGTAATAATTTAAAACAATCGTGTCATGATGGTCATGTGACAAGAAATAGTTCCTCATTAAAGATTACAGCCTTTTATATGAGTTCTCTATGAGCGGATCCTAGAACAGGCTATTGTTGTGGAAGGTGGCTGATGCCTTACATTAATTAAATGAAATACAACTTTATCATTTTACAGCAGCTGCTATTTGTTAATTACATTTTGACGAAATAGTGTTACAAATATAAAGCAAATATTATAAGTATGGCACTGATATTGTCACCATTAGAGATAGATATTTTATTTAGCTGTAAGTATGTAGTGTTGCCACTGCATTTACATCACAAACTGTCACATCTGTCATAATGTTTGCCATAATATATAATGGTATGCCACAGCATAGATTACAGCACCTGCCTTTTGGCAATCACAGGAAAATGTCCCACTCAATGGTTAAATGCTTTGCTGATGATGTTATATTGCTTGATGTAAGTAAGTGAATTATTTGCATGATATTTATTTTAGTTGCCAGTTCTGGGGTAAATCCACATAGTTCTCTCATCACCAAAGATGGCCCTCCCCAGGCGTATGAAGATGGCTTGGGTGCGGTGAACACTCATTCCCAGCAGCTGGATGAAGAGAGCCATACCATAGACCGCCGCCGCTATGAGACCATACACATTCAACCTGGCAAGATTGAAGTCGGCATTGAAATACAGCACGCTCAGAAGCAGCAACCACAAGGCATTTAGCACCAGCATGGACAGGAGACAGGTGTTACGGAGACTGCGGAGGCCCTGGGTGAGACTGGCACTGTCCAGACCAAGGTTGACATCTGTCCCCAGCACCAACCTGGACATCTTGTCCCAGAAGACAAACTCCTCTGAGCACTGGCCACTTCCCTCGGCCATCGGCAGGAACCTGTTTGTACACTGTATCGGGGCACCTTCCTCCTCCAGCTCCACGGGACACTCACCAGCTTCTGTTAATATAGCAATATCCATATAACATCCAGATAACATCCAGAACAAATCCTTATAACATATCCCCACAACATATCCCTTCAACATATCCCCACAACATATCCCTTCAACATATCCCTACAACATATCCCCACAACATATCCCTTCAACATATCCCTACAACATATCCCTTCAACATATCCCTACAACATATCCCTACAACATATCCCCACAACATATCCCTTCAACATATCCCTACAACATATCCCTTCAACATATCCCCACAACATATCCCCACAACATATCCCTACAACATATCCCTTCAACATATCCCCACAACATATCCCCACAACATATCCCTTCAACATATCCCCACAACATATCCCTTCAACATATCCCTACAACATACCCCCACAACATATCCCCACAACATATCCCTACAACATATCCCTTCAACATATCCCCACAACATATCCCTTCAACATATCCCCACAACAAATCCCTTCAACATATCCCTGCAACATATCCCTACAACATATCCCCACAACATATCCCTACAACATATCCTTACACAACTCTTTATTTTTATCTTCTCTCTAAAAGTAAGAAAATATAATTTGAATTATTATTTGAAAAATGATATATGTCACGAACCTGGGAGTTGAGACTTTTTGCTCAAACTTTTATGATATTTCTTTCTGTTTTTTGAGAAACAGGACACTGGTGGTGAAGTAGACATATTCTGCAGAAAGTAAAACAATACATTTTTATGTTGCAAAATGGTAATGGAAACTAATAACTTGGTATATACTATATTTCGGTACTGGCAATCTATGCTTGATTAACATTACAAGTTGAAGTTATTTTATTAGCAATGTGGCATACACTTCAAACAAACTTGGAATACAACAGGACTCCTTCTTAAGGAGTCTATGACAAATACCATAGATATGATAATATAACTGTGCATACCTGGTCTCTGGTTCCCCAGCTCTGGTCCACCATATTACAGATGGCATAGATGGGCAGTAGTATTTGCATAGCAGGGAAGCCAAGCAGATAGCTGAGTCCATGGGCCATCAACCATGTCTCTTTACAGTGTATGAGGGCAGCAAAAATCAGGGCAGCGATCAGAAGTAATATCAAGTAATATTCCTGGAAGTGAACCGTCCCATGCTGCAAATCTGAAATCAGTATTCAAACATATCTTCTTCAATTGAATAATTTCTTTGATATGATTGTGATGTAATGGTCCACTGAAAATGATTTGATTTGAAATATGGTAATTGTTGCTATGTGCACTTTATTTATGGCAAATGTTCCTATTATTAATATGGTAAGTGTTCCTCTGTGCACTTTAATTCTTTGTACTTTTGTTTGAGGTCATTGTGGAGAGAGTTTACCTGAGGATATGTCATGTATTACATAGACTGAGCCCCCGATGACGACAAGTAGCATGGCTAGACCCATGAACACTGTCAGCAGGAAGGTTATCCTAGTCTGCATCTTGAAGCTTCCCAGAATACACACCAGGGCGTACAGTAACACAAGCACCCCCAGTAAAGGACCCATTATCTCAAAAGGCATACCTGAAACATGCGTATATGAAGGTGACTTTCTTATATAATCGTTTAAGCGCTATGACATTATTATCATTATTATTATTATTATTGTTATTGTTATTGTTATTATTATTATTATTATTATTATTATTATTATTATTATTATTATTATTATTATTATTATTATTATTATTATTATCATCATCATCATCATCATCATTATTATTAGTATTGTTATTATTATTTTTATATTGTTATAATTACTCACCATATACAATGTCTAGCCCTCCTGCCAGTATAACCACAGTGGAGGCTGGTGACAATAATACAATTATAAACATCTGTAACATGTATAATATGTAGGCTATAGAAAAACTGTCATTCTTTTGCAGAAGTTTGAAGATGTTTTTAAAGACAAGCACCATGTTTGCCATGTCTGATAGCACCCATCTTCGTCGTTGTTTCATGAATTCCTCAAATGTATCTGGGCAGAATGTAGCATTATCACAGAAAGCAGTGTACTCCAGTTTCCATCCATTCAACATCATCAGTGTGCACATCCACCGATCCTCCCCTAGACAAAAAACACAGCTTAGCGATTAAAACCTGAATACCTCTAGCTTTCATCAAAATAGAACATCAAAGATATTTAAAAGGTGTCCTCCATTTCGTAATGTTTATGTGATCACTCTGAACTGAAGGTACTATAATCAAATTAAAATAACCAAGCCATCTTTAAAGTTTGCTCCCGTACTTTGTATTATTAACTTTAATCTTCAGAATCATTTATCGAGCGTAGCATATCTAATGTTAACATATTTTAAGTTCTAAAATGACAAGAAAATCTTTTTTTTAAAAAGAGTTTGTATGCAATTTCCTTTTTTGAGTTTTTTCCTCAAACTTGCTACGTGAGAGTACGAATCGAATGCAGCTTCATTTACATAAATCTACGCGAGAGTATGAATCTTATGGATAACAGAGTGACATGTACACAGAAATCTCTGACGTATACGCACCAACCCTCGTCGTCTCTGATCACTATATATGCAACTTGTTATAATATAGTCTATATTATTACATATATTTATTATTGCTCTAAATGTTGCATACAAGAAAGGAAAGGGCTAATTTACCCGTGTCCTTGACAAAAACGTCAAAAGGTTTGGTGGTTGGTCCTGCGTAGTTTGCCATGACGTCACGGACTGCGGCTGCGCGATACAGGCTGAAGCACCCCGGACAACACATCACAGATCCTATTACATTCTGGGCGCTCTTAATCATCCAAAAATCTAAACATAAAAAAATTCTATATGTTATTTTGATATTTTGATAAGTTTCCATGAATCGTGTTTCAAATCTTGTTATGATATGATATTCACGTCTACAAATTCGAAAGAAAATAGGATTTGTATAACATACCTTTGGCATATTCAAACTTTTGATACCAAACCAATGGTCCAGTTTTTTGTCCGTGAGGATGTGTTCGACCACAAGCGCCCCCTAGCCGTCGGTCCTGGTTACACAGGTTAAGGAGGTCCATGACACTGTCATCATTGAACTCCATGTCGGCGTCCGTGGCCAGGATGTAGGTGTGGTCATCCAGCGGAATCCGCTTCTTGTTCATGGATTTGAAGGACGGTACAGATTTGCGGGATATCACAAAGACGTCTGGTTCTTTCTTGTTCTGACTTGACATCTCCGTATCTATAGCCTCTTTAAGGTGGGATAGTGATACAGCCGGCAGCGCACCTGGTGGCAGGGAGCTAGGGGCAGGAGCATTATTCAGGGTGAAAGCAGTGTTCACTGCTCCGGAACCGGAATAACTCTTGCTAGATTCGTTAGAGTCTTGTCTCTCACAGTTCTGTAGGAGTTGTGCTTTAGGCGAGCTTTTGGCATCTTTCTTCGGCTTGTGTTTGATGTGTCTTGGTGGATGCTGGGGACGTTTTGGTCTTGTGGGTCTATCAGGCATTCCATAGTGAACAGGTCTTAATGGCCGGTCTGGTGCTGAATTATGAGTTCTAACAATTTCCGGTATTGGCTTCTCTCGCTCATAAACAAGGAAACTTTTGGCCCTCTTGGCTTTAAGAGAGGTGAGTGAGTTCTCATTATTGGATGACAAATCGCCTTCATATTCTCCGCAGTCATCTCGTTCCTTAATGGAACTTTGTCTGGAAGGATGGGCAGAGCTCTCGGTGTCATCCCGGTTTGATGACCCCATAGAGGACACGGACATATCATCTGAGTTCCCGATGCCCTGGTCAGAACTAATCTGCTGCAGGATCTCTGGACCGAAGGCGTTGATAAGGTTGGTAATGGGAGTAGATGAACAGTGCTGTTTACTGGAATCAGCTTGTTTGTCTGAGTCTATGTTAAACATGCGTGCAAGGTGCCTACGGTTGTCTCGTACATAGAATGGAGTTTGGCTGCCGTTAGTATTGGCACTTGGGGTAGGTGATATATCAGTCCCTTGCATCTTCATCTCCCTGCTGCTGAGCGCTGCAGTGTTTTTCTCCCATTCTTTGTCACTGGCATATCCCACAAACAGAGAATCATCGGTCACGGCCGCTATCCGCTCATGCGGGACCAGAACCGCCTTGTCTCGTGAATGGTCACGCAGGACACGGTAGTTGAGAACATAGGACATATACATCACTTGGCTCCATCGCTTTCTGGCTTTGATTTTGGAGGAATCTTTCATGTGTATGAAAAAAGGCATCCCCCCTGGGAGAGTCCAGTTCAGCTGCACTCCATATGGGGTTTGGTAGGCATTGGCGGCTTGGGCATTCACCTGCATTTTGCTTTCCAGTAATGACACAAGCTGAGTGGCAAAGTCTGTCAGATGGAAATCCTGAGTACCATTATCAAGGAATATATGTGCTTCGAGATACACATTTTTCAGTTTTTCAGATTGTGATACTTTGTGTAAACTTTTTAATAACCTACCCATTTCAAAGTCTGCTTCCCTATACATTGTGGTACATATAAAAATTCTACTTATAGCATCTGTCTCTGATTTATATATATGATCAGTTGGGGTGAATCCTTCTGGCTTGTAATTCAAACACATATGCTGTTCAAGAAATATGCTATTCCACGTTGGTTGTATAAAGAGCTCATCATATGGTTTTAATATAAGATATGCATTTCTCATGAAGTATTTCCCCCTGATGACATAGGGAGCTATCCATGTGATGCCTGCCAGAACGCAAGCACACCATATTCCGGTACCTCTGGAGTAGCACATGACTTCATCCAGCCAGACAAAGCCCGGGGCACAGAGATACATGACCATGGCTATGGCAGTAGGAGTGGCCAACAAGGAGGGAAGGGTAATGCCAATGCCTGTCATACACAAAGTTGCTGACACATATGCCAGCACATGACCCATAAAACCAGTCACAAAATGAATGATAAGAGGGTAGAAGATTTCTTTGTGTCGACATGCATAGAGACCATCTCCAAGCTTGAGAAAGAAGCTCTTGTCAAGGACTCCATGGGCTTGCAGTCTTATCACCATGACTACACTCAGACCAATCATCAAAATAAGAATTTTAAAAACTGTATAAAGACACATGGCCTTCCACCGCCCCGCGAAGCTGCCATCACTGGACCTTACAATGTAGATCTGAACCTTGGGATGCCAGCATAGAGACAAGAGACAGAGACATGCTGGCAGACACAAAGCCTGAAACCATGGCAACGTGGTAGTCAAGGCAACAATACTTGAAATGGCACATGAGGACCATACTCCAGAGAAACCTATCACAGTTTTAAGGATCCTCTTCCAATTCTGCAGCGAACCCTGGTGGGTATGACAAGTATTTCGGTGATCTGCTGATCTTTGGGCCAGGGTAAAATTTCCATCGTATTTCACTTCTGACTTTTTGCTCCGAATAAACTGAAAAAAAAGAACCAGTTAAATAATTGAGTAGAATTGTGGATGTTGTGCATTTACCAATAGTGACAAATTTGATTAAAATCTCATTAATTACCTTGACATCTTCCCAGAGCTCATGACAAAGCTGGACAGCAAACACTGAACTCAGAAGAGGAAGTAAAACTTGCACAGGAAGACGAGGGGCGACCTCTAGCGTAAACACCATAAAACTTGACACTTCAGCAAAACTGACCAGGAAACCCTGCAAAGTGAAAGATGTCTTCATATGAACACTTTTCTAATCGGCTAGTAAGAAGTATTGAATCTTAATAAAAAAAAATTGCCTTACCACGAATAAAGCTACTCCACTCGGCCACTGGTGAGTGAGTGTTTGCTTGATGAAGGAAGTGTTCCATAAGACTTTGAGTAATGCTACAGCCTCGGGTACCAGTAGCACTAACCAGAAGGCTGCATACCTATAGAGAAAAAAACATTCCTATAGATTGAGTACTTGGCATCAATGTTACTAGTAATGATATTTTAGAATAGGTATATTCAAAAGAGTCAACCGTATTCATAACATTCTTTGTTGTTATAATGTATTGGATAATGTATAGGATATCTGTTCTCTTTAATAGCAAGGGCTTTTTTTCTCATATTCCACGATGATCCAAATGCAATCTAATTGATAGATATTGATATACGTATATATTTTTGTGTGGATCAATCTGTGATCTTAGCCCTAGCCCGTAGTTCCAGAAACACTTTTTGGCCAGTACACCTTCCCTGATGCTAGCCCGACTGTCTAGTAGCTAATCATGAGTTATCAAGTTTTAGCATCTGATTAATCTTACACAATGAAATAATTACGTGAAAAGTAGTTTGGGCAAGTACACTTTGATTCGGGCTCGTGTAATTCTCTACTTTCAAGCCCGACTGTCAAGTGGCCTAAAAGACCTACCATGTTTCCAGGCGTACACTATTGATGATGGTCCCTCCCAGCAACCAGACCAGGGACACTTTGTTGAACACCATGGACACCAGCATCAGGAGGAACAGGGTCACCCCCACCACAACCTGCAAGCATCAAATAGAACCCTGTGAATACTCCTCTGTAGATCCCACCATGGACACCAGCATCAGCAGGAACAGGGTCACCCCCACCACAACCTGCAAACATCAAATAGAACCCTGTGAATACTCCTATGTAGATCCCACCATGGACACCAGCATCAGCAGGAACAGGGTCACCCCCACCACAACCTGCAAACATCAAATAGAACCCTGTGAATACTCCTCTGTAGATCCCACCAAGGACACCAGCATCAGCAGGAACAGGGTCACCCCCACCACAACCTGCAAACATCAAATAGAACCCTGTAAATACTCCTATGTATATCCCACCATGGACACCAGCATCAGCAGGAACAGGGTCACCCCAACCACAACCTGCAAGCATCAAATAGAACCCTGTGAATACTCCTATGTATATCCCACCATGGACACCAGCATCAGCAGGAACAGGGTCACCCCCACCACAACCTGCAAACATCAAATAGAACCCTGTAAATACTCCTATGTATATCCCACCATGGGCACCAGCATCAGCAGGAACAGGGTCGCCCCCACCACAAGCTGCAAACATCAAATAGAACCCTGTGAATACTCCTATGTAGATTGAAATCAGGTCCGCAGAAATCAGATTGATTCAGGTCCGCAGAACATCCTGCATTATAACCTTCTCAAGAGATCATTAGATAAGTATCTTTCTAAGGTGTTTATTATGATAGAAAGCATAGTTAGACATATTAGATAAGAATCATTCATTGCATGGAATGAGAGGAAGAGTCGGTTTGTTAACGACTAAGGCTATTTACACTTATCAAAAAACCATGCAATTATATGCTGCTATATTTCAATAGGTTATACTCAGAACTCATGAAACCAAGCCCAAGAGGGTTTTGAAATGGACACGAACTCACTGTTGTCGCATTTTTTCTTTATAAAGGTTTATTTTTTATTTCTCAGTGCCTAGATAATTAGGAGCAGAGATAGATTGTTAATTTGATAATTACGGTCTTATTTACTTATTACAAGACATCTTAATACTCATATGATTGTTTAATGAATGGATTACAGACGGTTTATGTTCAACACAGCTTTTACAATAATTAGGTCGGATGATTACATAAGTATTAACATGCCGGGATTAACTTGATTATCTCCTGGATGATCTCCTAAGTGACCTCCAGGTATCAACTCAGATGATGAACTACTATTGGTTATACTGCATTACGCTATGCTGTATTCAGTTTGATAGGCACAATTATAACAAGACCTATTATCGACGGAGATATAGTTAAAAAAACATTACGCCTCTGGCAGCTTGTCTGTATTATCGTCTTACTAGGAAAAAGCAAATAGCTCAGTATGTCTTGTTTTCTCAGTAATCTCAACACATGACGTGTTTTTTTTCATAAGAGGAACCGCCATGCTTAGAAAGACATAGTTAGGTCAGAAGCAAGTCTGGCGTATACACTGAAAACTAAATGTGGTCGTAATGACTACATTTAAAGAGGTAGTCGGTGGTGTCAAAATCATGTTAAACTAAATTCTAATTGTTCATCTATACTTGAATGAATATGCCCCTATGGCTGAATAGGGATTGACAATGTGAACTATGTCCCTGAAGGAAATAATACATCATGATTTACACATGGGTGATGTTTTGATGCACACGTCACACAGCAGGGGGCACCTCTGAATGGGTTATCGTTGATCTTAGTGTCCACATCGGGTCATGTAGATGTTGATGGGGGGAGCACTTTTGTAATGCTTATACCTTTCTTGAACTCAAGTGTGCATTGACCTTTCAACAGGGTCGCTGTGACTGGCTGTTCTCCAGTCATACTGGATGCTGGAATATGGTGGTATGAATGTGGAGGGGGACAAACACCGGCTTCGTCTCCGACCAACCATCTGCCACCAGCGCTGAGAGGTCACCTATGCCATGTTAGGTCAAGCCCATTAATCACCACACACAAAGGTCAATGCTTACAACACGTCTGTGTGTAATGTCCATTGAATTTACCATTCATTAAACTTTCAGAAATTGTCTCCTACAAAAATATATTATTCTATTTGTGTTGTGTGTTCCAATATATATAATTCTTTTTATATCACAAACCCTTTAAATCTTCTATGCGATTCAAATACGACCACGACCAAAGCTAGTGCAACGTTGGAAAAATCGAATGTTCTTATGTATTGCAAATTATTTCCTGTTGAAGATCGAAATTGTCTTTGTCAGTTCATTATTTCTCTCAATGATCAGACCAATGTTTAATTGAAGGAACATATGCTTTATTCTCATCCATCATATATCAATCATAAAAGTGACAGATACCAAATGTTCCACCTCTAAATGCTGGCACAAAAATAAGGGAAACTGTATAGGCTGCTGCCTTCATGACCTCCAATTAGTCTCAGGAGGTCAATTATATCTTAATGGATTGTTTTCTAATAGATTTTTGGCAGATGAAGTGTACACAACAAAACAAAAATTACTCAATATAAGCTTGGATATGAATAAAATAAATATCTTTGAGATGAGAATTTACCCTTGGTTGCAAAATATGCAATTCTGAGAGTATTCATTTTTTATGTAAATAAGATAGTGAAGCAGACACAATGCATATGGTAATAATGTCAGTTTGGTAACAATTTAAGTTATGCATTATGTCAGCCAGACAACAAAGGTTACTCAGTTTGTGTAAAATATTTTCACACAATGCCAAGTATACTACATACATCATGTCAAACATGGCGGCCGTGTATCCCAGCATGCCTTTCTATTTCCTGGCACGTATGGCCCTCTGGGGACATTCACCCACCGACCCAATCACCGGCTATCTACATCCCTGGTAAATAGCTTCCGTTGTGACAATAGGACAGGCGCATACCACAGACACAAAAGGCAGGATCGGTGGAAGCTGTACTGAACCTGACAAGATACCAAACTCGTGTTGAAATGATACAGATTGATAGGCATGTATTTTAGAGATGTGCGCACGCAGGTATCAACTGGTGTCAATGAACATCTGACGATCTCTGTAAGCTGGCGCAAGTCATCATTTGGCAAATTATCATAACACTTGCTATTATGTGTTTAACTGCTTCAAATATAAAGATTATGGGTAAAGAAAATAAACTTTGGGGGCATCAGGTGGCCACGATTACTTGTAAGATTACATCACTTTATTGTCAAATAATTATATAAGAAGGAGTATACTACCACACGGCACAATCTGCACTGAGGCAGGGATTAAGTATTAAACAGGGAAATCAACTTGCACGTCCGAACCAGCAAACAATTATGTATGATATTCACGTATGAGTCTCCTTTTTGAACATGGGTATTTTAAGGAGTGATGAATCATTAACTGACTGCCAAACTTCCTCAAGAAGACTATTTTGGATTTAGTAAAGTTGTGACATACACATTTTGTTCAAATTTTGAGAACCTGAAGCAACTTGATAAGTGCCGTCGTACTGTGGGTTACAGAAGGCAATGATGATAATTGTAGAACATTTGAGTGTAATTCGTTTTAAAACTTATAATCTGAACATTACATGTAGATACTCCACAGCCAATATGAGCAATTATATTAGCATGAATTCATTCTATATCTGTCTTGCAAAATCCTAGCATTTATAGTGATTATCGTTAATAAATACATTCATCCCAAGCCACCAATATCAAATATTAACTAATGGAAGAGGGTGGGATGTCCATTGGGATACCTGATTCAAAGTTTTCCTCTTTCAGACAGTTTTTTGTTGGTTTTCAAGAGAAAATTAGTTATCATTAAAAACACTTCCATCACTTTGGTATTGTACTTATATCTTATTTACAGTACAGCAGTTCTAGGAATAATCTATATTCTCTACAAAATATGGTAAAGTGACCAATTTCATACGTACACCTTTAGATGTCTAATCGAAATAATTTTCCAACCGAAACACAGCCTGATATGATAGAATGATAGAAGTGCCATGTTTTAGTTTTCTAATGAAGTGATGAACTAGCAAAACATGTCAGAGGAGGTCATAGGGATGTAGACAAAACATGTATACAGCACAATCGCACAGAAATTCTCAAATAATCAAACCAACACTGAGATAGTAGAAAGTTCATTGCTTCCTGTGATATGTTCTACAGATGTCTTACATAATCTTTTTGTAAGCATGTCATATATTATTATTACTATCTATTTTGCATTGTATTAACCTTTATGTCTGGTTGATAATGGGAATTGGGACAATTATTGAAGCCTAGATACTGTGCTGTCTATCCTACCAGCTGAGTATCACTTGGTGAGTGGTATCATTTCCTAGTTCACATCCATGTTACCCAACCCTTATGCATATATTATTTGTGGATTTGAATGTGATAGTTGTATTTAGAATTGCTTAATACAAGCGAATGTCATTTTAGAGATACTTTATTAAATACTTAGCAAAACAATAGATGCAGAACTTACTTATAATGATCATTAAGGTGGGAAAAGTTATAATATTTGTTTGAAATGCCTTTTAACCTTTTGAACCCCCCTGAGATATAAACGTCCGTTAATATTACCTGCATGAACTTCTTTAGTGGACCACACTCCATCCTTTGATTTTCCTATTGTATTCCTTTTTCTGTATCCATGATAAGGTTGATTACAATTTCTAACTTTTTGCTCAGGACAAGCGTTCAGGAGTCAAATCACCGCACCATCAAATGCTCTTCTAAGGTCCAGAAAAAATGTTCATGCACATCAATTTGAAACTTTATCCTAAGGTGTTACCACCCATTCTACAAGACTACAACCTATTTTCGTCATAAATAACATGAGAATGTCTGATTTGGTGGACTTTTGTCTATCCTACTACAAAACAAGGGAGACTTTTGTCTCCAGTAAGAGCGTATCAGTGAAAGTTCCATGCTGAGGCTTGGGTGTGGTTAAAACAATCAAAAGCCCTTAAAAGCATGATGGTTCAGCCTGAGAAAAAGATGGTCTGCATACAAAGTTGGCACTGAAGTATCATCGCTGGGTTTGGCATGGTGGGGCGAGGCTGTCCTCTAGTGGTGTGACCTGATGTGCCAAGCCTGCCTGCCTGCCTGCCTGCCTGTCCTCACATGCATGCCGTCCTTACTTACTGTCACCTCTGTCACCACGCCGGACATGGGCAGTGTCCTCCGCCGGGCAGGAGCCTCCCACAGCTGTCACTGCCGGGACCTATGCACGCGACGCTCCCCAGCTGCTGCCACTCGCCACGCTCCCCAAACCTCCACCGCAACGCATTCAGGCCGCGGTCCGCTCACATGCCAAATACTTCCTACAGGTCTATATGCTGCTCTCTCAAAAGTACTCTATGCTTTCAGCCATTGTTATTCCCAATATATGATGTATAAAAATTAATATATACATATATATATACCGTATATATATGTATATACATATATATATATATATATAAACATCTATATATATATATATATATATATATATATATATATATATATATATATATATATATATATATAAACATCTATATATATATATATATATATATAAACATCTATATATATATATATATATAAACATCTCTCTCAACATTCCCAGTTTGGACGTTAACCCTCATCATGGTGCATGATTTATCAAGGTGAAATTCTTCATTGTCACTCCAACCATTGGTTTGTGTTATCATATCAATGTGATAATGCAAAAGAAGGACCCCACAGTTACTACCAAATAGGTAGCAATAGTCAAAATGTGTTTATTAACATCTCCAGTTCAGAACAAGCCATCAGTGACGGCAAATACAAAATTCTGCTGTACCTCTGTTATGATTTAGCGCAAACATTACCATATAAAATACCAACTAATTGTAAATGAAGCCTTTTTATTTCTTGTGGTATTATAATATCCCAAGATCAGCATCTTTGTTTTTAAAAGGATAAGCCCGCCGTAGGAATGTGTACGTGAGCTGTCCCCTGATTCATATATATGTTCGTGTTATTATACCTTCCCTGATATTAGGATATATATTGATGTTATGTATGTATATCATATCCCCACCTGACCCGATAAAGCCCAAATCGTGCTGACCAAAACTAATTAAAGTCATGTCCTCCCTCAGGTTAATTAGTACACTTTTGATTTGATGTCCTCCCGCGAATTAGTGTGCATGTGTGTGTGTGTGTGTGAGTGCGTGCGTGCGTGCGTATGTGTGTGAGTGTGCGTGTGTGTGTGTGTGAGAGAGAGAGAGAGAGTGTGTGTCCGTGTGTGTGTGTGTGTGTGTTTGTGTGTGTGTGTGTGTGTACCTTAACTCTTGTTTTGGTAAGTAATCTTCGTGTTTTTTGTGGAGCATGACCTCCCTCAGGTCACTTACTGCCAGGGCTTGCATCACCATCCCACACTTTAGAAATGTGCCTCATTGTTTTATGGCCGCATTCTGACCTTGACTAAATTCTAACGCAAATATATGTATGGCATTAATGACATAGGATGCATATCACGAGACATACATAAATACATATCTATTGGCTGTTAAATCTTCTGTACTTTTTTACAAATCACTTTTGTTTCTTTATAGGGATACTATATAACTTTGAGGAGTTTCAAACATTTTGAAAAATCTTCAGCAGAAAAGGTCACAACAATGGTAATATATCCTATCACTGTTTAGAAAATGTTTAGGCATGCTGGTCTTTAATACTTAAGAGAGATTATAAAAGACAGTCAGTGATATTTCATACCTCTGTGTATGGAGATGTTTGTTTAGATGGGGGGATTTAATTCTGTTGAAGTTGTGTATGAAAAATAATTGGGCCAATAGCAAAGTATGAGCCATCACAGTCTTATATTGTGTCAGCTTGAAGATATTGTTTGGATTTAGAAGTGGAATTTATAACAAGTTCCGTCCTTGAGTTCCGAGAATCCGACTGTTTATGCGTTTATCCTGATAATATTTGCTAAAACCTGGCATATTTCTATGATAACTTTGAAATTTGACAGTGCTCTATACAATACCTCGAATGAGTTCAACACTGACCTTTCTTATACCTTGTTGACCTCTTTAATACGGTCAACATCAAATTAACCTGTTCGCTTCATAAGCATAACCAATTATTCTGATTGCTAACAAATTATAAAGGAACAATGTGACATCAATATCTCGATCGGGTTTGATGCTGGTCTTTCCAAGACTATGCTGACCTCTCGAATAAGGTCCATATCAAATTGTCTTGTTAACAAGATTAAACTTATACAATTACTCTTATTGGTCTGAAAATAACAAGGGTATTCTCAATATCAATATCTCAGGTTTGACGCTGACCTTTCCATGAACTTGTTGACTGATTAAAGGAGGTCAACGTGAAAATTGGTTGGTTATCATGATAAAACCTAGTCATTTTCTCTGATTGCTTTGAGCCACTCTCCACATCAATATCTCTATGACCTTCCCATGACCTTGTTGACCTATCATTTAAAGAACACATCAGATTGGTTTCATAGCATGATCAAACCTAACAGCATTTTTTCAAACATTTTTTCAGATTGCCTTCAAACATTGCAGGGAAATTCTCCACAACAATATCTTGAATGGGTTTGAAGCTGACCTTTCTGTGACCTTTTTGAATTGTTAAAAAATGTCACGATCAAAAATAAAAATTGCCATCGTTTCCACGATGTCCTCTGACCAAAAATAATGTATATCTTAAGATTATCTTAGGGCTGTCGGTGAAATTGTATGGTGAAAATAAGATATTTTTGTATTCTATGTGTTCCCAAATAATTGTCAGATAGCTTATCCTTGAGATAGTCGAGCGATAATTCTAAGGACATCCTATGATATCCGACAGATGTCTGTTTAATGATACAGACGTCTTTGTCATTTAATCTTGCACGTGCCGTGCGGTGCCCTTGTACAATGTGACCACAGCTACGGCATATCTCAATTTTCACTGCTAAACTTCCCTGCACCCGGGACCCTGTGAAGCAAGCAGATCCTTACTTCCGGCCGGCGCCCGCTGTAAATGTGACTGAGGCATCAACAGGTAATGCGCATGGTCAGCTGCTGGTGGTTACATGAATGCATTATCTGTCTCGGTTCACGCAATTTTGATGCTAATTTATGCAAGTGCAGAAAAAGCTGATCAACCAATTACTTTGGCTTGTAGTGGTTTAGGTTAGTGCTTAGATTTATTCTCACTTCCTGTATAGTTATTTCCCTGTTTTGACAGTTGTTGGAATCTGTATCACCATGTCCAGTCATGTATATGAGTCTCGCCCACCAAACATCTCATAATACCTCAGTCACATTTGCGCCGATTTCAGTTAAGATGCCCGGCCGATGGGTATTTTTTACAAAATCGGCCGGCAGTTCAGATTGCCGTGCGGGCACCGGGAGATCATCGGCCACAATTGGGTATCTTTAAGACGTCGGGCGGGTCATCGGGATCTTTTAGCTGCAACATAAAAGTTGCCGGCGTTTCCCCGATGTCTTATCAGCAAATATCATCTTAAAGTAATCTTAAAGTGTCCCGCAAACACATCGGCAGATTATCTTTGGGTTGCCGGTGGCATCGTGCGGTGAAAATAGGATTTTTTTATTTCATGTATTCACAGGCCATCGACAGATGATCTAACGGGCTCCCTACGATGTCACATAGACGTCTTTAAGATGTCCTTCAAAGGTCTGTCAAATGATACAGACGTCTTTAGGATATCCTACAGACGTCTGTCAATGGCCAAGACGTCTGTAGGACATCCTACAGACGTCTGTGCCGATGTTTACATCCCGGCCGGCGCTCGGTGCAAATGTGACTGAGGCATTAGCTAACCAATAAGAATCTGTATGAATAGTCATTTATTCTTTCACCAATCAATTCGCAGCCAGATTTTTATGAATAGTTATGACTTGCGGTCGATTCTGTGAGCACATTTTTGTTTTTGGTGGCAGGGACGGACAGGACAGAGAAGTCCTGCTATGGAGGGTAAGGTTATGCATATAAGGGACAAACATAAAACATGATTGATAATGTGCTATGTAATCTTTGAAAATAACAATCCTCTGTGTTATCTGCCACAATTTTATACTGCTTGTGAATGAATCATATATCTGTAAAATTTTGACACGCAAACTTTTCAGCAACTCTCCCCCAAATAATTAATGGACAATCCCCTAACAAATACAGGTATCGCATGGCTGTCACTTTTACAATGTGTGACATGTTTGTATGAGATACATTACATATGCATGGGTTGTGCTCACACCATCTTGATTACACTGTCTATGTTTTATTGTACATATCTGCACTGAAAATTGCGCCTGTATGCATACAACTGATTGATCAACCGTTTATGTGAAACTCCTTGAACTTGGCTCCACTACCGCTGTGCAAATTAACAGAAGCTCTGTAATAATGCCAAGATGCACAACCCGGTCCTAGCTGTAAACAGCCCTGAAAGTACTGACCATTCACATATCCGCGATGTCCACATAAAATACTGACCATTCACACTTCAGTGATGTCCACATAAAATACTGACCATTCACACGTCCGTGATATCCACATAGATTACTGACCATTCACACTTCCGTGATGTCAACATAAATTACTGACCATTCACACGTCCGTGATATCCACATAAATTACTGACCATTCACACGTCCGTGATGTCCACATAAAATACTGACCATTCACACGTCCGTGATATCCACATAAATTACTGACCATTCACACTTCCGTGATATCCACATAAATTACTGACCATTCACACGTCCGTGATATCCACATAAATTACTGACCATTCACACTTCCGTGATATCCACATAAATTACTGACCATTCACACGTCCGTGATATCCACATAGATTACTGACCATTCACACGTCCGTGATATCCACATAGATTACTGACCATTCACACTTCCGTGATGTCCACATAAATTACTGACCATTCACACGCCCTTGATGTCCACATAAATTACTGACCATTCACACTTCCGTGATGTCCACATTAAGTACTGACCATTCAAATACCATGCAGATTGCGCCATTTTATAAAGTACTGGCCATTCACAGGCCAGGTTGAGGAACTAACTCAGGCCTTACCAGGGACACACACATCCCTGATATCGCCTTGAAGCACTGATGCTTACCGAAAGTAGTGCCTATTTACACTGTACTTTACAGAGGTGCTCGTTTTAAAGAAAAAAGATTTAACAATTGAGAGACATTTGTGAAATGTCATGTATATAGAGTTATGCTGCCTACATCATGTATTCCTGTCTTGCTTTACTACATCAAACAATGGCACATTACTGCATGGAGAATTAATCCCGAGGCTCTCATCATACAACCGTTAATTAGTTATCATAACTGATATATGCTTATAGGAGTGCTTATATAGACGGCAGACACGTGCGATGGGTAATATATGGAAACACTGTGAACACTCACCGAATAAATGTGTTATGAATCGGAAACACATCAACTCTATTTGTTTATATAAGACCTAAATGTATATTTGTCTTTACTGATACCATTAAACCTAAATGTATATTTGTCTTTCATAACAATGTTGATTTGGCTCATCATTTGATTATGATTTTAGCATGTTCTGATTGAAGTTAAATCTGGATTAACTTTCATCTCAAGACATCCAGATGAAAAGTGGTTAAAGCTTAATCTCCCATATGAGAGATAGGGAGCGTATAATTACCCATAAATGTTGGGTCCATTTCCCGTGTGATAGATACTTATGGTCAAATTTCTGATGTGATAGATAAGTTGGGTCTCATTTCCGATGTGATAGATAAGTTGGGTCTCATTTCCTATGTGATAGATAAGTCGGGTCTCATTTCCTATGTGTTAGATAATTTAGAAAAATAACTAATGAATGTGTTCAAACAATATCTTAATATGCACTACAATACAAACCTATCTAAATGATCACATATTCCAGGACAAATAGAAATTCGGATTTCAGGATATTAGTTTAAGTTGTGAACATTGCAAATAAAAACGTGAACAGAAAAAAAAAATAATAATAATAAAACAATAATAATAATAATAATAATAATAATAATTATA
The DNA here is from genome assembly GCA_949316495.1 of Amphiduros pacificus. Lineage (NCBI taxonomy): Eukaryota > Metazoa > Annelida > Polychaeta > Phyllodocida > Hesionidae > Amphiduros > Amphiduros pacificus. The sequence goes on along the minus strand of OX439004.1, from coordinate 21,982,422 downwards.
ATAATAATAATTATAATAATAATAATAATAATAATAATAATAATAATAATAATAATAATAATAATAATAATAATAATAATAATAATAATAATAATTAATAATAATAATAATAATAATAATAATAATAATAATAATAATAATAATAATAATAATAATAATAATAATAATAATAATAATAATAATAATAATAATAATAATAATAATAATAATAATAATAATAATAATAATAATAATAATAATAATAATAATAATAATAATAATAATAATAATAATAATAATAATAATAATAATAATAATAATAATGTGTTTTCAGGGGACCAATTCTAAATTTCCCCCATTTTTGTGCTTTTAGAAAAAAAATGGCTTTTGTCATGGCTTCTTGGAGGTAACTTGAGGACTCGTTTGCTGTTTTTCTGTCTAATCTCAATTCCTATCCATGATGACTGCAGAGCATGTTTTATTAGCAACATTCGTACAATACAGCGACTGTGCAGTGTCTGAGTCAGTGCAGGGCATGGGGTAAGTGTGGCAACTGGGCTCTCATCTCTAGGTATCTGACTGCTCTTCTCTGGTCTTCTGATCTCACTATCTCCGCAACTCTCCCCTGCGTGGCCTGCGTGACACCTATATGTACCCACGCAGCAGCTCATTATAATATGCTAATGGCCTGATGCCCAGCAGATGAGCCACCATGGTCATTTTGATCACCATCACTGAGTTTTCGAGGAGGCTCCCATTTTTTTAAAACATGACACGAGTAAACAAGTTGTAGCCGAATTCAATATATAACAAGCATTTCCATTAGCCAAAGAAAATGATCACCAACCTTGCAAAACAGTAATGATTACCATAGCTTTCAGGTCATTGGCCTGTGTTTTGTGCAATATCTCCAAGTGATACAAACATTAAATGCAGCCTTGCATATATATTTATATATATATATATATATATATATATATATATATATATATATATATATTTATATATATAAGCATTCTTAAAAAGTGAAACCTTTACCTCATGCCTTTTAAAAATATTTCTGTGATGGAGCTGAAAATTGTGTTCCAAGAGAAATAAGAAAAATCCGGTGGTTGGGTGGTGGATTTGTTTGTTTGTTTGGGGTTTTACATCACTTTCAACATTATTTCAGTCATTTCGTGATGAGACCTACTTGTAGTAGATATAGTGCTGCCTCACTGAATTGTCATGTCGCAGGTCCTTGACATGACAACCCACCCGGTCACAGATTTACAAGGACAACGGGTTAACCCTTTGGGCACTGGCCTCAGCTCGTATGGGAAATTGAATCATGAATTCAATCTCGGCACGGTCGGGATTCGAACCCACGACCTTTGGATCACCACAGAGGAACTGGTGCTAGTACGCTGGTGCTCTAACCAACTGCGCCAAGGCCCGTGGCCTGTTGGGTGGTGGAACACCCTGTAAATAATATCATTCCCTAGGAATCCCTCAATACTTCCACCCAGGACTGTCAATGTTCAGGATCCACTTCCTGTTTCTAAATACTTTTGATCATAATTTCTCAAATAATTGGCCTATCAACATGTGTAATACATCAATCAAAACCTGAAAATTTTCCAGATTCAAAATTGTTTTAAAATATTTATCACATGACCTAATTTGCATAGTTTTACATAATGAATAAATATAAAAAAATTATTTTTTTAATGTAAATTAAGAAATGTTATGATATTCTGATACTACATAAAATTCTAGGTAAATTGGAAATTTCAAAGAAATTAATCGGACAATTATTAAGTGCGTAAAAAGCATTTGAAAAAAGGGGTGGAGCCTAAAATCGTATTAAATTTAAGCCCCTCCCACTATTTTGAATGCCATTTAAGCAATGAATAAGACTTCGATTTTCATATATAAAATATGAAATCCAGCTAGAATATTATGCTCTTCCTCATAGAAACTTTAGATTTTAAGTTTCTGTAAAATTAAAAAATCACATATTTTAATGAGGTATCAATATACTAATTAAGTCATGTGACCAGAATAAAAAATACATTTTCCAGAATTGGAAACTTTTGAGCTTTCCATAGATGTGTCAAACATGCTGATTGGACATGTATTGTTGAAACTGTGACCAAAAACTCTTTTGATAAATTTTAACAATCTCCAAAACTGAAGAGTTCACCAGCCAAAAGTATGGACAGCTGTGCCTGTGTGTATTGTTTGGGAGACTATTGATTTCCATCATTCTCTCAATTGGAGCACATGGATTTTTGTACAAGTGACCTCAGATTTGGGCAGAAATATTAATTAAGGTAATGCTAGGTTAAGTTTTGAAACACTGAATTCAAGGATTGGATGGCACAGATCAGAAATATCCACACCTCAAGTTCATATAAGTAAAATTGATAACTTTATACCTGGAATAAAAATGATCTCGTCTAAGGTTGTGCTTTAGCTTTCATCCCTTTAGTTGTATTTGAATAAAGGGAGAATTGACATTGCATTGATCACACCATTTCGACACTATCTTAGCTTTTCAGATTCCCTATGCTCAAATATATCACAACATACATAAGATAATAATTGAGTCAAGTGGTTGGAATGTGTCGTTACAATCCCTTGAAGTATATGTGATCAAGGAATGGGTGAGGCTTACTCAAATGTATTTAATGCTAAGAAGATCGTCTGATAACACTGATCACGTAATAATATTCAAGTTGTGTCACACCTCCAAGTGATTAGCAAGACTAATAAATATCAAAATCTCATCAACTGTAACAGTGCAGTGTATTTAGTGATATTTTATTAGGGACACTCATTCACTGCGGACACATTACAAGTGTTTCATGGTGTGTGAAGTTTGTCCTCACTAATGAGGGGAACCATATATAAGCCTGGGGCTAGGAAATAATGTATATAACTAAGCTCCTGTGCATATAAGCGATTCTCTGAACTACTTGTGAAAGAGAAATGGATCACAATATCATTCATGTTATCTTAACAATTTTAGCATGGTGCCATATAGTGAAGCCAGTTAAGGGTGGTGCTATACACTCTGGTCAACTCAGTGTCCAGCTGCAGTCCAGAACACAGGGACTTACCCCTCAGCAGATCCAACATTTCCAGAACCAGCAATTAGCTGCAGCTAATTTGGCCTTATCCAGAAGCAAGCAGACAAGCAACAATAAGGGGGCCATCCAACAACTGTATCTCAATGGGCAACTCAATCCATACCAAAGCACCAACAATCTACAAGGACAAACTCATGCTAATAATGCTAATAATAAGCATGGTGGAGGGAATTACTTAAACACTGTTAGGAATACTGTTAATAGATACCAGCAAAATGCTAATCCAACTGTTTTAGCAGCAAATGCAGCTGCATATGAAAATGGAGTGGCTGATGCAAATGCAGCTAATGCAGCAACTGCAGCAGCTGCTGCCAATGCTGCAGCTGCAGCTAATGCAGCTGTAGCAGCTAATGCAGCTGTAAAGTATCAAAATACGGTTGGTGTTGCAGGAGGTATTGTAGGGAACAACGGGTATGCAACAGTGGGCATTGGGAACAATGGGTATGCAGCAGGCGTCGTCGCAAACAATGGGTATGCAGCAGGCAGCGTCGCAAACAATGGGTATGCAACAGGGGGCATCGGGAACAACGGGTATGCAGCAGGCGGTGTTGTGAACAATGGGTATGCAGCAGGCGGCGTCGCGAACAATGGGTATACAGCAGGCGGCGTCGCGAACAATGGGTATACAGCAGGCGGCGTCGCGAACAATGGGTATACAGCAGGCGGCGTCGCGAACAATGGGTATACAGCAGGCGGCGTCGCGAACAATGGGTATGCAGCAGGTGGCGTCGCGAATAATGGGTATGCAGCAGGCGGCGGTGCGAACAATGGGTATGCAGCAGCAGGAGTGGCCAACAATAACTTTGCAGGAGGAAGGGGAAGAGTAAACAATGGGTATGCACCAGGGGTAGTAGTTAACAATGGACATTTAGCAGGAAGAGGGGTAAATAATGCCTATTCAGCTGGTGCTGTAAACAATCAATACCAGCCTGGTGTACTTAATAGAAACATTAATCGAGGTGCCATTGCTTCTAACAATGGATATAGTGCAACTGGTGTAGTGAACAATGGATATGCTGCAGTTGTAAACCCAGGGGTTGTAAATCCAGGAGTTGTACACCCAGGGGTTGTAAATCCAGGAGTTGTAAATCCAGGAGTTGTAAATCCAGGAGTTGTAAATCCAGGAGTTGTAAATCCAGGAGTTGTCTACAATAATAATCAATATGGAGGAGGAGTTGCCGGTGCTAAGTATCAAAACGGAAACCTCCAAACTCATAATGGACAATTTGGTTTCTACTGACACCTGGTGAGCTGCGCAACCTTGATATTCTGAATGATTAACATTTATTCACAATTTCATTAGGCAATCCATGTTTCTGTTTACATTGGGTTCATACTATTTTTATTTTTAGGTTGTTATATATCCTAGTGTAAACATGGCATTATGCTCATTATGCTCAGCCGTTCAATGTTTCCAACATATGAAATAAAATCTGTCTCAGTTAATACAATTTCATTATGAATTTAAAAATAAGATTATTAAAGGCAGGCTGTTACAATAGACTCGCATCAACTATGTTGGTTGCTCATTCTGTTTGGAAACAAAATAAGAGTGAGATATCTATTCACATTTTTATTAACAATGTTTACTATTTAAACTAATATCCTGAAATCCAATTTTCTATTGGTCCTGGAATATGTGATCGTTTAGTATTGTAGTACATATTCAGATATTTGTCAGTGGAGTAAATATAATTCTTTTGCTTATTTTCGTTATTGAATTCATTAAGAATTGTGTGTAATATGAATTGTTGTTGCTCCAAATCAAATAAACAGCTAATAAAAACTTGGAATTAACACAGCTTATTCTTGAGTTACGTGCGTGTCTAAAATTGATTAAATAGCTTAAGTTAAGACAAAAATGCTTGATTAATGATCTAAGGTGTGCTGATAATAGAAACAAGCCATTTTATTCTAAATCCCTGTTAAATTTAATTGCTCCAAAGACAGGCATGCCCTCTAGTGATATAATGAATATGAAAATTAAAGATCTATCAAACATTTAAGCTGATTCTCTCAAAGAATGTTCTTCAAATTTATACAATACAGATATGTGTCACCATCGATAATTCATAAATGATTCTCAGAATTTTGGAATTTTACATTAAATTTAAGAGAAAGGTCCATTGTTTGTACAATATATACATGTATTAATTAAGTATATGGAAACCTTTCTTTTTTCTTATTTTTTCCAACATCTTTGGCAATGATAAAGACCTACAAGCATTTATGAAACCACAGAAATCACAGGCAATTTTACAGAGGTTTGACATATGCTTAAATGATATGTGGCCACGAAACTGTGATACAAGTAAGCTATCTCACTAAAATCAACCAAAATACACTGACCATGGCTATTGTGTTTTGCTGAAAGTACCAAGAACTGGCTGTACTCTTTTGACCACCAGGTGGCCACATGTATACAATCCTGTGACCCTATTGTGGTTTGTCGGGGTGTTTGGCATGTGCCACAGGACAAACATCAATGGACAAACAGGGCTCTGAAAGCCAAACTCCATTGTCCCATTCTGAAGGTGCCCCACTGTGCCCCACTGTTAGCAAGACTTTAATCAGCAGTTGTTTGCACAAGATCACTGGTCAGCTAAACAAAGTTTGTTGACAAAGCATCCAATGGATGATTTGGATTTTAACAGAAGATGCATCCACTTTCAAATGGCACAGTAATTTATGTAGGGGAAATATGATGGGTAATATCTTTTGATCGCAAAATTTGGGGTGTAAACATTTATATTATGCAAGAAAAATGTGTTTTTTTATATGTATGAAACTTTAAAAGATTACATTGGATCAATTTAAAGTCCATCAATTTTCATCTTTCGTACACCTACCACATTCAAGCTATTTCTAACCGAATTTAGCTTGTTGATAAATCTCAAAATTGACGGACTTTATTTTCATTTTATTTTCAGCATTAAAGTTTTTTACTATGTGAGTATAATCTGTACCAACAATAAGTTGTTATTACAGATATTATTTCAAAATAGCTCAGCAAATCAAAATGTCCTCTAATTTCCTTTGCAGATTGGTCCAAAATTAAAAATTGCTTTGATATTGTTAATTCTGAACAGATTTTGATGAATAAAGACTATATGAGCTCAATTTTGAAAGATGCAGATGATTGAATATTGAAATTTATAGTAAAATCCAAAGAATTATGAGTTTCATTTTCAAAGTCATTCAAAGGTCACTTCAAGGTCATCAGCAATATTTTATAAAAATAGCCTACGAAGGTCCACATTCAGTCATGTATCATTTGTGGATGTGTCCCACACAGTAAAAACGTTATATGCCTATGTCGGTCATTTCTACTGATGACAAAAAAGACTGTCATGACATGTTTTTATATGAGAATTTGAGGTGAAACACTGCCGTAAAGAAGATAAAGAAATGTAAAGAAATAATCATGGAGGATTGAGAAATTGAACAGGGCATACTGGCGAAGGCATTCGTACAATTGTGTTAGCGTTAAAATCATTTATGACAACTATAACCAAGCTGTAAAAGTGCTCAAAATATGGTGGCAGTAAGTTGATCAAATATTGCATTTAATCTCTTCAGGGCCTTACCTGTAATGCGTTTCCTCATCTGGTCCTTATCCAATGAAATAACACCACCTTGCCCATTCTACCTTGAAAATTATTCTAATAGTTGAATAGACATGGTTGCTAGTGCATTCACATTTATGGTAGGAGCAAAATAAATTGAAATAGCAGTAGCCAAGCTGTTAAAGCACCATTCCCTGAGGAGAAAATACCAATCTTTCAGAGAGAAACCTCGGGTATGGTTTGTTTGTTTGTTTGGGGTTTTACATCACTTTCAACAATATTACAGTCATTTCGTGATGAGACCTACTTGTAGCAGATATAGTGCTGCCTCACTGAATTGTCATGTCGCAGGTCCTTGACATGACAACCCACCCGGTCACAGATTTACAAGGACAACAGGTTAACCCTTTTGGCACGGGCCTCAGCTCGTATGGGAAATTGAATCAAGAGTTCAATCTCGGCATGGCCGGGTTTCAAACCCACGACCTTTGGATCACCACAGAGGAACTGGTGCTAGTAAGCTGGCGCTCTAACAAACTGCGCCACGGCCCATGGCCTCCTCGGGTATGGATCCAGCGTAGGAGATTGAAAAGTTGAATAGGGTGGCATGCATTCACAGGTCCACAAAAGTATTGTGTTAACGGCAAAATCAGTTGTGACAGTGATAGCCAAGCTGTGAAAACACAAAAACTATGGCGGCCGTTAGTTGGTCGGATACTCCCTCAAAATCTCTTAGGGACCTGCCTGTAATTGGTGAGCTGCTGAGTTATTTCTTTCTCTATCTGGTTTGGCTGGTTATCAAAGAGAATGTTTTCTGTTATTGTGTTTATATAGCCCAGATAGTGTGGGAAAATTGTCAAATACAAACAAAACAAACATATATGGATTACGTAAGGTGTACGTCCAAAAATAGACTCTGAGGGTCTTCAGGGGACATTGTTTTCATGTCTATCATAATGTAAAGAGAGTCACCAGCATAAACAGCATTGAAAGGGCATACAAACAACAAATTTGTTAGATTACTCCACTCTTTGGTCACGACAAATACTTTCAGCTGCGAAGAATTATATTCATTGGACTAATAACAAGAAAACTGTTTCTTCCCTGCAACCATTTAGTCCAGGAATATGGGTAATTTTGTCAATGGGGTTTATCAATAAAGTTTATATTGCGCTGACAATTAGTAGCTGGTACCAGACAATTAGTAGCTGATACCAGACAATTAATAGCCGATACCAGACAATTAATAGCTGATACCAGACAATTAATAGCCGATACCAGACAATTAATAGCCGATACCAGACAAATAGTAGCTGATACCAGACAATTAGTAGCTGATACCAGACAATTAATAGCCGATACCATACAATTAATAGCCGATATCAGACAATAATAGCTGATACCAGACAATAATAGCTGATAGCAGACAATTAATAGCTGATACCAGACAATTAGTAGCCGATACCAGACAAATAGTAACTGATACCAGACAATTAGTAGCTGATACCAGACAATTAATAGCCGATACCAGACAATTAATAGCCGATACCAGACAAATAGTAACTGATACCAGACAATTAGTAGCTGATACCAGACAATTAATAGCCGATACCAGACAATTAATAGCCGATACCAGACAAATAGTAGCTGATACCAGACAAATAGTAGCTGATACCAGACAATTAATAGCCGATACCAGACAATAGTAGCTGATACCAGACAATTGATAGCTGATACCAGACAATTAATAGCTGATACCAGACAATTAATAGCTGATACCATACAATTAATAGCTGATACCAGACGATGACTTTTCATATCGGTCATCAATGACCAATTCCGTACTTATTTGAAAACAAACATTATTGGTTAATTCCTCACGCAATGTTTTTCCAGCAACATTGGCTCATTCCTCAAATGAATGTTTCTTAACTTGAGAAGTTAATATATTCCCTCACCAACCGATTTGTCTCAAATCCATCACAATATATAATATTCACCGAATAAATCTTATCCACCTAATTCGTACAAGAAAGGAAGGCAACAAATAGTTATATATCTTGCGGGCAATGCCCTTTTCTAACCTATCATCTTATATTACCATCATATAGTATAATATACTTCCCTGAATGACATGTGTTTTACTGAAGAATAGCTGCAGAATGCGATTGTCATAGGCTCTGTCACCATTCAACAGTCCTCAGTAGCTCTGTCCATTTGGCAGTCGCATTACACTTCAAGCGATTATTTCTGCCAATGGCTGATATATTTACATTTCTCCCAACTCCCACCCTTACACCCCTTATCCTATCAAAACCATTTTAAACACGTCACTAGAAAAGGGAACAAGCATTCCAATTTACCGTCCTTTTATTGCCACATAAAAATGGCTGAAGTTAATGCAATAATTATATTACTTTTCCATTGAACTGGTCCTTATTGGACAAAAACATGTGAACATTTGAAGAATATAAAATATAAACAAGGATTGGACAAAGTGTTATTATTCTAGATTGTTGGTATTTGCAATGATGTTTCATGACACTATCAAGTGTCTATTTAATCACGAGGTTCTGTGATCAACAAGACTAATAAACATTAAAGAATCATAAATTGTATTGGTCGTGTGTAATAAGCTCTCATTGTATGTCACACCCCAAGAAGTCACTCAGTTTTAATTAGTGAGCAATGACGTGTTAAACTCATGACCACCGATGATCATCCTGTACACAGCCTGAGGCAAGCAACGTATCTATATAATCAACAGTGGACACATAGAGTTTTCATCACTTCATTTTTCTCTCAAACAAACATGGATCAAAAACCACTTCATAATTTTTCTACTCTCACACTTTGGTATTCAGTTATCATTTATTTGTATGTTATCAAACCGACCAACCCAGCTGCTATTAACGGCGGCCATCTTCATGGATTAACACCTCAACAGATAGAGTTAAGACAAAGGGAAACTGCAGCGAATGCCGCGGCTAACGATTTATTATTCCGTAGTAGAGATGAAAACAAAGGGGCAATCCAACAACTCTATCTGACTGGTCAGCTCAAACCTTACCAGAGTACTGGTCATATTCCAGGACAAACCTACAACAACAATCCTTTCCTCAACAATGGTGGCGTGAAAAACAACCCAACACTTCACAATAGAGGTGTGAACAAACCAACCCATAACAAGGGAGTTGTGAATAGTCATTTTCTTCAAAATCCAGGAAATTATCGCAATCTTCACACAGGGTTTATACACAACCCATCTCTTCACAATGGAGTTGTACACAATGCAAATCTCCACAATGGAGTTGAACACAATGCAAATCTCCACAATGGGGTTATAAAGAATCCCAATCTCCACAATGGGGTTATTAAGAATCCCAATCTCCACAATGGGGTTATTAAGAATCCCAATCTCCACAATGGGGTTATTAAGAATCCCAATCTCCACAATGGAGCTCTTCATAATCCAAATCTTCGTCATGGATTGGTCAACAATCGTAATCTTCACAATGGAGTCAATGGTTTACATTCTCATAGCGCTAACCCTATTCATGGCAATGCATATCAGTTAACTAACAACGGCCACCAGGTGGCAGGACATAACGCCGATGCTCTCATAAGATATCAGGTGGAAGGGAACAATGCAGGTGTCCTGGCTGCCAATGCTGCTTCCTACCAGTCGTCTCCAGGTAACGGTTTACTTGTCAACAATGCATATGACAACACAGCGTTGGTCATTCAAAACCCAGTGGTTCAAAATTATCAACACAATGTTAATGCGTACTCAGCACGTGGCCTTGTGAACAATAATGACTATCAAGCTGCTGTAGCCACAAATAACGGATATTCAGCAGGTACTGTTGTAAACAATGGTTATGCGAACGGTGCGGCAGTGAACAATCAGTTACCGGTAGGTGGGGTGGTGAACAATGCGTATCAGGCAAATGGCATTGTCAATAACGCAGCTCTTGTAAACTATCAGAATGGAGGTATAAAAAATGCAATTGGTGCAAATGGAGTGATATATAATCAATATGGAGTTGCAACCGGAACAGTTAATTTCCAAAATAGAAACATCAACGCTCAAAATAGACAATTAGGTTTCTATTGATATGGGCAGGTATCAAAAATATTATAGTGGACGCGTGAGATTGAATCTTTCCTTTTGATTTTGACAAAAAATTATCATTATCATATCTTTAAGGGTTTGGGCTATATACAACACTGGAAGGACATTAACTTTTGAAGGAATGATTTGCATGAAAGATAGGGGAGTTATATTTTGATTTGAAACCGTATTTCATTCGGTTAACTTTTGTATGACACTCAAATCTATATCACATATAACTGTCTCGCAAAAACAGTGATAACAAAGACTAAACTTTACGTACCTCTTTCAAGTATGAATTATGCTCAAAACGATATATAAGCTACAAATATTGTTTTTCGTTGGGCAACTGATTGCGTAAAAATTAAATATAAATTTGTAAATATTGTAATAATGTTATAATATGGGAAATGCATGTTATCAGTGCCATATGAAAGGTTTGAAAGGTGGTGATCTAACATTGTACAATGATATATTAACAAGCATAACAGAATCTGGATCTTACAAAAACAAGACACTGATGAATATACCTTAATCGTTTTTATCATGTCGGCATTAGGCACCGAAATCTCAAACTAGTTTATGTTGACATACTAGTACCTTACTTTTTTATAATTGATTGCATTAAATTAAATTGTTTTTAGTAATAACTGAAAGTGTACATATCATAATATTGTGTAAGAAAAATTAATTTGAATAAAATATGCTATGAATATTAGGCTTGGGTTCATTTAATTCAACAATACAAGGAATAAAAATGGGACAAATAATAAATGAATATTTTATATATTACCTTATTTCTATTTGATCTAATATCTCTACAATGGCAAATAAATGTATACTAACACATATGTTAAATGCAAATAACAAAAATACCAACACATACATGTATATATATTCTAAACTGTCTTGAATAATAGTGTGGATAAAACATATCCAAAGTCACTCATATATACGACCTATATTTACACACGTATGTCCGGACATGCAGATACAAATATAAAGCAACCTGATTTGTTACTTAGCTTGATACGATTCTGTTTTTTTAATCAGTTGACTTGCTGCTTTATAGTTGATGTGATCTTAATGACATCGGACACATACTATGAAACAGTTATGAGTCCAGTAGTGGGGGACAGTGACTATTATCATCACAGGAAGGTTACATACTCATAAAGTAAGTACCGCATTTAATGCATAAAGTGCGGCACAAGTTACATAAGTGATACAAAAAACAGTAACATATTTAGGTAGATAATAGTGGTAGCTTAACATGCCGACCCACATCTTAATCCTTCTCCATTTTATAGCGGTGTGGAAATGTAAACATATGTCTGTTTAAAAAATGTGTGTTTTTAATGTATTAAACCAGACCCTAATTATAGAAATGGTTATATGACTGCGGAAGATTTTTTAAAAATAGCGTCATCTAAAATGATCTATGATGACTAAAGTTTGTTGTCATTTCGGTGCTGTAATCTTAAGATTGGCCCTTGAAGAGAAAGATATCTGAGCTTATGAGAGTGGCATTTTCCAAAACGGTTGTGCTATCTTTCGCTTGCAATATTTGCTGACAATGGCACAGGTGCCAAAGGGGTACTTTGCATTTTTTTGGAAATAAAAGAAATGTAAATGTTGTGTGTGTACGATTGGGCAAAGTTTGAACGGGGACTGTTAGCCGGCAGTCAATATTGGCTTGTGTACCTGACCTGGATGGCCGGTGATTCCCGTAGGCTTACCCCACATGCTGGAGGACCCCGGCAGTCTCTAAATACCACTGTGCCACACAGGTAAGCTTTGTCTTATATCATATTCACTGCAATACTTCATTTCAAGACATCGCTAATAATACTAATGTACTTTTTTTCTTCATAAAATGGAGGATTGGATAGAGAGGTAGTCTAACAATCTGTATGCAAATCATTAAAGCAAGGAAGTACACGCCGTTATATGGCCTCTTAGGTGAGTTTGAATGCATCATATTTAGATTATGGTGTACCATGTGATTAGGAATGTGTGTGCAGCATGATAATGTTTGTTTTCTCCCATGTTGCCGTTAGTATTTGCTACAACTGTTGAACTGGGAGAAGCTGCACTGCGTTATGCACGACGCGAAGTTGTGTCGATTTCCCTGCACTGCACTACATATGTAATACCAAGCCATGATTATATCCTTGATGTATACGTTGATATCAACTAATAGTGGTGAACCAATCCTTATTTGGCATTATATATACAACACAACAGTAAACCTATCCTTGTTTGACGTTGGATACACTAGTGAACCTATCCTTATTTGGGGTTATATACAACACAATAGTGAACCTATCCTTGTTTGTGGTTATATATATGCCAAATAAGGATAGGTTCACTATTAATAATAATAATAATAATAATAATAATAATAAAAACATTTATAAAGCGATGATACCAGACAAGTCTGTTCATAGCGCTGCGTTCAGGACATGCTTCCTGAAAAGATGGGTTTTCAGTCTGCTCTTAAACAAGGAGACTGAGGCACTATTCCTAATCTCAGTAGGCAAGGAATTCCATAGTCTGGGGCCAATAGAAGAAAAGGCCCTATCACCAACTGTCTTCAGCCGGGTACTGGGAACTTGTAGGTGCATGCCGTCGTGTGACCTTAGGCATCTTTCCCCTTGCTTAATCAAAAGTAGATCCCGCAAGTAAGGCAGAGCCTTACCGTTTAGGGTCTTCCAGGTTAAGAGTAGGATTTTAAAATCAATTCTCGCATGGACAGGAAGCCAGTGCAGTTCCCTAAGCTTTCCAGAAATATGATCAAATTTCCTGATTTTTCCTACGACACGAGCCGCCGAATTTTGAACATATTGAAGCTTCCTGGTGTCAGATTTGGGAAGACCTGCAAGAAGCCCATTACCATAGTCCAGGGTTGATGTAACAAAGGCATGGGTAAGTCTAACAGCAGTTTTCTCATCAAGACAGTGTCTAATGGCAGACAGGTTCCTAATATGATAGAAACTCTTTTTGCACATTTTCCTAATTTGGGCCTTCATATTCATATTGGAGTCGAAAGTTATGCCAAGGTCGACTACTGACTCACTCGGGTCAATATCAGAGTTGCCGACCCTGATTGTGTCTGGAGTACTTCTGGAGGCGGCAGTATTGTACCTGTCAGTACATATAAGCATTTCTGTCTTCCCATCATTTATCTTCATCTTGTTTGATATAAGGAAGTTTCTGACCTCCTTGACACACTCTTCGAGTTTACGTCTGCTCATATCCACCCTATGGGGGGAGGTGTGGTCCATAGGGATGTAGATCTGGGTGTCATCCGCATAAATATGATAACTCAGACCATATTTGGATAGAATATCTGAGAGTGGTGTCATATAGATAGTAAATAGTATGGGGCCCAGTACAGAGCCTTGTGGGACGCCATATTTTATTGACTTAAAGCAGGATCTATGAGTTCCTACTTTCACACACTGTTTCCTGTTTCTGAGATATGACCGAATCCAGGAGAGTGCGTGACCTCTGACATTACATCTGGCCTCCAGTCTGTCACATAGAATACGGTGGTCAATGGTGTCAAAGGCCGCTGAGATCACTGCTTTTTTATTGTCCATAGCAAGCAAGATATCATTTTGCACCCTTAACAGGGCTGTCTCAGTGCTATGATACTCTTTATATGCTGATTGGAATTTGTCAGTAAGGCCATTTCTTACCAGATGAGGGACTAGTTGATCTGCAACCGCCCTCTCTGTTAATTTAGAAATGTATGTTAGGTTAGAAATCGGTTTATAGTTCTTTTCAATCAGTTCTAGACCAATTTTCTTAAGCAGGGGTGTAATAATGGCTATTTTCATGTTATCCGATACTTCTGTATCCATCAGGGATTTATTAATGATAGCCGTTATTATGGGTAGCAGGTCATCTAGAAGGTCAAGTAGGAGCCAGGATGGAATGGGGTCGAGCTCACATGTCTTCTTTGCAGACCCTTTCACTAATTTGCGCACATCCCCTGTGGTTAGCGGTATGAACCTGTTAAGTGACAGTGCCCATTATGTTGTATATATAACGCCAAATATTATGTTGTATATGTAACGCCAAATAAGGATAGGTTCACTATTGTGTTGTATATATAATGCCAAATAAGGAATGGTTCACTATTGTGTTGTATATATATATATATATATGTACAATGTTGTATATATATATATATATATATATATATATATATATATATATATATATATATATATATATATTTATAATGCCAAATAAGGATAGGTTCGACCAAGAAGTAATTATGAATGGAGGCGCAATGTCACAAGATCAAAAGGGGCATCATAGTTGCCACCATGGCCATTGTTATGATGACGCTATATAGGTGCAAGATATGAAAGTTTTGACGTTATTTTTTTCAGAACTATTTTAAGTCATTAAAACCATGATTTAGAGCTAAACATATCACAAATGAAATGTATCTTATTCCATACATTTTTCTGCTCCAAGTTTAGATTATTTTATGAAGAGATTTCCAAATTCATACCATATTTATGAAAATGAGTTAAAATTTCTGTTTTACCCTCACATTATTAGGAAATCAGATACTTTATTGTTATTTTTTTCTTTCCAGTTTATTTTTAGCTATTGGCACAAATATTGGCAGGTTAAAAAAATATATCATGTTGTTCATTGAGAAAATTACTATTAGAAAATGTAATTTATATCCCTGCCAATATATGCGCCATCAGAAATAAATTGACTTTATTTCCATGGTATATTTTTCCAATCTGCCAATATATGCGCCAATAATTAAAACTAAACTGGAAAGACAAAAATAAAAAAAGTACATGATTTCCTAATAATCTGACAGGAAAACGGAAATTTTAATCATTTTCATAAATATGATATGAATTTGAAAACCTCGTCATAAAATCATCAAAGCTTGGAGCAGAGAAATAAAATTTATATCCCCATTATCTGCATAAATGAACAAACATTTCATTCGCGATATGTGTAGCCCTAAATTGTGGTTTTGATTTTCTGAAAAAAAAATTACGTCAAAACTTTCATATCTTGCACTTTCATATATGGCGTCATCATAACAATGCCCATGGCGGCAACTATGATGTCCCTTTTGATCTTGCGCCGTTGCACCTCCATTCAAATTACTCCAAGGTTCAACCTTGGAGTAATTATGAGGCAATAACTATATAAATCACTGCCATCTAGTGTCACAGGTAGTAATAAGTGCCCTGGTGGTGGATTATGGCATTAGCGCCATTGATATGAACGTTAGATTTGTGAGGTATGTAAATTAATTTCATTATTAACACCAGATGGCACTCTCCTGTTACACACAATAAGGTATGAGATGGTACCCCATAATGAGGTCTGACAAAAATACCTCCAGCACCTCATATCTGTACATATATATACAACACAATAGTGAACCTATCCTTGTTCCATATTCAACATTCATAGAGGAGATATACATATCCTTATGTATATACAACACTGCTTTCATACATCATGTCAAAATGTTGATGCAGCCACACGTGAACGTTGACGGTGGGTCACTAACATTTTTTACTTTGCTTCAGATCAACACCTTAAGTAAGTAGACTGTCGCCGTGCACCACAATACTAGACATATATGCTCTGCATGTGCTCCAGCAGGTAAAAAATGTATATGACATCACCAAAGGAACAGAATTATTTAATGAGGAGACTCCACATATATTATGGGGTATATTCATATCAATATAATCAGATAGATTAGTACAGATTCGCGAACAAGAGACAGAAAGCATATTTCCGTTATTTCTATCTGAGATTATTAGAAAAGAGACCTTTTAAGATAATGGCTAATTGTTAAAATGAGTAATAGAATTTCACCATAGCCTTTCCCCTTGGTGTATAGTGGGAGTGCGCTGCAAGGTGGGCCGATCAGCGTTAGATAACTGAGCGCACCAGGGTGTTGGCAATACATGTACCGGTAGTCTCACACAATCCCGTCACAGTTTTCATCACGCTCATATTGTAATGGATAATGTAGTTTTATGATGGATTATGGATTATGATATTAAGATAAGGGATGGGGATATGTCATGTTCCCATCTCCAGGGGCCCGATCTAATCTCACGTTCTGTTTCTGTATGCCTATGAGGACTTGGTCTAAGTTCGAAATAAGAAAGGTAAGTTGAACACAGTCAACAGAAAGTAAACAATTTGAACATCGAGATCATTACATGATAACTGAACGATCCCGTATATCAGAGATATGCGTCATCAGAAGATGATCAGAATTATTGTTTCTAACCATGGCTGTTTCTTTTCTGGTGACTTGTCATTGTCATTGTTAATTACAGGCTGGAGTTTATGTTCAGTCTTTAATGATACATAGGTCCATTTATGTGAACATTCATCACCTATTTCAGGGGGTGTTTGAAGCCAGTCACGTGATTATTATGTAAATACATATAGACCATGAGAATGTCTCATTTCACTATCAATTTCTACCTTTAAAAGCCTTTCCATGATTATTAATCATCAGTTGAAATAGGTCTCCGTGGATCTCTTTCACATCCCTGGAATAACTTTCAGGGCCCTATGTGAACTCCATACTATTCATCATGATGTTCTTCATGACAATTCGTTTCATATTCCTGAGTTTAAAGGTATAAAACAACCAGTGCATTTTAACTTTGATTGTGTCTTTGCCTATTTTGTCCCTTTTTGGGGTAAGTCTATTCAATAAAAATCTTTGTTGCCAAAATGAGTCCTATCTGAATGATTAGTTTGGAGGATGATCATTTTTGTCTTGTCAATAAGACCTTTTAAATATGTTTGAGATTTGGAGCCTTTGGTAAAATTGTGAAGATTTTTTAAATAAGAATATAATCTATTATTGAAGCCAATTCATTTCAAGATTGTGTATTCATTAGGATCCAATGCTATGAATCCCTTGAATTTGCGTTGTATTGTAGTGAAAATGAAGTTGGTGACGTTTTGAAACTTATTTGTTTTAATTGGTCCTGAATCTGATGTATAAAACAGAAGATGTAGGTCAAGAAGGCCACATTAATTAGTAACTTATATGTTATGATAAATAGTTTTTGAAACGATGAACAAATGACATTAAAGATGGGGTGGATAATACCATAATGCCTCAAATATACAGACCAATATTCAATAAATAGCAAACCGCTTAGCCAAACATTATTTTATTGAGTTTTGGATTTGAAACGTTCCACTAATACTATGTTCACCTTAGCAGAGAGTGAAGAGTCAAACATTTTGTTTAATTTCATATAATTATCAACATATGAACAAAAAGAAATTTCCCACAGATATATTTTATTCAGAATCTTCAGGCACAATAATTCCTTTGAAATTTCGAAATTTATCGAAATAATATTAACATTTTATGATAGTGTTTGGTGCTGCCATCTGGACATAAATAGTCACCTTCACACGGTCTTAATTATATTTTAATGAATGGGTTGACATGTGCTTCATAGCTTTGCATTTGCCACTAAATATTTTAATGACAAATCCTCCTTTACACAAAATTTTGTTTTATTTATTCCTTTTGCCTTCAGGATGTTTCTTTTGTTTCCTTATATCAATAACATATTTTCACAATGAAATAATAAACCTGTTTTGGATAATATTTTTCAAACGTTTTGACAAGTGAAATTGGTAACACTGCATGGAAGATGACTAGACAGTTTAGGATGAAAAGAGCCTATGAGATAAAAAAAGGGAAAAGCAAATAAATGATATATACACTATAGGAGGATCCCATGATAAAGTCAGAAAGAGAACATCTAAGAGCAGATACAGACGAAACGAAACTAATTAAGAGAACAATATAGAAACGTTGATAATATTCCATTTGACAAATTATAAAGGTTTTACCACCTTGTACATGTTTTACAAATAAATAGAAAAAAAAATATACACACTAAACCTAAATGTATACACGAAATGAATTTGTGATGTGCTGGCATTTATAACCCATAAGATATAATTATGGATATACTAAATTAGTTAATGGGGTAACTAAGTTTAAATGGCAAGGTAAATTTGCATAAAGGGTGGATGGAGGAACCAAACAAAAGGAGGCGGAGACACGGCGCAAACACATGTTCATTTCGTAGAGAGTGCCCTTTATTAATTCCCAATAAAAGAGCGGTCCGTGTTAGAGTAATGTATGCCGCTGTGTTCAACCTTCAACCCCAGAAGAACCCAGCTGGACCACAGAGTAGATCAAAGCTGTATATAACAAGATATCTGTATATTATCAATTGATTTTACAATAATACACTTTTATTTTACAATTTAAATTTTGACTAAAATAACAATAGTATTTTATACATAAGAAATTAATCCTCATCTAATACTGAGTATCAATTCTGACATGATGTTGGAGCTCATGATGCTTCTTACTGAGAAAATGTATTATTATAATGAAAAGTAGATTAATCATGATGAATTGACCTATGTGAATTCCGCCAATCTTACCTTCGGTATATCCAGATTTCACTACATAGTCAAGTCTTTCCGAAATCACGGTATTTGATTATTGCGTGTTTTATCTTTACGTTAAATTATAATGGTCGCATTATAAACCAGTTCTACATCGTAGTATATTTTGCAAGAGCCAGATTAGCAAGAGGAAATATTAAAAATTGAATGTGGAAAATGTTGCATTCAATATTGTAACAACAGAGCAGTCCATTCTAAATCTATGGAGAGAAAATGAATTGATAATCCTTATATTCCAGTTTCAGTATTCTCTTTGGTAACGATAATGAAAATGTCATAATTAGTCTTCAGTACTAAACTGTTTATTTGATTGGTTGCAGGCATCTGCCAGACAACTAAGCATGAGACCAGAATGGATTCGCTTCCAGCGCCACCGTGAGACATTCACCCAAACTATCAATGTCACCAAAATACTTCCCCAGGTGCGCAACATCAAATATATCATCTTCGGTACAAGTTTGAGCAATTCGCCTTTTCCATTTCTAATTATCACGTCAGAATACCTATATCATCTTTACTATAGTATGTGTACCTTTGTCAACATCTATCTTTGATTTAAAAGGAAATGAAATATTCGACAACAGAAATAAAATAACTGATATATGATATATATTTTTGCTGAGTAGATGTGTCAGTCAGACGCATTCACACCACGTGACGAGGAGACCCTGATGGGGGAATCCAGACCGAGGCAGAGAACAGTCAAGCTGCTGGAGATGGTGGAGAGGAGGGGCCCCCTAGCGCTGGATGCATTCATGGAGGCCATAGAGGAATACTATCCACACCTATATATGCTGCTCATTGACGACGAGGATGATGAACAACCACAAGGTGGCGCTAAGCATTAGTGTTATTCAATAAGGGAAGGCATCACATAAAGTTCTGTCCTAATCAGGCATATATCTTTTGTTTGGTTTGGTGTTGGAAATATTGGGTTATTCTACTATCACGAATTGAAAGCACAGTAACCACAAGGTGGCGCTAAGCATTAATTTTACTCAATAGGGGAGATCATCACATAAAACACTGTCTTAATCAGGCATAGTTTATTCAGTTAAATTTGGGAAAATTAGGTTGTCATCCTATTAGGAACTAGAGGTTTAATTTTCATGCCATGATACAGATTCTGTTGCAGATTGTACAAGGTATTAAGTCTTAGACGTGTCACTATGTTTCATCTTGACTTATGTGATGTCTATTTGATAATAGAGAGTTCTATTCTAAGAAGTTCTAAGATTCTAAGAAAGAGCAGGGCGTTATATCCCAATGGCAGTCTCACATCTAATGTGATTTTATTTTTGTTAAGGTGAGGTATCAACCTCCCCTGCTGATGCATGGACACCCCTGAGAGAAAGCCGCAAATATCTGGTACAGGAGCTCGATGCTGCAGAGTTAGTGCCTCGTCTTACCACTAAAAATGTTCTCACCGAGGACGACGCGAACCAGGTAAATACTCACTCAATGGATTAATACGGAATAGACACGCTGACTTGGTGAGTAAATAGTGCAAGTCACACAGTCGCAGAACTAAGGATAAGAAACTAAAGACTTGGAACTAAGGACTAGGAACTAAGAGTAGGAGCTAAGGATTAGGAACTGAAGATTAGGAAATAAGGATCAGGAACTAAGGGTAGCAATTAAGGTTAAGAACGAAGGATTAGGAACTGAGGGTTAGGAACCAAGGGTAGGTACAAAGGATTAAGAACTAAGGGTAGGAACTAAGGGTTAGGAACTGAGGGTTAGGAAATAAGGGTAGAAATTAAGGGTTAGGAACTAAGGGTAGGAACTAAGGATTAGGAACTGAGGGTTAGGAACTAAGGGTAGGAACTAAGGGTTAGGAACGTAACATATGAGATTCAATGATGTAGGAATGCCTGATGAAATCAGATTTTTAAAATGGTTATTGATAATCAGATACGCTTTCCTTTGGCCCAGGGTAAGATAGTCATAAGGGAGACAATGAAACAGGTGATGAACACACTAATGCAGGTTAAAACGTTAAACAATAAGACGCTTGGAGGATAACAGTGTCAAACTTGACAGTTATCTTTTCCCTTCATTTCAGGGTAATGACAAATGTTTCGACTGCTACCAAATCATATTGGAAGTTATAACGATCACCAATTCCATCCCAAACTTGATAAAGCAAGATCTGTAAAATCTAAGAGTCATATTTTGCAAAGTTATTTATGCAGGTCAATGCAATATACGTCTAGTAAATCTCAAAAACATTGTTTCCACATCAAGAAGAACATTTTTGGCTTTTTGTTAATCTTAATATAGTTACAGTAAATTATCAGACATGTCCTGATGACCTATTTAGCTTCTGAAAAGTTTTAAGGATTCACTTGTTGGTGTATGAGTGTATTATTTCCGTATTAAGGTTTATAGTAATGGATGTGGAAATGATATGTGGCATTGAATACAGTTAGTGTTGTTGACCTTTGCCAGGTGATGCAGGAGGATGACACGAAGCAGAGGACAGAGATATTTCTTGACATTCTAGAGAGCAAGGATCCGTGGGCCGTGCCTGTATTCCTGGAAGTGGTGGGAGAAACCTATCCCCACGTCTACCTGCTCCTGACTGGGGAGGATGATGACCTAGATGGTGAGTACCATGGGATGTGAGTACCATAGATGGTGAGTGCCATGGGATGTGAGTACCATAGATGGTGAGTGCCATGGGATGTGAGTACCATAGATGGTGAGTACCATGGGATGTGAGTACCATAGATGGTGAGTATCATGGGATGCGAGTACCATAGATGGTGAGTACCATGGGATGTGAGTACCATAGATTGTGAGTACCATGGGATGCGAGTAACATAGATGGTGAGTACCATGGGATGCGAGTACACTGGACGTGAGTACCATTTCTTTAAACTATCATTCTTAATGCCAAGGTGACATATCTGTGCTAATTATGCTTCATATATCACAGACTTGTGCCTTCCTAATGATTCTCAAGTAACCTATACTGGTGTAGTAAAAGCTTGATGTGGAGACAATTATCTCATTAAATCATAAAAATATTTGCTGTTTTATTTTTAGATCTATGAGGATTACAATTTCGGACCAAACTCTGGTGTATAAAACATATCAATGGCAGACATTTTTTCCAAAAAGGCTTATTTCATTCACAAAAGCACACTGTTTCGTGCTTGCACGAGATAGTACATAACAATGAAATAATTATAACAGGAAATAGTGCACTTGTAAACCTAGCGCACAAATATACATGGTAGGAGATTTTCTCCAATGATTTGTCATCGATTCATATGGAGTTCTTATTTAGGACATAATGAAGAACAAATGGCTTAGATATTCATATGTAAGCAGGTAATTTGTTCTGTAAAGAATGGTCATTTTGTATATAAATGTATGATGAATATTATAGTCATCATGTTGTGCTCTCAATGGCTGTGAATATTTATAAATGTATTTTTCTAGTTTGTGATTAGTATTAGACCATTACCTTGCTTCCTAATGTAAACCATTTTGTGTACCATATATATTATTGATATGTTAATTAAGGCTTTAGTAATAAATAGATAACAAATTTCAAAGAAATAGTGATGTTTTTATTGCAACAAGGGGTAAAGGTTTGAAGTTTGGACAAATACATGGAAGACTACTTGATCATAGCACTCGATATACAGCCAATTCATAAATCAGAGTATCTCTAAACTATTATGAAACTTACAAATAAAACACACAGTTTTTCCTTATGTTTGTATTAATCAATACATTGTTTTTTGACATGGATTGGACTCAAATCTTAAGTCCTGCTTGTCCATGATACCAATATATTGATTTAATAAAGGGACATGCACTTCTCAAATACTTATTTGAAAGATTTAACTGGATACACAAATACGGAGAGCTATCTGGTAAATACTATTATTTTTTTTCAAATTAAATTAACAGAAAGCAGCTCATAGAAGAACACTGAGCTATATTATATATGCACATCTCGCTACGGTTCAGTAACAATCGCCTTTTCAAGTGTCCAGCTATTCGCATGTATGCAAAATGTAAAATTCATGATATATAATTATATAATGCCATTTGAGGTATGAGTCAAATTACTGTCCCGTAATTAAGTCTGTTTATCTACAAGAGTAATATGATAGTGCAGAACACTGTCTTATTACGAGGACTGGATATTGACGATATTTTAACATTTAACAATAGAATTTATCTCCTAATCAAGTTATACTTGAAGGGTTTATCAATCTCATATTTGTGGACTAGAGCTACCATTGCTAAGACCAGATCACCTCAGGATAACCTGCCTCGTAAGCAGAATCCGACATACTAGTGCAGTGATTGTTCAAATAACAATTGGCCTCATTGGCAGGATCATTTTAACATGAATAGCAAAGTTCATAATACAGATACCAGATAATATTTCATATTTCTGGAAGCAGTCATGGATATAACATGCAGCTTATAACAAGAAGAAAATGTTTCTAAAAGACTGACAAACAGGATGAGTGAAGAACCTTATAAATATATTCTATTCCTGATAAATAGTGAACTAATATTCGTCTGCCTCATCATCACCTTCACCTTCACCTTCAAAGCTATCAACTCCGACTTCTTCATAGTCCTTCTCCAGGGCAGCCAGATCCTCGCGGGCTTCTGAGAACTCACCCTCCTCCATACCCTCGCCCACATACCAGTGGACAAAGGCCCGCTTGGCATACATAAGATCAAACTTGTGATCAAGACGGGCCCAGGCCTCAGCGATGGCAGTGGTGTTGCTCAACATGCACACAGCACGCTGCACCTTGGCCAGATCACCACCAGGAACAATGGTAGGAGGCTGGTAGTTGATGCCGACCTTGAATCCAGTGGGACACCAGTCCACAAACTGGATGGTACGCTTGGTTTTGACAGTGGCAATGGCTGCATTTACATCCTTTGGCACAACATCTCCACGGTACAACATGCAGCAAGCCATGTACTTGCCAAGACGGGGATCACACTTCACCATCTGGTTGACTGGCTCAAAGCAGGCATTGGTGATCTCAGATACTGTGAGCTGCTCATGGTAAGCCTTCTCTGCTGAGATAATCGGGGCATAGGTAGCCAGAGGGAAATGGATACGTGGATAGGGCACCAGATTTGTCTGAAACTCTGTCAGATCCACATTTAGGGCACCATCGAACCTGAGAGAGGCTGTGATGGAGCTAACTATTTGACCAATCAAGCGGTTAAGATTTGTGTAAGAAGGACGATCTATGTCCAGGTTACGCCGACAGATATCATAGATTGCTTCATTGTCCACCATGAAGGCACAATCAGAGTGCTCAAGGGTGGTGTGTGTGGTAAGAATTGAGTTATATGGCTCAACCACTGCTGTTGATACCTGAGGTGCAGGGTATATTGCAAACTCAAGTTTAGATTTCTTCCCAAAATCTACTGACAGGCGTTCCATTAACAAAGAAGTGAAACCAGAACCAGTGCCTCCTCCAAAACTGTGGAAAATCAGAAACCCTTGTAGACCAGTGCATTGGTCAGCTAACTTTCTGACTTTATCAAGAACCAAATCAACAATCTCTTTTCCAATTGTGTAGTGCCCCCTGGCGTAGTTGTTGGCAGCATCCTCCTTACCGGTAATCAGCTGTGCAGGATGAAAGAGTTGGCGATATGTGCCAGTGCGAACCTCATCTGAGAAAATATAGAACAAGTATCACAATTACTTGTATGCAAATAGTGATTAAACCAAATAAGCCTTAGAATACTATAAAATATACATACCTACAACTGTTGGTTCAAGATCGACCATGACAGCTCTTGGCACATGCTTGCCAGCCCCAGTCTCACTGAAGAAGGTGTTGAAGGAGTCATCTCCACCTCCGATGGTCTTGTCTGAGGGCATCTGACCATCAGGCTGGATGCCGTGCTCAAGGCAGTACAACTCCCAGCAGGCATTGCCCATCTGAACTCCGGCCTGGCCGACATGGATGCTGATACATTCACGCTGAATGAAAAATAAAAATCTTTCCGTTCATGATTAAAATTCTAACCCTATCATTATGCGAATAACAATCCATAAGCTTGAGGTTATGATGTGGGTAGGCTTGAAACAGTTAGAATACATCTCTTACAGTTTTCCTGGAAGCTAAAGATATCACATTTAATCTATTTTCCTGCCCATGTTGTTTTCCTCTTGGCTTACACTGGCAGGTTATACTTTTTATTTTTCAAAATACGAAATACTATTCACACATATTGCATGTAATACATTACTGTATGAGCTTACAATATCAAAGGTCACTGGCTGCCAAAATAAGTATTACTTACATGTGCAACATACCAACCACATACACTTCATCATATATGATATATGGAGTTTTCATATAGATCCATCTATAAGAGTATGTATACATATAATGCATTATATATCATGTATTCCCTATATTCTGCATTTGTACAGAACATACATACAAGCTGCATACATTGGTACAGAAATGCAACACATGCTGCACTATACAGGGTATCACATGGGCCACATTAGACAGGTCACATGCATGTATCAGCCATCAATAGAGGCAATGCTTTGGCCTTGGGAGGTTCACAGATCTGTTTGAAGTAGGGTCCAATCAATCACATATCCACTGGTCTGATCACATAAAACTTTCTGAAAGCAGTATCATCTGGTTAGTCTCACATAATTTACTTGACAAAGTCAGCTGCAAAGTCTAAGAGAAAGCCCTGTACTGGCTTAGGAGGCGATATTTGGTGAGGTATTGATTTTGGTGTGTGGGCCATTGAAGCTTTGGGTCTAACGCGGCCCTCTGCAGACATCCAGAGAGACAAGCATTTTAGGAAAATTAGTGTTTTCCCAAAACAATGCTGAACCATTTGTTTGGGGTCAATACTTTGTTGTACAACCGCTTTTAACGTGCATAATCAAATAATGTAGGTTGGTTGTATAAATATGATTGATAAAATGCTGGATATTGCATGATGTTGGTGGAGGCAGATGGCGGACAGCGCATCAATCATATCTATTTTATACCACCATAATATCATCCATGCTATATTAATATGGACATGTTTTCTATATAGTGTGCTCAACACTGCTCTTTTTATGTCCATCATTGCACCATATTTGCCCATTGATTTGTCCTGATAGTCAAAAATAAGTGTCATCATCGTGCAATATTGCCACAATACTTGTGTCTTGCCACGTTCTATGAATACTAAATAAACCTCTAGAAGGTAATTGCAAATAATAATGACATTATCAAGCATAAAATTGTTCTTGAAGACAGCTAGTGCAGTAAGAGAATAAAACGAGATTAGAAAAATATAGACATGCTCAGGATATGCATCAATAATAAATATGTTTTAAACCATTATTAATAACATATACACCATTTTGAAAATAGGAGTATAATGACAGTAAAATGGAGTAATTACCATGGTGATGATACAGGAGAGTGAGGAGAGGTCAGTTTAAGGTGTCAGCTCACAATGACTGGTTAAGGGTCTGGTGAGATATGATGTCTACTGCCAGCATCCTCCCTATATATGGTAGTGCAAGCCACAGCAGCAGCAGCAGCAACCAGCGGCGGAGATGAAACAGCTTGTTCTAACAGAAAGGACACAGCAGCAGAATTGGACAGGAGACACAGTTTAAACTGAATCACATAAGGGGGACATTGAGCCTGCATTAACTCAATAGAGGGGACATGCCGATAGTCCTACAAAGGGGAACAGCTTAAGGTTATCCAAACAGACATATCAGTAGTTTTTCAGATGTGAAAAGGCACAATAGTTACCACGGAAGTGATGATATGGCAGTAAGTACCACAGGTTAAATAGCACAACCGTGGATAACACGGGTGAGATAGTACAGCAATAGGTACCACAGGTTGAATAACACAGCAGTACGTACCACAGATGAGATAACATAGTAGTAGGTACCAAAGAAGAAATATTCATCAAAGCTCCCTTTTGATAATTAAGTATGAAATATCTAACCTTTAGATCAAGACAATATTCTGTAAAATGACGATCATCATAATGACGATGCATTGCCAGCCCTGCCCATATCCTGTCTATTGAGTCTATGAACAATGCCAGTGAAAAGAAAAGCCAGTGTTAACGTTCCTGAGTTAACAAAACAATCAAATAAATATACTCCATTTGATTTTTGAAACCTTCTCTGCAAACAAATTTATGGTGGTGAAATATTATGTCCTATATCTCTTACAACAGAGAGATGTTTTGGGAATAAAAAAATACAGAATGCATTGAAAACATTGTACAATTACAATTATTCTCAATTAAATACATATAAATATAATTGACTGATTGATTGATTAAAATATTTTAATATACTGACAGACAAAAGTATAATTAAATTGATGGTAAACTGTTTTATGGAATTCCCAGCCACTACAGACTTATCATAAGTCACAAATCTACTTTATACAGTAACTATATATCTGTATTGGTTACCATGGTGATTATGTTTACAAGTTTTACTCTATGTTAATATATAATGTGTCACAACATTTTTTTACATGCACACAAAACTCAACGACGTCCATTCCCATTTCATGATATATGCGAACTTTTCACTCATCAGACATTTGACTAAAACGATCTTCTATTGTCTTATTAATGAATCTACCTGTCTCAACAAAGAGGGCAATACTACACACCTAAGTTGCTAACCACTCTGTCTCGGAGGAAAAACGCATTAGCTGTCTTCAATACAATAAGCATCTATACCTACGATGGCATTAAGAAATACTCTACACTCATTTCTCCATAGGTCATGATCAGCCACTGTCAGATCTTTTATTCTCAGAAACTGATATATCATTAAACCTAACAATACTATCTACCCTTCTGAATGTACTTCTTTATCCGAGAACAGTTTTTGCTTGCAGTCATACTCAAATATTTGCCTGATTAGTTATGATTCATCCATAGACCTCAACGGATTGTAGAACCGAATCACTTCTTGTGTATCCTAGCCTCACATGAGACAAGACCCATCCAGTGTCTCCTTCTATCGCCAATATATGTGTTTTCTGGTGTACACACATAGAGAATATCAGTTCTCTGTTGAATCTTGTCTAATAATTTTAGCTAGCAAAACCCAATATGTCTGAAAAATAGTCATGTGCGTGAAGCTAAAATAGTTCATGATGGGTTCTACTCCAATGACAGACGTAAGCCATTGTAACATTTTTAACATTCCTGAATTTTGCACTAACCATGATAACTGTTTCTGTAGCCTCAGCCAGCCATGCTGTGTCACTATATTCCATATGCTCATTTCGATATACTCCATGACATTTATATTTGTCAACTAATTCAATCTGATTCATATCAATCTGGAAAGTTGGAATGTGAGAACTGTGCATAAGCCCCTCTCCTTCTAAAATGGACAATCTCTGTTTTATCGATATTACGTTTCATCTCCCAATTCGTACACCATTCCTACGTCATTCATGCAATTCACCAAGGTCTGCAAATCATTTTCGGTTGCTCCAACAACAATATGCTCATATATTCTGTGTTATAACGATATAACTGAACACAACGTAATGGATGGTAATAAAATGGTTTAAGAGACTTTTGCATGTATATAAGGTGTGAACGTGTTCTGTGTTTGTGCTACTCATCGGACAACTGAGATATCATGTTCCCGGGATCATGTTACATTTTCTCCAACACACACTGTTTTAGAACTCTGATCGTTTCAAAGGGTGGAGGTTTTGAGTGTATTGTTTTGTCTTTATGTATTTCAATTTGTTTGCATTCTGACGAGGCAAATCATTACATGTACATTTATAATGCAAGATTCAATACTTCATTACAACTGAATGTCTATGATGGCTAAAAATTATTCAGATTGGTGCTGATTACCTTAACCGGACATGAGCTTGAACTAAACTGTAATATATCCACCAGATGTCACTGTGATGTGACTGTGTAAATGGCGGAGGCTTAAACAGCATAGTATAGTTTCTTTTTGAAGTTGCCGGTTATTACCCTTCACAATCCCTTCGAATAATCCACAAATATTATATCTAAAGAAAGGCACGGTCATCCATCCTTTGTTTCCAATAAATGTCCAAAGTAAAAACAATCAGATGTGCTCCCCTTTATTCAATATTAACATCTACGGAAAATGGAGAGGTCATTATCTATTTTGTATTCAACAGATGATTTTATTTGTTCAGAGTTTCTATTTCAACCCAATACATGTCCATTGGCAAATATATTTGGGGGAAGATATATGATGTTTGAACATTTTTTTATTATTAAACATTATTTTATATTTTTAATAAACACAAAACTTGTCTGAGACTGCCAGTGCTGTTACAAGTGAACTTTTCCAATTATTGCACAGTGAAAAATGAAATATATTTAAAAATGACCTTATTGATTAATACTTTATAAGACTTGTATTGATGGTTTTATGTCAAACTTATGCCTTCATCAATTCTAAAATGTTGATTACTGTCATTCTGTGTATATCGTTCATTTCTGTGTATGTCGTCCATTTTAATGTGTTCATTTTTTATCATTTCCGTTGATAATATGTTTGAGTGATTTCCCTTTGCATAAGTAACATACATATTGATTCTCATGCAGTCAAATGCTCATTTGAATAAAGAATAAAATGTTTCCTCAAATGAGTTCAGTCCTATAAAGGAATGAAATGGTTTCATGTTTATAATAGCACTGACATAGAATGTAACAGAACTGACAATCAGCTAACACCACTGACATAGCATGCATAGTATGTAACAGAACTGACAATCAGCTAACACCACTAACATAGCATGCATAGTATGTAACAGAACTGACAATCAGCTAACACCACTGACATAGCATGCATAGTATGTAACAGAACTGACAATCAGCTAACACCACTGACATAGCATGCATAGTATGTAACAGAACTGACAATCAGCTAACACCACTGACATAGCATGCATAGTATGTAACAGAACTGACAATCAGCTAACACCACTAACATAGCATGCATAGTATGTAACAGAACTGACAATCAGCTAACACCACTGACATAGCATGCATAGTATGTAACAGAACTGACAATCAGCTAACACCACTAACATAGCATGCATAGTATGTAACAGAACTGACAATCAGCTAACACCACTGACATAGCATGCATAGTATGTAACAGAACTGACGATCAGCTAACACCACTGACATAGCATGCATAGTATGTAACAGAACTGACAATCAGCTAACACCACTGACATAGCATGCATAGTATGTAACAGAACTGACGATCAGTTAACACCACTGACATAGCATGCATAGTATGTAACAGAACTGACAATCAGTTAACACCACTGACATAGCATGCATAGTATGTAACAGAACTGACAATCAGCTAACACCACTGACATAGCATGCATAGTATGTAACAGAACTGACAATCAGCTAACAACATTGACATTTAATTGATTTTTGTACAAGTGTCATTAACATTCAAAATCCAATCCACAATATGAAGTCATGACACAAATGTGATATTTCAATTGTAACATGTTAACACTAAAAACATTTAAACGTTACAGTTTGACATAATTTATAAATCATCTCTTATTTGTTACTTCATGTATTTCGTTTATTTCTATATCAAAATCTATATAGTGAAATATTATCAGGTATCACAAAATACATATTGCAAAAACAATTTTCTGTCAGTTATGGTATCAATAAATTGTTACTATAGCAATAATAATAACAATAATAAATTCACTTTTTGAAATTCATAAATTCTTTGGAATGACACATTCTATGTGGTAAATGGTAATGAAAATTCTTTACACATAATTATATCAGTTCTTATTCCAGGATTAGTAGAATACTTCTAAGTCATGTTCATAATGGAAAATTCCAACAGAAAAGTGAGTTATAAACAGTGCAGTTCTCTTTCTCTGTACATAAGATAAGGACATGATTATGTGGAGCGAGCCCCACGTCAAGGGTGGGAGAACTCTGAATGGTGCTCAAATGTGCTAAAGTAAGGGGCTCCAGTCTCATAAAGTAAGCGGCTCCAGTTCCCAAAAGCTCCCTACTGCGAAGCTTGATCAGAATTAAAAAGTTGCTGTCTTTGATCTTCATATAACATCTTTCACATCAATTTCTTTGAGAAAAATAAACTGTTGCCAAGTTGGTTAGAGCGCCAGCTCATTAGCACAAGTTCTTCTGTGGTGATCAAAAGGTCGTGGGTTCGATCCCCTGCCATGCCGAGATTGAAATCATGATACAATTTCACACAGGAGTTCTAAAGGGTAAACCCGTTGTCCTTGTAAATCTGTGACCAGGTGGGTTGTCACGTCAAGGACCTCCTGCAAGACAATTCAGTGAGGCAGCAATACATCTGCAACAGGTAGGTCTCATCATGAAATGACTGAATGTTGAAAGCGATATAAAACACCAAACAAACTGTCCGTCTGCTATGACACTGAAAAATAGGCTGGAAGCAGTGGAAGTCACCTGCAGTAATACCCTCTGGTGTTTGAAAATTAATATTCTGAGAGTTTCTGGATAAAATATTTCTGTGTAACAGGGCTGACATAGCATGCGTGTACATATATTTTTTTGGTTGACATGGTCAGAAATCTAATGTGAGGCTTGAACATGTTGAAAGACACAAAATGAACACATTCTGCTGGAACACATCATAAATTGAGACACCCAGAAAGGAAAAGGGGGGGGAGGAATTGTTCTTTTTCCCACATTAAAAATCATGGAAAAGATTAATGACAAGCCAAAATGTAACACTCGAGGTCTAATTTCGACAATTCTTCCCAAAAAGTATACTTTCAATTTTAGTTTATTTTTTCATCTCATGATGCCCCCTGCCAACATTATGTTTGTCATGGCGCAGTTGGCCTTCGTTTGTACAGAATGAATCAAAAGACTAAGATTTCTTTTGTCATGTAAAACTTAAAAGGTTCTTAAAAATTGTGGAAGCATTATGAAGAGGAATTCCAAAAACTTTGTAAAAGTAATCTTAACTATTTATTGTGTTCTTGGTGGAAAAAGATTGTTTTGTTTTTCTTAATCAAGAAAGAAACAAATGTAAAGTACACATTTAGAAATATAAGCATAATAAGGTTTTTCATCTCTCTGTTTTTCTGTTTATCTCCTTATATTTCCAAATTGTATGAAATATAAAATGAGGCAATCTGTCATATAAGCACATACCCATCAGTATTCTTACAAAACTAGAGAAATCTGTATCTATTTTTTTTTTAATAATCATATATTTTTCAAATGATTGATGTTGTTTTTATCTTTAGTTGCACAAGGCAGTGGCACACACACACAAATCGATCTTTCTGAGTCCTCGACATTTGTTGAAAGCGGCCAAGTTACTTTCTATGGTTGCTTCATTACAAAGAATTGGTGAAAATGTAAATAAATTTGGAAAAAATGTATAACTGATAAAAGAACAAGTGCAGCTTATCATGTTAATATATTATCATGATTATAAGAACGTGGGCACCTGGCGGGATGCCAATTGATTTTGCCGAGTAAACTTATATGTTTAGATGTAGATGTAGATATCTATTTTTATGTAAAGTTAGGCCGTCTGCCCACCAGATCATATCTTGTAATTTCTCTTTAAAATGTCCGTGAGGATCGTGCATCCTTATTTACTTCAATTCTCCTTGCGCATGCTCTCTGAATTGTTCCTGTCCTCAATATTAAATGGGTCATCTTGGCGAGCGCCTCGGAAACATGGCACAGGTGAATCATGACAAGCTCGCAATAAATATTCGTGGATAAAGCCTCCAGTTACAGATGTCTTCGTTTCATATATAAATACATATATGATAAGCAACAAATTAACAATAGATCCAAACATTACTTTTTGGAGAAGCGCCAGAGCGGCCCACGGTAGAAAGATCGGTGCTTCCTGGGTAAGCATTGCATGCATATGGATGATAGCTGTAGCAGACAGCAGTAGGAAGGGTACTCGGCGCCATGGCTCAGTTACCAGTGGTGGGATTGTTCTTTGTGGTTGGATTGGTATCCGGATTGATACTGTCATTTATCGTGACAAGCTATGGCGGCATGTCTGCAGTGACCCGTGTGCCAGTGACCAGCAGTGAGGAATGGGTTGGGGACATTCCCCACCGCCAGGGGGGGCACCAACACCACCACCATGGGGACCATCCCATCAGTGACCAGCAACTGGAAGACATTGATCACCTCCATAGGGACCATGTACCTGATGCCCCTATGAAAATAAAACATGTTCATAAAGGTAGATAACTTTATAAGCCATATTGTGTATCCCAGTAGCTTTCATTTTTAGTACAGCTGACGACAACAGAACTGCAGATGACACACGGAGCTGTGGTTCAGTTTATCAATTGATTACTGATGTTTACCACACCATTTGACTTTGTTTGCACATGAAAATGTCCGACAGCAACTTGGTGTGAATATATTCAAGTACAGACGCACTTAAAAGGCTTTGAAAATGAAACCGCAGCTCTGTTGTCGTCTGCAGCTCTGTTGTCGTCTGAACTGCATTTTCTGTCACTTAAAAGTTCATACACGTACAACATGTACAAGTATAACGTATACAGAGCTCGGGGTTGTCGAGCTTTGTGTTGATACAAAGGCTGTCAAAGCTTAAAAATCGTTTACCCTTAGGGCTTATTTTTGACCATATCTCCAATCTGTATTTATCCCAAGGGCACTCATTTGATAGAGAACCTAATTTTTTGGCAAATATTACAAAGCTTTATATTTTTAGTATCCCAATTTTTGTATTTAAAAGTATGTTATGTAGATTTTTCAGAATTTTTGTTTTGAAAATCTGCAGTACCAAAAAGTATATTTACATAAAATACCTGTAAAAGATGTGTTGATCCTTGAAGTAAATAAAGATTCCATGGTTGATCATCACTTCATGCTCATAAACATCACATCAAAGTGGAAAAGGTGCCATCAAAGATCCATTCCATGATTAAGATAATGTGAAGTATCTTTTTCTTTATGGGTGATGAAGCACATGAGCATGAGGATTGCAGGGTATGCATGTGTAAGTAGTGGACATGATTATACCTGTTAAACTCGGTTCCATCTTAACCCTCCAGGTAGGAATCATGATTTGGGTTGGGGACAAGACTTTTAACATCTATTTTTGTAGATGGAATTTTTAATTCTAGTGTAATATTTGGTCTTGAATACCTTCAGTTGTTTTCATTTCTGAGGTGAAGTCGATGGTTAATTATTCAATTATAATTATGTTTGGAAACCAACACAAACAAGTTGTATAATTAATTGCACACCTTATCAATAACTTATAAGGCTGGGACTATAATTGTCCAAGTATGTATGGCTAAGCAAATATGCTATGGATTTGACAATATAAAATTGATATTCATAAGTCATTAACTTCATTATTTGGCTATCATTTTTTGTAGCACTTGATAAGGTAGAGTAAATACCTACAGGTATGGATCATGATGTTTGAAAAGAGGGCAGTATTAATGGGTAAATCTATTGCAACTGAATTCCTCTGCACTATAGATTCACTATATACATGTAGTATGTTTGGCTATCTGTTAATGGTTTATGAATAATACATTTAACACTACAAGCGGGTCTGATGATTTATGCTATCATTTAGCTATACGTAGCATCACTTCTGCAGTGATGTGGCAGAAATATTTTGTCATTTTGTCTGTCAACTGTCATCTTTGACTCTGAAATTACTGGTTGGAGTTTTTAGTGCTCAATTTGTACGATAGATGTTGTATTTTATGGAGAACAATTCTATCAATTATCCATTAGGCTCAGATGTTTTTCCATTTTGTAATGATTTTTTTTCAAAAATCTAATGGCTATCACTGAGATGTCAAGGTGGCTGCCAATCTGCATAGCTCTAAGGCCATTGATCTATTTTTGACATACTCAAAGCAATTGTACTAATCAAATTAAAAATATGTCACAGCAAGCTTAAAGGTATGAAATTAATACTTTCCGCAAAAGATCTAAAGCACTGGGTAAATTTAAAGATTGGAAGTGACAAAATACTCTGAATTAGAATGAATAGCTGAACAGTAAAATTAATGGTGCATAATATTTCTTTCTTTAATGACCAATGATTCACTATTTTGTTCAGTCAGTATATGACATAATCTTTTATTTGCCTTTTTCGTGTGTATATGCAAACAAATGATTACAACTATTTTGTTGCTCTAATGCTATTTATCAGAAATATTTTAATTGGATTTTTTTATGGTGTACAAATGTATTTATGAGCACTCTGCATATGAAAGGCAGGATAGGAAGTTTTTTTAAAATGATCAAATATACAAGGAAATTAGGAGGAGTGAGCATATGTTGTTTTTGCACAAGAATAAGTTCAAATGTCAATAAAACAAGTATTAACTTGTGTTTTTTTTAAGGTCAATCTCTGAACATAATACATGTACTGTGCAGTAAGGTTCTCTTGAAGTAACATCTAATATACAAAGGTTTATGGTTTAGTATGCACAGATACATTACCTTTGGTCATTAAACATTTTAATGGACCCTAAACGCTGCTGCGATAAATGTATACATTTTCAGCATGCTATCATATTCTTATGTGTACAAACAAGAAAATATAGATTTTTATATTTTGAATACAAGAAAACTTCAACTTAATTTTACTTAAATTATTATAAGAAAGATTGATGAGTCATATTTGATCTTGTTTATATTTATTTAGATAACTCATGATATAATCCAGCATTTTATATTTATGTTATTTCTATATTTATGACATTTTATGGGTTCACTGGGCTGAAATTTGTGCATCCAGTTGCATTTCTCCCCCAGTTTGATTGACATTTATAAGACCATAAAAGAGTCTCATCACTTTCTGTGAGTCAATATAAGTGGAAGCAAACCACCAACTGATGAGTATACATTGTAAATATCAGTCTACTAAACAGGCAAGAAGCACAAGGCCATAAAAATAATTAATGTGCCACAGCAGCAATATTCTCCCCTGTCAAGATAATAATACATTGTGCAATGATGCATCTTGATGAGGAAAATTTAGGGCTGTCAGGGGTTGTTGGGATATAATAATTTAAGTTACCGTATTTACTCGTGTATAAGACGACTCGTGTATAAGACGACCCCCCAAAATTAAGGTTATTTGGCTTGGAAAAAAACAATTTCCGAATATAAGACGAGTTGGTTTTTCTTGAGATATCGGCTCTGCTACCATTCAAGCTTCAGTTGAAGCTTGGCGGCCATTTAAAAGTGAAACGTAAATATGCTTACAATACAAGATCTTAACGGTCTAATACGTGAGTATTTATGGTAAAACGTAAATATGATGTTCATATTTTCGAAATAATGAATATCTGACAAAAATCTCGACCTCCAAAGCATAAGTTGTGATAATATTGGGTAAATCCTTTATTTATCATTTAGCGTCAAAACAAAGCGTTTTCATTAGTTATCATTTAAAACGCAACTAAAATCGATCTGAGTGTGAAAGCATTTCTGTCATAAAGGGAAGACACGACTCAAAGCAGTAGAAACAATGACGAAATGCAAAACTGTGAACGCTGATAAGAAATTCTCGACCTGCAAAGCATATTTTGTGATAATATTTATTAATAATTTTATTAATCATTTGAAATGCAATTAAAATTGATCTGCTATGTCCGATATTCGTTATTTCGAAAATATGAAAGTTCGTAATGAAAACGCGTTGTCTTGACGAGGACGTGGAGAAAATCTGGACCTGCGAAGCATAAGTTGTGATAATATTGGGTAAATACCTTTATATATCATTTAAAACGCAATTAAAATCGATCTGCTATGTCCGATATTCATTATTTCGAAAATATGAATGTGCGTAATGAAAATTTTTTGTTTTGACACTAAGGTCTGGGACGTGGAGAAATTTGTAGTGCAGTAATTGTTTGGTGTAAATCCTCGTCCACAGGTTGCTCTTGTGTATAAGACGACCCCCCAAACATTATCTAACAGTTTGTGTACAAAAAACCTTGTCTTATACACCAGTAAATACGGCAAGATTTTTTTGGTATTTCCATTGAATATGTTGGGTCTTCTGGGTTCAAAATACAGGGAAAGTGCAAAGTTAAAACAGCATTTTTGTCAGATGTTGGCGAGATCAGATGTCACTTTTTATTCCTTCATTTGTCCATCTGGCCATCTGTCAACATCTAGAGCCATGAAATATATCCAGCGACTATTATAGATAGAACTATAATAATTGGTGGGATAATATATACTTGAATAGTATTAGTAACCAAGATGAACGGCTTGCTTCAGTGGACATTCACACTTGATATGAGCAATTCAGTATTTTGCAGAAAAAAACATTGATGTGTCTTTGATCAGGGTTATTATATATCTGAGCTAAAAAATGTTGGGAATAGGAGCTTGTTGAAATATTCATGCTTGAATTAGCAGATGCATCTATAGATCTGTGAATGTTTGAGAAACTTTGAATTTGATATTAAGCATGTTAAGTGTTCAAGCTGTCATTTTTGCTGGATGATTCAGCTTGATTATTAGTATAATTGGGAATGATCAGTGATTGTAACACCTCAATGAACAATGGGCTCGGCCAAGCGGTAACGGAGGGACAGCATCACTGAACAGCATAACATAAATGCATTTATTCCAGAAATACAAAATTATTAGAAATACTTAATTATTGTTTTTGACAAAGCCCACTGAACATTACAATATGCCAAAGTATTGAGGATCATACTGTAACAGTTTATGTATGGTATCAAAATATGTTTTCTGTAACAGAATAAATTTACAGAATAAATTGAATGAAATAACATAAGTTACAAAGACCAAATACACACCACAAATGACAACTGGGTACTAAGGATGGATTATGGTCAAAATAACCATGTGACAAAGGTGACCGTGGTACTGAACTGCCACATTAGACAGATTAGAACATTTTATGAATTTAAATTATCCACAAGTGTAAATTATCTACAAGTTGGAGAAAATATGAGTTTAACAATGCTTAGAAATGCATACTATTTATGTTTTTGAAGACTAAGACTTAAAATGGATGCCAAGCTTTAAAGGTTATGCTAATGTCCAGGCCTGAGTGAAAAGTGAAAATATTAACAGAAAGATATGACGGACATGAGGTATAATGATGGCAGAAAGTAGCGGAATAAGATTAAGATTGGCAGCTATGTTCAGGTTTTAGATAAGAGGAGGGAATAGATAGCTATCAAATGAAATGCACATGCACTTGGTCCAGTGGTCCACTTCGTATCATGGTCATTTTGACCATGGTCATTTTGGTCATCATAAGGATGACACACACAACTCATTCCATTACATCATCATGTTCTTAGCCTTGTGTTATCCTAACTGTAAGCCAGGAACACTGCATTATCCCTAAGAATGGATTTGTCAGGTAAATTAGACACTTTGACAAGATCAAACAGTTACATAGTGTCACAAGGAATCACACCTATCAAACAGCAATTGGGTTGTCTCTGATGGGACAGCTTGTGTACCCAGTGCAGGTCAGCTGGTGGCTTTCTTCCTCTGACTAAAGTACCAATGCGAACAAATATGATTTTTTTTTGCCATAAACTCAGACAGTATTGAAAACCAGTGTTTATAATACATGAGTATGTAGACAGGGAAATAGAATTATGTATCACTGACCATGTTGATTGATGCATGAGTATAAACATGAAGTGTCTATTGTCTCTCAGGTGACAGACCACATATTAGCCAACCAATACATATTTAACCAAATAAATTGTCTGTGTCCATTTCCACTTGACATAAACCACTTTAAGAAATAAAAATTTCTGGCAAATAACTGAAATAATAACAACTTGCATGAACCTGAACATTTGTCCCTCCGTTACTAGTAACGGAGGGACAGGTTTTCTTCATATAAAATCAACCAAAAATTAAATGAGTTTCATAAAGCATACAGAAGGTTATGATACTTCACTATAAGCACCTTACTTCTAGAAAGTTTCACATTCCTTGTGATATGCATTATAGCATGAGGTAAAAATTTCAATATTTTTTGTAACGGAGGGACATGTAACGGAGGGACAAATTCATATTTTAAAGTTTTTCCCCAAAAACATCTTTAGACTTGTGTGCCAAGAATTTGACTTTAAATAAAGTTGAGATGCTATGTTATCATTATTTAAAGTCCCATTTCCACTACTTTGCATGTGATTTCTAATAAAATACACCGTATTTTCTAAATTGATAGAAAAACGACAACAGACAGCAAAATGAACCAACAAAATAGGGTCTTAAACAAATTGTGATTATTTCGTAACCAATAAGGGTAGAGAAAAAAATTAAACAGTTTCAGAAACTACAGTTTTTAGTTTATAAGGTACAATTTAAAAGAAGCACATATTTTGAGTTTCACTTTTTCATGTTAATGTTCACTTCCCCTTGGCTGAGCCCCAATATAAATAAATTATTGACATGAGTTTTATGAGGTGGCTATGATAAAGCTTTCATTTTTTGTGGGCTTAACTCTTTATGGGTTTTATTGTTATTTTAGATTGTACACTTTATATTGGCTGATAAACACATATCTAAGCTCGAATCTTGGTCAAAATATGTGCTGTTATTTAAATGAATTATTGACGAGGGCATTTATAACTCAGTGACAGTGATAAATGGAGCTGTTATTTTTGGTTGGATTATGCATCTTGATGAATAGTACAGGTGTATCTGGCTTTTTGTTTGGAAGTATGGGCCAGTAATATGGAAATGGTCGGTTTGGGCAAGAGTCAAATTTCAGTGCCACATTTGAATTTCCTGCAAGAATAACTTTTTTTAACAAATTGCATGGGAATGTGTTAACGTTAGGGGGAACAGTGTCTTCTAAAGTTCTTTTTTCCCGCCAAAAAAAGTCATTTGAACCCCAAAAAATGACATGGTGCAAGATGATTGCTTTGTATAAAAATAACTACAAACAGGATTTCAGCCTTTAAGGTATCAAATGCTTAGGGATAGATTTTTCTTTTGATTTGATTTTTGATTTGTTTTTAAAATTTTATCATTCTTAATCATTTTACATTTAAAGTTACAGTAAAAATCAGAAAAAGATGGTTTGTTTGGTTACAATTTTAGAAAAGATAGAGCTAACTTGAAAAACATTTTTGTGAACAACAACACTATCAATCTGTAGAACTAAGGCATTAATCTAAAGCTAGAATGATGTTATTTAGTTTAAATAGACAGAATTTTAAAAGACGTCTTATAATTCAAGTAATTTGTGTTTTAGTAAAAAAAATATTCAAATGAATGTAAATTTTTGACACCATTTGGTAATTTTTGACTTGAATTTCAAGAAAGTTAGATATCTCAAAATAAAGACCATTAATCAAAATTCCCTCTATTTAAACTAATTAGAATAATATTTGGAATAAACCTGTTCTTAAAATTTGGTAATTAAAATTGCAAAACTTCTCAATTTTGTCATAAAAAGCGTGGGAAATTTTGAGAAATATGATATTTTGTAAACTTTCTTTTTTGTATCACTGGGCAGTGATGAGGTCGAATGCAGCAGCTACTGGCTATTGGATTAGTCATAAAAGATTACTAAATGATGTTTCCATATGTATACAAAAACATTGATCCTTTTTCAACAGAAACATGTTATCTATTTAGTTAGCTTTGGTGGGTTATAATGGTGCACTATTTCATGTAGTTGAAGGAGCAATGACGTCATAATGGTGCTTTGGTTATTTATCAATGAAATAGTGACGTCTTACTTGTTGGTATCTTAGCAACCATCAACAACACATTTCATACACCTGTGATCCTCTGGATGAAGTGTACCTGTTCCCCCTAACGTTAATTACAACATTTTTAAGAGCAAGGTATATTTCATGTTAAAAATCTTTTTTTGTTATTAAAACACTTTTCACTCACCTTAAGTAAGTTTGTACATGTTAGACCCAGTGTATGCACTTTGAGCATGCTTCAGGCCCTAAGGTATGTACTCATGATATAAAATGGATATATTGGCATATTGATGTGATTGTATCTATGTTTGTCTTTCAGAGCATGATGAGGTAGCACAGAGCTTATACAAGAGTGTGAGGGTGCTATGCTGGGTGATGACACAAGGCGCCAATCACAAAACAAGAACCATCCATGTTAAACACACCTGGGGTAAGAGATGCAACAAGGTATTGTTCATCAGTGACGAAGGTGACCCTGACCTCCCAGCAATCAAAATAGAGACGGAAAAAGGAAGGGAACACCTCACGGCCAAAACTATGGCTGCTTTTGATCTGGCGTACAAAAATTATTTAAAAGATTATGATTGGTTCTTAAAAGCTGATGATGATACATATGTGATTGTGGAAAACATGAGATACTTCCTGTCATCTCAGAACTCTTCTGACCCTATATATTTTGGGCACGCTTTTAAGACTATAGTCAAGCAAGGGTACTTTAGTGGCGGAGGTGGTTACGCGTTGAGCCGGGAAGCCCTGCGGAGATTTGGTCAGCGCAGACAGGGAGACTGCGCATCAGATCATGGTGCTGAAGATGTGGAACTTGGCAGGTGTATGGAAAAACTTGGTGTGAAAACCGGAGACTCTCGGGATGTCCTCGGTAGATCTCGATTCCATTGTTTCAACCCAGAGACCCACATACATGGGGGCTACCCTGACTGGTACTACCAATATGATAAATATGGTGGCAAAAAGGTACAGTACCAAACTAGTATTT
This sequence comes from Amphiduros pacificus, assembly GCA_949316495.1. NCBI lineage: Eukaryota > Metazoa > Annelida > Polychaeta > Phyllodocida > Hesionidae > Amphiduros > Amphiduros pacificus. The sequence goes on along the minus strand of OX439004.1, from coordinate 21,940,306 downwards.
TTCTTTTTCTTAATTAGTGTTCAGTAATTATGTCATGCTTAAGAAAATATATACCAGTATGATTTAGCCTCTGTATGTTTCTATGACCTCAACCTTGCATTATATATTTGAATATTATATTTAGAAAGATAAAATTGTATTATATAATTACATTCAGAACCAACACTGCAAGTTTCAATCTAGTGCTACATTAAAATTATTTGTCTGTATTCTCCAGGCACCCTCAGCCCTGAATTTATTCGCCAGACACCCTCAGCCCTGAGTGCATTCCCCAGACATCCTCAGCCCTGATTGTATTCCCCAGACATCCTCAGCCCTGATTATATTCCCCAGACATCCTCAGCACTGATTGTATTCCCCAGACATCCTCAGCCCTGATTGTATTCCCCAGACACCCTCAGCACTGAGTGTATTCCCCAGACATCCTCAGCCCTGATTTTATTCCCCAGACATCATCAGCCCTGATTTTATTCCCCAGACATCATCAGCCATGATTGTATTCCCCAGACACCCTCAGCCCTGAATTTATTCCCCAGACACCCTCAGCCCTGAGTGTATTCCCCAGACATCCTCAGCCCTGAATGTATTCCCCAGACATCCTCAGCCCTGATTTTATTCCCCAGACATCCTCAGCCATGATTGTATTCCCCAGACATCCTCAGCCATGATTGCATTCCTCAGACATCCTCAGCACTGAGTGTATTCCCCAAACATCCTCAGCACTGAGTGTATTCCCCAGACATCCTCAGCACTGATTGTATTCCCCAGACATCCTCAGCACTGTTTGTATTCCCCAGACATCCTCAGCCATGATTGTATTCCCCAGACACCCTCAGCCCTGATTGTATTCCCCAGACATCCTCAGCCATGATTGCATTCCTCAGACATCCTCAGCACTGAGTGTATTCCCCAGACATCCTCAGCACTGAGTGTATTCCCCAGACATCCTCAGCACTGATTGTATTCCCCAGACACCCTCAGCACTGATTGTATTCCCCAGACATCCTCAGCACTGATTGTATTCCCCAGACATCCTCAGCACTGATTGTATTTCCCAGACACCCTCAGCACTGATTGTATTCCCCAGACATCCTCAGCCATGATTGTATTCCTCAGACATCCTCAGCCATGATTGCATTCCTCAGACATCCTCAGCCAGACATCTTCAGCCTTTTCAGCACTGATCATATTTCCCAGACATCCTCAGCACTGATTGTATTCATCAGACATCCTCAGCTCTCTTGACATATTTAACTTTTTCCATTTGTTCTTTGTTTATTTAGGGAATAGACAGTGTGAGTGACTATGCCATCACATTCCACTATATCAGTGTGGAGCAGATGTATAACCTGGAGTTCTATATTTACCACCTACGACCCTATGGAATCATACCAGAAGATGAAGATCTAAATGGAAAACCTGTAGATTCTGAAGCTTTGACAACAAAGATGATTAGATAACCAAAAATTCTCACCAATGATTGACAAACCTTTTTATTGTTAGATATGCAGAGAACAATTGTTATGGTTTGTATATATAAACATGTTCTCAAATCTATTGTGATATGAAGATAGGATATATGTTTAATGACCAAACATCTATTTGCTGTTGCAATATTATAATACTAATGAGACAAAACAAGGGACAGCATTCATGGGTCACATGACAGACAGAAATGACCTGATAGTCATAGATTGATCTATATTGGTTACAACTGGGCCTCACCAAATAGATGTTTGAAGATTTTTTAACAGTACATATTAATTGATTGTACATTCCAGGTATACCTTTATGCAAATGTATGTTCGCGTAATCAATTTCTTTTTTGTAAATATCGGATCATCCATTCAAAAGTCTTGACATTCGGTTTGCCTTTTTCTCAGATTTTTTTCACAAGATTAAATACAAAACTTGGGGTATTTAGGGCACTGATTCTTTGTTTATGTGGAAACATAATGCCATTTGATTTCTGATCACATTTCAGATCACATTGTGGATTATATATGATAATGAATTTCTTTGGATGTTTCATAGGTAGGCACTTGAGTTAAAGTATGGATATAATTAAGTGTTATCAGGATTGCCAGTTACCTATTCCACACCCGCAAAGGGATGGCACCAGAAACTTTGATACATGCCCATGGATGAAACATTGTAATGTATGCAGGGATTCAGGAATTCTGGCATATATAGATTTTTACTTTATCCATGTGTTATGTTTTACTGAGCCAATGGTATTTTTCTTGATAATACAGGACATATAATGTAATAATTTTAATGCTACACCCACAAGCAGGAATAATTTATCTCAAAATGACATGCAAAGAGCTTCTCAGGACCTGCCATTAATTTGAATTATTCTCACAAAAGGTTTGTCTCAGAATTCTGTAGCTTTAATCACACTGATGAAATACTTATATACAATATATAAATATATATATATATATATATATTGTATATAAGTATTTCATCAGTGTGATTATATATCATCAGTGTGATAAAAACTAAATTCAAGAAATGATATATGATATCAGCATTATGACCAGACAGACAAAAAGCTATTTCACTTAATTTTATCATGACATTGAAGGTAAATTATACTGGGCTGGTAATAAGGCTGGAGGGTTTGTATACCTGTATGGATCGTGATGATTTGAATTGCAGATCATCCCAATCTATAGTAAGTTATTTTGGGCTTCTTTGGAATAACATTTCCCCATGTAAATAATTTCCTCATCATTATCAACTTCAATGCATAATTTACACAAAATAATGAAAAAATATTTATATTCAGATGCTATGATACCAAGAAAACAATATTTCGGAAGTCATAAAAAGTGTCAGGTATCCTATAGGTATATGATAAATGATATTTACAGGATTATGGTTCATATATTACTGAATATAATATACATAAATGGACCACAATTCAATAACTGATCTTTATTTTTTTACCAAAATATTTCTCTGGGCGATTGAAAAGCTACCTGTAAATATTTTATATAAGATATATATATATCTGGATAGAAGGAGAAAGGCAAAAATCATTGTTTTTCTAGAATTCCTTAAGGATGTCCTTAAAGCCAGTATTGATATTATCAAGTGCCAAATCACCAGTTTCTACTGATCTGTTTCACCATATCTAGGTGGAAGTACAGTATGTGTATAGCGCCCACCGATTCAAAACAATAATGTGTGGAATTTGTAGGATTTAAAAAATATATTACCATGAATAAGATGCAAATTCCACTGAGAATATACAAAATAACAGCACTGTTCGGTATGTGTAATATTAGCATTAAATCAAATGTGGAGATGATTCTGCAGATACTTAATAATTAATGACTTAATGGTATGTGCACAGGACTTAATTACACATTCATATCATCATAACCCGAAAAGTAGTCCGTGCCATATATTTATTTAGTCAAACATAAATTTTACGAAATGAGGCAATTTTGTGACTATATTATGCCTCATATATAGAGGTTATAAATTTGTACGATATAAAAGTATGGCTGCCAATTGACAATATTTAATATCCAATTGTGAGATTTAATAATTACTTTGCAGAGAAACCATTTTGACTTTGAAGCATATCTCTGACAACTTAGTCCTTGTTATACTAATGTAGTACCTGGGATCAATAGATTCCTTAATTTTCATACTTCTTGACATTCTTATTGCACAATTAATATAATGTCTGTGACAATTGTCACTTTTACAATCTCACACTTGTATGTTGAGTTTTGAAAATAGAAAGAACCTCAACAAATCATTCTTGTGTGAAACGTATTTATTGGCAATAAATATTTTTGTATCACATTGAATGTATATTATTATCTTTTACTGGTATAGTGTCTTTCATCTCAATGAACTTATGTACATACCTTCCCTACTGCCCATCCAGAAGAAGAATATGTATTAACCCTTGATATAGATATTTATTATCGATTGCAAATCACACCCACAAAAGTAAATGTTCCAGATTTCCTCATTCGTTTCTGACCTGTTCCTCGCCCATGTTAGAACCCTTATAGAAAGTAAATAAAAATGTGTGTTGATTTTAACAGTAAAAATCACAACTTAAAACTAAGCAAGTCCATTACTTAGGTATTGAATATATAGCTTTTTATTGGCACCAGACCCATCATAAATTTACACTTGACAAAAATTCTAAATTTTGATCTGAATGGATGAGGACTGACTTAGTGGACTGAGTTTCAGACCCCCCCCCCCCCTATCCAATGGACCCTCCCAGTATAAAAAGGTCCATAAGGGATGGTAACAATCAATTGACATAACAATGAATATTGAATCAAAATCAAGTTGCTCATTATATTAAATCTAATCTCTTGATGTTCCATCCCTTATCAACCCTTTTCATGTACTTAGTATATCTGATATGACTTCTACATTAACATGACATACATTATACTTGATCACTCAAAAAATCCCGATGAACAGATAACTGTTCTTTAACCCCAAAATGACTAGCCTGTTTCAAGTTTGTTAATGGGCAAGACTAACCAATTTTGTTCTGGACTAGTGGATCTGCAAAGTGTGATTGCAAGTTACAAGCTTTTTGTGCACTTCTGATTTTATTTCTTTGGCACTTCAGGTTTGTTGATTTCAATGGAGCAAGATCATATGAAGATGGTAATGTGTAATTTAATACAATTTAAAATCATGGTTATTTTATATGCTCAATGAAGTACTGGGCTCAAAAATTCATTATCCAAGCAGCCTGATGTCATTACCAGGATTACATTGTAACAAGATGCAGTCCCAATGAATGTCAAAAATGACCTCATTTAGTCAAAACAATGGGTATGTTAACGTCCTTTCTATCCGTTTCCGGTGGTGGTTGTTTATGTCCTTCCCATCCATTAAGGATTAAGCTCCTGGCTGGGATTGAATGGAAATGCATTGAAGTTCAAAATGTACAATGTAAATTATAATGTCATAAATTACCTTATCCCAAGATCCAATTAAAGCAAGCTTTATACAACATATATTAATTACTATTACTATTTTGGCACATAGATCTTTTAAATATCTGATCTTTCAAAACAATATCACCAAATCCTTTATTTAAAGTAAGAGTTACTTGAGAAATAAACAACTTGGGTTATCTTTGGTCCAATATATCATCTGTTATAATATCATTGGTCCTTTATGATATTGGCCCCTAAAAGATTCTGTGACGAATACTTTCCAACCGTTGCAGATTCTGTGATGAATACTTTCCAACCTTTACAGATCCTGTGATGAATACTCTCCAACCGTTGCAGATTCTGTGATGAATACTCTCCAACCATTGCAGATTCTGTGATGAATACTCTCCAACCGTTGCAGATTCTGTGAAGAATACTCTCCAACCGTTGCAGATTCTGTGATGAATACTTTCCAACCTTTACAGATTCTGTGATGAATACTCTCCAACCGTTGCAGATTCTGTGATGAATACTCTCCAACCGTTGCAGATTCTGTGATGAATACTTTCCAACCGTTGCAGATTCTGTGATGAATAATACTTTCCAACCATTGCAGATTCTGTGATGAATACTCTCCAACCATTGCAGATTCTGTGAAGAATACTCTCAAACCATTGCAGATTCTGTGATGAATACTCTCCAACCGTTGCAGATGCTGCATACTGCATAACCTTTACAAATTTCCCAGACTCCTTCATGTCTGGTCACACACTCTGTGACTATCACTTTATGCCTAATGACTCCCAGATTCTCTGCTTACTACTCTGCCTCTGAGTACATGTCAATGTTCATGACGGCGTATGCAGAGTGTAAGGACGTCTCGGTGACGCCGGTCACCATCTCGCCCTTGTGCTCCCATTTCTTGCCGTTCTCACTCAGCTGATACACTTCACTAGACACATCCTCATCATTCTCCCCTCCTGCATCATAATAACAAACTCTCAGCTATTGAACATCTAATCAATATATATGTTTAACTCTGCCAGTTTGGCCAGCTGGCCTTGTCAGTGCTTATTTCTGTGTCTTGGACTGGACCCACACATCATCCAGAAACCACAACCAGGCATTTATCCTGGCACAGGGAATAGCGCCATCCCATTAGGACCTTTCAAATACTGTCTTGGTCCTAGATGTGAGAAGGGAGCATGAGGCTCAGTCAAAATGGCAGCCCATACTTCATATCAAATGTGGTTATATATATCTGTTCATATGCAATTATAATTTGATACCGATTCTAAATTATTAAAAAAGAATATTTATATTATGATATTTCTATTTACCCAGAACACATATGGAGCTGTTATATTTGATAACGCCCATGGCACACAGCTGTACGGGCAGATCAGGCCCAGGATACCACGTGTCAGCCTCAGGGTTATAGATCTCCACAGACTTGAGACTACTCTCTGGAGATTTGTCCTTGATCCACGAGTCTGTGATGGTCCCAAAACCTCCTAAAATCAAAGTAATCTGTATAGTTTTATATTCAAACAACAACCTGGTTTACTTCTTGCTAGTTCAAATGCATTTTTAGTTTTGATGATCTTTAAAGCACAAAAATTAAATAAGCATGAACTTCCGTAATGTTCATGTTTTTGTAATATTCATCTACTTGCCTATCACATATATGTTGTTTCTAAAGACAGTGCACCCAGCAAGAGCCCTAGCTGTGTTCATATAAGCCAGGTGGCACCACTTGTCTTCCCGGGGATCGTAACTGAAAAAAAAAAAAAACAGATATATAATTTCTTGAATCATTGTACTCACAGTTCATATGGTGATAATTCAACTTCTCAAAATAATAACCCAGAATAACTAAATTTCCAATATACAGCCTTGGATTGGCCAGTCTATAGACTATGTTGAAAAAGATAAATTTATGTGTGAGATTTCTCTACTACTCCTTACCAGAATGCCTGCCTACTGAGCTCTCTCTTTCCACGGGCAACCTTCTTGTTCATTTTTTCACTCTCTCCACCAAACACGTACAACTTGCCATGGTACGCTACAGCACAGATACACCTGTTTATAAAATATCAACACAAATACAAAATGTTACGATAAAGTTAATTCTCAAGTCATTGTGCTTTGAAGATAACTTGTGCAAGGTCAGTCATTTTCACTTTGGACAAGATGCTTACAACATGTCTAGGTACAGGCATAATGTTTGTGAGGTGGATATATTGGTAATCACTTCAAAGAAAATCAATGAAAGATTGCTGAGAAAGCAAATATACCACTTCCATTGATGCTAGAACCTAGAAAACATTTCACTTGGTGCCATTCTGTTACCAATATATGATGGAAGCGCAGAAAGCTTTCACTTTTCAGAATATTTTTCTAGTTTGTATAAAATATTAAAAGTGACATATAACCTTACAGTCAATTTAGACAGTATAATTTTCTTACAATAAGCTGAGAACTGATATTTTAGGGCTACGACTGTTGGTAAGTTTGCGACAAAGAGAATGAACAGCTTAGAAATCATATTTTAGGGCTACGACTGTTGGTATGTTTGCGACAAAGAGAATGAACAGCTTAGAAATCATATTTTAGGGCTACGACTGTTGGTATGTTTGTGACAGTGAGAGTAAACAGCTGAGAACTCATATTTTAGGGCTACGACTGTTGGTATGTTTGTGACAGTGAGAGTGAACAGCTGAGAACTCATATTTTAGGGCTACGACTGTTGGTATGTTTGCGACAGTGAGAATGACAGCTTAGAAATCATATTTTAGGGCTACGACTGTTGGTATGTTTGCGACAGTGAGAGTGAACAGCTGAGAACTCATATTTTAGGGCTACGACTGTTGGTATGTTTGCGACAGTGAGAGTGAACAGCTTAGAAATCATATTTTAGGGCTACGACTGTTGGTATGTTTGTGACAGTGAGAGTAACCTACCTGACAGCCTTGGGGAGAGGTGCGACGTCATGCCACACATCATTCTGGTGACAGTATTTGACAACGCTGGCCAGGTTTCCTTCATGGTTACATCCCCCCACAGCATAAATGCACTCGTCCACTTCCACAAGGCAAAACCTGGTCAACAGCCATTACATATCCATGAAATCAGTACTGCCAGCTTGTTATGATGCATAAAAAAAGGAAAACTGACAATTATAACCTGCTGATTCCAGACAATGTCTGCTCATAGCGGTTGGTAGTAACTGGCCAGGATTTGAACAGGAAATCCCTGGGTCTCTGGGTAAATACTCTACCAATTAAGCTATTTTAGTTATACTGACAAAGTATAGTATTGGTACTTGAATATTCATCTAGCATGGTGCTGAGCCTATTTCTCATTCATAATAGTAATCTAGACCATTGCAAAGATAGATGTACCACGCACTTTCCAACCCTAAGGACTACAGTGTTATGAACAGACTGAGTCTGGTATCAGCACTATATAAATTATATCATTTATTATCATCAAGCACTTACTGTTTTCTCGCATCAGGCAATGGTGCTACTTCTTCAAAGTCATCATCCTCAGTAACCCATTTATACATCGCGGCTCCACAACTGTCCCCTCCACCAATATACAGATCATTTTCTCCTAAATAATACAAGATTATACAAACTCACTTCTGTCTGGATGGATATTTGGAAATTGTTCATTGCTTAAAGAATGGATTTTTTTCAGAATAGAAACAGATATTATTCTAGATATAAATCATATCTGAATGGCTGGAAATAACGATTTCTGAATTTTACTTTATTTTTCTTATTATTTTTCTAAAGTTGTTTTATTCATGATATGTACTGTACATCGCATTGCTTCAGATTAAATTTCTCATATTTTATCACCTTTCACATTTTTAGTCTGCATTTCTTTGTGGGATGAAGTACAAACTACTTCAGGTTTTTTTACTCTCATCAAACTTGTTCTATACCTTTGATAAAAATTTGTATCTTTGAAATCAGAACAAAACACTATCTGTTCTTTAATTATGGAAAATATACTGACAGAGAATGCTCAGATCAGCAATGTCCCCAAACAGTCTTGCTTCAGAATTAACTGAGTAGACATAATTAACTTGCCTATAGACCATATTTCCTAGACTATGATACCAGAGTATACAAAGTGGCAAGTTATCCCTCGCTATAAACCCTGAGGTTTTATTGAGACGAGACAGGTGTGCACCTACCCGTGACTAGCAGAGCTGGGTTCTCCACGTCTGCTGGCAGATCACAGAGAATGCTTCCGTTCCGGGACGTCACCTCATCACTCCGCGACCCATACAACTGTAATACCTGTAAAGGAATTATCCTGCCTTAAATATTTACAATTAATGAGTGCTCTGATTTATGTCTTTATGTTATATATATATATATATATATATATATATATATATATATATATATATATTTAATTAATTAAACTACCAGGCCTGATAAAATATGTTGACAAAGACATCACATTCTTTCAGTTTTACTAGTTATATATATATATTCTTTTTCTAAACTAATACTAATTATTTATAATAATAATAATAATTATTTGTATAGCGCATACTCCAAGTATAACTTGCTCGAAGCCCTTTAAAAATTTAAAGAATTTAAAATTCACAAGAAACTAAATCAAAATATTTGAGAAATTGTTTCATCAATAGATTCTTCTGACTCAAATCATTATGTTCTGGTGTAGGCCATGGAGAGCCTGGCTGTGATTTATCAAAACTGGGCTCTCAATTTTTATGTGAATTCTATTCTTTGGGTTTAAGGTCTATAATCCACAATCAGTTTGAAGCATCTGGACAGAACTTCGTGTGGTCTCGTGTATTTACGTAACTGCCTTCGGCACACATGGCAGACAAACTCGTTTGTGTGAGATTTTTAAATACCCAAATCTTTTAGGTATAATTCATATTTTATGCCATGATTATTTCTAAAATGTCCCAAAAAAGCTTGATTATTTTTTGGATGGCATTAAATAAAGAAAATATAAATACTTCATATAAGTGGCCAGCTGCAAAAACTGAGTCGAACCTGTTTTAACTACCGTTAAAACGGGTTCAATTTAAATAATAAAAATTTAAGACTAGCTGGTTAAGTTTACTTTTTCTGTGCTAAATTAACAAATAACATAACTTTGAACACATTTAAGCCAAAAAAACATAAGTCTGTCCCAGTTTTTCATTGCGGATTATAGACCTTAAGTTCTGACCATCCAATCACAGCAAGTGCATTCTGTTTAGTGTCAGTGTCAGTGTCAGTTTAGTTAACCAATCAGTCATGAGCATGAGCATGGTATGAAATTAACTGACCAATCAGACAACTGAGATGGAACCCTGCCTCAATAGAAGGGGAAATATCTTTTTACATAATTTCCTGAACAAATGAAGACATTAAGGCGAACCATGCTTGATATAAAATCATGTCTCAATAGTGTTGTCAAATACTACCAAATAGTCCAAAAATAAGACTTTATCAATTAAAGAGTTTACAGATTTAAAATGAAAGGGACAGGAAATCTTTTTATGTGAGATGATGTAATGATTGAGCTTTCCAGGTGTGAGATATTGAGGTCGTGACCTGTTTCTTTTCGTCATCTTGGTAGGAGGTATACACCACCAGGCGGCACCAGTCACTGCCATAGCGAGGCTCCAGTCTCAGGTCGACCTCCATCCACCGACTGCTCAGCAACTTGTACCTGTACCAAACATATCAAATATGTCAAACATACCAAATATGTCAAAGATACCAAATATATCAAAGATACCAAATATATCAAAGATACCAAATATATCAAAGATACCAAATATATCAAAGATACCAAATATATCAAACATACCAAATATATCAAACATACCAAATATACCAAACATACCAAATATATCAAAGATACCAAATATATCAAACATACCAAATATATCAAACATACCAAATATATCAAATATGTCAAACATACCAAATATATCAAAGATACCAAACATATCAAAGATACCAAATATATCAAAGATACCAAATATATCAAAATATACCAAACATACCAAATATATCATTTTGTATTAGTTAACTGATGTTAAGAATATGCCAAGTTATCTGTCACTAAATATATATATATACGCAATAATATCTACGCAATAATGTCTTGGCCAGGCATATCATTTGGTCATGTTTATACTGGACCAATATGTTTGACTAAAACAGGTCAATTTTAGTACTAATAGCAAAGAATGAAGGTTTCTGTTCACATTTTGGAATGCAATTTACAGGCTCACAAATGTCCAAAGTGTTACGTTGAGTCACGGATAAAATTTATCAAACTAAACAACTGGCAATGTAATAAAAAGATTATTGGAATCTTTGATTGTATGACTATCTCTCACCTGAGTACTTCTTCAAATATCCTTCTCAGCTTGTGATTAGACATGAGAACTTGACTACTCCTCACTTTGTCGTAGAAGAAATGTCGATCTAGCAATGCAAAGCGAATCTTGCTGAACACTTTAGCTAAATGCACTTGTCTTGAGTCGAGATCATGGTGGAGCCACCTAGTGGATGCTTCAAACATCTCTTCCTCTGTGACTAGAATATCATCATAACCCAAAATCTCCACTAAGTTCTCATGGTTTAGCTCAAGGAACTCATTACTCTGACTCACAGAGTCAAAGCTTTCTATTAAAATCTCTCTGGCCTGGAACTGCAGAGTATCACAGTCATGAGCTTGTGCAAAGAAATGGATGCCGAGACAGTTGTCCGTGTCGAGCTGCTTCACCATGTAGGAGGCGCAACCGTCGCGTAGATCCAGCAGCTGGAGAAGGTTGGCGGCTGAGAGGAGGTTCTGGGCGGTGTCGGACTGCAGCTTACATTCTGCTGTATATAAGTAGTGCAGGATGAGCTCCATTGACATGGCATCCATCCCGCTTATTGTGATCAAATTCTGGTTACGCTCTGCCAGGTCGTCCGTGAACATGGCACGGAAATAATCACTGGACGAAGCCAGCAAGGCTCTGTGGCACCTACACAATATGGCAAATATAATACCTTCTTGAAATGCTACCATTGACAAATATGATAAAGGGCTAGTTTTAGTTTATATATTCAAAATCTCATTCCTTATTTATTGATTGATTGTTGAGCATTCATAAAATGATTGTCTGTGTTTAGAAATACACCAAAAATATACAATTCGGTACAAATGCAATGGTAAAACCAGACTGAGTGAATATTTCTCCCATGTGTCAGTATCAATACAAACTTGAGTCATGAAGCCTTCTGCTGGGTCAAATGCTTTACCTGAACTGTCTGCCCTCTACAGATAATGTGACGTCAAACAGGAGTTGGCTCTCATAGAGATTCTTGAAGCCCTTGAGACACGCAGTTTCACGTCGCTTGTCATAGAAAGTGTATGGTTCAGGCATCTCTGACGACATGCTGCTGTTAGCTGGGGAGTTGTGCAACGAGTATTCCTTTATCCTCTTCATTTTGACAAATCTGAAACAAATACATTAGATGAATATGTTAACCAGAAAGATTTCTTTGAACAAGAACTGATGCTGTGCTGTTCAAAATGTTATTTATACACTCAAAACAGTTACTGTAGTTTTTCATAAAAAGTATCAATATTACTGTCACAATGAAATTATTTAACTCTTGTATATAAATTAAAAGTAAAATTACACATGTCAACTTTGCAATATTCTTGGGAAATTTAATAAGTCCTGGGGGCCAGTATATAACAGTGTGACCTTGAACTCATTGCAATATTTATGCACGGTATTATTCAAAATATGGTGGGCTGACACCATCACCACCTCATATCAGACTGAATTCATGATATAAATTTCTCATATGAGCTGATTAGCGGGGCATCCTTGTAAATCTGTAACTAGGTCGGACGTCATGTCAAGGACCTGCATCATGACAGTTCAGTGTCTGGCATTATATCTGCTACAAGAAGGCATCATCATGACATCATGACATGACTAGAATAATGTTGCAAATTCATCACCCCTAAATTGCTTTTCTACAGAGTTCTCAAACTGAGTTCTCAAGCTTCATTAGATTGGCATGAGACACTGGAGGGTTTTTTTACTCTGCACCATTGTATTTATTTTAATAAAAATATCTGAGCCTCATAAAAAGGAATAGGATTACTCTTCTGGCAATACTACACCTTACTAACAAATAACTAATCCTGCCAGTTGTTTCAGAGGAGAAGATCATATGTAAATATGCTTACAAAGTCTTGTTGAAACCAAATCTTGCTGCTGTGTTGAATCAATACATAGCAATATTTCACCAATCAGTTCACAGCCAGATTTCTATAAACAATCATGACTTGTGGCTTATCCTTTCTGCCATCCACCTTTTCATCATTGACAGCAGGGACTGATGTGAGAGGAAAGTCCTGTTTTGGAGGATTGACAGGCCCATGCAATATAGTCATTTGCCAGTTTATGAACATTGTTAAGAAGAGTCTAAGCAATGCCATGTAACAGAACGGGACTTCACTGTGAAAATAATATTTAGCCAATTCATTTTAACAAATACCTTTGGCATCTCTCACTTTTGTAGCTGTCTCAACTTGTGCAGCTGTCTCGCACTAGTGTACCTGTCTAATGTCTACATTTCACCTGTTTGTACAAAACCTAACTTGACCTTGACTTCTTCAATAATTAGGTCAAACTTCCCAATGGTTGTAAAATTGTGAAATAGTTTTTAATAGTGTTTTTTAACACCCTTTCAGTAACAATGGTAATATCAAGTCCACTGCTGAGCCTTTTAACCAGTAACCACCTCCCCTCCTCTACCTCCCCTCCTCCACCTCCCCTCCTATAACCAAATAAGGCAAAGAACTTTTGCTCTTGAAACTGAACCGAGTGATTGTCTAGGGAGATCACACGCTCTTCCTGTGGTTCATGCAGCATAAAAAAATCTCAGCACACTTCCTCATTATATTGATAGTTTCCATTACCTCTACCGTTATTGCCCTGTTTTGACGTAGTTTGAACATGTTGAAATCTGGACCACCATGTAGAGTAATGCATGCGAGTCCTGCCCATCAAAATATTATACAAACAGAACTGACCAAACTCGGGTCATGACCTGTGATCAGTTGGCTGACTGAGTAGCTAACTAATATTAAGCATCTGTATGAAAAGTCATTTATTCTGTCACCAATCACGATTCAGCCAGGTTTTTATGGGTCATGACTTGCAGTTGATCCTGTGCTAACCTTTATATCATTGGTGGCTGGGACTGATATGACAGAAGTCCTGCTAGGGTACCATTCTGATCACATTCCAGGCCTTGGCATAAAGAGAAAAATGCTGGTTGTCTGGTTGGGCCACCTGAGCATGAGAAGTGGTTGCCCGAAGTTTCTAAGGATAATAGGATGTGTGATACAATGAAGAACATTTGATATAAGGCGGTAAAGTGACAAGTGTCTTTTTGGGGGTTGCTTGTCCCAATCAAAATTTATAAGTCTGATGATTGTCATGAGACAAATATCTATCAAGGATTAGAATCAAATGAAGATAATTTGGGCCACTAACAGACCAAAAATATGGTTGCCTAACTGGGCTACTACAATAGACCATTCACTGGCCCAAACAAAGGATCTATTGGTGATGTCAAGGCCTGCATTCTATGAAGCTCTGGAAGTATCATTCGTGCCTTGCACTTCGCTTTTGCTATATTTGTACTTCTACTTCGCCATTTTCGCACTTCTACTTTGTTATTTTCGCTCTTCGCTTTCTAATCTTCTTTCTTCGCCATTAGCAAACTTTATATAGTAACTGTGAAGCTCTGGAGAAGTGCAAAAATAGCAAAGTAAAATGGCAAAATAGAGAAATAGAAGTGCGAAATAGAGAAGTAGAAGTGCGAAAATAAAAAAGTAGAATGGCCAAAATAGCAAAGTAGAAGGACGAAAATAGCAAAGACGAAGTGTGAGCTTTAGGATTCAGTGCGAAGCACGAATGATACCTCCAGAGCTTCATAGCATTCAGGCTTTTTTAATTATTAACTATATATTAGAAATATTTTAATATTACAAATATATGTAAAATGTAATTTATATAATTTTATTATTTTCCAAAATATGTGTTTATTTATCGTAATTGGTATCGATTACTTTTATGAAGTTAACTTATATTTACCTCAATATGTTCCCAGCAAGTTGTCAGATCCCTTAACTCAATGTGTCTGGTTTATTTACGGTGAGCACCACAAGTTGTGGCACAACTTAAGTCTTAAGAACTCACTCAGTCACATACATGTACTCAAGGACATTGTTGGTTGTTCATCTCTGTACATGCTGTACAACCCTGGATATACGGGCAGACACTTGGACAAAATCATTATCCATCATTTGCCGAAATCTGGATCCATGTAAATAAAAAGATATCAAGAAATTCAGGAAAATATTCAATGTTTTGAAAATGAAAATTACATTATGGAGGCAGACATGTTGATATTGCCCACGTAGACAACACTTGTCGCTCGACTATGGTCACCAGTATGCGTCGTTGAAGGAAATGGCGGGAACAGCATCCACTACATTCTTTGTCCACTGTCCACTTTCTTTGTTGTGTACGAGTATATTTTATAACTGAGGTGAGATATAGTGTAGGATATGAAAATACATTTCCGTATTATGAAATATTTTGATAGTGAGCGCCATCTCCAACTTAGCCTTTAATTGACTTTAACGACACAGAGGGCAACCTGCATATCTTCAAATTAAGCCATATTTATCACTTATGTTGATTTAGATATGCAATCTATGACCCAGGCTGACGTTTTTCATTTGAAAAATGTTGACCTTGAGATGACCTTTGTTTGACCGTGAGCAGCAAACTCAATGAAACTTTACATATATTTGCAGGAAATGTTAATAATCATATTCCTTAGGATAACACACACTCAGAGCACCAAACAAAAATCTTGAAATTATATTAATAAGGACCAATTTTACAGCTGTTTAAAGGTTTTAAGATCAAGGTGGATTATATTCTAATGGAAATGGTAGGAAAATAATTGGCCGTTTCTGATGTCTCCCCATTAATTCCCCAAAATGTTTGGTACAAAAAACGCTTGGTTCATCCTGAGCTTTAATGGACATGTGATATAGCTCTAAAACTACATGGGATAGGCTAAAAGAAATGTCAGTACCCTCATATATGCCTAAAATACAAAATATTTTCAAATAATATTTGACATTGAAATGACCTTGATATGACCTTGAACACAGAAAACTGAGAAAATCAACAGTTCTTTGGCTATATTCAACATTGTTCGAATCTGTGAGTCAATATGAATTCAGCAATGCAAACTGCATGAAAAAATATTAAATACTAGTGATTTTATAAGCATTTAAAGATTGTGACCTCAAGGTTACGGCCGTTATAATGTAAAGTCTATGGGAAAAAATATTCCAGCTCATTCAAGTCAGTATAACTGGCAATGAACTTTAACTATCAATTAGGTCTGGTTTGTTTATTAGTGTACAACCTTCTCCTGTAGATTTCAAGTATCAAATACAGTAATATCAATGAACAATTTTTTGCCCAGGGTCTTTTTTTCACAGGGATCAGTGAGAAATTCAGCACATTGGATTATATCATAGTTGGGCATTGAAAAAAAGGGCAATTCTATGAAAAATCTTCTGGGCAAAAAAGTTTTTCATCACAGACTTATGGAAAAGACATTATTTTTTAGCAGAGTATGTGTACAAAGAGAGATAAACCAGACCTAATGCATATATTTGAAATTTAAGCATATTCTAATCCTATATATAGCTATTTCTGAGATTTTTTACATTTTTAGGGGCTAAACCCCACACCGATAACCTCTTTGTACTCATAAAGCATTGTACTTTATTAAACTCGTATAGTAGACTGTAATAATAATGTGAATCAAATTACGCATAAAGAACAATTCTTATTTTAAAATAAGACAGGTTTTTTAAACTAATATTTGATTAATCAGAAATATTTATAAATATACCCACTGCAACTACAGTTGGACCTACCAGTGCTAACGATATGACCACTAAGGCTTGCCCTGTCATAACTAGAATAACTATATGGTCTTGTGGTGCATCAATCTTAGTTGTTAGGCTGTAAAAAAATTGCCCGGGCCACTTAAATTTTGTACATTAACCCTAAAATATTTACATTGAATATAATGGGAAATGCCAAAATTTAACCTAAATTTATAAAAGTGGCCCGGGCAAAAAGTTTTTCAATCCAGCATACACAGTAAAGTAATTTTGTTGATGTCTGAGATACCAGTAAAGTTTTAAAAACCAAGCCTTTTATATGATCCATTGCTTTGCAAAATTAAGGGCTTTTCAAATTTATGTTTGAACAAAATATGCAACAACCCTCATTAATAATGATCATCACTGAAATCTATGTGTCAAAGAATTCATACATACAGTCAAATTGTTCTCATTTCTTTATTTCTGAAGATAAAGGTTCAAAACCTAACAATTCATTACATCATCTTAATACAAAAACCATTTTTCGTCCCCCTTGTTTTAACAGGCACCATTCAAATGACCACGCTGTGCAGGCAGCAGTAAAGGGTGCGACCCACTGCAACTAATGACGTCACTATACCAGTGTGAACAAAATGTCCTGAAAAGCTGCCACTTTGAACCAAACAAAGCCAAACCAACCAAAATATTAAAGGGATTGGCCATGAGTATTCATACAAGTAGGGGTAGAGGTATTGTATCTCCTGTTTGCCCTTTTATATATTTTACAAATAAGCATTTCAATACATGTTTATGCAAGATAAAATAAATCATAATAACTGAATGCCTTAATTTGGAAACAAGTACTCGCATTGGTGCGATATTTCTACCAAATCCGACTAAATCAAAAGGAAAATATATGTGAAGCCAAAACATATGTTGTGCTCTATTCAGCTGCCAACTGGGCTAGTCAATATATAGTTGATCCTTCAGCTCGGTTGAGCAGGATTTTTAACTCACCAGCACTTTGTGCAAGCACTGATATGTGGTGCCCCCTAGTGCTATTTTGATGTGGATTTTATAATATCGTTGTGGCTGTGTGCATGGTCTTATTACCTTCTCTGGATCCCGCCTCAGTATGTTTGAGCATGGTACGAGGGATAGCCAAAATATTGTACGTTTTCTAATATTAATATAAAAGATTTTGATTGAATTATATGAAATCATTACTGTTTCAGAATATGTTAACTTTTTTGACACAGTAAAAATGATAATTTATCTCCTAAGACATATAAAAAACATAAAGTATGCCATTTTTGTTTATCTACAAATTTGCATAGTTGCTGATCAATATATTGTGCTATGTGACCTAACCCTGTCAAGGGAAAATATTTTCATGCCAGGGACATAACCCAGTATATGAGAAATGTAAATTATTTTCACTTATAATAAGTATAAAATCAATCAATTTCCAAATAACCCACAACAGTTTTTATACTGTGCTATCTCAGTCTTTCGGAATAACATTTATAAAAACTGGAAATGTGGATGATTTCTCACCCGCAAGGTGAGCTGTCGACCATGTGGATATGGAGATTTTATGAAACCTCCCATAACCCCAGCTTTGCACATCAGTTCCAAGAGAAATAAATCTATATTTCTTTATCTCAGAATGAGACAAATATCATGTTTAATAGTTGAATCCGCAAGATCCAATCGCAAGATTGAAAGTTTTTGCCAAGTACTCACACCGGCACAGCTCTCCATACTTTTGGTTGGTGAACTCTTCAGTTTTGGAGATTGTTAAAATTGATCAAAAGAGTTTTTGATCACAGCTTCCACAATGCATGTCCAATCAGGATGTTTGACACATCATTGGAAAGCTTAAAAGTTTCCAATTCTGAAAAACGTTTTTTTTAGTCTGGTCACATGATCTAATTAGCATATTGATACCTCATTAAAATATGTGATTTTTTAATTTCATAGAAACTTATGATTTAAAGTTTCCATGAGGAGGAGCATAAAATTCTAGCTGGATTTCATAATTTATATATTAAAATCGAAACATTATTTATTGCTCAAATGGCATTCAAAATAGTGGGCGGAGCTTTAATTCATTATGATTTTAGGCTCCGCCCCTTTTTTCAAATGCTTTTTATGCACTTGATAAATATCCGATTAATTTCGTTGAAATATAAAAATAACCTAGAATTTTATGTAGTATCAGGATATCATACCATTTCTTACTTTACGTTAAAACTATTTTTTTTGAATTTATTCATTATGTAAAATTACGCAAAGTAGGTCATGTGATAAAATATCTAAAAATAATTTTGAATCTGGAATATTTTCAGGTTTTGATTGATGTATTACGCATTTTGATAGGCCAATTATTTGAGAAATTATGTTCAAAAGTATTTAGAAACAGGAAGTAGATCCTGAACATTGACAATCCTGGGTGGAAGTATTGAGGGTTATCTGAGCATGTGTGAGTATATAACAAAGTGTGTCACCTAAGGTTTCTGATGACCTGCCAAATGGCTGATGGGCATGGACTGCCTGAGGCCTCCTAGTTAAATGGATTCACCAATCTCCACCATAACCATCATGTGTTCCCAATATCAGTAGGTTCTGAATAAGTTAATTGTAAGCTAATTAATGTAGAATTAGTCATGCCTCTCACCTGCCTCTGCCTGTCACATGCATGAAGCCCTATTTCAACTGTGTGAGGTCAGTAAGGCACACATGTTTTGTGTTTATTCTGCATACTTTTCCTGACACTGACAGGCCATTGCACCATCCCTATAATTAGTTTACCATATTGTACAACGAGGGAAAGGAACAGAATGCATTTGAGACTGCCCTGACTTCAACATTACAACCTGGTCTATTTTGGATTTTCTGTGTGGTGTTAACAATGTAGGAATTGCCTTTCAGAGATTTGTAATTGTGTAAATCTTCAAACACTGGAATACGTTGGTAATGACCCCTTTTGCACATCTTACAGATTTGGGTCTCATACTAATATTAAAGATAATTTCAATGTGATACCAAAGTTTCCAACGGACTCATTGGGTTCAATAGTGGCCTCGTATATTTCTGTTGTGCTCAAATCCTGGATGACATGATAATTGCCTGGGACAAAGAAGCAATACAGCCTTGCAATCATTGAGTTCCATTTCGTTTCATTCAGAAAGAATCCATAAAGTGTATCAATTATTTTCTCTGAACTAAATTTTTAAAATGATCACAGTTCAGTTATGAAAACAAGTTATTCTTCTGGTTGAATTGGGGAATAATATGCACTAATTAGATATTTCTGTGTGCATGACCTTTTTTTTCCTGAAGATATATTGATTCCTTCCTATGAGCTCTTTGAAATTTACCCCATTTTTCATGACGTGTTTTTTTCACAGGATAAACCACCTGACCTAACCAATTGCAGGATAAACCTTGTCATCTTTATTGTAATGCTACCCCTACAAGTAAATGCATGTGGCTGCTGATTTCTCTAAAGGAAGTAACATGGCATGAACCCTGACTTTCTTTTGTCTTTGATAATTTTAGTTGTACCAAAAGGATCTGTTACACCTCGGAAGTGCTTGCAAAACATCACAAACGTAAACAGATCAAATATAATGTATAGAATACAGTGTAATATGTAACAATCTAACACACCTTCTGGAATACAAAATGAAGGAGATAATATGACAATAACAGAGCAATATAACATGAAAATAATTGTTATCTTGATGTCGACGATAGGGGGAATTTGATATCCCATATGAACCTATTACATTCCCCGAGGTCCCAATGAGAAACTGGAGAAGTGTAAAGTATGGTACACTCGATGCACACATCCAAAGCCTGTTATTTCCTATGAGACACATTCACGTATGTCCCAAGCCATGAGGGCAAGCCTCTCAATACAATAGTCAACCTTTCCTGGTGCTCCCAGTAAAGCTGTGATAATTAAGCTGTCTGGAGTCATGCCTTTGTATGGCTTTTGCTTTTAACGTTATAATGACATGCATATATGAATTTTAATGATGAACACGACAGACTCTCCATTTCAATTCAGAGGATAGACCATTTCTCTACGCAATGGGAAATGGAATGGTAATTAGAGGAAAGTTTCCAACCAGAGGCTGGTTTATTAGACTTGATCTCTTTAAATTGATTTGTGATAATTTCACCAAGAAGATTCCCCATCAATTGTGGTCCAGAAATAAGAACATATGATTCCGATTAGACCATTTACAATCTAAGTAAATATTTAGATTTATTTGCATTAAACAGAATAAATTTGAATACTAGTCTTAGCTTTAAAACATCGCAATTCTTTATCTTGTATTCTATGAATATCAACCACTAAATATTAGGACATATTTATTGAAATTTTATTGAAATTTTAATTGTGTGAGAAAACTTTAGCTTGGAGGGTAATGTGGATCCTCATGTGCATGGCGTGAAAATGGCTCACCAGGCAGGGTGACATCCAATAAAACCACGTATTGTTATTTTCCAAAGGTCAGAAACTTATTTTGGGGCGAGTTTTTGTTTGTTTGTAAACTCCTCCTAATTACGTGTCTTTGGCAGCTAGCTCTGTTAGGATCACGTGACACGCCCATCTCTTACCACACCCATTATGGCATGGCTATGTTCGCTATTGTTAATGATGTGGTATTTTCAGCAAACATGAAATCCTTCACAGTGTATCTAATGTCTGTCTCAGCCCTGTAATGATGTAGACAACAAGCAGTAGGCACTTTCTCCGCAACTGTAATCCATTCGAGATATCTGCTTCAAAAACAAGGAATGTACATCGTTGCTGCATTACAATAAGGACCATTAAGTACTCAGGAGAACGTCGAGCTTATTAACCAATTTTCTTTTTAAGAAATAGACCAATCTCAATATTTCATTCCCAGAAAACCAAATCCCCATCTTTAATGTTCTCTGTCATCTTAAAGCGACAACGCAGTGTTTTTTCTACCAATCAGAGCATCGTTATCTTTTCCAATCAATGTCTGTGGGTCCAAGCAACATGCTATAGAATGAACACATTATATTTTTGTATTTCTATTAAACTTAGAATACGGTGATGTCACCACAACGTCTTAGATGAGTAATTAAGTCAAGATGTGTCTGATCTCTCTGCACTTAACTACATAGTGAAGTCATAAGCACAGTTGCCTCATTACTCATTTGCATAGTGACACTTTGTTTAGTGAAACATTGGTCAGTGAGTGAGTGAGAGGTTCAAGATGTTTTTTCTTTTTTTAATTTTTCTAAAGCCTCCAGAATCATGCTGTGACAAACATTTATTTTCTAAGAATCCCATCTTATTCTTCTGGCAATGTCTCTTTCGAAAATTGACTTTATACACCACAAAATACCGAACACCTTTACTGTAATCGGCGCAATAGTGACTGGTGTACAGTACCCCAGTCACATTTGCGCTGATTCCAGTCGGCTATTGACAAAATGAGCCGGCCAGCGAGGAGACCGTGAGAACAATGCAGGAATATCGACCACTTCCGGGCCAATTTTTGATATCATACGGATCACCTGACAGTTTATAATCTTGGGTCTGCCCATGACATCACACAGTGATAATAGGTCCAAAATAGTAATGCTTAATGAGATATAAGGGAGGTATTTTCTCTAAATGATAAATAAAAAACCAAGTCATGAGGAAAACAGTTTTCAGTTGCCATCAACGAGGCATTATATAGTGTTGTTGTGAGGACGGTGATGAAGGCTTCATGGTATCACCAATAAGGTATCATATAGTGATGTGAGGACGGTGATGAAGGCTTCATGGTATCACCAATAATGTATCATAAAGTGATGTGAGGACGGTGATGAAGGCTTCATGGTATCACCAATAAGGTATCATATAGTGATGTGAGGACGGTGATGAAGGCTTCATGGTATCACCAATAAGGTATCATAAAGTGATGTGAGGACGGTGATGAAGGCTTCATGGTATCACCAATAAGGTATCATATAGTGATGTGAGGACGGTTATAAAGGCTTCATGGTATCAGCAGTAAGGTATTATATAGTGATGTGAGGACGGTGATAAAAAGGCTTCATGGTATCACCAATAAGGTATTATATAGTGATGTGAGGACGGTGATAAAGGCTTCATGGTATCACCAATAAGGTATCATATAGTGATGTGGGGACGGTGATAAAGGCTTCATGGTATCACCAATAAGGTATCATATAGTGATGTGAGGACGGTGATGAAGGCTTCATGGTATCACCAATAAGGTATCATATAGTGATGTGAGGACGGTGATGAAGGCTTCATGGTATCACCAATAAGGTATCATAAAGTGATGTGAGGACGGTGATGAAGGCTTCATGGTATCACCAATAAGGTATCATATAGTGATGTGAGGACGGTGATGAAGGCTTCATGGTATCACCAATAAGGTATTATATAGTGATGTGAGGACGGTGATGAAGGCTTCATGGTATCACCAATAAGGTATTATATAGTGATGTGAGGACGGTGATGAAGGCTTCATGGTATCACCAATAAGGTATTATATAGTGATGTGAGGACGGTGATAAAGGCTTCATGGTATCACCAATAAGGTATCATATAGTGATGTGAGGACGGTGATAAAGGCTTCATGGTATCACCAATAAGGTATCATATAGTGATGTGAGGACGGTGATGAAGGCTTCATGGTATCACCAATAAGGTATTATATAGTGATGTGAGGACGGTGATAAAGGCTTCATGGTATCACCAATAAGGTATTATAAAGTGATGTGAGGACGGTGATAAAGGCTTCATGGTATCACCAATAAGGTATCATATAGTGATGTGAGGACGGTGATAAAGGCTTCATGGTATCACCAATAAGGTATTATATAGTGATGTGAGGACGGTGATAAAGGCTTCATGGTATCACCAATAAGGTATTATAAAGTGATGTGAGGACGGTGATGAAGGCTTCATGGTATCACCAATAAGGTATCATATAGTGATGTGAGGACGGTGATAAAGGCTTCATGGTATCAGCAGTAAGGTATTATAAAGTGATGTGAGGACGGTGATGAAGGCTTCATGGTATCACCAATAAGGTATCATATAGTGATGTGAGGACGGTGATAAAGGCTTCATGGTATCACCAATAAGGTATCATATAGTGATGTGAGGACGGTGATGAAGGCTTCATGGTATCACCAATAAGGTATTATATAGTGATGTGAGGACGGTGATGAAGGCTTCATGGTATCACCAATAAGGTATTATATAGTGATGTGAGGACGGTGATGAAGGCTTCATGGTATCACCAATAAGGTATTATATAGTGATGTGAGGACGGTGATAAAGGCTTCATGGTATCACCAATAAGGTATCATATAGTGATATGAGGACGGTGATAAAGGCTTCATTGTATCAGCAGTAAGGTATTATATAGTGATGTGAGGACGGTGATGAAGGCTTCATGGTATCACCAATAAGGTATTATAAAGTGATGTGAGGACGGTGATGAAGGCTTCATGGTATCAGCAATAAGGTATCGTATAGTGATGTGAGGACGGTGATAAAGGCTTCATGGTATCAGCAATAAGGTATTATAAAGTGATGTGAGGACGGTGATGAAGGCTTCATGGTATCACCAATAAGGTATTATAAAGTGATGTGAGGACGGTGATGAAGGCTTCATGGTATCAGCAATAAGGTATCGTATAGTGATGTGAGGACGGTGATGAAGGCTTCATGTTATCAGCAATAAGGTATTATAAAGTGATGTGAGGACGGTGATGAAGGCTTCATGGTATCACCAATAAGGTATTATAAAGTGATGTGAGGACGGTGATGAAGGCTTCATGGTATCAGCAATAAGGTATCGTATAGTGATGTGAGGACGGTGATAAAGGCTTCATGTTATCAGCAATAAGGTATCATATAGTGATGTGAGGACGGTGATAAAGGCTTCATGGTATCACCAATAAGGTACCATATAGTGATATGAGGACGGTGATAAAGGCTTCATGGTATCAGCAATAAGGTACCATATAGTGATATGAGGACGGTGATAAAGGCTTCATTGTATCAGCAGTAAGGTATTATATAGTGATGTGAGGACGGTGATGAAGGCTTCATGGTATCACCAATAAGGTATTATATAGTGATGTGAGGACGGTGATAAAGGCTTCATGGTATCACCAATAAGGTATCATATAGTGATGTGAGGACGGTGATGAAGGCTTCATGGTATCACCGATAAGGTATCATATAGTGATGTGAGGACGGTGATCAAGGCTTCATGGTATCAGCAATAAGGTATCGTATATGAGGACTGTGATGAAGGCTTCATGGTATCACCTTGGAGTATAATGAATGGAGTTGTGACATTAGGCTATTCCCGGCAAGCCCTTAAAGTTCATATGTACATAGACATATTTCAAGAACTACAAAGCCTATAGAAAAAATATCTATAGATATAGAAGGATGTGATTTTCACAATTTGAATAGTATTTGATAAAAAAATGCCCTAATTGTTTATCAATATTTTTTGAACCAATATACAATTTTTGTAAAAGAGAATTGTGTTTTTCAAAAACAACAAGCTTTTTTGTGAGAATATCAGATTTTTTTCTGATATTCTCACGAAAATAAAATGGATTGCATACATTTGCAGATTTGTTTTGCTATTTGGGGTTTTACATCACTTTCAACATTATTTCAGTACTTGTAGCAGATATAGTGCTGCCTCACCGAATTGTCATGTCGCAGGTCCTTGCCATGACAACCCACCCATTCACAAGTCTCAGGATAAACCTAATCTGCCCTTGAGTGGCGTGGAAAGTTAAGACTTGGACAATCTGTGACGATTTAATATGTGGATATCATTTATCGCACTCATTAAACATATATGTGGAATATAGAATAAAACGCAATAATACAACTTCCGTTGTTCATGAATATCATCCAATCATTTTCGCATATGGCATAACCATGCAACTGTTACATATTTGTTTCCATATATATCATTTGACAATGATATGGCAGATTTGAGTCCATGATAAATCATTTAAAACAAAGTGGAATGACACCCTCTTTTGACAGATATGTTTTCGACTCACCTAGTGGTAACATTTTAAAAGCAGAAATATGGACCATGTTGGTATTTCAAAAGGTCAGCCTAGACCATAATAAACCGGGGATAAATGATAAATATAGGGTCCGTTCTTTTAAAAGAGAATCATGACTGACTGAGATAATATTCTCCTTACGCTGACCACAGCCAGCAAAACAAAGGACTATTAATCGTGACTAAGAATGTTTGTGGGGCAGAGAGGTTGTTTTATAACACGGAAATGCAGGGAACACTTGTTGTCATAAGGAGTTGGAACGTTACAGGTTACCCGTAGGAACTCTTGATAAAAAAAAGTTCTATAAATTCATTCTAAATTAAATGCTTTTGATATATGCAGTGAATCCCACTTTGATCAAATCAGAGGAAGAAGACCTGATGGTCATCCGTGGAGATTATTTCTAATGGGAATATGAGTTTGTGACCAAATATAATGATATTTAAATTGGCATGAGACTGTATCATGTTTAATGTGTATTAGTTTTTGGCCCGGACGCTCGTCTCACCACCGCTCAGCCGAAATCGACACAAATCGGGTTCTCACGGTCTTGGCGCCAAATGAACCGCAGGGTCGTCTGAGTATTGTATTTGTTTGTTTGTTTGTTTGTTTGGGGTTTTACATCACTTTCAACATTATTTCAGTTATTTCGTGTTGAGACCTAATTGTAACAGATATAGTGCTGCCTCACTGAATCGTCATGTCCCAGGTCCTTGACATGACAACCCACCCGGTCGCAGATTTACAAGGACAACGGGTTAACCCTTTGGCACGGGCCTCAGCTCATATGGGAAATTGTATCATGAGTTCAATCTCGGCATGGCCGGGGATCGAACCCACGACCTTTGGACCACCACAGGGGAACTGGTGCTAATAAGCTGGCGCTCTAAACAACTTCGCCACGGCCTGTGGCCTGAGTATTGTGTGTTAGTCATTCTTCCCTCATCTTTGGTTGCCTCCATCTCACCCTATCCGCAGTACTATTAGCCCCGGTTAGGCCTAAGGCATACTATAATAGTCTGGTTCAGTACCACTCATTTTTCGTTAGTTAAGGTATTTAGGGTTTATATTGATATATTGATAAACAAAATGACGTAATTGATGTATTGTTGATGTATTGAAGTGTGTGGTGGTGTGACTGGTGTCGGGCGCTTTAAGCGAAACAAAGCTTTCCAAACACTAATTTTAGTCTGGTCATTTAACTAATGAAATTTATTGTAGACGTGTGCCTTGATAAATGGTGGTAGTGATATCATCTTATATATTTCTTGAGACACAGAACTCAGCTTTTTCAATTTGATCAGCTCAAACCTGGTGTAGTGGTAAGGAAGTGTGATAAGTTGAGGGTCGAATCAGGTCTAGGACAGTGAGTTTTTTTGGCCATCATTTTGAATTATCATTGTAATCTGATTTAACAACAGTCTGGCTTGACAATATATCACACAATCTGACATCTATGACCAATGACGTTTTCTTTTTGTTACCGGATGTGGTTGTATTTTGGGTTGCATCATCTTTGTGTATCGCTTGGCGGCTTGTTGCTGGTCCGATATGACATTAGCTGATCTGAACAAGCTAATTACACACACGGATGTAACTTAAATACAATATATTGCAGCTTGTTCCGAAAGGGTGTCAGTCTCCCAATGCTAATCGGGTCCTCCTCCCTAAATTGATGATATTAATAATTATATGTGACATCTGAATCCAATACTTGTTACTTTTAGGCAATATTGTCACAGTGTGAACAGCGAATGAAGAATTGTGTGTTTGTTGCGAATGAAATAATTAGTTTCTTGATCATGAAGGACATTAATTTAGAACTAATAACTGAAAATGAATAAGAATTGTATACCAAACATTGTGTGCCAGGAATTGTTGACAAGTCATTATATATCAGTGGTGTTATACCATTCATACTATACCAGTGATTGTATACCATTTATTGTTTACCAGAGAGGAAAGGCCTTATATACAATTCCAAGAGATGAGACAATGGAATATGACTTTTACACTGGAATATGACTTGAATCATTGTTTTTGACCTTATTGTCTCTCTTCCCATGGTTTCGGTCGGTGTCTGCGGATAGCGGCCACTTGACATGAGATTGATTTCACAATTGAATGTGTGGCACGGTCCTTTTGGGGTTCCCCCCATTCATCTCCACACTCTCTAGCCTACATACACAGCCTGACAAGTGATGAGATTTGTTTGTGTACCTTTGCACTTAGGGAATGTTAGATTGGGGGAACTTATTGCAACACAAACCCCTTTTAGTTGTTATCTCTCATGCACCCAACGTTAGACTTTTTGACATCAAACTCTTTCGGCTCTTTACTATGACGAATCGGACCTGATCAGGAGGTCCTGTCTTTGCTGATTTTTAAAAAATCCTGTCTTTAGAGTGTTTATCAAGCTTGACAAATATAACAATATCTGATCTTTACACGTTTAATTTTCTGGCTACTGCACCCCACAAGAAGCTATATCATGGTCAAAATCAATTTTATTTGGAAAATGTAGCTTGACCCTACAGTTTGCCTGCACGATTTCAGATAATGTCAATTGCCCCCATCTATGTGTAGTACCATTAAGCCATGTGTAATGACAGGCTGGGGATTATGCTGTCACTTATGTTGAAGGATTCCATCTATCTCAACATCAGCTGAAATTGTGTGGTTTCTGTGAAATGCAAAGTGTAAAGTAATGGTCACTTACTGTTGCCACTGAATTACTCAATTCCCACCCAATCTCATTTTATTCAGTAATTGTCTTAATTGGGATATGTATACCTGTAATGTTTCACTATTGCATCGCATGTAAACGTATTTCTCCACATGGTAAGGTTATAAAAATATATTTTATCATCTGCTTTATTATTGATGATTTGTTGAAGCCTGTTCAGAATCAATAATGTGTAAGTACCAATAGTCTTGTTTCTCTACTTTGTGACAAAGGCAGGGAGATAAGAGGTGTTTTAGGGAATGTGTTACCTGCTGAACGAAGGGAGAGATAAAGTCAGGAATTACAACTAGAAATAGAAAAAATCTAAAATAATGAAATTTAAGACAGTTTTCAATTTGCTGTCCTTCACAAACGCAGACAGCTTCAGCTAGAACGATATGTAATACACGACCATTAGTTACTCAATTCCATCTAAATTCAAAATTAGAAAAAGAAACCGCATGTATTTCATACAATACCCGAAGGAAGGCTGTCTGTATCAAGCTTTTTTAAAATCAAATATTGTACAATATTTGTTCATCATTTGTATGCATTTCCTATTTGTATTCCATTGTATCCTTTCTACCACAAAAAACCATGATGGAGCCTCAGATGTAAAGGTGTTAAATCAATAATCAGATACATAGCTGTAATGTGGGAGAGAAACCATTCGCCATCCACCCATTATAAGGGTAATAATACCTTTAATGGAATAAACACCAACAAAAATGGACGGATTTTAACTTAATCATAAGCCTCTGATTATGGGACATGTCTTTTATACCCTATTTCCCTATTTTTGAGAGGTTAGCTTTTACCGCTAATATAATCAGGCTTGCCCGCTTATATCACATAGCAATCTAGTATTTTACATCAATCATTTTTGACATTACATGGTCATAAGCACATCATGAATAACCATGTCTAATATTATCTTGTTACTCATTTTAAAAATAAGGACATTATCAGATCAACAGCATCTCAAGAGGCGACGGGCCATGAAGCAGTTAGTTTGTAGACAGAGACAAAAATACATGGAACGAAGACTTCATGTGTGGTTTATGTATAAAACTTAATTGTATAATATAACTTAGTACAGCGACATCACCACATCAAGCTTGATGTTGTGTCTCACACCTTTGCCCTTTAGTGAATGAAGTCATAAACAGAATTTACTTTGTGATTCATATGTCTTATTGCTTATTTGCATAACGATGCATTAAGTCAGTAAGAGGTTGATGGGGTTGGATGGGGGGCGTCTTTTCACTCTTTGGACTATTAAATCATGTTGTTACAAACATTTATATAGAATTTCCTGTCAGCACCTGAGTTCTTCTTCGAAATTCATATATACAGTTAGCACATTTAAAGTTTGATATAGGTCACAATTATTTACATAGGGTGATAAAATGAGAATAATTTTTATATCATCATTTAATGGATAACATTTATGGTGGTTGATAAAACTAGCAAAATAATTTGAATCAATGAACACATTATAAGTAACATACATATGACTCACATGCCATGATGAGGACCAAAGTGACCCCTTGGAAATCCATACCAAAACTAAAAATACATTATGCAATCAAATAAGGCAGAATTACAAATATACCAAACTATATAAATACCAAATATACCAAAGTATTACCCATACAAAGGAAGGTAAATAACTAAGTAATAGTCAAGCATCTAAAAAACATATTCATCTGTACAGATGACATCATGGTAATCAATTCGTAATCTCCCTTATGAGTCATCAAACCAGTTAATCATCACACCCTTCATAATCTAATATATAAAATGTTTGCATGATTATCAAGAATATATTTGATAATCATTTGATAATCATTTGATAAAAAATATATTTTCCTTATCTCTATGTCTTTGTGTGAAAGTGCAAAGTTACTATCCCCAATTCTACTGTGATGATCCAGAGGCCATGGGTTCCCTTCCTAGCCGTTCTGGCTTTGAATTCGGGTCACAATGTCTCAGGTTACACTGTCACAGATTTACAAAGTTATCAATCTGTGACAGGGTGAGTTGTCATGTCAAGGACCTGCGACATGAAAATTCGGTGAGATAGCACTACCTTAGTCGATACAAGTAGGTTTCGTCATGATATAACTGAAATAATGTTGAAATTGGCGCTAAATCCTACAAATCAAGATTAAACAAGTATCCTTTTCCGGATATTGCTTTTTATCTCATGAGCATCTTTTCTTTAACATGAATGGATGATAATTATGTGCTTATGTTGCTTAAATGAATTATTTGATGATCTTGGGACAGGTTGATTTCATTTTTTGTTCAGTGAATGCTAATATTTCGTGATTAAAGACTTTCCTTATTCCATAAATAGTTCTGAAAGACTCCAAACAAAATTATACAAAATTAACGGTTCTTTCAAATCCTGTAATATCTCAGACTTGTTGAATGAATTGTGTTGTGCAGGTACGTAGTGCTATAGAGGTAACGTGGAGGCATATTACTCGAGGAGGCTAGTAGGTCTTATATTCACCTAAAATGTGGGATACCATCCCAGGGTAGTTGGTGGGGTTAATATTCTACATTGTGGAGGGATACCGTCCAAGCTGATGGATAGATCTGATAATATCTATATCGGAGGGATACCTATTCTGTAAGAGAGGGACTTAAGCTGTTTGAGAGGTAACTGCTCAATATCAGACACTGTTCAATAAAAGTCATCCTCAACGAACTGTATTAAATATGATACATTGTCAATGATATTTATAAAGGCATCTGCTTTTCCATCTTTATTAAAAATAATCAAATAACATTTTGACAATATATTTTTATTATGTATGGGTGTATAGTGTGATAAATGAATCAAATGTGTGCCAATAATATCAAATGTATACTTTAGAATGTCACTTTCGTTGGATGTATGAAACGTTTTGAATAAACATAATATTGCAGTTGAGCACATCATTATGTCTCATTTCTGAAACGGAGCATTAAACACAATTTTATTCATTATAAAACACATTCTAGTGTTTTATGTGCTTCACAGAAACATCCACAGACAATATAGTGTTCCCAAATCAAGACATATAGTGTTCCCAAATCAAGAATATTATTGTATTTTACTTGACACGCATTAATTCTGACAGTATACCATTCCACTGTTCTTAGCAGGTCATATTCTTCACAATGGAGTGACATCATCCCAGGGTCGTTAGCAGGTCATATTCTTCACAATGGAGTGACATCATTCCAGGGTCGTTAGCAGGTCATATTCTTCGCAATGGAGTGACATCATCCCAGGGTCGTTAGCAGGTCATATTCTTCACAATGGAGTGACATCATTCCAGGGTTGTTAGCAGGTCATATTCTTCACACTGGAGGGATACCGTCCTAGGGTTGTTAACAGGTCATATTCTTCACAATGGAGTGACATCATCCCAGGGTTGTTAGCAGGTCATATAATTCACAATGGAGTGACATCATCCCAGGGTCGTTAGCAGGTCATATTCTTCACAATGGAGTGACATCATTCCAGGGTCGTTAGCAGGTCATATTCTTCGCAATGGAGTGACATCATCCCAGGGTTGTTAGCAGGTCATATTCTTCACAATGGAGTGACATCATCCCAGGGTCGTTAGCAGGTCATATTCTTCACAATGGAGTGACATCATTCCAGGGTCGTTAACAGGTCATATTCTTCACACTGGAGTGACATCATCCCAGGGTTGTTAGCAGGTCATATTCTTCACACTGGAGGGATACCGTCCTAGGGTTGTTAACAGGTTATATTCTTCACAATGGAGTGACATCATCCCAGGGTTGTTAGCAGGTCATATTCTTCACAATGGAGTGACATCATCCCAGGGTCGTTAGCAGGTCATATTCTTCACAATGGAGTGACATCATCCCAGGGTTGTTAGCAGGTCATATTCTTCACAATGGAGTGACATCATCCCAGGGTTGTTAGCAGGTCATATTCTTCACAATGGAGTGACATCATCCCAGGGTTGTTAACAGGTCATATTCTTCACACTGGAGGGATACCGTCCCAGGGTTGTTAACAGGTCATATTCTACACAAAACAGGGATAACATATCTTGATAGTGTATATTCTGCATGGCGAGGAAGAGTCACATACTACCTCTGCCACAATTGGCATGACATTGTCTCAACCTATTCTGCGAGGTCGATTGCACAATCCACAGACAGGTGTGCAATTGGTGGGCTTTGCACATGTGCACTCCCATTTCCCGCCCAATTGGCTTACACTCACACACACATCAGTTGCACTCTGATTGTGAAGTTACTTATTCACTTTTCACAGTTTATTATTCAGTTTTTTTTTTCAAAATCGATAGAGGAGATTGTCAACATGTCATATTTGCAATATTGTTTTTATTATGTCACTTGGATGTATTTTGCGGCACTTTATATCAATGAAAATCCTAAAGAAATAAAATTATCAACACATTATATGAAACGAGTGGATAAAATTAACACAGGTCAACTCAAAGGTCACTAAATTTTGCATGAGGGTTGGAAGAAAATCTGAATAATGAACTGTTAAAAGTGAATAAGTAACAAACTTCACATACGTCCAAAACAATGACACCAGTTGACTGAGTTATACTTGCACATTTGTTTGTTGTTGTAGTCACTTTCTCACTAAAACAAGGACACTGACTGGCTGTGTTATTACAGGTGACAAATATTTTACTCCGTGTCGATTGGCTTATAAATGAAGCTTTTTATGGGCGTGACCTCAAAGAACTCACTGATTATGGTCCATACTTGCAGAGCCAGCTATAAATCCTGGATCTGCTATGGAGAGTAGGTAGAAGGTGAATCCAAATAGTGATTACAATTTGCACAATAAAACTTTGCCACAATCAGATAGCTCCTGGCAACCACAGCCTTTAATAAAAACCTCAATCCAGGCTCTTGACTTAAATACGTTATTCCAGGTGGCACCTGTGGGTGATACATGATCAGAGTCTGTGTTCTTGTTCATTTTATATGATCTATAAGGGAGTAACAGTCTGCGCTGCCGACCCAATTCAATTACTTGCTATTACCATAACACCTCTTTGACAGAAATCTCGGATGAATAATTGGCGCAACAATTCACCTTGATCAAAACATGAATATATAAGCACGAGAGCTTGAATAAATGATACAACAACTTCGCAGGACCAAATTCTTCAGAACCATAGCTTTATATCCATGCTTGATCAGTTAACAAAGGAATGAAACTCATTTGTTATACAACACAACAATCCATTTACTCCACACTGAAGTAAATGTATTTATTATTTCAAGTGTTGCATAAATCATGGCTTTTTATCGACCGACAGATCGACCTCTTTGAAAGTACGTCTTTTTCATGAGTGGGAAGTTATTTACTAGTTACTGGTTACCATTGTTTGACTTTTTACATTTTGATTTTATACATATGAAACTAAGCTTCAGTTCTCTTCAAATTCTCAATACAAACTGCCCGGGAGTATATACGAACATATCCCGATAAAATAAAAAATTTGAAGGTAATAAAATGGTTGAAATTGGATTTTGAAAAACCAAAAGGGATTATTTCTTTTGTTCATTTAAAATGACTTTTTGACTTATTGAGCTGATGAGTCAAAAAGAGAAATGTGGAAAATTCTCATATTTCATATTTTATTTTTATGGTATTTCTTTCATATTTGAATGATTATTCAAGTGAGAGAGGTTTTCCTGGTGTTGTCTTATGTTGATAGGGTACAGGAGATTGTATCAGATATAGGGTTTTATCAATCTCAGACCTGGCAACTTCCAGCTCGTGTTGATTTCTTCAATTCTATGAAATGATCTTATATAATCATGTATCATTTTATCATTCTTTGCATTGTGAATTGTGTCCTAAGAATCTTTAATAAAAATAATCAATCTTGTGACACAATCAACCAGCCAGATGGTCTCCTGTTCGCTTTCATTGTCATGGTAACGCTTTATCACGTGATATATCAGACCAATCGCATACTTCCCGCCTTTGCTTTACATATGATGGCTTAGGGCATTCAGGATGTTTCCGGTGTGTACCTCAATGCAGGTTTGTAATCATTGCCACACATTGTTTTGAAAGATTCCTTTAAAAGGAATGCATATGCTAAGGTTTCTTGAGTAGATCTAATTACAGTTTGAAAATGTTTTTCTACATGCAGATTCAGGTTTGATTACCTTAACCAAGATAAATTTTGGTCAATACCTTGTTTTTAATCCATCATAATTATGATTATTTACAGTTTTTAATTCGATTCTTTATTGTTTGAATATTAAATGGTCCCTCTTCGCAATCACGAGTACATATTAACCTTGTTATTGCTTCATTTTGTATCAATATGATCGCATCAAAACTCATTTATATGTCAGATTCTGTGGAGGGATGCTATCCCAGGGTAGTTGGTGGGGTTAATATTATAGCAGTTTGGCAATAAATCTAAATAATGTACAATACCTGATCCCACACAATGTACTTTATCAATCAATCAGAAGCAAGTGTCATATGCATTTAATTTATCCCCCTGGCATCAACGCATTCAAAGAGGAAATCCCGTTTGAAGCGCTCAGAAATGAATTTATTATTATAATTATCTTTATTCGGATTCGAGATCCAATCCTTATAACTAAATACATTATAATAACAAGCAATACAGTTTTACATTTAATATAGCACAATACATGAATTTAAATGGGATAAAAAAAATTAAAACGATAAAAGCACATTATATTGTTGACAGGTACATAATAGTGATGTCACACTCTTCATTACGTAAAGTTTGAACAAGATATCCTTCCTTCATTAGAACCATTTCCTTTATCACATTTGCATAGTCATCATAGCGTTCATTTACATTTTCAAACGATATGATATGCGATTTTAGCAGAAAATATATTAAAGGTTAACTCTTTATAGTTTCTACATGTTGATTAAACAAAGTACCTAATACCAGATTTGTCTCGTACTACCCAAATAATCCATAAACTTTTATCATTTTCCTTTTTCACCTTTAATATATTTTCTGCTAAAATCAGCATATCATATCGTACGTTACACGTTACTTTTAATTCAACAAAAAATACATCTCTAAAAAAATAAACAGATGGAACAGGAAAACTTAAAAATAAGATGGACGTTACAGCCATCATAGGTTGAGCCTTTGCATATGATATCATTCAACATTATATATATCTTTGCATGTATATAATGCACTTGGTTGTGTTCTGTAACTGATAACATCAGAGTCACTATTATATATTAGTCACACCAAAGTCAATGCTTGAAAGGTAAACATTGTCAATTTTGACTGGATGCGTTACCATGCCAATGACCATGACCATTCAGTGAGGCAACACTACATGGGACCAAAAAAGTCTCGTCATGATGTGACCAAAATAATGTGAAATGTGACGTTTTATCGTTTAGACCACACATATGCACTAGTCATATCAATCTATTCCTTGTGTATCACTAATATATTATGTGGGATCTAACTGATGGCTTCAAGTGTACCTTTTGTAAGGAAATATTTATTATATCTTACTGGAATGGATCAAACAAAGTAACTTCACAGAATATCGCAATAATCAGTAACCTATTATATATCTGTATTCTATGATGCAGAAACATTGCCATGAAGAAAATGATAGAGGTTGAATTGAGAACCATAACAGGGTTGTGAGTGGTTCTAGTAGGATGGAACAAGTGTCCCCAAAGTTTAGCAGGTGGTCACTCAGTAAACCCTCCCAAATCTCACTGATTCACCCACTGAGTAGCAGGTGGTCACAATGTGAAAACATGGATCGGATGAATTAACCCACATAGGGTATCTACCTCGGCAAAATGTTAAACAAAATGTTCAAAGCAAAAATGTCGAATTTGACCAACCTTCAAAAAGGACAAATTTGAATGTTAAACAAAAGGGGTATTACATATGGTATTTATATGAAAACAAAGCATTAAGGTTGAGAGCGACAAATCATATAAATCGAGCTGAAAGTTGAATCCTGACCTCACAAACAATTCCATGTGCGTGACTTCACGTCACTATGTGCGAGGCCCTTGAAAGAACTTTCGGCCATCTTAGTTTCGGTGCTTTCGCAGCTCAGCTAAATCAATCACAAACGATTTACAATAGGTGCGAACGCCTCTCCTGTTCAACATTTTTATCCCCCACGACTGTTCCATACCAGAGACTTTCCTTTCGGTAGTTTGGTATTTCCTCTCATATATATATATATATATATATATATAAACCAACATTTGGTAATAGCAGGAAAGCACCACAATGAACAGGGGCAGATTGCAGGTAAAACATAGGAGGGGCTGACAAATTACCCAGACATGAATATGATGATGTGGATTGTGAAGGGTTGCAGAAATATCTATCATTTTCTGACATGCATTCATATAGCTTTGGAAGTGTGCATGTTTAGTTTTTTACCTTCCCCAGCAATGGCATAGTCCCCATATAATGTTTCTGTTAACCATGGCAGCCTGTCAAATTGGCATCTTTGGTTACCATGGAGCTCCCGCACCGACAACAATAATCTCATAAGTCAAACAAGGCTCACACTGCAATCAAGCGGAGTTGTGCTGGAGACTATAACTCAGGGTTTATTTGGAGGTATTTGTGCATGGTCGCGGCGTTGGTGTCTCTCGGTAATGAAGTGCCCAGAAGGCGTGGGCAGGTGTTGCTGCCTCCAAGACGCAGTAAATTGAACAATTTATTGTGTTTTTTAAGAACTCACCTGTTACTTTCGGGGAGTGCATAAAGAATCTCTATGAGAAAAGGACGTTTTTATCCAAAGATACATTGTATTGTATTACGAGGCAAAGGGGACAATGCCACATAACAACGAAATACTGCTATATAGTTGTTGGGCTGCTATGATGAATTAATAGAAGAAAAATATAGAAAGTAAAATTGTGATCACTAAGGCTTATTTGGCATTGCAAGACAAATTATAAACCATTTCTGCGAGTAAACCCTCCAAAACAGGACTACTCTATCATATCAGCCCTTGCGTCCAATGAAAAAATGTGCAAATACGTTCGACCAAGGCATGACTGTTCATACAAATATGGCTGTGAATTGTTTGGTCAAAGAATAAATGACTATTCATACAGATTCTGATTGGATAGCGTCCCGTTCAGCCAACTGATGACAGGTCGTGACCTGAGACTGGTCATTTATGATTGTATGATCTTTTACCCCCATGGGCGTGACTCACATGCATAGCTGGATACGAGTTCCAAATTTCGAACAACGTCATTATAGGGCAATGACGGCAGAGGTGGGGAGAGCATTGAACAACTAGCATTGCTACGGATGTGAGTCCTGCGATGTTTGCGTCCGTATATTAGGGTGCAATAAGCATGCAGATCTATAGGAAAGGCAGAAAGGTAAGTAGGAGCAGAAAGGTAGGTAGGAGCAGAAAGGTAGGTAGGAACAGAAAGGTAGGTAGGAACAGAAAGGTAGGTAGGAGCAGAAAGGTAGGTAGGTGTAGAAGGGTAGGTAGGTGCAGAAAGGTAAGTAGGAGCAGAAAGGTAGGTAGGATCAGAAAGGTAAGTAGGAGCAGAAAGGTAGGTAGGTGCAGAAAGGTAGGTTGGAACAGAAAGGTAGGTTGGAACAGAAAGGTAGGTAGGAGCAGAAAGGAAGGTAGGAGCAGAACGGAAGGTAGGTGTAGAAAGGTAGGTAGGTGCAGAAAGGTAGGTAGGAGCAGAAAGGTAGGTAGGAGCAGAAAGGTAGGTAGGAGCAGAAAGGTAGGTAGGAGCAGAATGGAAGGTAGGTGTAGAAAGGTAGGTAGGAGCAGAAAGGAAGGTAGGAGCAGAAAGGTAGGTAGGAGCAGAACAGAAGGTAGGTGTAGAAAGGTAGGTAGGTGCAGAAAGGTAGGTAGGAGCAGAAAGGTAGGTAAGAGCAGAAAGGTAGGTAGGAGCAGAACGGAAGGTAGGTAGGAGCAGAAAGGAAGGTAGGAGCAGAAAGGTAGGTAGGAGCAGAAAGGAAGGTAGGTGCAGAAAGGTAGGTAGGAGCAGAAAGGAAGGTAGGTGCAGAAAGGAAGGTAGGAGCAGAAAGGAAGGAAGGTGCAGAAAGGTACACACATGCACAGATAACCCTCAATACTTCCACCCAGGATTGTCAATGTTGAGGATCCACTTCCTGTTCCTAAATACTTTTGATCATAATTTCTCAAATAACTAGTCTATCAACATGTGTAATAAATCAGCAAACCTGAAAATTTTCCAGATTCAAAATTATCAAAATAAATGTTATCACATGACCTAATTTCCATAATGTTACATGAATAAATACAAAAAAAATATATTTGTAAAGTAAAGTAAGAAATGATATGATATTCTGACACTACATAAAATTCTATGTTATTTTTATATTTCAAAGAAATTAATCGGACAATTATTAAGTGCATAAAAAGCATTTGAAAAAGGGGCAGAGCCTAAAATCGTATTGAATTTAAGCTCTGCTCACTAATTTGAATGCTATTTAAGCAATAAATAATTTTCACAAATAAATCATGAAATCCAGCTAGAACTTTATACTCTTCCCCATAAAAACTTTAGATTTTAAGTGTCTGTAAAATTAAACAATCACATATTTTAATGAGGTATCAATATGCTAATTAAGTCATGTGACCAGACTAAAAAATATATTTTTCAGAAACTTTTGAGCTTTCCATAGATGTGTCAAACATGCTGATTGGACATGCATTGTTGAATGAATGAAATGAAATGGTGTTTTTACGACCCTTTCAGCAACTATGGCCATATCAGGTCTACTTTTGAGCCTTTTAACCAGTGTGAAAGTAACACTGCCGGCAGTGGGAGTCGTACCCACAACCTCCCGTCCTCCACTTATATAACCATATAACCATTCAAGGCACAGATCCTACATTCTACCAACTGTGCTAGTGGGGTCGGTTGCATTGTTGAAACTCTTTTGATCAATTTTAACAATCTCCAAAACTGAAGAGTTCACCAGCCAAAAGTATGGAGAGCTGTGCCTGTGTGGTAGGTAGGAGCAGAAATGGAGATAAGAGCAGGAAGGAAGGTAGAAACAGAAAGGTAGGTAGGCAGAGGTATAGTATAGAAGTGTGGAGATCGAAGTATCACAACTAGCTTGTGTTTTAGCATCCATATGAGTAAAAATGATAAAATTAGATAATAAAATAAGATAAAGCGCCTACCACGGCCTACCATGGGGTGTTTGAAAAATGCTTTTCTTTAGAAATCAAAATTACTTGCTTTGGGAAAAATATTTAACCTTTATATGATTAACACATTAGGATTTATACCTCATACCTCAGACTTCAAAAAAGCACATTTGTATTATCTTGTCTTGTGAGCCTAAGAAGAATCAAGTATTGTCTGTTTTATAATGGAAGAGCCAGAACCAGATTTTATGACTTTATGACAACTAATCACATTTTTTACAATTCCTAAAAGGTTTTACAGGTCATACAAATTTGGCAGGCGACTCTTTGATATCATGTACTTTAAAGGGGATATTATTTTTCTTTTAGAAAATATTACCAAACTTAAAATTAATTCTTAATTCTCAGGTAATTGTTTTGGCTTAAGACCATCCCTTAATCACCCTTTGCCCAAATACAACCAGTAAAGCATTCCTTTCAGATTTGTCTGTTATCATGACAATAAATTATTGCATCTGAATCAGGTACGCAATAAAAGTGCACATTTACCAAGGTCGGGAGCATGACAGAATAAACATTTAACTTTATTAAACAAAGATAATTCCCACAGCTCATTTATCCCCAGGATTACAGAAGGTGTCTACAAAATGCACATTGTCAGGGGAATTTCACTTTTTAATTGATTTTATGGCTACCTTGGCCACCAATGAGTATTTCAATGGATGGTGAAAACTGAGATTAATTGAGACTAATCAAATCATTTTCTCAAGATAATGCTGGAATAGCACCATTTATTTACATTAAAGTTTTGCATGTGTTTCCTCAAAAACAACAATAACAATCGATTTCTTGCTCACAAAATTGTGATTTGCCATATCATTGTGTATTCTGGTATTCTGTCTGAATATGGTATAATATATATATATATATATAAAAGACAGAACTTTGAAGCTTACATTCCTCAGCAAGGAGAACTCTTGTTTGTAATGATACCCTCCATATCATTTGCCCTGTCTACTGAAGTATGAAGTATGCACACATGCATGCTGCTCTCCAAATAAACAGCCCCAACAAGGTATAGGACAGAGTATTCACACAGCTGTGGCTTGTCCACTCAAAATGGCTAAAGAATAGAAAAAGGAAGTCAGAAAACTCAATCAAACTTATGAGTCATTATGAAAGTCTGTGAAAGAATGTGTACATAAGATCTTCAAAGAGCCATACTAACTTATTGAGACGGAACCTTAGAAATATCATTTATATAAAAAAAAGTGACAATCTGAGGTTCACTGCCAATGCCAGGCTTATTCCCAAAGAACAAGGTGACCAACAAAGAAATTAAAGATTTCAATTTTGGTCTAGAAGGTCAACCAGGGCAACCGGCAACCAGAGAATAGCTGTAGCTAACAATGGTTTGCAAGCTTCTCAGCTCAATGGATGGTGGTTTGAAACCAATGGTATGGAATATAATGGGATGTCACGAAACCACATGCAAGTCTTGGGAGCAAAGCATCAAAGGTTTGGACAATGACATTGCAGTGTTGGTGGAAACACATCTGCTTGTTAACAAGAAAATCCCCACAAAAAGAAATGTTCGACTCAACAGGAAATTTTTTATTCTAAATGCAGACAAATTTATAGAGATTGATAAGATGTTGATGAGATTTTATTGCAGAACTAGAGAACAAAATAACAGGATGTACAATTGTGTTAATTGAGTGGCACTTGCCTCCTGAAAGATCCTTGTCTTCTAAAAGAATTCATCGAGGTTCTTTAATCATATTATGAGCTATGTCTATCTTTTTGCTGAATGTAAGGTCCTTTTTCTTGTGGGAGGCATAAATGCACAAGTGGGAAACAAGTCAAGAAAGAGTGGTCTCAGATAAAAGGACAAATAAACATGATGAAGCGTTCAATGAATTTTGTTAGATGCTAAAATAATGCCAGAATTTGATATTCATACATGTCTCAACTAAAGGTCACTTTGTTGTTGATTATATTGATGTACCTACAAAAACAAAGGAAACTGTATTAGTACGGTTAAAACAGCCAAGTCTTTAATTTTGACATTGTAGATAGGGATTTAAACAGACCAAGCATGGTCTCTGATCACACTGTATTATTGTTAAAAGTTCAGATATATAACATATCAGATACATATAACTTATTATCAATGATTTTAAAATGTTTAAATTCTGTAGTGATTATAAGCTAAATTGACTGGGAGTAAATATAACCCAAAGCATGGACAAAAGTCACTTTAATATACATACATACACACATTCACACACCAAATCCACACACATACGCAAAGTTATCCACACAATTTCATATATCAAAACATTTTCCCTTATAATCATCATCATCATCATCATCATCATCATCATCATCATCATCATCATTGTATTGTGTATACCTTGGTAAGGGTGGCTCATCTCTCTTTATCATCTGAATCAAGGAATGGTTTTTGCATTAAGATTGATTTCAATGAGGACGGCCCACAACCCTAAGACCGGTTCTGAGACACCAGAGGACATGTCAGTAATGGGGAAAATGACCTCTGCAAGTAGTTAATGGAGGAATGTGGATACTACGATTCTCTCTCATTACTATGTGACCTAGCACCAGTTGAACAATAAGTTACAAAATGGTAAAAAGGTGGGCTGCATTATTGCATCACATGAAAAGTGAGAATTTAGCCTGATACCGTACTCCAACCTGAGACACTATGTAAACCTGTGGTTGGGTGGGTTGCTATGTCAAGGAACTGCGACATGACAATTCAGTGCGTCAGCGCTAT
Organism: Amphiduros pacificus; assembly: GCA_949316495.1. Taxonomy (NCBI): domain Eukaryota; kingdom Metazoa; phylum Annelida; class Polychaeta; order Phyllodocida; family Hesionidae; genus Amphiduros; species Amphiduros pacificus. The sequence continues at coordinate 21,897,531 of OX439004.1, read as the reverse complement.
CACAAGGATGTCTCCTCATGAAATAACTAAAATATTGTTGAAAGCGACATAATCTAAACCCCCCCCCCGCAACCTCCCCCCCCCAAAAAAAAACAAAAAAACAAACACACAATATGAATGTATAAAATGATTAAATACATAAACTGCAAATAATATCAAGAGAGGGAAAATTGTTTCATTTCAAACAATATTCATCAAATATTTCAGGATATCCATGTATTATTATGAATGGAAGATCTTTCACTTTAGAATCAACATGTGTATCTTTATTATTTCTATATACTTTTCATCTTTACTTTATAAATTTGTATTCGTTTGATTCAGAAATGATGGATTCGTTTTTCAAAAAACTGGAATTTCATAGCTTATAACTTGGCATGTGAAGTAAAACAATATGAATATTTATTTCACAACACCTTCCCGTCACATTAAGTCTGAGGTTGAATGTTCGAGGCAGCAACACAGGCGAATATAACTAATACATGCACATGACACTCCCTTTGTCCCTTAGTTCTGAAGAAGGACACCAGAAATCTACCACACAGTAAAGAAAAAGGGATTAGTCTTTCAAAAGAGTTATCAAATGTCATATTGTAATGTGTGTTGTTTCAGGTTAGTTTGTAATGATTCTGAAATAAATCTGAAAATAATTCTATTTTTATTGTACAAGCTTGGTTTTATACTCTACAAAGTAATTTGCCAATTCATTGAGAGCATGGTTGAGATTAATTAACATTTGTTAGAGGTAGTTCAAGAGAACACTGTGTTCAAAAATGTGTTAATATCAGCTTTTGGCCTATGCTATATCATAACAAATGATAGGGCCTCTTTAAGGACATAAATTACCCTCCTGAATTATAAGCCCAATCTGCCACTACTTCCACATGATGATGCATCAGTCCTGGCAAACCAGTTTGCTGAGTTTTTCATGAATAAGATTGATGGCATTTGTGGTGAAATATTATCAATATTATAAAATAAGGAATTCCCTGGAGAGAAAATGTACAGGACAAAAGTGACAAAAATGATATCTTGGGAGCAATGGATAATCAGAAGGTCACACTCCTTGTAATGTAGGACTTATTGACAGCGTTTGACACTATCAATCACCAAGTGCTGCTGAAAAGATTATCTGTTTGTTTTGGCATTACTGATGCTGGATTGTCCTGGATAAAATCGTATTTCTCAGATAGAACATGACGTTTCACAGGACTCTGTCTTGGGACCCGTTCATTTCACATGTCTCACCTATTGGAGATATTGTCAGAGGACATTGTCAGAGAACATGGTCTTAATATATTTATCATTTTCAGCATCCAGGGAGCACACTCAGCATTCAATCACCAGTTAAAGTTAAAGCATGTGTAAATGATGTTCATAGCTGGATGACTAAGAATTCACTCAAGAACAATAATGGCAAAATGGAATGTGCTTTGTTTGCAAAGGGCCAAAATACACAGTACAGCTGTCCTTGAGGAACTACACTGGTTGCCAGTTTTCCAGAGGACTAAATACAAAGACTCACATTAGTATTTAAATGTTTTCATGGAGTGCCTCCAGAATAACTCCAGACAGAAGTACATTGAGGTATAGATGCCCTGGGCTGCTGTTGTGTGAACCAAAAACACAGGTGGTCACTGGTGGGGACAGAGCATTCACCAAATTAGGTCCTAAATTGTGGAACAGTCCTATTAGTGTTTTGAGGTTCAATCAGGCATATCCTCATGCAGACGAGACGGTATCATATGCCTGGTGCATCTATGGTTCGATGCATGTTTGTTTGTTTGTTTGAAATTCTTTATTCGCACATTGAAATATGGCACAGTATAAAAAACAATAGACATCTATATATACAGGTTAAAAACAAGGTGGTCAATTGGTACATAAATGATCAATTATACACTTGCACATTGACCTATTAAGAAATGGCGAGTGTGTGCCATCTCTCCACCTGCAGAGCTCTTTGATTTGAGCAGAAACCCTGCAGTCTTGTTCTTCGGAGTTTCGTCTTTTACTCCAAACATCATATAAAACATTTACATCCATATTATACTTTGACATTAAAAATCTCTGATTACCGCCCATAACTGAATGCAGGCCAGACATACCTAAATTAGTTATAGTTTTCACTACCACATTTTTGGACTCAAGAGCCATTTTTATGAAGTTAATACATCTCTTTGACATCCACAATTCAATAGACATACAATCAGCCAAATGAGGCAGTAATTTACAAAGAAAGGAACGTTCTGTATTTATCTATTGATGTTTTTATGAGAACTATTTTTTATTATATGTATCTATTGTAATGCACAGATAAGTGATCGCTGATCAGATACTCGGTGCAATACAAGTAGTTTTTTTATTATTAATACAACATCACATCCCGACCCCAATGTTTCACCTCCAGTCAGGTGTGCTAGCTTACATGTATGTGGAAAACACATCTTAACAGAAAATGATATAATGTTTAAAAAATATTGATATATCATTTAAAACCAATATTAACATATATTTTGAAACCAAGCTGCAATAAAGGCCCAGATATGTTACTTATGCCGTACAGATAGCACGGATATTGTATTATATGAACAATCAGCTATGGAATATGATCAACTAAATCATATAAGACAGTATGCACTCTGTGAAAGAGGGATATTTTGGGCAGCACAACAAACTAGGTATATGGCTTCGAACAAATCGATTAGGGATCATGTGCCCTTGACCTTTAACTTTGACCTTTTATCGAAACACATATTTCTGATCTTATCATTTGACATGTCATTTGACATGTTATATGAATGTCTGTCTTTGTATTTCCCTGTGATGAAATTTGAAATTTAAGTGGTTTTCTGAACAAAGAGGTTCAACCAGTTAAAGCTAGTGGGTATGTTAAAATTGAAATGAGATAATTAGTCAGGTATAAGGTTTGTTGAATGGAAATGTATAATGAAGGATTTAATGACAGCAAAAGTAAACTTTTATTTTTGGTAATATGTGAAATGAGCTAAAGGAGAGAAGTGAGTTACTATCATAAATTGTGAGCATGAAAAAGGGACAAACATTATATTATTGTAAAATATAAAGAAGATTATTTATGGCTGTTGACAAATGATGTTTTTTTGGTTGGTATGTTCCCTCCTAGTGATTTCAGCAAAGCGAAGGACCTTAAAAGATATAAAGTACATGTACAGCCAAGAATGTTTTGCTCATCGATAGTCTTGCTCCTTTCATTGTGCACATTTCAAACTATGTGGCAAATGCCCGTAAGGTATTTAGTTGTGATTGAACATAATAGTGATAGAACGTTCCTTTCTTTGTAAAACTCGGTTTCACACAGTATGGTACGTTGAATGTATAATGCTTTATATAATGCTTTATGTTTTATGTCATGTTCTATATAATGAATACTTTAGTTGACAATATTTTAATAGTGCCATATAGGTGAATTCTTCCTGAGGAAATAACATACCATTGAAGTCAAGATGAAGTCAAAATTACCAATCTTCTTGTTTATGACCCTAACAGGTAATGATACTGTGAAGCCTTCCCTCAATGATTAATAGTGCATCCCTAATCTATACCTTATATATTACCATTTAGATTCAATACTAATTAAGTTTTTACATATGATTGTGTTGAACTGAATAGAATATAATATAATATAATATATGAGATCACAAAATACAGCATATATTGGTTTAACTAGTTGTGAGGCCTGAGCGAGGTGTGTGAGAATCTCCCAGCAATCACAGCTTAAGTCTATGTCACCCTGTCAGTTTTATTTTCCTAATTGGTTGAGGAGAGTTTCTCCGAGGACATATTAGTAGATCATTCTCTTCTCAAGAGATATACTTATGTCTCAATTTGGCCCAATAGTGTCATAATGCACTTTACCTTACAGATTACTCCATAGAGACATTTTACCAAACAACTTTCATGAGTAAAGACAGAAAGCAATATAATGATGCACTCCGTCAATATGCAAAACCACCCTGGAGAAACACTGATATCCTTTCCCAGCATTTTCAAAAATATGAATTACCTAAATATACTGCTATTCTGCAGACATTTTGCAATAAATAAAGCATATTTTATGAATGATCATTTTTATCCATTTCACCTCTCACGGGAAGTGAGAAAACTTAGTCATATCCTATGCATATATTTTGCTGGTCTCATATTTTCAATAGCGACCTTCTTGGACTTTTCACCTTTCGGGCGGATCGTTGTATCTACCCCGGCGGCCTCCCAAACACGGGCTTTGCCGTGGTTAATGTGGTGGAATATAGGGGATACACCGATATGACAGTTTGTACGCAATGCACCTTTTCTGAAAGTCATATATAGATAGGAAAATATGAGGCCAATATGGTCCTCAGAAATAGTAGAACATAAATACAAGAAGACTGAAACTTAGAACCATTATGCATCTAGTTCTTACCCTATTAAATGTACATATATGGATATGCATTCTTCTTTACCATGCGTTTAATATACAGGATCCCTTAGCATGAAAAACATAAAGAATTGCTGATTAGACACAGATTTATATCAATAATAGGTGCCCTGCATTAAGCCACGTTGTCAGAGAATGCACTAACCTGTACCAAGAACCACACACACACAGATACAAAGCTTGGGTCTCATGTTATGTGTATAACATTACGATGATGGAAGTTGCTTTGTCTGAAAAAAGGACTGGGGATGAAAAGGACATTCAGTATTTGAATCAATGAAAAGAAGAAAAGAAAGATTCATAGAATTTATATAATATATACATTAAGTTATAAGAAACACAGGTTATTTGAACCTCTCTGTTTCTACATTGAAGGCGGCGATGACACGTTCATCTGGCAACTATTTCATTTGAAGAAATCAACTAAAGCGTCAATCGCGTTGGATGGCAGCATGGGCACGGCTACTAAGTCAACGCATGACACATTTTACATCAATTTTGCTTCATAAAATCGATTTCTCCTTAATTTTGATCTCAAGACTTATCCCGCCTATATGAAATTTACCTGAGATGATGCAGAATACCAGAAAATAAGAATTATTCATCATGGCGTGTTATTTATGACAGAGATCCGCCACAGGCCGAGGGCACATTTATTCAAGTGAAAGGCGACCGTTAGAATATATTTTAAAATTTTAAATTCCCCACCTGACCAAATAACTAGTTATGTAATTTCTCGGTCAAAAACACTTTATTCAATACACGACGTGTTCTTCCTTTAAGATTGTGTAGGGGATTAAAAACTTGAAAGCAGTCGCACATATCGTGCTACGGTCAAATTTATTTGTGATAGCGCTAACGAATCTGGGGCTATAGCGGCTGTAAATTGGTAGAAAAATGACCCAAAATCTCTTTAGGACCTAACACGTAATGCCCTTCTTTCGCCACATACCTTCTCAGTAATAGTTCCATAACCTGTTCTCACCACATACCTTCTTGGCAATAGTGCCCTAACCTTTACTCATCTCAGACCTTCTTGGCAATAGTTTTCCGGCCTTCTTTCACCACACACCTTCTTCACATGGTTTCCAGGCCCTCTCTCACCGCCTACCTTCTTGGCAAAGTTTCCTAGGATATTGTTTGCAGGTATTCCAATTCCTGACCAGGATATATTCATGCATGCAAAGCAACAGTTTGTTTATACTCAAGCTATACATCATTTTTTGCTTCTCTCTGACAAAGTATCAATGGCTTTTCAGATGGCGTATAAATATCGGTATATTCTATATTATATATTCCAACTAATATTCTTTCAAAGAAAGTGTCGAGAGCCCCACAACCCGTTCTGTGTCCAGTGGTTTAGCCATTAACCTTGGATGTGGGGAAATAATTATGCCCCTTAAATTTGCTACAGCAACCAGAAGCATGTGTGTCATGTTTGTCTGGATCTTGGAAAAATAAGACTCTTTGGATCCAAAATATCTCATATTCTCCAGTCTGCATTTGAAATGCATGTGTGGAGTTATAATTTGCTTATATATAATTTGCTTCTCTAAGACTGCTCATTTCGTTAGTTTCGCGCGGTGCTCACAGATGTTTAATTATTGGCAAGACACAGATAAATAGACCTGAGGTGAGATATCACAGACCACCCTCTTCTGTGGGCACCCCGGTCATCCGGGCATCGATGTGACCGATGCCCTACATCTGTGTGTGGTACTCAGTGGCGTGGTGGGGGGAGGGGAGCCCGTGAGCTACTCAGTGGCGTGGTGGGGGGAGGGGAGCCCGTGAGCTACTCAGTGGCCCTGAGCAGACAGGCAGTGCGCCAATCTGCTGCTCACCTCGTCCTCAGTAGCTGCTATATGACTGACTGACTGAGTGACTACACCACATGTGTCTCAGACAAATGCATTGATCACTTCACATAAAAACAGATTTCCAGCTCTAACCATCATTAACGTTTGAGCGATACCAAGATCAACTTCAAGCAGCCGACATACATACGTACCTACTTCGTTTAACCTGTTGCTTTGTGATTGACTTGAGGGGAATAGAGTAGGTGAAACTTTAATACAAAGAGATCTGGAGATGCCGAAGGACATCCGATAACCCCAAGATGATGTAAAGGTAAACATTTTCTTTGTGTTTATAACAAAATAAACAATAAATAATAAATAAACTAATTAAATCTGCTTAATTTAATTCAAACACCTAATATTGAAAACGTACCTTTACACGTTAAGAAGCAGTGATGAAATCTCCTGTGGTTTTGTCAGACCAGAAGAGGATATTTTAAGACATAATATAAAACAATCAATTTTTCAAACTTTTATAAAGATAACAATTTCAAAGGCGTGTTTCATATCACGAGGCTTTTGTTGCTGCAGACAGCTGAATAGTTTTTTCGAATTCAAATTCGAATAATAAATGTGATATGAAACAGGACAAAGGTATTTGCTCAATCAATATATGGGATACGTATCACAATAACTTACTGGTATTGGGCAGTGTGATTTCTTCATGGGGCTCACCAGGTTTATTTAACTCACCACATATTCATGCCACAACAGGCGTATCCTACACACAATAGTATTCTGTTTTTGTGACATATGCAAAACACAATAAAACATTTTCTATACGCAAACTGTATTTGCATTATCGAGTTTCTCTTCTAATTGTGGCAAAACAGATTTTATGTTTCTCAAAGATTAATCCTAAAGTGGCATGAGACAGGTCTCTCACAGCCATACGACAGAAGTGGGTAGCTTGACTGCCCTGGCTGAGCAGTTTGTCTCCTCTGTCTTCCACTTATTTAACAAACATCAATGCAGAGTGGAGCATTGTCTCAGCTTTACCTTTTATGACAGATTCCTCCAAATCCTCTACTAATTGAACCCATGAGATTAGACACAAAAGAAAAAATAATTTGAAGTGAAATAAGTAAACCACAAGAACAATATTTTTGAGACGGGAAATATGTTTGTGTTTGTTCAGGAAATAGGGATGTATTCTCTCGGCATATATTGCTTGTATATTACCGTGGAGTAATTATCATAATTACTCCAAGATATTACCAACTGCCAAAACGATCCTGTCAAAAACACAATGATTTTCATAATGGGATAATCACGTACGGACATACGGACATAACCTGTTAGGCGCTTTAGAGATTTAATGGAATACTCGACCAAATTTCAACCATTTTGGTTTCGGGGCTTTTTCAGCTTGGCTCCAGCTGTCACAAATGATTTTCCTAGTTACACAAACTGTGCGAATGCTTTCGTCGCCATGTCCTATTCAACCATTTAAATCCCTTCCTCCAGTGTTGCATTTCGAAAGTCAGTTCCGTTCTGTTGTGGGGAAGACGCGTCATGATATATATATATAACTCAAATCATCTTCAAAGTCAGGTATATTCTCTTGTAGAAAAACACGTCACATGACATTTCCTCTACCTTAGTACAACCGTGAACACCTGCAGTGGCATTTCCTGGACGTTATTTAACTTCCACGTGCTTGTCATGAAGCTAGTGCCTTGTTTATGTGGCACAGAGTCATGGGACTTTACACCATAGGGACTTTACACCATAGGGACTTTACACCATAGGGACTTTACACCATAGGGACTTTACACCAAAGGGACTTTACACCATAGGGACTTTACACCATAGGGACTTTACACCATCGCTTCCTCAATCAAACAGCCCAGAACATCCCCAGGACATACCCTTACCTATTTTTACACAATATACATAAAATAACTTAAACCGTTTGTGGCAAAACTGTCCTTATTTCCTGTTTGTGAACTGCTCACTTTTATCCCCCGATTGGTGAATGGAAATGATTATATCATCAATGATTTGTGGGAGATTCAAAGGTGGAAAGATGCGTTCACATATACACAAATGCATTGTATTAACGGAAAAATCATTTGTGACAGTGGTAGTCAAACTGTGAATATTAGATAATTGATGAGCTTTAAGGGAATTCTGAAAGAAATATTGAATGATTCTAGACCTTTCTATCACAAAGCATATAGTCATAATCGTCTCCATTTCCAGAATTCCAGATTTATACTATTTCTGGATCAGTTGTTCAGTTGATGTGGTCTTTATTATTGTTATTTCTTTTGCTATCATTGGAGCCATAGAACTTATTTTTAAAGTAGAACTCTTCTCTCGCATGAATTTTCTGTTATTCCCTTGCTCTTTATTCGTATTCACTGAAATAATAATCAAACAGCATCAGTTTAAACACAGCACTATATCCCTCTTGTATGAAATGTTGACAAGATGGAGGGCATAATTAGCAATGTCCTTCTTATGCACCACCTTGGGAATAATTAAGGCTTAACCACAAGATACAGAAGAACTCAGAAAGCAATAAGAATAAACAACTTTTGTGAAGACAACCTGTAACTTGAATGTCTCACACACTTCGCAGTTAAAAGCACAGTTTATCATGATATGTCAATATCTCAGGACTATAACATTTAGCACCATAATGTCTTTTTAAAGTTTCTCTGCTTGATGTGAGCTTTAATATGAGCCTAGGATCAAGTCTTTATCCCGAAAATATTTTTTTTATATTAGGCTGACCTTGAAGGTCGTGGGGGGCAAGGATCCCAAGGTCAAAAAAATCCACAAAAAAATTCTATGAGCTATTTGGGCCAAGGATCAACTATGGTTCACTTTGATAGTTTGTACTCCAACAAAGTGTTATTATGGAACACCCTAAGGAACGTGCACAGTGCCGATGGACATCGCTCAGTGCTAATAGGTCTGTTTCTAAGTGAAACGAAAATCCCTGTACACTTTTTTTTTCAAAATAAGCATAACACGAGGCATGCATTGTGAGGAAACAAACTATGTTGTTGGCCATTAGAGTTATTTTTATGTCTTTTTTATTGCAAAGAAGCATCCCCTATGAAACGTAAATATTCTTAAACTTGGAGGACAAAGATATATTCAACATGCAGTCTTCATATGACATACAGCCTCGTACTCAGAAATGATGTCATCGTATGATGTCAATTTTATCGTATATTTATGCAAAACTAATCAGTTATTGAATATTAGAGGCCAATGGATCTTGTCACATTCCTCTATATTGATTTGCTAATTAATGTACGCACGGAGCGCAAACTATATTCGTGTCTTGTAATATTGTCCCACGTATTTTAAATTTTAATTTGAAGTTTCTGTATATGTTCCATTCTCAGTCTCCACCATCTCTTCAAATGTAGGGCAATAATTTATTGATAAAAACAGAACAAATCCCATGTTTCGAAATTAGTTTTTTTTATAGCATTGATAAATAATCCCAAATTTGAAATTGCGATATATTTTTTTTCAGAAAGAGAAGTTTGGTATTTGACCCATGTTTGTTTTTAAACGATGAAAGCTAAAGTATATAGGTTGAATTATATACATATATATAATGTAATACCATTTTTTAAGCATCGTAATTTTCCCACATAACCGTTCCCGAAGCCTAACTATTTGTTCAAAAGTATTGGTATCTTGCTCAGTTCTTACAATACGCCATCGGTATTTTAAGTGACACTTTCTTTCCGATCCCTACGCAGTAAAATAATGGATAAATAACTTCTACTTTATTGATTTTACCACTAATATTTTCTCACTAATGCATTGGCATCTGATCCAACAATAACTACCTCAGCATTTTTTTCATTGAAAAACTATCATTGAAAAATAAGAAAGTGTTATATTCGCCATTTAGATAGGAAGATTGCTTTTAAGGAAACAATCCAGTCGTCTGATAACAATACCTCAAGTGAGCACAGGTGCTCGGTCCACCTCGGTCTAACAAATTTGATTTGTCCCCTGCCTCATACCTAATTGCCTGTAATAAAAGGCCATTGACATCTCTGTAATACAGATAATTGCTGTGTCATGTTCATGGACGCCCAGACTGACGAAAGACGGTCATCAGATGTGTAAACATATGAGATGTCTAAGAAGGAAGATGTCCATATGCCAGGGGTTCAGGAAGGGAAAACGATATACCGGGAAGCCATTCCAAGTTGAATTGGTGTCATTCATATGGTTAGAGTGCAAAATATATGCTATCAAAATAAGCTTAGGACGGACCATTAATCATTCAAAGTGTGTTGTTCTTATGGGCATGGCCAATACCTAATAACCTATAAACATATGAAATAAGGTCCATCAACTTCAGTACTCCTCGCTTCCTCCTCGCTGTGCAGAGTGGCAAGAAGGTCTCTAAGACAAATTGACATCATACTTTTAGAAATGCACAGGGTCAATATATTTCATGTAGCTTAGGCTGCATATTTTGATTATATGCTGACGCCCCCCCCCCCCCCCCCCCACACACACACACGCCTGAAGGATGCTCTCCAGAAGAGGAATATACGCTGAACAGAGTTCAATGCAGGAGGTTAAAGTGGAGCTTAAAATGGCCTGGACATAACATTGGTTGTGTCTCTTGGGTCTTTAGCTACACCACACCCAATATTTGAGGTGTCAAATGTTTTGTTTTCTTCACAATTATGCACCAGGGAACCAAAGTGGTATTTGCAGGAAACAGACCACACACATCGATTTCACCTTGAAGTATTTACTCTTCGCATAAAGCATATATGCCCTTTAGTTTTTTATTTTATTCAGTTTACGAGTATGACTCACATAGTATCGCAACTAAATCGTCGGTGAAAAAAACCAACGTGACTAGGTTAAAACGTCAGACTTGGGAACTGTAAAGCAGTGCTATTGCAAGCCTAACATAATTGCAACATAAGTGCAATGGTGTTTAAATAGTGGATGTGACTTCTTCAAATCGGAAAATGACATATTTTGACCAATATTCACTCGTATGAATTATAACATTTGGTAATTTCTCATCCCCATCTTTTAAAATTACTGCCCCAGTGTGAGTGAGGCATAACGCCCCAATCGCACCGGAATGACAAGTGGAAAAAAAATGATTTGTTAGTTTCGGGTCTGATGTCACTTTCAACATTATTTCAGGCATTTTATGACAAACCTATTTGTATCAGATTTAGAACTGCTACAGGTCTTCGACATGACAACCAACCCAGTCACAGATTTACCCTTCAGGGTCTCAGAAATTACATGAATTCAATGCCGATATAACTGGGAATGGAACCCACAACCTATGGATCACTACAGTGGAATTGATGCCAATAACTGCTGCGCTCTAACTGCATGCGAAAATATTGAGATGAGACTCAACATTTTTTTAACAATCTGGACCAGTAAAGTGTTGAGATTTCTTCCTCATACCCAGTCATTGAGGTCGTGGTTTCAAATGATGGACTGCTTCATAATCGCTTGGGTTTGAAAAAGGTCCAAAAAGTTTAAAATATCGTAGAACTTGAGGATGACATAAGATACAATGCTAGAAGAATGCACAAGATGAAGATGGAAATATAGAAGACTGATTGAAGATTGTCACCACCTGTTTTTTCCATAAGAAAATATACCTGGATTCAGATGTGAAATACTCGAGATAGGATCAGTCGTGGGGGTGGGGAGAGCGGCGAAAGCATTCGCACGTTTGTCATAGCGTCAGAATTATTTGTGATAGCTGTAGCCAAGCTGTAAAGGCACTAAAACATGGCGGCTGTTGAATATTGCGTCAAATTCTCTTTAGGGCCGCACGTGTAATGCATTAAGAGAATGAACCGTAAAGCTTCGCATCTCAATCTTTGACAAAATAAGCCAACTATGACTAGGACACTAATCTTTCGTAAGAAAATTGTGATTTTTTGTAATTTGTCCGGATTAATTAAATGGAAATTTACATGGAATTTAACAACGAATGAGAATGGATCTTACTTTGCTTATCTTAGAGTTGATTATAATATTAGAATCATTCTAAATAATGAATATGTGTTCACCGAATATATATATATATATACAAAACCATTAATTTGTGGACATTTTATACATAGTTCCTACAAGTCTTTTCTGGTATACCAAAGAAAGTCGCTCGATAATTTGACCCACACATCATAATGTGTTCCATCACCTTTGCCTATAATTATAATATTAACTTGAAGATAAGCATTTTTTTCAATTTTAACATGTTGAATTCTTAATCAAATCCTCAATAATTCGAACTAAAATTCATTTTCATTCTCCAAAATAATGAAGCACACACAAGTCGTGCTAATGAGGAGTTTTCCCTGTGTTCGAGCAGTGACATTACATGCCGTGAAAGCCTTTTAAGCCTTTCTTCAGATAATCATGCATGTCTCCAAGGGTCTTAATCTTTGGGGCGTTGGAAATATAATAAACATGACTATTTCAACAAAGGAACCCATATTTATCACAAAGATGCAAAAATATTGTAAAAAGTGACGACTGATGTATACACACTCAATGTAGGGACGGAATATACTCATGACGACTGATCTATACACACTCAATGTAGGGACAGAGATATACTCATGACGACTGATCTATACACACTCAATGTAGGGACGGAATATACTCATGATGACTGATCTATACACACTCAATGTAGGGATATAGATATACTCATAATGGCTGATCTATACACACTCAATGTAGGGACAGAGATATACTACTCACGATGGCTGATCTATACACACTCAATATATGAAAGTTGAACGTTCAATATACACACTCTATACACACTGGTTTGTTTTAACTGAATGGAGGGACAAAAGAGTATACTGTATGACTGGCTACATGAGTATACTGTGGTTAATATATCAATGAATGACGTATCACATCTGAGCACTGACATGTTTAACTGGGCTATTTGATATTAACCCTATTTGCATTATTTAAAGTAGGATGAATAAAACCCAGATATCTGTTGCAGCATTAACTCTACTGCTATTAAAGAACAGAGACAGAGAACGGCTGTGGACTGCCACTCTCTGGTAGCTCGCGCAAGGATATCAACATCTCGGGCCACACATTGGGGTCATCCGTCGTAAACACTGAAATTAAGAGAATCTCCACACGCGAAATGAAAAGCTCCATTTCTCCGGAAGCTACCAATTAAGACACACGTGGTGCTGTTGGTATGACATTCTGGCAGCAAGGTTGGTGAGCATTGATGGTAACGCTTGCTACACATGACCCCTGGGTGACCCCACGGTGACCTCATGGTGACCCCTTACTTATCTTCGCTGTGGATGTGACATGTGCCGCGTAAGAATACAGATCTTAACCCGGTTAGCGGATGGTAATTTACCGGTTTTTTAAAATGTAGAATACTATAATTGTTCCCATTAAGTGCTCTCGGCTCAGAAATGTTTTTTTCCTATGGTGCAAAAGGTTTGGAATGAGCATGATGAGGATGTGAAAGCATCATTAAAGCATTATTTCGACCTATCTGTGAATACCAGTTTGATTGTGTCAATGAACATTGCACCGGGTGTAAGCTGTATCAGGTCAGTTACAGGCCTGCTACGGGGACCCAATGCTCTACTTTATGAAGGGTTATAGCAGATTCTATTCATTTGCAGTATCCAAACTGACGTAAATAGACATACACGTGAAAACCCATTTGTGAAAAGTGGATAAAAAGTTGGCATTATCAGATCATCTTTGAATACCATATTTAGAAAGAGTATGTTGAAGAAGGTTGTACATTTCAGAGCATTATTATGAGCCATATTTAGCGGAGGTTGCTAAATGGAGAAACAAACATTCTAGCGCCCTTATGAGCCGTATTTAGAGGAGGTTGCTAAATGAGGTAACACACATCCTAGCACCCTTATGAGCCATATTTGGAGGAGGTTGCTAAATGAGGTAACACACATCCTAGCACCCTTATGAGCCGTATTTGGAGGAGATTACTAAATGAGGTAACACACATCCTAGCACCCTTATGAGCCGTATTTGGAGGAGATTACTAAATGAGGTAACAAACATCCTAGCACCCTTATGAGCCATATTTGGAGGAGGTTGCTAAATGAGGTAACACACATCCTAGCACCCTTATGAGCCGTATTTGGAGGAGGTTGCTAAATGGAGAAACAAACATCCTAGCACCCGGATTTGGAGGAGGTTGCAAAATGGAGTAACACACATCCTAGCACCCTTATGAGCCGTATTTGGAGGAGGTTGCTAAATGGAGTAACAAACATCCTAGCACCCTTATGAGCCGTATTTGGAGGAGGTTGATAAATGGAGTAACAAACATCCTAGCACCCTTATGAGCCGTACTTGGAGGATATTACTAAATGAGGTAACACATATCCTAGCACCCTTATGAGCCGTATTTGGAGGAGGTTGCTAAATTGAGTAACAAACATCCTAGCACCCTTATGAGCCGTATTTGGAGGAGATTACTAAATGAGGTAACACACATCCTAGCACCCTTATGAGCCGTATTTGGAGGAGATTACTAAATGAGGTAACACACATCCTAGCACCCTTATGAGCCGTATTTGGAGGAGATTACTAAATGAGGTAACACACATCCTAGCACCCTTATGAGCCGTATTTGGAGGAGGTTGCTAAATGAGGTAACACACATCCTAGCGCCCTTATGAGCCGTATTTGGAGGAGATTACTAAATGAGGTAACACACATCCTAACACCCTTATGAGCCGTATTTGGAGGAGGTTGCTAAGTGGAGTAACACACATCATAGCACCCTTATGAGCCGTATTTGGAGGAGATTACTAAATGAGGTAACACACATCCTAGCACCCTTATGAGCCGTATTTGGAGGAGGTTGCTAAATGAGGTAACACACATCCTAGCGCCCTTATGAGCCGTATTTGGAGGAGATTACTAAATGAGGTAACACACATCCTAACACCCTTATGAGCCGTATTTGGAGGAGGTTGCTAAGTGGAGTAACACACATCATAGCACCCTTATGAGCCGTATTTGGAGGAGGTTGCTAAATGAGGTAACACACATCCTAGCACCCTTATGAGCCGTATTTGGAGGAGGTTGCTAAATGAGGTAACACACATCCTAACACCCTTATGAGCCGTATTTGGAGGAGGTTGCTAAATGAGGTAACACATATCCTAGCGCCCTTATGAGCCGTATTTGGAGGGGATTACTAAATGAGGTAACACACATCCTAACACCCTTATGAGCCGTATTTGGAGGAGGTTGCTAAATGGAGTAACACACATCATAGCACCCTTATGAGCCGTATTTGGAGGAGGTTGCTTAATGAGGTAACACACATCCTAGCACCCTTATGAGCCGTATTTGGAGGAGATTACTAAATGAGGTAACACACATCCTAACACCCTTATGAGCCGTATTTGGAGGAGATTACTAAATGAGGTAACACACATCCTAGCGCCCTTATGAGCCGTATTTGGAGGAGATTACTAAATGAGGTGACATACATCCTAGCACACATATGAGCCGTATTTGGAGGAGGTTGCTAAATGAGGTAACACACATCCTAGCACCCTTATGAGCCGTATTTGGAGGAGATTACTAAATGAGGTAACACATATCCTAGCACCCTTATGAGCCGTATTTGGAGGAGGTTGCTAAATGAGGTAAACACACATCCTAGCACCCTTATGAGCCGTATTTGGAGGAGATTACTAAATGAGGTAACACACATCCTAGCACCCTTATGAGCCGTATTTGGAGGAGATTACTAAATGAGGTAACACACATCCTAGCACCCTTATGAGCCGTATTTGGAGGAGGTTGCTAAATGAGGTAACACACATCCTAGCGCCCTTATGAGCCGTATTTGGAGGAGATTACTAAATGAGGTAACACACATCCTAACACCCTTATGAGCCGTATTTGGAGGAGGTTGCTAAGTGGAGTAACACACATCATAGCACCCTTATGAGCCGTATTTGGAGGAGATTACTAAATGAGGTAACACACATCCTAGCACCCTTATGAGCCGTATTTGGAGGAGGTTGCTAAATGAGGTAACACACATCCTAGCGCCCTTATGAGCCGTATTTGGAGGAGATTACTAAATGAGGTAACACACATCCTAACACCCTTATGAGCCGTATTTGGAGGAGGTTGCTAAGTGGAGTAACACACATCATAACACCCTTATGAGCCGTATTTGGAGGAGGTTGCTAAATGAGGTAACACACATCCTAGCGCCCTTATGAGCCGTATTTGGAGGAGGTTGCTAAATGAGGTAACACACATCCTAACACCCTTATGAGCCGTATTTGGAGGAGGTTGCTAAATGAGGTAACACATATCCTAGCGCCCTTATGAGCCGTATTTGGAGGGGATTACTAAATGAGGTAACAAACATCCTAGCGCCCTTATGAGCCGTATTTGGAGGAGATTACTAAATGAGGTAACACACATCCTAGCACCCTTATGAGCCGTATTTAGAGGAAATTACCAAATGTGGTAACACACATCCTAGCACCCTTATGAGCCATATTTAGAGGCGGTTGCTAAATGAGGTAACACACATCCTAGCACCCTTATGAGCCGTATTTGGAGGGGATTACTGAATGAGGTAACACACATCCTAGCACCCTTATGAGCCGTATTTGGAGGAGATTACTAAATGAGGTAACAACCATCCTAGCACTCTTATGAGCCATATTTGGAGGAGGTTGCTAAATGAGGTAACACACACCCTAGCACCCTTATGAGCCGTATTTGGAGGAGATTACCAAATGTGGTAACACACGTTCCAGCCCCTTTATGAGCCGTATTTGCTTATATATAATTGCTTAGTATGCTCGGAAATGTGGTTGCTCATTTGATTCACCTGACATGCCAGGTGAAATAAGCATGATGATTGTATGATGTTTGGTAATTTCATGATCAGTATTGCCGAATTTCATTCTTTATGTAGTTTATTCTTATTTCCTAAAATATGTAACGATGACAATATTCCTATCTTCGTATTTATTTCCTAACACAGAATTAACAACCGATCAAATGTTGTACAGGCCAGTTTTGCTGTCTCCATTTACTGCAATATTAATTAAGGTATTTCACTTTCGTGTTCATGATAAGATCCCAATCAAAACATGTCTTAGAATCTTAGATATTTGCGGGACGTTAGTAATAGTTTTTTTGCGATAAACCCAGAATGAAACTCCATTATGGCCTGATAGGTTGACTGGTGAAATAGTCTAAGTTTATGTGTTATGAAACATGATTTTCCATGTTTTCAAATATCCTCGATGAAGCTTTTTGTAATAAATGCTGCTCTTAAATTAAGTTTTGAAAATGTCTAGATAGATTTACTTCCTTATTGCACAAAAGACGATGCCAGAAATGATTCATATTTATTTTCTCCTATCTAGTTATTTCCTAATATCTATTCATTTCCCCCTAGGAACCCTTGTGAAGGATTTTATTTATTCTCTTTGCCACTGATTTCATTAAGACAAAACTGTTCATATTTAATAACAAAGCCGTCTCAGGCGAGGTACCGCGATTCTAATGAACTTCAATCCATCGTATAAAGACGTTAGCGCAATTAAGAAAGACAATTATCACAATACGGCATATTTGCAAAGCATTTCATATAAAGTTTTTGAGAAGTTGATAAAGCTGTTATTCATTCATGGATCTCTTTCTACTGCATTAAATGTTTAAAAAAAACTAATGTGTAATTATCAGGATACCTCCGAGAAACTCCATGTTGTCATCGTAATTTTTTTATTGATTTAAGCAGCCACTTTTCATTGAAATTTGATCTTAATGTCCTATTATTTTTCTATAATTTCTTTTGTATCCAAAAAAGTAATATATGATGATATATCGATAGTGAAATCTATTAAAAAATCATATTCATTTCCAGAATCATTCAAATGTCACTTTAAGGTCATTGGCAATTTAAAAAAGGTCATAGCCTCAATCATGAGTTATCTGCAGTCTACATGATCAGAATAGGTTTGATCTCAGCCATCCTATATATGGCATTACTGCATGTAAACTGAAGATATGGAAACTCTTGCGCCACAATTAGGTCAATGGAATGAAATTAAAGACTAAGATAAAGGGTATATAAATCATACAATGCTAAGACTAAGATAAATGATATAATCCACACAATCTTCAGACTAAGATAAATGATATAATCCCCACAATCTTCAGACTAAGATAAAGGATATAATCCACACAATCTGAGGACTAAGATGAAGGATATAATCCATACAATCTGAGGACTAAGATAAAGGATATAATCCATACAATCTGAGGACTAAGATAAAGGATATAATCCATACAATCTGAGGACTAAAATAAAGGATATAATCCATACAATCTGAGGACTAAGATAAAGGATATAATCCATACAATCTGAGGACTAAGATAAAGGATATAATCCATACAATCTGAGGACTAAGATAAAGGATATAATCCATACAATCTGAGGACTAAGATAAATGATATAATCCATACAATCCTAAGATCTTAAAACAAATCAATTCTATATTTTCTTAAGTGCATATCGCTTAAATAGAACCTCAATATTAAGATTTCATCTTCAAATTGAAAAAAGTACTTGTCCCTCACTAGGATCACAGACTTTTCTGATTGTTGTAAAAGTGTTCGTAGATTTGGGCAGAAATATGAATCTATGTAAGCCAAGGGTAAGTTTTGAAACACTAACAACTTAAAACATGGATTAAAATGTTTTCATTCAAGGCTGTGATTTCAGCTTTCATGCCTTTTTTGTATACGACAGAAGAAAGAATTTATATTGCATTGATCAAGTTTAGCATCATCTCAGCTATTCAGATTACCTATGGCCCTCATCCGATTATGAATCATTAGTAGATGTTGTCCAAACAGGACAAAAGCAATACGTCATTTTTAGTGGTTGAGTTTTGATATTCATCTCCACAAGGTTCCCGCTGTCTGAAACATCCATCAATCAACTGTGGGCTGAGTGATTATGCTGGACTGACATGCCGAGTTATCAGTGAGTGTTTATAATCCTTTGTAATCCCCTTCGGTTTTCTGTTCTAATCTTTTGGACGAAAAACGCATTGCTAGGGTTAATTTTTCAGTCTAAAAACAATCCATGCGACACCAACTAATTATTTGCTCGGGTATATTTCCGGAGAGTAAAAGACCTGCACCTACGCAAGTGACTATAAGATATATTTTATGGGTACCTGGAGACTAATTATCCTTGCTTTTTCAAAGGCAAGGACAGTTCTGTTTCTTTTTTCTACACTCATCGTTTTGCCACTGTCATTCTTGACAATGGCTGTTTTGTCTTTCCAAAGATCTTTTTGTGTGCATTCAAATTAACAAAAATATGCAATTATCTACAGCATTTGAATAACCGAAAGTTACCTCCACAAAAAGTATACCTGACTTTGGAGGTGAAACAATAGAATACGGAACAGTCATGGAAGATTAAAAAGTTAGATCGTTCACACATATTGTGTTGGCGGCAAAATCATTTGTACATAGCTTGTAGCCAAGCCTAGAAAGCAATGAAACATGGTGGGTCTTAATTGTTTGAAGATTGCTTTAAAATCTCAATACGTCATGTCTTTATCGCTGTTTCCCACCATTTTAAATATGAACCCTTCAGCCAAGCGGTGGTTAGCTGGCCTTTAATTAGTCAACGATATATTTTGTGCACATAAAGAAGTGGAATTTCAAACTGCCGTGAGGTATGCCCTTCTTGACAAGGTAGAGGCATAAACAGACTGTGATTAAACACTTTCTGGTATTGGCAAAATAGTAATATTCAAAAACATTGAAATGTTTTCCTTTCCAGACATATTCGTGAGGTGAACATTATATTGCGGTGAGGATGTTAAAACATATATGACGCCTATGATAGCAAATACCAGCAAGTCTAAATCTAAGTTATGTAATATATAGACCATGACAAGCAATCGAGTCGGTGACAAATTGGAGATAACAATATCAAATGTATCTGAAAAATGCAATCAGAATTTCATGCGACACATGTTATCCACAGGATTTTGGTTACACACATTGACGAGAGGAAGGCAATTCTGTCACATTTAATCAACAGATCAGATATACTTTAGCATGGTTTTGGAAGGATTCCATTTAAGACATCTAGTATGATTTTTAGTTCCACTGTAGGAAATATAGAGGCACATTTCTATTGGTGAATGGGGAAATTGCTGATCACTGTCATGCTTAACATGGCTCGTGGGCACATTGCTGGGTACTATCAGTACCTGACATCGAGGGGAGATTGTCGATGCCCCCGGATAGAAGAGGAACCCTCTCACATCCCACTTATACCCTCTCACTTTACTCAATACAGGGTCAGGGGATCAACGTGTCATTGATTTATTTTACAACCGAAGTACTCCCACAAATAGGGTGAACGATCGTTTGCTGTTTATATGTGAAGCAATATGCATATGGAAAGTGAAATTATCACTTTAAGAGTCACATTATCCATGTGGGAGTCACATTGTCCAGGTGGGAGTCACATTGTCTATGTAAGAGTCACATTGTCCATGTAAGAGTCAGATTGTCTCGGTGAGAGTCAGATTGTCCATGTGAGAGTCACATTGTCCAGGTGAGAGTCACATTGTCTAGGTAAGAGTCACATTGTCTAGGTAAGAGTCACATTGTCTAGAGTCACATTGTCTATAGTCACATTGTCTAGAGTCACATTGTCTAGAGTCACACTGTCTAGAGTCACATTGTCTATAGTCACATTGTCTAGAGTCACATTGTCTAGAGTCACAGTGTCTAGAGTCACATTGTCCAGGCGAGAGTCACATTGTCCAGGCGAGAGTCACATTGTCCAGGCGAGAGTCACATTGTCTAGAGTCACATTGTCCGTGTGAGAGTCACATTGTCTAGAGTCACATTGTCTAGGTGAGAGTTACATTGTCTAGGTGAGAGTCACATTGTCTAGAGTCACATTGTCTAGAGTCACATTGTCTAGAGTCACATTGTCTAGGTGAGAGTCACATTGTCTAGGTGAGAGTCACATTGTCTAGAGTCACATTGTCTATGTGAGAGTCACATTGTCTAGGTGAGAGTCACATTGTCTAGGTGAGAGTCACATTGCCTAGAGTCACATTGTCTAGAGTCACATTGCCTAGAGTCACATTGTCTAGAGTCACATTGTCTGGAGTCACATTGTCTAGAGTCACATTGTCACATACCTTCAAATTGGAACACTGGAGTGAATGGCTTACAGAGGACCGTTTGTCCATTGGTGTTTGTCCATTGGTACATGCCTACCACTCTTGCATACGACAACAGTGCTTACTTAAGTGCAGCACCGTACAAAGCACATTCATCAAAACACAATAATCATGGCAGGTATATTTTGGGTGATTTCAGTGGGATCGCTTATTTTGTATCACATGACCACATATCATTTAGACATTTCCCAAATCTTTTTAACATCGCCTTTGACTTCCGTGATTACATGAGAGTTTTAAGGGTGAATTGCCATCGTATCATAAGATCAAAAGTGGTCCCACGGGGCACAGATGGTTGGAGCATTTGCACCAGTTTATTTGCACCAGTTTATTTGCACCAGTTTATTTGCACCAGTTTATTTGCACCAGTTTATTTGCACCAGTTTATTTGCACCAGTTTATTTGCACCAGTTTATTTGCACCAGTTTATTTGCACCAGTTTATTTGCACCAGTTTATTTGCACCAGTTTATTTGCACCAGTTTATTTGCACCAGTTTATTTGCACCAGTTTATTTGCACCAGTTTATTTGCACCAGTTTATTTGCACCAGTTTATTTGCACCAGTTTATTTGCACCAGTTTATTTGCACCAGTTTATTTGCACCAGTCTATTTGCACCAGTCTATTTGCACCAGTCTATTTGCACCAGTCTATTTGCACCAGTCTATTTGCACCAGTTTATTTGCACCAGTTTATTTGCACCAGTTTATTTGCACCAGTTTATTTGCACCAGTTTATTTGCACCAGTTTATTTGCACCAGTTTATTTGCACCAGTTTATTTGCACCAGTTTATTTGCACCAGTTTATTTGGCGTCATTTCTGTATATTTCTCAGGATGTTTTGTGCATACTTATTACAGGCGGACAGTGTGGGATAATAACTGAAATTAGTGAAAGTATTGCTGAAAGTATAAATAAAGCTTATGAGTTTTGAAAATGTAAATTGGCAATAATATTTAATAATTATCAATAATTCTCAGGTTTAAATTTCAACAAACGCCTATTTCACCTCTAACCATTTTCAACTTATTCAGATATGCACCTCCATGTATTTCTTGGTGTTTTTCTCAAATAATATGAAATTTCCCCACTACTGCTCACATGCCCAGTCTACCATTCTGAATCTGGCCCTCTTAATTTCCAAAGTAATTCATTACATCATGGTCTAAACAAGTCTCAAAATGATTGCAATAAAAGTACGGTCTGCACTGAAGAACAAAATGTCCTGTGATCAGCATAAGAAGTGAAGAGGTTTCATGGGTGCCAAAGGAGCATGTTTTAATAATTTGTAATTGTCCAAAGCTTATGAAGTTTGATATGGGTATATTTTATTTTTCCATAAAACATGAAACAATCTGACGTTTTATAAGCTTCATACCTATGCTGTATAAAAGGGTGATACATTTTCTATCTGTTAAAATGACCGTCATTTGTCACAGATGTAAATGCATCAATACATTTCTTACCCACAATTTGAAATTGCCAGGTAACGTAGATAAAATCAATCCTGTGCGGTAAACAATGAAGCTGATACATATATTCTAGGATCTATCAAATCGTATTTTTGCTGTAATTTGCAAAATACTCCAAATATTCTTTTGGTCGACTATTACAACTACATGTTTATTATCCCCTTGATAAGATGGCCGCGACCAGTAAAACATATTCACAGGGGTGGGAGAGCTCTGAATCAATCTGGGCGGTACTCGAAACATATCTGGGTGGTATGACGTCATACCATTGTTCTGAACAGATTCTGAACCAATCTGGGCGGTTCTGTTATATAATGACTTTATATATCTCATAAAAAGCATCAAAATCACATAATAATCACCCCAATATTTAACAAATATCGTTACAGTTGAGTGTATAACAGTGTCTTGTTCATGATAGTGTCAATGTCATGATATATCTATAACGTTTGTACAGTAATATTTGTGCCCCCAAGTCAGGAATTACCCCTTGTTATGCAATCTTAAACTGTGGCAATTTCCTGTGTTAAAATTACGCAAAAATCTCGTTAAAAATCAATTTCACATGATCATATACTTATATATGTAACTGATGAGCATGTTATTTTCTTTAACATTTGTGTATGAGAGTCGATATATAAAGATTAAAGAACGCAACTTTTTCATTCTCGCCATTGTCCACCATACAACAACGGTCAAATACCACTCAGATTGGCTGCGATTTAGTGCACAGATTGTTGCGAGCGCCCAGAATGACGTCATTTAGCCCCAAGATCAGTTTTGAGCGACCAGAATGACGCGATTTAACCAGATTGGTTCAGATTTACTGCACAGATTGGTTCAGAGCTCTCCTACCCCTGATTCACAAAGTCAGAAACGTAAAAGTATTAAATGATATCTCTTTTCATGGTTTACATTTGTAACTATTTATGATCTTTAAATTACTTGATCATAATTTTTGAAGGTTTCTTCCCCAGTTAATATATAAAGATGTACACATATATATGATTTACACTTGTATTTTTATGTTTTCATGACAAAAGTATAGCATATGTATGTGAAAAATATGGTCTTTTGAATTGTAATCGTTGTAAACTGATTTACTGAACGTAATGGCAAACAAGGTAGAATGAGAATACATAATACGTTAAATTCATTTCAGGTTGGAGGGTATTTCCGCATTTTAAAAACTAAAAACAAATAATTCAATATATTCTACTTTGAATTTGTGTCAAAGATGGTGGAGACAATTATTTTAAATAACAAAATAAATGGGATTTGTTCTTTTAATAAGCTTTTTAATTGGCTAATGCATAAAATAAATGAAGTTTCAGAGTTCATCTGATCTGTGAAAACTCGGAGATAAATCATTTTTCATCTCAATGTTTTATGTGATCCACGGTTTTACAAGGCCTCAAAGTCTACTTTGTGCTAGTTCGAACTGATTTACGATTGATAATAACATTTCACTTAATTGAATGCACAATAGGTTTGTTTCTCTGGAGGCACGTAAAGCACATCTAACATTGGTTCGATGGTGCTTTATCCGAGGCAATGTAATCTGTCCTGTCTATACTTCCCTTGCTATCCGACAGCCTATGTATCTACTCTGTAATGTGAATCTCGCGAGAACAGTTCTGCTTACCAGATATAACGACAAGGAGTCCATTTTTCTTGCTCTGTCTCTCTCTGTCTCTCTCTGTCTCTCTGTCTCTGTCTCTGTCTCTGTCTCTGTCTCTGTCTCTGTCTCTGTCTCTCTGTCTCTCTGTCTCTCTCTCTCTCTGTCTCTCTCTCTCTCTGTCTCTCTCTCTCTCTGTCTCTGTCTCTGGCTCTGTCTCTCTCTATCTCTCTTCTCTCTCTCTCTCACACACACAACCACATATATTACATATACATATATCTTTAATATCTTATAAACATGATTATGCTTTGTATCTGTCACATTGTAATATAACTCAAAGCAAGACCTCAAGAAAAAATCATCTCGCTTAATAAATGCGTGCAAAAATGTCTTGTTTAGAGGAAATGTGTTTATGGTTAATTATGTCTTCATTCGTTTCATATTCCCTCTCTTCTTTTAAACATGTTCTTGTGCATTGGTTATCCTATGCTTATGTGATCAATCCCCAAACTGTCCTTGAATTCACCACAAATGACCATAGCGTGCGCTCATCTGTCCAGAAATGCCTGGTTTCTTCCGGGTTGTATTAAAGTACTTATATCCTCATCTTGTTTTCATGAGAAATCAGGTAATAGTTAAGGTTACAGCCATGTCAATGGTTTAAAAGACATCTTTCCTACATCTGATAGGTAAGACATTTAGTCCAGGCAGAGAATATTAAATTTGAAGAAATATTCTAAGGAGTAAATTGACCATTTAGCCGTGTTATCTTTTTCGTATATAATTGACTCAGTAAACCTACATTATCCACGGTCGCATGATCCAATTGAATCTCAACGATGAACTTGTATACATAGTTGTATACATAGCTTCAGGCATGTTGTTCACGTATTCGCAAATATATGCAAATACCACGCACCTGATGTAAATAATGCACTAATAAATAAAGCAACTAATATGCGGGATTAGTTGCTTGTAGTATCTTCATTCGGTACAGGTGTGTTTTTAATCAATCAGTGCTAACCTCACCATAGCATATGGCATTTCACATCAATTACTTTTTGGCTCTCAGTGTGATCAGTCATTCACGTTGACAACTGATGAATCCCTTCTTATAAATGTTAATAGTATGTCGCTGGATGTATTCCCCGTACTCAATCTTCATCTGAGGAAGAGGAAGAACTGACATGAAGGCAAAACATACTCAACATTTATCTTCGTCTTCAGTATGCTCAGCATGTCAGTTTTTGTGAAACACATTTTGCGAATGCGGCAAGAAATATGAAACGTCTCTGTTTACTACTGTTCCTCATAATATATCAAATTCCTCTGATCTCAAAACAGACCACTTGTAGAGAGTCTTTTTATTATAATTTTTCTACTTTGATACAAGATAATTTGGCTATTGATTCTCCCAACAATGGCAATGTAACATTTAGATTTGAGAACGACGATAGATTTGAACAGTTTAGGTAGATGAAGCTGTGCATTAAAATTGATATTCTGTCAAATAAATTTAAATATTCTGAACAGAAGCAAAGTATTTAGTCTTACAAATTTAATTACAATTTTCAATGTTTTGCCACATTTATAATTATGATATAATTATCCTGCGCGGGCGTATTCTTGATTGTTTCGGGTGTGGCCCATCGCCACCCATAGCATAATACCTTGGGTCTTCATCACTGCTCAGCCATTAAGTATTACAGGGGCGGATCCAGGATCCCCCACTGTATTAGGCCATAAATAGGAGCGGCATATCTTAACCAACTTACGACCGCCGAATAAATACAATAGGTGCGAATGCACTCACACTCAAGGCCCATTCTACTTTGTAATCTTCCACGCTGGCTCCATCTCAAGTTTACTGATATACCCAGCGACGGCATACACACAATAAACTGCCCATGTTTTGTTGGATAATATCATAGGGAACCTGAACAGTTAAGATAGAGTAGAAAATGTGTGATAAATGCAATGTCAATTTTCCCTTCTGCTATATAAAAGGACAAAAGCTGAAATCACAACTCTGGATGAGAACATTTTTAATTCATGTACAACGCTATTAATTTTACTTTTATGAGCCCGAAGTGTGGATATTTCTGATCTGGCCATCCAATCCTTAGGTTCAGTGTTTCAAAACCTAACCTGCCCTTACCTTGATTAACATTTCTGCCCAGATCACTTAATAATAATAATAATAACAAAATTTGTATAGCGCTGATATCAGATAACTGTTCATAGCGCTTCATTCAAAACGTGCATTTTGAATAGGTGGGTTTTCAGCTTGCTCTTAAAGAGGTCCAATGAGATGCAGGTCCTTAGATCCTTAGGGAGGTTGTTCCACAGCCTCGGGCCTACCACCGAGAATGCACGATCCCCAATTGTCTTCAGACGTGTATGTGGTACCTGCAGGTAAGTCCCATCATTTGAGCGCAAGCATCTATCTCCCGTTTTTATCAATAGGAGATCATTTATGTAAGACGGTGCCTTACTATTTAGTGCTTTCCAAACTGTTAGTAAAATTTTGAATTTAATCCTTGCACTTATTGGCAGCCAATGTAATTCCTTTAATTTATTAGATATGTGATCAAACTTTCTTATTTTTCCTACCACTCTTGCTGCAGAGTTTTGAAGGTATTGCAACTTTTTTATTTCAGTATTTGGTATGCCAGCTAATAAGCCATTCCCATAGTCAAGAGCAGAGGTTACAAAGGCATGTGTCAAGGTTAAGGCTGTTTTTTCGTCCAGACATTTCCTAATGGAAGATAGATTTCTGATATGATAATAGCCTTTTTTACACATTTTTTTGATTTGGGCTTTCATGCTCATTTTTTCATCAAATACAACACCCAGGTCTGTTAATAATGCTGATGGACTTATGTCTGAGTCCCCTACTTTTATTGTATTTAAGTTCCTATCTGGAATATCAGTATGACCATCATAGCATGCAAGCATTTCTGTTTTTCCATCATTTATTTTCATTTTATTTTGGATAAGGAACTTTCTGACCTCTTTTACGCATTCTTCTAATTTCCTCTTGGACATCTCATAGTTATCTTTTGAGGTATGATCTATTGGTATGTAAATTTGGGTATCATCTGCGTAAATATGATAGCTCAAGTTGTATTTTTCTAAGATGTCTGTCAGAGGTGACATATAGAGTGTAAACAGTATCGGACCTAGTACTGATCCTTGTGGGACTCCATATTTTATTTGTTTATTTGTAGATCTTTTGCATCCTATTTTTACACATTGTTGTCTATTTTCCAATTAAGACCTTATCCATGTAAGAGCCTGATTTTTTATGCCATATCTTGATTCCAATCTCATGAAGAGTATTTCATGATCAATAGTATCAAACGCCGCAGACAGGTCCAGTAGTAGTAGTATTATCATTTTCTTGTTGTCTAGCTCCCTCAGGATGTCATTTTGGACGCGTAGTAGTGCAGTTTCAGTACTATGAAATTTTTTATATGCAGACTGAAATTTATCAGTTAATTTATTTTCTATAAGGTAAGATACTAATTGATCTGCTACGGCTCTTTCCGTAAGTTTTGAAACATAGCTTAGATTAGAGACCGGTCTATAATTTTTCTCAATTAATTCTAGACCCAATTTTTTCAATAATGGTTTTATTATTGCCATTTTCATGCATTCAGATATTTCTGAAGAAGTTAATGATTTATTTATTATCGTGGTGATTATTGGTAATAGGTCTTCCACAAGTTCCTGTAATAGCCAATGGGGTATTGGGTCTAATTCACATGATTTATTAGATGCTTTTCGGATCATTTTCCGAACCTCTTCATCAGTTACTGTATTAAACCTCTCCAGGGTAGGTTGGTTTAGGTCGTGGTTAGGTGGTCCATTTTTTCCAGTGTCCTCTGGTGTCAGTTTTTCATTTATTTGATGCTCATCAATGTCTCTCCGGATATTGTCTATTTTTTCCAAGAAATAATTATTGAACTTTTCAGCTAGTAACCTATCACACTTTGATGGAGGCATAGGGACATCCTTTGATTTATGCATAATTTTGTCTATTACATTGAAAAGTTTCTTTGGGTCATGCTTATTTTCTTCAACTAGGTTGGAGAAATATTCAGTTTGGGAATTTTTCAACAATGTGTTATATTTGTTTCTTTGATTGTTATAATTCTCTATATCGACATGTAATCCACTTTTTTTCATTTTTCGCTCCAATCTTCTTCTTAGGGATCTCTCTTGTTTAATGTGATTATTCATCCATGGTACTGGTTTGCGATTAGATACGTCGGCAACCTTGATGGGTGCATGGTTGTTAATGATGGTTGTCAACTTAGAGTCATAGTATTTCACTAGTTCATCCAGTGACAGTGATTCCCATAATTTTCGATCAGCCATTGCCTCTCTTATATCTTTTTTAAAAGCATCCATGTTTATGTTTTTGTAATTTCTGTATTGTATTCTTTTTCTGGCCGGTTTAGGTGGGCGTATATCAAGATTAATGAGAATTATTTTGTGATCTGATATGTACTCATCAACAGTGTGGGTCTTTATGAGTTTGTTTCCTTTAAATGTGATAATTAGATCTAGGGTATTTCCCAGTATGTGAGTGGGCTCAGTTACCCACTGGTCCATATCGAACGTAGATAGTACGTCATTAAACTTTACCACATCTGGTTTGTTTGGTTTATTTACATGAAAATTATAATCACCCAGAAAAATTACTTCATGATTGAAAGTGCCATAATGTGCCAATATTTGTGTTAGCTCATCATAGAATTCTGAGTAGGTATATTTGTTTCCACCAGATGGCTCTGGTCGATATATAGTCACAAATGTTACTTTTTTTCCTCTTATTAGTAATGATGTTTCCATTAATTCCATTGTTTTTACTATTGGTGGATTTAGCCTATTTGATTTGAAAGGAAGCTCACGCCGGTGAAGTAGGGCGATCCCACCTCCATTCCTACCAATCCTAGGAAACGAGTGGAGTTTCAGGCCTCCTTCCTCCAGTTCATCCTGTATTTTTTCATCCCCATATTTATGTAGCCATGTTTCAGTTATAAAGATTGCATGTAAATCATTTTCAATAAAATAGTCTTTAATTGTTAAAACCTTTTTTGATATGCTTTGTGCA
Organism: Amphiduros pacificus; assembly: GCA_949316495.1. Classification (NCBI taxonomy): domain Eukaryota; kingdom Metazoa; phylum Annelida; class Polychaeta; order Phyllodocida; family Hesionidae; genus Amphiduros; species Amphiduros pacificus. The sequence continues at coordinate 21,867,714 of OX439004.1, read as the reverse complement.
TTACACGTACCAATATTAATTCTATTTATTTGTTTGCAGTTATTTGATTTCTTGTTTAATATGTTCGTTGTTTCTATTTCTGATCGAGTTCTATTTATTTGAACTGACGAGGGAAATCCGATCATTGACCCGGTGACGTCATTCCTCAGAGGTTCCCCCCCACGAAGACCACCACGAGGACCAATCAGGTTTGTGCTTTCCGGGGGTGAAGGTCGATCGATTCGTGAGTTCAATCGCTTATTTAAGGTGTTTATTGGCGATGTTATATGCTTTCCGTCATGTGAGACTATTGTTTTTCTGTTTTGCGCTTGTATAGGTAAGAGATTTCTTGATCTTTTCATTTTATCAGCCGTTATTATACGATTTCTACGGCGGACGACTTTCCAGTGGGCGGGGTCAATTTTACCACGTGACTGAGGTAAGTGCTCTGATTGGTCTAGAGTTTTTTCTTCTTTAGCCAAGTCATTTTGATCCTTTCCATTAAGAGTGTCCGTTTGGGAAACCCCCCTGGTCTTAAGACTGAGGTATGTATTAGCTAATTTGATTTTTGGAGTTATTTCATATTTTAGGTTTATATTGCGCGGGTAGACACTGATTTCTGTTTTCAATATGGGGATCGATTTCATGGTAATTTGTTTTCCTATAGATATTGTTAATATATTTTGAAGGATCCTGATTTTAATAAGGTTATTTTTATCACTAATATGATTTTTTAGAACATATGTTATTTTTGGATATCTTTGTGGTTTAAAACATAGGCATGGTTCGTGTATATAAATATTTGACAACCACTTTAAATAACATTGTTGTACTTTCTTTTTATTATACACAGTACTATTTATTCTACAATATTTCTCATATGATTTCAATATGTTTGCACTTAAGGTATCACCAATATTAGATCTTGTATTACACTTTCTACATATTAATGTCTCAATTGTCCACCCGCTATACAACTGTCAATATCTCTTTTGTCTCTTAGTAACATTAGACCTCACTGGACTCATGGGTGACATTTGTCTTTGACCTCTGGGTTGCCTTGTATTTTTCGCAGGATCAACGTGTTTGAAATTGCATTGGTTTCCGTTTTTGCATTTCCCATTTTGATGTAATATACATATATCTCTTCTGCCTTCTTCCTTTTCACTCCTGAACTCGTTTATGACATTTTTTATTGACACCAGTGCCCTGGCTATACCGATTGGTGTTCCCTTTATAAGGACCTCATCCTCTGTGCCGTCTTCATCACCTTTTATCTTCTTGAGAAATGTATCAGTTGTTTCTGAGATCTTTTTAATGTTTTTTCCCCCTGTGCCGATTAGCTTAGGTGATGCCCGTCTCGGGATTATGGTGCTGACTTCTATATTCTTATAGTCTCTGTCATCAAAGTCAATCTCAATCGTAGAGTGTAGGATCTGTGCCTTTGTTGGTTAAATAAGTGGAGGACGGGAGGTGGTGGGTTCAACTCCCACTGCCGGCAGTGTTACTTTCACACTGGGTAAAAGGCTCGAAAGTCGACCTGATATGGCCATAGTTGCTGAAAGGGTCGTAAAAAAACCATTTCACATTTCACATTTTTTCAATCTCAATCATGTGTACATGACCTACTCCCTTGGAGTGCCCTTGTGTACCCCTTCTAGCATGGTCATAATCATCATCGTCATCATCATCACCGTCATCATCATCATCACTAAACTTCACGTCATTGTCACTCCATACTTCTATGGGTTGATCTTCATGGGCGTCCTTGTCTAGTTTTATTATTTTACAAATGTTTTTAGCCCATTCTTTTGCTGTGTGGTCCATCAGGGTGTGGTCATCAGCAGATGTCACCACTACATCTGTTGTGAGATCACTGACATCTGTTGGTGTCTTTACCACTAGTATTTGCCCCTCTGCGATCTTCTTTCCCCATTTTACTAAGTGATGGTTGAAAATGGTATGGTTATTTATGCTTGTTACTGGACACTTGGTGGAGATGGGAGGTATTTCACATATATATATGGGGCAGTTGATCATTTTTGATAGCTTATATGCAATTGTCTTAGCCTTTGTCAAGGTTTTTCTGCCGAATTTACCCTTTATCACTTCATCAAGGCCCAGGCACAATACGATGGCCGAGTATTCACTCAGTGATTTCCTGAAAGCCTTGTTCTTTAGAGCCTTCCACATGTCTGAGATGTTGTTTATTTGCTCATCAATTGCCCACTCCCATGTGACATCTTCCTTGTTGCAGTAGTTTATTATACTGGCATAAATGGTGTCAGAGATGAACAGTACTTTTTTCTTTTGTTGTTTGTTTATAGTTGGTGTCGCTTGGGCTGATGATGCTGGTGTCATAGTGGCTTCTGCCATTGCGCCGATGTGGCGTAGATGATCTCTATTTTTTTGTTCCACTCTGGCAATAGCCTCACCATTTTTTACAATGATATGGTTTTGCTCTTCAATTTTCTTGTTTGCTCTCGTCAGTTTCGTCTTGTCGTGTCGAGCAGTGAATTCCAGGGTGTCACATTTTCTCTTTAGATTTCCCTTTGCCTCTTCCAGATTCCTGATTTTCTCCTCAAGCATAGCGATCCTCTCATCCTTATCCTCTGATTGTTGTGTGAGGATGGCAAATTGTGAGGATTTTTCATTCAGCATCTCCATCATCTCCTCCATGCTGCCTTCAAGGTCATTCCTCGATATCATGTGTTGATCAGTGCCTGCTGTAGCCAACATGGGCTCATGTGTGTGGTCCCTTTCCATAGACCCCTCATTCATGATGTCATTTTCATCAGGCGTATTCTTACGTGAGTCCCTTTCCTTGGACCCTTCAATCCTATCGTCCCTTTCCATGGACCCTTCAATCCTATCGTCCCTTTCCTTGGACCTTCTCTTGTGCTCATCTTTTTTCTTTGATTTCGTTTCCCCTACATCCCTTTCCCTGGATGCACTTTCATGGTGTTCAGTGCTCTCAGGTTTGGATGGGGAAGTGTTTTTATTCATCTCGTTCACTTCCTCAACCTCTACCTCATCAGCCCAGTCCATGATTGGGTTAGGGCGAGAGGAGGATGCGCGGGAGGAGTGTCTCCTCTTGCTTCCCGATCTGGTCTTGCTAGAGTTCCTTGCAGCCATCTGCAACATTTTATTAGAAGAATTACTTAATATCTTCCCTCTCAATAGTTTTGTATTAAGGTACTCATTTATTACCACAGGGTCAATGTTTTGTTCTGGTTCAAAAGTACTTTGGTTCTTTGGGTAACCTTTCCACCAAATTTTGTAGTATTTTATTTTTTCTTTTCTATGGTAGAAATGATCAATTATTGCCTCTATGTGAAATATCTCATCATTCAATGATTTTGATTCCATGTTTATATCTAAGCTTTTAATATATCTTATATATATATAGTTCTAATATTGTTTCTGATATATATACTTTGATTGCTCTTATATAATCTTGTTCTCTATTGATTTTATTTTTCACTTTTTCTGTATATTACTCGTCCAAACCAGTCTATTTGACCCGAGAAATATTTTCAAATTGAAATTCAACTTATTTGGTGCAGTTCTGATTTCTATTACTCGTTCAAACCAGTCTGTTTGACCCGAGAAATATTTTTTCAAATTTGAATTCAACTTTTTTGTGGTGCAGTTATGTTTTCTATTACTCGTTCAAACCAGTCTATCTGACCCGAGATAATAGTTTTCCAATTTTCGCTTGTTCTGTTCTTTTTGATGAGTTTATGACTATGTTTCTCGTTCAAACACTCTATTTTGACCCGAGATAATATTTCAATTGATTTCCTTGTGGTCGTTAGCTTACCGATAAGTATATGTATGCGCGTAGAGTCGTTGAGTTAACGAGTTATTAAGACAGAGAAAAATATATAACCGTCTTACCGTTTTGTTTCGATTTTCACTTTCTTATTTTCAATCTTCGATCGCAGTTTATCAATTTTTTAATTTTCCAATTTTCTTGACGGTCAATTCCAGTTAAGGTCGCCTCAGGTGTTTAACGTTCACTTTGTGTGGAGTTAATGATTGTATACCTGTCGCGCAATGCTATGGCCGTTATATGAGGGCTGAGTTGTTTAGCGATGGCGCGAGTTGTTGTTTTGAGAGTTTCTACCTGAGCTTTTTTTGTTCACTATCCAATGTGTTTTTTTCACCATTCAATATGTTGTAGTTCCGTCAGGAATTACCGTTTTTTGGATTTTCTGCACTAAAGGTAGTGATGTATCGTTTATAAGAGATTTTAGCACAAATTTAGCGTGAATATCAGAGTTATTTTGCCGCAATACAATATACAGGTGAGTGATTGTTTCATCAATGGCGTCCGATTTGTTGGTACTGATCGAACAGAAAAATATAACCATTATATATCAGCGCAATAACTCTTGTACTCGTTGAATTTAGTGCTTGCGAGACGGTGATGTTTCAATATAACGAAAAATGCTGTTCAGAGAGTTTTTATCCGAAATTTTTCCGAGTAAAATCGACTTTTATCGGGATCCTCAGTGAAAAGCGTCCGACCACCGTCCGACCACCGTGCTCGCATGAATGAATTATACAAACATCTTAAAAATCTGTGATGCAGTTGAGGGAATTTTGGAAATTGATAGTGTCCAACAGAATATTATAATCCTGTGTTCAGTTGGGTGTGACAATGCCTTGTAGTTCTTTGCAAATACTATGATTAATTTAACAACAGGGGGTGCCAAATTTGTAAAGAGAATAATATCATTTACAGGGTGTTCCACCTCTCAATCAACGTTTTTTCTCATTTCTCTTGGAATACAATTCTAAACTCCACGAAAGAAATATTTTAAAAACACATACGTTTTCACTTTCTAAAATTTCTTTCCTATCTTAGAAATGTATGGATCATGTCATTTAAATCTTAGGATGTACATAATTATTTTAAAACTAATTTTAAAGAGTACGTTGACAGAAATGTGGTGCAAGAGCTTTCATGCCCTTAGTTTATAAATAGTAATACTATATAAGAGCCTATTTTTATCATTTGGTTTGCAGAAAGCTCATGGATAACATAATGATTGACAAAGACGAGTGTTAGCCCTAGCCTTATCATTGCAAAAGTTTCTCTTACTTTATTACATTTATAATGCTACAACGATAATTTAGAAAATTCATATGTCTAGAAAGTTTCTGGAAGTTTTGATCTATAGGCAATCAACTTGAGGCAATGTGATCCGTATCCTCTGCAGCTCATGAGATGTTGTGAGGATCATTATTTTCATCGAAATATGCACTGAGCATCTGATTTACTTGCTTCCATACAATCATGACGTACATCTTTAGATATAATCATGGCATAAAATATGAATTATCACTAAAAGAGTTGAGTATTTAAAAATCTCATGCAAACGAGTTTGTCCACCATGTGTGCCGAAGGCAGTTACGTAAATATACGAGACCACCCGAAGTTCTCTCCCGATGCTTCAAACTGATTGTGGATTATAGACCTTAAGAAGCATCAAGTATATTTTGTTAGGTGAAATAAATCTTCCATAAACTATCGGTAGAGGACAAACAAGAATGTGACAAACAAATAACAGAAGAAGAAGTGTTAAACAGTATTAAATTATTCAAGCATATTAAAGCCCCAGGAACAGATGGTTTTCCCTCTTAGTTTTTTAAAAATTATTCTGGATCAACCTCTTTGTTTAATCCTAAATTATATCTCGCATAATAGCAAATTGTCAGTGGAACAAAGAAGAGGTGTTGTTAAAGATTAAAGGCTATTTTTGGAAATTGGCACCCAATAAGCTTATTGAATACAAAATATAAAATTCCTGTCAAATTATTAGCTGATATGTTGAGCTTTATTGACACAGGCACTGCTCCGAACTCTGTAGAAATGCATGAATCCAAATGCAGAAAAGGAGAAAGCATTTGAGTTGCGTAGACTTCCGAACTCATTCCAAACACCAACATTATCCCGTCCGCTTTCATGCACTTGGCCTGTTAGCTACAGTGAGACCGGGGTTTAAAGGAAGGTTTATAGGTCAGAATATCAGAATTGTTGAACACCTCTTACTTTTTACTGAAAAAAATATATTCCAGGAATATTATAAGCCATAGACTTCGAAAAGGCTTTTGATTCTTTGAATTGAGATTACCTGGATAATTCTCTTTAACTTGAGTTATACATAAAGAGGTTGGATAAAAACTTTATATAAAAATAAAGAATCAGTGATCTTAAATAATGGGTACACAACACAATATCTTACTTCAGAGCATGGGATAAGACAAGGCTGCCCTCTGTCTGATTATCTGTTTTTAATTGCAGTAGAAATTCTCGCTCAAAAAGTAAGAGAAGATAGCACGATTGAAGATAATAATGTATTTTTAAAAGATTAAAATCATCCAATTGGCAGATGATACCACCCGTTTTATCAAAATTCTATGTTCAGTCTTCAGATGAAAGTTATGAATATAATTTTAGCAAAAGACCATATTAAAAATATGGAAATCAGAGGCCTCTCATGAAAGGGTAAAATAACAGTTTTAATATGTTAGTCTTGTCATTCCTCATATGTTTTTGTCTCATTCCGAAATGACTGAAATAATGTTGAAAGTGATGTAAAACCCCAAACAAACAAAAAAATGTTTTTGTAATATCATTGAAACACCCGATAAAGTTATATCTGAAGTAAACAAGTCATTTGGAAAGGAAAAACATCTATAATTGACAAAACCACTTTGGAACAAAAAATTGAACAAGGGTTCAAATTTTATAATTTTGAAACCGAAATTCTGGACTAAATTTTGGATTAAAATATTTATTTCTTTATTTATTTTTTTGCCCTTGAAAAATTGACTTTGGATGACATTAAATAAAGAAAATATAAATACTTAATATCAGTCACCCGTTTAATTTGTTTTTTGTAGCTGGCGACTTTTAACTCCACTTTTCTTTGGTTGATATAGAAGAGACCCTGCACGTTTCACAAACCCTCCAGATCACCTATCTGGGCTTTGCCGATTGGTGATAAGAGAACACTATCTGCGTCCCTTTAGCGACCTTAGTGTCACCTTGGAGTGTCCACTGTCTATTCTTTTAGTCCTCACTGTGCCTGTCGGCGCTTCAAAAAAATATTGGACATCATTCCAAGGCAGTTTGATCACAGGCCTGGTACGACAGGGATATGAATTTAAACATCTAATTTAGTCTATTTTACCCTTTAGCCTGGCAATTTAGGACTCTGATTCACATATTTCTAGGACTCTGGTTCATAGTGAATATTTGATATTTGACAAGAAATTACTGCAAGTCTGACTTGTTAACTGTACCCTATAATTAACTGATCAGTTCAGACTAAGGTCAGGGCCCACTATGAGCTGACCAATGTAAGGAAGAATAATTGCCCAAATCCTGGACAGAGGAAGTGCATGAAGTGGCCGTAGAGTTGCTAAATTGCTTCAGTATATCAATCTAAATCCTCTAGTAGCCGGCTGCTGTTGTGATTTCCACCTCACTGTGTGAGAGTATTGTCCCTTTTGATGTCCCAAGTGGTACTTTTTACAGTCATCATCATGCCTATTCTTTATTGATGTGAAGATGTCAACCACGTCCACTGGGATTGGTTGCTTTCCTTTACTGATAAAATAGTATATCACAAGGGCATCAGAGTGAATTTTGTCTCTAAGATGTCCATATAAATAACTAAAACATTTATGTAAAATAATGCTATGGCTGTGGGCACATATAATACAAAGTTTAACTTGCTTAAGTAACATAAATCAACAGATACATCATTCGATACTTCCTATTCACACATCCATAATTTTAAACTTATTTCAAGTTCAGATTTTTGTTATTTTGTGCACTTATTACCAAGGATCAAATCACAGATTACATGCCAGATTCCATAAAAGTGCCAAATACAGATATGTTCATATGTTCATGACCAGATACAAAATTATTGGCAACATGAATTAGGTTAACATCATCTGTGTGATCTTTATGAACGTGAAGTATCTTTAGACCAATTAGCCTCTTCTGTGTCACGCTACTCGAAGGCATGTTTTCACTTTTCTTAGGGCACTGAATGATTGTTCACTGGTAGCATTTGTCGCTGGCATTATAAGAATCAATTTTAATAAAATAGCAATTTCACTGTATAGAGATGCACCATTAGTAATTATAAAAATAATTATAGAATTAAATGTTGGTGTATTCTTTTCAAGAACTATTTTGTATTTTAATGTGTCTATTTGAGCTTTCAGTCTCTGTGCATTAATGTCTGAAGCAATCAGATTTGTCACAAATGCAAACTTCTGGTCATTTGTAATACCATCAGTAGCCTTTAGGGAAAAAATCCAAATTAATATACACTTTATAGTCTGGCTGATCAAATCTATCATCTATAGAATTTATTATGAGATCTTCATCTTCATATTAGATTTTTCTGTAATGTTCCTGTGTTTTGTAATTTTTCTGTGATGTTCCTTACTGTTTTCTGTAATGTTCCTGTGCTGGGGTGATATGCAGGCCCTAATCCACTGTCCAAATGTCTAGGTATAGATTTTCATCTAGAGAGATGGGGACCAGTTACCCATAACACATTACATTTATTATTCACTCTGTCCCAAAATTGATTAGATTTTGTGTCTGTCCTTTTTGATTTGAGTGTTTTAGTTGTTTGGCCAGCCATTCTCTGGCCTTTAGCTGCTGACACTGATGCACTTTGAAGGGCATTACTAAGATCATAACTGTCTCAGAATGTTCTCTGTCAATAAGGCACCAAAGATAAAGTCAAAACATCTCATGATACACTGATACACCTCTAATTCTACTGCGCATTTCAGAATCTCTAACATAATCTAAAGCCTCTTCCCAGACTTCATTTAAAAATTCACAATGACACTGTTAATAGCATCTGCCTTTACTGTCCCTCTGGTTGGACAAAGAACCCTTATGCCAGGAGAACCAGTAGTTATTGTTTACTTTATCTGTGCAGCAGACCAATGATGAATTTGAATAGGTTCTTTTGCAAAGATTGAGTTTGTCTTCAGACTACTACCTGACACTTTCGAGTCTAGAGATTCTGGGTCATCAGTTTCAAATAATTTTGAGCGATGCACTTACCCCTCTTACCAACCCCTTACCTCAACTTCCTTGTACTGTAAACCTAATTTCTAACTCAACTTCCTTGTACTGTGAAGCTAATTTCCAACTCGGCCATCAAGTACTTGGACCATTAGTTAAACATATATTTGAACTCCCGGGTGGGGTACTCTCATGATTTTAACCCGCGGAGACTGGGATGGAACTGAAAACCCCAGAGCCTGAATTAGGGAAATATTCTATCATTATTGGTACCCTGATTTAGGACTAGCTGAAATTTGGTACCCTGATTTAGGACTAGCTGAATTTTTGATACCCTCATTTAGGGATATTGCAGAAGGAGGAGATTTGGAAAAGGGGATTGTGATCCCTGTTTTAGGGAGAAATTTGAAAAACAGTACCCTGTTTTAGGGAAAATGATAAAATATCTTAACCTGGATGGAACTGAAAACCCCAGAGCCTGATTTAGGGAAATATTCTATCATTATTGGTACCCTGATTTAGGACTAGCTGAATTTTTTATACCCTCATTTAGGGATGATGCAAAAGGGGGAGATTTGCAAAGGGGGATTGTGATCCCTGTTTTAGGGAGAAATTTGAAAAATAGTACCCTGTTTTAGGGGAAATGATGAAATATATTAACCTGTTTTAGGGAAAATATCAGTGAAAAGGACCCCAGCTTTAGCCCAGCTTCCCCGGTAACGCAGACTATGAGAGTACCCCCCCCCCCCCCCCCCCCCGGGTTTGAACTATTTTCTTACGGTAGGTGGACTCAGCCCCCCATCCTACCATCACTAAATATTTGCACTTTGTGGCATGGCTATATATGATATTCTGCAGATCAGTCATCAGATCATCAACTTTGTCTATGTGGTAACCTAAGTTTGAGAAAAGGTGGGTGCTCAGAATCCTCTTATTTGAATTGATTAATAGCCTCTGTGGCTTGAGGCAGGTAATGGCAAATATGGTATCATTCATCAGGATACCTATTTAATAACACTCCGTACATCAAAATTATATGGCTTAGCTCATGAGGATATTGCTGACTATAGTTCATATACCTGCTTTGTATGAGGTAGAAAGCACACACAAGTCAGATTTTGAAATACATCTGCCTTTTATTTATGGCCATGGTAAAACTTATAAAGCTGATAGTTTTGTAATTTTGATAATTTTCTGTGACAAACTGCGTCCTAACATGAAGGTCGCAACTCGGTACGTGATTGAAATCAGCTGCTTCCGGTTCGCTTCAAATTGTGACATGAACATTTTACAATTGAAAAAGTATGCTTTAAATTGCATATTTTCAAGGAAACTACTTTATTCTTGCGTGAAATAGTACATCAACAAAACTATTAAAAAGTTAGGACTACGTAGTCGAGATTATGCATGTAGTCGGCAGTAGAGACATATATGTAGAACACATATTGGAAGTGGAAATTTACTAAAGCTTCTCCAGAAATGAAGATATGGAATAAAATAGAGTTTATAATCACATACAGAGAAGCCAATTATAACTGACAAAGGAAAGATATATTATTGATTATGATGCATTGGCAAAAACAATTTTGTATGCAGGTCATCATATATGCCAGCAGGAAACTTTATTATATAAGAATGTCATAGAAAACTATATATATATATGATTTTTGTCGGTTTCCTGGAACGATATCCAACATGTTTATCATTTCCCAATTGAAAGATGATGAAATGTATTGTAGTCTATATTATTTTAATGTGGCTAAATGTTTCAGATTATATGTTGAATATGTGCATTGATCGACGAGTGTGACGGAAATATGACCCCTGATTTTATATTTATATTTGATTTACTAAAGACGGATTAAGTGGGCTACTCGTGTACCATGAAGTGAAAAGGGGTTTTCCTTCCGGATAAGCGTATGGCAAAACAGGACGTATTTATTAGGGTATAAGCTTTCTGCTATTATTAGCCTCCTGCTTTCAGGTCCAATAATTATCAAACTTTGTTTTCCTGTCCAAACATTAACAATGACATAGAAATCACTTATTCTCATGTCATTATTTACTCCAAGAAAAGAATAATGTTGAACGATTAATCAGAGACATTTAACACAATATCTCTGGATATATGATATCTTCTAAGGCATATCTGTCCTGATCATAAAATGTCTAATTGTTGAATTAAAGGTATACGTTTGAGTTTTATAGGGTTTTACGCCACTTTCAACATTATTTCAGTTATTTCATGACGAGACCTACTTGTAGCAGATATAGTGCTACCTCACTGAATTATCAAGCAGGTCCTCGACATGACATCCCACATGGTCACAGAATTACAATTTCAACGGGTTAACCCTTCGGGTACGGGCCTCAGCTCCTATTTGAATTTATAACGTGAATTCGATGCTGGAACGGCCATGAATCGAACCCACGACCTTTGGATCACCACAGAGGCATTGGTGCTAATACGTGTGCACTCTAATCAACTGCGCCACGGCCCGTGGCTTGAATTTCAAGAATTACATTAAGATGCCGTACAGATAGATAGATAGATAGACAGAAAGATAGGTAGATAGCTCTCCTCTTTATGATTAATTCTTCTTCTTCAATCATTTCCGTCTCTCATTTATTTGTTTCCGGGCAAAATGTTGCTGTTTCAGTTGCTGTTTCAGATTTAGGACATTTATTCATTGCTCATTTATCTCAGAATAAGATAAGACTTACAAAGTAAACACATGTACGCACTCGCTGAGATGTCTGCATCACACTCATTTCTCATCAGAAAATGCATATAGCAAACTTGACAACTCAATCCTGAAAACTAAATTTGAACATTGCAGGTCACGCTCATCCCATGACATCGCAAAGCTAATGTCACTATCCGCCTCTAATGTCATCATCCGATGAGGTGTTTATCCGGGCGATGGTGGACACATTTGCAGAGAGCCATTTTGAGCTGCCGCCTTCCTAAATTGACAAAAGTGATGAAGATGTGGCCAAAACGATTAAGAGTATATATAAATTACTTCTGGGCACACCACATACCAATGATATAAAGACAGGGCACCATTAATTGTATTGTAGATTTGAACATATGTATATATAATACAGGATGAGGCTAATTTGTTGCTAGGATGAGGTTGTTTTTTTCTGAAAATGTTTGTCAGCATTGGTGTTTTCCTCCACAAAGGGTCTGTGGAAAAGGGGAAGAAAGAGGCCTCAATGATAATTTGCTTAAACAAGTCAGAAAAATGTACAACAAATTAACTACTGATTATATTAGTCACGGCATCATAGCAAAAAGACTGAAAGAGACCGCACACTTCAGCATGTACTGTCTCCCTTACGTGAAGCGTTATTGCTGATTGGGTTAGTTTGAACATGACAGCCTGATAACATAGCTCATTTCCCTAATTCCAAACTCATCAGCAATATCCACAGAGCTTCAAGGACACCAAGATGAGCATGTAACAACAAGCTACATGAGAGGTTTGTACTGCCATTAAAGGCGATAAGATCACATCAGATAGCACGATCCGGCATTAATCCCCATTTAGACACATTATCTTGAGAGGAAAACTTTGTGGAGAAGTCTCGTGTTGATAAGTAAGAAGGTTGTAGATTATGAAGGAGATTTGTGGGGACAGACCAGACCAATTAGATGTGATTCCATACCGAGGGCGTCACGTGATCAGACAGGACAGGGTTACACAGCATGCTATAGGAGAAGGGGGGAAGGGAGGGTTCAGAATGAGTAAATATAGGGTGGAAGGAGAGAGGATAGAGTGTAGTTAAAGAAGCATTTAGAGTATAATATGGAGGAGAGAGTATTGGGTAAAGTTAGGAGGAGAAATTATTGAATATAAAGGAGATAATAAACGTTTAGTTATAAGGAGAAAGTATGGAGCATATAGGATATAGTTATGAGGAGAAAATATTGAGTTTAGTTAGAAGGTACAGTTAGAAGCAGAACATTAAAGTTATAGTTAGAAGGACAGAATAAAGGACAGAAGGATATAGTAAAGGGTATAGTTAGAAGGATAGAATAAAGGGTATAGTTAGAAGGATCGAATAAAGGGTATAGTTAGGAGAGAATAAAGGGTATAGTTAGGAGAGATATTTGGGGAATGCAATCATTGTGACAGAGTAGTGAGAAGGTAATCAATATGCCTCATCTGGGGGAGGAATGGTTTAGCCATATCAACGAGTAAGGATGGCCATAGGATTACAAATGGGGGAAAATGATAACAATATCATCTCAGTGAATTAAATGTATCGGTTAAGAGACTGTCAAGTTTACATGCCCAATACTCTATTTAAATGGCGTGTTTTTCCATTAGAGAACACAACTTATTTTGGAGGTGAAACACTGGAGTCAGGAACAGTCGTGAGGGATTAAAGGTTGTACAGGGCAGATCGGCGAAAACATTCGCACCTATTGTGTTAGCTGCAAAATCATTTGTGTGGGCTGTAGCCAAACAGTAAAATCATTAAAAACATGACGGCTTGATAATGCTGTGCCATTCACCATATTCACAATGATATACCCCATATTTTATAACCTCACTTGTTTACACTTATTGCGTGGACGCTTCCTGCTGCCCTTTCGCCCCGTATTTATCTTAGCGTCGTGCTGGTGTGATAGTAGGACAGCGCTGACATGAGATTCCAGGGAAGATAAGTGAGACCCAGGGAGCCATAGTAAACCACTGACCACTACACATAGGCATCTTAATCGAGCCGGCAGCACGAATAATCCATAAACCAACCATCCCCATCTACCTCCATTAACAATTATATATACCTTGTACAAATCCATATCAACATTCACATGTAAAGGTACAGCGCCACGATGAAAACAGAATAATCTGTTCTTTATATCAATCTCCTTTTTCAGACCACTTGCCCCAAACACTAACAAAACACTGCATCACTTGTATCAAGAATGTTTTGTAAAATCAGATTAAGGTTGGAGATGATGATGATGACTAAATGCGTGACTAATAGGTGCTAAATGCATGACCAAATAGATGGTAATATGTGACCAAATAGGTGTTAAATGCGTGACCAAATAGGTGTTTGGCTCCAACTGGTAACTACATCAATCTTCGTAATGAGCGTGCCCTCTATCACAACACTGAGTATCAATTTTGCACTGTCACTCATCCTTTTCATGATCACCAATACAAGCAAAAGCAGTGTTTGCAAGAGCGATGTGCAGCCAGTAATGAAGACACTGGGATTGGCCAGCCACACTGCCAGAATGAATAATGTCAGAACGAAATAAGGTTATCTTTAATGAAATAATGTTAGTCAAAGCCAGTTATTGCTTCACCTTTTTTGATTATGTAGATTATGTTTCCAATCACATAGATAGGCATTAGTCTTTATTTGAAAATCGAATCTTTTATGTTTTGTGAATTCTCTGGCCAGTGCCAACCTTATTAAATCTGAGAGTGGTTTGTAGAGTGAATACTGTTATCTGGGCGAGAGTGTGTAGCTGGGCCAAGTAAAATGGAATCTGAGTTTAACTCACGTTCTAAACAATAATTGACTTACTTGACACAATCAAGATCAAATTGAACATAACCTTATAGTATTTAGAGGGCCATCAATATCCAATAAACTTTTGACGAGACCCAGCCCTCCAAAACTAAATTGTGAAAACTTGGATTTGCGTTGGGTTTTCTGGATAAACGATGCCTTCACACCTGCACTTGCACACATGTACCTCCTCAGAGACAAACACACTATGCAGTAGTCATATACAGTATTTCAAGTACAAAATAATACAAATATCTTCCTGAATTGGTATTCCAATGTCAAGGTATCAATCCAAATGTTTTAACACCCCATTAAAATCAAGAAAATGTTTTATTGTTAAATTAAATGCCGCCACGACCCTCCACACTCCCGCCCCAAACCAACACCCCAAATACAGGGTATACACCCCAAATACAGGGTATACACCCCAAATACAGGGTATACACCCCAAATACAGGGTATACACCCCAAATACAGGGCATACAGCTTTCTAAAGGCCATTACACTTCTCACGGCTTTCCTAATATGGTCGGTGAAATAAAGGAAACATTGTTTTATGACTGTGTTTAAATTATATCATTACTTTCCTTCTTCAAGATATGTCAATCATAATTTTACAGTTAACTTTACAAAGAAGTTATTCAAATGGTCTCTATACTTTTAGGTCAATCACCCAGACATCTGTAATTATAGAGGCCTTCGAAGAATATCCAACGTGGGTAAAATATCCAGACGGCGGGGAATATACGGTGCTAACATCTGCAGGCCGAGGAATATCTGACCTAACTATCCAGAGCAGAAATGCATTCAAAGCAGACATCCAGAGCACAACTATTGTGTAAAGCACACTAAAGGATGAACTATTACATCTAAAGAACATGGACTTTTTAACTAGCACCATGGTCACAAATAATACAGAGATTGTGTCAATGCCCAATTCCCCATTGATCCTTGTGTGGAATGATACAGAGAACATCACACAAACGCCGCAGCAACATTTGCCTATCAATTTTTATGATTTTGATTTATCACCAAGAATGCGAACTCTATTTGCTCAACCCCCATATATATTAGCTTTAATTCTTGGATTTGCTGCCATTTTACTCAATATCATATCTATCCTGGCCATAATGAAGACACGCCGAGGTCTCACCGCACATTACCGTTTTATAGTTAGCCTGGCATTGTCTGATATATTGATTGGAATATCAGTTACTCTCTATATAATCAACTACATTGTAAATCCAACCTTTGGTGTTGGCTATGGACCTTGGAATAAACGCATCATTGCCAAATGTTTCTCCATGTTCTTTAAGGCCATGAACACTACATCTCTGAACATTACCTTACTCAATCTGATGGGCATGGCTGTTGACCATTTCCTTGCCATCCTGCGTCCACTTCACTACCCCTCACTGATGGACAAAACACGGGCTACTGGCCTCATTATTACCTTCTGGATAATTGCTATCATTTGTGGCTTCTCCGACTTCCTCTCTGGCTATCCAAAGTATCATCGCTTCACCAAAGTCTATAACTACTGCGAGTTTATCTCTCTTACAAAATATCAAGATGAATACCCATTGTTTGCCATCGCAGGAGTTACACTGTTTGTTATGATATTTACTTATGTATGTATGTTTCTGACCATTAAGAGAAGACCACAGAATATGGGACCAATTAGACAAGAAGTGCAGCGGAACAAGAAAGCTCTCCTTACCACCCTGCTCATCCTGGGAACATTCATCATCTGCTGGCTGCCTACATGTTTGTTCCAGATTATACTCATTATCAAAGTGAAATTGGACAAAGATTCCCTTCAAAATCTTGTGGAAATCTTCAGGAAGGCAGACCGCTATTTGTATGACCTTTTGCTGCTAAATGCCCTTTTGGATCCTGTCATATATGCTGTGCGCATGAGAGAGGTACAATACGGGTACAGGAAGCTGTGCGTTTTATGCTGCAGACACTTCCGGAAAGATGCACGTCTTGATCGATCCGATACGATTACAACACAAAGCATGTTACCAGACTCCACCAGAGTATATCAAATGTCATTAAGGTCTAATGTAATGTTGGACAGGCAACTGAGTGCTTGACAAGTTAACATCATGCTCCAAACATATCATAGGAACAGAAAGGAGCAGTAACACAAAAGAATCTTGGTAAATTTACATTAAGATCTATTTACAATTGCTATTAGGAAACAGGGTACCCACCTTCCCGCCTTTTATGGATTGGTGTAACGATTAGTGTACAGGCTCTACTCTGAATTAAAATGTGGTTATTAGATAGAATTATTCCATACTTGAAGTGCTGGATGAAATACATGTATATGTAAACGGTCTCCTTGGTACCTCCACTATGTAAGATAAATGGTATCTGAATTAGAAATCTTTGAGCTAACAACAGCTGTGTTTTGTACACAATTTAATGAGAAATCATTCTTTTTTATTATTGGAGGAGGAATATCGTGTAGCAATGATGCGCATCATCTTCTAGATCCATCCTATATACAGTGTGAGTGAGGAGTATTAGGTGATGATCATCCTATATACAGTGTGAGGAGCATTAGGTGATGATCATCCTGTATACAGTGTGAGGAGTATTAGGTGATGATCATCATGTATACAGTGTGAGGGGTATTAGGTGATGATCATCCTATATACAGTGTGAGGAGCATTAGGTGATGATCATCCTGTATACAGTGTAAGGAGTATAAGTTGATGATCATCCTATATACAGTGTGAGGAGTATTAGGTGATGATCATCATGTATACAGTGTGAGGAGTATTAGGTGATGATCATCCTGTATACAGTGTGAGGAGTATTAGGTGATGATCATCATGTATACAGTGTGAGGATTATATGATTCCTCATAACTATATAATGAGTAGATTTATGATCTGCAAAAATGTTTTCGGAAATTGTGACCTTTGATGAAATTTCCTTTGTCTCGGGCACACCTGTCTGAAGAGATATATGTTTATTTTATTTCTGCCATATATATTTAATATATGATGCTGCATGAAAGTATGAAATGCTCAACATAGAAATAGATGTTATAAGGCCTTCAGTAAAACATCATTAACAAATTGGTATTAACCGACCCCAATCAGGTGATTAGACAGCCTGGGGTATTAAAGCTTTCAACTGGCTGTTCTATGCTGAGGATATTAAACGCCATGTGTTGATTGAACCACTAATTCAACCCTCACCTACCCGTTAATAATGATTTAGTCAGTTGAATATTTTCAAGAAATGACTTCATTAATAGATAATTAGATTATGTAAAATGCAAATATAACGTTTGGATATTTGCATGTCGTGGTCATTAACATACAGAAATTTCTTATTAGAACTCGACGTCATGGAATATGAAAGAACTTTGAAATAAAGATTTAATATAAACACATGCCTGTAGACTGGTGGAGATCAGGTCACAAATATGTAAATCCACGGCCTGACTCCCTCATTAGGATTAGGTGTGTATTTGATATTTTAATGAGCTATTTTTTGAAGAAATAAAATACTTAAGAGAGATTTGCTCAGGTCATCAGCCACTTTATGGGATTAACATTTCCAGTTGTATTCTAAGTTTGTCCCTTTACTAACATTGATGTGACCCAATGGCTGAAAATGGAGATTTTGATTGTTGATAAGGATATCTTTGGGAAATAAAACATGTATGTTTTAACATACAAGAACTATTTAAATATGGGCATATGTGCTGCATATTTCTTGACAAGCAAATATTTCTTGACAAGCAAATTTATTTATTTATTTATTTATTTATTTATTTATTTATTTATTTATTTATTTATTTATTTATTTATTTATTTATTTATTTATTTATTTATTTATTTATTTATTTATTTATTTATTTATTTATTTATTTATTTATTTATTTATTTATTTATTTATTTATTTATTTATTTATTTATTTATTTATTTATTTATTTATTTATTTATTTATTTATTTATTTTTTATAATTCATTCATTCATTCATTCATTCATTCATTTATTTATTTATTTATTTATTTATTTATTTATTTATTTATTTATTTATTTATTTATTTATTTATTTATTTATTTATTTATTTATTTATTTATTTATTTATTTATTTATTTATTTATTTATTTATTTATTTATTTACTTATTTATTTATTTATTTATTTATTTATTATTTATTTATTTATTTATTTATTTATTTATTTATTTATTTATTTATTTATTTATTTATTTATTCATTCATTTATTTATTTATTTATTTATTTATTTATTTATTTATTTATTTATTTATTTATTTATTTATTTATTTATTTATTTATTTATTATTCATTCATTCATTAATTTATCTATTTATCTATATATCCATTTTTTATTTTATCTATTATGTTTATTTTTTTATTTAATTACTTTTTTCACAGAGCAAAAGATTGTATCTTTTTTCATTTCCTCTACGTTCACCTGATATGCCTGGCTCATTCCACACTTTGGTTTCAAATGTCTTAAGTTGACATCTAAAAGGAATCAAGAACTAGTCCAAGAGACATTCTTTTTGTTGATCATGACTTGAAGGCTTTAACCTAAAATGTATAGGTCTATCACTTTTTCCATAATTATATTTAGATACATTTGTCTTTATCTGTATGACATAGTTTGGTATATTCATGTTATATTAGAAAAATAGTAATTTACTTGGCAGTACTATATGTAATACGCTATTTTCTAGTTTCGGAATCAAAGCTCAAGAATAACGAAACTTATATTACACAGCAGAAAAAAAAAACAATTTCCAGAATATGATTGACTTTTTGATTGATTGATTGATTGAATATATAAATATTCCAAACCAATGTCTCTCCTATACACGGGAAAATAAGAATTAAGAACTGTTTATAGTGTATATTTCTCCGCCTTAGATAACTTCATTTTAGTGTATTAGGAATGCTGTTTTAATACTTACTAGTGATCATAGTTCTTGTGTTTGCTAATGCTCCCAAACAATATGAAAAACTGTATGGTTGGTTATCTATCATAAAGTGTTACTTCCGTGGAGCACTATTCTTCGCTTTTGTACCTACGTTTTATCATTTTATTAGTCCTTAACCGTAAAGGTCAACAGAACCGGAATTTCCGCTGAGATAATTGGATGCGAGTTTCCCCTTTCTAGAATTACAACCTTCAATAATTATAGTTGATAGTGAAGAATGAGAGTCCCATTTCAAAACATTAAGGTTTCTTCCTATCTTGCTTATCTATTATCGGAGAAACTCTCCTTTGGCTGGCCCACCTTCTAGGTTTAACGGTACTGGAGCATTTATTACAATTAAATCATTAAAACCTTATTTAGACCTAATTAAGACCTCATTAAGACCTCGTTAAGACCTCATCAAAACATCGTCAAGACCACATTGTATTCTGAACATATGAATCTGAAAACAAATTCGAATGAAAAATAAATGTTTTTGAAGGTCTAGTTCAAGGTCCCATGAAAAGAATGCAGAATTTTAAATCATACATTCATTTCTTTTTGATAATAGTAAACAAGCATGAAGTGTTATTTTTTAACCTATGTGAGCATTTTCGTTAAATATCTGGTATTTTTGTAGAAAGTCTAGTGTTTTGGCTCAAAAGACCTTGACCTTGGCCTTTGTTTTTTAACGCTATTTCAGTTATTTCATAAAGAGATTTATTCGTAATAAATATAGTACTGCCTCATTGAAATGTCGCAGGTCCTTGACATGCCAATCCTCCCGGTCACAGATTTATAAAAGAAAAAGAACGGGCCTCAGCTTAAATGAGAAACTGGAACTTGAATCCAATCTTGGCTTGGCCAAGATTCGAACCGACGAGCTTTGGATGACTCGACTGTCTGTACAAAGGCCCCCTGCCAATCTCTCCGACCAATGATTAAATACAGTGGAGTTGTACAGTTCTGGTTCCGGCAAAGTTGTACAGTTCCGGTGTACTTTTCAATGAAAAAAAAAACAACATGGAGATCGGCAATCGGCCTGTGGCTTTCTGTAAAGTTTGATCAATCTGATATGTCGGAATAAGGTAGTAGTTTACTTCAACTGATTACTTTTTGAAGCCACTTCAGCATCAACAAACGTGATAATGTATGAGAAATAATTTTATGAGTTTGTCATTTTCTGAAATATTCAAAACTAGATATTACTATGGAGATGTGTAATGTTCTATTTGTCTTGTATCGTGTTGGAGCATGTATAGGGCCATAAATATAAAATACATTCTCAGGCAAAATGGCATCAAACATTTGGAAAAAAAAATTAAATTGCTTTTGACGGCCAAATTATTGAATATATGATTGATGAAAAGCAAACAGATTTCACAGGAATGTCATTGAAATGAGATTATGCCAGGAGACGTGATATGATGTCAGTAGTGATTATCTCAAAATATATCCATTCTCCTTTAACCCACAGCGTCTCATTTTACCTTCATAGCAACATGAAATAGCTAAACGGTTCTAGCATTATTTATTCCATGCAAACTTCGTTTTGAGCATTTGTTCTTTAGGAGGACTTATTTATCTATTTGGTTGACAAGGCCCAGTTCCATAATTTAATCCAAACGTAAAAATCAAAATCCAAGTGTGTTACTATATCAGTATAACTTTCCCGTGTCAATAGTTTAATTTTAACATGTGTTATATACGACTTGTTTAGCTGTACTTATGAAAATTGTTCAGTGATACGAAGTGATATGAAATAAAAGTGAAATATTGATATGTAAATAAATGTTGTTTTTTTTTTCTTTTTTTCAAACTCGATAAAACTCAACTTTACATGTGCTTGGATTGATAGAAGAATATAGCTCAAACAAAACTCTTGATTATCTGATAAATAAAATAACATCAAACATTGAACTTCCAATCCCAATTATGAAACAAAAACTGTGCATAATTGGTTTGAGATGGTTATCTTTTGGATCGACCTGTGATCTAAATATTGCTTTAATATTTATTGACAATATACATATATGTTCTTATATGTATTTTTGTTGATTTTAAAAACCTTTTTTAATCAACAAAACCTGAAACATGAAAGACATCAAAATCAGCAAACGGAACATAATTCCTTAATCTTTTTGAAGAGGAACTGGGTTTATTTTCCATTATCAAATAGCCATGACTGGTTGGAGTGGGAAGCAACTCATTTCCCGTTGATGATTTATGCTTCATGACCAAAGTCCCAGTCCCAAATCGGACCCAATTCGAACCCTGGACACCACTATGTAAGAATGGCGTTTTAGTGCGATTGACCGTAGAATATCATACTATCTTATCAATACAAATATACATAGTTTGTATACCTGAAGAAGAAAAGAAATAGAATTGGCACAGCACAAGTCAGAGATCGGTCCATGGAGCCATATCTAATGTACTGAGTTCTGGGATGTCCATTCGTCTGACTGCTTCTCTGATTGTTTCCCATATCACACATTGTTGCCTTGTTTTATTTTTGAAAATGAGTAAAATTATTGACAAAAAGCCTTCCTGAGCATTGAGTATAAGGTGAATGTGTCTAAATATCTCGAGAAATGTCCGGCAAAACAGCAGTATTTCGTTTATTTGAGATATTTGGGCTGAGATACAAAAGACTATATTTTCTGCATTGTTCTGTATTGTCATCTGAGGTTTCATTTTAAGCTGCAGTTTTTGTACCTCCAAAAAGTATGAGAAAATAACTGTGAAATTGACCTAGTCTTGTATGCACTGGTTGTGCTTGTATATTACCGAATCCCTTTCACATATTATACAAATATGGACCTGGGTGGAGTGCAATATGACTTTTTATGTTGGTTTAATTCTAAAAGTGAGAACTGAAAAGGACGAGTTTGTCTGTATGGTGACGTCATGGAATTCCCCATCAGTGCAGTGGAAAGTATATTGACGTGCAATATAATGTATCTGGTCAATACAACAATTTAGAGAAGCTCACGTGACCAGGAATTGACCAATCACAGCACAGAATACACAGTGATCATAGAATAATCCCCAATAGTGAACATCTTCCATCAGCTTGTAGAACTGTAAATGACGTTTTTTACGGCCCTCTCAGAACCAAGGTCCATATCAGGTTGACATTTAAGCCTTTTCATCTAGTGTGAAAAAAACATTGTCGGCAATGAGAGTCCAACCCACTACCTCCCGCCCTCCACTTACCAGTAAAGCACAAATACATTGCCCTTCCAACTGTCCTCGTGGAGCCGATCTGTAGATCTATAAATAGAAATCAACACTATAAAGAACGATTCCTATTTGCGTTTCTTCATACATTGCTAATATCAACATTACATATTTTGTCAATTAAATGTTTTGCAAACACAATTTGTATAATAAAAAAATTATTTGCCGGGATCCCTTAAAGAAATTTTAGATAGTAATAGGCTACAGTAAACTGATTCAGAAATCTTATTATATTTATCGTCTGAACCATTTATTCTTAAATTAGTGTTAAATATTTGTGACACATACACAAAAGTTCCTCATGGCCTTTATTAGCAAACAATATGCAAACGATAATAACATGCAGAAGGGCAAATACCTGAATTGTAATCAATTTACGTGCACATAAATATAGGATAAGAAGGATGAATAATTTACCTAAAATATATCTTCAACTGACCTGAACACCAATGGCTCTCATTTCTCACTTTTTATTATGCCTGCACGACTGCCATCACAATTGCCTCTCGTTGACAACCTCACTTCAGAGTGAACCCATCACGGTACAATGGCGGAGTCTCATTCAACCTTTTGTGTTTCTATCACCATATATTCCCACCCTTAATCCGCCCCAGATTTCCCAGGAAAGTCTAGCTTGTTGTAAATCAAATTGCTTAATATAGCTTTATTTCTCTGCTCCTGTTTCTCTATTAACTTGGTCCATACCCATGCATTACAATGCTAACAACACCAAAGCTCTCCAAATAATGTGTAACCTCAATGACTGTCTCTGTTGAGGATCAGTCCAAGTCCAAACATATTCCCACATCTAAATTCACAATGTCTGCTCACTGCCCTACTTTCAACCCCATTCCTGTCTAATTAATCGGAACTTAGCCACTTTTCACCGTGTTATTGAACTCATGACTGTTTATTTTCACATAAGAAAACCTCACCACGCGGAGACTCAATCAGTGTCGGAGGGGTTTACATTATTCTAATGGTGCCCTTATTTTGAACGAATATTCCCCTCAGGCTGAATGGAGTTGTAAAGGTAGTTTCTCTTGAGGAAATGTCATGTCCACATGTGAAGGTATAATTTTGTGATGGCTAGAGCCCTCCGTGATGGCTAGCACCGCCTCCGTGATGGCTAGCACCGCCTCCGTGATGGCTAGCACCGCCTCCGTGATGGTTAGAGCCCTCCGTGATGGCTAGAGCCCTCTGTGATGGCTAACACCGCCTCCGTGATGGCTAGCACCCCCTCCGTGATGGCTAGAGCCCTCCGTGATGGCTAGAGCCCTCCGTGATGGCTAGCACCGCCTCCACGATGGCTAGCACCTCCTCCGTGATGGCTAGCACCCCCTCCGTGATGGCTAGCACCCCCTCCGTGATGGCTAGCACCCCTTCCGTGATGGCTAGCACCCCCTCCGTGATGGCTAGCACCCCCTCCGTGATGGCTAGCACCCCCTCTGTGATGGCTAGCACCCCTTCCGTGATGGCTAGCACCGCCTCCGTGATGGCTAGAGCCCTCCGTGATGGCTAGCACCCCCTCCGTGATGGCTAGCACCCCCTCTGTGATGGCTAGCACCACCTCCGTGATGGCTAGAGCCCTCCGTGATGGCTAGCACCGCCTCTGTGATGGCTAGCACCGCCTCCGTGATGGCTAGCACCCCCTCCGTGATGGCTAGCACCCCCTCCGTGATGGCTAGCACCCCCTCCGTGATGGCTAGCACCCCCTCCGTGATGGCTAGCACCCCCTCCGTGATGGCTAGCACCCCCTCCGTGATGGCTAGCACCGCCTCCGTAATGGCTAGCACCCCCTTCGTGATGGCTAGCACCCCCTCCGTGATGGCTAGCCCCTTCCCTTATATTTTTGGCAAAGATAGAGATCATTGTGGGATTTTGCTTGAAACAAAGTGTTGTCCGATATGATTGGTTATTAGAACACGTGGCACTATTTTCTACACTTCAGAGCTGAACAGAACAATAGATGGCACGTCCACTACAAACCATACTACTGGAAATTATTTGATCTCCAACATATATGGGAACATAACTTGAGTTAGATCATGCATTCATGTCATGGCTTTCCAGGATACTACAGTCAGCAATATTGCAAACAGTTGATTCCTTCATGTCGAGTATATGTCATCTACATGTGGACAAAGCTATGAAGATATTCCTGACGACCAATCGTGGAACAGCCACATCCAGTTAGGTATTACGGCAGATTACCGCGGCATCAATGGTATCCCCCCAGAATTATTAACAAGGACACTTTAGTGCCACCAAGCAGTATTTTAACATTCTAAGACCTGACTTATTCATGTCTGCAGTGATGTGAAATAAAGTTTAAAATTGAGGTGAGGGTGTTTTTAACAAGAATACTAAGCATTGACAAGATCACTAAACATTGATACAACTATGAATATGGTTAACAGAGGTTCATTAACAGCAGAAATAGTGTAATCTTGGCAGTGGATTCGGTTTTGGGTTATCCCTTCTACCCCCGGTTTTGTCAAAGTGAGACCTCAGAATGACAAGACGTTAGTGTGGTGGCAAAGTGTTGATAGATTTGAGTGGACACCGGTGATGCGGCCAATGTTTGTGCAATATGAGACACGCAACTCGGTCTCAAGCACATCTTATTGTGTTTGATTCCTTTGTTAACATACCTCTCGACGGGTTGTTTGACCAATCAGTAATGCTCCATACATCTACATATACACGTGTATGTGATGGCGAGCTGACGCATCCTGTATGTGATGGCGAGCTGACACATCCTGTATGTGATGGCGAGCTGACACATCCTGTATGTGATGGCGAGCTGACACATCCTGTATGTGATGGCAAGTTGACACATCCTGTATGTGATGGCAAGCTGACAAATCCTGTATGTGATGGCAAGCTGACAAATCCTGTATGTGATGGCAAGCTGACACATCCTGTAGGTGATGGCGAGCTGACACATCCTGTAGGTGATGGCGAGCTGACACATCCTGAATGTGATGGCGAGCTGACACATCCTGAATGTGATGGCGAGCTGACACATCCTGTAGGTGATGGCGAGCTGACACATCCTGTATGTGACGGCGAGCTGACACATCCTGTATGTGATGGCAAGCTGACACATCCTGTATGTGATGGCGAGCTGACACATCCTGTATGTGATGGCAAGCTGACACATCCTGAATGTGATGGCAAGCTGACACATCCTGTATGTGATGGCAAGCTGACACATCCTGTATGTGATGGCAAGCTGACACATCCTGAATGTGATGGCGAGCTGACACATCCTGTATGTGATGGCAAGTTGACACATCCTGTATGTGATGGTGAGCTGACATGTCCTGTATGTGATGGCAAGCTGACAAATCCTGTATGTGATGGCGAGCTGACACATCCTGTATGTGATGGCGAGCTGACACATCCTGTAGGTGATGGCGAGCTGACACATCCTGTATGTGATGGCGAGCTGACACATCCTGTAGGTGATGGCGAGCTGACACATCCTGTATGTGATGGCGAGCTGACACATCCTGTAGGTGATGGCGAGCTGACACATCCTGTATGTGATGGCGAGCTGACACATCCTGTAGGTGATGGCGAGCTGACACATCCTGAATGTGATGGCGAGCTGACACATCCTGTAGGTGATGGCGAGCTGACACATCCTGTATGTGACGGCGAGCTGACACATCCTGTATGTGATGGCAAGTTGACACATCCTGTATGTGATGGCGAGCTGACACATCCTGTATGTGATGGCAAGCTGACACATCCTGAATGTGATGGCAAGCTGACACATCCTGAATGTGATGGCGAGCTGACACATCCTGTATGTGATGGCAAGCTGACACATCCTGTATGTGATGGCGAGCTGATGCATCCTGAATGTGATGGCGAGCTGACGCATCCTGAATGTGATGGCGAACTGACATGTCCTGTATGTGATTGCAAGCTGACAAATCCTGTATGTGATGGCAAGCTGACACATCCTGTATGTGATGGCGAGCTGACACATCCTGTAGGTGATGGCGAGCTGACACATCCTGAATGTGATGGCGAGCTGACACATCCTGAATGTGATGGCGAGCTGACACATCCTGTAGGTGATGGCGAGCTGACACATCCTGTATGTGACGGCGAGCTGACACATCCTGTATGTGATGGCAAGCTGACACATCCTGTATATGATGGCGAGCTGACATGTCCTGAATGTGATGGCGAGCTGACACATCCTGTATGTGATGGCAAGCTGACACATCCTGAATGTGATGGCGAGCTGACACATCCTGTATGTGATGGCAAGTTGACACATCCTGTATGTGATGGCGAGCTGACATGTCCTGTATGTGATGGCGAGCTGACATGTCCTGTATGTGATGGCAAGGTGACACATCCTGAATGTGATGGCGAGCTGATGCATCCTGAATGTGATGGCGAGCTGACGCATCCTGAATGTGATGGCGAACTGACATGTCCTGTATGTGATTGCAAGCTGACAAATCCTGTATGTGATGGCAAGCTGACACATCCTGTATGTGATGGCGAGCTGACACATCCTGTAGGTGATGGCGAGCTGACACATCCTGAATGTGATGGCGAGCTGACACATCCTGAATGTGATGGCGAGCTGACACATCCTGTAGGTGATGGCGAGCTGACACATCCTGTATGTGACGGCGAGCTGACACATCCTGTATGTGATGGCAAGCTGACACATCCTGTATATGATGGCGAGCTGACATGTCCTGTATGTGATGGCGAGGTGATGCGTCCTGTATGTGATGGCAAGCTGACACATCCTGAATGTGATGGCAAGCTGACACATCCTGTATGTGATGGCAAGCTGACACATCCTGTATGTGATGGCAAGCTGACACATCCTGTATGTGATGGCAAGCTGACACATCCTGAATGTGATGGCGAGCTGACACATCCTGTATGTGATGGCAAGCTGACACATCCTGTATGTGATGGCAAGTTGACACATCCTGTATGTGATGGTGAGCTGATATGTCCTGTATGTGATGGCAAGCTGACACATCCTGAATGTGATGGCGAGCTGACACATCCTGTATGTGATGGCAAGCTGACACATCCTGTATGTGATGGCAAGTTGACACATCCTGAATGTGACGGCGAGCTGATACATCCTGTATGTGAAGGCAAGGTGACAAATCCTGTATGTGATGGTGAGCTGACACAACCTGTATGTGATGGTGAGCTGACACAACCTGTATGTGATGGCAAGTTGACACATCCTGTATGTGATGGCGAGCTGACACATCCTGAATGTGATGGCAAGCTGACACATCCTGTATGTGATGGCAAGCTGACACATCCTGTATGTGATGGCAAGTTGACACATCCTGTATGTGATGGCAAGGTGACACATCCTGTATGTGATGGCGAGCTGACACATCCTGTATGTGATGGCAAGCTGACACATCCTGTATGTGATGGCGAGCTGACACATCCTGTATGTGATGGCAAGCTGACACATCCTGAATGTGATGGCAAGCTGACACATCCTGTATGTGATGGCAAGCTGACACATCCTGTATGTGATGGCAAGCTGACACATCCTGAATGTGATGGCGAGCTGACACATCCTGTATGTGATGGCAAGCTGACACATCCTGTATGTGATGGCAAGTTGACACATCCTGTATGTGATGGTGAGCTGATATGTCCTGTATGTGATGGCGAGCTGACACAACCTGTATGTGATGGCAAGTTGACATGTCCTGTATGTGATGGCAAGGTGACACATCCTGAATGTGATGGCGAGCTGACATGTCCTGTATGTGATGGCGAGCTGACACATCCTGTATATGAAGGCGAGCTGACATGTCCTGTATGTGATGGCGAGCTGACACATCCTGTATGAGATGGCGAGGTGATGCGTCCTGTATGTGATGGCGAGCTGACATGTCCTGTATGTGATGGCGAGCTGACATGTCCTGTATGTGATGGCAAGCTGACACATCCTGTAGGTGATGGCAAGGTGACACATCCTGAATGTGATGGCGAGCTGACACATCCTGAATGTGATGGCGAGCTGACACATCCTGTATGAGATGGCGAGCTGACATGTCCTGTATGTGATGGCGAGCTGACATGTCCTGTATGTGATGGCAAGGTGACACATCCTGAATGTGATGGCGAGCTGATGCATCCTGAATGTGATGGCGAGCTGACGCATCCTGAATGTGATGGCGAGCTGACATGTCCTGTATGTTATGGCGAGCTGACACATCCTGTATGTGATGGCAAGCTGACACATCCTGTATATGATGGCGAGCTGACATGTCCTGTATGTGATGGCAAGCTGACATGTCCTGTATGTGATGGTGAGGTGATGCGTCCTGTATGTGATGGCGAGCTGATATGTCCTGTATGTGATGGCAAGGTGATGTGTCCTGTATGGTTCTGAAATATATGCAAAAGAGAAGCCTTTTGAATAAATAAAAAAATCATTCATATTTTTTTATTTCACAATGTAACCTTTAAAGCAGTGAAGGAATTGGCTGATTATGTTTTTTTTCACACATCAAAATCCTGGTGCCCGTACTCAAAGAATGGAGATAATCTTTTAAAGGTAGCCCCAAAGGAGTTTCCCCTATTTCAATAACCATGGACTTTTTCTGCTTGGAACCCTGTCACTGCAGAAATGCGTCAGATATACATATGCTGTGTGTTGAATATTTGACAAAACATGTGATAATTGCGTGATGTCTGACTGATTTTTGTTTCCAAAAATGAAATAACAAAGTTGTTATAATGCATGCACAGCACTCCCACGGCTTTCCCACTGCGTCCACGGTGTTCCCACACCCTCTTACTGCATCCATTGCGTTTCCGTATCGTCCAGTTCGACGTTTATCGGGCTCCCTGTCACACCAGAACTCATGTGGGCAAAACCCAGTGGAATCGCATCATATCTGACTGACAATTGTTTACAGAAAAGAATTATTGACATTATTCGCCCGCTGCACAAACCCATTTCAACGAGAGCTCCATGATTGTCCTAAAATATTTGGACAATGCTTGTCCACCTCACAAGGCATGTCGGAACTTTTTTTCTTGACTATATGCAAATGCAGGCAGATCACAGTCCTGGTGTGACAGGGGTAATAGTATTGAACAAGATAGACCTGAAACCATATTTCAACTTCACGAAAGAAATGGCTAGCTTTACAGTCTCTGAAACAAATTCATTGCTATTTAATGTTGTGTTGGTTAAACATGTATATTTTCGATATCCGGATAAACCTAATTTTTTTCATTTCTTTAGAAACATTACATCGCCAGAAATGCGGTGCAATAGGCTTGGTATTTACATAAACTGCTCCACTCCACCAACCGTCATTATCTAACATGATGACTTCTATTTTGAAACTAAATAGGCACAATCAGATGCAAAGTATGACATAGCTTTACATTAATTAATTAGGAGGTTGCATTCATCCAAAGAACAACTATTCGGTGTTCAACCTGTATGCAACCGAAGCCTACTGAGTCAGTTAGTGAAACTCCACGTCACCCAGGCCGCTCTCACCACATACCAGAGATGGCTTACTGTGCCTTCAATATCTCCACCCAAGCTGCTGCACCTTATCCCATCTCACGGCCACTTGGGGATGTGGGAGATGTACCTTACAGACAGCGGATGGTGGTAATAGTACTTCCATTATTTTCATGTTCATTCCATCATTTTCACACATATTATTCATAGGAAGATTTCACAATGCCAGTCTCAAACCCCAACCTCTGTCTCATAGGTAAATCATATGCGCATCTCTCAACAATTAAATCAAAACAGACGGTTATGTATTGGATAAAAATATTGCCATTTGATATGGGCTGTGCAGAGGCAAATATTTTACAGATGTTTAGATCATATATACTAGTAATCAGTTATGGGCACAAAGTTGATTTTAAGATTTCATGAAATCAGATATTCAAACATATCATCCTTGCACAATATAAAATCTGTATATCCTAAACTTTGCAATCAAACGTTATTACCCATCATGCAAACGCCTACTTTGTAAAGGATTACTAACAATGGAGCTTCTTCAGATTCGAACACTATAGTGATTTGGCTTATAGACTCCTGTTTGTCCATTGATGTTTGTCCATTGGTACATGCCTAACACCCAAACGGGCTATCGCCACCTCCAACGAAACACCATTATCCAGACAGGTGTATTTTTTGTTAATTAGTTTATGTTAATATTCCTGTCCCTATATTATAGAAAGCTTTCGCAAATAAGAAGAGGTTTCTGGTTGGACAGAATGAGATCATATTTTGTCGGAATAGGACGCTTTGCTA
The DNA here is from genome assembly GCA_949316495.1 of Amphiduros pacificus. Taxonomy (NCBI): domain Eukaryota; kingdom Metazoa; phylum Annelida; class Polychaeta; order Phyllodocida; family Hesionidae; genus Amphiduros; species Amphiduros pacificus. The sequence continues at coordinate 21,836,572 of OX439004.1, read as the reverse complement.
ATTATGCCCCTTTTACTATGATGACATTTCATCAATATTATACCACATTAATTAATGGCAGAAATACCACAGACAAACATAGAAAGAGCGCGCGGTAATCTGTGGTAAGTACTTCAATATTAAAGAATTAATGTACAAAAAATAGCCAGTCGCCCTTATGAGGAGTTTGTTTTTCAGTCTGCCTCAATTCATAGCGTTGTAAAGGTCGCTTATACAAACCAAAAAATCTATTATTCAAAAAAATATTTATCGGATAATAGATGTGAATCGTCTCAAAAAGGTAACTTTACATAGTGCCGATGTCTTTTCATAGTTCGTAGGTAGCTGATGAATATACATATCGGTTTGTGTATCTGTACCACCTTAGAGATTAGTTAGGTGATTATTGGTTGAGATGTTGACCTCTTCAGTAGGTTAATACTCTCATCGGTTAAAGTGTGTCTGTACCTCTCTGAAGTGTTGTACTCATTGAGTCACGTCTTAGCATCTCTGAGTAGAATATGTAATCACTGGTGCGGCCTCAAAATGTCTGTATATATATAGTCAAATTAAGGGTAAGGTGAATGACTTATATGTCACAAGGGAATGATCATACCTGGTTATTTCTTGAATGTTAAGTCGATGTCTGGATGTGAATTTTTAGAAGACAAGCCCATATCATCGAATGTTATTGAGTAAATCACATGGCAACAAGCGGCATTCGAGAATGTACACAAACTGATAAGATTCTTGATTAATCCTAGGTAGGATTTTACATTTACCCGGATATAGGAAGATTCATTCAGTTCCAGCAATATGTCTTCAATTTAATAGATACCCACAGATAAATACTTTTTAAAAGCGGCTTTAAAAGTTATAGAACTTACAAAATCTTCTGTGTGTATTTGGCATTATTAGATGACATTCTTATTGCTATATAAGCTTCCAATTTTTCTAATAAGTGGAAGTGGCAGGTTCTGCTCACTCTTCAATCTGCTCAGTTTATCAACCAAGATGGATATTATTGTGCATACTACAGGTAGGTAGCTTTGTAGGTTATATCATTCCGCCATATATTGCCAAACTTTTAAGCCTTAGAAATTGTTGGTCTGCATTACATGACACATGATTGTTTGGTTGATTGATAACTGCAACATTTCTGCCACTACAGGAATACTGAGAAAACTTTAAACTCATTTCAGAATGATAGCAGACTAATCTGATGAATTGTACACTAGACTAGTGTGATGCTTGAAGGCATGTAAATACCACAATAAAGATGGCTGCCACCAACAAAAATGATCATAAGTTCAGACAATTTGACACCAGTAAATGTCTCAAAATCATATCTTAAAATCTTCTCTTCATATTTATGAAATTTAAATTACTATTACACAATTTGTGAAGAGTTCCTTCCCCTTTACTACTCAAAATGGTGACTTATACTGGGTAAGTGAAACATGTAAATCATTCTTCCACTGCAATATAACCCTTACACATACAAAACAGTTTTGTTAATGGGGTGTATTTGGTTCTCTGAAACGAAATTATGAGGGACTAATGCCAACTTTAAATGTGTGCATATAATGTGATTGTAATAATGAGCCTGGGCCATCACTATTACTCAGGTGGTGCAAACTCACATCTTTCATTGAGCTTCTTCAGTGTCATGTTCCATTCAATGTCATAAATGTACATCTTAACACCAAATGTCCAAACTTTTTTGTAACATGACCTTATCCGATATATACCATAACATTAAAATGTAGTCATACAATAAAATAAACACCATGAAGAGTGATTATGGGTTCTCTGAGTGTATAGGATCCGGATCCCTGTCTCCTTCCCTCCCCCGGATCTAACTCTCCCTCATTATCTGATAATACGGCATTGCCAATTCTTTGGGTTTGAAGCTGAAGTATTCTGATTATATAAAGTGATTCGAGAAAATGGCCAAATCTGTTGACGTGGATGAAATATTTCCTTCGTCAAAAGGTAATCCTAAGAGGCTCTACAGGCATTGACCTTAATGCGCATGTCTGTACGCCAAAAACAGATCAAGTATATCACGGACGCTTTTTACTGTCCATTACTACACAATATGCATGTGTGGGGATCTTAGAGAATGTCATATTATTTAAACAAGATGCATTGCAAAGACAATCTACCCATCTCAAACGTGATGTGCATTTGAGATTATTCCATTAAGTATGACATATTGCCAGAGGAAATATTCTGAGAGATGCAAATAATCAGAGTATTAAAGTGGAAAATATATACCCACCAAAATGGTATGAAACAGAGATTAATTCTTATCAATGTGTTGGGTACAATTTGTTTTACAGGCACGTAGATTCCGCCTTTCGGGGGATCAAAGAATTTGGGAAGGCGCTGGAAGATTTAAGATTTTCTTTAGGATTTTTTCAATAATGTACACGTGAAAAATATGGAAGTAGGCGTAGGGTAGAGTTAATAAAACCACGTGTCAAATATAACATTGGTTCCTGGCAATGTGAGGAGTCTACTCAACCTTTAAAAATTCTAAAGGAGAATGGTAAAATGTATTCAAAATGTTTCTACTGACTCAGCACGCGTGTACGCGTCCCACGGAGAGCCCAGGAGAGAACATACTGAGTTACACCTGCGTCATCCCGTCGCGTGTTAATTGAATTTTCACTCGAGCTATGAGACAATGACAGGGCGCTTCTAGTCTTGACAGAAGACAGAACAAACGAGGTAGCTGCACTACCGAGACATCTAACAAAAAGATTTCAAAATATTTATTCACAGTGATATAATAAAAATGTGAATATTCCTTCATACGAACATTTGTCAATTTTCACAATTAAAATTTGGACTGCAATGTGCACACAAAGTGATGAAGTGTATACTTAAAGTGAGCTGACAAAAGGACGTGCATGACCACGTGACTCTGTTTCTTGATTCTTGATAAATAAGTTATTATGAGAGATCGAGAGGGCACATGAAATGAATCGACAATACCATACCGGATATATACATTAATATTGATCCAAATGATAAGAATAGTTTCGATGTCGGTCATGTGTCATTATGTATATATTGATACTCTATGTTGGCAAAGCCCATAATATAACTCTTTCACCACATGTTTGTCAATAGAATATTATAAATCAAATTTAAAAAAATAGTAAATAGATGGTTCTATCCAAACATTTAAAAGCCATAATCCATTCATTGCTAAGGTACCAATCCATTTATAGAATTTGTAAACCTTACCCTTTTCTGCCTTACAATATTCTGAGGTCTGTGATTCAGTGGTTGAACACCCTATATGTGATTGATCTAGATATAATTTATCGGCACCATTTTAGCTTTCCATTCCTTGTGGTTTACACTGATGGGAAATTATTTTTCTAATAATAAGATATTTGTGTTTTCTATGTTTAAAACTATCTTTATCGTAAAGATTGTAATGAAATCTTTTTGTCAATAACGCATTGTGGTGAGGTCTGAAAATTTATCTATGTGACATTTTTTCAGATGACAATGGAAATAATACCATGTAAAACTTTGCTGTGATAATTGTTATTTAAAGTTGTAAATGTTAAGTGTTCCAATAAAATTAGCCAATTTCTCGGACTTGAGACTGACACAGCTTTACATGGCTTTACACAATCAAAACAGAAAAAATAGTCTACTCATTATCTTCTTATAATATTAATTAGCAGATGTGCAAATATTGATCATCATTCTTCAAAGCAACACAATTAAATAAAAAAGAAAAACGCAATCTGCTCAGTTTTAATTATTTATACCAATTCGACTGAACGTCTGGATATGCTAAACGTGGCAAATTCTTTTCTTTCTACTACATAGCTGTAAGGAGATATCAGAATTAAAACTGAGTCATCATGTTTATTCTATTGATATCAACCCGTATATAAGATACAGAAGTATTACACAATCATGAAATGACGTGTACGTCAAGTATAGACTTATTTGGCTATTACATTATACTCACGTTAGATAAATGACTGTTTGACCTATGCAATATCAAATCAAGTGTCAAGTAAATAAAATGAAATTAAGCTAAAATTCCAACCATAAATCATCTGAGCCTGTCTTTATAACTTTATCCTCCTGCTGTGTCATTAAAGTATTTTCATCACTTTGATATATGACATAATTTCGAAAGTTTTCATGTCTTAAACAGTATGATTAAAAACGTATTTAGCAGCGGCCCAAAACATCTTTTTTCCGGGTCGCAAAGGTTTTTGATATGTATTTTACAGCCTACACAAACTATACCAGGTGTTCTCTTCATGTCAAGTATAATATAATGAAAAAAACATAAATGAAAGTTTCGCGAGTTGAAATAAATACATTTGGTTCATTAAATGATGATGGCGTGATGTATTTTTACTGCAACTAATATTTGAATAAGACAGGAAGGCGTCATTGAAATTTACTCTTATTTGTTGTTTGTAATCACACTGATTCTAACGTTCCTTTCTGTTCAGTTTTTGATTGTTTCATTACAGACAATGTTATTAATTTTGTGGAGTAGGTGTGTTTGGTAACTGTGTCTTTTAGAGCAGACACTCTGGTAGCAGCCCAGTATGCCACATTACTGTTATTAAGATTATACTATCAGGAAGCTAATGAAAGTTATGGAAGCAAATGGTCTTGTGTGTAATGGTTTTCTGCCAAACACCATGAGTGTGTTTTAGCAAGGCATTGGACATGAGAAGAGATTGTGATTTTGGCGCAGTCAGAGTTATATTACACGACAACTGTGTCAACAGATGGGACCATCCAAACACCACTGCATCGCTTAATGTTAAAAACATATCTGATAGGATTACTGGGATAGGGCTGAGATAACAAAAGAAATACCACCATCCACGATAGAAAGAGTACAAAATCTGCTTGTTTTGGTTTAGAACAATATTTGGTTTGGGCTGACTAAGACATGGCCACAACACAATAATTATAGGATGATATTTCTACTGCAATGTGAAAGCAACTAAGCATCTTTTATTCATGAACATACAATCAAAAACAGATAGCGCTGAACAAAATTGAGTGTTCTCAAATGTTAAATCGTGGTATGTTTGAATGATATAAAATCTTTGTTTGAATGATATAAAATAATACAACATTCTTATGTAACTGTAAGGTGGGAGGCTACACAGTGTCCTTGTCAGAATGAGAAATAAGATTATTTTGGCGATGTACATGGGTACAATGTAATTACTATAATCGCATGATGAGATACTGAGAATGTTTATTATGAATGTCGTTAATGGGAAGGGTGGCGCTCATATAAATATACATGTCACGCACACGTCTCAACATGATGAGACGGTAGGTCAGATAGCTACATTCCCTGATAATGTCATCAAATATACTCAACTTTCCCGTGTGTTCTACGGTGAATGTAGAGATCAATCTTGTGCCTATGTTGCTCTCAGATATGTGCACTATAATGTCGTTTTATATGATGATGATAATAATAATATATATTATAATAAAACATTTGAATAGCGCCCTTTCAGAGAGTGTCTGCTCGTGGCGCATTTTGCAAGTAATATTTATCTCTGTCTCTATTAATTTACCTGTAATGTGATCATGCTTCTTTATTTTTCCCACAATCCTAGATGCAGCATTTTGCAATTTTTGCAATTAGCTATTTTTCATCTTGGAACCCAATAGTGAATTTCCACTGCCAAAAGTTGATGTATGAAAAGCATGGGCCAGGGTATTAGCTATTTCCTTCATCAAAACAGTCCCTTATTGATAGGCTTTTAACATAGAAAAACATATTTTAACCCATTTTCTTTATTTTTTGTGTTAATAATGTGTATTCTTCATCAAATATTATGTCTTTGCAATTGTTAGATCTTGAAATAACAGCATCTCCCACCTTAATTTCAGCTGGAATTACACCATTTTTTTAGATGCAATTTTTTTTCACAGATTATCTTTTTAGTTTTGCCATCATTTATCTGGAGTTCATTTTCCAGTTGAAACTTTTTAATATCATGTTTGCACTTTTTCTTTTCTTTACATGATATTCTCGACTCATTTTACAGCATACATTTGATATCTAAGACCGTTTTTGCCTACAATGTTTGTGAGAGGTTCAATGTAAGCTGTAAAGTGAATGGGGTTTAATACAGAACCCTGAGGAACTCCATATTTAATATTTAATATTTTCCATTATTTTCACATCAGTGATAACACACTGTTTTCTGTCTCTGTCTGAGAGATATGATCTAATACCTTTATTACCACATCTTTTTTCTAGTCTATTTAAACGGTCAATGGTGTCAAAGGTTGCAGTGAGGTCCAGTAATACTAGCATTACCATATATCCATATGTATATCATTCTGTGCCTTAAGAAGTGTAATCTCAGTGCTGTGGCATTCTGTGTATGCTGGTTGAAACACACTCTGCATATTGGTATTTATAAGATGACTAACAAATTGTTTGGCTACTTAAGATGAGCTTAAACAAATAAACCAAGTTAGACACCGGACTATATTTTTTGAAAATTAATTCATACACTAATTTTTTTATCAGTGGTCTTATTATAGCAAGGCCTCGGGCCGTGGTGCAGTTGGTTTGAGTGCCAGCTTATTAGCACCAGTTCCTCTGTGGTGATCCAAAGGTCGTGGGTTCGATCCCCGGCCATGCCGAGATTGAACTCATGATACAATTTGCCATATGAGCTGAGGCCCGTGCCTAAAGAGTTAACCCGTTGTCCTTGTAAATCAATGGCCGGGTGGGTTGTCATGTCAAGGACCTGCGACATGACAATTCAGTGAGGCAGCACTATATCTGCTACAAGTAGGTCTCATCACGAAATGACTGAAATAATTTTGAAAGTGATGTAAAACCCCAAACAAACAAAATCTTACCATAGCAAGTCTTACAAAGACTCATGCAGGCGTCTTTCCTAACATAATGGATTTATTAATAACTGTTTTTACTGAAGGTAATAATAGCCCTTAACATTTCACAGGTAACCATGTAGGTATAGGGTCCGATTCACATGAGTATTGATTTCCACATCAGAGATTTGGGGTGGAGTAAAATTTTCCAGACATTGAGTACATTTTGCTTTTTTTCATATTCTGTATTTTTATCATTCACATCCATGTCTTTTCTAATGTTTACCACCTTATCTGTGAAAAAAATCATTAGATTCAGTGGCTAATTGTTTTGTGTCTTCATGCTGAGGAAGAGGAGTTTCTTCCTTAGTATGTAATAGTCCATTTAGTATTCTGAATAGTTTGTTTGGGTCTGATTTGTTTGAGTCAATCATATCCGAATATTATTTATTTTTCGTCTCGAGTAGATTATTGTATTCATCCTTCTGCATCTGATAGTGTATTTTATCTGTGGTGAGCCTTGTTTTTTCATTTTTCTTTCAATTTTTCTCTTAATTCTTTTTTCTTTATTTATGTAAGCAGATAGCCATGGACCAGTTTTTGTTATGTTAATGTTTTGTGTGGGTACATGCTTATTCAAAATATCAGTTAATTCAGTATATTTGGTTGATAATTCATTTAAGTCATTATTATCATAGTTCTGACCTTGGGTCATTTTATGTTTTACATCGGTAATGAATTCTCTACATCGGTAATAGATTCAATTTCCAATCTTATTTTTTTCATGCCCGTGAAAAACATTTTCATTCACAAAATGACTTTGTACAATGTCAGAATAAGTCTAGTGTATTCAAAATATATGTATCGGTTCTTTTATATGAGAGTGTAAATTAAACTCTCCATGATTTCACTGAATTTAATCACACATGATTTTGTTGGCTTGTTCATATGAAAATTATAATCACCAATAAAAAATAGTTTCATAGCAGTTTACATGTATGTTTGTGATCCACCAGGCTCATGCTTATGTGTCGCTCCCAAACCTCCACCAGACCTTAATTCCCTGGGGATATGCTCTAATTTGTATTATCTTTTTCTAGTTTGGATATGACTATTTTGTTTTCTTCCTTATTTTAATGAAGAAAATGTCAATGTTGTTTTTGACCAGATAAATATTTATATATTCTGTTTTGTTCCACACACTTTTTCAAATTGTTCCATGATTAGAATATATTGCCGCTCCATTTTGCGTGAGTATTCCGCCGTATTCTGTTGTGTTTTTTGCTTGGGTCATACCCGTTCATTTCTCTTTTAGACATGGCGTGGTTCAGACCTTGAAGTATAATGAATAGAGTTGTGACACCTTAAAATCAAAGGTGCAATGTGCGTCACCGACAATCCACTGTATCTTATGACGCCATATGAGCCAAGGGTCTGAAGAATATGACGTTATTTACCTTTATGACAATTTCGACCCAATATAGATAGACCTATAAATATCAGTGAGTGAAATGTTCTACTTTCTCTGTTGATTATGAAGATATAAATTTTATTCTCTGCTCCAAATGAAGACCATTCTCTGCTCCAAATGTAGACTACAACATTCTTTAAGAAATGCCCATGTCCGTCATATCCACATCATACACCCAATTTATGAAGATCTCATTACATGCATTGATTACACTGACATTTTAGCCAGTTTAGTCAACTGACACATCATTCACATTTCGTTTACACTATAGCAACACATGCATTGACAAGCATGTGTAATGCATCATATTTTTGATGGTCAAAACATTTTTCTTTTGATATTATTTTCAAATCTGTCAATATATGCATGGCATTGCATTCACATAACATTTGCTCAGCAAGGTGATTTCACATTGATGCAACATTTTTACCAACAGAATTTTGATATTATAACATAAAAGCCTGTTGTTCATGTGAAAAACAATTCTTTTTTTACAAAAATGCTATGATGAGTTAAGAAAATATTGATAAACAATATATGTTATTTATACTGTGAAAAACACACCCTTCTATATCCATAGATAATTTTCAGATAAACTTTGTAGTTACTGAAACTTTTCTTTGTCATCACTAGAAATAGGAGACATTGAACATGAAATGGGTAGTAGAAAACGTCCTGTTGCAGTGGGTACATGGTGTCACATTCCTCCAGCATAAATGGCGCCAAAATAGAACACATTCTCCAACTTATATACATATTCAAGAACTAATGTTAGCACCTTCATTTTATTGCAGAAAAAATATGACGATTTACAGAGAGAAATCAGCTTTTCAATGAGGTAATCCATGTGTGTCTACATTTAAAACATTTCTTATCACCTGATGTTTTTCTATTGAAAATTAAGTACATTTTCACATACTTTGAGAATTTATTATCATTTTTTTATTTACCATTATTATTACAGAGCTCTAATATTTTAAATTCTGAACGGAGTTTGATGAATAAAGACTCTATGAGCTCGTTTTTGAAAGACGCAGGTGACTGAATATTGAAATTTATAATAAAATCCATGGAAATAGGAGTTTCATTTTCAAAGTCATTCAAAGGCCACTTCAAGGTCACTGGCAATGTTTGATAAAAATAGCCTGCATTCAGTCATCTATCATTTGTGGATGTGTCCAACACAGCAAAAACGTTATATGCCTATGTCTGTCATTTCTACTGATGACATAGCAACTTCAATGAATCGCAGGGAATTACCTATGAATCGGTGGCGCCACCAACTGAGAACATATTTATGGATATATGTATAAGAGATGTGGTGTCTTGCAGAAAGGTTATTATCTTACGTGAATTCAATCCCGGCACCGCCAGGATCGGACCCACGACCTTTGGATCACCACAGAGGAACAGGTGCTAATCTGCTTGCACCAGGAGGTCGTACGCGATATAGATGTGATTTCAGGTATGTACTTCATAAACATGACCTTGTGGGTTCGATGTCATTGATGACACTTGTTTCTCAGGCCACATCACATGGGAATAACTGAGCTATTATGACATGTTAACTTTAAGAACATGAGGACAAACATTGTAAATGCATTTAAACCAGCAAAGCCAACATAATCACTAGACTATACGTATCTTATCAATACTACTCCAAACACCACAACTACTCAACAGGTCTGGAGAAGCTCATCACATTAAGCTCCGTCCAAAGCTCTGCGATTTGGCCGATTGGTCTGAAATTTGGCTGATTGGCCTGAATCAGGCAGGTTGGCACAACTTGCAGACACGATTAGAGGAATGTGTAAGGCTTGACGAAACCTCACTAACACACCAACGCAGACACCCTTCCACTACACACTGTAGATCGCTCCTGCTCTGTATTTCTATATGTACTAACATTATTTCTGTTACAAGTTAAACAACAATCATGTGACATGCATTTTCAAATAATTATAGAATCATACCATTTCAATATCCGATCTATTGTTCATTGTTGAGACTTGCACCAGACATATGGATACCAAAAGGCTGTGGATACTGAAAAGCTGTGGATTGTTATCGCACAGAGCTGTGCTCATCTCATCAAATTAATTAATGTAATTCTACCCATCTCATCAATATAATTTATGTAATATCTTCTACCCATCTCATCAATATATTTAATGTAATATCTTCTACCCATCTCATCAAGATATTTAATGTAATATCTTCTACCCATCTTATCAATATAATTAATGTAATATTTCTGCCCATTTCATCAATATAATTGATGTAATATTTTCTGCCCATTTCATCAATATGATTAATGCAATGCCCTCTACCCATCTCATCAATATAACAATGTAATATCTTCGGCACATTTCATCAATATCATTTATGTAATACCCTCTGCCCATTTCACAATATAATTAAGGTTACTTCATCGGGAAAGACGAAATTTCAGCACCAAAACCACATATAAACTTTTATCTCGCTGTTCCAATGATGCATTTTGATGTGAGATTTACTACTCAATGTGTTAATCTAGGAGATCCCCTATAAATCATTCAATATCCAGTCTTGCACCTCTTGTGTTCTCTTATTTGCCAGATGACTTTGAAATGCCCAACTTATACCCCAGTCACATTTGCACCGGGCGCCGGCCGGGAAGTAAGAATCAACCGACTTCACATGTTCCCGGGTGCCGGGGAGTTCATCAGTGGTAATCTGAGATATGCCGTGGCTGTGGTCGCATTTTCACGGGTGCCGCACGGTATGTGTCAGATTAGATGCCACAGACGTCTGTAGGATATCCTAAAGATGTCTATATCATTTGATAGTCGTCTGAAGGACATCTTAAAGATGTCTATATAATATCATAGGCAGCCCGTTGGATCATCCGACGATGGCTTGTGAACACATGAAATGAACACTTAAAGATATTTGCTGATAAGACATTGATGAAACGCTGGCAACTTTTATGTTGCAGATTAAAGATGCTCAATTGTGGCCGATGATCTCCCGGTGCCCTCACGGCAATCTGAACTGCCGGCCTATTTTGTAAAAAAATACCCATCGGCTGGGTATCTTTTCTGAAATCGGCGCATTATAAATGGGGAATGAGAAGTGTTCAGTGAGGTGTGAATGTTCACACCTCATGATTTTTTTATCTAGAATTAGAAAAGATATCAGCAAATTGAACATCCAGATCAAAATGGTATCTCTGTCTCTCATAGTTAATACACAACCTTGAATTCATGCCATAAATTTTGACAATGATACAAATCCAAGCTTATGAACTTGGATGTTGTATATGTACACGTAAAAGATGTTTGCACTTGAAATGTAGATGGACAGACAGAGGGTGACACCTTATTCTTGCGACGGGTGTTGCAGGTGCGATAAAAAGAAGGATATTTTGTTGTGATCACGTTCGAATCATTATGGATTGAAATCTCTTCAATCATGTGTCAAATTTCCATTGCATAACATAATGTTTTCAATGCTATCAATTTGAAAGTAGTATGTTGCACTGTGAGAACTCGATTTACCATAATTAAATACTATCAGCATTATGCGTCGGGCCCTTTAGACATTTTGAGTTTCAACCTTCTTCCAGCCATCTTGGTTTCAGTGCTTTCACAATTTGGCTCCAATAATCACAATTGATTTGGATATTGGAATTATACGCGTGAATGCACTCCCGACTCACCATTCATGATCTCAATCTCCAGTAATTTAGTTCAGCGGCCTCTCTCCAAAAATTGATTTATGGAAGAAAAAAAACATACCATTTCCTTTTATTCCAGTGATGCATGCACGGCTTGTTCTTTCAAATAAAAATTTCAACAGAAATATATGTTTTGTTTCATAAAATAAATGAAAGGAATTAAATTTATCATGGATTAGAGTTTTACTGCTATTTTTTTACTTGATTTTGTACATTACGTGTTTCAAAGTTCTCAAAGTTCACTGCTTAAGTTTATTGAAAGCGTATATCATGACCTTGGAGATTATTTGAGTATGTAAGTTTACCTTACCTTTGAATCATATATGATCATACGAAATATCCTTGCCGAAAGTGTACTAGAATGGCGGGATTGTACAGATATCTTATGTCATACCAGAGACTGTGTAACTTTATACCCTGCACAGTAATAGACTGGCACAAAATAAGATGAGAGGCTAGGATGACACCAAATGATTATTTAATTGGTTTTAACAACATCATTTCAGTGCTACATGTATACTGACTAAAAGAGCGCAAGGTGTTGGCAAATTAATTTGAAATTACACAAGAAAATTGCGTCACAGGAATGACATTAGATTAAAGCAATACAAGGCGTGTTATATTCCGTCTTAAGAGAAATCAGCCTTTGATGAACATTCATTCGAATATACGGGCTCTCCTTGGTTGGCCCTAGGTTTATATTAGGCGCTACAAGAAAAGGTCATAAGTAGCGGTCATCTTTTAGGGTAAGACATGGGGGACGCCACCCAGTATAGGCTTGGCTTCTTCTTAGCAGCTAATACAGTTACAGCTAATCAGCTGTGTGGCAATTGCATGCTAATGTGCGGAATAAATGGACGCAAAAAAACTAGAAATAGTATCTCACCATTAGAACATAATTAAAAATGTTAAATCTCATGTTTGTGAGGATGTGGAATTGGGATATGTAATTCAGAAATAGACGCCTCACTGGAGATGTGCATATGATACCTTCTTACTGTCACTGATATAGAATACCATGTCTGATTTGGAATAACATGTTAAATAAAAACCCAGTATCTCATTGCAAATAAGACACAATAAAAAGCGAATCAAATGTAGAATATTCATTATTACCAAACATTTCAATATTGTATTTGACTTCAACCATTTCTATTATGGTCATGGGGTGATCTCTGAATACCAAACTCACCTTTAAAATCTTAAACACCATGCATCAGCTAAAAGTGTGATAACTTGTAATGTTGCTGATCCTACAGAAATACCAATCTCTTAATACATTTTAATAAATTTGACTGCATGCAGCAGATAGATACACTATATCAAAGGTCTTTTCTGGCAGCAAGGGATGAAAATACATGTAGAGTTTTTCCCAAATCACACTGCTTGATCTCCAGTGGTTCTCCAATCTTTGGTTCTCCACCAGATGACGCTAAACTCTGTTCACAGTCAGAAACCTTGAAAACATGAAGAGCCTAAACCCTTCCTGCATATTTTAATGTTTCTAACACCTTGGGCTTCTGTGAAACTATATCAGTATTAATTACTTCACTTTGTTCTAATTGCTACAAGTGGACAATAGTAGTATTAACAACCTTGTGAAAAACTGTAACATTGTTTCCCTAGGTTGGCCCTTGCATAGAGAAAGTAGAAGTATATCTATTTTTTCTCTATGGTCCTAGTTATTAAACTGATTGAACATGAAGATCTTATTGAATATTAGTTATTTGTGAGGTATTCATGAGTCCGAAGTCGATTAGAGTTAATACTCTCAAACACAGCATGTCTGGACTAAGATTAAAATCATCACAATCCATACTGTAGAAGACACTGTGGAAAAAGGGACATGTGTGGGTCATACAGAAACACCAATCCCCTAGACCAAATATATTCACCCCAATCCCCTCAGACCCAATATATTCACCCCAATCCCCTCAGACCAAATATATTCACCCCAATCCCCTCAGACCAAATATATTCACCCCAATCCCCCCAGACGCATAATACTCAGCCTCTCGCAATTAGATTAATATATTTGTCTTTTCTTTCCCAGACTCGAACCCGTTGCCCCCATTCCCGAGGATCAACTTATTCAACTTTTCCTCTATAACTAACTATGTGTACTATTCCTCTCATTTAATTTTTCTTTTTGATCATGATTTCCTCTCCAATTTGACCTGTTACTTAGTACACTCATCTGATTTTCATGATTTCATAAATTGAATGACCCAATATATTCACTCCCACGACATGGCTGAAATAATGTTGAAAGTGATGTAAAACTCTAAACAAACAAACAAACAATCAATAAATGTCCCATGTAAGCGTTCACGACATTGTCCCTGAAATGCCCCACGATGAAAGTTGGTGCAAAGTCCTCTGATAGATCAAAGGGTTATTTTAAATATTTTTTGTGAGCCTTTCAGGAAATTTTCTTTACGGCCTTTTAGTTATGTCTTCCCAAAAGTCTCCGGCAAAACTGTTAAATAGTTATGAACTCGCGATAAAAAGGCGAATATATGTACATATATTATCATTAGATTTAAGAGATATTTCACCCTACGTGTCCTCTACGTGTCACTGGCGTGTCACCTACGTGTCACCTACGTGTCACCTGCAAGCCACACAGGGAGTATTATCATCACCAATGTTTTCGCAATTAAGTATACGTCGGTCATTCTTAGAATCTGACTAGCATGTGACACGCAGGCTGTGTGTGTGTGCCTAGCAGTACACAGGTTCGTAAATATTTATTTGTGAATTTTCAGGGCAATGTTGAATTCGAGTTAGGTAGTTGAGAGTTACATTATATTAAGGTAATCTTCTACCGACTTAGCACCCATAAACACAATTGACTTTATCCCCAGACAAAATAAACAGGCTGCCAACAAAACACCATTCATTTTTTAATCCTCCACGTTGGATGTTGTTTCTGGCTTGGCCTTGAAACTTCCCTTGTCAGGAGCGTATCCGTTTCATGTTGATAGTGAGGAAAATCTGCCCTCATGTTTTCAGCTCTCATGTTATTTTCATTTTTCTCTTTTTTTTTAAATTCTGACCCCGTAACTATATGATTTCCACAGGTTTTGACACAAGGCATGATACTGAGGAACATACCATTAATCATTCAAAGGCATGGGAGGTGGTCTGTCGTGAAATAAAATGAAAATTATACCAATCTTCGAAAGATAAACAACCTATCCCTATAATATACACGTAACATTCCTTGGAAAGTAAAAGTGTTTCCAATGAGATTTAATGAGATCACCTTTTCCTTGGTGGTCTGATATGAAACTGCAGTTGTCCATGATCTTTCAATTTGATCAGAACATTATGCAATAATTTGATAAGAGTATTACCAGTTTAATTACTGTTATTTCAATTGTAACATAAATCATGTGGAACAAATCTTGTATTAGCTGTATTAGTCACCAAACAAATTCGTTTTCACCGAGGCACCTTTATCCACACCATTTGAAAACAAATCATATTAGGCGATTTTGCAATTAAACTATTCAATCAATTTGGGAATTAGCTACTTCATTGTTCTACCTACCTGAATGATTCAGACGGAACCCAGTCTGTGCTTTATTATGCTTCCGGTTGCTCAGACCAAGTTTGATTTAAGATCTAAAAACATTATCCATGTCAGAGTGAGAATGAGCAAGAAGCAATTATGTTTTTGAAAGGCAAGAGAGTGATTTTTGTTCAGGTGATATTCATGATATATGTTATAATTGGTGGTGTAATTTTTCATCTCCTAGAATCACCAAAAGGCCAAGAAGCCACGACCCTGGGACTTCAGCGCCATGCAGACTTCTATGGTAAGTCTTATTGTGCAATACATGTGTGTGTATCATTAATGATGAAGGTAAAATGTGACACAAATTTTATTCGTATCAATTTTTATAATATATCAGAGTAAAGTATAGCAAGGAAAGTCAAAATGTTACACTGTAATGTTATGTTTAACCATGTTAGGGTATCATTGTGTACCAACTCAAATATTACAATATAAGAAGATTTCATTGTTAAACTATCTTATAACCGGCATAGGTGTTGCCTAAACACATAAAATTAACACACACAGTACGTTTGTTGAGTAGAATATGTTGTATAAAATTGTTTTGAGATATAAAAAAGGTTGATCTGATAGACCGTATACTTGACCCTGGGTTATGCATAGGTATGCATTCAGGATCAATAAACTGTCACAATACGTAGTATCAGTGGAGTTAATTTTTGTACTGAAATGTGGATTCAATTAGCGCCTTCACTCCCCGTGAAATTAATATACAAACCATATCACTACCCTCCCCCAGGTCCATGAGGTCGGGGACCTGTCAGGGGGAAACGGGACTGACTGCTGTACTACTAGGAGTAAAATTGGATGGAAATATTTAGATAGATTTATATTTGTATAAAAGTTAGTCTTTTGCATTTTTTTTGTTTCCATATTTGTAGACTATTTACCTGTGCTTCACGATGACATGATGGCATGCACATGTGGCCCAACATGTGCATAGCTCCATCTTTGTACTAGGTCAATCTGAACTCCTTCAAAGTATATAACTGGCATTATATAGCAAAATAGAAAGATTCTATCGAGCTGGAACATTGAGGCAGAAGCTCTCCTGATCAGTTGACCCTGTTATGTAATCAATCCGATAGAGGTTCCTTTGTCAGGAAATGTACATGGATAAGTTACTCATGGCAGAACATTAATTGCTGATTTAAACTCATTTTCTGCCTCCACAGAGGAGTTTTTACTTATCTCCATATAGAATCTTTTGATAGAGTAAATTATATACTGGAAAGGAGAAAAGATTGCGCTTATTCAAAGAGGCATGTATAGAAGGCAGCTCAACTATGTAGGCATATGATATTAAACAGATATACACACACACACACACACACACACACACACACACACACACACATATATATATATATATATATATATATATATATATATATATATATATATATATATATATATATATATATATATATATATATATATATATATATATATATATATATATATATATATATATATATATACATATGTGTGTGTGTGTGATTTTCCCTGCATTACGATGGCACTGAAATGGTCAATAAGGGAACAAAGCTCAATACAAAACAAAATCAACTATCACCCGGCTGCGCCGTTTGGTTATAGTTGTTGATTCGCACCTGAATGTAATATCTTGGAGTAACTATGATTATAATTACTCCAAGGCAATATCATCTCAATCATGAATTTCTGTTGCAGCTAACATATCTGGGTGTATCTCTAGTGAGGAATTACGTGATTTTGTGGAGGATGTGATTGCTGCAGCTAAGAGGGGAGTGATTACACATAAAAATGACTCAACAGATTCGCCCTGGGAAATACACCGGTCCATATCGTTTGCTTTAACATGTCTCACAACAATAGGTACGGGTGTATCAGATGTCTTGCTATTTTTTGTGATAAAAATCTAGGTTATGCTCTATAAACCAGTAATATAGAATTGTCTAGAGACCAAACTTTGATAATTTATTTCTTTTTTAAATAAGTAGATTACTCTTTCATCTCAGTTGCAAAAAACATTTTATGTCCTTTTTTTATTTTTATAATTTAAATTTAGGCCAATCACGCATCAACAAATGACATGTTTCGGGTCATACTGAATGCTTGAAAATACAAGTGGTTGATATATATCATTTTTCTAAATGTTGCTCAATTTTATATATATATATTTTAAATTTATCTATATATTTAAAGGAAATTATTGAATATAATTAAGTATTATATACAGTTATGAGATCCCTATTTGCATACATAGCATGCTTCGTAATAGAATTGTCAGAAAGAGATGCATCTTCATCATTCGTCAGTTGAATAAGAATAATTCAAATAATTTGGGGAGCCTTTTACTGTCCAAAGATATTAATATCTGAATAAAGCAGGTGAACGTAAACCTGAAATAAATATGTATGCCATGGATCTCCTTGATTTTTGCAAAATGTCAGCCATTAGTTATGTTATCAAAGTGATCATCATAAAATTATCAGCTGTCATAACAGAAAACATAGTCAGAAGTCCTCCTACACCACGTGATGTGTGCAGTTAGGTGTCGCTGTCGGTCAGGCTTTGTGATGGCCTACACTTCACGATTTGATCTGAAATATATTTTAATCATATTTTTTCCATGAGAGATTATACCTTACTTTGGGGTAAAACAGTCGTGGGGAATTCAAAATTATGCAGGGCACAAATCATTTGTGAAAGCACCAAAACCAAGATGACTGAAAGATGGTTGAATATTACATCAAAATCTCTTGAGGCTGTGACATGACCTGCGTAACTTTGGTATCTGTAGATGTAAGATCATCGGATTTGTGATTTGGGTAAATGGTGGGTTGGAATCGTGGAAAATGTCAAAATGGTATTTCAAACCGGATTTGCCGTATTGAAAACTTTGTTTCCCACGATTAGATTTGAGTTAATTGTCAAAGTATTTTCATTTTCTCCAGGTTATGGAAATATTTCACCATCGACAACATTGGGCCAGACATTCCTTATTCCATACTGCCTGGTGGGAATACCTATATGCCTTATATTGCTCTCTGCAATAGGACAATACATTATAAAGATGGTTAACTGGACAGCAGACAATATCAACCTCTTTGCTCGCTTCCCCAAAGTCGAGAGGTATTCAGATATAATTATTGTCTGGACTTTGGGCTTCACCTTGATGGGAATTCTACCCAATCTCGTATTTCACTACATGGAGGAATGGGATTTCCATCAATGTTTATACTATTCCTTTGTTACATTGACAACAATTGGTTTCGGTGATTATGTGCCATCAGGTATCTTGACCGTTTGAATTTATTACATAAATAACCTAATAACAATATGTATGGAAAGTATCTGTGATATGTGATGGGAAGTATCTGTGGTAAGTGATGGGAAGTATCTGTGGTAAGTGATGGGAAGTATCTGTGGTATGTGATAGGAAATATCTGTGGTATGTGATGGGAAGTATCTGGTATGTGATAGGAATTATCTGTGGTATGTGATAGGAAATATCTGTGGTATGTGATGGGAAGTATCTGGTATGTGATAGGAATTATCTGTGGTATGTGATAGGAAGTATCTGTAGTATGTGATGGGAAGTATCTGTAGTATGTGATGGGAAGTATCTGTAGTATGTGATAGGAAGTATCGGTGATATGTGATAGGAAGTATCTGTGGAATGTGATGGGAAGTATCTGTAGTATGTGAAGGGAAGTATCTGGTATGTGATAGGAAGCATCGGTGGTATGTGATATAAAGTATATGTGGTATGTTATGGGAAGTATCTGTGGTATGTGATGTGAAGTATCTGTGGTATGTGATAGGAAGTATCTGTGGTATGTGATGGGAAGTATCTGTGGTATGTGATGGGAAGTATCTGTGGTATGTGATGGGAAGTATCTGTGGTATGTGATGGGAAGTATCTGTGGTATGTGATGGGAATATCTGAGGTATGTGATAGGAAGTATCTGTGGTATGTGATGGGAAGTATCTGTGGTATGTGATGGGAAGTATCTGTGGTATGTGATGGGAAGTATCTGTGGTATGTGATGGGAATATATGTGGTATGTGATGGGAAGTATCTGTGGTATGTGATGGGAAGTATCTGTGGTATGTGATAGGAAGTATATGTGGTATGTGATAGGAAATATCTGTGGTATGTGATGGGAAGTATCTGTGGTATGTGATGGGAAGTATCTGTGGTATGTGATGGGAAGTATCTGTGGTATGTGATAGGAAGTATATGTGGTATGTGATAGGAAGTATCTGTGGTATGTGATGTGAAGTATCTGTAGTATGTGATGGGAAGTATCTGTGGTATTTGATGGGAAGTATCTGTGGTATGTGATAGGAAGTATCTGTGGTATGTGATGTGAAGTATCTGTAGTATGTGATAGGAAGTATTTGTGGTATGTGATGGGATGTCTCTGTGGTATGTGATGAGATGTCTCTTTGGTATGTGATGAGAAATCGTAATACCTTGGGAAGTATCTGTGGTATGTGATGGGAAGTATCTGTGGTATGTGATGGGAATATATGTGGTATGTGATGGGAAGTATCTGTGGTATGTGATGGGAAGTATCTGTGGTATGTGATAGGAAGTATATGTGGTATGTGATAGGAAATATCTGTGGTATGTGATGGGAAGTATCTGTGGTATGTGATGGGAAGTATCTGTGGTATGTGATGGGAAGTATCTGTGGTATGTGATAGGAAATATATGTGGTATGTGATAGGAAGTATCTGTAGTATGTGATGGGAAGTATTTGTGGTATGTGATGGGAAGTATCTGTGGTATGTGATGTGAAGTACCTGTAGTATGTGATGGGAAGTATCTGTAGTATGTGATGGGAAGTATTTGTGGTATGTGATAGGAAGTATCTGTGGTATGTGATGTGAAGTATCTGTAGTATGTGATAGGAAGTATTTGTGGTATGTGATGGGATGTCTCTGTGGTATGTGATGAGATGTCTCTTTGGTATGTGATGAGAAATCGTAATACCTTGAATACAAACTGATGTAAAGTGATATATTTTGTCCCACTCTCCATTTAAAATGTACCTGTCTGAAGTGAACTTCTTTCTTGTATTGACTTTCAAACTGATTCACGTGATGCAGGATCTGCTATCGAAGAGTCCTATGGATGGAAGACCGTTTATCTCACCCTCACCTGGGTTTGGATATTCTTTGGATTGGCCTGGATGGCTGGGATAATATCTATGTGTCAAAGCAAAATGACCAAAAAAGTCTCCACCATAAGGGTAAGCGATATCTTTGCTAAAGCTTTGTTTCCATTGACCAATGTCATATATGAGTCAGATTCAATAACGGTGTAGTTCATCTGTTTCATATTGTTTTTCAGAGACCAAGCGAATGGCTTACAAATATGGTTAATCAAGAGGAAAAGGATAAAACGGATGATGATGACAGAGTATCAGATGAAACCTCGTCTGCCACGAGACAAGATGAGGAGAGCGGTCCAAACTCAAAGAGTGCGAGCGTTAAAAGCCTGAATAAAGAATTTCCCGGTCAAAAGTGCGAAGCAATCATTTTTACACAAGCTGAAATCGATTTTCATAAAAATATTAAACCAGTGAGTGAAACTGCAGCGAGGGTGCAAGATGAAACAGCTACCTGAGTGGGGTGACGAGGTGACAGATCAACAGCACGCAAATAACCGGGCGTGATTTAACGGGAATTGGACAGTAAAAGGCCTATGTCTCTAAATCAATCAAAGATGCTGAACTATTAAAGCTCTCATTTTAATATTACTGATACATACAAATGTAGGGCACTGCCACTTTCTCTGTATCCACCATTCAGGTTTAATAGTTTTAGAATTCATGATGAGCGAGGTATCTGACATCAGGCATGCCGTCATGGTTACCATCCATTTTGCCATGCTGTTAATTTGTTCTCCTTTTTTGCCATAATGGATGGAAAAAGTTGTATTTTTTTTAGAAAAAAAAATATTCAAAACTGTAAGTCTCAGTCGGAGTAATTCAACTGTTGGCTGACCCATGGTCAAGTGTAGTAAAGCATTTTGAGAAAAATAATTTTCTGCTAGAAATAAAAAAAATAATTTTCTTTGTGATAAAAAAATCTACCAACACAAAAGCGTATCGATCATAACATCTGGATGTTTTGCTCATTACTTGACCACATCTGAGCATGCATGATAAGAGATGTTCTGATACACTTTGAAAAGGAGATCGTGCTCTTATTCATATGAAGTCTTACAGAGGTTCTAGATTTATTAACATTTTTGGAAACAATCGCCAGAGAATTTTATATAATTCTACCTCAGTCCTAATTATACACATGGATCCATTCTACAACTGTGATACCAGGTCTGAGCATTGTGGACATGATGATTTACTATCTGTTATATACACATAAATGTAGCAAAATGAGGTTGTGAAATAAGGAGTAATTGATTCTGTGTTTGGAGCTAAATTATTCTCTCTGCTGTGGTAATTGCAATAATGCAATGCAGAGTTTTACAAATAGGTTCAAAATTCTTTGTAACATCTTATCAACAAAATGAAGATAATCTCAAATCTATTGTTCAAAGTTCTTGTGGTAATTATACATATATGTATGTGTGTATATTTATGAAAATAAATCAAAACATTTGAGCAAGGACACGAGAGGCTGTGACATGTTTAATCATATTAATTGTTATCACTTTTTGAATCTTGAAATTATTTTCAATTGCATCGTTGATGATAGACCGAGGTATTTTCTCCTTTCTTTTGCAATTCATTTGAAGATATCATTATGTATCATGAATCTCGCTTGCATCTGTTCCAAGCTTTACTTCTATCATTAATTACTCAAACTAAAAAGACACTGCTTATTTTTGGATTTTTGAAGTGACGCAGAACTGTTGCTTCCAAAGGAAAAACTATGTTGGAACTAAAAACGATTCTCATCCATTGAGCAGTCAAAGTACACAACATATCAAACGCTCCTTTGAAGATTTTCCCTGCCTGTTTTGTTCACATAATATATTCCTGCGAGCTGATTGTACATGTGTTGGTACACATTTCTCATTTCACAGTGTATTTATTGAGCATGTTATATATACGGGAATGAGTGTGATCAAGGACAAAGCCTAACATATGCGCGACGACGGGATCTTTTTCTAAAGTAGTAATATTATAATGTTAAGAAAGGTCCTAAACTTCATATCATGAATTGAATGATTATTCCAAACAAGCGCGAAATAAAAAGCCAATCAAGTTATTTGATTTTATTTCCAAGGACATTACTTATTGAAAGTTTGACACAGCTGTAATTTGTTTTGACACGTTTACAAGTGTATTTGCATTGGTCGAAGAAATATTTTAACCAGAATAATTAATATTTTTATGGGATTTGCAGTATCTAAAAGATCTGTGAGGCCTCTCAATCTCAATATTTATTAACAATATTTATATTTCTTTCCACGCTTCTCAAAATGAATATTGCAATATATATTGAGCCTTGATCAAGTCATTTTAGATATATATTGGTGCCCAGCGTAGGGTTGATACCTTCTCCAAAAGAAGGAATCTAATTTTATATGACTGATGAACACTCGGATGCCTGAGTGTGGCTTTTGAAAGAAGTTAATCTTTAACTTTGATGTAATCGAACTTACTTAATTAACCACTGGGTAGATGGGCACTTTTCAGAATGATTGGCAACATGCCGCCGACCGACATAATTCTTTAGCATGCCAAGTTTTGTTTCGTATTTTGAAGCATAATTCTGTGTACTTTCTTGTAGGTGTGTAGTATATTGTGTACACGCGGATATCATATATCTGAAGAAAACATGAAAATATGTGTGATATGTCTGCCTCCACACCTCATAATAACAGTGGAAAAAAGATTATTCTCCTGGAGTTTCCAGCTATACCTGTGGGTTTGTTTATTACATTTACATAAATAGGCAAAAATCAGTTATATTCTCAATATGTAAATATTATCAAATACAAAATTTGTCACCATTCTACTATTACACAAAATAACGTCATGTGATCGGTGTAAATACCAGTACAATGTTGAAAAATTGGTCATCATGAAATAGTACTCAACTGTAAACCAAGCTTAATTGTGCCTCGGTAAAATTACACTAAGGTACTACATACAGAGTGATATGCAAAACAGATCAATAACCTCAGCTCCCGAAAGCCAGCACGCCCGATACATATAGCCAATACCTTGGAGTAATTACTCCAAGCCTATACAGCCAGGTGTCGCTGCTCCAGATATTTGTTTGCCGTTTGCACCAGGTGATAGCAATTTCCACAATACAACTAGGTGGAGCGTGAAAAAAAGCAGATACAAGTATTTTGTTTACACTCGGGAATGGATACATTCTTCTTTTTTCATCTATTTTTTTCAGCGCCATTCATCGATTTCATGGCAACATTTCACAGACACTTTCGTTGTCATGGATTCGATGTTCTAACTCTTAACTCATTAGTAGCTTGCTTATATGTCATCTAAATCGACTTAGTTCTCATACTCATATATTTTCTACTTTACACATAATTTGCATATACATCTGACCTAATTTTATCACAAACAGGTAAAATAAAAGTCCTCCTTTGTGAGATTGAACTTATAATCGCCTTTTAAATGTTTCCTCGTGAACTTTCTTGAACTTTCTTGAATATATCTTCCAGCCTGAGCCACAATAATGGTCATTGGCCAAAAACAGCAAGTGCAAATAAAGAGAAAAAAAGTATTTGTTTCAAGAGAATCAAAGACATGAAATTCCAACTAAACCATTTTATTGTAGACATGTACATGCATTTAATGTCGAGCGAAGAAAGGGGCTTTGTGGACGATGTACATTGAAGTTTCTGTTCTACAAAGCTCCTCTCACCAGCTGCCATGAAGGGAAAATTCTCAGGCATACCAATGTATACGCCGAAATATAAGGCAGTTCAATTTTTATGTTATCATAACTCTCTCTAAATTACAATAGAAATACACTTATACACCCCGACAAACGAAGACTGACGGTTTCAAAGCTTATCTAATATGTGACTCATATTCATATTTTGCTTGGCATGTGAGCCCGGTTAGCTCAGTCGGTAGAGCATTGGACTTTTAAGCGTCCGCTCCCTGGTTAGAGCAATCCAAGGGTCGAGGGTTCAAGTCCCTCATCGGGCGCACCACATTTTTTTTATTCATTTGACTGTATTATTAAAAAATGTGTGTTTCAAGAAACATCGATTACGGTGGTTTTCATTTTGGAAAAATGTACTTTTTAAATAATTCGTGAAAAACCAGTTATTACGATGCGTGTTTGTTTACTCAGGGATTGCAACTTGGCGTGCGGATTTCAAAAAACGGGGAACTTTACTAGAAAAAGATTGTCCGCAGACACGAAAAGTGATAATGCACCGCAAACAGAATTTCATAAAATGATAAATGTCCATAAGAATATGTTGATTTACATAGTTCGAATTTCGTTGACTTGACTTAAAGCAGACATTTCTAGTAATCAGCAGAATCTGACTTTCCGGGTTTTCACTTTTATGAAAGTTTATTACTTATTTGACACGAACTGATATGTAAACATTATGTGTAATATCTATTTCTCATTGTTTGCCATTTTATCTTCTAGCGGATTCACATTGTAGTAATTTTTTTATAAATATATTTAATACGAAACTCTTGAAAGGTATTGATAAAAATTAAAATCTTTAGATCATAATGTTAAAAAAAATAGAGCCATAGTTTTGATATTTGATGTCTATACCCTGGAAGGAGATCCGCATTATGGAATATCCTAAAGAGATAAGTCGTGATATAATTCCTTTCATGATAATTCTTTTTGTAGAGATAACATGGTGTGATCACCCGCAAACATCAACCCATAGTCCAACAGTCATAATGCAAAACTTTGTGACAATCTTCTCGGTGTGAGCATTCTACCTGGTATATCGAACTTTACACATGTATATGAAATTCTTGTATTAGCATTAAATGGACGATCAAAATCTAGTTTGTTCTTAATCATGATAATCCGTCCAGGAATTCATTTAGTATAATGAAATCCCTGTATCCAATTGTACCCAATAGAAAATATATAAAATCTATGGAAATAATAATATTGTAACACTCTAGTGTATATTTCTTGAAGTTAACCAGTTTCACTTTGATGTGTGAGTCTATTCACACCTAAGAAAAATAGAATTCCTTCTGTATTGAACTGCGATGAAATCATCACAAAATAGAACATTATCAGTACAGAGTTCATTTCACGCAGTTTGTCCAACATTGACGATCGATATAAGTTTGCATTTAAGATTTCGTGTTACTGTCAATTTCAATAGAATAATCTATTGTTATGTCCTGATGAAAAAACGTTTGAGGATTTGAGATTCTATGATGAATAGTCCCAAAAGTAATAATCAACGATTACAAAATGCACTGTAAGCTATCAGCAGGGAGTGGGTTTGTCAATAGTTCTCATGGAAACATATGTCCTCTTGTCGTCCACCAGAACAGATGTGTGTGTAGCATCCACGCTGTACCTTGTTTCTCTCTGGAACTGATTGTAACATACCCAGAATAGTTTCTGATATCCAAATTGTACCTCCCTCATGCGCACAGCATAAATAATGGGATCCAAGATGGCGTTGAGAAGAAGAACATCATACAAATACCGATCTGCCTTCACAAAAATTTTGATCAAGTCCTGTACTGAGTCCCGGTCCAATTTCACCTTGATAATCATGACAACTTGGAATAGGCACATAGGAAGCCAGCAAAGGATAAACGTGCCCAGGATGAGAAGAGTCGTAAGGAGGGCCTTCTTGTTCCGCTGTACATCCTGTCGTATTGGTCCAACGTTCTGATGGCGTCTACTGATGGTTACAAACATGCAAACATATGTAAAAGCCATAACAAACAATGTTACTCCGGCAATGGCAAACAATGGGTATTCATCTTGATACTTTGTGAGAAAGATAAACTCGCAGTAGTTATAGACTTTGGTGAAGCGATGATACTTTGGATAGCCAGAGAGGAAGTCGGAGAAGCCACAAATGATAGCAATTATCCAGAAGGTAATAATGAGGCCAGTAGCCCGTGTTTTGTCCATCAGTGAGGGGTAGTGAAGTGGACGCAGGATGGCAAGGAAATGGTCAACAGCCATGCCCATCAGATTGAGTAAGGTAATGTTCAGAGATGTAGTGTTCATGGCCTTAAAGAACATGGAGAAACATTTGGCAATGATGCGTTTATTCCAAGGTCCATAGCCAACACCAAAGGTTGGATTTACAATGTAGTTGATTATATAGAGAGTAACTGATATTCCAATCAATATATCAGACAATGCCAGGCTAACTATAAAACGGTAATGTGCAGTGAGACCTCGGCGTGTCTTCATTATGGCCAGGATAGATATAATATTGAGAGAAATGGCTAGAAATCCTAGAATTAAAGCCAAAATGTATGGCGGCTCAGATAATAAACTCAGCACACGTTTCCTTATATTCAAATTCCTGAACATCATGTCCATATCATAGGTGTTATTTCCTTGTACAGCACTTGTGCCATTCAACAAAGTTATATTTATCATTTTGGGACCCAAAACTAGTCAACATAAAATTATATTCTTTATTCCAGTGATATTACTCTGAATGGCTGTTTTGTTTATTCCAAAGATTATTCAAACAATTATGATGCCGTGCAGAACAAATTTTCATTCACTATTCTCCAATTCTCCTCCCATTCTTGATGCAATTATGGACTTTTCATTACCTCACAAAAGTCTCTGAAAAGAAAGAATATCAATATATCAATGATACAACAGAAATATAATATATCATTTCATTTGAATAAGCCTATAACTGATATTAAACAGGTTGTAATACATTGTCAACAGATAAATCATAAGATATATCAAAAGCGCAAGGGGCACTTAAGGTAATTCTACTCAAACAGTTAACAAATTTTTTAACTGTTCCTATAATGCTTTGAACATGGAGTTTAAATTGTTTACAAATAATATCATTACTTCTTTTCAAATGTTGCTGAGGAGAGTAAAAAGTTATCAACATTTGTACAAATAAAGAGTTTTCACTGTGGGCGGTAATTGGGTATGTGTTATTTACAACATGGATGCATTTCGATGCGAGTCCAATTACCATAATGATAAGCCCTGTGTCGAGACACTATTTTATGCAAGAAGGAAGTAGTTCCCTTGTGAATATGCAATTTAAAACATACCTATTCGGTTGTAAAACTATCGTGTCACAATCTAAAGTGAACCGGAAGGAGTTGATATCAATCACGTGCCTAGTAGTTACATCGATAAATGAAAATTCTAAGCTCGTTATAAATTACCTACCTAAATTAAGTCTGGACTGTGTTGTTTATTTTTCAGACTTCAATATATATGAATCAGAGGAAAGGCACAACACATTGAACACATTGGAACTATTAGATAACATTTCTGCATTGATCTACCCTAATGAGGTTGGACATGTATAATATCTTTTCAAACCCATGAATCAAAATTATTCAAGGTATTTTTAGCAGCATTATATTTATTATAATCAGACTACATATAAAGCCCTCAAGAGATTTGGGGCAGTTTTAAACCAACTTTCAGCAAATTTGGCTTCAGTGATTTCCACAATTACAAATGATTTTACCCCAAACACAATACTTGTAAATGTACTCGTGACTCAACACAAATTTCGCAATTCTCTTCATCCATCCTTTACTTCGGTGTGGCACCCCCAAACCAGGCGTGTTCTTTAAAGGGAAAAACACATGAACGACTTATATTTGTGAACTCTTTTACCTCCCACCATAATTCAACGCTGTCCATATGTTCCCGTGTGGTGTTATGATACACAGGTCTGAGTTCCGGTTGTTAATGAACACACAGAAATGTATCTTTGCATTGGATATAACCTTTGTGATACATTATACAGTATTGCCAGGTATGTGTGGTGCAGCTGCCAAGGAATATTCAAGATGTTACTTTGACACGTTATTTCCTTTATCAAGATAATAAGCCTCATTTTCAACCTCCATTCCTCCACAGGGGCCTGTTGATTCAAGTATGGGGGCACCATTAGAATGTAGCTTTATATGTAAAATCCCTCAAACTTTCGGATGATCTGTCTGTCCTATGTAAAGAAATATGCGTTTTGAAATGGGATGTCACACAACTTATTTGATCCGACTTACCCAATGTTATCTTTCATGATTCAAGTGTTATCAGGAAAAATTGTTCTCATTGAGATTCGAGGATTTTTTAGGTTTTCAGGAGACCTTTGTAAAATATATTGTGACCTAATTCACCAAAAGACAAAAAATGTAGCATTTTGGATTGACCAATGTTCAACACATTATATTTATTTGTATCTGTTCACAGGCACAATAGACAGGTGCATTGACAAACATGGTCACATCCTTTGTCTTTATATTATATATCTATTATCATCTT
The DNA here is from genome assembly GCA_949316495.1 of Amphiduros pacificus. Classification (NCBI taxonomy): domain Eukaryota; kingdom Metazoa; phylum Annelida; class Polychaeta; order Phyllodocida; family Hesionidae; genus Amphiduros; species Amphiduros pacificus. The sequence goes on along the minus strand of OX439004.1, from coordinate 21,807,487 downwards.
GAATCAACATCGCCTAAAATTTATATGTTTAGTGACTTTATTCAAATTTATTTTGGAAACGCTGCTTCATGTTTGAGTTTGAAGATGACACTGAATCATGACAAAATAATGAAACAAACTTTAAAGTAACAAACTTTAAAGCAACAAACTTTTCCACATGTTTGGATATTCATTGCAGTATTGTGTAAAAACAAGGACAATAGTTCTTCGATCTGGAACAAAAAGTATATCCTCCATAGACTTACAAGTCAGTGAGCTATAAATTCAAATATCAAAGATTTCATGATGGCGAAATGTGTGAATAAATGCAAAACAGGGCGATATAATGCAAAAGAGGGTGACTAGAGCACAGAAAGGTAAAATAACGCAAGACAACGCTGAAAAACGCAGAAAAGGCTGAAAATTCATCCCGACAACAAAATGTAACACAAATTAGCCTGGGTTATGCCGTTTGTCCATACTTGAGCTGGCAGGTGTCGGTGACGGAAAGTGGCAGATGCCAAATCCACCCTCTGATAACCCTCGGCAACATCTAGAGGGATAAAATGGAGGAACCGCCGACATGCCACTCTAAGGCCATCAGAGTAAAGTCTGTGAGATGACTTTATAGAGTGAAGTAAACAGGCAAATTGAGGTTATTTAGGGTCTTTGTCAAATCCATATGATGAATCATAGATGTCAGATGTAAAAAAACCAACACTAATTGGAATGATAGAATAGAATTTGCGAATTTTAAAATAGACTCAATCAATGCCCTACTCTTTTGGAAGAGTGACTGAGGGATCTTTCTCTTGCATTTTCACATAAACATATATCACGCCCTTTAATAACCAGTTGTGAAGCACTGGCTGAAATTGGAAACAACTCAGTAGCAGATATCCACCTTACGTATATAGCATGACTGTTATTGTTCAACTTGTACAAGCTGATCTTTGAGACAAAAATTGAAACTCATCTACTCTGCTCAGCAGATCATATGTTTATATTAAACTCTGTGAGTAATGGTTAGGTGTTGAGTTTGACACTGATGGAATAATTCAATACAGTCAGCCAAGGCAACCGTACACAACTTCCCGTACACAACGCCTGCCTTCTGGACAAAAATGAAGGTTGAAATTGGTTCTGCCCAAGAGGAAAAACATCTGACGCCAATTGGCCATGTAATCGCATGTGGCTGACCTTTGCACTCAGTGATTATTGGCTGCTATAAACGTGTAAGAAGTCGGACCGTCTGTATTTATTCAGCGACTCACGGTCAGTTCCAAAGACCGACTTAAAAAAAACTTACAGAGTTTATAAGTAAAACTCAACGTAAACTAAAATGTGGCATTCTTTCCAAAATAACTCTAAACATTTCTTTAATAAACAAGGCAGAAAAAGTGTTTCACAACATACTTTGCTAAGCTGTACTTTGCCAAATCTAAAAATCACAATTACCAATATCAAGAGAAATTAATTTCTTAAGTTCAAATGACATTTTGAATATATTATTCAGGGGAAAACATGAGAGAATATGTAAAGTTGGCGAACAGTTTCAACGATAATATTGACTTATTCGTTTTTTTCTTTTGTTTGGGGGGAGGTTGAAACAGGAAGTTGGTTACTCTCCTTTGCATCCGGTTCACTGTAACACCCTCTCCAATCTTGACTTTTCCTTGATTGCGTCAAAGTTAACACGTGCCCAGACTATTCAGGACAACTGGTCAATTGGCCAGATATAAATAATATCATGGAATATGAAGTGTAACGAAACAAGGCATGGCTTGAAATGACGTCATTATATTGAAATGTACTCAAGTCGTGGTAGATGTAAAAGAATCTTATAATTGAATGAATAACAATAAGCGTTGATATTGTAAATCGATATTGACCACAAGTGCAAGTGGGAGAGAGAGAGAGAATGCCTGCACAGAATTGGATCAAACCTTTGTAGACTTGAAGTAACATCTGTGAACTTTGGTAAATATTATAAATCAATGTCAATCAATTCGGTGACAAAAATTTGTGTTGGGATATTCTCTCTATTTATTAAATTGAGTCTAGTTTGTAAGCAGCACATAAGAAATGAACCCTCCAGTTCAGTAAATAGGATGTTTGTTTTTTCCAAATTAGGTCTGCCTCCGTGTGATCCCAAGATAAATCAGTGAGCGGAACTTTGATGTTGCCGTTACAACCACAGTTCCCATTCATTAAACCTTTCCAAGTGAGTTGGGCACAGAGCACTTTTTAGTATAGGCAAATTGTCATGCTTGTCATGTTTTACTGAGATTAGGATGTTTTCGTCGGTTAAATTAATATATATATGTGTATATATATATATATATATATATATATATATATATATATATATATATATATACATATATATATTAAAATTCTATACATATCAGTTTGCGACATCAACATAGAGGAGTGAATTCGGAAATAAGATGTTAGCTTAATATTTTCAGTGTAGCCATGCACACAGATATCAGCTTCGTGTGGAAAGAATATGATGCCGAGCATTTATTTATAGTACTTAATATAACATTTGCAAATGAAATTCTTGGTAGCAGCACTTACAAATTTAGGATCAAATTCGAAGTGACTTACTTGAGTATTAAACATTTGGACTTTAAAGCATATTGAATATCAAAAGCCTAATATTTGGTGAGAATATGATTATTGAAAACAGGAAATTGAAGTGAGACGGCCTTGCCGAGTTTCAGCCATATGACCATATTAAGAGATTGCCCACCAAGGGAGACAGGTGTGGTAGGTCCCAAAAGGACAGAAAACCAATTTCCTTGGGGCACATCGAGGCTTTGCAGTGGAGAGGTCCTTACCAGGCTAAAGGATTATTGGGAAATTGGTTAAAAGAGCAGATTATTGCATTACTGGGACCACAAATAAGGATTCTCATAAATAAGCATTCTCAAAAAAAAAACTAATTTGAATTATTTACGGTAATTTGCATAGTATTTAAGGTAGCAGTAACGTAATATAAAGGCTTACCAAGGGCAGAAGATTGGCATATTGAGTACCAAGAGAAACAGTCAGGAAATGGTACAGTCCCAATGCCGGTACTTAATAAAATAGGTTTCTATTTGACACAAAAAAAATAATATTATATCAGAAAATGTTTTAGGCTTGTTTCCACTTATTCTTATTGCCTCTTATTCTTCTTAAAGACTTATAAAAAAAACAACGGCGCAAAAGTCTGCATTTATGAGATGTATGTATGAAGATAATAATAAAATTTATATGAAAAGTCATGAAAGTGTTTCTGAGAGATAACATGCATGCACACATGCTAAGGAGTATGACTTCCTTTGTTTAATCATATTAAATTTATCAATGGGATGTAAGATTTACTCATGTCTACATGGTCAACATTAGTTGATAATGTGCTTCCAAGTGTCCGGGGCAGTTGTCATTGACCTGTATCCTCTGTCCCGATCTGTCCCAAATCTGTCCCAATGCATTTTTGAAATTTGTGTTCCACGAGAAACAAGAAAAAAACAGGGATTGAGTGGTGGAGCACCGTGTAAATAAGATTATTCTCTCGTAAACGTACAAACTTGACACACCCAGCTGAGCACAGGATTAAACTCGTACTCTGTGGGACACTATTAATTTGCATAATTTCCTAAACTGGATGAGAGACGACTTTTCTGATTTTTATACAGGTGAGCACAAGTATTAATCAATGTAAGGTTAGGCTAAGTTTTGGACGGCAAAGAACAGAAATATCCTCACTTCATGAAAGTAGAATTAATATCTTTATACATGGATTAAAAATGATCTTATCCAAGGTTATGATTTCAGCTTTCATCCCTATATTTGCAACAGAGGGGAGAATTGACATTGCATTGATCACCCAATTTTGGAAGCATCTTAGCTTTCCATTTCCCTAGGCTCAAGGCTTTATACATCATGGATCAAGCCTACATATAACATGGATCAAGCCCACATCAAACATGGATCAAAACAGCAACATGAAACTACATGTTGAGGAATGAGATATATCGCTTTCATTTTTTGGGTGTGAAACTAATCTGAAAGGAAAGAACTGTTTAATTGATACAAAATACACTATTTTAAAAATAAACAATAAAAAACTTATAGAGTAAGAGGTAGTTTGGTAAATTGAATTAAATGCATGCAACCTTGTCCTAAGACTGTATATGCATCATTCATCAGCAGGTGTGTGGATTGCTTGCGAAGTTGTTTCAATTTTGGTGATTTTGTTTCTATTTTGGTCATTGCAATAATTGATTGGCATAAAATAACCGAAATATCATTGAAAGTGATGTAAAACCCCAAACAAACAAACAAACAAAGCAATGATTGATGACAAAAAGCACTTAGATTTTGCCTTATTTGTTCGAAGCATTACGACTAACCGAAATTTAATTTCAAATGCATGTAAATGTGAAAAAACATTATGAAAAAATGTGAGAAAACATTATGAAAAAATGAAATAGATAATTCCTAATGTTTTATTTATTGATGTTTTCTCTAGAGAATGAGCATGATTTAGAGATAATAATAATGATGATGATGATGATGATGATGATGATGATGATGATGATAGTGATGATGATGATGATGATAATAATAATAATAATAATAATAATAATAATAATAATAATAATAATAATAATAATAATAATAATAATAATAATAATAATAATAATAATAATAATAATAATAATAATAATAATAATAATAATAATAATAATAATACATTTGTATAGCGCTCTGAGATATTATCAATGGATGCATGTTTTTACATCTATGCTGATTTGATTAACCCCATGCATGTCAACTGATTTGATTAACCCCATGCATGCCAACTTATTTGATTAACCCATGCATGCCAACTGATTTGATTAACCCCATAATTGATTAACCAACTGATAAAAATCACGATGTTCTTACCTCACAAAGACGGTATAATGATGATTCTGGATTTTGCTGTGAGTTTTGTTCTGAATTAATATAAGGAAAATTGGAATCACTGTGATCCATATTGAAATGAAAAATGACCTGCACTTTCTCAACCAGGTGTTTCACTTCCTCTTAGTGGACACAAAGCACGGCCTTTGATAATCAGTCATGGAGTACTGCCTGGAACGGGGAACAACTCCATAGCAAGTATCCACCTTATCGAACATGCAGCATGACCGAAGTACTTGTCCCAACTGGGATTCGAACCCCGGACATGGGAGACCGAGGTTAATCATAACAGTCGGTTCTTAAACAACATTAGAGGTTATAGCATTGATTTTACAGTCTGATTAACATAACTGTACTTAACAACCGCAACCACGTTCATATACGTACGTACAATATATGTAGACTTTCCATTTCTATTTGTTAAAAGGAATTGTGAATTTCCATACTTAGTTACCAACTCCCAAAACTATCTCAGTATCTTTCAATGCAAGACATTGCATCTCAGATCGACTGCCAAGATAATTTATCCAGTTTTATGAAAGGTCCTTTAGTGCTGATAAAACAAATATAACTTGAAAATGTTCAACATCTGGTTGTTAAAAGATCTTCAATTATTGGAAATTCCTTCAGAGACAATTGGTTGCTCTCGGGATATTTGCCCAGGAAGCAGAATTGGATGATTTGTCATGAAGTCAGAATCATCAGAGAATGTGTAGTCCCTCCTTGTTCCTGTCTTTGTGTCTCCTTTATGGTGAAGAGAACAATAGGACGCTCTGGACAGAATAAGTACGGGTTTTATCAATGATTGGGAACATGGTTACGACTATAGTGACACGATTCTAAGCTTATGGTTTGGTTCACTGAGCCTGTCGTGGTCAGTCATGTGTCTGTTACATGACCACCATGTTATAACGCCACGGGTCCGCACCAAACAGCAATGCTCAGTTATACTTAGGCAAGCAAACATGTGTAAAGTATAATAACTAACACTGTTACAAACTCCCGTTCGCATGAGACTTGTTGCAACAATAATGTCATTGCTGTCAACTGTGCATTATTAAACCAAGAATAAATTGCGAATATGGGCCAATCAGTCACACATGGGTGCACATGGTGGGAATGATATGGCTTCATAACACATCAAGTTGACAGCAATGCTTTTCGAGTGTTAAGAAATTGCAATAATAAGAATATGGTTCATTGATAAATACATATCACTTACCCACGAACCCACGTTTATCCTCGCAGTTAAACGTATTCTATGGAGTGACATAGACCCATTTCTACCTCTGCAATTATCTGTCAGATATCTGTGTTAGTGACTTGTATCATTTTTATACAGAGGTACAGATGGGTCAGTAAGGAAAGAAACTCAATTTGTCTGTGATAATAACATGTTGGATGAGATTCAATACCCTCATTATATACAAACACATTCACTTTGTATGCATCGCCTTTCAGTGAGCGTTTCCAGTATTAACGTAGTTATTTAGCTTAGATCACAGATTGTGACATTTGGCCGTGTTGCTGAGTTCTTTGGGAGGAGAACAGAGACAGAGAGACGCTTTGATATGTCATATTGGGTGATGAACTTCTTCACTGGTGCACGCAGGTGATCACTATCTAATACATCAGCATAATGGCCATCTCTTTATCTTCACACATTCTTTACAAGAAAATGTAAAAGCAGAAGACACAGATAAAACCACACTATGTGCTTTACACCCACCAGGAGGGAACCGGTGCAGTAATCTACTTAGTGAATATTTCTGAAATCTTAAATACATATTTACTCAGTGAATATTTCTTAAATCTTAGATATTTATTTGAAAATAAATATCATATGATACATTGTTTATAACCCTGCAAGGACGTAAATCATAACATCCCCCTCTTTTGTGAAATAACCCATTTTTATGCTTTCAACAAAGTTGCCTGTGTAGAAAAAAATCTTTCAGGTTTCTATATATTTCATGCCTCAAACTATCTAATATATTTGTATATTAACAGTTATGAGTTGGCACAAAAGAACAAAAGTAAAATTGGCGGAAGCAAGACATGCGTTGTCTGTATTGTTTATTATGAATGCTTTAACATCATTTTGAATAGAACAATGGAGGATGATTGTAATGTTTTGGTCTTTCTGTCGGTGCGTCCCCGAAGAACCGTGTTCGTTTGGACTATAAAATGCCCTTTTGTGCTGCTTACAAATATTTTGAGACAATGTATTTGATTTTTCGTAATCACTTATTTTATGCTAGACATTTTACCCACTAAATGGAGAACCCATATAAGGGAATGGGAACAAATAGATAAGAGATAAAGTAAGAATAAAGTGACGAATGCTATAACAAGGACATCAGAATCTGTGTTTGATGAGGCGCCTATCAAACAAACCAATCACTGCTATTGCAGGGAATGTTTTCTCGCACCGAATAACATATGGATGTGAAAGGGGTTCTTCATAAATATGAAATAAAGGGATATACATCATAAACCCATGGAGTTGGAGATTCTATTATATAGCGGAAATGGGTGTCATGTACTTATAACTGAAGGACAAAATATTCTGTGTCAACGAAATGTCACAAGGAGTTATCACACGGAATAATGCAAGGATTATACAGGAGTCGCACCATAAGCTGCAAGGGTTCTTTGCTGGACTGCTTGGGAGAAACAGATCTCGCCCAGATCTCGCCCAGATCTCGCCCACAACTTGGAACACACAGTAAAAGATAGAGGGCTCTTGGAGATATTAGAATAAAGGTATCAATTTATGACTTGAGGAAAGGTTCTGTGTGTAATTCATATGTGCTCACTATTTTACACTCTCGTCCCAAAGTGTTCAGAATGTGAGTTTGAAATATCATTTGGGGCATAGAAATATGAATAATGATAATCTGAATTTATGATTTAAAAAAAAAGAATATGTCCAAAGTTCTTTTTATGGGTTTTAATGTTTGGTAAAAAATGTCTAAAAACTCTTCTGAATTCTAATTTTAAGATAAAGAATTCCTCAAAAATAAAATAAAGGTTGAATTTGCTTTATAGATTTCATATCTGAAACTAAGACCAATAACAACTCTGAAATATGTTATAAAAACGTGTAAAACAAACATAGTGATGTGAGATATGTAAATCATCGTTTATTATTTTATTATTCAACACTAAAAATCGCGGAAAAAGCAGTAAAATATATCAAATTCTCCAAATTGCTCTTAGTGTCTGAAAATGCATTAAGGGTATTTATGGGTGTTGGTAGTGAGTGCCCCCTAGTGGCAAAGGAGTAAATTACCAAAATACTGTACTTGATGGGAATTGGTTCATTTAAGGTGTAAAAATACATTCCCTATTAAATTAAAAGCATTAATGACGCGAATCAATATTTAAACACCTCAATATTTAAACTATAAGGTATGATTACAAATATATTTCTATCAAAATAGTATTTTGTCCAATTTTCCTTGATAGTTTTCATGAGAAATGAAGAAGACAAGCAAATTAGTTCTGCAGATTACACAACAGGAAAAGGCTTGTTTTTAGCTGTGTTTATTTCATTCCAGGAGTGAACCGGTGCAGTCATCTACTTAGTGAATATTTCTGAAATCTTAAATACTTATTTACTCAGTGAATATTTTTTAAATCATAGATATTTATTTAAAAATAAATATCATATGATACATTGTTTATAACCCTGCAAGGAGGTAAATCATAACATCCCCCTCTTTTATGAAATAACCCATTTTTATGCTTTCAACAAAGTTGCCTGTGTAGAAAAAAATCTTTCAGGTTTCTATATATTTCATGCCTCAAACTATCTAATATATTTGTATATTAACAGTTATGAGTTGGCACAAAAGAACAAAAGTTAAATTGGCGGAAGCAAGACATGCGTTGTCTGTATTGTTTTTTATGAATGCTTAAAGATCATTTTGAATAGAACAATGGAGGATGATTGTAATGTTTTGGTCTTTCTGTCGGTGCGTCCCCGAAGAACCGTGTTCATTTTGACTATAAAATGCTCTTTTGTGCTGCTTACATATATTTTGAGACATTGTATTTGATTTTGCGTAATCACTTATTTTATGCTAGACATTTTACCCACTAAATGGAGAACACATATAAGGGAATGGGAACAAATAGATAAGAGATAAAGTAAGAATAAAGTGACGAATGCTATAACAAGGACATCAGAATCTGTGTTTGATGAGGCGCCTATCAAACAACCCAATCACTGCTATTGCAGGGAATGTTTTCTCGCACCGAATAACATATGGATGTGAAAGGGGTTCTTCATAAATATGAAATAAAGGGATATACATCATAAACCCATGGAGTTGGAGATTCTATTATATAGCGGAAATGGGTGTCATGTACTTATAACTGAAGGACAAAATATTCTGTGTCAACGAAATGTCACAAGGAGTTATCACACGGAATAATGCAAGGATTATACAGGAGTCGTACCATAAGCTGCAAGGGTTCTTTGCTGGACTGCTTGGGAGAAACAGATCTCGCCCAGATCTCGCCCAGATCTCGCCCACAACTTGGAACACACAGTAAAAGATAGAGGGCTCTTGGAGATATTAGAATAAAGGTATCAGTTTATGACTTGAGGAAAGGTTCTGTGTGTAATTCATATGTGCTCACTGTTTTACACTCTCGTCCCAAAGTGTTTAGAATGTGAGTTTGAAATATCATTTGGGGCATAGAAATATGAATAATGATAATCTGAATTTATGATTTAAAAAAAAAGAATATGTCCAAAGTTCTTTTTATGGGTTTTAATGTTTGGTAAAAAATGTCTAAAAACTCTTCTGAATTCTAATTTTAAGATAAAGAATTCCTCAAAAGTAAAATAAAGGTTGAATTTGCTTTATAGATTTCATATCTGAAACTAAGACCAATAACAACTCTGAAATATGTTATAAAAACGTGTAAAACAAACATAATGATGTGAGATATGTAAATCATCGTTTATTATTTTATTATTTGACACTAAAAATCACGGAAAAGGCAGTAAAATATGTCAAATTCTTTAAATTGCGCTTAGTGTCTGAAAATGCATTAAGGGTATTTATGGGTGTTGGTAGTGAGTGCCCCCTAGTGGCAGAGGAGTAAATTACCAAAATACTGTACTTGATGGGAATTGGTACATTTACGGTGTCAAAATACATTCCCTATTAAATTAAAAGCATTAATGAATCAATATTTAAACACCTCAATATTTAAACTATAAGGTATGATTACAAATATATTTCTGTCAAAATAGTATTTTGTCCTAATTTTCCTTGATAGTTTTCATGAGAAATGAAGAAGACAAGCAAATAGGTTCTGCAGATTACACAACTGGAGTAGGTTTGTTTTTAGCTGTGTTTATTTCATTCCATTGGGAAGAACATTCCCTGTGATCCTAGTGAAACAGATTTTCTCATTTTGATTTGCGCAATTTGGAAATAAAAAGGAAGTTTGGTAATCAGATATGTGAAGGGAGGTGAAAAAATTCATATTTTTGAAATGATCAAGTGTGTACTTTACCTCTATATTTCTCTTAATGTATTTGAAAAATAGAAAATCTGTTTCACTAGGATCACAGTAAATATTGTTAAGATCACTTTTACAAAGTTGTTTGGAAATCCACTTTATTATGGTCCCACAATCTGCAGAACTTTTTCCCTTTAACATTTTGACATGACAAAATAAATTTTGGAGCAGTGACATATCACTACGCCATCTTTTATGAGTTAAAAAGATATGAAGCTTTCAATATAATCAAAGAAATTCCATTGTGATTTTCAAATAGTAAATCAATAATTTTATTACAAAAATGAATACCATAAAATGTCATTTCATGACTTGAAAGTTTTACTGAAAAAGGAACTCTTTTTGACAGTTGAGCATTTTTGACAAGTACCGCCTGACAAGTGCCGCCTGACAAGTGACGCCTGACAAGTACCGCCTGACAAGTACCGCCTGACAAGTGCCGTCTCACAAGTACCGCCTGACAAGTTCCGCCTGACAAGTACCGCCTGATAAGTACCGCCTGACAAGTGCCGCCTGACAAGTGCCGCCTGACAAGTGCCGCCTGACAAGTGCCGCCTGACAAGTGCTGAGACACCAATACACCAGGTTTTGAGAAAATGGACTTGATCGTCAACCAAAATCCTTTTACCTGTTATATGCAAACTGATTCAGATTTATAACTATAACATGAAACGTTTCAGGACAGAATGTCAATATTATCAAAATTATAGGATCAATATTATTAAAAATATTGTAAAACAGATTGTCTTTGAATCCAAGTCTGGCTGTTTTAGGCAAATACGATACCGAACACGGATGTCACGAGGAATCGCATGATTTATATTGTGACATGCGGGTCTTGGGCATATATTTTGTCAAACATGATGAAGTGCGCTGTGGTGCAGCAAATGAGCAAGCCTCTAGAATGTACACAAATATAACCTTGAGAGTAAGATCACGTGATCAAACAGGTCAGACTCATCAGCCTCATGCTGCTGTGGGGTACATACATATAATTAGTCTCGTCCCCGACCCAAAATTGGAGAATTTAGACGGTGCCCAGTCTAACAAATAATGAAATAACCTGGTTCCACCAGGAGAGGCAGAGAGATCTATCTTCACTTTACCTTAAATGTTCTCCTTAAAGATGGAACTTTCTGATATATGATGTGTTATTCCCTAACGATAAACACCAAGGAAATTGTTTGGTTTGGAATAAGCGTGGATGATTAAAAGGCCGAATATGGGATGGTGGCGAATGCATTCGCACGTATTGTGGTTATTTGTGATACAGGTAGCTGAGTTGTGATAGCAATAAAATATGCCTTCAAATTTCTTGAGGGCCTAACATGTAATCAAAGGTAAAATCAAAACCACCGTATAATGTATTCCATGAAAAGAGAATCACGTGGTTTGTCTATTGATACGGTATGATCATTATAGAGATTTGAGATGTGAAGCAGGTGAGTGCCGACTTTTAGAATCACATTAAGGGTAGGATTGGGACTGAGCAACAAAGAGTATGTACTGTCAGACACCCTCTAATCCCCTCTGCCGTACTTTGTCTTTAATTACCTTCTCCGTAGCACTTAGCAGCAAGCATGTATTGCACACAGTGATTGAATTCAAGATCTAAGAAAACCAACTAATAGAAATGCCTGTAAAATATATTCTAAGTAACCTAAAGCTTCCCTATTTTACTGAATTCTGGGTTAAGTCATGTGTCAAAAAATAAACCACTTTGGGTTGATCACTAAGCTGGAGTGCAAACGCATTCATATAAATTACATTCATAACTTCTCCGTTTTGGCATATTACTCATATCACATTTGCATCAATTCGATTTATGATGAAGTAAAATATTGCCTGGTTAGGTATTAGATAACAATTGTATCATTGTATTATATCATAAATATTTGAGAAATAAATTGATATAAAATATGAATGTATTCATAAACAGATAGTAGGGATGTTAATGTAATATGTGATAGGGATGTTAATGTAATATGTGATAGGGATGTTAATGTAATATGTGATAGGGATGTTAATGTAATATGCGATAGGGAAGTTAATGTAACCAGATTTTTATGAGTACTGATGACTTGCGACCGATCCTATGTGGAGGCAGGGACAGATATGAGAGAGAAATCCTGTTATGGAGGGTACTACAGCACCCAAATATTCAAGAAAATAACATGCTCATCAACTACATATATAGGTATATGATCATCTGAAATTGATTTTTAACGAGATTATTGCCACATTTTAACACAGGAATGTGCCCCAGTTTAGGATTGCATAACAAGGAGTAATTCCTGACAAGGGGGCAGAAATATTACCAGGAAGACGTTATAAATTTATCATATAATTTACACTATCATTTCACAAAACATTGTGACAAACTTAACTGTAATGAAATTTTTGTAATTCTGTGAAGACCTTAATACTATTTTGATGCCTTTTTGGAGAAGTAAAGAACTGAACCACTCAGATTGGTTCAGAATTAGTGTATTATTATATACATAATAAAGAGGAGGTGAAACAAAAAATGGCTTGTTTTGTCCAAATAAAAAGTGCCTCGAAATTGTGTTTTTTGGTCCCATCTGCAGAACTCTTTCCCCTTAACAATTTGACATAATAAAAGAAGTCTTGGAGCAGTGACATATTACTATGCCACTTTTTATGAGTTAAAATATTCAATATATCAAAGAAATTTCCATTATGATTTTCAAATAATAAATCAATAGTTTTATAACAAAAATAAATATCAAAAAGTGTTATTTCATAACTGGAAAGTTCAATGAAAACGGAACTCTTTTTGGCAGTTGAGTAGATTTCAAGTACTTTTTGAAAATGTTCTTTGTATGCATAAAAAGAAAGTAGTTCACACAGAAAATCTGCCATGAGAGGACACTCACCACCAATACCCATAAATCCCCTTCAAAATATACAATGATCAAAGATCAATGATCAACGTTACAGAACTCAGAGATACAGGGCCATGGGCCATGGCGCAGTTGGTTAGAGCGCCAGCTTATTAGCACCAGTTTCTCTGTGGTGATACAAAGGTCGTGGGTTCGATCCCTGGTTGTGTCGAGATTGAACTCATAATACAATTTCCCATATGAGCTGAGGCCCTTGCCTAAAGGGTTAACCCGTTGTCCTTGTAAATCTGTGACCGGGTGGATTATCATGTCAAGGACCTGTGACATGACAATTCAGCGAGGCAGCACTATATCTGCTACAAGTAGGTCTCATCATTAAATGACGGAAATAATGTTGAAAGCGATGTAAAACCCCAAACAAACAAACAATAACAAAACTCAGAGATGCAACAGAATGCTTTATATAGCAAAAACACTACATTTTACCCACTTATATGGTCCCTTACAAGTAACGTTACACTTCTATAATTATTCGGGGAAACCTTCTATTTCTGCCCAAAGTAGAGTACGGTATGTGTCTGATCAAATGTATTGCTTCATCCTATTTTCATCAGACAGAATCTAATGGAATAACAGAGGAGACATAAATACTCACAGGAGGCGTATCACCAATGACAGATGGAAAGGGTCCAGAAATAAGTGAAATAGAAAACTGCTCGAGAGGTATCAGATTGATGGTGTCAAACTATTGCTTTCTTAGGGACATGGAAGGTGATTTTACTGCTGTGTGAGATGCGAAAATACATGTTTAGATCATTTTTACTGAATGTTTACCGTGAATCGATATAATAGGTAATGATAATAATTGATTTGATTTGATTTGTTTAAATCTAAGGAACTTTTCAGTACTATTATGCTGTATGTGGTCAGATAGAAGCTGTCACTGTGACTCAATGCCCTTCACTATACAATGGTGATTGAGTGTCTTTCTTTCGCATTATCACAAAGATATGATAACATAGGCCTTTGATAACTAGAAATGGAACTGTGGTTTGGGTGAGAAACAACTCAGTAGCAGATGATCATAAAAATATCTGTAAGTAAAGAAGGCTAAAGGCACGGTCTCACTGTAGTAAACAGGCTGAACGGATGAGTTGCAGAGTGGAAAATATGTGCACGTTCTCTTTTGTTAATTTCTGTGCACTTTGAGGGAATGAATGAGATATGCACGAGTCAAAAAAGCAATCAGACAAGACCAAAGTGAACAAATGCAAACTCAGCATGTGCAACGAAGACTGTGAGAACTGGTCATTCGCATCTCCTCTGCACAAAATTGTCAACATGTTGAAAAATATTTGAGTAACAAAGCGCTCATACCCGTACTTGCTCCGGACCAAAAGAAAGGAATTTAGAAGGAGAAACAAATAAAGCATTTGAGTTGCGTGGAATTGTGTAGACCTCCGATCTCATTCCGAGCGCCCAAATTGTCCTGCCCATTTTCATCTTCTTTCCCCGTCTGCTACAGTGAGATACCCTCCATAGCAGGACTCTCTCATATCAGTCCCTGCCACCAAAGGTATAAAGGTGCGCACAGAATCAAGAGCGAGTCATCGTCATGAAGAACAATCTGGCTGTGAACTGATTCGTGAAAGAATATAAATAGATTTGTTTTGTAACAACAGTTATACTGATTGGTGAGTATATGTGCCAAACACCTGATTACAATTTATGACCCAATGTTGGTCAATACAGGTTTGCTGATATTTTTGTGAGCAAGGCAAGTATTTATGACTTGGGGAATCCCACCCTTTGAATGAGATCAAAAACAGGGCAATGACTGCAGAGGTAGTAATTGAATACTACCTATGTAATGCAGAGTACAGTGAGACTGTCAATTGAGAATCTTCTGTGAAGCAGAACTTCGGCCATGGAGATTTCTGATTGCTAACAGTAAAGGTTTATTCACGTGGATACTATCAACATTAGAAGGATTATTAAAGTGCATTTTATAGATGGAACGCACTTTAATAGAATGGTTATATCGCGGAGAACATTAGTTACAATATATATTGCAGAAGATGTTGCCAGAGACGATAGATTACACATTTTCAATGTATCACTAAGGTATAAGGATCTATCTAATTTTGGGGAAATATTTACTCAAGGTTAGATGAAACATGATTAAATAAGATTAAATATGATAAATGTAAACATGGATTACCTAATTACAGTTTGATTATATTTGTGAATATCACATATTATCAATGAATAAATCCTTCAATTGAGAGTGAAATATTAAATACACTTCACTTACATATAGTAAAGGTTTAAAATATGAAAATAATTATTTCTTCAATTAAATATGATAAACATATACTCTAACAGGATGATTTGTCTAAATCTTGATAATTGTCTTATTTTCATAATTTGTAATAATAAGTATCAGTTCATGCATGACTAGACAAAATATTTATCCCAAAATTGAGTTCCTTGGCATTGCGCATGAATGTTCTACTCCCTGTTTACTCTGATATCTTACCTTTCTCAAAGTCAGTGGCGTGGGTCTTAGTATCCATGATGAGAAGATTTGTAAGCAAACTGCTCTATTAGTAGCGCTGGTGAGAAGTCGCCTGGCTTCACACTAATTATTGTAACTTTCAGACTGCTGGCTCAGCCCACAGGCTTAATGGCGCTGTGCCGCGGACAGCTTAAAAGTGGTTACCGCTCTCATCGGTCTGGCAAAGGAAGAGTAAAAAATTGGGATCCCTCTTCAAACAAGATTAATATGTCTCTCTATTCCGCTTACAATGACTCTAATTTTCGTGATGGTTAAGCCGGACAGCATTAGGTAATATAAAAAATATACTCCGGTTGTGGTTCATTATATAAATATGATATTTATGTATAATCCTATATTCTTGATTTTTCTCTTTTTTATAATTACAAGCTATGATTAATACATAACATATTTCCATAGGTTGAATCATATTGTGAGATTAAGAATATATTTAGCTTGGAACCACAAAAAAACAAACAGATGATAACAAGTAAAGAAATGAGCAAGGGACTGGAGAAGAACCAAATCACCCATACTTAATACCATTATCCCAATATATCCGATCTATCACGAATAAAATGCTACCAAACGTCGCTGCCCTATTCCATCTACACCATTACTCCAAACGCCCACCGACAAATAGTCTTATACCTTAATGCACCTATTTTAACAATCAATCAGCAAGATATAAATATCTATATACCTTTGTAATATATCAATAATTTGATATATAATAGGGATGTAATATATCAATCCCTTCAGTTCTCATTGGCTTGTTATCCACTCTTGCCATGACGTTTTTCACTATAAGCGATTACCATAAGCGATTAATAACGAAACCATTATGGCCGAATTGTGGTCGAACATAACATAGAATCTATTAAGGGCTTAACAGGTAACTTTGAAATAAAAAGCAATGGTAGACAAGAAATGTCAAACCGGATCTTGATTACTCGGGGTATGAAGTGAGTACCATTGACATACAATATT
Organism: Amphiduros pacificus; assembly: GCA_949316495.1. NCBI lineage: Eukaryota > Metazoa > Annelida > Polychaeta > Phyllodocida > Hesionidae > Amphiduros > Amphiduros pacificus. The sequence continues at coordinate 21,790,591 of OX439004.1, read as the reverse complement.
ATCTTAATTCTTTTTTCTCACCACATGAGCGTATTAATCGTAGATTACTCTCACATTTTGAGATATATCATCTCAAACATTATCTACTTTTCATGCTAAGCATTGCTTAACATATGAACCATGTTAAACATTTGGGATGATCTATATATATCTTAAGCTATTATGCTATTCACAAATTTCACATCTTTTGTTTGAGCAGCGATGTTAGGAAGCTGTCCCGGCTTCTTAGAGCCCTTGCTTATAATTAATGTCAGCGACCTCATTACAAACCACTGATGCCAGACATCTGTTCCTTTAAACGAGCGGCTAAAAGAGGGTCCCTCAAGTGCCATTACACCTTTTTTAAATCTTTAAGTTGTGAGAGATTCTTTCACAACAACTCAACTCTACTTAACCAAGGAAACTTTACTTTATCGAATGTGTCTTCCCAGGAATATCACGATGTTTCTCTCTACATTCAGGGAAACAAAAGTTATCGGCATTCAGGGAAGAAATGTTATCGGAATGATAAATGAGTTTTAAGAAGAGAATAAGCTTGTCGACTTGATTCAGTATGTTCATTTGATGTTTGCTCTTTACTCACTAGAAGGCGCCCTGGCCTCGTGTAATCTTTTTATTTATGATGACATAAGATATTTGTCACCATATCCAGCCCCACTCTCACTTTAACCTGCACAAAAACGCCCTTCCGAATACACATTTGATGAATTGGTCAATGACGGGGCTGGAGAAATGTGAATATATGTTGGGCATGCCCTCCTTGATATATAAATGGCAAGATATGGTGCAAATATCTGGGAACATTGAAGCACTCGCCTTTTACCAGACAAGATATTAATGACGATCTACACAGTGTTGTAATAAAGGTCTTCGGCAATCCTCATTACTTGCCAGACACTTAACAGATTTTGGTGCAAGCCAACAAGAAATTCCAGTGGTTCCGTGGCTTGGCTACAGCTATCACAAATGATTTTCTCGGAAACACAATAGTTAGAAAGGCATTCGCCGCTATACATTTTTCAACTTTTTAATCGCCCACAACCTTTCCTTGCTCCAGTAGAGCTTCAAATGCAAGTATATTCTCACCGGTGTTTATGAAAAAAACACCGGTGAGTTGTTTATTCCAACACTAGTATCAAGCAAAGGGAATGCTTATAAATGGTATCGGACATTAAATATTGAACATTTTGATGCCATCTTATATTCCCACTTATCAAAACGATATTTCCTTTAAGCTAATTGGAATAATAAAACGGTTCAATGTCACAGATGGTTTAAAAATATTCGGAAAACAGCAAAAGGTTGGCATGGGTGAGCCAGTTTCTGTTCGCTTTCTATTCTTGTGGGACTGACCATGAAATCATGTTGAGCAAAAACATATGTTGACCTTCATTGAATTTGCAATTGACTCAATCAATAAAAAGCCAGTCATGCAAATCGGTCAAACAAGATGTTGACCTGTGTGTACCTCTATCACTGTGTATTAATGATCATGTCCAATAGGGTGTATCTATTTGTATCCAGATATATCAATAGATGTTAAGATGAAATAATCTTCTATCCTTGAAGAATGATCACCTCAACTGTGTGTACAATGAAATATGTGCCCGCCTTTCAAAAACTTATAACTGTTTATAGTTCTTTACTGATAAAAATAACAGCCTTTCTGAATATATAATCTATTTTATTATAGGGCTAATACTTCACATCGTTTGTTAATTTTTAAAATGCAGAGTCATATTTTGTTAATTCATAATTTAGATGAATCCAAATGATCTATTAAAAAAGTGTTCAAAGAGCATTTAATGGAATGTAATAGAACGTTTTATAACATCTTTAATGAGATCTCTCAGACTACGCACATGATATATTAAAGATGATTTCTTAAGAGATCTGCCTTGAAAATGCAAAACATCTTACAGCATTATCAAAGCAAAATTAATAGCAAAAGTAGATACATTACAGTATACACAATTATATACTGAATGTTTTGAACGCTGTGAGTGTATATCTGAATAGATTTCTCAGATTTTCATTTTATTATCTCTTTAAAGTAAACCACGGTGTTCAGAAATGATAAGTGAATTCCACGTTAGTTGATTTTGACTAGCATATGAACTCGGCCCAGCAAGTTACCATAGATTTCTTACTTTGATGAGAGTAGAACTGCGCAATTACAGGCTCTTCATCATGTTTTTCGAATAAAAAAACTTATGATGCCCACCTGTTACTTTGCTAATGCAAGGATGATACAGATAATAAGGTGATGAGACAATTAGATACATGCAGTTCCTAGTAAAGGTCACATAGTTACTTAAGACCCATCTGATTAATTCCTGCAAAAAGGAGCATCATTGTCAACATGGTATCATGACCTTACCTATATAAATGGCCCTCGTGAGATGCATAAAGCTCCTGCTTATGTGTGTACAACTACACAAACTGGCCTCAGAGAAAACCGGAACAGGAAATCAAATCACATATTAGTAAGACAGAGTTCCATCAGGCTATTTTGTGCAAGCTCGGTTCTGGTTCGGTCATGTTTTTACTGAGCTCTCGCAAATTGTCTGAATTTTACGGTTTTTGATCAGTTGAAGTACTGATATTGCATCGCAAAACCTATCAAAATTGTGTTAATCTTGAAATATTGGGATTAATTAAAGATTTTCTGCGATGAATGTCATAACTGTAGACATTTTCAAAACGTCCATGATTTCAAAAAATTCTCTTTTAACTTAAACGATGTAATATAAGGGTTGATATCCAAAAGAATTCAAAGTTCAATTGGTCATTCATTCTAGTTCTGGTTTGTCACAGTGTAAAAAGGTTCCCAAACATTTAAAGAATGACATATTCAAAATCACAAAACATACATATTTTGCACACAGCATGCACACACATGTTGCACTGATGATAAATAGCATGCACACATTTTCTTGGGGCTCTTAAAATAGTACAAACATTGTATAAAAGACCAAAGGGGATATAAATAAGAAAGAATAGATATTTTTTCAGTTTAGTGCCTTCATAAAAGTTTCAATTTAGTTATATCAGGCATACATACTGTAGCCATTTCTTACCCTTCATTCAACAGATTATTATCATTTTAGTTTAAGCAGACAGGTCAAAGGTCAAGGTCATGACTTGCAAGGAAAATATGTCATAAAAGACGAATTACAAGTATGATAAATAGTGCAGAAATTGATGGATGAGTTAATCCACATTTTAACTAAAGGCAGAATAATGAGTGATGTCCTTCAAAGGAAGAACAGTGAGTAATGTTTTTAAGGTTAATCATGGTATCTTGAGGCATGGTTGAGACATGTTCTAGACCGTAATGGCAGCTCTGTTATATAAGAGCTTCACCGGGAATATTCTCTCAACACGGGAGAGCTAGTATGTGGGAAATTCTCACAATTGAACAAGCATAATGAGGTAATTCGGTATTGGTGTTGTCGTCATTAAATGAGTTTGTCATCCTTTGAAGTTTCTGTCAAATTCCTCCAATAATGAAATGACGTGAAATAAACGCTATTAAAGGAATGTAATTGGCAGGATTCATTTAATACTGCTTTGTGTTGCTGTGTATGATGTTAGCAACTCTGGGAACTATCAGCTCTACTTTAGATGTTTCGACCATTGTCAGTCCACTTGTTATTTACGTCATGCAAAGAGTAAATATATCTTCGAACCAACATGGAATATGCAAACATATATCTGACCAATGAACAAATGTGAAAATAATTGTCCCCTTGTCAATAATTATCTGCCAATACATATTATCTAACGTTTGCGTTATATGATTGTTTAACTTATGCTGGATATTGATATGAACAATTTTTCCAATATGAGTTCTAACATGAAGCTGACTGACAAAAACGTTGAATGTCAAATCTGTGACAACTAATAGAAATCACAATTTGGAAACATCCAATAACCTAAATCAGATATCATTTGATTTTGAAATAGTTGGAATCAAAATGTGAGTTTTACAGAGTAAACCATTATGGAGTTTTACAGAGAAAACCATTATGGATTAAAACATTAAATATTTTGATGATCCAGGGTGAGAAGTGGATGACTCCTAGAATAAGTAAACAAGAGTTTTGGCAGTAATGTCCTCTCGGCATTTCAATGAAAGCTGAGGTTATCTGTCAGATTCGCAATTGGCAACATTCCAAAGTTCCTCGTAGATGTCGCTTACAATTACAAAACAGAAATGTTGCATTCTTTGCTATCATGATGCTAGATTTTTCCATCGATCAATATATACATTCAAGCACATAAACCAGGTTAGTGGGAAACACTAATAAATTGAGTACTCTCCTGATTCGTCATGGTGCCGCGAAGATCTTTCAATTTATGGAAAAAGGAATAAAAGTTTATATATAGTCTATATATATAAGGAAGAATTCGTCGGGTTTGGCCTCATTGGAAAGGAAACGAAAACCAGTATGGTCGTGTCAGTTGTGAATGTTGAAGCAAAGTTATGAAGGAATTGATGGATGTTCTTTGCCTGAAAATATCTTGAGGGTTAAACACGTAATGAACTTGCTTTTGGATATATTTGCAGTAGATATGATGACATAAATTTGGAGATGAACGGGGTTGCACTGAGTGTCTGTTATTCAATACGGTCAGCCGGTGCTTATCATATTGTCGAGTATGATATTTGGCTGATGTGGACGTATTGCATTCCCACTTGTGATATTGCCAAAAGGCTAATATGGATTTTTGCTTCGTTTTTATTGTGGGATTTTGTGAAATAACATACTATTACACATATAAAGCGTTTTCCTTACTCACTCACAGGAGGCAAACATTTCTTTGATCTAGCAGAGAGTGCTTAATGTATAACTCTACATGTACATCAGCATTTAAGTTTATAACTCCTGAGATGCAAAGTGGTCTTTTTAATTACTTATCAAAACAAATGTAAAAATTATCATGGTGAATGATGATAGATGCATGTTATGTCATACGCAAGACATGACAAATTAGGGTTCGTGATTTATGTTTTCTCATTAAGTAGTAACATATATATGATTCATAAATGTCACCCCCAAGACTGTGAAATAAAACAATCATTTTGTAAGACACACTTCAATAAGGCCTATGATTTATGCTTGCTTGTTTATTTAAGGTGTGATTAATACCGGGCATTGTGCTAATTCATTAGAATTTTGCAAACAATCTTCCGAATAATAAGCATAAAGGTAAGTAATTTGGAGAATCGTGCACTTGGGTGTACACGACGTCCGACTTTACTGAAATCATGGATTTGTTTTTGAACTCAGTGATAATGATTTGCTTTAAATGTATGATATCAAACGTGACTAAATATTTCTAGCCAAATACCTCGCTGACGTTGACAACATGCTAAGCCTTAGTCTCAGTTGTTTTTCTCGCATCAAGCTAGGCCTAAATTGGCGCTGGTTACTTGCGGCTTATTATGACTAACTTTCTGAAGGAGGATAGGCGTATTGTGAAATATATCAGACCAACATAAGCAAAGTTATGAGAGAATGTATATTATTTGCAATCAGCTAGGCTTTGGTCTGTTAAGTCATTAATGTCTGTTAAAACTATTGAATGATAATCTTAGCCACTTGATACATAATCAGTGATATTGCCAGTAGATCTGTGTGATGTTTGTGTGGTGTATTAATTCTCACACCAATTCTTGTGAGCAATTCAATTGTATGTGGTGCCCTTTATGTTATCAAATTGAGACGTTTGCATTCCTTCATTCAAGGCAATACAAGCCTGAACAGCCAACGTCAATTACGGCCGTATAGGGCCCCATGTACAAGTCTGACGCATAATTGCCAATTATAACAACCATCATTCCAAGACATTATAATAGACATGGGCCTATATTTCTCAAATGTATTTTGGCAGCATCATACATTGTAAAATCAGCTTATTTATAAAATCAATGATATTAAAGCAGTTAGCATCGAATCCGGTTCTTCTGATAGGGCAGGACAGAAACATTGTGTTTGGAGATTAAATCTATACTATATTAGGAAAAATAATTTGTTCCAGGAAGCGATGACCACACCATTACTAACAATTATCTGGGAGGATTAACAAGTAATATTACATTTCCAACATGTATTTATTGATAAGCTAGCTTATCGTATATTATCCCCCTCCACCCCCAACTCCCGCTGAGGAATGCGGTGTCATGGAAAAATGGCATTTAACTATTCATATGACATAACATGGCACTAAACATGGCATTACACTATTCATATGGCATAACATGGCACTAAACATTGCATTACACTATTCATATGGCATAACATGGTACTAAACATGGCATTGAACTATTCATATGGCATAACATGGCACTAAACATGGCATTGAACTATTCATATGGCATAACATGGTACTAAACATGGCATTGAACTATTCATATGGCATAACATGGTACTAAACATGGCATTAAACTATTCATATGGCATAACATGGTACTAAACATGGCATTAAACTATTCATATGGCATAACATGGTACTAAACATGGCATTTAACCTTTCATATAGCATTACATGGCACTAAACATGGCATCAAACTATTCATATGGCATAACATGGTACTAAACATGGCATTACACTATTCATATTGCATAACATGGCATTAAACATGGCATTAAACTTTTCATATGACATAACATGGCACTAAACATGGCATTGAACTATTCATATTGCATAACATGGTACTAAACATGGCATTACACTATTCATATGGCATAACATGGTACTAAACATGGCATTGAACTATTCATATGGCATAACATGGCACTAAACATTGCATTAAACTTTTCATATGGCATAACATGGCACTAAACATTGCATTACACTGTTCATATGGCATAACATGGCACTAAACATAGCATTTAACTTTTCATATGGCATAACATTGCACTAAACATGGCATTAAACCTTTCATATAGCATTACATGGTACTAAACATGGCATTAAACTATTCATTGGCAGGTTGTTTTTCTTGAGAATGGTGAAATGCAGTGTTGTCAGAAGTTTAGATGAGTCTCTTAAATTAAACATACATCAATTGCAACGTTGAAACCAACTTCCTCTTTTTAACATTGATATACAAAACTCCAGCTTATTATATAGGAAAAAATGATACATTGATTGGCGAAGTTCAAAATGAAATACGTTAAAATGGGTTTGATTTGGGAACGATTGGAAAATTGCATCTGAGCAAGCCTCCTACTTTGCTTAATATTTAATAAAAAAATATATGTGATACAGGGGGGAAAATATTTTTCCTTGAAAATGTTCCAAATAACAGATTTGGGCATGACTTAAGATGTCAGCACAAACTTGAAATCTAAGCACACATTTCTTGCTTCAGTTTGATTAAAAAAGTGGGCCCTGGTTCCTGTCGACGTCTATTGTCTTTAAGGTGAAGGCCTCTTACATGTCCCAGCCAGTGTAGACAAGTAGGCGTCTGTGAAATACCTCCACTCAAAATATGGTCTCTGAAGACATGGAACAGACAATCAGGTTCCTTTCCCTGTTTACTATTAACACATAATTTTAGGTTTTGCGCATGCTCGGATACATGAGTTCAAGTTCTCAATATGCTCCGATGTATACTGTATTTTTATCACATTTTGGACCATATAATATTATTATTAAAAATTAGAAAATTGGAGTATATTGGAGCGGAACCCTTTTCTATCAAGAAAATCCAGTTGTCATTGAACCTTTTTTTTAATTGAAAATACATTTTTTACATAGTCAGGTGGTCAGGCTAAATAGCCCGCCTCGTATATAGATGGTACTGACTGGGCGGCTTCCACAATGTGACTGCTTTGATGACATTCTTGGCAAGCGGTTGTATATGAGGACTATTGGCCGAACCATTGGATTAGCACAATGTTACTGCTGAGATTACGTCTACGTATTCATCGCTTACTACTTGATTATAGCCTGCCTCTATTCCATTAGATGACGAGGAGCAAGCATTGCTTCAATATAATATTTGATATCTACAAATTAGCAAATTACTAAAGCCCTTATTTGCTTTCTGTATTTGATAGACTATGACTGAGAGATATACAAACTGTGAATGTTAATGAGGTTGATGGTGTCATTAGCAGAATTGATGTAGCAGTCATTAGACGCTAGAAAGAATAAGGATGGACTGAGGGCCTATGAGGGAAAATACAAAGACATTAAGGGAAGATGGGACAAGATGATGAAGAGCATTTGGAGAGGGATGCGATGATAACGATGAGGTACAACCTCATGGAAAATGCTAAGAGAGCAGAGATGAATCTTATGGAATCCTGGATTCGACAAGATGTCTGAGCCTATGAAATGTGGGAAAGTCTCCAGCTAAAGTGATGAGATGAGAACAGCTTTCAGATGAAAGACGGAATTTCAAATACAGGATGATGCAGGACTTTAGTGGGAATAATGGTGAATCCAGTGGCTCTGGATTATGAGATCAGCCTAAAATATCAGTTATTTTTGTTAATGATAAAACTTAATTGTTTCATCCATCACTCGCTCAGCACGCTCTGTGGTGATCACCTATGACTCTTTGATGGATTTTGCCATTGACTCTGAAAGATTGAAACAATTTGTCTTTGTGTTAATTGTAACAGGATTAGTAGAGATCCGATAATGGTATTGAAATTGGTTCAAGGGTTATGAAGGATATAAATAAAGTTAGGATACGTGGCCCTACTGTAATGGTCATCGCCCCGTGCCACGAGTAGATTCAGATGAAAAAGCATAGTACCAATAAACCCTAATGCTGAATAATGATGCTTGAAGGATTTAAAATGGGAATGTTGAGAAAATCACACAACTCCCAAGATGTGATTGACTTGACTAAAATAGATCTCTTTGCAAATCACCAGTTAAATTCTTAATTACAGTTATGAATGCCGTGGTGTCACATGTCACCATGTTCTCCAGGTACATACGGTCTATACAGATGTTGGCTGTTCAGGCTTATATTGCATAAAATGAAGGAAACCATCCGTCTGAGTGGCCTGCCAGTCAACCAAGGAGGACCTCTTTTATACCCAGGGCCCTAGATTACTGGCTGGCAGAATTACACAAAAACATAATCAAAAACGCCATAGAGAACTGGTTGAACCTCATTACTTTAAGCGTTTTCTTAGAATACTATTTTGTGATTGGTGAGGAAAGGGGTTGCACAAGGTGATCAGAAGTTTATCCTGGGCGTCTAAATTTTAGAATATTGTTTATCACAAGAGCCCACGTGTGCACTGACTAACCAGTCTCACGGAACAAAACTTAATAATATGAAATATTCTTTCTCTATTATCTATTATCTTTTATTGTCTCAACTTGTTTCAAATTATATTTTAGCATTTGTCCCTAAATTTATGAAATATTATTAACCATTTATATTTGAACCTGGATTTAATATTTGTTAGGTTACAGTATAAAGATGCTAAAGAATATCATTCATAACTGATTTAACATACCTTTATGATTTAAAAGACCAAACTCAAATTCATTGCAGAAATGCATTCTCTCAAAACTTTGCTCCAAGGTCTGATATATGTCATAATACGCCTATCCTCCCTTAAAAAGTAAGGTGATTGGCAACGGTGATGATTCTGGGACGAACATCTGTGAGACTCTTACAACGAGAAGTGTTAGAAATCTTCAAACTAAACATTCATGTATTTAAACTAATAGACCTAGATACTTATATATACAAACTTATATATACAAACTTAGATTAAGTCGCATTAATCTGGTATCTGCCTGCATTCATGTCATGTTAATGAGTGGCTGAAGTGTGATTTACTAATGGAGCGTGTTCTGTCTCATAATATGTCTTTGATTATCTTGGAGATATAGACTCGGCTTAGGAGGAAGGGCCGAGGGCACGTTCGGGAGGCTTAACAACCAATCAGAAGAGACCCGAATATGTGATTTTAACCGCGGAGTCAGACTGGGATTTTACAATACGTAGGGAGCACACATCAGTATATATATTTCAACTAGGATAAAAATAATTTAGTTGGTAGGTTGAATCTTTGGCTTAAATAGATGGATTGGAAATCTAATTGTCGGCAAAATGACTGATATTATTCCTATTAAGATGGAAATAATCATGTAAAAAAATGTTGATAATGCTTTACATACAGAAACAATGTTCAATGCTTCAATGATGGTAAATTTGCTAAATCCATAAACTATACTAGAGTTGCTTCTTTTATTAAAAGTAAAATTAGACATAAAAATACTTTCCAGAGAAACATATTTGTTAATAATATCAAAACAGAATATATAAATAATAGGGAAGATGTTTATTTATTTATTTATTTTTATTTTTATTTTATTTTATTTTATTTTTTTTTTTTGCTGCACATGATTAAATGATATTAGGGACCAGAACGTATTTTTCAAAGATGCTGAAGTATGATAATTATGATTTCTTGAAATTATCTGGCGGGGTAATTAAACAGGTTTGGTGGGGTCTTATACCGTAAAGGTATAGGATCTGTGCCTTTAATGGTTAAATAAGTGGAGCACGGGAGGTGGTGGGTTCGACTCCCACTGCCGGCAGTGTTACTTTCACACTGGTTCAAAGGCTCGAAAGTCGATCTGATATGGCCATAGTGGCTGAAAGGGTCGTAAAAACAATTTAACATTTGCACCACACGATTGGGTCCGGCGAGTTAGCCCGGGTTATGCCGTTTCTCCACGATTGAACCGGCGGGTGCCGGTGGCGGAAGGTGGCAGGCACCGACCTCCGCCCCCTGAAAACCCTCGGCGAACTCGGCGGGACAAAATGGAGGATCCGGCGATCTGCCGCTCTCGCCGCCGGCGTTGTAGAAACATGAATCGACAAAAAAACAGCAACACGTTTCTGATTAATTTTTTTAAAAGAATTTGCTAATCTGTTACCTTATTATACATCCTTTAAACATGAAGTTTATTTCTTTGGTGACTTCCATCTTTCACGTGAATAATAAAATAAAATTAAAAAAGAGGAATATTATTTTTGAACAGTATGACTGTGTACAATTGATTAACAAACCTGCGGATATTCTTGGAAATGCTTAAGATCTTTTGATTAAATTTGCTGGTAATAATGAATTATTTTTTTATCATAATATAATTGGACGTGATTTTATTTTGGAAATTTAATCATTGCTAAAAGATTCAGGAAGTTTAAGAAAATTAGTTTTGATAGATTTAAGAGTGATATATTGCAGCTTTTGATAAAGAATATAATGCAAACCTTGACCCGGTCGAATCAACAGATATTTATAAAAATATAAAATAAGCATGATAAGCATGCCCCTGTCATCATTCTCCTTGGTTTGATGACTGTTTTAATGTTCAAAATTGGTTAGAATGTTAACTAGAGAGGAAAATGAAAAAAAAATTACAAATTGATTAATCTAATTTACAAAATTACAAATTGATAGGGATATATTTAAAACCCTACGAAATAAATATCATGATAAAATGATTTCCCAGACAAGAAGAACATATTGTAAAGTCCAGGACTTTAGTGTTAATTAATCGTGTTAATTAATCTAGGAATTAATGAGGAATTTATTTACTAATTAACAGATATCTTTAATAATTGTATTTTAGTTCATTTCTCACGGTCATGTGGTATTTGGCATGGAACTTGGAAAACCCATTATAGAAGAGTAGCATGTAGAATTGTTTGGACATGTTTAGTATACATGTCACTGGGGTGTCAGCGATAGATTAATGGGGTGTAAGGTGAGAGAGTTTGGGGGTCTCAACGAAGAGAGAGTAGACAAATGGTGTTGAGATGACAAATTGTCTTTACTGTGGGAAAGCACCACGCCCGCATACATGTGTGTGTTAAACTGATGGTATATATGTTGCTACGTTTGAGAATAAAGTTAGTTCCTGAGTAGTATCCAGCAAAACAACATCTTTGTGTCTTTACTTGCGAGCAGGGAGAACTTGGGAAGTTCTCACTTTATAAAATCACCCAGGGTGGGAATTTTATAACTGGCGACCCGGACGAGACAAAAGTAAAGACAATAGAGATGGATCCAACACAATTTAACACATTTGTTAGGATGGAGCAGGCGGACCGTGAGGCTGCCAGGAGGCAGGTAGCAGAGAATGCAGAACGGCAAAAAGCGGCTGCACAAATCAAAAAGGTGCCGGGATGTGATGGCTCATCTACAAAGGCGGTCAGGGAATGGCTACAAGAGGTAGATATGACCATTCCAGATTCAGATAGAACAGTTTACATAGCATCAAGCACGGCAGAGGGACCTCTAAGAAAAGAAATATGGAGATACTTGGGGGCTCAGCCAGCCAGGGCTGAAGTGACGTGGCAACAGTTGCGAGGCCACATCCAAGCCTCCTTTCTAAGCACACATGAAGAAGACCGACTCCGTGATGAAGTAGAGAGAACAAGGGAAAATGCATACGAGGGCACCGCCTCTTTTGGCCGCCGTTTCCGAGATGTATGTGACCTGGCGTACCCAGCCGCCACAAGAAATCCAGACCAGCACCGAGTGATGCTGCGTGCATATATGAAGGGCTTGAGGGATCGCCACCTGGTGGAACGATTGATCAGGGAAGGCAAGCCAGATAATTTCCTAGATGCGATCACATTTGTGGCACAGTACACCTCAGATGCATACCTGTTGAATAAGGCATTAGAGGGCACGGTAAATGAACTCAGAGCAGAAGAACCAATGGAAGTAGGTGCTGTTTCCCAATATAATCAGGAAATAAGACAGGAGATGGCGGAATTAAGACGTCAAGTGGCCGGCATGACAAAGCAGATTACCAGGTTGACGGCTGCATCAGGCTTCAGAGGACCTTCAGCGCCGCCTAAACGCTCACAAGCAGGCAAGTGTTTTTATTGTGGCAAACCCGGACACTTCAAAAGGGATTGCTCCGAGCTCAAGAAGCTGCAGTCTGCCCACCCCACACCTGCACAACCGTCTAGGTTGCAGGGGGGCCAATAAGCGCCGCAGCCACTACTGACAAGAAGCGCCATAGAGCATATCTTCATTTGGACATTCATAATTACAAGATAGAAACTTTACTGGACACTGGTGCTTCTAGAACCTTGCTGCGGCGCAAGGAATATTTGAAAATATGCAGGAATTCACGTCGACAACCAATTTTAAAACCCACCGTCGCCTTGTGTAGCCTGACCGGACATGCCTTGAAAGTAATGGGAGAGACCGAAGTGATGGAGAGACAAGCGGGACCCATAAAGGTCATTGTGGTGGAGGGTCTGCCACACGCTGCCATTTTAGGCATGGATGCAATTGGGGAAGAAGCTGTTCTCGATTTCCGCCCCAGCCGTAAGACTATGACTTGGCGCAATGGTGAATATGAATTAAATTCATTTATGCCTAAAAAGAAAATAACAATAGCAACCCTCGGAACCGAACCACCCATTATGGAGGGAACACTCATAGAAGAAGTAGTAAATAAGTATCAACATGTCTTCTCAGCATCAGGGGAATCTATTGGTTGTCATCCTGGAATCGAGATGACAATAAACACCACGGGAGAGCCCATTAAGCAGAGAGCTTATCGTGCCCCCCTGTCAAAAAGGCAACTAATAGAAAAAGAAATTTCTGATATGTTGGCTTCGGGAATAATCAGGCCGTCTTCATCGCCCTGGGCTTCCCCCTGTCTACTTGTGCCGAAGAAGGATGGGAGCACAAGATTCTGTGTGGATTATACTAAGGTGAATGCTATAACCAAGAAGGATGCTTATCCCATCCCGCTCATTAAAGACATTTTCGACCAGCTGCGTGGTGCATCTGTGTTCTCCACACTCGATCTGCGTAGCGGATATTGGCAACTTCCGATGGCGGAAGGGGATATTGAGAAGACAGCTTTCATAACACACTGCGGACTGTATGAGTTCACCCGCATGCCTTTTGGTTTAGCAAATGCCCCTTCAGTATTTCAAAGAACCATGGAAAAAGTACTATGTGGCCTAGTTGGGAGAGTCTGCAACATATATATCGATGACATAGTCGTGTTCGGGACTAATGAGGCTGAACATGCTGAAAATTTAAAACAAGTTCTGCAGAGACTCGAAGAATACCAGCTAAAATTAAAACCGAGTAAATGTGCCTTCGGACTGAAAGAAATAAAGTTGCTTGGGTATATTATCGATAAGCATGGAATACGACCCGACACTGACAAGGTCAAGGCCATTGCCGAGTTGGGCCACCCTACGGATGTTTCAGAGGTTAGGTCATTTTTGGGAATGACAGGCTATTACCGATCGTGTATGGCTAACTATGCGCACATTGCTGCACCCTTGGTGGCACTCACCCGCAAGTATGCAAAATTCCAGTGGGGCCCACCTGAGGCAGCGGCGTTTGAGGACCTGAAAGCCCTACTCATCAGCGAACAAGTCATGGCCCACCCGCAACCGGAGAAGCCTTACAAGTTGTACACGGATGCGTGCAATTATGCAATAGGTGCCATATTGTGCCAAGAAGATGACAAAGGCGTGGAGAGACCAGTGGTCTACCTCTCTAAACAATTGTCAGCCACACAACAAAAATGGGCGACTATTGAAAAAGAGGCATACGGAGTAGTATATGCCCTCAGACAACTTCGACCTTATATCTGGGGCGCGGAATATAACGTATACACGGACCATAAACCTCTCACCTCTCTATTTACCAAGGAGATGAATAATACTAAGATACAGAGGTGGCAAGTGCTTCTGGCGGAATATGGGGCGAAAATATCGTATAGGAAAGGGAAACACAATATCAGAGCCGATATGTTATCCCGGATCAAACAGAGAGCGGAAGTGGCAACATTCGATACCTCTGACTGGTGCCTAGGTGCGGAACCCCCAGAGGTTAACGATGATGAGATCGTACCTGTGCTGTATGATGATCTCGACCTGAGAGGTATTGGAGAGGAACAACAGCATACCATGGATGAGTGGTCAGAAGCGACAGACCCGGATAGCCACTATGAAATAATTCAGGGCAATCTGTACTCGATGAAGAAACCTCATCAGTATGCTGCGGATTATCCTCGTTTGGTGCTGCCACCTAGCGTAAGAGCTAAAATCATCATCAGAGCACATCAGGAGGTTGGACATATGGCTGCCATCAAAACCCTCAGACACATACAAGAGTCTTATGTCTGGCCGGGCATGAAGAAAGATATCGAAACCGAACTAAAGAAATGCCCCACCTGTTTAATATATAACCGGAAAACGGTCCATTTACCAATGGGAGAGATGCCCTTAGCAACGTCTCCAGGTCAAATTATAGGAATGGACCTCATTGGCCCATTTGTTAGGTCAACGGAGGGAAATGTTTACATATTGACAGTCATTGATCACTGTACGGGATGGGCAGAGTGCTATGCCATCCCTAGGAAGACTAACGAAGCTGTTTGGGCAAAATTCAGGAAAGAATACCTTCCTCGCCACGGTTACCCAGAAATTTTGATTTCGGACCAGGGCCAGGAATTCAATGCTGTAGAATTTAAGGAATATCTTCAAAAAGTCGGGATAAAACATCATAGAACCACGCCATATAATCCGCAAAGCAATGGGAAAACGGAACGTTTCAATCGGACCTTTAAAGACCTAATAGCCAAATTGGTCAACAATAAGAGAGATGAATGGGAGGACCAGATGGGGGCAGCACTGACAGCTTACAATAATGCAACCTCTACGGTGACTGGTCACACTCCATTCTTCCTTCAATATGGCCGAAGGTCACGACTCCCGCTCAACAAAATGTTGTACCCAAAGGATCCACTGACAGGACGCCTACAAGTCTTGTCAGATGCTCTGCAGAGTGCACGTGCCCTGACAGAGGGATCCAGGAGGTACAACAGAGAGAGACTGGAAAGAAAAGCAAATGATGGAGACCTGAAAGTCGGAGATAATGTGGTAATCAAAGCTCACGAACCACTGACTACCACAAGCAAGTGGGATCCACATTGGACGGTGACCCAAATCCGTGGAAAGGTCGTCAATTTGCGGCATCAACAATCGGGACTCACTAAGATACTGAACCGAAATAAAGTATACTTAGTTGACCCGGATGTGTGTTGGGATGACGTCAATCCCAGGCCGGTAAGGCAAGCTAATATTAGTACTAAGTTTGCCGGAGTCACACCACACACCAGTTCCCGCGCCACTAACACAAGAGCTAGTGCCCCGCAACACACACCGCCACTTTCTCCTCCACCACCATCACCACCGCCACCTTCACGGCCTGTGAAGCGTAGAGCACAAAGTAACCCGAGTGCCTCGGACGGACCTAAAAGACAGAGGATCTTTTTGCCACGTATGACGAAGAGACCAGCTTCATCGATACCCACTCCAGAACTTCAGAAAAAGGCAAGATTGGAAACCATTGCTTATGTGCGTGAGTTCCTTTAACGAGTAGGAATGAAAGACAGTTATCCACGCAGGCGCAGAATAATTATCTTACATCGTGAACCTTCTCCTGCCATAAACTTTTTTGACGCAAATCTGGGAATTTTGACAATTTATATCATTATTATTATACGCTGACATCATGTGGACAATAGCAGTTATGTTGATTTTATTAGTACGTACGGCGTCTAGCCAGAAAGCGTCCCCCCCTGCCTCACCTCTGGTCGACGGATTATTGGTGACTGGCGGGACGGGATTACGAACATTGTCTGCCAACTGGATCTTGCTGGTGGCGTTGGACGCACCGCTACCGCCCCCCGGCCTGGCTGACAAGATCGCCCAAGTCAAGAAAACCATGGAACTCTCATCGGAGAAAAAGGAGATCTCTGATGTACTTCGTGATGCATGGAAGGACAGACTAACCAGGCTAGACGCTAAACTGGACCTGACATCCCACCGCACTAAGCGCGGACTATTTGATGCCGGAGGAATGCTTCTTCACGGACTTTTTGGTATCGCCACGAATAAACAAATCAGCAAGTATAGAAGCATTCTAAATCACCTCCGTTCTAAGCAGAATGAAATTATACACGTTATCCCGGACTTATTATCTGCTATAAATCAAACGAGACATTTTGTGAGAGAGAACAGAGACACGCTGCTAGACATGGAGACTCATCAACGATTGGCTGAGAGATATATCCATATGCTAGTAACCCAAGGCATTTCCTATAGGACTAGAATTAGCACCTTAGAATTCAGTCAGGAAATGGACAGGGTCCTGACGACCCTGGAGTTGGTTAGTGAATTATACCAACAAGAAAAAGTGATGTATCACGCTCAAAGGGCAGCTCTTGAGGTTGGCCACCTCACAGAGGATTTGCTGCCAGTACGGACTTTAGAGGACGTTCTCCAAAGGGCAATCTCTCAAGGGTTTACTGTGGTGACTCAACTTGAATGGTATTATCAACATTTAGAAGTGAAAGCGATTTTCAGTGAGCACAGGAATTTGTTATATCAAGTCACAATTCCGTTGATCCAAGATGAACAGTATTTGCAGTACTATATCCGGACATTTCCAGTACCATATTCTAATTCTGATTTAAGTGCTCAACTAGAAGCGTTCGATCATGTCGGTTTCAATACTCAGACAGGTGATTTATTCCTTCCATCGTTTTGTATAGGTTCTAGTCCGACGGTATGTAGATCGGGCCCTGTCTATCAAACGGACAGATTGAAATGTATTAGAGGCATTTTATCTGGAGTACAGTCGCCTAAAGAATTTTGCACAGTCAAGATTGTAAAGGGTAGGAACACAACACATATTGCAGAAATTGACATAAACACCTATGTTGTTACCACTTGGGGCGAAAAACTTATAGAGAGATGTGCCAGGGAAAATGAAAAAGTGTATTCTCTTACGCCAGACACCTATCAGGTCACAGTGCGACCAACTTGTAGCATTATGGGCAACTCCTGGGCACTACATGGCATAAATGAGGAAAATATAAATCGACACATTAAAGTC
The DNA here is from genome assembly GCA_949316495.1 of Amphiduros pacificus. NCBI lineage: Eukaryota > Metazoa > Annelida > Polychaeta > Phyllodocida > Hesionidae > Amphiduros > Amphiduros pacificus. The sequence continues at coordinate 21,772,637 of OX439004.1, read as the reverse complement.
GATAAAATTGATATCCCAATAACTATAAATATCACTACAACCCTTCCACTCGTCACCTTGCCTAAGTTGTTCCCTAATGTGTCAAGGAAGATAGAGTTGTCAGCAATACCAAATATGCCCCTGACATTAAAGACATTGGATCAGAACAATTACATGTGGGATGAGAATCATGACCCGATTTCATGGTACAATGTGTTTTCTATTATGATTACTGTTTTACTTGTAACATTGTTTGTAGTTTTTGTATTGTATAAAAAGAAAAAGTTTCTATGTAATCGGTCAAAACTGTATGCGCCGACCCCTAGCTTGGCCAGTACTGGTGGTCAGAACTTGGACCTTGCTGAGATAACAACCTAGTCCCACAGATACTTCTGCTTGTCTGGAGTCAGTTCACGTTATATAGTGATTTCTTAAGGTAATATTATTTAGTAGTTTGTATATACCCATACAAACTAGAAAATAAGGGAGGATTGTAAAGTCCAGGACTTTAGTGTTAATTAATCGTGTTAATTAATCTAGGAATTAATGAGGAATTTATTTACTAATTAACAGATATCTTTAATAATTGTATTTTAGTTCATTTCTCACGGTCATGTGGTATTTGGCATGGAACTTGGAAAACCCATTATAGAAGAGTAGCATGTAGAATTGTTTGGACATGTTTAGTATACATGTCACTGGGGTGTCAGCGATAGATTAATGGGGTGTAAGGTGAGAGAGTTTGGGGGTCTCAACGAAGAGAGAGTAGACAAATGGTGTTGAGATGACAAATTGTCTTTACTGTGGGAAAGCACCACGCCCGCATACATGTGTGTGTTAAACTGATGGTATATATGTTGCTACGTTTGAGAATAAAGTTAGTTCCTGAGTAGTATCCAGCAAAACAACATCTTTGTGTCTTTACTTGCGAGCAGGGAGAACTTGGGAAGTTCTCACTTTATAAAATCACCCAGGGTGGGAATTTTATAATATTTTGGTAATATTATTCATGAAAATGATAAATATTCAAAACAATTATACAAACATTATATCATTTATGAGCTTCTTCGTAGGAATGATGTGACTTCACTTCTAGAGATGCCAAAACATGAATTATTAAAAAGGAACATTGATGTTAAATGGATAAAATTTTAGATATATAAGTACGAAATCTAATTAGAAATACTGTTGAAATAATCTTGTGAATCGGACCCTGTGTCTACATGGCTTTTACATGAAATGCATTGAGGCTTTCCTGCCAATTATTAGGGATATCATAAATGTATCAATTCCTGATACTTTGAAAATGGCTATTATTCTATACTTGCTTAAAAGACTATTTTTCAAATCTCAAATATTTCTCCAAATTTATTGAAAGAGATGTGGTTAACCGATTTTTCATCTGGGTTTAATTAGATTAAGATATATGTTTCAATCCGCTTATAAAATATTTCATAGCACTAAAACAGCTCTACTTAATATAAGGTTCAAAATGATATCTCAGATGATCTTGATAATGACCTAGCAGATATGATGGCGCTATTAGATCTTTCTGCTGCTTTTGACGCTGTCATGATATTCTCTTAGATATATTAAGAAATAGATGTGGAATTGGTGATGAGGTGCCGAAGTGGTTTAGATTGTTCTTGGCTGATAGAAAGCAATCATTATCATCATAATCATCATCATTATTGCTATTATTTTATTAATATCATTAATGCCTTCCCACCGATTTGTTAAAGAAAGAATGAATTATTGATGCTCTTTGACATTGCAGGTCTAAACTTTTATGTAGTATTAAGAATGTGTTACTTATATTCAATGTCAATTCTCCATATACAAAAAAACAAGTAATGATGAACCACCGACGACATGAAAGCTGCAGACGACAACAAAGCTTCGTTTCAGTTTATCAATTGATTGCCGATGTTTAACACATTATTTGACCTTGGTGGCACATACTAGTGTCAGAAAACAACCTGATGAGAATATTTTTGAAAGCGCAGATGCACACAAAAGGCTTTGAAATGGAACTGTTGTCGTCCGGAGGCATGCTGCCTTCAGCTGCAAGAAGATTACAAGTCTGAAGTTTACAAGTAGTTGGATACTTTCCTTTAATGCCATTAATTTATGGCTATTACTACTGTATGTCTTCCCTCCCGCCAATCCCATGTTTCACATCTTAATTAAGCTTTACATTGATTGGTACATCTGGTCTAAAGTAAGTCCTCTCGTATAAAACCAATAAATATCTTTTTGGAGAATATAAACAAAGAGAGAACGCTATTTCCATCTTCTGTTTTTCCAACTGGGACATGACCTGCCTTCTTTTTTTCCAGTGTTTACAGTTACAGTTAAGTGATTTCACTACCTGGTTACCATAGCAACATTTTTGATCTCAGAAATTTTATACATGTACAATTAGGGCATGACCTCTGTGTATCATTATAGATGACAAGGTTTGTTCATTCAATGTGATTATAATTAGTAATTACAATGTACACATTCCGAAAATCATCAAATTTTGGAAAAGGTACTTTGATAACCTGGTTACCATAGCAACATAGTTAGTATCAAATGATTTAAGAATCAGACATGGAAGAATAGGTTAGGTGAAACAATATACACTAGTTATCCAATATATTCACATTATTTGTCACTGAGACCATGGAGGTCAAATATGTCAAATTGTGATGACAATGCAATTTTTTGAAAAACAGATGATCTTTGAATGACCGTGACGTGACCTTGACTAGAATCTAGCACTTTATCTTTTTTCCTCGATTTATTCAATATAGTCTGTTACAACACTGATTGAAATATTTTAAGAATCAATTTGATTTTGGGGTGTTAGTAATGCTGGCAAAATGGCTTCAAAATTGCTTGGGATTAATTTCTTGATGTCATGGTAACTGTGTTAGCTTGTTACAGGCAAGGTAACTGGAATTAGCATAATTTTCAAATTTCAATGAATTGATATAGGGATTAATTTCTGAAGACAATGATCAAAATACCAAAAATGGCCAAAAATAATGTCATATTGAGCTTCAGAGCCTGTTACTTAGGAATTGATGGTTACCATGGTTACGAACATTTATGATGGTCATCTAGCCATGTACGAAATTTAAAGGAAATCTATTTATGACCATGTCCGCCTCCTGATTCTCTCATTGAGCTGTTATTAATTAGGTATGGACTATTATTCATTCAGGGAGGGGGTGTGGAGGAAAACAATTTTGCTAATTTTCTTTTCTTTTTGTGCTCAGCCATTCTCAATTTCTGAACCAAAAGATATCTCCATTTATTTTTTTTTGGGGGGGGGGGGTCACTTGGGCCATCAATTGTCCTGAGGTGTGCACATCCTAAATGTTATACTTATAAATGTGTAAATGGATGTATTATTTCTGAAAATGAAACAATGTTTCATGTACACTAATTCACACATTATACAACCTTGGAGTAATTATTACTCCAAGATACAACTATATCAAATAGTGATTTATTGAAGTAAACATCACCCGTCCTTGATGCCAGGAAGTTTTGCCAGGAGTGTGGTTACATTAGATATGGACACTACACGGCCACCCGAGCGCTGACCACATATCGCCTGGACACCACACGTTTTCCAAATATCAGGCAGTCTAAAGGCATCCTAGATTGACAGCCGATGCTGTAAAAAAAATCCATCGCCCAAGCACCTTTTGGGAAATTGAAACAAATGTTCAAAATTGGAATAAATGCGATTGGGGTATAAGACCTGATTCATGCATTGTAAAAAACCACATAAAAGCCTGTGCCAAGTGTGAGATAGCAGACAGCTTTATTATCATACCACTGCTTGGAACAATAGGCACTGGCCTAACTCTCCCAGCATGTGACACAACTTTATGACTAAAAGGTTTGCTTTACTGACTAGGAATGTTAGTAAGTGGGACTTACCTAGATAACTTATAGAATTAATAAATTAAAGACTTTTTCAGGTTTGAGAAGAAGGCAAAAATGGGGTTTTCTTTTCCCTTCTAAATTTCTAAGGTTGGCATTCTCAATATTTTTTTCGCCATTACGTGGTCTCACCCTCATATTTATTTTTTTATTTTCCTCCACCCCCCCCCCTCCGGAATGAATAATGGTCTCTCCCTTAAAATGTTTCCAAATCCCAGTCACCTATTAATGTTCAGTCATTCTAATGGTACAAGAAACAAAATTGTGAGATGAAAACAGGGAAGTTTCAATTGACAAATTTACAAATACTTCACAATCTTAACACTTTATAGTTTAATGCAAGGATATACGAAACTATTTTAGGTCTAATCATTCACTTAGTGGAAAGTTGATTCAATATCTTTCATCTCCAAATTATCCCATGAATTATAACAGTCAGCCATTAGTTTCCGTGCTTTTTGGAACGGTCGATATTTCCCTATATGACCCTTTGTCCACATACCACAAATAGGGGCTTTTAGAATGCAATCCTTTTTTTGGAATACATAATATATCTCTTGTACTTTCTCTTATCGCCATGCAAGAGATTTATGAATAATCCCCAGTCTGCTACTTGCCCTCGTGAACCTGCTTCGGGGATAATCTATATTTTGCCATCTATACGACGATATCGGGGCTAATTATTACAGAATGGAGATTGTGGTAGAGTGGTGATAATGAGGTAAAATAGGCCTTGACGGACGTTAATGATAGTACCATATTTCATGCCATATTTCATGTTAAAAAATATTTCATGCCATCTGTAAAAACACCAATCTTCATATGATGATAGTACACAACATATTGGCGTATTTTACACTCAAGGGTAACAAACTAACAATAATGGTATTGATCATCGAAACATCAATGTTTCGTGTTGTTTCAAGTATTCTGATACTAATATATTCTGATGCAAAACTTCATTATACAAAAGAGCGTTGCAGTTAAAATGGCAAAGATCCTACAGATGAGCTGGACAGGGATCACAGTCCCTGAAAATACCAACAAATGGTTTCGATCTACTGTGATCTGTTCAGTTGGATGGGGGCAGACTGCGTTATCCTACATCCTGTTTATATTGGATTAGGTGGAGGTCCTAACATCTCTGGTTTCGATCTACTGTGATCTGTTCAGTTGGATGGGGGCAGACTGCGTTATCCTACATCCTGTTTATATTGGATTAGGTGGAGGTCCTAACATCTCTGGTTTCGATCTACTGTGATCTGTTCGGTTGGATGGGGACAGACTGCGTTATCCTACATCCTGTTTATATTGGATTAGGTGGAGGTCCTAACATCTCTGGTTTCGATCTACTGTGATCTGTTCGGTTGGATGGGGACAGACTGCGTTATCCTACATCCTGTTTATATTGGATTAGGTGGAGGTCCTAACATCTCTGGAAGTGCCGGTCCTCCACATATAGTGCCTCCCGTGTTTGTGATTCTGTTATCCTCATTGTGGAGGTGCAATGGTGAAACCCTTGTTTATGTTGCGTGTGTCACGCTTCGTACAAATGTTTATATATTCCACTCAATATTTTGGTAAGTTATAAGGACTTTTTGTCAATTCAAATCCATTTGATTAGTTGAATTTTTTTTAAATTAAGGACCCTCTCTCCGGAAGCATCTGGACTGTTTTGATTATTTTGTGGGTTATTTTGCAATTTCTCAATTGTACAACTCCAGGATATCCTCAATATTTGTTGGGTCCTGGAGGTGGTAGTGGGGTTGGTTGATCTTGGGGTGGTTGTGTGCCTCCCTCTGGAGGGTAAGAGGGTATGTCTCTCTCTTCCTCTGTGAGCTCCCCTGGTCTCTTTACTTTCAAGGGTGTTGTCTAAAGGGTATGAAGTAGCTGGTGAGGCTGGTGAGTAACTGGTGAGTAACTGGTGAGTAACTGGTAATTTTCCTTTCTGAGTGTAGAACGTGTATCAAAATTTTCTATATGTGTACAGTTCCTTCTTATCCTAAATAATTCTCCCCCTATCTTACAGTGTTTTGGGTTGGAGGAGGTATGGTTAAGATAGGTGTGTGTGTCCGTATCTTTTGTATAAAGGTCCGTGAAAATTGTGCCATTTTCACTGTCCACCTTTACCAGTGTGTCAAGAGGTTTTGAGGTTAATCTAATTTTCTAATTGAAGGTGCTACAATATTCAATGAAGTCAAGGAGTTTTTACTCTCCTTGGTCAAATACCATGAAGATGGCGGGTTTACATGGGGCATTCTTTAGGAGTTTCTCATCTAGGATTGCCATGAAGATAAGGTGGGGCTATTATGGTACCCACAGCAGTTCCTCCTTAAAACCTTCATTCTGGGAGATGTTTAGTGGCTAGTCACATCCATTGTGGCCACAATGATTTCACTTTTGATACTGAAGGAAGATATTTTCCTGATGCAATCTGTGGTGTCCCTTACATATAAGGGGGTGCTTTTTACAAAGAGTTTGATGTGCTAGTCAATAAATGTAGATATTTGTTCTATGGGAGACCCATTATCAGTTGAAATGTGTCTCCCTAAGATCATTATCTGGTGTAATTTTGGTAGGAAGTGTAAACGATTGGTGGTTCTTGTGTCCTGTGGACACAATGACATGTAAACTTCATTGTCTATTTCGTTTTTGCCATACAGTTTGGTTTGGTTGTTCATGGTGACTATGGCTGAGCCCTTGTCTGCCTTTTTTATAGTGATCATGGAATTGCTGCTTAGGGATTCTAAGGCATTCTTTTCCTCTTTGTTGAGGTATTGGGAGCGGTAGGGGGGGTGCTAGAGACAAATTGTTCGATGTTCCTTGTAAACATTTGAAGAATCTTTGGGGGTGGATTTCCAATTGCTTTTTAGTTAGAATTTCGATTGGAAGTCTGAGATGGGTCGGGCAGTTGTCAAGTTGGTTGGGTTGTTGGTTGGAGCAAAACCAGTTTTGATGTTCGGTTGGGTTTGGTTAGTTGTATCTAAATTACCCTAAGGTTCTGGGTCTGAATCATACCAAAAGGATTTGAGTATCATCTTCTGAAAGATACCATGGGCCGTGGCACAGTTGGTTAGAGTGCCAGCTTATTAACACCAGTTCCTCGGTGGTGATCCAAATTAAAGGTCATGGGTTCAATCCCCAGCTATGCCAAGACTGAATTCATGATACCATTTCACACATGAGCTGAGGTCTTGTGCCAAAAGGATTAACCCGTTGTCCTTGTAAATCTGACTGGGTGGGATGTCATGTCAAGGACCTGCGACATGAAAATTCAGTGAGGTATCACTATATCTGCTACACGCAGGTCTCATCACGAAATGAATGAAGTGGTGTTGAAAGTGATGTAAAACCACAAACAAAACAAATCCTTCTGCAAATTAATTGTCTGATTGTATTTCATGGTTTTTTGGTTCACCTGGTGTGGGATAGAACTTGAGTAGGCCACGGGACGTGGCACATTTGGTTAGAGTGCCAGCTTATTAGCACAAGTTCCTCAGTGGTGATTGAAATCATGATACAATTTCACACATGAGCATAAGTCTGTGCTTAAAGGGTTAACCTATTGTCCTTGTAAATCTGTGACTGCGTTGTCATGTCAAGGACCTGCGACATGACAATTCAGTGAGGCAGTACTATATCTGCTACAAGTAGGTCTCATCATGAAATGACTGGAATAATGTTGAAAGTGATGCAAAACCCAAATAAACACATAAACAAACAGAGCTTTAGTCATTTTAATAAGATGTTTGACAGGTTAATGACTCGTTCATCCTTATTTTCAAGGTAAATGTTGACCTTTTATCGAAGAACGATATCATGATTGTTTGATTTTGAACTTCTTTATTTTTTCTGTTTAGATTTTGATTCGTACAAGGTAGACTTTCATTGAAACATTTTGTCGACATTGCTTTGGTCTGGTAGGGTTGCATTGTCTGTATTATCACTACTGTTTGTATTGATAGATACATTGCCATTTTTGTCCCTTGATCTTAACCCTGGAAGACTGTTTTTAGCTGATAAGTCTCCAATTGTGGGTTTTTCTGGTTTCTTTTGTTTGTGGATCCCTTATTGTTGGGGATGCGTCTTTTGGCTTACAAAAGAGTGTTTTCTTGTGTTGTCTTTGTTACTACAATTTGTATGACAACTACGTTAAGAAAACAGAACAATTCTAATATTGTTTTCTTGTGTTGTCTTTGTTTCTACAATTTGTATGACAACTACTTAAAGAAAACAGAACAATTCTAATATTGTTTTCTTGTGTTGTCTTTGTTTCTACAATTTGTATGACAACTACTTAAAGAAAACAGAACAATTCTAATATATCATTTTGGATGTTGCAGAAACATTTTCTCTGATCAAATGTTAGATTCCTCACATTTTTATTTTCATCGAGTAACTGTACAACTAAAAAACACCAATCTAAAGTTTTGTCTCAAAATTAGGCCGGCATGTCACGTGACTGTCGGTGACGTCATGGGAAGGGGTTCAAGACATGCAGAATGCCATACACAGAATAATAAGATGAAAAACATATTTTGTTGATTTATATTTTTTGCATAAAAAAATTGACCTCCATTCAGTCACAGTAGTACAAGTAGAATATTGTTAGAAGTGGTAATCCGCCAGACTGGCTGGTGACCTACCCTAGTTGTTTAAATGTCAGCATATATAAAATGTCCAACATTCATTTCTGTAATGAATGGTATTTGCAACATGTTGATTTTTGGCCAATAATATTGGATATCATTGCTTAATTGTTTGCATCACCGCGAACATAACCAGCGTTTGAATAGCATCTTGCATATTATCGCTATTATTTCATTTCGCACCCCTTTCAAATGGAAATGCTAAAAAAACAAGATGTCACACTCTTTCAACTGGAAAAATATAATTTATACAAGAGATAGTTCCGTTTTTCTGTTGTGTCAATAGTCATTATAATATTTTCGTGAAATTATAATTTAAACAATATATTGAATACAATGAATTGAATAGGGCACTATAAGAATACCAATCTATTATCTTGGAAAATTGGCATTTTATCGTAAGGTATAACCTTGAAATAATTACTCTTAGACAAAACTAACACTTGGTATGAAATAATGTAACGAAATAACATTTCTGTTACAAACAGCAGAATAATGAACAGCTAGCTGTGTCGTTTTGGAATTACGACATGTCTGACGAAATAATAAATGTGTCTTTGAAAATAAACGTATTTGTGTCATTTTGATTTTGTTAAAGCGTCTACACCACACAGAGTCTGAAAGCCAAGAAGCTAATGAAAAACGCCATTCAATCAAGTCTATGGCAATCAAGTCTATGGCAGATAAAAATTGTTGTTAGTTATATACTGATAATTGTTGCCTTCAATTGTACTGTTTGATAGATGTTAGATGATGTTATTTTCTCTCTGACTTTGTTATGAATTTTGATTCAATAAATATACTTCATAATATATGTATAGAATTGCGGTGATGTGTGTTACCTGTACTTAAGCACTACATAACCTTAAAAATATAAACGTGAATCGAACAAATTGAAATAATCGGTTATTTCCGTTCATATATAAAAGCTACTGCAGATAGAAGATAAAAAAGTAAAATAGAATATCTGCCAAAAGCCAAGCCATGAAAGCACCGCACCCAAGATGTGCAAAGGTTGATTCTGACAGTTTCAGACAAATGTATTTCTGACATAGATTCTTGTAAATTTCAATTCTGAAAAGTTTTTTTTTCTTAATTATTTACCTCTGAATAATCCAAATGAGAATAAAATAAAAGATAATCTAAAACAGAATATGGGAATGAGCATTGCTAGTATCATTTAATCAGTCAAAGTTACTCGGTCATAGTTAGAGTTACTCATTCATATGTAGAGTTAAATAGCCATAGGTAGAGCTACTCAGTCACAGGTAGAGTTACTCATTAATGGGTAGAATTAAATTGCTATAGGTAGAGCTACTCAGTCACAGGGAGAGTGCTCATTCATAGGTAGAGTTAAATAGCCATAGGTAGAGCTACTCAGTCATATGTAGAGCTACTCAGTTAAAGGAAGAGTTACTCAGTCATAGTCAGAGTTACTCAGTCATAGGTAGAGTTACTCAGTCATAGGTAGAGTTACTCAGTCATAGGAAGAGCTACTCAGTTATAGGTAGAGTTACTCAGTCATAGTCAGAGTTACTCTGTCATAGTCAGAGTTACTCAGCCGTAGTCAGAGCTATTCAGTTATAGTCAGAGCTACTCAGTCATAGGTAGAGTTACTCAGTCATAGTCAGAGCGTCTCATTCATAGGTAGAGTTACTCAGTCATAGGTAGAGTTACTCAGTCATAGTCAGAGCTACTCAGTCATAGGTAGAGTTACTCAGTCATAGTCAGAGCTACTCAGTCATAGGTAGAGTTACACAGTCATAGGTAGAGTTACTCAGTCATAGTCAGAGCTACTCAGTCATAGGTAGAGCTACTCAATCATAGTCAGAGTTACTCAGTCATAGGTAGAGTTACTCAGTCATAGTCAGAGCTACTCAGTCATAGGTATAGTTACTCAGTCATAGTCAGAGCTACTCAGTCATAGGTAGAGTTACTCAGTCATAGTCAGAGCTACTCTGTCATTGTCAGAGTTACTCAGCCGTAGTCAGAGTTACTCAGTCATAGTCAGAGTTACTCAGTCATAGGTAGAGTTACTCAGTCATAGTCAGAGCTACTTAGTCATAGTCAAAGCTACTCAGTCACAGGTAGAGTTACTCAGTCATAGTCAGAGCTACTCAGTCATAGGTAGAGTTACTCAGTCATAGGTAGAGTTACTCAGTCATAGTCAGAGCTACTCAGTCATAGGTAGAGCTACTCAGCCATAGGTAGAGTTACTCAGTCATAGTCAGATTTACTCAGCCGTAGTCCCAGCTACTCAGTCATAGCCAAAGCTACTCAGTCATAGCCAAAGCTACTCAGTCATAGTCAGAGCCACTCAGTCATAGGTAGAGCTACTCAGTCATAGGTAGAGCTACTCAGTCATAGGTAGAGCTACTCAGTCATAGTCAGAGTTACTCAGCCATAGTCAGAGTTACTAAGTCATAGTCAGAGTTACTAAGTCATAGTTGAGTTACTCAGTCATAGTCAGAGATAATCAGTAATAGGCAGAGTTACACAGTCATAGTCAGAGCTACCCAGTCATAGGTAGAGTTACTCAGTCATAGTCAGAGCTACTCAGTCATAGGTAGAGTTACTCAGTCATATTCAGAGCTACTCAGTCATAGTCAGAGCCACTCAGTCATATGTAGAGCTACTCAGTTAAAGGAAGAGTTACTCAGTCATAGTCAAAGTTACTCAGTCATAGGTAGAGTTACTCAGTCATAGGTAGAGTTACTCAGTCATAGGAAGAGCTACTCAGTTATAGGTAGAGTTACTCAGTCATAGTCAGAGTTACCCAGTCATAGGTAGAGTTACTCAGTCATAGTCAGAGCTACTCAGTCATAGGTAGAGTTACACAGTCATAGTCAGAGCTACCCAGTCATAGGTAGAGTTACTCAGTCATAGTCAGAGCTACTCAGTCATAGGTAGAGTTACTCAGTCATAGTCAGAGCTACTCAGTCATATTCAGAGCTACTCAGTCATAGTCAGAGCCACTCAGTCATAGTCAGAGTTACTCAGTCATAGGTAGAGCTACTCAGTCATAGTCAGAGTTACTCAGCCATAGTCAGAGTTACTAAGTCATAGTCAGAGTTACTAAGTCATAGCCAGAGTTACTCAGTCATAGCCAGAGTTACTCAGTCATAGTCAGAGCTAATCAGTCATAGTCAGAGCTACTCAGTCATAGTCAGAGCTACTCAGTCATAGTCGGAGCTACTCAGTCATAGTCAGAGTTACTTAGTCATAGGTAGAGTTACTCAGTCATAGTCAGAGCTACTCAGTCATAGGTAGAGTTACTCAGTCATAGTCAGAACTACTACTCAGTCATAGTCAGAGCTACTCAGTCATAGGTAGAGTTACTCAGTCATAGGTAGAGCTACTCGGTCATAGTCAGAGTTACTCAGTCATAGTCAGAGTTACTAAGTCATAGTCAGAGTTACTAAGTCATAGCCAGAGTTACTCAGTCATAGCCAGAGCTACTCAGTCATAGTCAGAGTTACTCAGTCATAGTCAGAGCTACTCAGTCATAGGTAGAGTTACTCAGTCATAGTCAGAACTACTACTCAGTCATAGTCAGAGCTACTCAGTCATAGGTAGAGTTACTCAGTCATAGGTAGAGCTACTCGGTCATAGTCAGAGTTACTCAGTCATAGTCAGAGTTACTAAGTCATAGTCAGAGTTACTAAGTCATAGCCAGAGTTACTCAGTCATAGCCAGAGCTACTCGGTCATAGTCAGAGTTACTCAGTCATAGTCAGAGCTACTCAGTCATAGTCAGAGCTATTCAGTCATAGTCAGAGCTACTCAGTCAAAAGTAAAGTTGCTCAGTCATAGCCAGAGCTACTCAGTTATAGTCAGAGCTATTCAGTCATAGTCAGAGCTACTCAGTCATAGGTAGAGCTACTCAGTCATAGGTAGAGCTATTCAGTCATAGGTAGAGTTACTCAGTCATAGGTTGAGTTACTCAGTCATAGTCGGAGCTACTCAGTCATAGTCAGAGCTACTCAGTCATAGGTAGGGTTACTCAGTCATAGGTAGAGATACTCAGCCATAGTCAGAGCTACTCAGTCATAGTCAGAGCTACTCAGTCATAGCCAGAGCTATTCAGTCATAGTCAGAGCTACTCAGTCAAAAGTAAAGTTGCTCAGTCATAGCCAGAGCTATTCAGTCATAGTCAGAGCTATTCAGTCATAGGTAGAGCTATTCAGTCATAGCCAGAGCTATTCAGTCATAGTCAGAGCTATTCAGTCATAGGTAGAGCTATTCAGTCATAGTCAGAGCTACTCAGTCATAGTCAGAGCTACTCAGTCATAGTCGGAGCTACTCAGTCATAGTCAGAGCTACTCAGTCATAGGTAGGGTTACTCAGTCATAGGTAGAGATACTCAGCCATAGTCAGAGCTATTCAGTCATAGTCAGAGCTATTCAGTCATAGCCAGAGCTATTCAGTCATGGTCAGAGCTACTCAGTCGTAGTCAGAACTACTCAATCATAGGCAGAGTTACTCAGTCAGAGGTAGAGTTACTCAGTCATAGGTAGAGCTACTCAGTCATAAGCAGAGTTACTCAGTCATAGGCAGAGTTACTCAGTCATAGGCAGAGTTACTCAGTCAAAGTCAGAGCTACATAGACATAGTCAGAGTTACTCAGTCAGAGGTGGAGTTACTCAGTCATAGGTAGAGCTACTCAGTCATAAGCAGAGTTACTCAGTCATAGGCAGAGTTACTCAGTCATAGGCAGAGTTACTCAGTCAAAGTCAGAGCTACATAGACATAGTCAGAGCTACTCAGTCATAGGCAGAGCTACTCAGTCATAGGTAGAGCTACTCAGTCATAGTCAGAGCTACTCAGTCATAGTCAGAGTTACTCAGTCATAGGTAGAGTTACTCAGTCAAAGTCAGAGCTACATAGACATAGTCAGAGCTACTCAGTCATAGGCAGAGCTACTCAGTCATAGGTAGAGCTACTCAGTCATAGTCAGAGCTACTCAGTCATAGTCAGAGTTACTCAGTCATAGCCAGAGCTATTCAGTCATAGTCAGAGCTATTCAGTCATAGTCAGAGCTACTCAGTCATAGTCAGAGCTACTCAGTCATAGTCAGAGCTATTCAGTCATAGTCAGAGCTACTCAGTCAAAAGTAAAGTTGCTCAGTCATAGCCAGAGCTACTCAGTTATAGTCAGAGCTATTCAGTCATAGTCAGAGCTACTCAGTCATAGGTAGAGCTACTCAGTCATAGGTAGAGCTACTCAGTCATAGGTAGAGCTATTCAGTCATAGGTAGAGTTACTCAGTCATAGGTTGAGTTACTCAGTCATAGGTAGAGATACTCAGCCATAGTCAGAGCTACTCAGTCATAGTCAGAGCTACTCAGTCATAGTCAGAGCTACTCAGTCATAGTCAGAGCTACTCAGTCATAGTCAGAGCTACTCAGTTATAGTCAGAGCTACTCAGTCATGGTCAGAGCTACTCAGTCGTAGTCAGAGCTACTCAATCATAGGCAGAGTTACTCAGTCATAGGTAGAGTTACTCAGTCATAGTCAGAGCTACTCAGTCATAGGTAGAGTTACTCAGTCATAGGTAGAGTTACTCAGTCATAGTCAGAGCTACTCAGTCAAAGTCAGAGCTACATAGACATAGTCAGAGCTACTCAGTCATAGGCAGAGCTACTCAGTCATAGGTAGAGCTACTCAGTCATAGTCAGAGCTACTCAGTCATAGTCAGAGTTACTCAGTCATAGGTAGAGCTATTCAGTCATAGGTAGAGCTACTCAGTCATAGTCAGAGCTACTCAGTCATAGTCAGAGCTACTCAGTCATAGTCAGAGCTACTCAGTCAAAAGTAAAGTTGCTCAGTCATAGTCAGAGCTATTCAGTCATAGTCAGGGCTACTCAGTCATAGTCAGAGCTACTCAGTCATAGTCAGAGCTACTCATTCATAGTCAGAGCTACTCAGTCAAAAGGAAAGTTGCTCAGTCATAGCCAGAGCTATTCAGTCATAGTCAGAGCTATTCAGTCATAGTCAGAGCTACTCAGTCATAGTCAGAGCTATTCAGTCATAGTCAGAGCTACTCAGTCATAGGTAGAGCTACTCAGTCAAAAGTAAAGTTGCTCAGTCATAGCCAGAGCTTCTCAGTTATAGTCAGAGCTATTCAGTCATAGTCAGAGCTATTCAGTCATAGTCAGAGCTACTCAGTCATAGTCAGAGCTACTCAGTCATAGTCAGAGCTATTCAGTCATAGTCAGAGCTACTCAGTCAAAAGTAAAGTTGCTCAGTCATAGCCAGAGCTACTCAGTTATGGTCAGAGCTATTCAGTCATAGTCAGAGCTATTCAGTCATAGTCAGAGCTACTCAGTCATAGGTAGAGCTACTCAGTCATAGGTAGAGCTATTCAGTCATAGGTAGAGTTACTCAGTCATAGGTAGAGTTACTCAGTCATAGTCGGAGCTACTCAGTCATAGTCAGAGCTACTCAGTCATAGTCAGAGCTATTCAGTCATAGTCAGAGCTACTCAGTCATAGTCAGAGCTACTCAGTCATAGTCAGAGCTACTCAGTCAAAAGTAAAGTTGCTCAGTCATAGTCAGAGCTATTCAGTCATAGTCAGAGCTACTCAGTCATAGTCAGGGCTACTCAGTCATAGTCAGAGCTACTCAGTCATAGTCAGAGCTACTCAGTCAAAAGTAAAGTTGCTCAGTCATAGCCAGAGCTATTCAGTCATAGTCAGAGCTATTCAGTCATAGTCTCAGCTACTCAGTCATAGGTAGAGCTACTCAGTCATAGTCAGAGCTACTCAGTCATAGTCAGAGCTACTCAGTCAAAAGTAAAGTTGCTCAGTCATAGCCAGAGCTATTCAGTCATAGTCAGAGCTATTCAGTCATAGTCAGAGCTACTCAGTCATAGTCAGAGCTACTCAGTCATAGTCAGAGCTACTCAGTCATAGTCAGAGCAACTCAGTCATAGTCAGAGCTACTCAGTCAAAAGTAAAGTTGCTCAGTCATAGTCAGAGCTATTCAGTCATAGTCAGAGCTACTCAGTCATAGTCAGAGCTACTCAGTCATAGTCAGAGCTACTCAGTCATAGTCAGAGCTACTCAGTCAAAAGTATAGTTGCTCAGTCATAGCCAGAGCTATTCAGTCATAGTCAGAGCTATTCAGTCATAGTCTCAGCTACTCAGTCATAGTCAGAGCTATTCAGTCATAGTCAGAGCTACTCAGTCATAGGTAGAGCTACTCAGTCAAAAGTAAAGTTGCTCAGTCATAGCCAGAGCTACTCAGTTGTAGCCAGAGCTATTCAGTCATAGTCAGAGCTATTCAGTCATAGTCAGAGCTACTCAGTCATAGTCAGAGCTACTCAGTCATAGTCAGAGCTATTCAGTCATAGTCAGAGCTACTCAGTCAAAAGTAAAGTTGCTCAGTCATAGCCAGAGCTACTCAGTTATAGTCAGAGCTATTCAGTCATAGTCAGAGCTACTCAGTCATAGGTAGAGCTACTCAGTCATAGGTAGAGCTATTCAGTCATAGGTAGAGTTACTCAGTCATAGGTTGAGTTACTCAGTCATAGTCGGAGCTACTCAGTCATAGTCAGAGCTACTCAGTCATAGTCAGAGCTACTCAGTCATAGTCAGAGCTACTCAGTCATAGTCAGAGCTATTCAGCCATAGTCAGAGCTACTCAGTCATAGTCAGAGCTACTCAGTCATAGGTAGAGCTACTCAGTCATAGTCAGAGCTACTCAGTCATGGTCAGAGCTACTCAGTCATAGGTAGAGCTACTCAGTTGTAGCCAGAGCTATTCAGTCATAGTCAGAGCTACTCAGCCATAGTCAGAGCTACTCAGTCATAGTCAGAGCTACTCAGTCATAGGTAGAGCTACTCAGTCATAGTCAGAGCTACTCAGTCATAGTCAGAGCTACTCAGTCAAAAGTAAAGTTGCTCAGTCATAGCCAGAGCTATTCAGTCATAGTCAGAGCTATTCAGTCATAGTCAGAGCTACTCAGTCATAGTCAGAGCTACTCAGTCATAGTCAGAGCTACTCAGTCATAGTCAGAGCTACTCAGTCAAAAGTAAAGTTGCTCAGTCATAGCCAGAGCTATTCAGTCATAGTCAGAGCTATTCAGTCATAGTCAGAGCTACTCAGTCATAGTCAGAGCTACTCAGTCATAGTCAGAGCTACTCAGCCATAGTCAGAGCTACTCAGTCATAGTCAGAGCTACTCAGCCATAGTCAGAGCTACTCAGTCATAGTCAGAGCTACTCAGTCATAGGTAGAGCTACTCAGTCATAGTCAGAGCTATTCAGTCATAGTCAGAGCTACTCAGTCATAGCCAGAGCTACTCAGTCATAGTCAGAGCTACTCAGTCATGGTCAGAGCTACTCAGTCATAGGTAGAGCTACTCAGTTGTAGCCAGAGCTATTCAGTCATAGTCAGAGCTACTCAGTCATAGTCAGAGCTACTCAGTCATAGTCAGAGCTACTCAGCCATAGTCAGAGCTACTCAGTCATAGTCAGAGCTACTCAGTCATAGGTAGAGCTACTCAGTCATAGTCAGAGCTACTCAGTCATGGTCAGAGCTACTCAGTCATAGCCAGAGCTACTCAGTTGTAGCCAGAGCTATTCAGTCATAGTCAGAGCTATTCAGTCATAGTCAGAGCTACTCAGTCATAGTCAGAGCTACTCAGTCATAGTCAGAGCTATTCAGTCATAGTCAGAGCTACTCAGTCAAAAGTAAAGTTGCTCAGTCATAGCCAGAGCTACTCAGTTATAGTCAGAGCTATTCAGTCATAGTCAGAGCTACTCAGTCATAGGTAGAGCTACTCAGTCATAGGTAGAGCTATTCAGTCATAGGTAGAGTTACTCAGTCATAGGTTGAGTTACTCAGTCATAGTCGGAGCTACTCAGTCATAGTCAGAGCTACTCAGTCATAGTCAGAGCTACTCAGTCATAGTCAGAGCTACTCAGTCATAGTCAGAGCTACTCAGCCATAGTCAGAGCTACTCAGTCATAGTCAGAGCTACTCAGTCATAGGTAGAGCTACTCAGTCATAGTCAGAGCTACTCAGTCATGGTCAGAGCTACTCAGTCATAGGTAGAGCCACTCAGTCATAGTCAGAGCTACTCAGTCATAGTCAGAGCTACTCAGTCATAGTCAGAGCTACTCAGTCATAGCCAGAGCTATTCAGTCATGGTCAGAGCTACTCAGTCGTAGTCAGAACTACTCAATCATAGGCAGAGTTACTCAGTCAGAGGTGGAGTTACTCAGTCATAGGTAGAGCTACTCAGTCATAAGCAGAGTTACTCAGTCATAGGCAGAGTTACTCAGTCATAGGCAGAGTTACTCAGTCAAAGTCAGAGCTACATAGACATAGTCAGAGCTACTCAGTCATAGGCAGAGCTACTCAGTCATAGGTAGAGCTACTCAGTCATAGTCAGAGCTACTCAGTCATAGTCAGAGTTACTCAGTCATAGGTAGAGTTACTCAGTCAAAGTCAGAGCTACATAGACATAGCCAGAGCTACTCAGTCATAGGCAGAGCTACTCAGTCATAGGTAGAGCTACTCAGTCATAGTCAGAGCTACTCAGTCATAGTCAGAGTTACTCAGTCATAGCCAGAGCTATTCAGTCATAGTCAGAGCTATTCAGTCATAGTCAGAGCTACTCAGTCATAGTCAGAGCTACTCAGTCATAGTCAGAGCTACTCAGTCATAGTCAGAGCTATTCAGTCATAGTCAGAGCTACTCAGTCAAAAGTAAAGTTGCTCAGTCATAGCCAGAGCTACTCAGTTATAGTCAGAGCTATTCAGTCATAGTCAGAGCTACTCAGTCATAGGTAGAGCTACTCAGTCATAGGTAGAGCTATTCAGTCATAGGTAGAGTTACTCAGTCATAGGTTGAGTTACTCAGTCATAGTCGGAGCTACTCAGTCATAGTCAGAGCTACTCAGTCATAGGTAGGGTTACTCAGTCATAGGTAGAGATACTCAGCCATAGTCAGAGCTATTCAGTCATAGTCAGAGCTACTCAGTCATAGTCAGAGCTACTCAGTCATAGTCAGAGCTACTCAGTCATAGTCAGAGCTACTCAGTCATAGCCAGAGCTATTCAGTCATGGTCAGAGCTACTCAGTCGTAGTCAGAACTACTCAATCATAGGCAGAGTTACTCAGTCAGAGGTAGAGTTACTCAGTCATAGGTAGAGCTACTCAGTCATAAGCAGAGTTACTCAGTCATAGGCAGAGTTACTCAGTCATAGGCAGAGTTACTCAGTCAAAGTCAGAGCTACATAGACATAGTCAGAGTTACTCAGTCAGAGGTGGAGTTACTCAGTCATAGGTAGAGCTACTCAGTCATAAGCAGAGTTACTCAGTCATAGGCAGAGTTACTCAGTCATAGGCAGAGTTACTCAGTCAAAGTCAGAGTTACTCAGTCATAGTCAGAGTTACTCAGTCATAGGTAGAGCTACTCAGTCATAGGTAGAGCTACTCAGTCATAGTCAGAGCTACTCAGTCATAGTCAGAGTTACTCAGTCATAGGTAGAGCTACTCAGTCATAGGTAGAGCTACTCAGTCATAGTCAGAGCTACTCAGTCATAGTCAGAGTTACTCAGTCATAGGTAGAGTTACTCAGTCAAAGTCAGAGCTACATAGACATAGTCAGAGCTACTCAGTCATAGGCAGAGCTACTCAGTCATAGGTAGAGCTACTCAGTCATAGTCAGAGCTACTCAGTCATAGTCAGAGTTACTCAGTCATAGCCAGAGCTATTCAGTCATAGTCAGAGCTATTCAGTCATAGTCAGAGCTACTCAGTCATAGTCAGAGCTATTCAGTCATAGTCAGAGCTACTCAGTCATAGGTAGAGCTACTCAGTCATAGTCAGAGCTATTCAGTCATAGTCAGAGCTACTCAGTCATAGTCAGAGCTACTCAGTCATAGTCAGAGCTACTCAGTCATAGTCAGAGCTACTCAGTCATAGTCAGAGCTATTCAGTCATAGGTAGAGCTATTCAGTCATAGTCAGAGCTACTCAGTCATAGTCAGAGCTATTCAGTCATAGTCAGAGCTACTCAGTCAAAAGTAAAGTTGCTCAGTCATAGCCAGAGCTACTCAGTTATAGTCAGAGCTATTCAGTCATAGTCAGAGCTACTCAGTCATAGGTAGAGCTACTCAGTCATAGGTAGAGCTATTCAGTCATAGGTAGAGTTACTCAGTCATAGGTTGATTTACTCAGTCATAGTCGGAGCTACTCAGTCATAGTCAGAGCTACTCAGTCATAGGTAGGGTTACTCAGTCATAGGTAGAGATACTCAGCCATAGTCAGAGCTACTAAGTCATAGTCAGAGCTACTCAGTCATAGTCAGAGCTACTCAGTCATAGTCAGAGCTACTCAGTCATAGTCAGAGCTACTCAGTCATAGCCAGAGCTATTCAGTCATGGTCAGAGCTACTCAGTCGTAGTCAGAACTACTCAATCATAGGCAGAGTTACTCAGTCAGAGGTGGAGTTACTCAGTCATAGGTAGAGCTACTCAGTCATAAGCAGAGTTACTCAGTCATAGGCAGAGTTGCTCAGTCATAGGCAGAGTTACTCAGTCAAAGTCAGAGCTACATAGACATAGTCAGAGCTACTCAGTCATAGGCAGAGCTACTCAGTCATAGGCAGAGTTACTCAGTCATAGGTAGAGTTACTCAGTCAAAGTCAGAGCTACATAGACATAGTCAGAGCTACTCAGTCATAGGCAGAGCTACTCAGTCATAGGTAGAGCTACTCAGTCATAGTCAGAGCTACTCAGTCATAGTCAGAGTTACTCAGTCATAGCCAGAGCTATTCAGTCATAGTCGGAGCTATTCAGTCATAGTCAGAGCTACTCAGTCATAGTCAGAGCTATTCAGTCATAGTCAGAGCTACTCAGTCATAGGTAGAGCTACTCAGTCAAAAGTAAAGTTGCTCAGTCATAGCCAGAGCTACTCAGTCATAGTCAGAGCTACTCAGTCATAGTCAGAGTTACTCAGTCATAGCCAGAGCTATTCAGTCATAGTCAGAGCTACTCAGTCATAGGTAGAGCTACTCAGTCATAGTCAGAGCTACTCAGTCATAGTCAGAGTTACTCAGTCATAGCCAGAGCTATTCAGTCATAGCCAGAGCTATTCAGTCATAGTCAGAGCTATTCAGTCATAGCCAGAGCTACTCAGTCATAGTCAGAGTTACTCAGTCATAGCCAGAGCTATTCAGTCATAGTCAGAGCTACTCAGTCATAGTCAGAGCTACTCAGTCATAGGTAAAGATACTCAGCCATAGTCAGAGCTACTCAGTCATAGTCAGAGCTACCCAGTTATAGTCAGAGCTACTCAGTCATGGTCAGAGCTACTCAGTCGTAGTCAGAGCTACTCAATCATAGGCAGAGTTACTCAGTCATAGGTAGAGTTACTCAGTCATAGTCAGAGCTACTCAGTCATAGGTAGAGTTACTCAGTCATAGGTAGAGTTACTCAGTCATAGTCAGAGCTACTCAGTCAAAGTCAGAGCTACTCAGTCATAGGCAGAGCTACTCAGTCATAGGTAGAGCTACTCAGACATAGTCAGAGCTACTCAGTCATAGGCAGAGCTACTCAGTCATAGTCAGAGCTACTCAGTCATAGGCAGAGCTACTCAGTCATAGGTAGAGCTACTCAGTCATAGTCAGAGCTACTCAGTCATAGTCAGAGTTACTCAGTCATAGGTAGAGCTACTCAGTCATAGTCAGAGCTACTCAGTCATAGTCAGAGTTACTCAGTCATAGGTAGAGCTATTCAGTCATAGTCAGAGCTACTCAGTTATAGTCAGAGCTACTCAGTCATAGGTAGAGTTACTCAGTCATAGTCAGAGCTACTCAGTCAAAGTCAGAGCTACATAGACATAGTCAGAGCTACTCAGTCATAGGCAGAGCTACTCAGTCATAGGTAGAGCTACTCAGTCATAGCCAGAGCTATTCAGTCATAGTCAGAGTTACTCAGTCATAGTCAGAGCTACTCAGTCATAGGTAGAGCTACTCAGTCATAGTCAGAGCTACTCAGTCATAGTCAGAGCTACTCAGTCATAGTCAGAGCTACTCAGTCAAAAGTAAAGTTGCTCAGTCATAGTCAGAGCTATTCAGTCATAGTCAGAGCTACTCAGTCATAGTCAGAGCTACTCAGTCATAGTCAGAGCTACTCAGTCATAGTCAGAGCTACTCAGTCAAAAGTAAAGTTGCTCAGTCATAGCCAGAGCTATTCAGTCTTAGTCAGAGCTATTCAGTCATAGTCAGAGCTACTCAGTCATAGGTAGAGCTACTCAGTCATAGTCAGAGCTACTCAGTCATAGTCAGAGTTACTCAGTCATAGCCAGAGCCATTCAGTCATAGTCAGAGCTATTCAGTCATAGTCAGAGCTACTCAGTCATAGTCAGAGCTACTCAGTCATAGTCAGAGCTATTCAGTCATAGTCAGAGCTACTCAGTCAAAAGTAAAGTTGCTCAGTCATAGCAAGAGCTACTCAGTTATAGTCAGAGCTATTCAGTCATAGTCAGAGCTACTCAGTCATAGGTAGAGCTACTCAGTCATAGGTAGAGCTACTCAGTCATAGGTAGAGCTATTCAGTCATAGGTAGAGTTACTCAGTCATAGGTTGAGTTACTCAGTCATAGTCGGAGCTACTCAGTCATAGTCAGAGCTACTCAGTCATAGGTAGGGTTACTCAGTCATAGGTAGAGATACTCAGCCATAGTCAGAGCTACTCAGTCATAGTCAGAGCTACTCAGTCATAGTCAGAGCTACTCAGTCATAGTCAGAGCTACTCAGTCATAGTCAGAGCTACTCAGTTATAGTCAGAGCTACTCAGTCATGGTCAGAGCTACTCAGTCGTAGTCAGAGCTACTCAATCATAGGCAGAGTTACTCAGTCATAGGTAGAGTTACTCAGTCATAGTCAGAGCTACTCAGTCAAAGTCAGAGCTACATAGACATAGTCAGAGCTACTCAGTCATAGGCAGAGCTACTCAGTCATAGGTAGAGCTACTCAGTCATAGTCAGAGCTACTCAGTCATAGTCAGAGTTACTCAGTCATAGGTAGAGCTATTCAGTCATAGGTAGAGCTACTCAGTCATAGTCAGAGCTACTCAGTCATAGTCAGAGCTACTCAGTCATAGTCAGAGCTACTCAGTCAAAAGTAAAGTTGCTCAGTCATAGTCAGAGCTATTCAGTCATAGTCAGGGCTACTCAGTCATAGTCAGAGCTACTCAGTCATAGTCAGAGCTACTCATTCATAGTCAGAGCTACTCAGTCAAAAGGAAAGTTGCTCAGTCATAGCCAGAGCTATTCAGTCATAGTCAGAGCTATTCAGTCATAGTCAGAGCTACTCAGTCATAGTCAGAGCTATTCAGTCATAGTCAGAGCTACTCAGTCATAGGTAGAGCTACTCAGTCAAAAGTAAAGTTGCTCAGTCATAGCCAGAGCTTCTCAGTTATAGTCAGAGCTATTCAGTCATAGTCAGAGCTATTCAGTCATAGTCAGAGCTACTCAGTCATAGTCAGAGCTACTCAGTCATAGTCAGAGCTATTCAGTCATAGTCAGAGCTACTCAGTCAAAAGTAAAGTTGCTCAGTCATAGCCAGAGCTACTCAGTTATGGTCAGAGCTATTCAGTCATAGTCAGAGCTATTCAGTCATAGTCAGAGCTACTCAGTCATAGGTAGAGCTACTCAGTCATAGGTAGAGCTATTCAGTCATAGGTAGAGTTACTCAGTCATAGGTAGAGTTACTCAGTCATAGTCGGAGCTACTCAGTCATAGTCAGAGCTACTCAGTCATAGTCAGAGCTATTCAGTCATAGTCAGAGCTTCTCAGTCATAGTCAGAGCTACTCAGTCATAGTCAGAGCTACTCAGTCAAAAGTAAAGTTGCTCAGTCATAGCCAGAGCTATTCAGTCATAGTCAGAGCTATTCAGTCATAGTCTCAGCTACTCAGTCATAGGTAGAGCTACTCAGTCATAGTCAGAGCTACTCAGTCATAGTCAGAGCTACTCAGTCAAAAGTAAAGTTGCTCAGTCATAGCCAGAGCTATTCAGTCATAGTCAGAGCTATTCAGTCATAGTCAGAGCTACTCAGTCATAGTCAGAGCTACTCAGTCATAGTCAGAGCTACTCAGTCATAGTCAGAGCTACTCAGTCATAGTCAGAGCTACTCAGTCAAAAGTAAAGTTGCTCAGTCATAGTCAGAGCTATTCAGTCATAGTCAGAGCTACTCAGTCATAGTCAGAGCTACTCAGTCATAGTCAGAGCTACTCAGTCATAGTCAGAGCTACTCAGTCAAAAGTATAGTTGCTCAGTCATAGCCAGAGCTATTCAGTCATAGTCAGAGCTATTCAGTCATAGTCTCAGCTACTCAGTCATAGTCAGAGCTATTCAGTCATAGTCAGAGCTACTCAGTCATAGGTAGAGCTACTCAGTCAAAAGTAAAGTTGCTCAGTCATAGCAAGAGCTACTCAGTTGTAGCCAGAGCTATTCAGTCATAGTCAGAGCTATTCAGTCATAGTCAGAGCTACTCAGTCATAGTCAGAGCTACTCAGTCATAGTCAGAGCTATTCAGTCATAGTCAGAGCTACTCAGTCAAAAGTAAAGTTGCTCAGTCATAGCCAGAGCTACTCAGTTATAGTCAGAGCTATTCAGTCATAGTCAGAGCTACTCAGTCATAGGTAGAGCTACTCAGTCATAGGTAGAGCTATTCAGTCATAGGTAGAGTTACTCAGTCATAGGTTGAGTTACTCAGTCATAGTCGGAGCTACTCAGTCATAGTCAGAGCTACTCAGTCATAGTCAGAGCTACTCAGTCATAGTCAGAGCTACTCAGTCATAGTCAGAGCTATTCAGCCATAGTCAGAGCTACTCAGTCATAGTCAGAGCTACTCAGTCATAGGTAGAGCTACTCAGTCATAGTCAGAGCTACTCAGTCATGGTCAGAGCTACTCAGTCATAGGTAGAGCTACTCAGTTGTAGCCAGAGCTATTCAGTCATAGTCAGAGCTACTCAGCCATAGTCAGAGCTACTCAGTCATAGTCAGAGCTACTCAGTCATAGGTAGAGCTACTCAGTCATAGTCAGAGCTACTCAGTCATAGTCAGAGCTACTCAGTCAAAAGTAAAGTTGCTCAGTCATAGCCAGAGCTATTCAGTCATATTCAGTCATAGTCAGAGCTACTCAGTCATAGTCAGAGCTACTCAGTCATAGTCAGAGCTACTCAGCCATAGTCAGAGCTACTCAGTCATAGTCAGAGCTACTCAGCCATAGTCAGAGCTACTCAGTCATAGTCAGAGCTACTCAGTCATAGGTAGAGCTACTCAGTCATAGTCAGAGCTATTCAGTCATAGTCAGAGCTACTCAGTCATAGCCAGAGCTACTCAGTCATAGTCAGAGCTACTCAGTCATGGTCAGAGCTACTCAGTCATAGGTAGAGCTACTCAGTTGTAGCCAGAGCTATTCAGTCATAGTCAGAGCTACTCAGTCATAGTCAGAGCTACTCAGTCATAGTCAGAGCTACTCAGCCATAGTCAGAGCTACTCAGTCATAGTCAGAGCTACTCAGTCATAGGTAGAGCTACTCAGTCATAGTCAGAGCTACTCAGTCATGGTCAGAGCTACTCAGTCATAGCCAGAGCTACTCAGTTGTAGCCAGAGCTATTCAGTCATAGTCAGAGCTATTCAGTCATAGTCAGAGCTACTCAGTCATAGTCAGAGCTACTCAGTCATAGTCAGAGCTATTCAGTCATAGTCAGAGCTACTCAGTCAAAAGTAAAGTTGCTCAGTCATAGCCAGAGCTACTCAGTTATAGTCAGAGCTATTCAGTCATAGTCAGAGCTACTCAGTCATAGGTAGAGCTACTCAGTCATAGGTAGAGCTATTCAGTCATAGGTAGAGTTACTCAGTCATAGGTTGAGTTACTCAGTCATAGTCGGAGCTACTCAGTCATAGTCAGAGCTACTCAGTCATAGTCAGAGCTACTCAGTCATAGTCAGAGCTACTCAGTCATAGTCAGAGCTACTCAGCCATAGTCAGAGCTACTCAGTCATAGTCAGAGCTACTCAGTCATAGGTAGAGCTACTCAGTCATAGTCAGAGCTACTCAGTCATGGTCAGAGCTACTCAGTCATAGGTAGAGCCACTCAGTCATAGTCAGAGCTACTCAGTCATAGTCAGAGCTACTCAGTCATAGTCAGAGCTACTCAGTCATAGCCAGAGCTATTCAGTCATGGTCAGAGCTACTCAGTCGTAGTCAGAACTACTCAATCATAGGCAGAGTTACTCAGTCAGAGGTGGAGTTACTCAGTCATAGGTAGAGCTACTCAGTCATAAGCAGAGTTACTCAGTCACAGGCAGAGTTACTCAGTCATAGGCAGAGTTACTCAGTCAAAGTCAGAGCTACATAGACATAGTCAGAGCTACTCAGTCATAGGCAGAGCTACTCAGTCATAGGTAGAGCTACTCAGTCATAGTCAGAGCTACTCAGTCATAGTCAGAGTTACTCAGTCATAGGTAGAGTTACTCAGTCAAAGTCAGAGCTACATAGACATAGCCAGAGCTACTCAGTCATAGGCAGAGCTACTCAGTCATAGGTAGAGCTACTCAGTCATAGTCAGAGCTACTCAGTCATAGTCAGAGTTACTCAGTCATAGCCAGAGCTATTCAGTCATAGTCAGAGCTATTCAGTCATAGTCAGAGCTACTCAGTCATAGTCAGAGCTACTCAGTCATAGTCAGAGCTACTCAGTCATAGTCAGAGCTATTCAGTCATAGTCAGAGCTACTCAGTCAAAAGTAAAGTTGCTCAGTCATAGCCAGAGCTACTCAGTTATAGTCAGAGCTATTCAGTCATAGTCAGAGCTACTCAGTCATAGGTAGAGCTACTCAGTCATAGGTAGAGCTATTCAGTCATAGGTAGAGTTACTCAGTCATAGGTTGAGTTACTCAGTCATAGTCGGAGCTACTCAGTCATAGTCAGAGCTACTCAGTCATAGGTAGGGTTACTCAGTCATAGGTAGAGATACTCAGCCATAGTCAGAGCTACTCAGTCATAATCAGAGCTACTCAGTCATAGTCAGAGCTACTCAGTCATAGTCAGAGCTACTCAGTCATAGTCAGAGCTACTCAGTCATAGCCAGAGCTATTCAGTCATGGTCAGAGCTACTCAGTCGTAGTCAGAACTACTCAATCATAGGCAGAGTTACTCAGTCAGAGGTAGAGTTACTCAGTCATAGGTAGAGCTACTCAGTCATAAGCAGAGTTACTCAGTCATAGGCAGAGTTACTCAGTCATAGGCAGAGTTACTCAGTCAAAGTCAGAGCTACATAGACATAGTCAGAGTTACTCAGTCAGAGGTGGAGTTACTCAGTCATAGGTAGAGCTACTCAGTCATAAGCAGAGTTACTCAGTCATAGGCAGAGTTACTCAGTCATAGGCAGAGTTACTCAGTCAAAGTCAGAGTTACTCAGTCATAGTCAGAGTTACTCAGTCATAGGTAGAGCTACTCAGTCATAGGTAGAGCTACTCAGTCATAGTCAGAGCTACTCAGTCATAGTCAGAGTTACTCAGTCATAGGTAGAGCTACTCAGTCATAGGTAGAGCTACTCAGTCATAGTCAGAGCTACTCAGTCATAGTCAGAGTTACTCAGTCATAGGTAGAGTTACTCAGTCAAAGTCAGAGCTACATAGACATAGTCAGAGCTACTCAGTCATAGGCAGAGCTACTCAGTCATAGGTAGAGCTACTCAGTCATAGTCAGAGCTACTCAGTCATAGTCAGAGTTACTCAGTCATAGCCAGAGCTATTCAGTCATAGTCAGAGCTATTCAGTCATAGTCAGAGCTACTCAGTCATAGTCAGAGCTATTCAGTCATAGTCAGAGCTACTCAGTCATAGGTAGAGCTACTCAGTCATAGTCAGAGCTATTCAGTCATAGTCAGAGCTACTCAGTCATAGTCAGAGCTACTCAGTCATAGTCAGAGCTACTCAGTCATAGTCAGAGCTACTCAGTCATAGTCAGAGCTACTCAGTCATAGGTAGAGCTATTCAGTCATAGTCAGAGCTACTCAGTCATAGTCAGAGCTATTCAGTCATAGTCAGAGCTACTCAGTCAAAAGTAAAGTTGCTCAGTCATAGCCAGAGCTACTCAGTTATAGTCAGAGCTATTCAGTCATAGTCAGAGCTACTCAGTCATAGGTAGAGCTACTCAGTCATAGGTAGAGCTATTCAGTCATAGGTAGAGTTACTCAGTCATAGGTTGAGTTACTCAGTCATAGTCGGAGCTACTCAGTCATAGTCAGAGCTACTCAGTCATAGGTAGGGTTACTCAGTCATAGGTAGAGATACTCAGCCATAGTCAGAGCTACTAAGTCATAGTCAGAGCTACTCAGTCATAGTCAGAGCTACTCAGTCATAGTCAGAGCTACTCAGTCATAGTCAGAGCTACTCAGTCAAAGCCAGAGCTATTCAGTCATGGTCAGAGCTACTCAGTCGTAGTCAGAACTACTCAATCATAGGCAGAGTTACTCAGTCAGAGGTGGAGTTACTCAGTCATAGGTAGAGCTACTCAGTCATAAGCAGAGTTACTCAGTCATAGGCAGAGTTACTCAGTCATAGGCAGAGTTACTCAGTCAAAGTCAGAGCTACATAGACATAGTCAGAGCTACTCAGTCATAGGCAGAGCTACTCAGTCATAGGCAGAGTTACTCAGTCATAGGTAGAGTTACTCAGTCAAAGTCAGAGCTACATAGACATAGTCAGAGCTACTCAGTCATAGGCAGAGCTACTCAGTCATAGGTAGAGCTACTCAGTCATAGTCAGAGCTACTCAGTCATAGTCAGAGTTACTCAGTCATAGCCAGAGCTATTCAGTCATACTCAGAGCTATTCAGTCATAGTCAGAGCTACTCAGTCATAGTCAGAGCTATTCAGTCATAGTCAGAGCTACTCAGTCATAGGTAGAGCTACTCAGTCAAAAGTAAAGTTGCTCAGTCATAGCCAGAGCTACTCAGTCATAGTCAGAGCTACTCAGTCATAGTCAGAGTTACTCAGTCATAGCCAGAGCTATTCAGTCATAGTCAGAGCTACTCAGTCATAGGTAGAGCTACTCAGTCATAGTCAGAGCTACTCAGTCATAGTCAGAGTTACTCAGTCATAGCCAGAGCTATTCAGTCATAGCCAGAGCTATTCAGTCATAGTCAGAGCTATTCAGTCATAGCCAGAGCTACTCAGTCATAGTCAGAGTTACTCAGTCATAGCCAGAGCTATTCAGTCATAGTCAGAGCTACTCAGTCATAGTCAGAGCTACTCAGTCATAGGTAAAGATACTCAGCCATAGTCAGAGCTACTCAGTCATAGTCAGAGCTACCCAGTTATAGTCAGAGCTACTCAGTCATGGTCAGAGCTACTCAGTCGTAGTCAGAGCTACTCAATCATAGGCAGAGTTACTCAGTCATAGGTAGAGTTACTCAGTCATAGTCAGAGCTACTCAGTCATAGGTAGAGTTACTCAGTCATAGGTAGAGTTACTCAGTCATAGTCAGAGCTACTCAGTCAAAGTCAGAGCTACTCAGTCATAGGCAGAGCTACTCAGTCATAGGTAGAGCTACTCAGACATAGTCAGAGCTACTCAGTCATAGGCAGAGCTACTCAGTCATAGTCAGAGCTACTCAGTCATAGGCAGAGCTACTCAGTCATAGGTAGAGCTACTCAGTCATAGTCAGAGCTACTCAGTCTTAGTCAGAGTTACTCAGTCATAGGTAGAGCTACTCAGTCATAGTCAGAGCTACTCAGTCATAGTCAGAGTTACTCAGTCATAGGTAGAGCTATTCAGTCATAGTCAGAGCTACTCAGTTATAGTCAGAGCTACTCAGTCATAGGTAGAGTTACTCAGTCATAGTCAGAGCTACTCAGTCAAAGTCAGAGCTACATAGACATAGTCAGAGCTACTCAGTCATAGGCAGAGCTACTCAGTCATAGGTAGAGCTACTCAGTCATAGCCAGAGCTATTCAGTCATAGTCAGAGTTACTCAGTCATAGTCAGAGCTACTCAGTCATAGGTAGAGCTACTCAGTCATAGTCAGAGCTACTCAGTCATAGTCAGAGCTACTCAGTCATAGTCAGAGCTACTCAGTCAAAAGTAAAGTTGCTCAGTCATAGTCAGAGCTATTCAGTCATAGTCAGAGCTACTCAGTCATAGTCAGAGCTACTCAGTCATAGTCAGAGCTACTCAGTCATAGTCAGAGCTACTCAGTCAAAAGTAAAGTTGCTCAGTCATAGCCAGAGCTATTCAGTCATAGTCAGAGCTATTCAGTCATAGTCAGAGCTACTCAGTCATAGTCAGAGCTATTCAGTCATAGTCAGAGCTTCTCAGTCATAGGTAGAGCTACTCAGTCAAAAGTAAAGTTGCTCAGTCATAGCCAGAGCTTCTCAGTTATAGTCAGAGCTATTCAGTCATAGTCAGAGCTATTCAGTCATAGTCAGAGCTACTCAGTCATAGTCAGAGCTACTCAGTCATAGTCAGAGCTATTCAGTCATAGTCAGAGCTACTCAGTCAAAAGTAAAGTTGCTCAGTCATAGCCAGAGCTACTCAGTTATAGTCAGAGCTATTCAGTCATAGTCAGAGCTACTCAGTCATAGGTAGAGCTACTCAGTCATAGGTAGAGCTATTCAGTCATAGGTAGAGTTACTCAGTCATAGGTAGAGTTACTCAGTCATAGTCGGAGCTACTCAGTCATAGTCAGAGCTACTCAGTCATAGTCAGAGCTACTCAGTCATAGTCAGAGCTACTCAGTCAAAAGTAAAGTTGCTCAGTCATAGTCAGAGCTATTCAGTCATAGTCAGAGCTACTCAGTCATAGTCAGAGCTACTCAGTCAAAAGTAAAGTTGCTCAGTCATAGCCAGAGCTATTCAGTCATAGTCAGAGCTATTCAGTCATAGTCAGAGCTACTCAGTCATAGGTAGAGTTTCTCAGTCATAGGTAGAGTTACTCAGTCATAGGTGGAGCTACTCAGTCATAGGCAGATTTACTCATTCATAGTCAGAGCTACTCAGTCTTAGTCAGAGTTACTCAGTCATGGTCAGAGCTACTCAGTCATAGTCAGAGCTACTCAGTCTTAGTCAGAGTTACTCAGTCATGGTCAGAGCTACTCAGTCAAAAGTAAAGTTGCTCAGTCATAGCAAGAGCTATTCAGTCATAGTCAGATTTACTCAGTCATGGTCAGAGCTACTCAGTTATAGTCAGAGCTACTCAGTCATAGTCAGAGCTACTCAGTCATAGTCAGAGCTATTCAGTCATAGTTAGAGCTACTCAGTCAAAAGTAAAGTTGCTCAGTCATAGCCAGAGCTATTCAGTCATAGTCAGAGTTACTCAGTCATGGTCAGAGCTACTCAGTCATAGTCAGAGCTACTCAGTCTTAGTCAGAGTTACTCAGTCATGGTCAGAGCTACTCAGTCAAAAGTAAAGTTGCTCAGTCATAGCCAGAGCTATTCAGTCATAGTCAGAGTTACTCAGTCATGGTCAGAGCTACTCAGTTATAGTCAGAGCTACTCAGTCATAGTCAGAGCTACTCAGTCATAGTCAGAGCTATTCAGTCATAGTCAGAGCTACTCAGTCATAGGTAGGGTTACTCAGTCATAGGTAGAGATACTCAGTCATAGTCAGAGCTACTCAGTCATAGTCAGAGCTACTCAGTCATAGTCAGAGCTACTCAGTCATAGTAAGAGCTACTCAGTCATAGTTAGAGCTACTCAGTCAAAAGTAAAGTTGCTCAGTCATAGCCAGAGCTATTCAGTCATAGTCAGAGTTACTCAGTCATGGTCAGAGCTACTCAGTCATAGTCAGAGCTACTCAGTCTTAGTCAGAGTTACTCAGTCATGGTCAGAGCTACTCAGTCAAAAGTAAAGTTGCTCAGTCATAGCCAGAGCTATTCAGTCATAGTCAGAGTTACTCAGTCATGGTCAGAGCTACTCAGTTATAGTCAGAGCTACTCAGTCATAGTCAGAGCTACTCAGTCATAGTCAGAGCTATTCAGTCATAGTCAGAGCTACTCAGTCATAGGTAGGGTTACTCAGTCATAGGTAGAGATACTCAGTCATAGTCAGAGCTACTCAGTCATAGTCAGAGCTACTCAGTCATAGTCAGAGCTACTCAGTCATAGTCAGAGCTACTCAGTCATAGTTAGAGCTACTCAGTCAAAAGTAAAGTTGCTCAGTCATAGCCAGAGCTATTCAGTCATAGTCAGAGTTACTCAGTCATGGTCAGAGCTACTCAGTTATAGTCAGAGCTACTCAGTCATAGTCAGAGCTACTCAGTCATGGTCAGAGCTACTCAATTATAGTCAGAGTTACTCAGTCATAGGTAGAGCTACTCAGTCATAGTCAGAGCTACTCAGTCATAGTCAGAGCTACTCAGTCATAGTCAGAGCTACTCAGTCATAGTTAGAGCTACTCAGTCAAAAGTAAAGTTGCTCAGTCATAGCCAGAGCTATTCAGTCATAGTCAAAGTTACTCAGTCATGGTCAGAGCTACTCAGTTATAGTCAGAGCTATTCAGTCATAGTCAGAGCTACTCAGTCATAGTCAGAGCTACTCAGTCATAGTCAGAGCTACTCAGTCATAGCCAGAGCTACTCAGTCATAGTCAAAGTTACTCAGTCATGGTCAGAGCTACTCAGTTATAGTCAGAGCTATTCAGTCATAGTCAGAGCTACTCAGTCATAGTCAGAGCTACTCAGTCATGGTCAGAGCTACTCAGTTATAGTCAGAGCTACTCAGTCATAGCCAGAGCTACTCAGTCATAGTCAGAGCTACTCAGTCATGGTCAAAGCTACTTAGTCACAGTCAGAGCTACTCAGTCAAAGGTAGAATTACTCAGTCATAGTCAGAGCTACTCAGTCATAGTCAGAATTACTCAATCAATGGTCGAGTTACCCAGTCATAGGTAGAGTTACTCAGTCATAGTCAGAGCTACTCAGTCATAGCCAGAGTTACTCAATCATAGGTAGAGTTACTCAGTCATAGGTAGAGTTGCTCAGTCATAGTCAGAGCCACTCAGTCAAAGGTAGAATTACTCAGTCATAGTCAGAGCTACTCAGTCAAAGGTAGAATTACTCAGTCATAGTCAGAGTTTCTTAGTCATAGTCAGTTGCTCAGCTATGGTAAGAGTTACACAATCATATTCAGAGAAAGGCAACCATAGTCAGAGTTAATCAGCCATACTCTTAGTTAGACGGTCGTAAACCCAGATAATTGGATAAGTGTTTACCTCTAATAAGGGGACATAGAATACCTGTAAAACGTGCAGAGAACCGGGCCTTGACATTTGCGGATTAGAGTGTTTGTATCTCTACTCTTGTGGTGTTGTGCAGCCTTTTATATCAGTTTGTGAATGCTCCCTTATTTTTGATCTCAGGAGAATTTTACTCCACATTGACATAGCTTTCTAATTTTCACATCACAAGAGCCAGACTACACTTCGGCTATCCATGACAGTGATTATTATTTCCTCAGCATTGGGGAACATAAGGCAATCAATCGCTATTAAATAGTATTAAATAACAAGGGGCAATTATACATCTTGAATATGGAACAATAATTATCTAACATCTTCGATATCTTGAAGAACGGATAATATTTTATAATAATATTATTATTCATATAGTACTGATACCAGGCAGTTCTTTCGTTCTGTTTTTTTTCGACATTATGTTTCTGGAACAAGTGTGTTTCAAAGCGTTTCTTCGATACTATTCCAGAGGGACATTGACAGTTTTCATTGTTGTCCTATAATTCCATCTTAGGTCCTTTCTCTTAGATTTGACGGTTAGCAAGTTGTACAGGTAAGGTGGCACCTTACCATTTAGATCCTTCCTGGTAGTAAGGAAGTTTGAAATCGATTATGTCCATTACTGGAAGCCAGTGAAATTATCCTATTTTATTGAAAATGCTACCTTTCTGATAGTCTCCACAGCAGATCCAGGATTTATACCTGGCTCTGCAAGTAAACGGCATATTCAACTCTTTGAATGAATGCCGAGAGGCCACACCCAGTGCAAGCAGCCGGGACACAATGAGTAAAATATATCGTCACATTGCGTAACATGACCAATAAGCGATGTAAAAACCCTGAAGAAATTGATATAAATGGTATAGTCTTTCAACCAGATATTTCAAATATATTCCCCTCGCAAATTACGAATGATCCATTTTATATTACCTTTGAACATATGAAATTGGCATGAGCAGGTGTACAGTTGCATGAGCACGTGCCACGAGTTAATCATTTGTCCAACTATATGGTAATTGCATGCTAATGTGCGGACTAATTCTGTGCAAAGAACAACGTAATGCGGCAGAGGTAGTATTTGACTACCTCGCCATGCAGAGTACCTTCCTGACTACATGCATTGTATTTTTTTGTATACAGCCTTAAATTTATCTTATACAGCTTTGAAATTTATCTTATACGAAAGGCTCTGTTCTATGAGTCTGCATACTGTTTTACTCAGAGACGACGAGGGCCATAGTGTAAACATTTAGGGCCATAGTGTAAACATTTAGGGCCATAGTGTAAACATTTATACGTCATCCAGCCCCGAAAAACCCAGAACCTGATTTAGGGAAATATTCTATCTCCAATGGTACCCTGATTTAAGACTGACTTAAATTTTGATATCTTGATTTAGAGATGATACAAAGTTAAAATCATACCCTGACTATGGGGTGATGCAATAAGGAAATGATACACTGTTTTTTTTAGTTCTATGAAAGTGACCCCCACGGTCAGCCAGCCCAGCGATCTCCCTGTACATGTCACAAATTTGGATGTTTTGAATTTCAGATGTGGGTGCAGATCCAGGGTTAAGGTGTGGGAAGTAGGTCAAACATGTCTCGATCTCCACCACAGGCAGCCAGAGGACAGAGACAGAGGGTGGCTGGGGACTTTCTCTTGTGCCATGAAAACAAACACTTTAACAACCATTTTGAAAGACAGGGGAATTACAAGATGACATGTGAGAGACAACATTAAACTCAATTGCAATTAGTGGTGGGTGTTTTAACACAGAATTTTGGAACTGTATACAAATTCTTTAAAAAAAAGACTTTCTTGTTATGTCAGCTGCTGGAAGGCCATCAAGAAGACAGTTGCCTAATTTATAAGGTTGAAGTCACAAAGGGCATTTATCATCATCTCAGCTATCCTGACGTTTCTACCTTGTCTGATAGTTGATATGTTTCTCATATTATGCACCTTCAGCTCGGTTGTGTTAGTAGAAGGCCGTGGGGGGTCTTGCTTATTGTATAAGATAAATTCTTTCAAATGATATTGGTGGACTCTGAGCCTGACAAGATAACAAGAGGTTTAACTTTGCAGCTTGTTTATGATGTCATTCAGCCTTGTGAATAGCAAAGCTGCTAATACATTACCATCCCTCTCGGCTAAATAACATGCACTTATCACTGGAGGAATATCTCTCCTGGAATATATAACATGGCTTTATCTGATTATCGAACTTCGTTTTCATAAACCGATGAAAATCTGTCTTTTTCAATCTGGAACAATCGGTAATTTACATCATTTACATGGAAATTGGTTATTCAACATATTTTAAAATTGTTAATAATTATCTGATCCTTTCATTGTGGATGTGAAAAGCAAGATTTAAGTTATTTTGGATGATCACGGGGAGTACGTTATTGAGACTGGTGTTACTATTCATGACTCGTTTGTATTTCGATAACCCCTTGATAGACAGCCTGAAGGTAACATAATACTGACATCCAAACTTACTCCTCACCTGAGAGAAGTGAATAGCATGGCATGCAGATGTGACTTAGGGCGGGGCGAGGCATGGTATGGCGGCTGCCGTGCAACACGGACTGCTACAAAGATTAAAACGCTCATTGCCTTATGCCACAGTCACATTTGCACTGGGCGCCGGCCAGGATGTAAACATCGGCCGACTTCCCAGTCTGCCGGGCGCCTGGGAGTTTATCAGCAACAATCTCAGATTTGCCGTGGCTGTGGTAACATTATTAAAGGGCACCGCCCGTGGGATCATCCGACGAAGGTCTGTGAACACGACACTGGCGGGACCCTGCCGGGACCCTGCCGGGACCCTGCCGTGTACTTTAAGATTATATTTGGTGATAAGACATCGGTGAGACGCCGGCAACTTTTATGTCTAATACCTCAGTCACATTTGCGCCGATTTCAGTAAAGATGCACGGCCGATGGGTATTTTTTACAAAATCGGCAGGCATTTCAGATTGCCGTGCGGGCACCGGGAGATCATCGGCCACAATTGGGCATCTTTAAGACGTCGGGCGGGTCATCGGGAACTTTTATCTTGAACATAAAAGTTGCCGGCGTTTCCCCGATGTCTTATCAGCAAATATCATCTTAAAATGCACGGCAGGGTCCCGGCAGTGTCCCGCAGGGACATCGGCAGATTATCTAAGGGCTGCCGGTGGCATCGTGCGGTGAAAATAGGATTATATTTATTTTATGTGTTCATAGACCATCGTCAGATGATCGCACGGGCTCCCTGCGATATATCATAGACGTCTTTAGGATGTCTTTCAGACGTCTGTCAATGATAAAGACGTCTTTAGTATATCCTGCAGACGTCTGTGTTATTCAGTCTTGCACGTGCCGTGCGGTGCCCTTTAATAATGTGACCACAGCTACGGCATATCTCAGATTGTTGCTTATAAACTCCCCGGCGCCCGGCAGACTGTGAAGTCGGCCGATTGTTACTGCCCGGCCGGCGCCCGGTGCAAATGTGACTGAGGCATCAGCTAAAAGTCCCGATGACCCGCCCGACGTCTTAAAGATGTCAAATTGTGGCCTATGATCTCCCGGTGCCCACACAGCAATCTGAACTGTCAGCCGATTGTGTAAAAAATATTCATCGGCCGGGCATCTTTGCTGAAATCGGCGCAAATGTGACTGAGGCATTACACAGATCTCTCTGATGACGTCTTAACCTTTTTTGTTAACAAAACAGATTTATCACACAATGAATCCCGGGTTGTCTAGATGTTTGATATCTTCCCAGTGCCGCTAATTACCCTGCTCAGACCCTGACACTATTTGGCTAACTGATTAAACTGGTCTGAAGACACGTTATGCCCCAACAGGAGCCGGACCAGTCTTCCAGCGCTACCAATTTTCAGCGATTACAGCGGCTAAGCAGGTGAGATCCCTTGGCGCCGCTGGCAATCACAGCGTAGCACCGGCGGAAACTGGTCCAGCACAAGGACCGCTAAAACATTACCCGGAACCACCAGACAACTGAGCAGAAAGGGAGCAACAATTATATCCCCTAAGACGATTTCCGTATTGAAAAGGTTCAGGGGAAGGGTAACTTGTGGATTAATGAACTTTACAAGGCCAAATCTTCTCGGCTAGAATTGTTTTGTTTGTAAGAGATGTTAGTGTTCTGCACGAAGTAAATCTCTCTCTGTAATCATAGAACAACGAGACTTTGGGGCAAGTGGTTCTTGTGTTCTTGCCTGCCTGTGTATATTATTTTCATCGGGAACTTTTATCTTGAACATAAAAGTTGCCGGCGTTTCCCCGATGTCTTATCAGCAAATATCATCTTAAAATGCACGGCAGGGTCCCGGCAGTGTCCCGCAGGGACATCGGCAGATTATCTAAGGGCTGCCGGTGGCATCGTGCGGTGAAAATAGGATTATATTTATTTTATGTGTTCATAGACCATCGTCAGATGATCGCACGGGCTCCCTGCGATATATCATAGAC
This sequence comes from Amphiduros pacificus, assembly GCA_949316495.1. Taxonomy (NCBI): domain Eukaryota; kingdom Metazoa; phylum Annelida; class Polychaeta; order Phyllodocida; family Hesionidae; genus Amphiduros; species Amphiduros pacificus. Next base: position 21,735,335 of record OX439004.1, on the reverse strand, counting down.
GTCTTTAGGATGTCTTTCAGACGTCTGTCAATGATAAAGACGTCTTTAGTATATCCTGCAGACGTCTGTGTTATTCAGTCTTGCACGTGCCGTGCGGTGCCCTTTAATAATGTGACCACAGCTACGGCATATCTCAGATTGTTGCTTATAAACTCCCCGGCGCCCGGCAGACTGTGAAGTCGGCCGATTGTTACTGCCCGGCCGGCGCCCGGTGCAAATGTGACTGAGGCATCAGCTAAAAGTCCCGATGACCCGCCCGACGTCTTAAAGATGTCAAATTGTGGCCTATGATCTCCCGGTGCCCACACAGCAATCTGAACTGTCAGCCGATTGTGTAAAAAATATTCATCGGCCGGGCATCTTTGCTGAAATCGGCGCAAATGTGACTGAGGCATTACACAGATCTCTCTGATGACGTCTTAACCTTTTTTGTTAACAAAACAGATTTATCACACAATGAATCCCGGGTTGTCTAGATGTTTGATATCTTCCCAGTGCCGCTAATTACCCTGCTCAGACCCTGACACTATTTGGCTAACTGATTAAACTGGTCTGAAGACACGTTATGCCCCAACAGGAGCCGGACCAGTCTTCCAGCGCTACCAATTTTCAGCGATTACAGCGGCTAAGCAGGTGAGATCCCTTGGCGCCGCTGGCAATCACAGCGTAGCACCGGCGGAAACTGGTCCAGCACAAGGACCGCTAAAACATTACCCGGAACCACCAGACAACTGAGCAGAAAGGGAGCAACAATTATATCCCCTAAGACGATTTCCGTATTGAAAAGGTTCAGGGGAAGGGTAACTTGTGGATTAATGAACTTTACAAGGCCAAATCTTCTCGGCTAGAATTGTTTTGTTTGTAAGAGATGTTAGTGTTCTGCACGAAGTAAATCTCTCTCTGTAATCATAGAACAACGAGACTTTGGGGCAAGTGGTTCTTGTGTTCTTGCCTGCCTGTGTATATTATTTTAAATATCATGCAAATGTTGCACTCAAACAAAGGAATAAGATTAGATAAGCCAGATGATTTTCTCGCTGAAATCAAGTTGCCTTACCTTATGAGGTGATGATCTTAGTGTTAAATCCTTGCCAAGATAATCCCTTCAAAAGTCAAATCTGACTGGGGTGGATGTCCCAAACAAGGTCCTAGAGTGATCCGCTCTTGTTCTTTTTATGATAACAATGTGTATTGTTCTGATATAAAGCAACTGGAACTGTCATATGTGAGCAGAGATATGTAGGTGTGGAGTGAGGCTAGGATGGCAGTTGTCATGTGGCAAGTAGGTGGGGTACTGAGGTACTGTGAAGGCTAACACACAGCTCCTGTCCCCTGGGTGCCGTGTGCTCACCACTGCTTCACAGCGATAACCAGCGCCCTCTACTCGCAAGCATAACACCAAGTATTTTGCCTCACGCCCCATAGACGTGACAGTCGAAAATTCATATTTATTAGCATTCATATGCTGCGTTATATTACCCTTGTGAATTATACTTGGTTCGCTATTGACGCAGAATATGCTTAAGTAATACACACCTAAATTATACAACACTTAGAAAAAGGTCAACATGGTGAAATATTTCTTCTCAATTACAATCAAAGTAGCCTCATGATAAGGGGCGATCCATTTGATTTTTGTGGGGTGGGGTGGGACAGCAGTACTGGATGAAGAAATTTTTTTTCTTTGGTAGGGTGGATGAATAATTTTTTTTTCTGGTGTGGGGTGGGTGAATATTTTTTTTTTCTGGTGTGGGGTGGGTGAATAAATTTTTTTTCTTGTTGCTTCCCCAGACTCTGATCCTTCATTTCAAGCAATCCATATAGAAGATAGAAAAACTGGAAGGAGGTGGATGAATAAATTTTTTTTCTTTGGTAGGGTGGATGAATAAATTTTTTTTCTTTGGTAGGGTGAATGAATAAATTTTTTTTCTGGGATGGGGTGGGTGAATAAATTTTTTTTCCAAAATCTCCCACCCCACCCCACAAAAATCAAATGGATCGCCCCTAACTCCTTCGTGTCATTTTCTGTCTGATTTGCGCTCAAAAACAACATATTCAGAAGTTGAAATGTATAAATATGAGGAATCGTGGTCGGATATCATACTATGTAATAGAAAAGGATATTATTTACATACGGTTACAAGCATGATACTCTAGATCATTTCTCCTTTTACATCTTACAACCAAATAAGCTTTTAAATGCATTGGTCACTTTCACGTGTCTGATAATAGTGGGCAACATTTTGTGCAATGTTTTTTTAAATATAGAAATTTAAATCCACTATTGTTAATATTGTGAAAAGAGTTAAATAACTGTAAAATTGGGGAACTATTGTGGAGGATAAAATGGATATGAGAAACAAAGGCAGAGTTTATATCCACACGGAATGTTTGTATTGTTCTTAGGGTGACATGTGCCTGTGGCTAGGGGGCTTTTGGGAACTGGAGCCCCTTACTTTATGGGACTGGCGCCCCTTACTTTAGCACATTTGAGCCGTTGAAATGTTTTTTTGCAAACGTAGAATATATTCCAGTCAGTGTCGTCTACATTTACAGTAACTTCTACTTCCATCATTACTTTTATAAAGGTTAATAGTTAATATATAAGACTGAGACAGAGAGGGGCTGGGGACTTTCATTCTCTGGCAAACTGTGATATTAACTACCTTAGTCATCATGGCTTCCGGCACATCACTTGTGCCGTGCAAACAAATAAACACTTTTAACATTTTGAAAGACAGTGGAATTACAAGATGACATCAATTGCAATTAGTGGTGGGTATTATAACACAGAATATTGGAGCAATATATACTTCTGAGGGGCCTGCAGATTACAGACCTGCCTGTCAGTGTCACAGACTGGCGGACACCTCAACTGCATAAATAAACATAGAATTTAAATATTTTTTTGCAAATGTAGAATATATGAAAATTAATAACTTTATGCACAAAAGAAAGGTATACTATATGTTCGACTGTGTTAAAAATGTCTGAGTTTCAACGGCCAGTTTCAGACAGTTACCAGTCACTGTACTCTACATTTACGGTAACTTCAAAATGATGAAAAAAAATAAATTTATAAATCTTTACAGCGAGTCCCCCTCTTCCTAACTCTTGGGTGTATTTCCTATTTTAGTTATGCTTAATTAAGTCCTTGAGGATGATGCATAAAGATTTTCAATGTGTGACTCGTTTTAAATTGCAATGAAGTTAGAGGAATAACTGAAAGGCTTCATGAATAAAGCATAAGCATAACTTTACAGCCTGCTGCGAAACTAATGTCTGGTTTGTTATAATCAATACTCCATATTGTATATATGAGATATAAGGCACCTTGCAAAAAATATACAAATGGCTTTTATCCAAGCTGAGCAGCTTAAACACGTCCATATGGGATTTTCCCACAGGGAAGATCTGAAGGTCAAACTCATAAAACTGCAACAAACAGATTCACAATATATCAGACGAAAGCGAAAAACCTATAACTCATTAAATCTTGTCAAAGAGAAGGTGGACGATGTCTAAGGGGTCGTTGATTTTTTGTAAAAAAAAACCAGGAAAATTGGTAAATTGAACTTATTGGCAGTTTGTCTTTGTTTTTTTTCTTTGTTGATTTTTTTTATCTTATTGCTGAAGATATTATCAAAAGGATTTTTGTGGCGAACAAGAACACCCTAACACTGAGCTCTAAACACCCCCTACTCAGCTCTAAATATCCCCACTCAGCTCTAAACACCCCCACTCAGCTCTAAACACCCCCACTCAGCACTAAACACATCTACACTGAGCTCTAAACACCCCACACTCAGCCCTGAACACCCCCATTCAGCTCTAAACACCTCTACACTGAGATCTAAACACCTCTACACTGAGCTCTAAACACCCCACACTCAGCCCTGAACAACCCCACTGAGCTCTAAACACTTCCACCCCAAGTTCGTAAAACCCTACACTCAGCCCTATAAACAGCCTACACCCATCGTTAAACACTCCCACACCAAGCTCTAAACACCCCACACCGAGTTCTGAACATCCCCGCTCAGCTCTAAACATCCTCAGATCATCATACATCATGGTGGAGCAATTCTTAGCGCAAGCAGGATGAGGAGATGTAAACAGGCCAATAGGAGTAGGGGACCAGGGGAAGCCAGGCCCGTAGGAGTAGGGGACCATGGGAAGCCAGGCCCGTAAGAGTAGGTGACCAGGGGAAGCCAGACCCATAGGAGGAGGGGGACCAGGGGAAACTTGGCCAATAGGAGAAGGACCAAGGGGTGCCAGGCCCGTAGGAAGAGGGGGGGCCAGGGGAAGTCATGCCTGTATTAGGTGGGGACCAGGAGAAGCTTGGCCCGTATGAGGAGGGGACCAGAGGAAGCTTGGCCCGTAGGAGGAGGGGGACCAGGGGAAGCTTGGCCCGTAGGAGGAGGGGGACCAGGGGATGCCAGGCCCGTAGGAAGAGGGGGACCGGGGGAAGCCATGCCTGTATTAGGTGGGGACCAGGAGAAGCTTGGCCCGTATTAGGAGGTGACCAGGGGAAGCTTGGCCCGTAGGAGGAGGGGGACCAGGGGAAGCCAGGCCCGTAGGAGGAGGGGGACCAGGGGAAGCCAGGCCCGTATGAGGTGGGGACCAGGGCCCAGCCCCTGACGATTTTGCAAATGCAAAAAAATGATATCAAAGGCACAACTGCAGCTCGTCAAGAACAAAAGATCGGATTCAACTTAGTTGCTTAATAAAACCAAGTATTTTTCATTTAAAGGTTAATCGGATAAACATAGGTAGTCAATATCCTAACTACTTCGGAATCCATTGATCAAGGGCTCGCATCAGGCAAGAAAAGCACCTGTAATTCGTCAACGCTGTTCAACGAAATAAACTGATGATACTTAGAATATTCTTTTTTTTTCTTGAGAATATGAATATTCATGATCTGTGGCCAGTGCTGGCGGCTAGTCAGGGCTTTGGAGGCAGATGTAGAGAGAGAATCAGCTGACCATGTTCAGCATGGTATGCAGTAAATATGTGTACTTTTCTGACCAACTGACAGAACTTGAAGCATCGATCTTTGTGGACTGTGGTATCAGCCGGATGAAGCGGTCGCATTTTGCTGTCTTATTTATGCTGCTACATGTAGAGGAATCTCACAGACCAGGCTGTCAAAGTAACGACCAGATGACACATGAAAGTGTATGCATCTATTTGATATCTAAAAGAAAGCTTTTTGTCTCTTTTACTCTCCCGGGCATGGTCATTAGTGTGAACATACAACTCTTAGCTGATCTCACTAAAATTCCCAAATAATTCCAATACATATCTCCCATGAATCGATTTGGTTTACATTTCTCAGATGATGGTATTACTGGATAGAAGGCATCGTCATGCAAATATCAGCAAGAAAATAGAATAAGTAATCAAACGAGCCTTGTTCTTTCCGGTGATCACTAATTGGACAGCCACCATCATATATTTAGTAACAGTTCAATCATTGTGTAGAATTCGTTCCACCTCCCCAAGAGTTGATGCAAGTTGTAATAAATAATTTTTCAAGCTAATTATGACGCATATTATAAAAAAAATAATTGGCATTGACATGATGTATGGTATTTTGTGCTCATAACCCATAGCTCAGTTACATGTTGTAAGTTCTAACTACATAGTATAAATTTCATGGTATAAAGCTCTAATTACTGGTTGAGACTATATGATGTACATGTCAGCTACACAATATGCACGTGATATAGAACTCAGGCTAAATGTCTCATATATCTGTGCTGATTTCGCTGACAATATATGCGATATGTGCAGTGGTATTGTGATTTACTGCAGCCATGCTGATATTATTTTGCCATTTCAGCTATATTTTTTAAATGTCAGCGATCTTAGCTTCGTCTGGTCAAGCCATCGGTATACAGTCAAGATCTGGATCTTGGCAATTAAGTGTTGTCCCTATGGGGTATAGGAATATAGGATGTATACTGTGCCATTGGGGAGCATGTGGCTTTTACTGATCAGAGGCAGGTCATATTCTCACCTACTGGAAAGAGGGCCAGAAAATGAACTCTCATAAACTCATAAACTATATCGGCTTATGTAAACGTGCATATTTCTAACAGCACCAATTACCTAATGATATATCTTATATGCATGATGAACATGTATCTTGTATCTATTAATTATCCACATGCAATGCCAGAGGATGAGATGGTCGATCTTTGTGAGAAGATATAAAGCAGTATTGTGACTGGGATAATGTATGTGAGGCAATATAGGAGAAATAATTGAAGGAGTAGCAGATTGTATGGCTGAGTTCATGGCTGAGTTCATGGCTCAGTTCATTGTTCAGTTCATGGCTGAGTTCATGGCTCAGTTAATGTCAGAAGATAGCCAGCAGTATTGTGACTGGGATAATGCGAGACAGATGACAGATACCTTGTAGGGCGACTGGGTTCATGGCAGAAAATTAATAGCAGTAGTGTGACGGAGATAATGTCTATCAGAAGTTAGACAGCAGTATTGTGACTGGGATAATGTCTATCAGAATGTAGACAGCAGTAGTGTGACTGGGATAATTTCTATCCGAATGTAGACAGCAGTAGTATGACTGGGATAATTTATATCAGAATGTAGACAGCAGTAGTATGACTGAGATAATTTCTATCAGAAGGTAGACAGCAGTAGTATGACTGAGATAAAGTGTATCAGAAGGTAGACAGCAGTAGTGTGACTGGGATAATGTCTATCAGAATGTAGACAGCAGTATTGTGACTGGGATAATGTCTATCAGAATGTAGACAGCAGTAGTATGACTGAGATAAAGTGTATCAGAAGGTAGACAGCAGTAGTGTGACTGGGATAATGTCTATCAGAATGTAGACAGCAGTATTGTGACTGGGATAATGTCTATCAGAAGGTAGACAGCAGTAGTATGACTGATATAAAGTGTATCAGAAGGTAGACAGCAGTAGTGTGACTGGGATAATGTCTATCAGAATGTAGACAGCAGTAGTGTGACTGGGATAATGTCTATCAGAATGTAGACAGCAGCAGTGTGACTGGGATAATGTCTATCAGAATGTAGACAGTAGCCGTGTGACTGGGATAATGTCTATCAGAATGTAGACAGTAGCAGTGTGACTGTGATAATGTCTATCAGAATGTAGACAGCAGCAGTGTGACTGGGATAATGTCTATCAGAATGTAGACAGCAGTAGTGTGAAATGTCGAAAGTGGTTCCACGACTAGATATAAATCCATGACTGCATTAAAACAGAACAGAATTCAAAATGTATTTCTTTTCCATGGCCCTTTTTATTTACAGTTTAATTACAATTAAATACATATACAATAGATCAATATATTACAATAAGTTAATGACTGAAAGTTGATGGATTTCTGAAACCATGTCATAAACAAATAAAGTTATTTAGATATCACATATTTGTGTGTTACTGTTTAATTGTTGTATGTACATTTCAATTAAGATGTGATTTCATTAGTTTCAGCATATCAGATGAACAATGTTAATTACAAGTACATTTACAGCACAATACAATTCAAAGTGAATTCCATGGAGAATTCCTTTTTATTATGATACAGGCTTTTAAGCCAGACGTGGGGCTATTTTGCATTTTGACATTGCACTTTACATTAATACAAACCGGTTATAAATTGTATGGTTTTAATTTAAAATATGACCTTTACTAAACTGATATATTACTTCCCCAGGAAGTAATTTAGATACAACATTGTCACCACTCCAATATTTTTATCTCATCACATTAGATTACGGAAGATAAATGCATAACCCAGGATTTGAACACATGTTTCAATATATATCAGCATTTATGACAGTATCTTCAACGAACTTCTTAATTTTAGATTAATTCTGGACATTCTGCGAATAGTTGCCGGTTAGTAGTTTTGTTGGGTTTATCTTCATAATTCGACAGTTTACATCCGATGACCAAACTGAAATCATGTCATCATAAATGTCACATAAAATCACCATGGGAGATGCGAATAAGTAGAATCATAATGTCGAATTTTCATCTGGGTCATCAAAAACAGATTTTTTGGATATATCGTGTAATATGTATTCAATGTCCAGCGTACAGATGACCAGCACCAAACATTCCTATATGCAATGCCAACAGATGTGTCATCGTGTGCAGTATCTGTTCATTCCGGTGTCACTTTTCAGAAGCAATCCAATTAATTACTCTAGCTTCTCTAGCTAAACACAACAAGCTTAGCCAGAGAAGCAAGAGTAATCATATATTTTATTAAAATAAATACCCCCAATTATTTGCTTTGAAATGAACATGGTCTGGTATCAGAGAAAGTTTAGTTGAACAAAGGTTGACTCACTATGGCTGCCTCAATTTATAATTTAGTGAAGATTATTTGTCCATTTAATAAGCTATATTCTCCAGGGTCTTCAGCATATCAGACATTGTCTCCAGCATCTTCATCTGCATCTTAATCTGACGGATGGATTTACTACTGCTTCGTCCGAAGGTGTCCTTCATCGGGGGATAGGAGTCCTCCATTGGAGGATAGGAGTCCTCCATTGGAGGATAGGATTCTTCAACTGGAGGATAGGATTCTTCAACTGGAGGATAGGATTCTTCAACTGGAGGATAGGATTTTGATGTTGATTGTTTTGCTGTAAATTACCAAAAGTATCTTATACATATAATTGAAAACAAGCCATGAAATTACATACAAATATAATTAGATGATGTGTGGGTTCTGTCATTTACAAGAGAAGTATGCATATTGTGCAGGTTATAAGTATGTTAAATGCAAGGCAAAGAAAGGAACAAGAGGATGAATTAGTAGAATTAGATGGTGTGCATGGTGCACTCCGGGAATTACAATGAACAGAAAGGTACAAATAGGCAATACTAACGACTACACTCCTCTGCTATTGCTGTACAAGGATTGTCACTTCCGCCTTCATATCCAAGTGGTGTTCCGGTTCCGGGTGCGCACTGACGTTTGATCATATCCAAGGGGATGTCTCCGTAGTCATTTTTCCATGGCTCCTTCATGACGATACACTCATAGTAGAAACACCTGTCTCCCTCCACCGGAAGGAACTCTCCCTGCTGTTTGCAAGACCCTGTACATAGTACATATACATCAACATCAATCGAGTTTAACTTACAAGATACTACAAAGTAAAAGTGCTTCGCCATGCATTTGCTGAACAACCTTTATTTTGCTGTAAAGGTTCCACTAAGCTAAATGTTTAAACTTCTTTTAAAATTGACAACAAAGAAATCTTGAAATAAACTTAGCATATAATTATCACCAAAAAGAGAATTCCCCATTAAACATTTGAATTAGTTGCAAAAAGGGGTGATCAATCGAAATATATATATATATATATATATATATATATATATATATATATATATATATATATATATATATATATATATATATATATATATATATATATATATATATATATATATATATATATATATATATATATATATATATATATATATATATATATATATATATATATATATATATATATATATATATATATATATATATATATATATATATATATATATATATCCTATCCTCCAGTTGAAGATGTTTTGGAACAGCTCCCTTTTTCTGATGTGTTTCGTGCATGCATATAAATGTCAAGATGAGAAGTCGCATATGTATCCATGAGTAGCAGACACCCGGCCACAACACAAACATGGAACCTATGTTTGTTTTGATTTTTAATCATGAAAACTGGTTAGAGATAAATCTACAAAACATGCATTATTTTATGACTTTGTCTTCATGAGGAACAAATGTCTCCTTTATATATGAAAAAACGAAATAGGTTTCTTCAACTCTCCCACTGACCAATTCAACTCTCCCACTGACCAATTCTTTTTGATATATTTATTGATAAAATTGATTATTTGTTTGTTTGGGGATTTACATCACTTTCAATATTATTTCAGTCATTTCATGATGAGACCTACTTGCTGCCTTACTGGCTTATCGCAGGTCCTTCACATGACAACCCAACCCATCACGGATCTTTGGGTGTCGGGTATTCTCTTTATTTTCAGATTGACTGCATCTATTGCTCTCAGATGGAGGACATGTTTTATACATACCTGATGATGTGACTGGAGCAGATGGAGGGTATGAATTCTGTGGAGGAAGAGGAGGGGGAGGAGGATCATAGGAGTTGGAGGAGGAGGAAGATGAACTTCCCATCACTTCCTTCCATTCTGAGCTCTTACTGCTTACCTTCACCCAGCCATCAGGAGCAGATCTCCCATCTGAAAATAGCATAAGCATATAATAGGAACAAATCATACCTGCTATTGTGGCTACATTCAATATATCGCTGCTAGATTGCTGCTTAATTCTCATATTTTGTACAAGCGTGTATGACGAAGATACATTCAAACATATTATTTTCCGTGATAGACTTTTAATTTAGAATGTTACTTATCTTAATTATGACACAAATAATTACTTGTTCCATCACAATGAAGTTTGAGAACCCGCATATCAAATTGCAGAATTCTTATCAAAGATAGAGTGATGTATGCGATTATGCAACTCCGTAATAGACTTAACGTCTCGTAAAATCTCGCCAACACGAGAGCACTGTATTTAATCAGTGAATGTTTTCAGGAAACAAATTTATGGATTTGATCAATTATGTATAATTGCAAAATTAGGTTTTCTAAAAGAAAACTGACAGGCCTATGCACAAGTGACAGTTTTGTGTAGGTACAAATTATCAATGCATAATCCAGTTGAATTTGTGTCCAAAGACCTTTTTAAAAACACCTCCCTCCTTACTATTTCTTTCTTTAGAATATTGATTGGGAACAACACATTATATTGCACTATCTTAAACAATTCATGATTAGAATCAAGGCAAACAAGAATAGACCTGAGGGAAAGAGCGGTAGGGAGCAAATGTATTGTACACAAGGTTTACACAGTTAAAATGTGCCGAGGGAGGTTTAAATTGGGCAGGAGGTTTCAATCTGAAGTTAACAGACCTCAGGCAAGAAATCCTCACAGATGCTGATTGGAGAATTTATTATCTGACTTCAGTTTTCAGACATCACTGTTTTTCTCCTTTTTATCAGGTGATTAAAATGAATTTGATTGTTTCAATCAAGACTCTATTCCCATGTACAAAATGACACAATTGCCATGCATAAAATCAGCAAAAATGAAAGACACCCCATGGAGATACACATATCACACAGTTTCAATTACAAAACATGCAGATTATCTGAATAATTGTCCTTCAGCAGTTTATTATATCTAATATGGTTTGGCTCGTGAAAACTGTCAAATTGTGTGCACAAAGCTTATAATAACCCAATTAGCTTAAAGGCCATAATAAAATGAATATGTAAATTCATCCATCGCCATATGAACTTCATAAATGCATTTTATCGACTTTGTCATAACCTTGTTTTCACCGCATGATGTATGATATAGTTAAGTGTTACATAAACCTATTAATATGACATTTATTGTAATCAGTTTTCTCATTCACAGGGGAAATATGAAAATGTAGATAGACATTAACAACTAAAGTTGCTACATTCTATCCATGTGCGATTCAGAGGCGTGGAAGTTATCACTGAAATGAGGAGAAATAAAGAAAGCTTTATATTAGTGACTTTCACAGTGTACATACATACACACCTTTATAGATTCATGGGGATATGGACAACCAGTGACCCTCATTTCCATGTTGGTCATAAGTCATTATGTCATTGGTAAAGTAGACAATTAACTTAATGTTTTACCACAGCAGCGTCGAAAGATAAAACCAGGGGAAGATATTTTTTTGTTGACCAAAAAGTGATTTATCTACACCGAATATATCTCCTTTTCCAGAGCCCACTTTTGGGTTCTATATAACTAGAATGAACAGATATCAAAAGGAACTACAAGAAATTTCTTTTCTCAAAATAAAAAGAAACAATTCCCCAAATACAAAGAAACAATTCAGACAGCCTCGAGAGTAAAATCATTTATAATCTCCAGTTTTTAGATATATGTGAGATATGTAGGAGATATATGGGAGATATATGGGAGATATATGGGAGAGATTTTACATCACATTCAACATTATTTCAGTGATTTCGTGATGAGACCCACTTATAGATATTGTGCTGCCTCACTGAATTGTCACGTCGCAGGTCCTTGACATTACAACCCACCCGGTCACAGATTTACAAGGACAACGGGTTAACCCTTTGGCATGGCCCTCAGCTCATGCGTGAAATTGCATCATGATATCAATCTTGGAATGGCAAGGGATCGAAACCACGACCTTTGGATCACCACAAAAAACTGGTGCTATTCAGCTTGCGGTCTAACCAACTGCGCCACAGCCCGTGGGAGATTTAAGGGAGATATATAGGAGATATATGAGAAATATATAGAAGATATATGGGAAATATATAGTTGATATGTAAGAGATATATATGTAAGAGATATATGGGAGATAAATGGGGAATATATTGGAAATATACGGAAGATATGTCGGAGGCATTTTGGAGTCATTTTGAGACTTTTCAATGTAAAAGTTAAATTCAAGTATAAGAAAATGTCATCCCCATTTCATCAATTTGGAACTTTTTTATGGATACAGACGTCATCAGGCTAAAATCGTTAACAAAATATACATGAAGTTGGAGCTTGGCTATTTTTCAGTTTTTTTTTTTTTTTTTTTTTTTTTTTTTTTTTTTTTTCAAATGATTATTTACTGGTTTGAATGTTTGAATTGAAATATTCAAGAAGAGAAATAAGACGGGCCTTAAAGATCTATTTGAAATATCTGAGCTGGGTGATTGCGATTTGTGTCTTAGAATGCAGGAAATAGGGTTTGGCCGTTATTGTAATATTATTATCACATGAAGAATGTAGGTCCCGCAATTCACAATGTCTGAAAATGCCCCAATTGACCGGAAATGACGTGACTGAAGAATACCGCTGATTCGCAATTGATGATTCCAGGTCATCACACTGAACAGCTGTGCTCATATTGTCACGTGACATGCCAATATCCTCCATATCCTAAGAGGTATTGATATTCTCAATGTTTACTGCTGACACGATACCTTCACATGACAGACCACAACACAGGCCCGCAGAAGTGAACCTTTAGGGGGAGATTCCCTTATTTCTGCAGACCTGCTCTCTCGGCGGGTTTTGCAGAGTAAACGATTTGATGTGGATTATGTGACCGAAAATGTATTTAATATTTCATTTAATAAGTTATATGTTTCTCATAGATTCGATGATCACTTTGAGAAACCATCATTCAGTCTGCATGTCCACCTCAGGGACACGCACACTACATGTATTTAAATTCACCACGACGCCCTCTAGTAGAGTACATGTAAGTCTTATTCTCAAAACTGAGACTACGATCATGGCATACTCATAAGATCTATGAGAATCGAAAAATTGTAAGTACATGTAAGTCTTATTCTCAAAACTGAGACTGCGATTCTGAGAAAATAATCAAATGTCAAAAAGAAAAATATTTAGAATATTTTTACAAATGTTATACAGTAAGATTGTCGATCTCTATGTTGTAATTTCCCCCATTGAAAAGTACACACCCGAATTGTTCAATCTTACCGGAATTAAACCTGTACAACTCCTCTAAATTTAATAGTTGATAATTGAGATGGCAGGGGCCCTATCGAGTATTTCAGATTTAAGGGAAAATTCCAGACAAACTACTCCTCCGAAACAATGTTTTGAAAACAAAACAAAAATTACAAAAAATGTTGGTGATACTTACAAGTGTGAGTAACACAAGTTAGAAGGAGAAGTACGTTGGTGAGGTGGTTCATTGTTCCTGTTGGTGATCCTTTCCTCTATGATATGGTAATTGTCCAACTCGATGTCCAGAGACTGGCATCGTCGAGCCTGTCACGCGCACTTTTATCAACTAGGAATTGTGACGTAATAAACAGAGCATGCGCAGTGTTAGCATACCAAAGAATCATGGGAGTTTTTGATCCGCACACAGCATCACCAGCTCACACGCTGTCAAATGCTCTCATAAAATCATCAAACATAGCATAACACGTTAATGAAAATACAAGCGGGTACGGCAGCCCACAAAAGTCAAGCTGGATTTCAAAATGCCGACATTAGTGTGCTCAGTATGTCCCTAAATGTCAAAAAGTTCAGGGATGGGTACGATCCCGATGACATCCGTGACACGGTGCAGTCCTTCATTTTTCTGTTTTTACTGGATGGACTGTCATTCAATTACCTTTATAGACATTGCTATTTCTCACAACTGTACACATACATGTATTGTTCTGATTTGAATATTTTATGGTTTCATGCCCATGAAAATCTTTTAGTGAAGACTAATTCATTTATATCATTGGCAGACGAACCAATGATCTATTTGTCTCAATCATGTTTTCATTTTCGATTTAGAATATACAAATACCATCATATTGAAGACATTCATCCTGAATTTATCAGACATGTCTCTGCGTATAATATATTTTCTCAATGTTTGGTATATTATTTGATATCCCTCCAAACGTACACCTTCACAACATTCTGTTTTGAAATTTTAGACGCGGGACGCTTTGGATATGCATCAACAAGAATTTTGTGAAGAAATATTTATGAAAATCTCAAACATTATTTTGATACCCTTTACTTTGATTCCATTGCATTATTGCAAAATTCGTCTCCGGTCTCCTTTTTTTTCTTCATCAGTGGTTGGTTATATCGTTGTTGCAAGTTGTCTGTGGTTCGAAACAAAGGATTTGACTGCAAAAATGTAGATAAAGAAAGAATTTGAATCTTGTGTGTGTCTTGCCATAAGCAAACGTTTCTTTGCTGCGCATATTGATGTCTGGGACTTTCTTTTCAAGTTAATGCCGATAATATATAGGTAACTAAATTAAAGAAAGTGCTTTCCAATATCCTAATCATATCGATCTTAGTTTTTAGTATTAAACGTAATGAAGCGTATCTTTCTTTTCCAGGTTTCTATTGACAGTACTGTATTGAAAGCCATTTCCTTCATGATGAATATCAGTGAGGCATTAAAAGTAGTCATCAAATTGTAAATATTGGAAGGTACATGTATATAAATACTATTGTCACATAGGTGGCCGCCTTCCTAGGAACAGTTAAGAGTCCCAGAAAGTGTGAGTGTGCTCATTTGCATAACTTAATTTGTAAACAAAAATCTCTTTAATGTAAATGTACGAAGGAAATATTCATGAAGCATTTCAGCTATGGTAATACCTTGGTGGAAAGTGAGAATTCACATGAACATCGTGATATGCCCACACGCCTGTACAATTTGTATTCACATAATGACTACACATCGTGGTGACAGTGTCATATTACTAATTTTATGGTGTCTGTTGGCTGGGGGACATGTTTCAGTACGGCAATTTGTTTTATTGTATGTAAACACTTATTGTTCTATGTCTCTCACTGCTGAATGTTAAGCACTGTGCCCTCGTGTTATCTCTGGTGGGACCATCATGGTGGGGATCATACCTCTCCCTGTCTCCATTAGCCCTTATTATCACCACCCTCCTCCTAACAGTGGTGTCCTTTATCATTTCTGACAGAAAGGAAATGTTTTATCCCCTCCTCTAATGTATTGAGTATTGCAAAGTGTATCGTTATTTATTTCTGTGGATTGCACCAAAACTGAAAGCTTTGATAAAATTATGAAAAAAACCTTATCATTTCTTTCAATAACAAATCCTGTTATAAAGTTCTGATTTTTGTGGGTTTTTTTCAGGATAGTGTGCACCAGCTAGTACTTCTGGACTACCTTATTCGGGGCGATGTAATCTGTAAAATTATCTAAACTCTGACAAATGAGGTTTAGATCATGAATTAGTGTGTACAATGCTTATAAAAACAATGCAAACGTCCATTTCATTACAACAAGCGCTGCAGATTCATTCCTTCTAGTGTAAATGTCTACTTAAATTCTATAACTACCTGCTACTGCCAACACCTATTTTATCATTATTTTCTCTATGGATCTAATTTCTCCGTGGTTTTATGACTAAAGGCGACCTATGAATTTCCATTAATAAATCACACATATTGCATCTTCTGAAGGCATATCACAATTATACTCATTTTTTAAGAATAAAAAAAGAGGAATTATATCAACATTTCAGGCCTGCCTATATCTTCTGTGTGGAATTAAAGCGGTGCCTAAACGAAGGGGTCGATGTATGAAGGGATGAAGAGAGCTGAGCCTGGGGGGAAGAGGTTAACCTTAATAACACCAAGGTCATGTTTTATATGTGGCTTATATAGAATTAATGACCTTGTCAATAGAACTAACGTTTGCTGACATTCATCAAGCCCATCCTTATCGCAGCTGACAATGTCAATAACGACATGGCATTAGATTATTAGATATCTTCAGGATTTCGAAGAATTACCTCTGTGGCCTTGGGGCCAGAAATAATATCAAATATATTTTCGGATGAGGGAAAAACATATTTGTAGTACTTTTATCATATAATTAAAATATGTTTTTTAGATGTGATTCATTTTCCCTGTTTTCAAGGTATGTAGCATGGTCAATATAGAGGATAATGTTGCCAATAGCATGACGTGTTTTTTTCCCATTCACCCTACACTTGTATCGTTTGTGATACCTGTACCCACGCACTGAAACCAAGATGACCGAAAGTAGGTCCAAAATAGCACCGAACAACTCAAAGGGGGCTATTGAGTGCCAGCCTCGACAAATGTTTATATTTATCAGTATTTGACAAGGTTTTATTAGGGAGGGGAGTTTGTGAACAGTAAACCATTGACATGTAATCCTCTGGAATGTAATCTTCTGATATAGATGAAAATTGCACATGTGTTGCTGCAGTGTCTTAATACTCCCGATGTGGGTGCTACAAACAGTATAATACACACACACACACGCATACACACACGCATGCATACACGTACACACGCACATACACGCACGTACGCACGCACACACGCACATACACGCACGAAGTCAGTTCGTGGATTCTCCACTCTCCATAATGGTGCTCCACTTGGTTCATTATGATGCCTTCATAATTTAACACATGACATCGGTGCTTTTCTCCATGAGATGGAGGCAACTAGAAAATCACATGTCCTAAATTAAGAGATGATTTACGTTTGTAAATATATTATTCACGAAAAGGGAGGATCATTACATCGCTGCAAAAGAGATCTGCAATCTCTGACAGATTAATCATCGCCTATTCTGAAATCGCCATCAAGAGCATCATCGCATGCTATGTGACCTTGTTATAATTAAATTAATGAACTAATGCATCCATCACTATGTCAACTATGCCATTAGACATGTAAGGAAAATGCCTAAAATGTCAAATTAATCGATAACTAATATTTAATGAGATTCGCACAAAATGTTGAAAATGTTAAAACAAAGATGACATGGTAATGATGATAATGTGCGTGAAGCCATAATAAAAGATTACTCTACTTTCCTCAGAGTAATGATACCTCCTCTTTCAAAGACTCATTACCTATAACTGGTGCAATATTGCCATATTTTGCAGGCCTTATTTACTACGGTTTATGAAAGGATCTTGGCGACGTGAAAATAAACCTTGACTCTCTACAATACAAACAATAAGATAAAGGTATTTTAAAAAATCAGATTAGCGGCTACAAAGACGAATTCAAGTTGTGATCATGTGATATCAATTGGTCATGTGTTATATATCCTGTCTCCGTATTGGTCACCCTCCATGCCACCCTCGTATGATGAGGTATCCTGCTCGAACGTGTAATAAGGCAACAAACCAATGCTTCCTGTGGGATTAGGCAACAACCCAATGCTTCCTGTGTGATAAGGCAACAAACCAATGCTTCCTGTGTGATTAGGCAACAAACCAATGCTTCCTGTGTGAAAAGGCAACAAACCAATGCTTCCTGTGTGATAAGGCAACAAACCAATGCTTCCTGTGTGATAAGGCAACAAACCAATGCTTCCTGTGTGATTAGGCAACAAACCAATGCTTCCTGTGTGACAAGGCAACAAACCAATGCTTCCTGTGTGATAAGGCATTAAACCAATGCTTCCTGTGTGATAAGGCAACAAATCAATGCTTCATGTGTTATACGGCAACAAATCAATGCTTCCTGTGTGCTAAGGCAACAAACCAATGCTTCATGTGTGATTAGGCAACAAACCAATGATTCCTGTGTGATAAGGCAATAAACCAATGCTTCCTGTGTGATAAGGCAACAAACCAATGCTTCCTGTGTGATTAGGCAACAAACCAATGATTTTTGTGTGATAAGGCAATAAACCAATGCTTCCTGTGTGATAAGGCAACAAAACAATGCTTCCTGTGTGATAAGGCAACAAACCAATGTTTCCTGTGGGATTAGGCAACAAACCAATGCTTCCTGTGTTATTAGGCAACAAACCAATGTTTCCTGTGTGATAAGGCAACAAACCAATGTTTCCTGTGGGATTAGGCAACAAACCAATGTTTCCTGTGGGATTAGGCAACAAACCAATGATTCCTGTGTGATACGGCAACAAATCAATGCTTCATGTGTTATACGGCAACAAATCAATGCTTCCTGTGTGATAAGGCAACAAACCAATGCTTCATGTGTGATTAGGCAACAAACCAATGCTTCCTGTGTGATAAGGCAATAAACCAATGCTTCCTGTGTGACAAGGCAACAAACCAATGCTTCCTGTGTGATAAGGCAACAAACCAATGCTTCCTGTGTGATTAGGCAACAAACCAATGCTTCCTGTGTGATAAGGCAACAAACCAATGTTTCCTGTGTGATAAGGCAACAAACCAATGTTTCCTGTGTGATTAGGCAACAAACCAATGATTCCTGTGTGATAAGGCAGCAAACTAATGTAAGCCAATTCGAGATGTAACACAAATGTTATGGTAAAATCATTCTATATTCCCTCCATTTCTGAGACATTTTGTTATGACAGGCTCTATAGAATAAGTAATAGGACTGGCATTTTTTAAGGCAAGATGTCATAAACCCTTTGATCACCTCCATATTCATTGGATCTATGCAAGTATTCATATTGTGATAGTGTGATTGGGGATATATATATCCCGAAGCAGGGTTTTTAATTCTTTTAATACTGATAATACATATATATATTCATTTTTACAATATATCAAATACAACAATTTACTGATAACACAAAATACAAACTAAGCTTATAACGAAACATAGCAGGACTGTTGATACATTTTAATATCAATTTGAAAAAAATATTAATGTCAAAAGCAATATCTGGGTAATTGGCGATTCTTTTCAAATGCATAGCCGCAGAGATACCCGTTATATCATAAATATATTTATATCTAAGGATGACCAGTCACCATGTGTGGGCTGACTGTACTATGAGTGGTAAAATGCGTTTTGTATTGATACTAGTATATTATGTGATTAGATTATATCATGCAATGTAAGTTTATGTCAATAAACAAAAATACAATGATACAGGAAATTTCCTGTGGTCCAGACCGTTACCGGTCGTTCTAATCCCATTAATATCATTAATCAACATGACAACATCATCGGGATGAAAAGAGCATAGTGCGATTGCAGGTTTCCATCTTGTTCTTTTTTTGTTAATGATTAGATTTTTGACAGTTTTTATGCGCACTTCCTATTTGAATTGTGCAGTTCCGGTGTGTTGTTTTCAATGGGGAAATATGGCGACCCACAATCGGCCTATACGAAGTGTATGGGTACCATCATCTTGGAGTCATTACATAATCACCCCAAGCCCTCACCATGAAAGAAAAGCCTGATGTAGGTGGCACTGGAGTCGATAACATCTTTTCACTACAAAGCCATTCCTCACCAGAGGGCGACGCGATTCATCCGGTACCGTCTGCTGAACTGAAGGCACGCTGACAACCTAGTAAAATGTGTATTCAGGATATTCTTGTCATTTGATTCATAATAACCTGAGCCCAGTGCCCTTTGTATGGGTTAAATGGATATGTTTCAATGTATGAAATATTCATTCTGTAGATAATCGTATGATTAATGATTAAGGTCAATTGAGATGTCAATTGAGAAATCATGCTCTGAGTTTGTTATTTTCAGGCATCAGATGTTGTCTTAATTAAATCTGTTTTAAAATAATTTTATTAACTTTAAATACATTGTTGCATTTAACACTTCTGAAATGATCTTTTGGAGAAAGACAAGTTTTTGCTAGGGGTTTCATTTTATTTTAGTGAAAAAAATCATCTTGCGGGTTGAATTTATTTTCAGTAAAACTCACGCTGACATTTGAATATTGTTGCCTAACAAAATAGTCAATATCTATATTAAAATATGTAAAAGAGAAGTGTCGATCATTCTTTATTATCTATCATTCTGAAATACTACACAATCGAGCGAGAGTTTCGAAAAAGAAAACATTCCTAATATTGACTACCTTGTTATGACGGGTAAATCCCGGAAGAGAAAGTTCCATCGCGAGATTTTGTTCCCACAGAATCATTTGTGATAGGGATAATCGTGCTGCTAAGGCACTAAAACATGGCTGCTGTATGGCGGTCTAAAAATAGCCCAAAGTCTCTAAAAGGCCGTACATGTAATGATAGGTGGTGTGAAAGCCCTAATCACAGTTAAAACCGATCTAATTGTATCCAATAAAGCCCTGATTATCATATGCCTGCATCAATCAATCATGAGTCCCTCCTATTCTTGAATGAAGTGCACACGAGGAGTGAGACCAAAGTAAGACTCAGCTGGCAAGTTGTCTTTCTCTGTGCCAAAGGTCTGGGGTTTGTATCCCAGTTGCGACAAGTACTGAAGAAATGGTTTTATTTTAGTGACATGCAGGTCAGAACATATAGTATTGATGTTTTTCTTTGCAAATGCATAACAAGTAGAAATTATGATTTTATACAGAAAACAAAGATTCATATTGGGGTTTTATTTAAGCGATTTCCGAAGCTGAGACCCGTTTGAAACTGTGACATGGAGCTGACAATTTTAAGATTTAAATATGGATTTTAAGCTTCATGTTAGTTGGTCACGAGGCCAAACTTGACCATTTGAATAAGGAAATTCAGTGATACTTTCAAGCAGTGATATTTTCAAGCAGTTTTGATCTATAGAAGTGTTAGAAAACAGAAATTGTTGTAATGATAGCTTCTTTATAATTATTGAAAAGATTTTATGATATCATATTATGTCAGTCAAATCATATTATAATAATAGCATGAAGAAATAGTTCATTCGAATATAAATGTTCAATATTCATTGGTTGACCAATTCAACTTGACAAAAACCAATGTATAGAATATTATACAAATATGGACCTGGGTGGAGTGCAATGACTTTTTATGGCGCAGCCTCGTGCAATATAACTTTCCGAAGGTCCATAAAAAGTCATATTGCACTCCACCCAGGTCCATATTTGTATAATATATTCTTTTTTAATTTCAATATGTTTGAAACAGACACATACTAGGCACGTTACAATGGGTGCAAAAATAACACGGTTTTAATACCAACTCAGATGTTAATTAAGTAGACTTTCTTGACATTCTTATCTTTGGCATTCCTTAAAAAACTGTGACCTCCTGATTTCGTTGACCTCATGACAGGGCTAAAATTTAAATACTTTCAATAATAAAACAGGTGGCACCACATGTATGGAGGATGTGGTATGCATCACCTTGCGGTATAAGGCGGCGAACAATATAATGTAACCCATAAAGACGATGAACAAACACTCTAGCAATACAAAAAGTTATTTATCTGACAAAACCAAATCTAAATCCATCACTAAAATTACAATAATTATCAAAATACTACAAATGGACCACAATGACTGCAAGTACTTTTCTGACAAAATGTTAGGTAACTGTGTCTAATCCAAATACGTGTTAATACCACTTCTTCATGACATATTTTACATCATGTATTCTAACTTTTACCTTTTATTTGAATTGATATCATGAAACTTGTTATTGACCGCTTCCTTCCATTTGCACTGTTATTTCACCAATGTGTTAATATATGTCTGGCATTCAGTATGTAGAGGATAAAATCAATTTACTTCTAACTCAAGCTGCTTTTGCTACATTATGAGTTGTTTCATTTCCTTTCATAGCTCTTTGAACTGAAATCCAGAAAATATAATCATTTCTCTTGGTCAACATTTAATATGTCAAGTCTTTCCTCCGTTTTTTGTGTTAATGGATTCTTTCTATCTTTGCTCTGAATAGATTGTGAAGGAGGCTTTGAATCAGAAGTAAAAAAAACAGAAAAATTTGATTGATGAAGGTTTCCACATGATCTGAGGCTAAATGAATGGCATGAAACTCTGCAGGAACACATATTTAACACATATTTATGCTGCAGATTGTGGGTATTCAGTAATGATCACAATTCCAGAATAATATGAAAAACCATTATTTTTTCGTGTAGTGTTTGACTCCTGTAATGGCTAAAGGGTATTTATATTTATTGAGCATTTAACTTTATTTAACTTAGACTTTGATTAAATAAATTTGTAACTGGAGTGCTTGTTTTAATGTTTTTATTACTACTGTAATATCTGACAAGTATTAACATCAAGTGCTGCGGACATATTTCATGCATGAATCTAATGACATTACTTATTGCAACGTCTTTTAACTTTAAGGATTTAATCTTTTTTCTTAATCATGAATCCTCTTCAGAGCTGATTCTTTGTATAGGACCTGACTCTCTTGATACAAAATGCAACCAATCCATAGCTACTTAAGCAATTTTAATCATTAAGGTGTTGCAAATTTGATTTTCAATGTGTTATAATATTTTTTAAATGGGATGTGTCTCAGTTGGTAATAAGTCTGTCTCCCATACTAAAGTTCTGGAGTTCGAATCCCGTTTGGTACAAGTAATTGGGTCATGTTGCATGGTCGAGAAAGGTGGATATCTGCAACTGAGTTGTTTCTCATTCTAATCAAAACCCGTGGTTTGTGTAATCATGTCTATGTGATAATGTAGAAGAAACATTGCTCGCCAGTCTCCAAACATTGTAGGGCATTGAGACTTGGTGGCAGTCTTCCATCTTATCTGATACAGCTTAAACAGTTCTTAAAAGGCCATAAATACAACTGGACGATGCATTCCTATGATATTTCCTTCTCCATCAATTGACACTCACAAACAGTGAGGAATTTTCAAAAATGTAAAAAAAATCATTGCTTTTTACCGTTATATTTTCCATATCTTAAAGAGATAAATCTCTCAGATGTTAGATGAATGTGCGCAATATAAAAACTGAATTAATCTGAAACATATTAAAATATATATATTTCTGAATCTTATTTGAAAAGTATAATATCCTCTTTAAATGTGTACCTTGAATGAAGTATTTCTATAATGTTTTGTTCTGTTCACTATAATATTTATTAGTGCACAGACACTCGCAACTTGTCAAATGTGCCGAATTTAGACATGAAGGGTTTGTGGGTGAAGATGCTTCAGGTTGGAATATATAAATTTTCAATTTATTTAGTGGATAAAGTATAAAAGAATACATGATATTTTAGATGGAATTTTTACTATAATAACTTCATTTGTACAGATAGTTATTGAATTAAAATATTACTATTTTGGCATATAGTTATCATTGTTGTATGATGTGATTAAGGTAGGTATATATTAAGCATGAAATTATATGATATAAAGTGCATCAAATGATGTCTAGATGCATCATGTATATCTAACTTTCACATTTTGGATCGTTTTAGCAAATACACAAATCTTTACAAGAGGGTAAATAATGTGTATATCCTCTGTAATCATATAACAGATCTTGTTTATTTCCATTCAAATATCAAAACAATTAATGATATGCGGCCTTCCCGGAAAATGACATTAAAGAATAGCTACGGTTCAGCTAATACTTCTTTTATCATAATTTGTTACATATTTGTCAACCCTGGTGTCATTTCTCCAGAATCAACGGCATTTTATTCTCAGGATACAGTAAACACATTATAAAACAAACACATTACTTAAAATAAATGTCCTTTTTATTTATAGAAACGTCAATGTAAAAAAGGTACAAAAGTGGCTAAGTATATATATATATCTTTATAGTATGAATTAGGAGGCATTAGTCCTATCACAGTCTACATATTTATATATCTAATATATGTATCAAATCATTGACTAATTGTATCATGAATCATTCTTGGTTTTCCTCATTCTCCTTCCAAGTTGCTTTCCCCTTTTCTTTGGTCCAGTGGCTGACCGGCCTTGCAATTTTCCCTTTCTCCAATTGATATTGAGGGAGTACCCATTATTATTAAAACCGTTTGCATTGTAGTAATGCACTTTATTGCCACCGGTGCCTCCTCCATTACCGCCCCCATTACCTCCTCCATTACCGCCATTGCCTCCATTACCTCCATTGCCTCCATTACCTCCTCCAGCTGGTGAAATAATGATACAGAATTCAGAAAATCATTTCAGGCAACAGATATAGTGTTATACAAAGAGAATTAGAGTATCTAAATCTCTTGTTTGGAGACAAGCACATTATAAATTTCGACAAATTAGTGGCAACTGATGCTCTCTTTGGTCACCACATATGCGCATTCATTACTCAAAGCTGACTGAAATGGTAAAACTCTATTTGTTTCTATCACAGAGAGCAAGAGTCAAGCTTATTTTATATTCAATAAGTACGTTCAATAAGTTCGTGAGGCAATTGTGATTATCTGATTATCTGTTATACGTGAAAAAGCGGAAATCTACTCCCTATGTCCCCTGCCACCTTCATGGAGGTGAATTGTGAGGGCCACACATTTAGGCAATTGTCAGCGAAAGAAACACGCTATTTTGCTGTTTGATTCACATTTCAGGACCAACCCTGTTAAGTTAATATACTTACTTCCGGGGATAGTGCAGGAATAATCATAGATGATGCAAGGATTGTGCATAGAAGACGGGAAGGATTCAGGGACGCTGGTTCCAGGAGCGCAGCGGCGAGTGCGCATGACGATTGGTCCCCGGAAGGGATAATTATCTACGCATTCCTCAAAGTAGCACACTGATGTAAGGGAACGGAACTTGCTCCCAACACCCGCCCCGATACGTGTACACCCTGGAAAGACAAACCAATCGAGGTTATAAGAGGTCACACCTCGCTTTTGCTTCCACCAGTTATAGTGTTAATAGTGTTCTTTGAAGAACCTCTATGTCTTTACTATATAATATGGGATGCTGTTGTTAAATATCTAATAAAATCGTTGATAAAATCTTAATTGCATATGGCAATATTCATTGCAACTATATAATGGCATTTTATATTGTTTTAACCTGATATTGTTTTAACCTATTGTTTAACAACTTTAGTTTCAGAAATACATTGCAACACCAAACATAAATTCAATTGCTAAGGTCAATCTACAGTTACAATGATCCAATCACCTCATACTTCAAGAACTTTGGTGCTTTGAGTGATAAAATTAACATTAATGTTGGAACCTTTATCTGAGCGATATATATGAGTGAGGATATATTACTTGTGTCATCTTGGGGGTGTGGCAGCCTGAAGGGTAGAGAAGGGGCTGGTCCCCCAGGTCCGGCAGGTCCTCCAGGTCCACCTGGGCCCCCAGGTCCTCCAGGTCCCCCAGGTCCTCCAGGTCCTCCAGGTCCGCCAGGTCCGCCGGGTGCTCCAGGGGTTCCAGGGGTTCCAGGGGTTCCGTGTGATCCATAGGAGTGGCCAGTATTTCCTGGAGGACCCACGACTCCTTGTCCCTTTGAGAGGTATGCGCCTCCCTTCCCGTCCAATGTTATGTACAATGTTCCTGAAATAAAGAATAAATACATATAAATCTGATGACACCACACCAACTCAATTTAGATGCAGAAAAACCATAATAAAAAGGTCTGACTTAACAAAGTTCTATTGTGCAGATAACTTACTTTTAGCCAGGATGGCATTTTGATGTAGATGCAGCAAAATAAGCAAGAGCCACACTTTCATATTGGCTGCACTCGTCAAGACTGTGATACCAGTAGTAATCCAAGTGAGAGAATGATGCTGAGGACCTGTGCTAATGCACTATATATACCAAACATCAGTGACATGGCTTATGATTATTAGACAATCAACTGTCAGCCACGATATGTGTAAGCTTTCCTTGATTGGGCCGAGTGTATAGGAAGTGACAATACTTACAGGGGAACAATAATGGCAAACAGATTGGTAATGTGCAAATAATGAGGGTGACAAGAGACACTTCACGTGTTGCACTCAGTGAGCACGGGTCAGCTGTCAGTGCTCTTGTTTTAATGTGTTAGAATATAGCCCAGACCTGGATGTTTCACTGCCCTAGGCTTATCATATATGTCCAAACTCATCAAACTCTAACCTAAACACTATACCTTGTGTTTATTCTATGATAAACATCAGAGTGTTACATCATAAAGAAACATTATTTCCACCAATAATTGACAAAAAATACGAATGAATTATATAACATAGATACATCTTAAGTTACATTGCCAAACGTGTCTCGGTGCAAAATGTCATCTCTAACATTTAATACAGTCAAAAAAGGACAAGTGGATTTGTCTGTTTTGTTTTCAAGAACTAAAATGTGTGGTTTTATTGAAACAAAACGGGCTCGCGTCATTTATGACCATGCGGTGAGTTTTATATTATATAGCATATATGGACATCATCGAATCCAAAATATTTCTTTCAACAACATACATGATTGTATGTTAAGATATTCTGGCATTGCAGAAGATGGTTGTCAATACAAGTATGATGATTCTGTAAAATCTTCAAAAGGGAGAAATTGAACATGAAATGGGTAGTACAAAAGTTCCTATTGCAGTGGGTACATGGTGTCACTTTCACCCAGCATAAATGGCGCCAAAAATAGAACACATTCTCCAATTTATGTACATATTCAAGAGCTAATTTTAGCACCTTCCTGTTATTGAAGAAAAAAGTAAAATATATGAAAATTTACAGAAAGAAATCAACTTTTCAATGAGGTAATCCATTTGTCTCTACATTTAATACATTTCTCGTCACCTGATGTTTTTTCTATCGCAAATTTAGCACATTTTCACATACTTTGAGAGTTTAATATCATTTTTTAATGTACCATTATGATTAGAGCAGCTTATTGGGGGTTAATCTCTGAAAATACACTTATATTCTATATGTTTGAAACTTTAAAATATTTCATTGCATCAATTTAAAGTCCGTAAATTTTCATCTTAAGTACATCTACCACATTCAAGCTATTTCTAACCAAATATAGCTTGTTCATAAATCTCGAAATTGACAGATTTTATTTTCATTTTATTTTCAGCATTAAAGTTTTTTACTATGCGGTATGATATGTATTTTCATAATTTAACCAACAATAAGTTGTTATTATAGATATTATTTCAATATAGCTCAGCATATCAAAATTTCCTCTAATTTCTTTTGCAGATTGGACCAAAATTAAAAATTGCTCTAATATTGTTAATTCTGAATGGATTTTGATGAATAAAGACTCTATGAGCTCGTTTTCAAAAGATGCAGATGATTGAATATTGAAATTTATAGTAAAATCCATGGAAATAGGAGTTTCAAAGCCATTCAAAGGTCACTTCATGGTCACTGGCAATATTTTATAAAAATAGCCTACAAAGGTCCACATTCAGTGATGTATCATTTGTGGATGTGTCCCACACAGTAAAAATGTTATATGCCTATGTCTGTCATTTCTCCTGATGAAGTCGGACAGCACTCTTATAAATACTAAGCATGATAGCACTTCAATGTTTTATATTTATTAATGTAGAATTGCCTGAAGAAGTGACAAAGTTTAAATCACATTTAAAATAACCAAAGCATGTAATTTTAATGTACTGTAAAAAACAATTTTGTTTAAAAAATGGTGAAGAGGTATAAGAACAATAGTGGAGTGTGGAGGTATGAGAACAATGGTGTGGTGTAGAGGTATGAGAACAATAGTGTGGTGTAGGGGTATGAGAACAATAGTGTTGTGTCGAGGTATGAGAACAATAGTGTGGTGTAGAGGTATGAGAACAATAGTGTGGTGTAGAAGTATGAGAACAATAGTGTGGTGTAGGGGAATGAGAATAAAAGTGGGATGTGGAGGTATGAGAACAATAGTGTGGTTTAGAGGTATGAGAATAATAGTGGGGTGTAGAGGTATGAGAACAATAGTGTTGTGTAGACATATGGAGAACAATAGTGTGGTGTAGAGGTATGAGAACAATAGTGTGGTGTAGGGGTATGAGAACAATAGTGTGGTGTAGAGGTATGAGAACAATAGTGTGGTGTAGGGGTATGAGAACAATAGTGTGGTGTAGGGTTATGAGAACAATAGTGTGGTGTAGAGGTATGAGAACAATAGTGTGGCGTAGGGGTATGAGAACAATAGTGTGGTGTAGGGGTATGAGAACAATAGTGTGGTGTAGAGGTATGAGAACAATAGTGTGGTGTAGGGGTATGAGAACAATAGTGTGGTGTAGGGTTATGAGAACAATAGTGTGGTGTAGAGGTATGAGAACAATAATGTGGCGTAGGGGTATGAGAACAATAGTGTGGTGTAGGGGTATGAGAACAATAGTGTGGTGTAGAGGTATGAGAACAATAGTGTGGTGTAGAGGTATGAGAACAATAGTGTGGTGTAGGGGTACGAGAACAATAGTGTGGTGTAGAGGTATGAGAAAAAATAGGGTGGTGTAGAGGTGTGAGAACAATAGTGTGGTGTAGAGGTACGAGAACAATAGTGTGGTGTAGAGGTATGAGAAAAATAGTGTGGTGAGAACAATAGTGTGGTGTGTAGTGTAGTGCGAACAATAGTGTGGTGAGAACAATAGTATGGTGAGAACAATAGTGTGGTGAGAACAATAGTGTGGTGTGTAGTATGGTGAGAACAATAGTGTGGCAAGGCTTTTGACTCTTTAGCTCATGGTCTTCTTCTGGCAAAATTAGATGCGTATGGTCTGTCAGGAAATGCATGTGAACTCATAAGGAGCTATCTTACAAATCGCAAGCAGAGAGTTAAAATTGATAATGACTGCAGTGGCTGGGAAACTATGCTTAGAGGTGTTCCCCAAGGTTCCATAATGGGGCCTCTTTTATTTAATGTCTTTATTAATGACTTGTTTTATTTTCTTGAAAACATGGGATCGCTGTACAATTATGCCGATGACAACAGCCTCGCAGAAAAGAATAAAGACTTTAATGTTCTGAAGGACAAGTTGGAACTTGGCACAAGTGAGGCCATCAAATGGTTCACAAGCAATTTCCTACAAGCAAATGCACCCAAGTTTCAAGTTCTCTTCATGAGTAGAGATAGGTCTCTGACACAGATGATCATTTCTGTCAATGGGTCTATGTTGAGTAGTGAGTCAATTGTCAAACTGCTCGGAGTGTACATAGATAACAAGCTTAATTTTAATTATCATGTCTCAGAACTGTGCAAAAAAGCTGGTAACCAGGTGAAAGCT
The DNA here is from genome assembly GCA_949316495.1 of Amphiduros pacificus. Lineage (NCBI taxonomy): Eukaryota > Metazoa > Annelida > Polychaeta > Phyllodocida > Hesionidae > Amphiduros > Amphiduros pacificus. Next base: position 21,705,770 of record OX439004.1, on the reverse strand, counting down.
CTTGGTAGACTCTCGGGAATGTTGAATACTGAGAGCAAATTCATGATTTTTGATGCCTTCATTTTGTCAAATTTTATGTACTGTCCGCTAATATGGCATATGTGTGGCATACAAGACAGCATTCGAATGGAAAAGGTGCAGAGGAGGGCATTATATTATGTTTTTAATGATTTTAATGATTCATATTGTAACCTGTTGGATCGAGCATCCAAACCAACATTATATGTATCACGTATGAAGTTTTTAGCCATTGAAGTTTTTAAGATTATTGAAGGTATGTCACCAGAGTATTTAAGAAACTTGTTTGAAGTAAAGGACATGGCAAGAGAGTTGCGCTCTAGCAAAAGCATTGTACAACCAAAAGCAAATACGGTTAAGTTTGGTTTAAATTCTGTGAGGTATCAAGGAAGTCATCTGTGGAACAACTTGCCAAATGATCTTAAAGAAATTGCAATGCTGTATAATTTTAAAGCAGAAATAAAGATGTGGCCTGGTCCAATCTGTCACTGCGGCTTCTGCCTTCAGTGTCAGATTGCAAGGATGTAATCATGATTATGTCATTGTAAATATACCATCTTATCATTGTACATTTTCCATCATTTTTCATTTTAATTGGTAAAAAGCTTTTAGCTTGTGTTAATTGTTAAACTGTGAAACCAATTTCAAATAAAGATTATCTTATCTTATCTTATCTTATCTTATCTTGGTGAGAACAATAGTGTGGTGAGAACAACAGTGTGGTGAGAACAATAGTGTGGTGAGAACAATAGTGTGGTAAGAACAACAGTGTGGTGAGAACAATAGTGTGGTGAGAACAATAGTGTGGTGAGAACAATAGTGTGGTGTGTAGTGTGGTGCGAACAATAGTGTGGTGAGAACAATAGTGTGGTGTGTAGTATGGTGAGAACAATAGTGTGGTGAGAACAACAGTGTGGTAAGAACAATAGTGTGGTGAGAACAATAGTGTGGTGAGAACAACAGTGTGGTGAGAACAATAGTGTGGTGAGAACAATAGTGTGATGAGAACAATAGTGTGGTGAGAACAATAGTGTGGTGTGTAGTGTGGTGCGAACAATATTGTGGAGAGAACAATAGTGTGGTGAGAACAATAGTGTGGTGTGTAGTGTGGTGAGAACACTAGTGTGGTGAGAACAATAATGTGGTGAGAACAATAGTGTGGTGTGAAGTGTGATGAGAACAATAGTGTGGTGAGAATAATAGTGTGGTGTGTAGTGTGGTGAGAACAATAGTGTGTTGAGAACAATAATGTGGTGTGCAGTGTGATGAGAACAATAGTGTGATGAGATCAGTAGTTGGCTATCAGCGGTGCCTGGTCGCGGTGGGTATCAGATGATATTATGTGTACAAAGTGTTAACGTCCGAGTCAAGTTGTCTCTGTCAGCTGTGACCCACATATCTGCTGCCGCCTCAGATCACCCAGCTCAGATCACCCAGCTCCACACACCATCCCAAATCACACCACATGCATGCTACTCACATCTACCAAAGGTAAGTACCGCCTATAACACCTCCTTTAACCCTTGTTGGTGTAGAGGTCTGTCTTTTTAACACGTTATTATAATTTATCACAATATTTGGACTCTTGCTTAGGCACAATCACGCATGAACACTGTGGTATACATCTCACAGATCAGAAACATGTCTATATTAAAATATCAGTTGATAGTGTAGACTATTCTTGTCTGAGCAAATAACATCTGACCATTCGACTACTTTACAATAGCTGATAACTGTATGTTTACTCAAATATAATCACAGAAATACGATAACACTTGTTCTAATGTCTATAACAAACCTAAAAGATTACACCCCTTAGTATACATTACAATTTCGACGGACAGTAGCCGTTAACATAAAATATCATACTTTTAAGGTTTTCTTTCAATTTGAAACCGATAACATATATGATTTTGAGAAAATCACCACTTAATGGGATACTAGATCCCATTAGTGTCAAGTTAAGATACAACTGTCATCGTGCAATCCCTTATGATTAAAATACAACAACTGCAAAAGCATGTCAAAACATATTTCGAGAAGGGGTTCCAAATAATTATATTCTTCTTAATTCCTGAGCAAGTTTCTTCTGTCCTCGTCTGAACATTAGCATATACTCTATTCTGTCTGCTCGTGATATCTTCATGAGACAACGCTGTTAATAATAATAATGTTTTGTTCTATTTACATATATTAAAAGGGATTGGTATGTCTCGAAAATTTAAGTTGATAGACATTAATATACCACATGAAATGATCAGAAATATGTAGGACAATGCAGCAGAAGTGAAAGTGTTTGATTTCTTTATTTGGTCATTTGGGGCAGTGCAGCAAACCGACTGTGTAGAACATTCACCGTGGGCCAGACAATATCCTTATAACGGACTCTTAATGTTTGTCACTTTATATGTCATTTAATCCTTTTTTTCGGTAAACAACAATTCCGGAGCTGATAAGATGGTCTTAGACATTAACTTTTATCCCATGGGTTGTTTACTATAATTAAGTACAATGAAGAGACTTTGTCTGGTATCAGCGTTATATAAGGTTTATTGTCATTATCGTTATTATTATTATTATTATTATTATTATTATCATTATGAAAAATTTTCATTTAAAGTTGATATGACGGAATATTAAGTCAGTACGTCTAATGATGCATTTTCAATTAAGCAGCACCATGATTCGACCAGATAGAAAGATCAAGAAGCGAGGAAAGTTCAAAGCACCGAGTTGTGAATCGCCGGCTTGCCAGTCAGCAGCACACAGCCTCCATACTGGGGAGAATAAGGTAGACGGGGCAGATCCAACGTCAACATACCTTGACGTGATCCCAGAAGCCAGAGGTAGGACGTCAGCAAACGGCACCATGGTCATCTGTTTCTATGCAGAATATTACGTCTAATCAGGAAATACACACACACACACATACACACACACACACATGTATGTTCAGATCTGGATATCTATTTGATCAGTTCAAGATATATGTATATGTTCATTTTAGGATATCTATTTGATCTAGCATCTCCCATATACCATATGCCACGGGCCGTGGCGCAGTTGTTAAGACTGCCAGTTTATTTGCACCAGTTCCTCTGTGGTGATCCAAAGGCAGTTGGTTCGATCCCCGGCCGTGCCGAGATTTAATTCATACTACAATTTCACACATGAGCTGAGGCCCGTGGCACAGGGTTCACCGGTTGTCCTTATAAATCTGTGAACGGGCGGGTTGTCATGTCAAGGACCTGCGACATGACAATTCAGTGAGGCAGCACTATATCTGATACAAGTAGGCCTCAACACGAAATGACTGAAATAATGTTGAAAGTGATGTAAAACCCCAAACAAACAAAAACTCATATATGATTTTCATCCAGTGACGTGTACTGATAGAGTGTCCCACTGTCTTAATGTTCCGGGTAGGTACTCACCGCTCGTGTTGTTGGAGCTAATTGCTTAGGATGAGTTGAGTCATTTTGAGTGGCATGATTTGATCAGTATGTCGTGTAATATCACATCCGCCATCCCATGATGCAATTATACCTGAATGTCATCTGCTCAAAATAGACAACACACACAAATAAACATTTTATCATCGCTTGAATAATTTTTGTAAATAGAATTTACAAAATTGATAGAAACTAAATACAAGTAATATATTTTCAAACCTCATTTCAAGGAGATGAAAGTCTAATCGAGAGGGGTTAATTATTTCTTTCGGAATTAAATAAAATATTTGAAAATGTGATTAATAATCCTTGTGAAAACGGCATTTTTAGAGTGTAACAGAGATTTTGTCAATTCAAAAATGGCAGATTTTATTAACGCTTTATTTGATAATATATAACTGAAATTGCAAATGACCAATTTGCTTCACCAACAACATGGTCAAAATCACGTATCACGCCACGTGACCCCTGAGTCTGAAATAAATTCACTGAAGCAGCTCTTTTGTGATTTTTTTAAAGATCGGTGCAGAGGCACACATTCTACTCTCCTCGGCGGATCCTGGGTTTTTGCCAGGCTCTGCAAGGACCATAGCTATATTTTCGAGTCAAACCAAAAAAGCGCTTCTTTGGCAGCCAATAAGTACGAAGTCAGATCTTTTGCACATGTTGTTACATGGCCAATTGATGTCATTGTTATGACCAGACAGTGAGCACAACACTTAATGATTTAAGATGTTAGTGATACGTATAGCGAAATATCCAGAGAAATAATCAGGGGATAAAGCGTTAAATTCAAGGGGGGCAGGGGGTCAAAAAGAAAAATTCTGATTTTTTTCTTTTTGTGAATAATGAATCAGGTCTCATCATGATATGATTGAAATAATTGTATATTTTACTGTTTCAAATATGTCCTGATATCTTTAAAATCGTCAAAAGTACAATATATCTTCATACACTATTGTAACTTTCAGCTTTATACAGAGGTCATGTCCCAAAGCGAAAAAATGAAACTACCATTCAGCCAGAGGAGGAGGGGAGCACATGGAAAAAATACCGAGGTAATATCAATACAACTAATAACACCAAATATACAACATGCCTTTGAGATGTGTTGAGGTATTTTTCAGCCACTTTGTTCCCTGTGCTTTCACAGCTTGGCTACCGTTATCACAAATGTTTGTGATGCTAACACAATACGTGTGAATGCATTTGTCACTCTACTCTATTATACTTTTTAACAACCCTCGAATATTCCTTACCAAAAACATTCCTCTCATCGTTGGTTATTTATATTGAGAGAATAACACCCCATGATAAGAAAAACATTTAAACATGATTAACCACAATAATAAATATTATATTGGACCAATATACTATTGGCTTGCCGTAGACTTATCCAGAGCATCTTGGTGTTTGCAGAGATGCGACAGATATCCATTCCACACAGCCATGATGATGATGAGGAGGGAAGTGATGAAGATGAGGGAAGCGAGGACATTAATCTCAGCATGTCCATCACCAGGCGACCGAACAAGAAGAGAAAGTTACCCACTTACATCGAGATTACCGACATGGTAGGAGTATTATTATGCTCACTGCATTGAATAGTTTGCCAAATATTTGATTATAATGTGAGCTACGATTAACTATAGAGATCATTCTTATGTTATTGCTTTCATAGAGGAATCACAAGATGGATAATGTGAGTAATCCAGACAAATGCTCGTTGTTTGGGTATTTGTGTATACTGATATATTGCAATACATTTATAGAATCATCCTTCCCCTTAGTATTTCATATTACATATCAAATATGATAAATATGAAATATGCATTGCATATAGCATACTTGTAAAATTTGTCTGATGGACAATCTGAATAGCACACTTGTGAAATGACTATTTTTCTAATACAACATACTTGTGAAATGGCTATTTTTTCTCATCTATGATTGACTAGATAGATGATGTGATGGCATGTTTCCGGTTGCAAGATGAGACGTATGAGAAAATCATGTGTGCGCTCACTGAGGAGATGGACAAAGGTCTCAAGAAGCAGTCCCATCTGACATCCACAGTGAGAATGTACCCTACCTATGTCAGATCTGTACCAGATGGATCAGGTACCTCTCCGCTCTCTCTAATCCCATACCACTGCCAGTCTCATGTAACAAACTTCATCATGGTAGTCTCAGATACATACTCATGTTATCAAGGAATGTTACCAGAGCGCCAAGGAGTTGTGTACAAATGCATTGATAACTATTAAACTATCCTGATAAATCGATAAATGCCATCTGAATTTAATTTGGACCAAGAATTGTCTAATGTATATTTTAACTAATGCCAATTTTTTTTCTCCAGAACATGGACGATATTTAGCACTTGACCTTGGGGGTACAAACTTTCGTGTGTTGTTGGTGGATCTGAAAGGTTGCGAACAGCCAGAAACTGTCAGTAGGTTGTTCCTGATTCCAAAACGAATAATGCTGGGATCTGGTACCATGGTAGGTGACATCAAATAGCAAACCAAAATGTTAACTCAGTAGTTATGAATAATCATGAATTAGTTTTACATTATTTTAACATATATAACAACATTTTGTGGTTGAGATGTTTAAATGATGAATACAAAAAACTGTATCGATATATATATATATATATATATATATATATATATATATATATATATATATATCGATAAATGTCTATTAAATTGGAACAAAACAACAATAGATTCATATTGGGCCCAAAATTCAGACTTTTACACTATCTTTATATCATTATGTACGTGATAATATTTTCCATTTAAAGGTTGTATTAAATATACCCACTTTACATTTCTGTTATAGTTGTTTGATCACATAGCACAGTGTATGGAAGAATTCATCGTTGGCGAGGGGTTGAAAGGTGTGAAATTGCCCATGGGTTTTACCTTCTCCTTCCCATGTTATCAAGATGGACTCGCCTCAGCCCGGCTGGTGCGCTGGACAAAAGGCTTCAAATGTGCTGGTGTTGTGGGGCAAGATGTGGTCAAACTCCTGCACGAGGCTATAGACAAGAGGAAGGTGAGTACATGCCTTATATCCCATATGAACTCATTCAAAGGAGACAGGCGAGCACACACCTCACATCCTGTGTGAAATCATAAAATAACATCTCTCAATTTTACATTTTACGTCATAATAGGGAACAGGGGAGGATATATCTGACATCCCATTTGACATCATTATAGGGGACAGGTGAGGATAGATCTGACATCCCATTTGACATCATTATAGGGGACAGGTGAGAATAGATCTGACGTCCCATTTGACATCATTATAGGAGACAGGTGAGGATAGATCTGACATCCTGTTTGACATCATTATAGGGGACAGGTGAGGATAGATCTGACGTCCCATTTGACATCATTATAGGGGACAGGTGAGAATAGATCTGACGTCCCACTTGACATCATTATAGGAGAAAGGTGAGGATAGATCTGACATCCTGTTTGACATCATTATAGGGGACAGGTGAGAATAGATCTGACGTCCCATTTGACATCATTATAGGAGACAGGTGAGGATAGATCTGACATCCTGTTTGACATCATTATAGGGGACAGGTGAGGATAGATCTGACGTCCCATTTGACATCATTATAGGGGACAGGTGAGAATAGATCTGACGTCCCATTTGACATCATTATAGGAGACAGGTGAGGATAGATCTGACATCCCATTTGACATCATTATAGGGGACAGGTGAGGATAGATCTGACATCCTGTTTGACATCATTATAGGGGACAGGTGAGGATAGATCTGACATTCCATTTGACATCATTATAGGGGACAGGTGAGGATAGATCTGACATTCCATTTGACATTATTATAGGGGACAGGTGAGGATAGATCTGACATCCCATTTGACATCATTATAGGGGACAGGTGAGGATAGATCTGACATTCCATTTGACACCATTATAGGGGACAGGTGAGGATAGATCTGACGTCACATTTGACATCATTATAGGAGACAGGTGAGGATAGATCTGATATCCCATTTGACATCATTATAGGGGACAGGTGAGGATAGATCTGACATTCCATTTGACATCATTATAGGGGACAGGTGAGGATAGATCTGATATCCCATTTGACATCATTATAGGGGACAGGTGAGGATAGATCTGACATTCCATTTGACATCATTATAGGGGACAGGTGAGGATAGATCTGACGTCACATTTGACATCATTATAGGGGACAGATAAGGATGGATCATACATCCCATTTGACGTCATTATAGGGGACAGGTGAGGATAGATCTGACATTCCATTTGACATCATTATAGGGGACAGGTGAGGATAGATCTGACATTCCATTTGACATCATTATAGGGGACAGGTGAGGATAGATCTGACATTCCATTTGACATCATTATAGGGGACAGGTGAGGATAGATCTGACATCCCATTTGACATCATTATAGGGGACAGGTGAGGATAGGTATATTTTTGTATGCAGCTCTTAATAATAAATATTTGTAATAATAGAGACTACATAATAACAAATTGCATGTATAGCGATCAGAGACGAGGGCTGGTGCGTATATGTCGTAGTTCTGTGTACATGTCATTGTGTGATGCATTCGATTCATTTTCTCGCGAAGTGAGTTTGGGATGGTGGTGCTCCGAACTGTGCACATTTCCTTCTTTCAGCAGTTCACAAATCTGCTCAGAAACAAAGATCGCCTACATCACATTAGATTTTCATAATCAAATGCATCTTCAGCAGACGACATTTGGTGAGATTTTCAGCCAGGCCATTTGATATTTGGGGGATGGAGAAATATATAAATATCATTTTCAAAAAGAAAATTGCACACAAATTCTTTATTTTTGAAAAAGACTTTCTTGTTATATTTGGCAGGACCTGAATGTGGAGTGCATGGCCTTGATAAACGACCCTGTTGGAGCTCTGGTGGCTGAAGCACACTCTGACAAGAATTGTGTGGTTGGGGTCATTTTGGGTGAGCTCATACAAATGATATTTGAAGTGATAATAATAGTGATCATAAATTATATTTATTATACCAGTCACAGCCTGCTCATAGGGCTTTAGCGCTTGTCTCCTATTCAGCCCTTTCAGTGTTTTCAATATTAGTACACCTTTGTGCTGTAGGTACGGGTACAAACTGCTGTTTTATGGAGAACCTTAATAAGGTGGAGCTGTGGAATGAAGACATTGATGATCCTCAACAGGTGGTAGTCAACACTGAATGGGGAGCATTTGGCGACAATGGGGTGCTGGAGTTCCTCAGAAATGACTTTGACAGACAGTTAGACAAATATTCACTCAATCCCGGTCATCAATTGTGAGTTATGATTTAGTTGTTTTTTGCCTTTTTAATATTACAATGAAAGATCACTAGACCAATGGCAGGAAATGCTTATTCACCAGCTAAACATGACGTGTTATTTCCTCAAGAGAAAAATACCAAACCTTGAAAGGAAAGTCTTTGAACCCAGCGTAAAGATTAAAAGGTTGAGTTGGATATACAAGCGAATGCATTCACACATATTGTGTTCATTTGTTATACTTCGCCAGGCTAAAAAATGGCGGTCGTAAGTTGGTCGTAACGTGCCTCACATTTTTTAAAGTGCCGAATACGTCGTGGCCAGATCAGTATCACCAAGAGATTGCATACCTTGTTTAATTGGTGTTCTTTATTTGTATTAAAGACTTTTTCAGTGCGATGTCCATGCCTCTCCCGAGCCTCAATGCCCTACTCTTTTCGAAGTGTAACTGAGGATCCTTCTTTCACACAATAACACTGATTTGGGAAGGTTCAGTAGTGGTTTTGGTCTGTCCACGTAATTCATTCATTTGTCCTTCCTTTAAGATGTGTATTAATGTTTTAGATTTGAGAAGATGATCAGTGGTATGTACATGGGGGAGATAGTGAGATTAGTATTGTGCCAGCTTGTTGCTGATGGGCTGCTCTTCAATGGAGAAGGCTCAGAAGAACTGTTTGAACCTCAAAGATTCCTTACTAAATATATATCGGAAATAGAAAGGTATGTCAAAATTCTCATAATATAAAGTGCATGATATGAGTGTCAAAAAAATATTGTGTATCGTTTATATGCGTCATATTTTCAGATGTATATTCACTATGAAAACCACCTGTCTATAAATCAAATAACAAATTACATTACCATTAATATTTTTTATGAAAGAAACTACCCGATCATCTTCTAAAAGTATATGGATATTTCCAGAATACATATTAACTAAACACATATCCATTATTTATGTGCAAAAGAATATAAATGTATGTCATATTTTTCTACACAAATTAATGTAATTATCACAACTTATATACCAAATGGCATCTTCAGATACAAGTTTAAAATGTGCATAATTGTTAAATTTCTAACTTTTGCTATTTATCATTTCTTCTGTAGCGATAATCCACAAGGTTCTTTCTCCAACACCAAGATGATTCTGCAGGAGCTGGACATACCTCACTTCACAGCTGACGACTGTCGCCATGTGCAGCAGGTATGCTGGCAGGTGTCACAGAGGGCGGCCTTCCTCGCTTCCACAGGTGAGCGATATATTATATATATATATATATATATATATATATATATATATTTATATATATATATATCGTCAATGTATGACTGGGGCACCAGAAAATGGTCAAACCACTTTCCCAATGCCCTACCCCGTCAATGCCCCCAGTCAATGCCCAAGTGAGACACTGTGGCGAAAATACGTGGAGAACTAAAATGACCAATAATCAGTTGCTTCATTGTTAGTCCCCATGTAGTAATTGGTCAAAACATTCGCTATTTTAATACCATACTGATTCATTCTAATTCGTTATCGTTCTGGTTGGAAGTGGTTTTTAAGAAATCGTTGTGGATCGAATACAACATCTGGGCATGATTTGATATTGAAATTATAGTGATTCAAATAATGATATATATTGACGTCTTTGTAAATTTAGTGTCTGTATTTTAAACTGTCAAAACCACATAAACCTTGTGACTAAACGATATTTTTTTTGTGACTAAACAATTCTTTTCTTCTGCTCTTGGCGGTCTGTAAATTGTAGTCGGATAAGACAATACACATTTTACTGATTGTTATTAATATTAATGATGTAGTGATAGATGACAGCACCCAGTTTAATACTATCCTCACATTAACCTTTCAATTGGTGTACAATTTATAAATGTGATAATCATGAAGAAAAGGTATCTTAATGTTCTAGGTATCTAATATTTGAACCATACCATTTGGTATCGCAGGTCTGATATTATCATAAATTAGTCCAACTACTAGTACCTATTCAAACCCGCTGTCACAATGATTCCCTCGTCTTGAAATAAACCTCCAGGAGTACAATTATCATTGTATTTTACATCTTGTACATTATTCCATATGTAGCAATGATATATTTCAGCTGTGGCGACAGTTATAAACCGTCTTGATAAGACTGACGTGACCGTGGCCATTGACGGGTCATTGTACAGGTTTCATCCTCATTTTCATGACCTCATGATGAAGAAAATTGCTCAATTAATAAATCCACATCACAATGTAAGTCAGTTTTTGTATTCATATCAGTCTTTTACATAAACACATACGAGTACATGCTTGATAAAAATGCAACTTTCCCAATAGTCAATCATATTTCTAGACAAATTAATTATAAAATCTACAATAGGATGTTTAATGCTTGTTCAAATGTCATACTAAATAATCACGACAATGTAAAACAATAGTTTTCCTTGATTTGTATATGGTATGATGATGGTTGAATGTGCTTTGAATATTGTCAGTTTCGCCTTGCCCTGGCCCACGATGGGAGTGGAAAGGGGGCAGCACTGGTAGCAGCTGTAGCTCAGAACTTTGCCAGGAAACGATCATCAACCATAGACAACTCTACCGATAACCTAAACTCTACAGATCATCGGAACAACAATGCAGACAATAGTACCATATCATGTCAGAAAAAGAACATTAATAACAAAGACTTTAACACAGTGATAACAGGCACAATTAATGATAATGATGTCGAAGAAATGGTGCATGACAATTATGTATAAAGGAGCAATGTTAGATATGGAGGATGTTCTGAACCTTACCAATATGTATGTACTAATTGGCTATCACATGTATTGATTTATTTTTGAAAGCAAAGCATAATATGCATAACTGCAATAGCTATTATGGAACAACATATGTTGCTTTGGGTTATATTTGTCATTTTATCATTAAGGAGTACTCATATGTTGTTACATATACTTGTATAATATGTGCTGGGTCAAACCTAATTATGAAAACTATCAACATCATACCAACATAATAGTAAATTTAAAAACAACTATCATCATTGTACTAACATGATAGTAAATAATGAAATCTATCAACATTGTATCAACGTGATATCCTGGAATGAAATAAAGAGGCGTCAATTACTGAGTTGATTCTCATCCAATCAGTGCTCCATGACTGGTCACAAAAACAATTGTTTGTGTTATTGTGTTTATGTGATATCAACTACTTGTAGCAGATAAAGTGCTGCCTCACTGAATTGTCTTGTCGCAGGTCCTTGTCATGACAACCCACCCAGTCATAGATTTACAAGGACAAATGTTAAACCTTCAGGCACGGGCCTCAGCTCATATGAAAAATTGTATTATGGATTCAATCTCGGCATGGCCAGGGATCGAACCCACAACCTTTAGATCTGATGCTAATCTGCCTGCACTCAAACAACTGCGTCACTGCCCGTGGCCACTCCCAGTTGCAGCCAATGTTGAATATATCTCATGTATACTCGACCAGAAACAGATACCACATCCATGTACTCAGTCCAATGCCATATTGTACCCAGAGATAAGAGTGATGGGGTCATTGCCAGACTGTAACCTGAGCACTTAACCTGTCCATCATAGCCAGACCAATTTATTCACACAACATTTAGAGCTTGAACAGCAACAAGTCAGCCTAATATTCAGGATCTTATCTACTTTGCAAGATACATTGCCTATCCCCTCATTGATGTAGAACTCCCATCCATGGAAAAGGATTGAACGCTTTTAAAATGATCAAGCTCAATGCTACACCAAGATAGATCTACAGTCCGGAAATGATGAAGTTCAGTCCTTTTCCATGGATGGGAGGTCTATACCAATGAACTTCATGGTTTTTTATATTAAATGATCAAGCCCCATGCAACATCAGTCTGTCCTAACAAAGTCTGATATTGACACATGGCGACAGTCGTCAACTGTGAAGTGAGATATCGAGGTTCCATAAACAAACCTCTGAAACAAATCCAGAGATTGTCTGATTTATCTGCTACTGGACCCCATATTACTTCAGGCATGATTTGTAAATTGCAACCATCGCTGTGTTTGGTAGTTTTGCGAGATTGGTTAACAATAACCCCCATCTGCTCTGCTGATAGGTAAAATATCAAATGTCAAAGCTGAAAAGAGCAGGTCCTGGATTGTGAAGGCCCAGTTGGAAGCCAGCGTCTCTACGTTACATCGGTAGCTCTAATTTCATCTGCCTTCATTGCCCTGCTTGAAATCTGAACCACCATGTCCAGTAATGGATGTGAGTCTCGCCCACCAAAATATCATGCAATCAGAACTGACCAATCTCAGGTCATGACCTGTAATCAGTTGGCTGGCTTTATTGCTATTACATCATTGTATGTTTTTACACTTATCATTCATTCACAAGTTTTTAATCCATACCTTATAATGGCACTGAATGACCTTAATGTGTCGATAAGAATTCAATCATTCATTTGACTCTCACCAATAAGAATCTGTCATTTATTTTGTCATTTATAAAGTCTATTCTCAGCCAGATTTCTATGAATAGTCATGACTTGCGGTCGGTCATGTACGCACCTTTTTACATTTGGTGGCAGGGAGTGATATGAAAGGTAAGTCCTGTTTTGGAGGGTTAAAGCCAGCAGGTATTCCACCAACATCCTGCTGCAGGTAATATGCACATGACAGATGAGTGAATGGAAGAGTTTTATCTCGAGTTATTGGTGTCTACAAGACCGATGATGTCCTGAAGAAAGGCATCCCTGAATGTATCTCTCACCAACCTTGTACCATCATTAGCAGCAAATAGGTCATTACACATCTCCAGAAGTTGGTGTACACAGGTTATGTAAAATAGTGCTCCGTGGGCACATGGATGACCAAACAGTGTCGTTCCTCAATCCACATGATCCAAGAGCAGTTTCATTGCTGTACCTCTGACCAGATGAACCAATCTTTACTGCTATATGTACAAGTTGTTACTCTGCATTACATAGTAATATGACAGATAGGACAATAATTTCCTGCTGGAGGTTCCGAGAAAGGTGCATTAAGATTAAATCAGCATACACTAGAGGGCAACTCTGACCAGTCCTTCGGGTTGTGAGGCAATGATAAATGAAATGGGTTTCACACCATAACCCGATGTGAACAAAACTCATGATTGTGATCGCAGTTCACGAACAGGTAACATGTGACTTGTTGTTTTCCATCATGTGTGACTTGGAAAAATCTGGACAACTCCACATTTTGAATATCTTAAATATGATTGTTTTCAAATAATAATGTTCTGATCATGGAGTCAATAAGGAATGATGAATTTTCTAGGACAAGTACAGTTCATATTTGTATAGAAACCTGGATCCAAGCACAATGTTGACCGAGAAATCTTCCCAGGGCTGAGTAAACGCTCACAACCAGACACAAGCTTTAGGATAAAATATATGCAAATATTGCATTGCAATGGAGATATTTAAAACTCATCTCAGACCTTTTCAATGTGACTGTTGACCGAAATTTGTTTCACTGAAATGAGAAAATATAATCTTGAAGAATATTTTGGAACTGAATGAAACAGAGGAAGGAAGCACTGATGTAAATGTCGATTGTTATTAATCATCTATGCCTGACAGACATAGAGAAAAGTGATGCAAAATGACAATATGGTGGTGAAGCCATTTTTTATGAATAATGAATTTGTTGGACATTTTTATACATGTAAAATAATGAAGCGTTGGTGGTATTTACACAATTGAATTCACTCATAAATTCAGACAATAATCTTTATTGCAAGTTATCTTCTGCTGGAGAGGTCCCACTTGGGGAGAGATAGTGTTGAATATTTTGCTCATATATATGCATTTATATGCAAATGATTGTGATGTGGAGTTGTGACTTTATACCAGGCATATGAGAGCTTTATGCCATGAAGACATTGGATAGAAAAGTGCATAAGCATGTATAGTGAAGCTCTTGAAGCAATGCGTGCGAGGTGCCAAAATGTTAAACAACTTGATGTATATATATATATATATATATATATATATATATATATACCGTATTATCCCTTATAGCCGCCCTCTACCTAATTACTGCCCCCTCTCCTTTCTGCCAACCAGGCCTTGGTCAATCCACAATCCACAGGGGTTTGCTATCTCAGTAATTAATATGTAAACAGTACCCCCAGCTTCACTTGCAATACTCATATAAACATATCAAAGAAAACACACCCCTTGAACTGTTTTCCACAAACACCTGTTTAATATTTCTCAATTTCAAGTGAAGTTACACTGTAATGAACTCCCCATGTTGCATCAATGTGTGAGATCTGACACCTGAATGCTGAGTGAGGGTTACATATGGGTCGCAGTATGATGCCCAAGTAGCACACCCCAGACTTAATTGGTTAATTAACCTAAAGGCATGTGGTCAAGTGGGGGATCTGCAGGGCTCAACATTGATGATAAAAGATTATCATTTTCAATACCAAACATGCTTAGTTGTTTTGTGTCTGGACTGACATATTCATTTTTATTAGTTCATCTAAAATATATTGAATAATACTGTACTGTACAATTATTCTTACCATCAAACTTTTCTTCAAGTACAAGATGTGGCCCCCAGGGCGGCAAATAGGGATAATACGGTATATATATAACATTAATTAATTAAATGGAAATACACAGGATGATGTGGAGAAAATTAATAATCATTTGTCAACTTTATCATCATAAAATGGCATTTGGTCTTTGAAGATTAATTGTTATCCCTGTGACAAACAATAGATTAAGAATGTTAAACAAGCCATTTTGAAATGACACTTCAGTTATTGTGGACAATGGGATAATTTAAAATTGAGAACATATTGAAATTGCAGAGATTTCCATATCTGGTTATAAAATAACATTATGAGTACATTACATTGAAGAATTTAGTATTTAGGAAAGGAATAATCTATGCCTAACGAAATATATGATACAATGTTTATAGTCACAAGCACACCATAGTTTGTGCCATTTCAGATGATTGAGGCTAATTTTTGTCAAATATCAAAATCAGTATTTCAATAATAACCATATTGCATATTTTCTAATATCATACTGAAAATTACTAACTACAAACAACTTTTGCTCAGAAGAGAAAATCAAATAAAAAAGATTTTATATCATTACTATATACAAATACACAAGGAACAAATTTTATATCATATAGTTTATTCCGTACCAAACAAACTCTTACTCGTTACATAATCTTATCTTTCTTACCAAAACACAAAATTGTCGATCTCGACTAGATACCCATTTTTGGTTTGCACTTTGATCACCCACTTGGATGTGTGAAAGATATTATACAATATATTATTCTACATTGTACAAAAAGTCTTGGCTGAACAATATGGAAGGCCCCCACTGAACTACAAGGACTGACAATATTAATTACTGCCTATACAAAGAGTGTGACCTCCTCAGAATAAATACATATATAAGTTCTTCAATCATGCATATATGCTTCTAGTGTCTTAAGCAAAAACAGGAAAATCCTCCATGTAAGAGACATGCAAGCTATTTCTTTATTTCCCCTTCTTGATGAGTTGATCTCATTATATGTATATATATATATATATCATTAACATTAACATTATAGGTACATGTTAGCACTTACAGAAAGTAACATTTGATATAAGTGAACACTCTGGGCTAAAATAAGTGGACAGCAGCTTAATATTTGTTAAAATCAGATATTTTCTCCCATACAAAATCTCCACTCATATGTAATATTGTAGCAGTTCATTCCATGGATTAGCAATGCCATGTGTGAGGATCTCGTGAAGGGCTCTCATATAACAAACAGTGTACGCAACCTGGTATGTGAAAATAAGCAAATTTAATGATTCGTTTGTCCACTAATAATGAAAATCACCAATCATTTTGAATATCTGAACAACAAAATTTTGTATAAATATTTACTTTCCTGCATATTATCTGAAATTTCTGGATGATTTATTTATTTAATCATATAGGCTGTAAATATCAACAAAATGTATGTCCACAAATATATTTGCAATATTGCATAGAGATGTATGTGTCATTGATTTGGTAGATCTTATGGCTGTGAGACATCAGATATATGAATGGATCAGGTGATGTGCTTCTAACTCTAAATGTTTATTTAATCTCCAGACATTCATTATACCATGCAGTGACCAAGACTTCATCACATCTATCATAGTGTACAAATCATATATGTTAATGCAGCCATTTTAAACAGTGGTATCCATCTGTATGCACACCATGGATATTAAGCAGGTCATACCATCCTTGTAGCTTTGTTCAGTGTGACCAGATATTTAGTATCTTTCATAAACTCTATTATTTCACACACCAACAATGCTGGCTAATATACAAATACCAAATAATATGTGATTCAGTTCTGTAGACCAAACACCTAACTAGAAATCTTTTTTACATGTAAAAAACCCCTCTTATATTATTCTTATGCAAAAAAGCTCGAAATACAGTTAATGCAACTCGATGCTCGTCTTAACTGTTGCTAGGACATTAAATTCTACAAAGCTCTCTTGGTTAGACTGACTCCCACTTCAGAACGATTAAAACTTAGCAATTCAAGAAACAAGGTTCACTTTCTCTGCAAAGTCAATGCAAAGCCAGTCAATATGAGCAAGCACATGGAGGACCAGTCCAGATTTGTGAGAAAAATAATATTGAGGATAGCTTTCTATGCAGTAGCGTTATACATTCGACAAATGCCTTGCATTCATTTCGGTACACTCTCCTGAATTCTTTCTAAACACCAAACACAAAATCAGAACACGATGCAGGAAAGTGACTTTCTCACAATTGATCCAAACGCAAGTCTAGTTCTTACTTTTTGAAATTTGTCTCAATTCTTTAACATTCATAATTATTTCTCTTTCTTGAATATATGTAATATTCTTTTCAAATCTATCTGCAACTTCATAATTCTGATCACAATATTTTTCAAAAATTTAATTTCACTTTGTAGCTTATCTGAACAGTATATAACCTTTGATTGACGTGGTTGCAAAAAATTCATAATCATTATTCTTACACCTGTTAACATTAACATTAGTGTCAACTTTAAATGTGTTAAATGTTAAAATTGCACAAAGTTTGATCATACCATGCAAGACAGAGATAGAGGTGAGAGTTGTTTTAGTAGAGAAGCAGGTTAAACCAGAGAACACCTACTACCGAGGGCTTCCAATAAGTCCAATAATCTAGGATCACTTATATGGCAACCCTGGACTTTGTGACCAGAGAAGGCAGTGAGATAACACTAATTCTGAAGCAGGAAGTGAAAAGAATACTCAAAAGTTCTCAAAAGAAAGATCTGCATACATGCTCTTTGAAAATTTTTTCAATTCAAATTTGTATGTCCAACTGTCCGTTAAAACAGTCTTCATCAAATTTGTCATGAAAAATCTTGAAACTGAAAAATGAAGTATTATATCATTTTATACTGTAAAATCTTCAAATGGTCTGAAGAGTTTAAAGTTAAATACTTTGTCATTCTCATGTTAGAGAAAATGTTATCAACAAATGGTCCCTTTGCATTCTTCTATCTCTTTTTTGTTAATAAATAAAACGTCGGCAAAATAAAAATATTATTGATAATTGCAAAATTAAATTCACTTATGTTTATGAACATTGCAGCACATGTGCACAGCAAAATTACTATAATAGTAGCTTATATCACTATGGCAACAGAGGTGTAAGTGCTCAACAGAGGTTGGATAACTGACAAATAAATCTTATTGTAATAATCAGTGAGGTGTAATGTCAAATGCAACCAAATACTGAACCGGTCTTTGAAATTTTGGTCGGAAATTTTATGTTGGTTGCCATGGCAACAATGCCCTTTTGCCTCTTCAGACCTTTTTATCCTGAAAAATAAAGCAAAAGATTTTGTCACGTGCAAAATCATATAAATACAAAAACAATTTAATTCTTTTAAGATTTAAAGTAACAGTAAAAAGTAAATATTTTACAAGACAAGAACAAATGACTGCCATGCATTCAGATAGAACAGTAAGCAGGGGCGGGAAATAATAGGACAGACAATTTACAGCAATGCCTCCACAGCAACATGGAGTGAAAACACTGCAGAGATATACTGCAATAGCAGTTACTGTATTAGCTTGTCTCTATGTACATTGTTAATGCTAGACAGAATGCTGACTATATGTTCCACGTTAATAGATCTCAGTTTCTTCATACTGTTTATTGGGGATGCGACCTCGACCCCCTTTGTTAAAATGCGACACAATACTTTGCACAGAGGCAGTCTCAGTTATAATATCGGACTTTACCTCTCCGTTGGCGAGCGGGGCTTGTTCACTATTGTTGGCCTGGGTCGCACCGTCTTCTGGTATGGTTGTCTTCTGGATCGTTGAGAGGGCGCTGGACCTTCGCACCGGTGGGGGAGGTGGAGTTTTCTTCGCCTGCCTCATTTTGACACCATCTGTGTTAAATGTCTTATTTTCCCCTGAGGGGCTTTCCTGGCGGGTATAAGCTCTCTTGAGAATGACTCCAGTTTGTGAGTCCAGGCTGCTACAGGTGCTCTCACTATCACTGTTTCTCTCCTCCGATTTGCTCTCTACGTTTCGCACAGCTTTAGCATGGTTCATTTTCTGACCTTGTAAGTCCGGCCTATTCATGTTTGCATAAATTCCAGCTGCCAGTTCCTGCTGGAACTTAGTCATGGGTCTGCCACGTGCCGCTGGGGGGTCCGACTTAGCAGCAGTGCCGGGAGTGGTATGGCTCAGGGCATTGAGGTTATTTATAATGGCTTGAGGTGTCTGCACCTCGGTGGTGATTTCACTGCTTCCTGAATCATTCCCATCAGGTTTAATATTAAAATTTTCAATATTTTCATAGGCTGGTGGTGAAAATGCCCGTTTGGGCTGATTGCCTGGAGGAGAATGCGTGGCCAAGCGGCTACTCCTCCTAGGGGGTGGAGGTGGCGGGACTTTCCTTGATCCCCCTTTACTACTGTCTAAACTGTCGTTTAGAGCAGCCCTTGACGAGGGACTCGAGTCTCTGATCTCAGTTACTGTGGACGCAAAGGTGACGTGAGTCTGCTTGCCTACCGCTGTGGCAGAGCTGATAGGTGCTGGTGCCTTGCTGGGCGAAGTATTCACACTGTCTGTGTTCTTGTTTGCCATGCTGGGTATAGGCGAGGGTCGTGATGTCAAGACGGTTGCCCCAAATGTAGAGAAGACAGAATTAGGCTTGGGTGTACTCGTGGAAAGAGGTGTGCCATTTTTCACAGTCATCATTTCCTTTGTTCCGTAGGTGACTGTAGCAGAAGTGGGAGGGGCTTCCTCATACATCATGGTGCGTGGAGGTTTAGGGGGCGGGGTCTGCTGTGTAGACACTTCCTGTGACTTGAGACCGCCCTCTGGTGGCTGAGGACTACCCTCCTCCTTACCCACGAGACTTAGTCTTTTGGTTGTGTCTGTGAGTGGCATGCTAGCCCTCCTTTGTTCTACATCCCCATTGTCCTGTTGCTTAGCGACACCATTCTCTTTGGCACCATTGACTTCTTTTAATTGTTTGACCTGAAGTTCCAATGCTTTCTCAAATCTCAAGGCATCCTGAGAAGTCACCAACTTCTTCTTTCTTTCTTGTTGCTTTTCAGCAGCCTTTAAAATTAAATAAACAAATTATTATCACTCAATTTCTTTAATAATTTGTTTCGAATTAAAATATGAAATACCATATGCATTTGGCAATTGCTAAAAAAATTCTAACACTGCCTATTTGTAGTAAGAAAGTGTGGAAATTCACTAAATTCATATGAATAGACTTGAGAAATGGATTTTTCAACAATTTCTTTTTTTCAAATACAGGCTAAAAGTGGTAATGTTAATGTTATGATCTCATTCTCAAAACATTTACACAAGAGCAACAACATAGTGAGGTTTTGTTGATATATTTGTGTACTACCTCCAGGCTGTTGAGTCTTGCTTCGTGGTTGGGTGCTATTGCCTGGATGTTGTCCAGTAGTGTCTTGCGGTCTGTCTCCGCCGGCTCTGAGGTAGCAATATTCACCTGAGCTGGCGGGCGCTGCTCCTGAACTGAAGCAAGTCTGAAATACCCACACTCAATTATCAAGTCATGTTAAATCTACACACATATATTTACACATATATGTTTTGCCTCATTGGGTTTATCTTCAAAAAACATTAATCAACTGTTATCTTGCATGACACAAGCAACCATTTCATATTATATTTAATTATTGTGCAGCTTAATGACCATATCTATTTATAGCACCTTGTCATTTGTAAAGCCTTGACCATTATTTTATAATATTACAAGCCTTATATTACCCTATTATGGTTATGAAAGCAACTTCAAATCAAATATATAATACATCATGATCCTTTTCTCTTCAAACTACCATTTTTATATTTCATATTTACTATAATTTTTTACCATATTAAATAATATCATGTAAGAGGGGTAGGGTGAAGTGGGTTGAAAACAAAGAGTTACCGAAAAGAGCGCTGTTGAGATGCTCTGAAAAAGGTGTCAATAACACATGCAGGAAATGAGATATTTGGTGACGTGCAAGGTAGTTAGAGTCATTATTAGTTTATGTAATTGTCTTGTACTTTTGTGGAGCCAGTTACAAATAACGGTAGATATTCTTGAGTCACAAGTCCAGATTAGATTCTTTTTGTCGAGGAAATAAAAATAGATCAATATGGATCTACATGAAGTCAATTATTCAAAACTGGACAATTGTTCAATTCCTTTATCATTTTTGGAATTGCTAGTGATAATAAGGACATTATTCATTGCAAGTAGAAATCAAGATCAGTTTTCTTGTTAGGTATAAGTTGCAAATGATTTCTCTTCACATGAAAATATGCATTACTGAAAGTGACAAGATACTTATACCTTTTTTTTGGTCAAAATAACATTGTATTTTTCTGTAAATGATCCTTTAAATTTTTAGCACACTGCCATATGGCTATCACATGAAGTTACTCTCATTGGAATAGTTCAATGCAATTAGTAAAAACAACTTTATGCAAGCAGTCATGGGTCTTGTTGCTAGGGACTATCCTACCTCTTCAAAGTGAAGAGCGTGCCTGTCATTTTCTTGCAGCGCTTAAGTGCATTCTCTAATCTCTGGGGTTCCTCTCTGATGAACCTAGGGTTTTGTGTGTATAACAAACTCAGATATAATCATGGAAAATAAAGAATAAAATATATAAAGTGAAGTCATATATGTATATTTGTTGTGCTTTAAGGATATAATATATATATATAATGAAAATAACTTACAGAAAATTAGACATTTTCAAAAATAGAAAATCCCACAACAAATCACATTAATTCAAAGCATTACCATGGCGATAGACACAACAACCAACACAGTTTAACACAGTAGCAAAACAGTGAAAAAGACTTCACACATAGACGGGGTAGAGACAAGAGACTGAACGTCGAGAACAGTGTTCATGTAAAGTGAAAGAACAAAGTGACCTACTTTTCTTCCTTGACAACACACTCCATCTCATTTGACATCACAGTTTTCATTTTGTCTTGAAGCAAAGGAAATTTGGCTGGAAAAAGATAGGTATTTAATGGTACTTTATCATTAATTTCCACCTTAACTAACAAAACAAAATCTTGTTTGCAATTATCATTTTCTGGCATTAACGTAATCTTAAAAGTGAAGTCAATAATAAAATGTGATTTATAAAAGGATATAAAATAGTCAAAGATTAATGCAAAGTGATGCTGAGAAATGATGATGTGAAGTCACCTTTGAGGTCAGAGAGGGCTTTGCTGACATTGCTGAGGGCAAGAGCCATCATTTCAACTTCAGACATATTCACACGACATCGTTTATTGAGCACGTCTCCTCTTAATTCATCTACTGATGTCTCCAAGTCTCTGCAAATAAGCGAACATCAGAATAGATACCTCTGCCTGGGTCACACATCAACACCACCAAAAAGAGGCCACAATATTGCCCATAAAGTGAAGATGAACATTTTTGTAATTTTGTTGCAATAGCAGAGCTACAAGTATTATTTATCACTATAGTAAATTTACTTATAATCTTATGTGTAGTCCTATTATTATTTTAGAATGTTTATAATCAAGATGCTGGAGTATATAAGCTCTCCTCTTACTTGAGATCTTGGTCTATTTTCTGTGTGTCCAGCCTATAATGCAGCACTTGCTGGTTGACATCTAGTCTCTGAGCCCGCACTGGTAGATCTGCAGCTCCTGGTACCCCAGGCAATACCTCCTGAATAAACACCAACAAGGCATCCAAGCATTCTCACAAATAATACAATAATATGAGCAGGCATCCTCAGTGTCAAACAACCTACTTTATTTTACATTATCCTTTATTTATCACGACAAATTCATTTATGATTACAAGCACAGGCGCTATATTGAAATTGCTTAAATGGTAGCACAAATTTATATTTAAAAAAAATTCTTCATACCTTTCTTTCACTATAATTTTTTTAGCACGGTATATTTTCAAAGCATGTGTTGTGTAGTACCTGTATGCGCCTGTAGGCGGCGTTGAGCTCATCCTTCATGGACTGTTGGAATGAGAGTTGCAGCCTGCGCAGACTTCTGCACTCTTCCTTCAGGTCCCGGGCTTGACCCTGCAGTGCCTTCAGCTTGTCCACATTCATCACGGGCTGAGTGGGCGTCGCTGATGACAGGTCTGATAAACCTGATGTATCAAACAGGCAGTGGATTTTATTTACTGATATAATATGTTATTATAACTTCATCATAAAATATTTGAATAGATTATGCCCTAATGAACAATAAAATAATTTTAAAAATTAGTATATTTAAGTCCTATTGACAAGACCTGAAATCGTACAGAAAAATTTCTTAGAATCAAGTTACCATGCTACACCAAACAAACACTTTCTGCATAATCTTTTCAATTATCATGGGCAGGTGCTTTTTAAATAATAGTATTGGGACATGTTTCTTTTTACATTCAAAGTCAATTTAAAAATGATATATGTCATTTCAAAGGGACATGAAATCTAAAGATATAAATAATTTTACACCTAACTATGCAAATATGCATTCCTAAATGTTTTGGTTTTTTTATTTCTAAAAGTTGAAATGTGCCTAAATATCTCAACTGACACAAATGATAAAGTCTATGTTAATACACAGCATGAGCCAATTGTAATGTTATGTGAAGAATAAATTTACTATTCTGGGCCCACATGCTTTCACCGTGCAATGCCTACAGTAGTCCAGTCAATTCAAATATCTAATGAAAATGTTCTTTCAAAATGTTTCTAATCAGGTAGTTTTTTTGGAAAATTCTGAGCAAAATGGTAGGTTTATATAACTACTGCTAGGAAAGCAACGACTCAGGCCACACAACAAAACTTAACACCCCTGAAACCTACAAGGAAATAAACACAGGATATTAGGAGTACTGGGTATTAATATATTGTGTTTGGATTAATTGATCTCTTATACAATGATAGTATCAAAGAAAACATCAAAATTATTAGACACTGCAACTGGTTCAAATTAAACCAAGTAGTGAACCCATGCACATTTTCAAACTTTTTCTCCGCACTGAATCATTTTCTGGAATTACCACTAACTCCGGTGCAAATACCTAAAATCCTCCCATTATTTCAAAAGTAAAAGTTGTAATTAATCCCTTTTATCTTTTTGGTGTCATATTTCTGCAATTATTTTCATATTTCCATCCAGAATCTAACCCAGGCAGTGGAGGAGGAGAGAATATCTGTACACATGATATATATATATATATACCGGTATATATATAGGAAATATTTCTGTTGATGATCGAGTGCACACACAGACACAGGATCAGAGCAATATTCTCTCCTTCTCAACAGGCTTAATGGCTATATAACACAATAGAAATGTCACATCCTAAAACATTTCAACTGTCAATTATTTCAAACTATAAGTATGGCTTAATTGTTGGGTTAGCTGTCTATAAAGGGATGGAGGCATGCCGTAGTTCACCTGTCTGCCCACTAGAGGGCGACTGAGCCACTGGTGTCACACTCTCGCTCTGAGATTCTACAAGAAACCAATAAATGACAATCAAGACATTTGAGAGTAAAACAACAGATAAACAGGTGTCTCCCATCAGCACGCTTCTCCCACAAATAATGTGGAAATATTCTGGTGTCCAGCAAATATTGTCCTTGCAAAACATTTAGTTTGTAATCATTTTGTACAAAGCTTTAACAATTTATGGATATCACATTTTTAGTTATGTCATCTTTATCATAATTGACTGTTGCCATTTCATTTTAATTTGGAATTTCTGAAATTCTAAAATCATTGACATTGTAATTTTTTAATGGAGGCATTCAAAATATTTTTGACCCATAACATTGACAAATATTTTAACACTATTTTCATTTATACTGAATAATGATCTACTTTTACAATTAACATTTATGTCACAGAACAAAACGTCACTAATATTTTACAGTGCAGGACCAACATTATGGACACACAATGTGTTAGGAAAGTGCAAATAGTAATTTCCATCTCAACCAGACAATTGGTACCATGACAAGACAATAGATTCTCCATGCTTCATGCGGCTATGACATCAACTGTATTAAAAACAAAGGCTGCATTAAAAGGTATTAATTAATCCAGAAACCAAATTTCACCACACTGCTTACATACTTATATATATATATATATATTTATGATTTCATTAGACACAAAAACTAGAGCAGCAAAAATTGTCAAGAAGAACCAAAAATACAGACGGCATGTTGTAGACCGACAAACACACCACATGACCCGACTGCCTAGAGGAAAATACCAAATGAGCCCCAGGACACAAAGCATTTGACCTTGTTCTTTGTTCATCACTTCTCTACCGTAGTCTACGGGCGGTGCTGGAGTGGAGGGTGGCTGTGTGTGGAACTTTGACTTTACCCAAACAAAGAACAATTGCAAATAGACAACTGAAAGCTGCAGAATAGAGGCGGCAAGATTTTTTTTTCTGAAAACTGCAAACTTGTTTTCATGGGTTGGTTTCTCCTGGCTGTGGAGTCACCAACTTGTGGTGCCTGGCCAATCAGCATGGCAAGGGGCTCAGGGTGGGGAGCATTTGGGGCGAGCAGGAGCCACACAGTCACTATACCTGTTTTGTGCTCTTGTATTTTCTGTAGCATATCTATGCACTCCTGGCAAACCCCTTTCATTTTGTCGATCCCTTGCAAAGGGAAAAACATAAAACACTGAGGAAAAAGAAAGGGCCATGACACGCACAAAATGTGACAGGCAGCAGGCAGGACGGCGGACATGACAGGTGGCACCACCTAGTGGTGTGCACAGACACTACCTACCTGTGGTAGCAGGCAGACCCTCCTCGGAGCCATTAGTTGGATCAGGCTCGGTATCCGAGGGTCCTGCCCCGGAGTCACTCCCAGGCTCCTGGCCTGCAATTAGCCCACCCAGTGTCATATAACATCCCACATATATGGATATCTGGTAGCAACAGGGTTAATAAAGCAAATATTCTATCTCCGAGTCAAAACACAAAGAGGGTTGGAGGTATTAACGAAAAATCCAATACTTAACTTATTGTAAATTTACAAGTGATTATTTCACATCCTGCTGGATTCTCCAATTATTATTACAGAAATTTGCATCACAAGAGTGGCTCCATCTATCTGTGTAAATGGCCTAATTGAAAGCAGCCAAAATTGGTTGAGCAGAAAATATTTTACAATATAATGTGACCTCCAACCATCATTATGAACTACACGGAGGTAGTACATAAGGATACCAGATAATTATGAGGTATTGTTGACATCTTTGGAAGCATTGTTTTTGTATATTCTCATATTATTCCTGCCACAATGTTACATGCTGCTCACGGTGGTGAATCAAGTATGATGTTCATATACAGCTGATTACTGACGATAGAAAGGTTAGTTTTGTGTTAATATTTGCTGCACAGTAACACAGTAGACTGGCAGGCATCATTAATGTTGGAGCATATCATACCAACCTGTATTATATCTACTGTACATGTCACATATTAGGAAACCAGGCAAGTCAAGATCAGCTAATGTGCTCATGTTACTTTGTCACGGTGAAGTCCTTGATTAGATGCTCACTGTTACGTGATCTGTGCAGAGTTTTTCACATTCTGTGAAAACTTTGAATTGTGAACACCCATAACTTCAATTTTCAGACTTTTGTTTTGAAATATTACTGATATTCAAAAAATAAGCTGTTGTATATCATTTTGTAATTTATAAAGTTTTGAAAACTGCTTGTATGGTGTGTTGTGGGTGATGTTATGAATACGAATGCCTCACCAGGTGGCACTACTTACTGCTTTTGGCCGAGTTGGAGGTATCCGAGGTGAGGCTTGTATTGCTGCGAGCACTGCTTGGTCTGCTGCCATCTTTATGAAGCACAGCGGTCTGCACCCATGCCGTCAAGTTAGCCAACTGGTACTCCATCTTCTCCATGCGCTCTCTGCAACAAAGTCATCACATTGTCTTGTACCACATCAAAGAATGCAGAAATTATGCCATGCTATATAATGAGTGATTTGGTCTTTTTGTTTTCTCTAAGATGCCAATACTTAATCTTATGATTTCATAATCTACAATTATCCTGCATAGTCTGAGATAGCTTGATTAAGTTTAAATCTCAAAAAAATTATCTTTATTTCTGACAAACAAGTATCAAGTATATTTGTATTTTTTAATTAGAATTTCTCTATTTTATCACAATAAAATGATTTGATGGTAATGAGACATAGTGTTTTACCTGGCCTCTGACTCGCTGGCGGTGGGCGTGGCACTACCTGATCGGGACCCGTCGTAATAGTCCTGGTAGCTACGACTGGCTGGCAGGGGCTGAGGCTGGAAGCCCGAGGGCACAGCATTAGGTTCAGGCAGGTAGGCCACAGAATGGCGCTGGTTGGGCCCCACCGAGGCTGCAACATTAATCACATCGTATCCTAACTGATATATCAAAACTGGCCCTTTGTAGATTGCAAATCATCACAATTCTTTTTCAAATAACAAAATAGTAATGAAATATAATTTCAATTGTAAAGAAAAATACAGAACTTTAATGTAAACTGTCTTGATTAATGGAATCAATGTTTAAACTAAACAATGTACACATATATACAAATCATGAAAAAACTTAACAATATAATATAAAATATATAGAACAAAAAAGAATAATCAAAGAAATGTGGAAAAACATCAAATTATATATGTAAAAGGGTTAGTATAAGAGAGAAAATAAATAAAAGCTTGTAGAGTTCTATACGATTCTAATCTATGTTGGTTAATCCCATCACCACATGTCACCATAGTTACCATGTCTTGGAACTCGCTGAGGGGAACTGTGGGTAGATTGAGAGCCTTGGTGACGGTAGGGGATGCTGTTGCCATGGATACTGTGTCTGTTCTTGCCATGGTTACCATTTATATGGTTAGATTGGGGAACAGGGTAGGGCCCTACAAGTCACAAATATTTCCAACACATAAACAAACACACACACACATAAAGAGATCACTATACCCGTCACATTTTCTTCTGGAGGGTAACAAAATTATAAGAAAATACAACATAATTCACATTTGATAGACATCACTTCACCAAACAAAAAAAACTGATGATAAAATTATGCCACATGGTGAAAGTCTCTTTGTTAACCAAAACCCATGACTGTAATGCAGTGCTGTCCTCCAGTGGAGAGATTGATATACAAACTGCAGTTTTGTGAACCACAACCACAACATTCAGCTCAAAGCAAGAATGGATGATCATAATGTTTGAAACAAATTTTATACATGCTGTGCTGTAAAGTATAAATAAAGTGTGTGGAAATAAATTTCATAGAGGATTATTTAATTTTAGATATATAGTTTGAGCCCGAGTTAGGGTTTGTATTGCCCACCTTGTGGTGCTGCCCTCTGTGGTGAGTTCTGGTTGGAGCCAGGCTGCTGGTAGAGCATCTGGTGGGTAGGACTGCCTGGGTAGGTCGGGGCTGGTCCCACAGTGCCATATGTACCATACTGTGACATCTGCTGCTGGTATACATAGTTAGACTGCACAGGCAATGACTGAGCCTTGCTCGAAAACTGAAACACAATCAAATAACAACATGCTCAGTGACCAACAACCTGTGTATAAGGGTATGTTCATCACAAACTTGCAGAAGCCATGCAAAAAAGGCCATTCTCTCTTATAAAATATCAGTAAAATAGCGGTGGCTAAGTAGATTTGAAGACCACTCTTTTTTATTACTTTAATGCACTGCCAAATATTGGACTGTGCTGTGAAAGCTGGTTGACTCTTTCAATCCCTTTTGAACTTTTTTATGCTGTGTGGGGGCCTGAAGCTCATGAAAGTTGGATAATGGTGCCAATGTCAAAAGATTAATGGTTTTGCAAAAGTCTTTGGGGTGTTCTCAAAGGTTGGGATATGCTGAAGGATGATTAAAAATACACTATCTCATGTACACAGGATATACACATGTTCAAAAACAATATTCTGTTTAGTGCAACAAATTTTTGCAGTAAAGACGATTGATCTAGTTATTGTAATGATACAATGAGCCCTTATATTATGATCTGCCTGAAAGGTACCTATGTTCTATATAATCACTCCTGTTGTAGCATAGTAATTTTGTCCTCACCAACATTTTAAACAAATCTTTTTTATACAGAACTGCAGGTGAGAATTTGTAAATGGCAGCAGCCAGAAAACACACCTATTTCTGTCTGGTGGATATAGTTCACACACTCGCATGTTAGTGATGCTTGTGTAAACTTCTGGCAGCAATTTACTTTTTTTTGCCTGCAGGTGGAGCTGTATTATCTGAGCGATTCCTGACATGGTTAGACTGGGCCCACTCCTAGTCTCCTCCCTACACCCTAAAGTGACACTGGGACTCCTAGGCCCTCTCAGACCCACAAAAACGCCTCCAAATCTATAGCTGTGCAATAATATGAGAACGAGGATCAAATGAGAGGCTCTTCCTGGCCATGTGGGTGCAAGCAGGCACTTAGTCTGATGGCAACAAAAAACACCAGCTGTTAAACCCACTCTCTCCATTGTGGATCCTTTAAATCCCACAGAAATATCATTGCAGGAATGTATTTCCCTGCTGCATTATGTGTGTGTGGGGTTGGCTGCAGATCTATTCTATTACTCTCTGTCTGGTTCCCCGTCATTCTGAGCCATAATATCACCCACTCTGTTCTCCTTCCTTATATGGTCATCTTATCCTAACCACTATCTTCATCTCAACTAAAAGCTCATCTACCAATCCTGAACTTTGACAAATACATTTATAGCCTCAGAAAAAGATCTGCCGCAGTGCCCAACTGATCACATGGCAACAGTGACTGGAGACGCAAACTGAGCAAATATGTAGAATTCAAAATATCCAGCTTTATGTTATGCAGCCTTTATTTGAACCTTTCATAAAGTGCATCTGATCTCCCAAATTGATGTTTCTTTCTAGGATCTTTTTCCACTGGACATTTCACAGAAACAATGTATCTTGGACAAAATGATTTTATTTTCATCTTTCTTCAAAATGATATAAGGTAATATTCTATTTTCAAATTAATACTGCAATTAAATAAAAAAAATATCATTTTCAGTGTGATAAGATTTATAATCATTTATAGTTCAATTTTATAATCACTTCTCAGCAAGTATTATGTTGGATATATTTTTTCTTTACACAAAGGACTTATAAAATCAAATTGAAGCAAATGTTCTTTTCAGTAGATATGCACACTGAATGTGATGCTCACAGATTGCTCATGGGCATGTACACTATTTGAATGACTTGTGTTCTCTCTTCCTTGATTGCCAAACATTGTTTCATCACAGAATTTTAATTATATTTGATTCAAGTAACATCTGCTTCCATGCTTATTTGTTTCATGTTTGAGTCAACAATTTGATGCATTTCATACTCCATACCTACAGCATGAACATTTTAGAAAGAAATATTTAATTGTGTTGGAAGAAATTAAAATCAAATCAGGAACTTTGTAATTGTATAAGAAAATATCACTTAAACCCCCTTTTCACAGTGATACAACATTTACTCAAGTCATGTTCTGTCACAAAGTTGACATTAACATTTTGATTTCTGTTGATTTATTATATAATTTGACAATTTCAGGATGATTTAAAGTATTTTTCTTGTTATAATAGGAACAAGACCAAAAATAAAGACAGCTTCTGACAAATTACAACAATTGCCTGTCACAATATGGCGTCACAAAACTGCACCACAAATTGAAAGGTTCCCTTTTTAGCACATTTAATTTCTTCCTGTAACAGAAACGTTACATTGTTTAGAAACCTATCATGCTTTCCTCCTCCACCTATCAGGAGCACACAATCTACGACATACATCTCCCATCAGCCCACAACCACTTCCTGTGATGTCACTTCCTGTTTCACATCTCAGACTGAGGCTTGAGGTCAGTTGACATGCCGCCTGCATCACAAAAATCTAAAGGCTACACTATCTTGTACAAAGGATGTAATTCCAGTGATCTTTGTGACAAACAACTCAGTAATTGGCTTCAGAGGGAAGGAGAAGAGCAGATATTTTTTCATCAATGCTTCACTAGAAAATTTCATTGTAAAAGCTATCTGAATATGTTAACAACATTGACATTCATGAAGTAATCCCTAACACTCAGCCAGGCTCTTTGGAGATGCCAATATTAGCTGACTATGAAGGCAAAGATAAGTACCAGGAAGTCCAAAGCAAAAGATCAATCTCCCAGCATGCAAAACTCCACTCTGTCCTATATTTACTGGTGTGGATGGTACACATCTCTATACATTTTCTAAATATTTGCTATTGAAACTCTTTTTTTTTCAAGTTCAAACCAACAGCAGGAAGCAAATAATTGCCCCGTGTGATGCAGGTGAAGGGATGGACTGATCCCATGTCTAACCCTGCCAAACTTTAAACTATACTTCTCAACCAGCTTTCTTCACACTCCTTGCAGCACATACATCATTATGTCATTTGATGTGCCACAAATACTTGGTGAGTGTGGCATTGCATGATCAGACAGATCTATTTTGCCTCAATCACTGTGCGCCTCACTACCAAAATTGCCGCCATCCCATAATTCACAGCCAGAAAACTTGCTTGTCTTTTAATCTTGAAAACCAAAGTGCCCAATTTCAAAATAAGAAAGATAGTGATAAAATGGCTCCAAAATATTGAAAAAAACATCCTCTGTCTTTTATTAAATTCAAAATTCTCAACTGGCATCTAAAAAATAATCAAGGTATATTTGATGTGTCAGTGTGGTATAGTTTTTTTTTTTTTAAGAGTTTGGTACTTACGTCTTGACTATAAGGTCTCTGGTGGTGAACAGGACTACGCGGGGCGGCCATGCCTGGTGGCGCCGACCGTGTGCTGGAATCCGACTCTTGGTCTGATCCCACATATGAACCACGTGGCGCCATCTTGGGGCTGTGTGCTGGACTGTTTGGTATGCCATTATTCGCAACGTCTCTCTCATACACCTTCAATACACATCGGTCCTTGACGTCTCTGAAAATACAAAAGTTATATCACAAATTAAAAATGAGTAAAATAACATGAAATATTTCAAATCTAACATCTATTCCAAATCCAAGGTCAAGAAGCAGTGTCAATACAAGCATGATATTCAAATAATGAAGCAAGATCAGCCCCACCTGGTGGGAGGATAGATCTGAGGGCTGTAAATATCCTCTGTAATAATAGGTAAGGTTATCCTGCCTGATCCTCCCACAAACTCCTCTATGATCAACGGTATTGGCATTCTGCACGGTTGTCCGGACATATATTCTCAGCAATTACGTTTCAAAAATTGTCACAATAACCTGTGCCCAGGTTGAGAAATACCTAACACCTCATCACTGGTAAAGCTGGGCTCTTGGAGTGAGCATATTTGGCTAGAGTAGACAGATAACGGAGATGAATCGGAGACTGCAGACACTCTCCTGTCAACAGAGTCATGAATGTTTGATGACTCTGATATCTGCTTATTACTACGTGTAGGTTTTCAGTGTTTCTGCTTGCAGCAGCAGCAGCCTTACAACCGAACAGAATTAAAGCCAAATTTGGCCATTTTTTCACTCCTCTCTCATCTGTCAAAGCTTCTACATGAATGACTTCTACAAGTGAAACATTAGGAATGAATGTATAAAATCACATTAGACAAGATATCTGCTCAGTATTCTGTGCCGGGCGGTGGATATGGGAAGGCCGGCATTGTGATTGGTAGTTGTTTGCTTGCTGTGTTATCCCTCATCCTGGTAGCTGTAACAAGTGTGGGTGGCGACTGAGGTGATAACCACGCCGTAAGATGCAAATCAAGCCTTTTTTGTGTGAATAATGACAGAAAATGGTTGATTTCTGCTAAAACTCCAAGTGATCTCAAAAACTCAAATAAACTATAAATTTATGTTTGTTAGAGCTGTGGTTCATAGTGCCTTTTGTTCATTAATATCTTTCTGAGAATTTGTCACTTGGCACTTTATCAAAGCTTTCAAAGTAAATTTACATAATTTCTTGCCCGCTTGAAATGTAAGCATTTGCCATACATGCTGGACTATTCAAATTTGTACAATTCATGTGTGAACAACTGAAATCACAACAAGCATAATGCAAACACAAATAAAATGAAAATCCCTTTATTTGTACAAGATTATAGGAGGTGTCATGTAGAATAAATGGTGAAGCCATTCAACATTGTCTGAGAAAGTCTCTGAGACGAGTGTGGTATCTGTGATTGGAATATGTATATTTGTCTCCATTTTATTTGTCTCCATTTTATGATAAACTGTTACCACAAACACCACAGAAACCACAAAAAACCATATTTGTTTTCAAAATATGAATCTGACATAAGAAATGCTGGCAAATAAAAGAACTGTCCATTTGCCTGTTGAGCTGGGATTGATAGATGGGAGTTGAAATCATGTCTAACTTATAATTATCTCAGCTACTCCAATATTGCACACAACTTCCTTTGAAAACGTGTCACACCCACTTGAAATGTCTATGATAGATGACAACAAAATCTTTATCTTTTTCATATGAAAATCTGGCCTCCTTACCATAAAAAATTAGTATGTGATGATTTTAAACAGTTTAACAATAAATTCAATATCACAAAATGACTTTTGCGTATTTCCTATTCTATCTTATTATATAATCCTATTCAATCAAATATCTGTCCTTGCATGACAAATTCACTTTCTATAAAATGAACATGATACGGTTCTTCCTACAGGCTAGAGTTGGTTTTTTTATTTAATAAAATAAGATGTTCACACGTGTTAAACTTCACAGCAATTGCTGCTGACATGCCATATTGCCCTCAGTGCCCCCTGGTGGCCGTGGAGGAAGCTACGTGTGGTAACTGAAGCCTCTCACCTCTCCCTTGCCCACCCACGTTTCTCAAGTGGGATTCCTCATATTCCAATCACAGATACCACACTCGTCTCAGAGACAGCAGATCATTACCATAACTCATACCATATATGGTACATTTGTGAAAACAAGTTAATCCAAATAAGGTAATATTGTCACTTTCAAGGAGCGATTCCGGAAACAAATCTTACTGGGATTCCTTGACCTATATAACACAAGATGAGAATTTGCATGACAATCAAATAAAAATGTAATTCCTTCATTGAAATAGAACATCATTGTTGGGGTGAAATCTCATACTAATCAAGGCCTGACATCACAAAAGATGTAATTTTAATTAACTATGTTTATACACATATAAACAAAGTCTATGTCAATACAGGAAGACACAGGTGAAGACTTGTGTTTAACTTCATTCAAGTTGATCACAATCCAGTTTGCCTGACACTTTGTCCAAGCCACATGTATACTAGAAGTATTAGTGAGAGCCTTGAGTGCTGAGAATGGGAGACAGTCAGTCTGTGGATGTCGGATCCTGGGGCCTCGGAAGGAAGGCTCGGCATGTATTCCAGTGCTCTATCTCCTGATAAAACAAATGCACATCAAGCTTGCAGAGAAAAGGAGAACTTGGGAGAAAGAAGCCAATTTCATCAATTTCTCACCCCTTTGAATTTTGGAACACATCAGTGATGGTAACAGGATACAGTGAACTGACCATTAAGGTTATGCCCAGTTCACTAACTATTGGTGGTATTAGATCTATTCACAGTGGTAGACACACCTTGATAAGGTGAGGACTGTCTCATGGGCCCAAGCCCGGGGGCCCAGGTGAGAGACGGACAGCCAGTCACATGAATTGAACATTTGCAAAAACTAATTTCTGAATCTCTCAATCTTGAAAATTTATGCTCAGTCTACAAATTGTCCCTCTTAAATGTGCATGAGCTTTTTTTCCTAAATACATCATCTTGATTTTCTTGTGAAATGACCATATGTTACTGTCAGCTCAAAACAGGAAATTACACACCAGGGGGCTCTGCTCTTCATCCCAACAATGGTACGCTCATGTTTATCTTACCTCCTTTACAAAGCTAGAGTAAATCATCAAGAATAAATATCTTCTTGTGGTGTAGCAAAATATCACCATGTTAAACCAAAATACGTGAAACCTAATAAATGCCTATGTTTACAATACATCCAAGAGTGCTACATGTATATATTATCTAACATTTCACACCAAACAGAGACAACACATTGGACGATCCACATACATATTTCAAGGTATAAGACCTCAGGTTTTGACAACTCTCAGGCTGTGATATGGGATGAGAGGAGTGAGTATGGTATATATGCATGTATCAAATATCTGCTGTCATGATGACACTGAGTACAACTCTCACTCTGCTTCAACTTGTATTCTCTACTCAAACAGCAGTCTTCATTGTCATTACAATCTCTCCTGATAATATTATATCTTCATGAATTAAACATCACCCTCATATTGTATGAATGTTTGGCATGCAAGTAATTATACCTTTCACTTATCATGCAGAAATTCCCTGGTGACAATTTAAAAAGAGCGATTTCATAAATATCCATAAAATCCCAGCATTGTAAAAACAATTAGCATTTTGAATTCATGAATTAATAACAACAGATTCTACATGAAATAATTTACTACACTTGAGAAAATAAGATCAGAGGGAATTTAAGTTTTTAAAAACTGAAATCTACAAGTAAAATATTTTAATGAAAACCAAACTAGTATTTATTAATTGACTTATTTTAATGAGTTTCCTCTGTATCTTTAGTTTTGGCCAGTTTAAATCTCCTGCGAACTGCAGTGACTCGCCTACATCCTGGCATTTCCTGTTTCGCCAACACGTCCTTCTATTGCCATATGAATATCAACAACAAAAACAAACACCATGATCTATGCCAGCCTACAAAATTGCTAACATATTCCTCAAAAGCTTTTTTTCCTCTAGCATTTCTAAAGGGCGTTCTCATGAAAAACAGAACTGATTAACAAATGATTACCATGAGCTCTCAGACTTTCACAAGGCATAGCATTTCAGGGTTGTGTGACTTTTAATTCTTCTTTAAAAATGCATCATATTTTAAACTTTAAAAAATAATGCACTGTGATGCTTAAAGCATTTATCATAATTTCCTTCCCTTGGCTCCATAAATTCCTTATTTTCCCCTCTTTTGACTGCTGAAGTGACCTCCCGTTGTGTCCAACAGATGCTGCCGACCACGTCTGCCTAGCACAACCTCAGCAGCACATACCCATGACCATAAATTGGCCTTGGGTTGCCGCTCCTGGGGGAAATTATGAGTTGTGGGTCACTTGTGTGTGTTATGAATTATTCCCAGGTTTGTCAGTGAGTAGGTGAGGAGAGCTTTGTCTGTAAACTACTCAGCCGTCCCACACCTCGCATCTACTCACACCTGGTCGGCCCCAGCTATCTATGTCTGGCTGATCCAGACTATCCTTCAGGAAACTGCAATATCTCTCATCCTCCAACACCAACAAAAGATAACATGTTTTAAACAAATATAGCATACCATCGAGTAATATCATTCTGAAATCACACCAATACATGATTCATAAGAATGGTATTTTTTAATCACATCCAAGGACTCTTAACCTTGACTGAAAAACATCATCTAGTGTCCTGTATAGGGAAGGACTTCAAACTCTGTGAACAGACATTTTTTGGTCAGTCAAGAGTCTATAATACAAAGAAGAACTAAAAAATTAGAAAGATAGGTCTTGCAGTCCCAAAGAAAAACAGGCAGGATCGTGTTCAAAATCAGAACTCAAGTTTATTTGGCCAAATGTTACATGGCATCATTAACATAAAGCGTATCAATAATTAAATTGGCCAGGGAGACTCAATAAACATTGATGAAGGCAAGATAGATTGTGGCAGCCGAGAGGGGCCTGGGAGAGCACAAGGAGACGGAGATTGTGAGGTCTGGTAGTGGTGACATCTGATCTGCATATCAGATACCTCAACCCTAACTCTACCCCGAACTATGCACAGTGTTGTACAACTTGCTAAGACAAAAAAAAATACCAAGAACTGTTACCCGCATAGCAAAGATAATCTAAATAGACTGAATTCTCTCCTCCTTGTAATAAAGCCAGACCCAAGAACATCTCTTGCTAAAGATGTATATGGCATACTCCATATTGATAGTGCTGAGAATGGCAGGGAGGAGAAGGCATAATCTGTGCTGCACAATATTTGATGTGCTCATAAAACAAACTCTCTACTTTTTACAGCATGTAGCAAAGTGCTCCCAGATGGGTTATCAAACCCGGAACACAACAAATGTGTTGTATTTCATTAAATACATTAATAATCAATGCTGAGTGTTGTTTTGCCATCAAGAAAATTAAACCCTAATGAAAAGAGAATTAACTCTCTGTAATGATATTTCAGATGATAAAGTTTTAGAAGTACTCGAAAGTGACCTATTCCTAAAACATGTTTTTATTGCTTTCAAAGCTAGACTCTTTTTGCCAAAAACTCTCATTTGCTTGCTGTTTCAGAGGACTGCTTTGAGTTTTTTGTTGTAGTCTCCAGTAACAAATGTGTCAGGGTGTGATCAAGCTTCTTCTATCTTGTTTCAGTATTCAGCCTGCTAATTGCCACTTTGTACTTCAAATGCTTCCGTGCTGAAAGATTCCCAAGGAACCAAGGGCCCTGAAAGGGTTTCAGATCTAAATGGTATTTTTTGTGTGCTTTAAAAGATCTTTAATGGAAACCACAATTTAGATGAAACATGGGAATAAAAAATAAATCAAATGTTTTGCTTGAACCCCCCCTCGGGCCCTTTGTGGACCAGTTGTCCACATGGAGCAATGGACTGGAGATGTTTAAGGAATGTAACGTCAACAGCATTTACACACCAAGGCTCTCTGAGTGACTCGGTCACATTCTTTTTCTCCTCTTTCTCATATCAATCACACAGTCATTACCGTAAACAAATTAACTTTGCAAATCACTTTCTTAAAATATCTTTCATCAATCAAGCATCTGGATATACTGTGTATTATATCAGTATTTGAATAAGACATTCAAAACCAATGTGCTTACATTACAAATCACATGAATGCAATGATCACTTGGCTGTTGCCTCCAAATTAAAGGTTTTTTGTGTGATTATAATTTCCAGATTTTCTTTTAGTTGTAAAAAATGTGATACTTATTCTTTCTTGGTATGTTTGATATTTTCTCACAAATTAGTCCAATACATGTTGTACAAAAAAAAATGAGAACCATTTGAAGGCTGCAATACTGACCCTGGCAAATTGATTAACCGTAATAGTGCAATACGTTATTGTGGGCTTCATCACACATTATCTTGATGTGATTTTTATGGGCATCTATGGGCCTATTAGGCCAAATTCTTGGACTCTTTTGTTACCTGGGAAGCACTTACAGTACACACGGTTCTTCTTATTGCAAGTTATTTCGGCAACATTTATTTAATTCATAGGAACACAGCACAAACAAAAATATATCATTATGTTTTTTCTCCAAATATTTATCAATTAAACCAAGTGATTTGAATGAAGGAGTGTTATTCAGGATTAATCAGCCAATAAATTGAGATATTTTACAGTGATGAGGTTTGTAATGATATAGATTTACAGAATGATGAGACTCTAGGGGGTTCTAAAGCACCCAGAGGCTCAAACACCCAATCCCATCACACACCAAGAATGGAAAATGGTGCCTAATTAATGGCTGGTATTAACATGACAATGCCTCGATCACCATGGTAACCATTCAGCCCTGCATGTATCCATGGAGGCAGTTGTCAAGGTAAGAATGGACTCCAGAATAAGCAGCCATCTTAGATTGCAAGTGATCACTCTCAGATTTTACGTGACAATTCACTTCTCCTGAATTTTATTAACATTTCGGGGTTTTGATTGGCTGTATTGTTTTGAAATTAGGTATATGTGTTTTGTATAGTCCCTTTCTGTTTATTGTGCTTTGTCATTGACATATATAACAAAACATTTTTATGACAATCAATTTTGGGCAATATGAATCACAAATTATTAAACATATCTACTTTAAATGTCAAATCTGTTCCATAATATTCTAAGATACAGGTTATTCTCATCAACTAAATCTCCGTTTATTTGAGGAGCTTGATATGCCGATGGTTGTTAGCTTGGCTACACAGGTGAAATTTCTTCATAGTGGGATGCAAATACCGAGACTGTCTTCAGCAGCCTTATAGAGGGCCATCTTCTTGGCAAACAGACTCATCCTGTGAACCCAGAAAACCTTCATCATCGTCAACAAAATACATGCATATCCTGAAATTGTGTTATTCATGTTAATGTTGTATTTGTGAGTTGTATATGTGAGTTGTTTGTGTGAGTTGTATTTGTGAGTTGTATGTGTTAGTTGTATTTGTGAGTTGTATTTGTGAGTTGTATTTGTGAGTTGTATATGTGAGTTGTATGTGTGAGTTGTATGTGTGAGTTGTATTTGTGAGTTGTATGTGTGAGTTGTATTTGTGAGTTGTATTTGTGAGTTGTATGTGTGAGTTGTATTTGTGAGTTGTATTTGTGAGTTGTATTTGTGAGTTGTATTTGTGAGTTGTATTTGTGAGTTGTATGAGCACATGTGTGTACTACAGGACTTGGTATATATATATGTGTGTGTGGAGGGATGTAAGCAGAGGGTAGAGTGGCTACACAATACCAGACCTGGACACATGCATGCTGACCTGGGAGATCTACTCTGACCTCCTGCAGGTGTGATATACTCCTTGTACCAAACACACCTGCCTCCCTTGATCTCTCCAGGTGGCACCAGGTGGCACTGCCAGCCTGCAGGACACACTTGGTTTATGTGTGTTTTCAGTGAAGCAGGTGATTCATGTCAGGGAGCTTGGGCGGGCCTACCTGATGGCTCGTAATCCTCACATCACTAAGCCAGGTTCAGGAATGTCACCCAACAAGTTAACAGACACCAAGGAAAATATACTGCTCTATGTGTCCTGACTCATGTTTTCCAACTCGTCTTTTTGGCAAACTATCTGAAAAGCAAACCATAACTGCAGCATATGGCAGGATACAGAGGCGCTCCACTTGAAAATGACAAGCAAGATTTTGTGAAGTGGAATGGACATCCACTTGATGTGGAATAATAAAAATATATAGATATGGAGAAAAAGTGGCTGGCTTTGCAAGAGAAATGAGGCAGGAGTGTGTAACATAGGCATCAGAGATGCATCAACCCTCAGCCCTGGTAACTCATTGCACAACATTCGCTCCACACAATATTCTTGAACAAAACATCAATGCACCAAGGCAAATTGATGCAGGGGTAAAAAAACCCATAACATCTACTTCCTTTGATAGCTTAGGTGTGTCAAGTATCATGAAACTGTCATCATTTACTCTAGAATTATTGATATGGGCCGGTGACCTTGAAAAGCAGGTTAAGGTCACCGTCCATCAAACTCATCTGGAGTCATCCCACATGCTTATGTGTGTCAATTTTCATGAAGCTGCCATCATTTGTTCTTGAGTTATCACGATGACAAGGATGATTTCACATAATTGTCCCTGTGACCTTGAAAAGTAGGTGAAGGTCATGTTTCATAGAAAAAATTCTGAGGTCTTCACCAGATGCTTGTGTGTGTCAAATCTCATAAAGCTGCCATCATTCGTTCTTGAGTTATTGCGATTCTTGGGATTTCACATAATTGTCAGTGACCTTGAAAAATAGGTCAAGGTCGCCGTCCATTGAACTTGTCCGAGGTTTTCACCAGATGCTTTTGTGTGTCAAGTTTCATGAAGCTGCCATCATTAGTTCTCGTGTTATCGCGATGACAAGGATGATTTCACATAATTGTCCCTGTGACCTTGAGAAGTAGGTGAAGGTCATGTTTTATAGAAACAATTCTGAGGTCTTCACCAGATGCTTATGGGTGTCAAATCTCATTAAGCTGCCATCATCTGTTCTTGAGTTTTTCTTGGGATTTCACATAATTGTCCCTGTGACCTTGAAAAATAGGTCAAGGTCACCGTCCATCAAACTCGTCCGAGGTTTTCACCAGATGCTTATGTGTGTGAAGTTTCGTGAAGCTGCCATCATTTGTTCTCGAGTTATCGCGATGACAAGAAAATTTCACATAATTGTCCCTGTGACCTTGAAAAGTAGGTGAAGGTCATGTTTCATAGAAAAAATTCTGAGGTCTTCACCAGATACTTATGTGTGTCAAATCTCATAAAGCTACCATCATTCGTTCTTGAGTTATTATGATTCTTGGGATTTCACATAATTGTCCCTGTGACCTTGAGAAATAGGTCAAGGTCGCCGTCCATCGAACTTGTCCGAGGTTTTCACCAGATACATATGTGTGTCAAGTTTCATGAAGCTGCCATCATTTGTTCTTGAGTTATCGCGATGACAAGGATGTTCGCTACAGACATACATACAGACATACATACATACATACATACCCACGCCAGGAGTAC
Source organism: Amphiduros pacificus (assembly GCA_949316495.1). NCBI lineage: Eukaryota > Metazoa > Annelida > Polychaeta > Phyllodocida > Hesionidae > Amphiduros > Amphiduros pacificus. The sequence goes on along the minus strand of OX439004.1, from coordinate 21,663,902 downwards.
TGCAATACCCTCAGCCTGATTACATCAGGGGCTGAGGGTAAAAAAGGTTCTCTTGCAAGGGAATGCAGTGTATTTGGAGGCTGCTGGTGAATGGCTGCATACAGGATGTCCTTTGTGGAGGTGTACGTATAAAACTAGATTCTGTACCTTCATCTCGGTGGGCGAGAGGTCTGGCCAGGAGATACTTCTCTTACCTTATTTCCCTATGGAATGTTCCGGAAGATTTTTCTTCATGTACAAATATGATAGAATAGCTGAGGTCTGACGGTCACACCAGATTTGGCGCACAGAGCACAGAGCAATAAGAGTTTAGGGTGATTACTACCACGCAACAGTAAAGCATCATACTATAATGGTCTCAGTGGATTGCCCCCACTTCTGTACCTCAAATGACACCAGTGCCATCTGGTGTGTGATATATACCAAGGTCAGTGTGGTCACCTACCCTCAGCGGTCTGTATACTTTATGTCTAGTCTGGTAGACAACTCAGGTACAGGTGGCGCCCCAAGAGTCAAGAGACAAATGAAAGGTGTGTTATTCATGTCTATCTTTAGTCAGTATACATCAAAAAGGAAAACAAGAAAGGAATATTTTGGTACAGTTTATATACAATACCCTATTCTTGTGGCAAAGGAAAGTTGATAATACCCACCAGGTGGGTCTGATAATCTGTGTTGTCTCAGTCCTTGTGATCAACCATGAGACAAGACAAAACATGGATGACCTCAGCCTCGGGTAGACATCAATCTCTTTGTCTTGCCAGGTCAATGTCAGGCCATACAGTCACTGTGCAACTTTCCCTGTAGACACTACAATGTCGCTACTCCCTTATACTTTTTTCTATAAGTCTTATATATAACTGACTACTGCAAATATAGTTGTCAGTGGTGAACCTTACTAACTTCCCATGTGGCCTGGGCATGATGGCAACCTGTCAAAAGGAAAATCTAAACTGATATCACTAATGTTTGCTTCTTATTGTGATAATATCTAAGTCCTGAAACATTCATGAATATATCATCACACGTTCAGTACTCCACTGTGATGAAATATCTAACTATATTACTATCCCTTCCTTCCATCACAACCTGGCATAGATTATCATACTGCAACAATGCCCCCTGGTGATGATGGAAGGCATCAAGGCATCTATATATATAGTTGCTATGTGTGACCATGGCATGGTGGTCCCAACAGGGGGAGCTCCTACAATTAGCCAGTGATAGAGTGGCTGGATGGAGTGTCGACATAAAGCATAGTAAGGAATTAGCCCTGATGACAGAATGCCCAGTTCATCTTCCTTCAGGGTATGAAACATTTAGCACAGGTACAGCATGGACACATCAGAGGGCCTTACCACTCTGGTCAGAAGGCTGTGATAGATGAGACCCTAAGACCTGAGGTCATATATCATAAACACTAATAACACAGCCACCCTGCACGAGACACTCTCACACCTTACATTATGCTCCAGACTTTGGGTGGGCTCATTGATAAAGTAATATTTCTTTACATAAAATGGATGTCTGTCAGAATGCAATTAAAGTAAGATGTAATTCTTTACAACCATAGCCTACATCTTGACATGTGGGTAAATGTCCCCCCATTATCATGTCCAAGGTCATTATGGAAGCTGGTAGGTCTTCCTGCCTCTCTTGGTGCCAACCACCCAAGTCTGTGACAAGATAATGTGGCCATTTGGCAGGTAATTATGATACGTTGACTACTAAGTTGATAACCAGAGGGCACCACATTGCTCCCATCAGGTCGTAGATGCAGTGCAAGCAGCATATCTAAAAACAACCTCAATTTGCTAAACAAGCAAACCATAGACATGGAGTCTAATTGCTGTGGTGTTTCCTCAGATGTGAGCAGGCTGATCTCCTGGATGACCACACCTGGTGCGTAAACAGCTTACATCCATGCATGCCATAGAATGACACATCTTAACTGCTTCACCCCTTGGGTATCACTTACCCGTCAAGATACTTCATCCCTTGTGTGTCACTTACCCTTTCAATATACTTAACCCCTTGTGTGTCACTTACCCTTTCAATATACTTCACCCCTTGTGTGTCACTTACCCTTTCAATATACTTCACCCCTTGTGTGTCACTTACCCTTTCAATATACTTCACCCCTTGTGTGTCACTTACCCTTTCAATATACTTCACCCCTTGTGTGTCACTTACCCTTTCAATATACTTCACCCTTGTGTGTCACTTACCCTTTCAATATACTTAACCCCTTGTGTGTCACTTACCCTTTCAATATACTTCATCCCTTGTGTGTCACTCAACCTTGAAGTTACTTCACCCCTTGTTTATCACTCAAACATGTAGATACTTCACCCCTTGTTTATCACTCAAACATGTAGATACTTCACCCCTTGTTTATCACTCAAACATGTAGATACTTCATTCCTTGTGTATCACTTAAACATGAATATACTTCATTCCTTAGGTGTCACTCAAACATAAAGATTCTTCACCTTTTGTGTCACTCAGCCTTGATGTTACTTCTTCCTTTGTGTATCACTCAACCCTTTCTCTCAGATATTTCACCCTTTAACTTCTCTCCCAGATATTTTACCCTTTGTGGATCACCCTCTCCCAGATATTTCACCCTTTATGTATCGCCCTGTCTCCCAGATATTTCACCCTTCCAACATTTCCTAAGGTCTCAGAATCTCTGTCTAGTAATTTCTTTAGTTGGCTGATTATTAGTCAATACCTGACACTTAGCAGGAGGCATAGAATGTGATCCCAACCTAAGCACCACTTATTGCATCCCAGCCATTATAACCTCTGCATCCAAATTGGGCTGTGTATAATCAGGTCTGTCTCAAGTGAGCGTCAAACTCTCTTGATCTTTGCTCCAGAAATATTCATCATTGTCCATTGATAAAGAGATTTTTAGCTTTCTCCACCCAAACGTAATTAGCAGGTGATTAGTTGCAGTGCATTGTTCATGGTGCTCACAATAGGATCGGTGGTATGATGCTAATCATGTGATCAGAGTCTAACTTGTGTCAGTCACACAATCCATCATTAAGTCAGTCACAACAATAGTAGACCCCATCATACTAGAGAAAACCACACAGAACAACACATAAACTTTAAAATCCTAAAAGGACCATCTTTCAATGTCTTTTTTGATCGACATATTTCTTGACTGGGCCCCATACGAGGGCAATTTCTGGAGGAGGCATTTATTCCATACTGCCTCTTATCCTCTGAGAGGAAATATGATACGATTCTCATGTCTCATTCACTAAAGGACCTAATCCATAAATATGCCACCAGAGGGAGCCATCTTACATGCTATACAGTTACCCTAATGTTTCCCACTAGACTTTCTTGGAGATGTCATCTATCTTTTGCAGCAACTTTTCCATGATAATCACTCAAAATACTTGTGAGAGATTTTATTCTGCAATACATTTTGATTTTCTTGTGGTGGTGCAGAAATCAAGTGATTAACTTATGATCTCATTCCAGTGTGGGATAAACATCGTTTGGCACTAAGTCTGGCCAGAGATCCACAGCGATAGGGCCAACAAAAACAATAGCCTTGTTTCCAATAACATGCCGGTAAAGAATAGGATGGGGGAAAAATTCATTCACATTTTGTCTTAGTTGTTTTTTCTTTAATGTGATCAAATATATTGAGAATTGTAATATATACATGATATTTTTCCTGATACCATGTCAATAAAGTCTAAAAAAATCTTTAAGGTCACTGATTTTGGACCAGGGAAGGGAGGAACATGGAAACAAGCTTCTTTTGTTAGGTCTAAAGGCAGCCTTATTATCTCAGGCTTAAAGAGCACCATTGTTCACATATTATAGAATCTTCCCAAGTTTGGATGAGAACAGCAATACATTGGTATGGTATGTTCGAATAACTCTCGGCAAACTGTTCTCTGCAGCTCAAGAAGGACAAGGTCATTGATGGTACAAGTCTGTGCCTGGCATGTCATATTGAGTGTTGCAAAACCAAACCATTACCCTGCCTCATCAACAATATTCAAGGGTTTGCCAGACCCCAAGCAAATGCATCCAGACTAAAAACCTATCCAGATATCAAAAATACTAAATAATTCAGTGTTGTACTTTTATATGGGTATAAATTAAGCTCTGATTTGCCTGAATTATATTTGCTCATCCTGTCCACCCTGGGTTTACGGTTTTGACCCCAAGATTTTCCAACTGATGCTTTTGTCAAAAAATGAATACAAACAAAATATTCTTTTATTGTTCACAGCACAATCTTGTTCATCATCTTGAATCATTTTTAAATACTTGCTATACACAATCAGAACTTTATAACCTATTTATCATATGACTCAGGGACTATGATGAAAGTCTCTCTCAAGTGACAAATATGAAGATTCAAGACAAGTAGTTGATCTTGAGGTTTCAGGACCTGTAATATATTTATCCAAATTGCTTTATCATGGCACTACTGATCCGTCTAGCTAACAAATCCACTGTATGCGAATATTGCCACTGACCACTAGACCACTGACCCCTCTGGTAAGAACTGCCCCCTAGTGGCAAGTGATGTCACTACACCCTATATCTGTTTGTCACACCTGATTCCTCTGCTTGTTATTCACACCTCCCCGTGGTCTCCATGGTCCATACATCCCTGTCCAATCAGAATTAGTATTCCTCTAAGATGCTCCAGTTATAGCTTCCCTCACTGTTATGCTTGCAAAATTGGGTCTGGGCAGATAGTAAGTCCCACACCACATCATAGCCCCACCCAAAGGTACTTCTATCCACTCTACCAGGGATAAACTCTCCACTATATTTATATATATATAACTTTAGTATGAGTACAAAGCAGTTTATTGTGCCACACATGCTCTGCCCCTAGCCATGGCCTTATACATCTAATTGCTTTGTTATTTTTTTTGCCATTTGCCTGCTGTCCTCACTACATGGGACAGAGTCAGAAGGAGACATCGCCTGCCATACCTTCCTCCTTACATGACACAGTGCACAGTGCACACAATGCACCTCACTGCCCTCTGTCCTTCACCTCATATCAGTGTCAGCCAAAAGGTCACCATAGTGGACAATTTTGTCATAAGAATCTGCTGTAGAATCCTATCTTTTTGTGAATATTACAATCACTAATCGTTTGGGCTATGTTCATGAATTCTTTTGGTGAACAATATCATAAGCAATCATCTGTGCATCACAATAGGATAACTATTAAAGTATCTGTGAGTTTCTATCCTTTACTTCTGAGGCATCAGAAAGAAAATGGCAGTATTTTATCATGTTCAATGATTATTGAATTTCTTGCTTTTTATTTGAGATGCGAGGCATTACAAGATCAGTGCCAAGTACTGCATGTAGATAAACGCTTCCTTCTGATGAATCACATAAAAATCTCACTCGGACATAACTGCATGTGTGTAGAGATGCAAGGAGATAGGGGCAGTGAATGCTGCTGAAGATGCTACCATTTGTGTGTGTCCTCATCAGACAAGCCGAGACATGGCCCCAAGCCTGCCTCACCTTCCTATAGCCACCCAGCCCATCTCACTCAGCCCTTTTCGGTGCCCATTTCTGCTTTCAATTCCTTCCTGTTGAGGCCATTTTTGTGGCGGCATGTTGCTGCCCAGCTAATCCTGCCCTGCTCCCGTGGCTCCCCCTGTTGGCAGTGTCCAATCAGCTCCAATCTGTTCTCAATCTCCCTCAACTAAACCTCTCAATTTCACAACCAATCAATATCTGGGGGTATTTGAAATTTATTTCTCAATCCATTAAAATTTAACTTTAAATTCAAGTTAATATATACTCTAAATACATCTCCTTATACCAGAATCAAACCCTTAAAATTCAATGGTTTTTTTTAAACAAAATGTGCAGCCCATACTATAAGCCTTTGCAGTGCCTCCGATGTCAACCCTGAGCACTGTCTCGGCTTCATGGCAGTCTCATATTGATAAAACCAATATTTATTTCACAGCATTCTCTTCCAGTCTCCAAACAGATTTGTTCTGCTGAATTGATTTTCATGTTCTGACAGAAGATTTCTTTTTGCTTTCTGGTTACTACAAAATAATCTAGTGTCACTCATCCCTATTTCATATGTATCCATCTCTATTTCATATGTATGATCAGTGATGCCATTAGACTGTGAGGTGACTTGACTGTATCTTGGCCAAATCTAAGTCATCACATTGACTACATAACCAAAATTGACATTTCCATTGCTTATTGTCTTTGCAAGCAGATTATTTTGTAACAAATCCCACAACAATCTACAGAATTGCTCAGTTGAGACCAGAAAGGCAGAGAGAGAGCTCTGTGAAGGCTGTCAGTTCATTTTTCATCATTTGGATTTTTACACGGTAGTGCCCGAGGGAGAGGGAACCTGCCAATTCTGCACTCGGCACAAATATATGCCTCATATTACAGGGTCTTGTCATAAATCTGTGTTTGGCAACTCAAGCCGCTTTGGCTAATATGATACCTCCCCTGTTTTGATGTTCCCAATTACTTCAGCATCTGTCACATAAATTGCAAAAATATATTGATAATCCTCAAACAGGTTTCTCTGTGTACTGATATGAATTCATACTTTTCACAATACTGTCACACTTATAAATTGGGTTGCCCATCATCTATTGATTATTTTGCAACATTTTCAAGACGTACCCAAATCATACTAGTATAAAATCTAAAGCAAAGTTTTTTTGACAGAGTTTATATAAATGGCACTCACTTTAAGTCTTCTAGTTCATAGTAGAGGTTCGTATGTTGGTCTAATACATAGATTTTCCTGTTGTTTCGCTCTAAGAATTGCAAGGATATATTGGGGAATGATCGAACAAACAGCGCCCGCACTGTGTCAATCGATGTCACCTCATTTGGAAGCAATGCTCGCTTTGTCTCATTGCGGAAAACCAGGAACACCAAACCTGGAAATACAAAAATAAACAAGACGTTAATCATCTCCTAGAAAAGCATAAATCTGCAAAAAATAATTCCAATTAACAAAAAATATTAGTTTTGTAAGAAATTAAAAAACATTAATATTTGCCCAAATCATCGGAGGCCATTTGTAAGTTTACCATAGTTTTTTATTATTATTATTTAACAAGCTCAAGAGGAATAATTTGATTTGACAATGAATTGCCATGTGACTGGTATATAAATGAGAGGCATACCGTAGGTAGAGATATACACAGAAATATAGATACCAATCAAATCTGATCAGTTCAATCCATAAAACCCTCAGATTTAATATTTACTATTTCGTTTTCTTATTTATATTATTCAGTTTTCTTTTATTTATTATTTGCTGTAAAAAAGATGAGAATATCAAAGAAGGAAACAGAACTATTCCATTCAAGTCTGTTAACCCTTTCTTTCATTTCTTTCTAGTATGTTTTTCTCTCTTTCACCGCCTCTTCCCTGACATATCCCTATCAGCAGAGGATGTAGGTATAGGGTTTCCAGAAAGCAGCTGTTGAGGGAAAACCTCGGAAATGATCCTTCAAATGTGCCACCTTTACAAACACATTCCATAACCCACACACAGACATGTTACTAATCAGAAGCATGTTTTACACCAATCACATGTTCATCTTGTCTCACAAAACCATTCTGGTTGCCATGGCAACTGTTATTCTAGATATCATGGGCCCAGTTTTCACCCTAAACTTACATTTGAAACCCTGTCTTTCAGAAATGTAACATGAGGATACAGTGTGACACAATGAGAGGCTGAGGCAATGTCAGAGCAGAGCAGAGCAGAGCAGAGCAAGCCATCAGGCAGGTCTCCTCTGCAGAAAGCCCACATTGAGTTCATTCTGAATGTATACTGAATACACCAACAAATGGAATTATTTGGACTAAGAGACTAAAATACCACTTCAAATAAATAAATAAATTATATATGGTAAAATCAAACTTACACTGTCAACATATTACATATTAATACACTCATATTGTCAAGTGTAATAACTATTCTAACATAGAAATATCTCAATAATTCTCACATATCAAAAATGGGACTGAATTAATGCAGGAGATAAAATGCAGGTGGGCATTATTTGTTTCAAAAAGCCTTCCTATTTATGCATCATCAAATATGATATATATTAAATTAAATGATAGAATATGGTTCATTCAAGATATTGGTTCTCTATGAGTGTCTTGGTTAGTTTTAATGCCTTCTTCCCAGTGACATTTACTCTAATTGCTTCTCTAAGCAATGACAAATGGTAGAGATGACCCCAAACCTTTTACTCTGATGCACAGGTTGGCCTTTTAGCATGGCCTTGACTGGTGAGACAGAGCTGTGTGCCTTGCCCTGTCACTCATGTAGATAAGTGAGGATAGATTAATGTGCAGGAGCCTTATGTCTGGCCAATACACTCACCTCCTCCCAGAATGCCAAATCTTCCTTTTCCTCTACATGGCCAGACTTTATCAAGATTATAATTTTTGACTTTCTCATTTTTCCATGTGAAAGCTTAGATTCTTCTCCTGAAAGAATTCATTATCAAGGTACAGAGATCATGAGTGTATGAATATAATACTGGGTGTACTCTACACTAAAAGGTGTGAAAACTACATTGTTTGCCTATGTTAGCCTGGTAGGTCAAGGCAAATCATCCTTGACTGATCCATCTTAAAATTCATAACATGCAGCCACTTCATAAGGCTCAAGAAAGCAGCAGAACCTGTCTGAATCACATAAATGTTGATTTTTTAATTGATTCTACTTTGTTTCATTTATCTCTTGGATCTCAAGTAATTGTTTGAACAATTGTTTTACATTTTTCCATTTCTCAATTACCAGCAGAGGGCACCACAGTGGTGAAGGCAAATCAGGTTTCTATTATAAAAGAGGAGCACCAATTTTTACTTAGATCAATAGTGAAAGGTGTGAGGAGCAGGTTGATAGACAAGTAGAGATAAGATAAGCTGGGGCACATGGACACCTCTGTGACCTTCAGGACTGGCCACTTTACTGTAAGGTGCCAGTAACAAGGCTGAGATACATCTATTTGCTACATCTAATGCATCTATTTGCATGATTAGTATGGACCCCACTTTATACTGAGGAGCATACAAGTAGAAAATGTCAGCCTGAGTCAGCATAATGCAGAAGAATAGAATCAGAGGCCCTCTGACCACTCTGGGCTGAAGTGAGTAAAGCAACTCATGGTTTAAAGCTTGCAATGTCCTTCATTATTCTTAGCCTGTGGATGGACAAACCAGTGACCTTCCAACTTTACTAATTATGTTGTTGATGACCTTCCACGTCTGCCAATGGTAATGAACTGATCAGTGACATCCCGATCAATATGCACAGAAATATATCTACTTATTTAGGACCTTTTTCATGCAACCCTCCCTTGGTGTCAGGTGATGACCTTGACCTTATAAAAATCACTTATTTGGTGTAAGCTTACCTTACTCTCCCAAAAGTGACGTCCTCACTACCAAGGTCAAACCAAAATAATATATTCAAATTTACATTTATATCCCTTGATGTAGTTAAATGCAAAAAGAATGATAAATTTCCTGGGTTTTTTTATTGTATACAAAATATTAATTCCCCATAAAAAAAATTAAGGTAGAAGATCATATTAACAAATGTCAAACAAACATGTTCATTCAATTTCTCCCAATCTGTCTGCATTCAGCAAGACAAACTCAGATAAGAAACAGAGGTTGCAGGTTTTTTTCACCTGATGTCAATATAGAATCACTTATGTCCGACCGTGGGCTCACCTGGCCAATAGAAACACTTATTTACCACTAACTCTCAAAACTCTTTTTATCAAAATGCCTTTTCAATTCCAAAAATATATTTACAGTCAGAAATGTGTTTTGGGAGTTTCCCACATATTGTTTCAAACGCAAATTGTTTTCTATAACTTTACTGTTTAAAAAAACATAAGTAATTTGCCTGGCCTTGTGAGATAATGTTAGAGTGGGTGAGGTTTGCAGCTTGTCAATGATGCAAGCTCCATGTACACCTAACCTCCATCACTTACACCGGCACTTTCTGCATGTTTTATCAGCATAACCCTCAAATGCTTTCACCAGTTGTGCACACCTACTATAAACTGTGTACAAGTTAATGTCATCTGTTTATTGCTTAGTTTCCACCCCCGTTATCTTCTATAATTTTTTCTCAGATTTTTTTTCAGAATAGACTCTACTACTTTTATTAAATGCCCATCAATATGATTTCCACTTAAAATGATAAAATAGGATTCAAGCCAACATCTTTCTCACTCTGGTACATGATTTGTGATTTATGTTTGATTTCAGCAATTTATTGTTGACCACTTGTTAGTGACAATGTTAAGTTGGCTTCTTAGGCTTACTTAACATTCTGGGTTAGTTCATTGTTTATTGCCTATCTAGTTTAAGATTGCGATGATAATAGTATCTTTTAGGTTCACAATGACCAACATAGTTTTATCAAATTATTATCGTCTTTCAAGTAAAAGATTGAAAACAAGAACCCTGTTAAAATAGCTATGAAATAATCATATTGGACAGATAGTTATGAAAGAAATAGAAAATATTGTATAAGTTTGATTTAAAGAGATGTTTTCCACTATGGTAAGTCACACCAACCTGGAGGTCTGCAGTCAAACCATGACCTTCTCTTTCGAGTTTTACTTCCACTCGGCATCCTTGGTAAATATATTCCAAAATTCTACATACAATTATATCCTGTGCTCACAGTTCTGTGCTTTTCCACACCTCTGTGATGTTTTGTGCAATTCTCGATGAGAAATTGTATACAAGAAAGGTACATTTACCTTTATACTTTTGTCTGTTCCGAGCCATATGGCAAAGACAGTCGAAAATACAACAGCACATTTTGTCCGCACATTGACACCCAGGTCTGAGCTATAAAGTGGCTATTACAAGGTGGTATCCATATTTACGAGTGTGTTTTGCAGTGGCGTGAGGTATGTTCTTGAGCTGTACAGGTAATATGTTGTATCCCAGCAGCAGACAATGATAGGGTACCAGTTCACACAGCAGGAAGTAGTGGCTACATGGTCAAGCTACCAATGAATGAGACCACCTCGGATCCTTGTCCTATACCTGAGCTTACCTCAGGAAGGAGTTGAGCCACAACAGCTGTCGTGTCACGTCTTGGTGCCCTCTCTTACTTCCGTTGTGTGTGCCAACTTACACAAAAGTTGAGCACCCGATCTATTTGCCTGCTCCTGGCTTAGGTGGCACCCACGTGAGGCTGAGAGCAGCTAAATGAGTAGGAGCTTCATATAGCATAGTCGGGGTGCCTATCTACCCCCTGCGCTTGTACCCTACCACCCTGCAGGTAGGCACACAGCAAGATTACCTATCCTATCCTACTACTATGCTCAACACAATCTCCTCCAGCTCTCACATCACACACACCTCATAATTGCTATCAAACTCCCTGCATAACTTCATCACTCTGGATCCCGCCATTAAATCATTCATGTGATATCATATGTCATTACCACACAAATCTCCGATTTTTTAAAGGGACTCCTTGTATCATATTGCATCATCGGTAATATTTTTAGTGCCTCTTTGTTTTTGGTCCAAATGCTTAATCATACATGTATAAATAATCAACAAATTTGTCACATATACGGTAACTTAACAATATGACTTAAATATATCAATCTGGAAATTTGAAAAAAGGAAAGAATAATAATGAAACTGTGAATTTACTAAAAAAATACAATGGAAATATGACTTCAAAATATCAATCTTGAAATGTCAAAAAATAATAACAATATGAAATGATACCTTGATACTATCAAAATTCATATGGTTTGAAAATCAAGGTTGCATTACATATCAAGTATAATATCTTAAGTAAAAAGATGAGTGAAACATTTATGACATAATCATATAAACAGTTCTCCAAACAAGCTGGGAGGAAAGACCTGCTCAGAAAAATGCCACTGCATTCTGGTGGGCCACTCTATATAACTCTATGAGAGGTTGTAACTCTGGCACAGTGAAGCTTGGATAGAGTCATATTCTACATAACTCCAGTGATATGAAACACAAGCCCATCACAGACAGACTGTAAGAGCTGCTTATACTTGTGTACTGAACAAACACTGCACAACTGTCAACCTTTAATCTGAGTGAAACACAAAACAAGCGAGAATTGTCTTATGTACTGTACATCTTCACTTGCATCCCTTTTAGTATCACTCTTAATCTAAATGCTGAGAAAAATACCGGTATGGCAATTCCAAATCAAATCTCTCCTGCATTTATTTCTAAAACTATTATCCCAGATTTACCATCTTAATTCATTTAAAATCCACACTAATTAAGGGCTTAATTAATGATTGAATTTGAATTCAATCAATAAAGAACTATGATTTTTATTACTGGGAATGCAATAAGTAATTCTGTTAATATCTCAGAGATAAAACACAAATCCCTTGATAATTATTGTATACCTGCTTTCTCTCATCAAACTGGATCCTCAGAAAATAATCTGACACAAAACATCCACAATCCACCCACTTATGTTAACATAATAGAGACAGTATGATATCTTGAAACACACTAGAATTCTATTTTAATGATAAGGGAAAATAATCCTGACAATATCAGTTGGAGGAGATCTCTGCCAGAGATAGGGCAAAGGTACTGACTGAGGCTGGCAGAGCGGGTACAATGCCGCCCCTATTCACTTTACAGTTTACTACAAGGCAAAAAAAGAAAAAAAAAACAAATACCTAAGATTTATGGAAACTCGACTATTTTGCATGAGAGTCGAGGAAAGCAAATTTCTTCAGTGAGGATAACTCTTACAGATTTCTCTATCCTTCATGTTAGCTTGCATTTGTGAAGTATATGTGATGCAAATGTTAAAGCATAAACACATAAAACTGATCATCTCCAAATAAGATATTTATTCTATTTTTACTCTCCATTTGTCTAGAATGGCAAAGAAAAAGGCTTGTGATATCTTATACAGCAAGGAAGCATATAACTGTCATCAAGTACCAGACATGGGAAAAAACACTTCTCAAATGCCTGATAAATTATGCAGAAGCCATGCCCTTCACAAAAAGGTCAACACCTCTTTGAAAAACCTTTCTAATCTCACAGATTAAAAAAAAATATCTTGCCACACAAAAACGACCTGATTCCAGTAAAATCTTTTCAAAAGAAAAATTCACCTCAAGTTCAGGACATTCCAAACAGTTTTTAATAAAAATGCAATTTCCCCCATTCTTTTGAAATAAAGTGTTGGTGTAAGAAGTGTTTATACTGTTGGTAGGAGAAGGGCTTGACCTAGCTGATGATTGACTCTAATGCTGATTGGACGGAGGGAGTGTGACAATTCAATCTGGGTCCAGCCGTGGCCTCTGCCACCTGGTGTCACATCGAAAGTCCACTCACGCTTATATGCCTTATTCCCCTCATGCACACCTCTGCTTGGAGTGTGGCTGTATCATCTCCCTCTGCTTGGAGTGTGGCCATGTTCACAAGCTATCTCTCTCTCTGTGGCAAGTGTTTGATGGAGAGGTCAATGATAATATGTATTGAGCGTGATGGACTTCTTAAATGTAGAGTGTCAGAGGTCACTGAATCGACAGTGAATATTTACTCCTCAGGGAGCAGTAATATGTTCTGTTTATGGTAAATCACATCACTTAGTCAATAAACTCTGCTTGGAGTGTGTCTGAAGTCACTCTGTTTTCAGTGTGTTTGATTTCCAAAATATCCCTTTAAACTCACACCAAAAACAATATATATACTGATATCACATCTCACTGAAAGTCTTTTAGGAATGAATTAAACAGGCAGAGACAAACCAATAATTTTGTCACCATTTCTGCATGACAAATGAAATATTCTGGGCCCTGTTCACAGATGCTAAATTGGCCTTTAATTCTCCATTGAATATCACCATAGATATTTGAGAACTAGTCTGTGATATCACAGGTTTATATGAAGCTTTCAAGACACCAGCTGTGCAGTGCCCTGACCATAGATTCTGACTAGACTACAAACCTCATTACATATTCTGCACTCGAATTCACGCCTTGTCTCTGCCATAACTTCTTTAGTTTGGGCAAAATACAAATTACACTCTTGATTTTACATGGGTAGTAAGTTTCTTGTATGGAAAAGCGATCAACTCTATGTCATACTTAAGTCTATATCTGTCCTCATTTTATCTGTCCTACCGGTATGTAGAAGTATATGTCACACCAGAGTGTGTGTCACACCAACATGAGCCTCTGGACTGTTTGTCACATCAAGGTGTCCTTGCCTTGTATGAGGCAGTTTTGTAGTGCATGGCCAATACCAACACCTCAATACAATACTGTGTGACCTGGCAGCTCTGGAGTTTTACCACTTGCCACTTAACTTAATTTGCAGCCAAAGTCAAGGAATACAAATCTTGTTATAGAACTAACATAGGCACAATTCCAGTAAAAGAGTTGTGCACATTAATGCTACAATCAGGGGTGTTACGTAGCAATGCTTTTTTTGTTTGGGGTTTTACATTACTTTCAACATTGTTTTAGTCAATTCGTGATGAGACCGACTTGTGCTGCCTCACTGAATTGTCATGTCACCGGTCCTTGATTTGACAACCCACCTGGTCACACATTATTGCTACAATCAGGTATGTTACACACAGTAATGCTACAATAAGGGGTGTTACACACTGTATTGCTACAATTATTCTAAAATTCTGAAATCAGGGGTAGTTGTGCACACTAAATGCCTCTTATAACATAAATCTGAATCATTTGAAATAGGCAAGATTGGTCTTTAAAAATAGCTAGAAGAAAATAAGACCAATAATTCAAATTTTAACCTTTAAAAATTTTCTTCCAATTTTGAAAAGCAAAATATGAAATGGTTAAGGAGAGTAGAGATTGTGAAATCTGGTCACACATGAGGTTATGGGCAATCATGTTTATCTGGATAAGCTGACAATTTCTGTGATGTAGTATTTACACCTGACTTCTCCATCTTCACGACTATCTCCATCACTTATCTGCTCTTGTCAATTTCACTCCAACAGAAACACAAACTTGTGCAGATACTAGTGATAACTGATCAGTTATATTAATCTGAGTGACCCCTTGCTTGATCCTAAACGACCCCTAATGACCTACAAGACTACTGGAAGTGACCCCCTTTGCCAAAAATGAGTGACCCCCCTTGGTATTTCTCTGCCTACCTTGTAGTTTTGGCATTTGTCATCATCTGGAAGCACAACTCTTTGCATTCCTCATTATATTTATAGGATGCCTGTGCATTCATGTTCTCTCTCAACCCACATCTTCTCAGTGCATTCAATGGAAAACAGATCAAAGAAAATACACATGCAGTTACTACAACACTCTGCATTACAGAAAGTTCAATTATCCAAGAGGCATTGACATCAAAATATAAATTTTGATAAAATGTTGAGGACAGGTTGATAAAATGCACTACATGGGTAGGGACTGGGTAAGATAACCAAGAAGATGTGGCTAATAGCCCATGATTTGCATTGCAATAGTAAGAGGATATCCCCTGGCGATGTCTACCATCAGTGCCCTCTGGTGGCAGGAGTTAGATACATCTCTGGGTAATAAGCTCATATTTCATTTCATTTAATTAACTGTACTGAACAAAACAGATCACAAATATAATACATTTGACATTTTAATTAAGACAACTTATATCTAGAATTCAACTCAAGTTTGTGTTTTTATATAACAAGACTAATGCATAATTACAAATGTCTGTGCCCTGAAATCAAGTCCCTTTGTAAAATTTTAATATAATTTATATCTAAAATATTTGTAATTCAATAGTACAAAAATGATGAAATTATTTATGAACATAAGGTTTAGTTATTTGTTCATACCATAATAATACAGATTAAAGAGTAATCAACAAATAATAATACATTCATTTCATAATTCTCCCTATCTGCTCTACCACAAACGCTGCATTTTCAGAGCGCTGTGATCGTATTTGACCCAATTCTTTGCACACGGCACATCCGGGAAGAGCGGCGACAGCCTGTTTAGGCCATTGTCGCCTCTGCCTTTCATCTTTCCATCGTTGTTTTTGTCAGTTTTGCCTCCGCAATGTTACGTAAATTACGTAGATTGCAACATACTTATATGTAGATTACACAACAAACATGCAATAGCACTGACATTGGCGTGTCATTGTATGATGTCAGCCTGAAATTTCCCTCCCATCTTGAAGCAAGGCGGGCGGAAGTTTACAATGCAACATCTTTCCCGGCATGCACTGCTCTCTCGCGCCAATGTCGTAATTTTTTCACGGACCAGCTAAAAAGCCGGGAGAGCAGATAGCCAGAATCATAAACAACAATGGAGGAAATGTATATGGGGAATGATGTAAACATGCTATGTCTGTAAACATCAAAATGAGATGGAAAATATCAGCAAAAGCAACTTGGTCATATAAAAAATTGCCTCTAAATATTGATAAGATACCAGACCAGTCATAAAAATAATAAGATAATATTTTTTTTCCTGTTTAAAAATCAGTACATGATGGGTAAATTTATGTGGATACTCTTAGCTCATTCTATGATGATTTAAGATATCCACAAGGAGAATGAATATTACTCATGTTTAACAGTATGGGTATTACTCAAAGTTAGCGGAATGGGTATTACTCAAAGTTAACAGTATGGGTATTACTCAAAGTTAACAGTATGGGTATTACTCAAAGTTAATGGAATGGGTATTACTCAAAGTTAACAGTATGGGTATTACTCAAAGTTAACAGAATGGGTATCACTCAGGTCACAGAATAGATATTACTCATGGTGAACAGAATGGGTATTACTCAGTGAAGAGAATGGGTATTATTCATGGTTAACAAAATGGATATTATTGAATTTTACAGAATGGATATTATTGAATTTTACAGAATGGATATTATTAATGGTAAACAGAATAGATATTCACTCTTGGTGAACAGAATGGGTATTACACATAGCTGACAGAATGGGTATTACTCATAGTTGACAGAATGGGTATTACTCATAGTTGACAGAATGGGTATTACTCATAATTGGCAGAATGGGTATTACTCATAGTTGGCAGAAGAGGTGTTACATAGGGTTAATAAAATGGATATAACGTCAGGGTGACAGAATTGTCATTATTTTCATTGACAGATATTTTTGTGATTATAAAATAACTTTTAAAAAAATGGCAATTTAATATATTAGCTATTTCATAATATCAGAATGATTTTTTTATTTCTCACAAAAAGATCATGCAATCTGGTGCGGAGATAAGCAATTTTGGTAAAGTGTCAGTGAATGTTCTCTTATTTTTCTTCTAATGGAAAGCACATCACATATATTTTAGAATATTTGTCTTTTCTGATTGTATTACAGTATATTTATTATTGACAGCATATTTGCCTTGATGAAGTGGTTTTTTCTCCATTGTACATTCCAATCTGAGGCATTACTAAGCCGGCCCACACAATTATGTCATAGACTAGGATGACACTCTAACCACACGACTCCGGTATTGCCTGCACTCCGACAATGAATCTGGTCTGTTTTTCCGTGGAGACCAATTTGTGCTTGAATATTATAGAACCACCAAGCACTCTCCAATATTAAAGATTATTCTTGTATTCGCAGAGGAAATCTTTCTATCTCGTAGAATATCAGCACTTTCTGTCTAGCATTGGTGGGAGTTTTAGCCCTCTCACCAGCACTCATCCTACTCTCTGCTCCATCAACACATTCCACATCCACATCTATTACAATTGTCTTCATATAAAAAACAGGAAGTCATCCCTAATTCCATTTCAGAGATGAACACAGATGCGCTATCTTTATTACTGTTGGGGTGCCCAGTGCATCCTGGACAGCGTGTCAGCATGACTGCATGCTGTATGCAGGAATATACAGTATATTTGTGCCGAGGATGAAGAAGCAACGAGAAATTGATTATGTTTATGATGGATCACTTCCCTTCTAATCAGCTAATGAAGTTATAACTGTGATTCCCATTTCTTACATGCAGGAACAGTGCAAGTAGATATGTCAACTTTATAGAGGCCCTAACCACAACCGCCATCTCAATATGATGATATTAATGTTCATGGCTGTCTGTGATTTATTAAAGCTTGGGATCAGATATACAAACCTCAGCTCAATACCTCAGATCCATACATACAGTCGGTGTAGACCAAACTATATATTATGGGAAACACTCCTAGATGTGGCTGGAATACTAATAAAGGAACTGCCACTCTACACTTGAATGTCTGCTCAAGTTACTCAAGGGTCAACTTACATTGTATTATATGATATATCTAATCTAAACATCCCCAACCCTAACTCTACTATAAATGTCAATTTAAAGGTGTTAAGTATTAATTTTGACTTTTGTTTTTGTACTTTGTTGGATTTAAAAGATTCAAGCTGTCACATCAGTATGCAGACGGTGTAGAGCAGAGGTGGTGTCGAGATGCAACTCACACTCAGCAACAATGGCAAACTCAATGATGGATCGGTCAAGGAAGTGTCTACAGAAACTGCCACAAATCCAACCTCACCATCCCCAAGAGGCTGAAACAACTTCCTGATTTATCACAAATTTGCCATGCCGAGTCCTGCAATCACACATAGAAATAATTTATTCCTCAGCGGTGACATCTTGATCAAATTGACTCCCAATCATGGCAATAGAGTGGTGCCCTCTATTGTTTGAGAACAGTGTTACTATGAGACCAGAATCCTATTTTAGAGGATATCTTTGTTCTAACTTTTTCAGGCTGAGCCACTCACCAGTGCGGACTGATATGGGGTAAACAAGAGATTTGAGGAGAATCTCTACTGTAATGCTTAACGGGGAAAGTGATTAGGGGCAGAGATGGATTACTGGGAGAGAAAGGGAATGGGGGAGGGAGGGAGGGGGGCACTGATCATAGAGAGTGATAAGTTCAGCTCTCATGTGCCATACAAACATGGAGACAGGGATCTGCCTTCGTGACAGTCTTGTCTTCCTGTCTTCATTATATGTTAGTTATATATGCTGTATATACTGTATATATGTACTGAGAGCAGCATTGTTCAGCTGCCAATTGTCATTCCATGAAATAATTGTCAACAAATACCTTCTTTCTTGTGCTTTATTTTACTATGTGTATATTTCAGGTAGTTCAGGCACGCGTACAACGGACCATGTTCCGTGAGTCTAATCTGTGTGCAGTCTCTGAAGTCAACAAGGTAAAAGCAGAGCATTGTACAGTTTATGCGAAAAGAAAACAGCTTCATTTGTTTTGATGCCATCAATGGACAAATAGCATGTCAGAGACGACTCTTCCTCATTACAGGGTATCAATAAAACAAAGCTCCGTCAGAAAGCAATCTTATTTTACAATGCCTCATTATAACACTCAACATAACATAAAATGCATTTTGCAAACTTTTTAAACCTAAATTGCAAAGCATTTAACAGAAATTGCAGTTTGGAATGAGTTTGTTTTTGTCAAAGAGAAACATGAAGAGACTTTGCCTGCTGGTTGGGCCCCAGAGAAAAAGCTATAAAAATCTATCAATCCGAGCGACCTGCAAATTCCACTACTTCAATTTCAACTTGTCAAGTAATGTCCCCAGATTTACAATAACCAGAAACGAGAGCATTGCTTTGGACAGCTTCAGGCTTGCCAACTTTTACATTTGGACATTGGAAGGTTCCATTTGTTATGCATAGTATTAAATTATTTCTATTAAACTGATAGGGAAATATAGGAAATGTAAGCTATAAATAGTATATCAGGAAGAATACATTCCGAAATTATTTAAGGGTATAATAATATGATTCAAATGAATGAATATTACATTCCATTGTAAATGTCCATTTCACATGAAAGAATACTTTCCTCAGCCAATAAACTGAAATAAATTCTCACTGTGCAATTTTCTATGTGATTAACTTATAATAAAATCTAACGACACACATTCCAGCTCTCATTTAATCAGTCAATTCTATTTAATGTGTGCACCTTCCATGTGACAGTGCTGTTTAATGTTTTGGTGGGACAATTTTGGGTAGGGACATTACAATTGGCAGATGTCAGCAGTAAATCAGTAAATCGATATCTATTGCTTGTCTGCTGCACCAATCAAGATACAATGACTCTTAGTCTGCGCAACTGCACCCAGAGTCCTGCACCAAATATCACACATGACCACAGCCTTTCAAAATAATAAAACATGACTGAGAAAACAGTAAAATTGGATTTACCAAAAGAGCCCATAGCAAAAAGCATTGTGGTTTTGACTTGACAGTGGCACTATGGCAGTATATTAAGTTTGACAGGCTCTGCCACTGTGATGCATGGTGGACCCAGACTGCAGTGATGCATTGTGGGGGCAGCTCAATAGATCAGCTGATGCATGGGATAAAACGGCAGAAAAACTGTTACAGTAGAACACTGCCATAATCCACATGTCATTGTCTCTAACATAGGGAAAATAAGATATCCTTTGTTCACTAGTGGTTCCAACATTGTGCAAGCACAAGATAAATAAAAATCTCACACCCTGCCCCCCCCCCCTCCAACTGGCACATGGACACTACTGATTGGTGGGGTATGACAATGCCCATACAACCAAATATAAAATAATCGTTTCTCCTTTGTAAATTTGTCTGTAACAATACTTTTGTTTTGTGTTCATTATAATTACCTTAATCTTCCTAAAATATCAAGATAAATAACAATAATTATAATTTATAATTGGGTTTCAGAAATGCAGAACTAATTATTATCAAACATTCCTTCCTGGTTTCCAACATCATTGGCAAAAAAATGCTCATCAAAACCCAAAAATGCTCATCAAAACCCAAAAATGCTCATCAAAACCCAAAAATGCTCATCAAAACCCACTGCAAAATATTTATGTATTTGAAACATAGGCATCAGAGATGCATCAACCCTCAGCCCTGGTAACTCATTGCACAACATTCGCTCCACACAATATTTGTGAACAAAACGTCACTGCACCAAGGCAAATTGATGCAGGGGTAAAAAACCCATAAAATCTACTTCCTTTGATAGCTTAGGTGTGTCAAGTATCCTGAAACTGTCATCATTTACTCTAGAATTATTGATATGGGCCTGTGACCTTGAAAAGCAGGTTAAGGTCACCGTCCATCAAACTCATCTGGAGTCTTCCCAGATTCTTATGTGTGTCAATTTTCATGAAGCTGCCATCATTTGTTCTTAAGTTATCACGATGACAAGGATGATTTCACATAATTGTCCCTGTGACCTTGAAATCAGGTGAAGGTCATGTTCCATCAAGAGAAGTCTGAGGTCTTCACCAGATGCTTGTGTGTGTCAAATCTCATAAAGCTGCCATCATTCGTTCTTGAGTTATTGCGATTCTTGGGATTTTTTATAATATTTTATAAAAATCATAATTGTTCCTGTGACCTTGAAAAATAGG
Source organism: Amphiduros pacificus (assembly GCA_949316495.1). Taxonomy (NCBI): domain Eukaryota; kingdom Metazoa; phylum Annelida; class Polychaeta; order Phyllodocida; family Hesionidae; genus Amphiduros; species Amphiduros pacificus. Next base: position 21,642,397 of record OX439004.1, on the reverse strand, counting down.
TCAAGGTCGCCGTCCACCGAACTAGTCCGAGGTTTTCACCAGATGCTTATGTGTGTAAAGTTTCATGAAGCTGCCATCATTTGTTCTTGAGTTATCACGATGACAAGGATGATTTCACATAATTATCCCTGTGACCTTGAAAAGTAGGTGAAGGTCATGTTTCAAAGAAAAAATTCTGAGGTCTTCACCAGATGCTTGTGTGTGTCAAATCTCATAAAGCTGCCATCATTCGTTCTTGAGTTAATGCGATTCTTGGGATTTCACGTAATTGTCCCTGTGACCTTGAAAAATAGGTCAAGGTCGCTGTCCACCAAACTAGTTTGAGGTTTTCACCAGATGCTTATGCGTGTAAAGTTTCATGAAGCTGCCATCATTTGTTCTTAAGTTATCACAATGACAAGGATGATTTCACATAATTGTCCCTGTGACCTTGAAATCAGGTGAAGGTCATGTTCCATCAAGAGAAGTCTGAGGTCTTCACCAGATGCTTGTGTGTGTCAAATCTCATAAAGCTGCCATCATTCGTTCTTGAGTTATTGCGATTCTTGGGATTTCACATAATTGTCCCTGTGACCTTGAAAAATAGGTCAAGGTCGCCGTCCACCAAACTAGTCCGAGGTTTTCACCAGATGCTTATGCGTGTAAAGTTTCATGAAGCTGCCATCATTTGTTCTTGAGTTATCACGATGACAAGGATGATTTCACATAATTATCCCTGTGACCTTGAAAAATAGGTAAAGGTCATGTTTCAAAGATAAAATTCTGAGGTCTTCACCAGATGCTTGTGTGTGTCAAATCTCATAAAGCTGCCATCATTCGTTCTTGAGTTATTGCGATTCTTGGGATTTCACATAATTGTCCGTGACCTTGAAAAATAGGTCAAGGTCGCCATCCATCGAACTCATTCGAGGTTTTCACCAGATGCATATGTGTGTCAAGTTTCATGAAGCTGCCATCATTTGTTCTCGAGTTACCGCGATGACAAGGATGATTTCACATAATTGTCCCTGTGACCTTGAAATCAGGTGAAGGTCATGTTTCATAGAAAAATTCTGAGGTCTTCACCAGATACTTATGTGTGTCAAATCTAATAAAGCTACCATTATTAGTTCTTGAGTTATTGTGATTCTTGGGATTTCACATAATTGTCCCTGTGACCTTGAAAAATAGGTCAAGGTCGCCGTCCATCGAACTCGTCCGAGGTTTTCACCAGATGCATATGTGTGTCAAGTTTCATGAAGCTGCCATCATTTGTTCTCGAGTTATCACGATGACAAGATGATTTCACATAATTGTCCCTGTGACCTTGAAAAGTAGGTGAAGGTCATGTTTCATAGAAAAAATTCTGAGGTCTTCACCAGATACTTATGTGTGTCAAATCTCATAAAGCTACCATTATTCGTTCTTGAGTTATTGTGATTCTTGGGATTTCACATAATTGTTCCTGTGACCTTGAAAAATAGGTCAAGGTCGCCGTCCATCGAACTCGTCCGAGGTTTTTACCAGATGCATATGTGTGTCAAGTTTCATGAAGCTGCCATCATTTGTTCTTGAGTTATCGCGATGACAAGGATGTTCGCTACAGACATACATACAGACATACAGACATACATACATACATACATACCCACGCCAGGAGTACTGCAATACCCTCAGCCTGATTACATCAGGGGCTGAGGGTAAAAAATAAACATTTTGAATGCAGTAAGTTTACATGTAAATATATAAGGAATTCTATGTCATAGGAAAAGGTTTAGCTGCCTGTCAAAGGAAAAGACAGAACCAAGATTTCTGAATGGTTCTCTTTCATGGTAACATATACATAGATTCCCCTTTTTGTTAATTATGTGAAAAAGAGCAAGTCTGAGGTAATCATGTTGTAATTCATGTTTATAATACACAAGAAAAACATCTTAATTGCAGAGAATACCATAAAATCTGTCTTCATAAAGAATATTTCATGATTCAAATTACACATCACCCTTTTTATTACCATTCTTCCATGATATTCCTGAGAATATCACATTGAATAATCTCTTTGGCGACACCATGTCCTCTATAAGAGATACTGCAAAGTTGACATGATTATGATGCCAGTTTGGGGTTCATTAGGCATGGATCTATGGCACTAACGTGGTGTCAGCAAGCCATGATGGATGAGGGGCTTCCACACTAGGTGTGTGATTGTGATGCAGATTTGGTCCCACATTACTGTCAGATTGTCCCACTTCACTACTACCTGCCTGTCTCAGCTTATATCTGGCTCTAATAACTACAATCTCCCATCATCTGCCACCAAGGCAATCCTCTCCTCTCTACTCACAGTTTGTCAAGATTTACAGGTGTGTGATCAATGAGCGTGTGTCAGAATCATAACTAAGCATCTCTTTACCACTCAGTTCTCCAATTGCCTTCATTTTGTCTGGGAGCCAAATCCCATGCACAACGCACATTTCCTTGACATGTAGCTTTCGGCCTTAAGTTTTTGCATCCCTTACCATGCTTGATAACACAAAATTGAGTGCCTATTTACCATCAGTGGTCTGATAATTGCATCACTAAGATTTGCCTTAAATTGTCTCTGACTTTCTATCAACATAAAATGTGCACGATATTCCATTAAGTTTTGGGTTTCAAATATTACTTGAATTTAAAAGAAAATTGCAATGCTTGCATTTACAATATGTGTTTGGTAACCTGATACTGGTTTATATATGTAGCTAGAGAAATTAAACCCTCTCTGAGGTCATGGAAAGGCAGAGCATGCAGCAAACATCATTATGTATCACATACGCCTACCATTTCTCCTTGGAGGACTAGCTATGAGGACAGTTGCCTAGATACGGGCAGCAGCTGTGGTCCAGGAAGAGGGTGTAATCTAGCTCTGACCCCCCTCCCCCAGCAGCATCCTGACCTCCCCCCAGCAGCATCATGACCTCACACACCTCTCCTTATTGACAGAGCCATTCCATCAGGCCAACAAGGGCACTAATTCCATATTCCAGCCACCACAATTATCTGCTTTGCTTTGCTGAATCCAGGATATCTGTTCATCTGTGTGTGTGTGTGTGTGAGTGTGTGTGTGTTAATGTGTGTGTATACATGGACAAATGCTCACCCACTCACCCTGGTGCTATCCCATAATGCCAAGTTCACTATTGAAGCATTTACTATTGAACACCAGAAACATATTGGAACATTCACTATTGAACACCAGAATCATATTGAAACATTTACATTTTCAACATCAAAAATTGCCATAATAACTTCTTTGCCTCCCTAAACGACATTTGCCAAGGATCGCAATTATTTCAACAATCTATTTTTATCTCAGACATAAATATATTCAATTTCTTCATTATTTCATATTTGTTACATTTTACAGATATTAAATATCTTAGCCATGAACAAGTAATGTTCAAACTAACCAAAACCAAAAAATGTATAAAATGATGATGAATTTGTCTGGCTGTGGTCATTTTATAGCCTGCTTTATTCCACAAACACAATAACACTGTACTGATAGGGCTAGTGTTAGCTGCTCATATCATTGCCAGAAACAGACTTGTCCCTTATTTAATAATTTACATTAAAAAACATTATATAACCAATTCAGTTAGAGATAAACAGTGATTGGGTGTGACGACATAAAATGTGGATTTTCCAGAAGTTCTTCATTTCACAATGGTGGGAGAGCATGTAAATGCAGGGTCGGCAGGGAACTCATTGAGGCTGCACTATATTGTTGTGTTATTCCATAGAGATAACAGTGGCTTGGCAATGTGGAGGATTGTCAATCTCACCTTCCCCATCAGTAGTGCTGGCATGTAGACGCAACCGCCATCATCATGCAGCTCACATCGCAACCTCTTACCCACAATCCTCTGCTCCACGACCTCACTTCCTGTCCGTGGCCACACCACAAGTGCCAGCTTCCTATACTGGCTGTGAAAGGGGTCAAATATTCGCCACTCAGGGGCGAAAGCATTACAGGTCTAAAGTGCTACAAAATTGATTGTCTCTAATCGCCTCATGACGACGCATAAAATTTATTACATTAAAGCAAATGACATGCAATTTACTGGTATTTGTTGTGTTTTCAAATTTAATTAAACACCGATCAAAGATTGCTAGATGTCCGAAAGACGTCAGCCATATTCAATGTCATTGACGCATCTTTGTATTAGATACGTCAATGATATCATATTAAAAATATGTTTGGCAACAAAAGCCAGATTTGAAAGGCCATAAAAGTAAATTTGTTGCAGAACAATAACATGTTTTTTTTAATGGTTGGACAAAAACATAATTAGCTCAATAAACAGTAAGAAATTTAAGATGCCTTCAAACGTTTGGAGACTTTTTGAAAACTGTGTAATTTGATCAAAATAGATAATAAAACATTCATGCAGCTTGCATAGAGAAAGAATCAGCAGATTCTCATTTTGTTTTTGTTCTCTACAAAGTTGAGTCTATACCATACTATATAGATTGACCTATTGTGATGTTTTCAAGGTTAGCACATTCAATACAGTACCAGAGTTATTTTTCTCTTCATTTTACATATAAGAGAAATTTACCTACACGAAAACATAGCAGGAAACATGTATACAATTTGGTCTCTGAAAGAGGTATAAATCAAATAAAAGCAATATGAAACTGTTCTTCTTGTATGTAATGCATTCCCCGTGAATCTTTAGGAATGTGGTAAAATCTCGAAAAAAAATGTCACATTTTTGGAACATAACTTCCACCAATCTAATTTTCCCCAAAGCCTTATCCAGCCACTCCGTTTCAAAATAACAGGTCTAGTGCAATGTTCTCAATGGGGGAATTTATTACTGATACACAATCAATCATTCCTTCCTTTGTCTGAGGGGAGAACCCAACTCAGACACCCGTACATAAAAGCAAAGCTTGCCACATTTTTTTTCAGACCAAACATTAATGCTCAATTCACAGAGGTATGATCAGTATACATATATGGTTGTGATTTCGATACATTCTGACAAATCAAGGGGTTTGTCAGTGTCATATCAGCACTTATTTCAGATGTAATATCGCTAATACCTCAAATGGAATGCTCATCAACAAGAGGAAATACTCCTTCAAATGTATTAGAAGTGTATCATTAATAGTTTTGATTCCTAAGACTGATGCTTAAACAAATTTTAAAAGAAAACAACTTAAATTATTAATGATAAATTTAATCTTTCAAATAATAAATGATGGAGTGATAAAAAAAAAATCCAAATATGAAATTCACTGAAAGGAATGGTTAAATAAGACATATAACGGTGCTCTGTGGCTACCACTGTGTGGTAGTTTCCAGATTTCATAAATCCTGCAGTTGACACCACTATATATGGTATTATTCCCGCACCTGAGGTGGCGGGGTTTGCCATGCCATTAGGGACCAGTGGAGTGGAATAAGATGGGTCATATTTCACCAGCTTGTTGTATTGATCAGAGATTACTGGAGGTGAGTTGGGGTCAGGCATATCACAGCCAGATGTGCTTGAAGAGGACATCACAAGATATCTAACAGACTCCAGCCCATCCACCACCGACCACCAAACCACCCAGTCTCTGTAATTACCAGGCCAAGTCCATTTATCCTACATCATGCTCACATAAATCTATCAATACATTTTGAGACACTTTGCTTATTTGACTGATAAATTTTGTCCAATTCACAACTTTCAATTTGGTTGCCCTATCTATCATATTCACCAACTCTCTGCTTAAATTCAGAGGACAATTTACATCAAAATAACTTAAACTGTAAGCAAAGGATCTTGTCAAATTACTTAAATTACATATAACTCATCCAAACAGATGGGCTGCTCAGCATTCATAGGTCAAAGTAAGTGACACTCAAAAAAAGGTAGAGTATTCAAATGAAAAACCATTTCTGTACCATTCCAACCTAACACTGAGGTGCAAATATCTTCTAATCCTGACAGATATGTCACACAAAATGGAGAAATTTGTTCTCATTCAAAAACACATATATCTATTTAATGAGAAGCAGTTAATTATTCAATATCATTGTCAGAGGTGATAGTTTTCCAGAGTTGTGCACAAAGTCGCCACAAAGTCCCATGAGCCAGAATAATGGCTTCCTCATTCAACATGGTGACACAAGGGTAATGGAATTCATGATAAACAAGTCCCCAGCACATGATCGCCGAGGTTAACTAATAAATACTCATAATGATGCATATACATGTTCCTCATATTCTCACGAGAACCTGGGCAGAACTATGGCTACTCTATCTGTAAGTGCACAGTGTACAGAATGGCACGACATTCGTCTGGAAATGTGTGGGCCATTTTTGAACATTTTCAAGGCATATTTTATTCTAACGGTTGGCCATAAAAAAAAATAAGAAAATAAGAATTTAACCCATGATACGATGTAATCATGATAAATATTTCCTCTCCAAATTATTCTGATGTTGAAATCCATTTGAAATTTATGAGGAACAGGAAGTGATTCAGCTAGGATGAGGCAAGAATAACCAGGGATATTCAGTGCCCCCTTGTGGCTGGGTACTGGCAAGGGGTTCAACAATATCAAGGACATTCTGTGCTCCCTTGTGGCTGGGTACTGGCAAGGGGTTCAACAATATCAAGGATATTCAGTGCTCCTTGTGGCTGGGTACTGGCAAGGGGTTCAACAATATCAAGGACATTCAGTGCTCCCTTGTGGCTGGGTACTGGCAAGGGGTTCAACAATATCAAGGATATTCAGTGCTCCCTTGTGGCTGGGTACTGGCAAGGGGTTCAACAATATCAAGGATACTAAGTGCTCCCTTGTGGCTGGGTACTGGCAAGGGGTTCAACAATATCAAAGACATTCTGTGCTCCCTTGTGGCTGGGTACTGGCAAGGGGTTCAACAATATCAAGGACATTCAGTGCTCCCTTGTGGCTGGGTACTGGCACGGGGTTCAACAATACCAGGGACATTAAGTGCTCCCTTGTGGCTGGGTACTGGCAAGGGGTTCAACAATATCAGGGATATTCAGTGCTCCCTTGTGGCTGGGTACTGGCAAGGGGTTCAACAATATCAAGGATATTCAGTGCTCCCTTGTGGCTGGGTACTGGCATGGGGTTCAACAATATTAGGGATATTCAGTGCTCCCTTGTGGCTGGGCACTGGCAAGGGGTTCAACAATATCAAGGACATTCAGTGCTCCCTTGTGGCTGGGTACTGGCAAGGGGTTCAACAATACCAGGGATGTTCAGTGTTCCCTTGTGGCTGGGTACTGGCAAGGGGTTCAACAATACCAGGGATATTCAGTGTTCCCTTGTGGCTGGGTACTGGCAAGGGGTTCAACAATACCAGGGATATTCAGTGTTCCCTTGTGGCTGGGTACTGGCAAGGGGTTCCACAATATCAAGGATATTCAGTGCTCCCTTGTGGCTGGGTACTGGCAAGGGGTTCAACAATATCAGGGATATTCAGTGCCCCCTTGTGGCTGGGTACTGGCAAGGGGTTCAACAATATCAGGGATATTCAGTGCTCTCTTGTGGTTGGGTACATATACTTCACTGCAACACTCTAAACAAGTCTGGGCTGAGTTGACGAAAGATGCGATTAACACTGCTGAAAATTCATAATTGAAGTGTTCGCTGCAAATAAAGCCACTTGCAATTGAAAAATACACCACCAATGGCTGTATTTTTTCTCTCTCTCTCATACCTGTGATGCATAAACGAATGTAGCTTGTCCCTTGATGTCCCAAGGACATCATGACCTCACCTGACCACGGATATGATGGCACCAGGGACCATACATCACAATTGACATCAGACATAAATTCTACATATCTGTACTTGCTATTACTTCAGCAATCGGGACCATCCAATCTACCAGTCATCTTGCACAGCACAACTCCGGTTATATGCTATTGATTCAGGAGCTCGGCAAAAGTGCTCCTTACTGGAGAGTCTGACAGCAAAACGAGGTCTCAACGGCTAGTCAGGACCCGTGTCAGTGCTCCCTGCCTTGTTGTGGCAAGGGCACGGGTCACTTTCTTAGGGCCATGTCACATACAATTTACACGGGCCACAAATACCCACTGGTCCCTTTGGCATTCATGTCATGGCGGTGCTGCTGTTGTGTTAATCCCTTGGCAGCATGGTTGGTGCAACAAACCAAGGTAATCTGTCCCCTGCCCCAGCTAGCTGACCCTGTGACGACAGCAATCTATTATACTTCTTACACACATTGCCTTGTCATTCTCAACTCATTGTTTGGCGTTCCACCCATTTTGTAATACCACCTCACATTAGAATGGAGAAAAAAATCTCCTGTAAAATTTAATTTACCTGAAAGATTGATGACCTACTTTATTAATGATTGTATGTGTTGTGTGTGTGTGTGTATAAATGTCACCTGAATAACAGTCACGAGCTAAAAATATGCTCTATCCACATATTTTTTGCACTTCAATATTCCATTACTGAACAGAACTGTTCTTGCCTGCCTGCTCTCTGATATACTGTTATGTGAGAGGGCAGATGTCAGGACAACCATATTTGTATATGCACATGCAGTTAGGTCTAAACTCTCAGTAAGACTTGGTAGTATCAGCAAAATGTACTGGACCCGAAACACAAAAGTATTTGCCAATCTGTACACTCCACTGGTCAAAACACAAAACAAACTGCACTTATTGATTTTCACTGCACAGAGCAATGTAACGCTTTAAATATTATCAAGTGGCAACATTGGCTGGGGTTTGCCAGTTCCACTCAGTGAGCCTCGGTGGGAAAGCCAATACTTTCTCGACTGTTTAGATAGTACTGGGAACCTCGCAGGCCCTTCAAGCCCTTCATGCCCATTCATATTCCCACTCTGTATGTACTTCATCAGCACAACAAAGAGAAAACTAGGTCATGCAAAATAACAACATTTTCTCACAGAAAAGAAATAGAAGAAGAAGCAGTCTTTTCTTTGCCTAGTTCTCTCTTATTTCAACTTGTTTACAAAAATCTCATCCCAGCACAAATGAGAACATACTTAACACCTAGACACATGTTTCTAGGGCTTTTGTTTTTATACTACAATTCCATGAAAATCATTTAAGTTTCCTGCTCTAAGTCACAATTATTTCAACATAGGCATAGAAATAACACTTTGCGCTGCAGGTTTGAGACCTTTTTCTGTTTAACTCATAATTCAAACATGGCCGATCTCAATATGCTCAAGGAAAGTGGTGTACAGACATCAAAGAATGTTGGCATGTTTTATGCATTGCCATCTAAGCTCTCACTTGCTAAGGTATATATACTATATATGTGGAGCAATAGTGTATCCATGGCAACTTTTGGCCTCATGTCTAAAAACACTGGTTGGTTTTAGACATTAGTCATTTTCCATTAAAAAATACCTGGAACCCACCTTTTGAAATAAAATTGCAGTCTTCCCATGCCTCTATGTCACCTTTATTGACTGAAAGGGTATGAGGTTTTAGAGAATGCAATAACTAGTAAGATAAATAGACAGGTAGAATTTCACATATTTTGTAAATATAATTGTACATCAAATTTTGATAATGATGATACTATACTCATCTATCAGATATTTAAATATTGTAATATATTCATGTTTAAAATATAAATATCTATAAAACAAGTGTTTCATGGGGAACCATCCTTGTGTAAATTTGAGAAATACAAAGTTCATTGAACAAATGAGATAGAATGAAAGCATTTAATTTTCAGTTGATTGTAATATGATGGCCTGAGCATTGAAAACACTTGTATGAGTGAAATGATTTAGATTTCTCTAATTTGACAGAGAGGAGCTACAATGAGCAGGCACTTTGTGTTATTGCTACACTGTTTTGTTCTAAATAGGAAGAAGATAAATCTAAGATGAATCCAGATCATTTACATCCACGTATATGGAACAATACAAATGATTACCTATTTGTTATCATGACCCTTTATGGTACCATATAATGTACTTTTGTACTGCAGCAAGAATTATCAACTATCTGCTCAACCAAATGTCATTGGTTGAGGCCTTTTGTCTTCATTTTCTTTTCAACATAAGATTAAGCATGTTTTCTTTCTTATTCCTCAGCAACATTGATGCAGACCTTTGTAGATTTAATCTACTGTTTTGTTTGTGTTATTGATGAAAATATTGACAGGTGCACATTGTCTAATGAAATAAAAATGGAAATACTCCATATTAAGACCTACCGAGAGGTTTCTCTAATGTCTTATTGGGGGACCTGACAATGGGCAGACTGGACCTCATCATGCCTCCACGCCGGAACTCCCCCAACCGGTCCTCATCCAGACTATCATCCATCATGTGGGCAGGTATGGCATTAGGCCCTCCGCCACCAGGGGGCTCTTTGTCATATACTACCACCCCTGGCCCTGGTCCTGGACCCGGACCTGGAGGCACTGCTTTTTTTGGTGCTCCTAATTTACCCTGGAAAGACAAAAATAGGGTTTTCATTAAGAAATATATTTCTTACAATATTATTCAGTACCCAACAAGTAGTGTCAAAAAATGGCATTTCATTTAGGGATAATATTCATCTTTGTCAGATCATATTCGGCAGTGTCACACTTGTTACCAGAATAGTAATTTCACTGGACATAAGCTGTCATCAAATACCATCCACCCCTTCCCCTCCATTGTGAATATTTCTTCATCCTTTCTTCCCCATCTTTCCACTCTCCTCTTCATCCTTTCTTCTCTATCTAACCATTCTCTTAATATTCATCCTCTCTTACCCATCTCACCACTCTCCTCTTCATCCTCTCTTCCCCATCTCACCACTCTCCTCTTCATCCTTTCTTCTCTATCTAACCATTCTCTTAATATTCATCCTTTCTTCCCCATCTATACACTCTCCTCTTTATCTTCATCCTTTCTACATGTTCTACCCTATCTAACCATTCTCTTAATCTTCATCCTTTCTTCCCCATCTAACCACTCTCCTCTCTTTTCTCACAATTTTGAATCAAGCCAATATCGCTCCCGTCTTGGGTGATAATCATATTTTCTTCCCTCAATTCCCCATGGCCGTAAATCATTTTATGCGGGCCTGTTATCCCATTTGGGTATGTTGTGACAATTATGGGATGCGGGTCAGGGCTGATATCCTCTGGCGTGTCTGCTTTCCGTGCATTCTGTGTTCTTCTGCTCAACCCCATTATTAAATCCCTAAGGTAAAAATATCCCTTAGAATCATCTTCCTGAACATCAGAGTTAACACATATGTAACATCAGCAGGTATCATGTAAACCACACAAACCATGTGACTTGTGTAACTAAAATCAACAATGGCCTTGGATAGAACAGGTTACTTTTTCACACATCTACTTCTTTATGCCTTATTTAAGTCTGCTTGATCTCATTGCATGAGAAGAGTGCTTTTCTGTAATATGTTCAATATTGACATTTCATGATTCTATGCTTGAAAAGACATTTCTTATGAAGTTACACAGTCAACAATGTAAATGTTCCCGCATTGGAATGTAACACACATTTGGGTGTTAAACCTCGAGCTCACAACAAATGTGAATGTCACATGAGCTGGCCTGCAACCCCTAATGCTTTAATCACCGGGTGCATGCAAGGAGGCTTTGACTTTGTGGTGATTCAGGGACCAGTGGCAAGGGAGTGCACTGGGGCAATGATCAGGGACCACAGTGGCAAAACAGTGTGGTGGAGTGATGATCAGGGACCATAGCCGTGAGGGAGTGTGGTGGGGTGATGATCAGGGACCATAGTCGTGAGGGAGTGTGGTGGGGTGATGATCAGGGACCACAGTGACAAGGGAGTGTGATGGGGTGATGATCAGGGACCACAGTGACAAGGGAGTGTGGTGGGGTGATGATCAGGGACCACAGTGACAAGGGAGTGTGGTGGGGCAATGATCAGGGACCACAGTGGCGAGGGAGTGTGGTAGGGTGATGATCATGGATCACAGTGGTGAAAGAGTGTGGTGGAGCAATGATCAGGGACTATAGTGGTGAGGGCATGTGGTGGGGTGATGATCAGGGACCACAGTGGTGAAAGAGTGTGGTGGAGCAATGATCAGGGACTATAGTGGTGAGGGCGTGTGGTGGGGTGATGATCAGGGACTATAGTAGCTTAGGGAGCGTGGTGGGACGATGATCAGGGACTATAGTAGCTTAGGGAGTGTGGTGGGGTGATGATCAGGGACTATAGTAGCTTAGGGAGTGTGGTGGGGTGATGATCAGGGACTATAGTAGCTTAGGGAGTGTGGTGGGGTGATGATCAGGGACTATAGTAGCTTAGGGAGTGTGGTGGGGTGATGATCAGGGACTATAGTAGCTTAGGGAGCGTGGTGGGACGATGATCAGGGACTATAGTAGCTTAGGGAGCGTGGTGGGACGATGATCAGGGACTATAGTAGCTTAGGGAGTGTGGTGGGACGATGATCAGGGACTATAGTAGCTCAGGGAGTGTGGTGGGGTGATGATCAGGGACCACAGTGACGAGGGAGTGTGGTAGGGTGATGATCATGGACCACAGTGGTGAAAGAGTGTGGTGGAGCAATGATCAGGGACTATAGTGGTGAGGGCGTGTGGTGGGGTGATGATCAGGGACTATAGTAGCTTAGGGAGTGTGGCGGGGTGATGATCAGGGACTATAGTAGCTTAGGGAGTGTGGTGGGGTGATGATCAGGGATCACAGTGGTGAGGGAGCATGGTAGGGTGATGATCAGGGACTATAGTAGCTTAGGGAGTGTGGTGGGGTGATGATCAGGGACTATAGTAGCTTAGGGAGTGTGGTGGGGTGATGATCAGGGACTATAGTAGCTTAGGGAGCGTGGCAGGGTGATGATCAGGGACTATAGTAGCTTAGGGAGTGTGGTGGGACGATGATCAGGGACTAGAGTAGCTTAGGGAGTGTGGTGGGGTGATGATCAGGGACTATAGTAGCTTAGGGAGTGTGGTGGGACTATGATCAGGGACTATAGTAGCTTAGGGAGTGTGGTATGGTGATGATCAGGGACTATAGTAGCTTAGGGAGTGTGGTGGGGTGATGATCAGGGACTATAGTAGCTTAGGGAGTGTGGTGGGGTGATGATCAGGGACTATAGTAGCTTAGGGAGTGTGGTGGGGTGATGATCAGGGACTATAGTAGCTTAGGGAGTGTGGTGGGGTGATGATCAGGGACTATAATAGCTTAGGGAGTGTGGTGGGGTGATGATCAGGGACTATAGTAGCTTAGGGAGCATGGTGGGACTATGATCAGGGACTATAGTAGCTTAGGGAGCGTGGTGGGACGATGATCAGGGACTATAGTAGCTTAGGGAGCGTGGTGGGACGATGATCAGGGACTATAGTAGCTTAGGGAGTGTGGTGGGATTATTATCAGGGACTATAGTAGCTTAGGGAGCGTGGTGGGACGATGATCAGGGACTATAGTAGCTTAGGGAGCGTGGTGGGACTATGATCAGGGACTATAGTAGCTTAGGGAGCGTGGTGGGACTATGATCAGGGACTATAGTAGCTTAGGGAGCGTGGTGGGACGATGATCAGGGACTATAGTAGCTTAGGGAGTGTGGTGGGGTGATGATCAGGGACTATAGTAGCTTAGAGAGTGTGGTGGGGTGATGATCAGGGACTATAGTAGCTTAGGGAGCGTGGTAGGGTGATGATCAGGGACTATAGTAGCTTAGGGAGTGTGGTGGGACGATGATCAGGGACTAGAGTACCTTAGGGAGTGTGGTGGGACTATGATCAGAGACTATAGTAGCTTAGGGAGTGTGGTATGGTGATGATCAGGGACTATAGTAGCTTAGGGAGTGTGGTGGGGTGATGATCAGGGACTGTAGTAGCTTAGGGAGCGTGGTGGGACGATGATCAGGGACTATAGTAGCTTAGGGAGCGTGGTGGGACGATGATCAGGGACTATAGTAGCTTAGGGAGTGTGGTGGGGCGATGATCAGGGACTATAGTAGCTTAGGGAGTGTGGTGGGGTGATGATCAGGGACTATAGTAGCTTAGGGAGCGTGGTGGGACGATGATCAGGGACTATAGTAGCATAGGGAGTGTGGTGGGGTGATGATCAGGGACTGTAGTAGCTTAGAGAGTGTGGTGGGACTATGATCAGGGACTATAGTAGCTTAAAGAGTGTGGTGGGGTGATGATCAGGGACTATAGTAGCTTAGGGAGTGTGGTGGGGTGATGATCAGGGACTATAGTAGCTTAGGGAGCGTGGTGGGACTATGATCAGAGACTATAGTAGCTTAGAGAGTGTGGTGGGACTATGATCAGGGACTATAGTAGCTTAGGGAGTGTGGTGGGACTATGATCAGGGACTATAGTAGCTTAGGGAGTGTGGTGGGGTGATGATCAGGGACTATAGTAGCTTAGGGAGTGTGGTGGGGCGATGATCAGGGAATATAGTACCTTAGGGAGTGTGGTGGGGTGATGATCAGGGACTATAGTAGCTTAGGGAGTGTGGTGGGACGATGATCAGGGACTATAGTAGCTTAGGGAGCGTGGTGGGACGATGATCAGGGACTATAGTAGCTTAGGGAGTGTGGTGGGGTGATGATCAGGGACTATAGTAGCTTAGGGAGCGTGATGGGACGATGATCAGGGACTATAGTAGCTTAGGGAGTGTGGTGGGGTGATGATCAGGGACTATAGTAGCTTAGGGAGTGTGGTGGGGTGATGATCAGGGACTATAGTAGCTTAGGGAGCGTGGTGGGACTATGATCAGGGACTATAGTAGCTTAGGGAGCGTGGTGGGACTATGATCAGGGACTATAGTAGCATAGGGAGTGTGGTGGGGTGATGATCAGGGACTGTAATAGCTTAGAGAGTGTGGTGGGACTATGATCAGGGACTATAGTAGCTTAGGGAGCGTGGTGGGACGATGATCAGGGACTATAGTAGCTTAGGGAGTGTGGTGGGGTGATGATCAGGGACTATAGTAGCTTAGGGAGTGTGGTGGGACTATGATCAGGGACTATAGTAGCTTAGGGAGCGTGGTGGGACTATGATCAGGGACTATAGTAGCTTAGAGAGTGTGGTGGGACGATGATCAGGGACTATAGTAGCTTAGAGAGTGTGGTGGGACGATGATCAGGGACTATAGTAGCTTAGGGAGTGTGGTGGGGTGATGATCAGGGACTATAGTAGCTTAGGGAGCGTGGTGGGACGATGATCAGGGACTATAGTAGCTTAGGGAGTGTGGTGGGGTGATGATCAGGGACTATAGTAGCTTAGGGAGCGTGGTGGGACGATGATCAGGGACTATAGTAGCTTAGGGAGTGTGGTGGGGTGATGATCAGGGACTATAGTAGCTTAGGGAGTGTGGTGGGACTATGATCAGGGACTATAGTAGCTTAGGGAGTGTGGTGGGGTGATGATCAGGGACTATAGTAGCTTAGGGAGTGTGGTGGGACTATGATCAGGGACTATAGTAGCTTAGGGAGCGTGGTGGGAGGATGATCAGGGACTATAGTAGCTTAGAGAGTGTGGTGGGGTGATGATCAGGGACTATAGTAGCTTAGGGAGCGTGGTGGGACGATGATCAGGGACTATAGTAGCTTAGGGAGCATGGTGGGGCGATGATCAGGGACTATAGTATCTTAGGGAGTGACCTGGTGTGTAATAATGGCAATCACCAGAGCAGTATGAATGACACACAGACACAGGGGCCGCATGAAACCATTCAGTGCCACTCAGCCATCTCGGGCCATGTTATTACTACCCAGCCCCTCCCAATGCTTCCCTATCTTATAAAATGACCAAGAAGAGGCAATTTCTTTGATTGGGTTAGGCCCATAATATAGTTTTTATCGCTCTGACTTAACAATGACAGAAACAAATTACATTATGATATTTGGGGAGGCTGTGAGATGCAGGAAACCATACACATGTAAGTTTGCAGAGAATACCCGGAGGATGAGACAGCAGATAAACTGAGCCGGTGGATATACTAATGAAATATGGTGATATGAAGCTGGTGCTAGTGATGGCATTCATAATGGCCGCTCTCTGGTGAGCACAAACAGGGCCACTATTCCCTTAGGCATATCTAATGCTACAAATGAAAAACTGCATGACAAAACTCCTTCTCATAGTCTTTTTTTCATTTTATATATTGATCTGATATATGCGGCTATTATTTATTACAATTAATACCAAAGTCACCTAATATGGACAATGTTTACTGAATATCTCACATTCCAAGATGGAATATCGGATAGTACAGTGACTTTGCCGCAAACTTTCCATTTTTCATAATTTCTCTACTTCCCATGCTCCATTATTTCCCTACTTCCCACATTCCATTATTTCTCTACTTCCCATGCTTCATTATTTCCCTACTTCCCATGCTCCATTATTTCCCTACTTCCCATGCTCCATTATTTCCCTATTTCCCATGCTCCATTATTTCCCTACTTCCCATGCTCCATTATTTCTCAACTCTCTATTCTTCATTATTTCTCAACTCTCCATTCTTTATTTCTCAACTCTTCTCTCTCCTCTATCTTCCTTTTGGGTTTGTCTAATTTTTTCCATCAATTTATCAAAAAAATGCCACAACATCTGCATTATCCATTACCCTATAATTGCACTTCCAATCTTACTAAGACTAAAACTATCAAAATATCGATTATTGATTTCCACAAAGATTCATATCTGCAAATGCAAGGGAAGAAAATTTCACCTTGGAGTGACCCATCCATTGAGTGTCTGGTCAGCTCTGATGTGTAGTAAATCAGTGTTATGACCAGGTTGATGTGATCGGAGCCCTGTGATGTATGGGTCAGTGTCAGGTGAGGGTGTAAGCCCTGTGATGTATGGGTAAGTGGTTAGTGCCTGCTGCCCCCTACAGGCAGGGTGCAGAGTTACGAGCGTGTCTGCTGACAAGCTAACCATGATATATAGTATTGACCAAAACACACAAAACAAGACTACCGGTATATGACTATACCAGCACTTGTCACTCAGTTGTTCTGAAAAATACCAATTCCCAACTGGAATCCTTTCTATTTCAGGACGCAACCATATTTATTCTATTTTAATGAATGACAAATCCTTTTCCAGCAACACTTCCATATGAGTTACAAAGGACATGACCTGTTCAGCATCCCGCCTACATTGACCATGTTGGATTAGCTATGTTGGATGACAGCTGAAGCGAAGGGAGTATTGATATTCTGCCTGTTTGCAAAAGTCCTCTTTTGACTGTGTCATAACATTTGTTACAATAAATTTCATAGCTACTGTCTCCAAGAAAAGTCTTGATTTGAATACTAATGGATAATTTTTCTTGTTTACTCTTAAAAACTAATCAATAAACATGCTAAATAGATGAAATGTGTTGCTAAACTAGTTGCATAACATTCTCATAAAGGGCAATATATGTATTTTTATGCTGGAAGCCAAAACTTAATCAAATTTTGCCAGATTTTTATGTCAGTTGATCAGTATTGATACCAGAGTTCTTTTAGTGGTCCCAAGAAAGCTGTATTTTGTAATGCTTCGGATTCGTAAATTTCATTTCCGTCAACTACATGGCGGTCGTATCTGATGTCACAGACAGAGGCTGCCTTCGGTTCTGGCAATTTGCTGAATTTTTTCCTTCCATTGCAAATGGTTTTTGCTTGTTTCTGCAAAAGCTGATTTTCCATCCATCACACAAGATTTACCATTCAATTTGTGAGGAATGTAATTTTGATAAAATTCCCAGGAGAGTAGCATCATGGGTAATGTGTCCTGGCCACTCCTCAAAGATCAAGTTCAAGGTCAAGATCAAATGAAAGTCATAAAATAACATCAATGATGTAACATGTCAAAATCGTTATGGACAGAAAGCCATCATCGATTTTAATAGGATTGTGTTTTGACATCAGAAATGATCATTCTTTGAGCTTTTTCTGACAGGAAGTTCTCATATTTGATACCTAATGAGTGTTATTTTGTGATTTTCTCTCAGTAACTCTGCATTAATGAAATATTAAATTTAACCAATCCCCAAATCTTGCACTGTTCTCTCCAAAAGAGTGTGGTTTTTAATCCACTTTCAATAAGATAACATAAATATTTATTTGCAGATTCCAAATTCAAATTATGCATAATTCCATTCAAATAAAAAGAATGGCCAACTAAATAATTCATTAAAGACATGTTATTTCATTAAAAAAATCCAAGAAACAATTAAAAGGCTAAGACTAATATGAGTAAATATTAGAAAGACTGCCAGTTTAAATATAATACAATACTATTTTGAATGGAATAAATTACAAATTATTTCAATACAATAGCTCAGATATAAGAGATTTGGAAGAAAAGCACAATAAGGAAATAGAGATAAAGACAAGATACAGATCAGGCAGATAATCACAATGGTGTGCAAGGTAAAAATGTCCATGACCTATGACCTTTCCCAGAGTATAATGATTTATATATATATATGAAAGTCATTATTATTGTATTTCTATTGTATATGGAACAACCATACACAGAATATTTGTATCTTTTCTAAGAAACAAATGTATATCTAATGGTCTAATTAGCAGTAAGAGACAAATTCTGCCTGTATTATCAAACAATGATCAGATACATACATCAAGTAAAGATGCCTTGCCTCAAGACTAATGACTTCTGAAAGATGGAGCAAACAAGGCAATGGTGTGCGAATCTTAGGAAAAATAAGATTGTCTGTGTTAGGAAATCACTACTGATGCTCCATTGTCACACAGGAGTCTAAGCCGCAATCACATTAGCTCTCATCCTTGGCTGCAATAACAGGAAATATTGTTATTAGATTACAGGACATAGAGTTAATGCTATGAGATGTTAACAATGGGGGCTGTAATATACAGCAGCACCTGGTGTGTGTGCTCACGACTCCATTGCCACGTGTCCCCAGACCTCCTCCAATATTTGCACCCCAATGGGGGTCTGTGGGCTGAGTCTTGGTGTCAAATATTTGGCAATATTTGCTTTGTCTGCAGGCCAGACAGTGAGCAGAATGCAACATGGTGGCTGATCCCGTGATCCAGTCCATGCCTCAGAAATGACACAATGTATCCGAGCCCCACCCTCATGTACATATCCTCCCTTCCCAATATCTTTTGAAAATGACTGAAAATCATCTTACACACTTCTCTCTTTTTTGTGATGGAAGTAATACAGTTTAAGGCTCAGTCACCAAAACCTCTTAGGAAATTAGTTTATTCAGTTTAACATGTAAGGCTTATTATTCTAATATTTATTTTTTGAGTCATTGAAATGTATTGGGAGTAATTATACAGATAAATTGTTGACTGGTGCACTGTCTGGACATGACATTTTCTGGTCTGTTTAAACATCATAATAACAGGTTGGCGCTTCAGGACAAAATTCATCATCAATTGTGATTTGCTGTGGTGGCCTTTTAATTACAATCCAAAAGCTACGCATCCAAGCGATGTGCAAGTTCCATATTGTTTGAGTCAACGGTAACTGTTCAAGACAAAAGAAGGCTGGAATCAATATGCATGCGAATGGTAGCCAGGTAAAGTGTCAGACAATCATGTGTGCCACAATAGAGTCTGGAGAGGGTGTGTGAGTCACAGACCCAGGCTGCCTCCCTTACCTAATACATCTGGAGGTGAACAACCCATAATATTCCATGTGTGCTCACACATTCTTCTTCTAAATCCATTCAAAATGCAACTCAAACAAAAATAATTGGTCTTTTTTCATGCCCAATATTGAATTCAGCTTTTCTTGCTTTTGATTCTGTCAGTCATGATATACCACTCCCATCTGTAAGCATCTGCAATATTAATATGAATTTAATTTGAGGACAATTCAAAGTTTACACTGAGATGGCAACAAAATGCACATTTATGCCGGATCATGGAAATCTATTTCAGGCGTAATCCAATCGTTGTCTGTTATGGAGACTGAGGAGACAAGCAATTGCCAAGGAGGCAATACATTAAAACATCTAATTGCACATTTATTATAGTTTCAATTGATTCCACAAGGCAAGTTATCATTTAGCACTAAAAATGCAATATTCTGCACACATTTGTTTGGCAGAGGTTTTTGAATTCCTTTTATCTCGGGTTTCATTCTTGTTATCATGACAATGTGAAACTCATTGCATGTTAGCTTTCCCAGATTGATGAGGATTTGATGAGTAATTCAATAAGATTATATGCATGTCATGATACAAGACGAAATCCCATATAAATGTTATTTCTGGTATATAGGCCCTACAAAGTGGGAACCAGGACACAAGATGTAATCAGCGGTAAATGATACCACCCACACTGCCATATTGTCCCCACTGAGTGGGAACCAGGACGCCAGATGTAATCAGCTGTAAATGATACCACCCACACTGCCATATAGTCCCCACTGAGTGGGAACCAGGACACAAGATGTAATCAGCTGTAAATGATACCGCCCACACTGCCATATAGTCCCCACTGAGTGGGAACCAGGACACAAGATGTAATCAGCTGTAAATGATACCACCCACACTGCCATATAGTCCCCACTGAGTGGGAACCAGGACACAAGATGTAATCAGCTGTAAATGATACCACCCACACTGCCATATAGTCCCCACTGAGTGGGAACCAGGACACAAGATGTAATCAGCTGTAAATGATACCACCCACACTGCCATATAGTCCCCACTGAGTGGGAACCAGGACACAAGATGTAATCAGCTGTAAATGATACCACCCATACCTCCATATAGTCCCCACTGAGTGGGAACCAGGACACAAGATGTAATCAGCTGTAAATGATACCACCCACACTGCCATATAGTCCCCACTGAGTGGGAACCAGGACACAAGATGTAATCAGCTGTAAATGATACCACCCACACTGCCATATAGTCCCCACTGAGTGGGAACCAGGACACAAGATGTAATCAGCTGTAAATGATACCACCCACACTGCCATATAGTCCCCACTGAGTGGGAACAAGGACACACGATGCAATTAGCTGTAAATGATACCACCCACACTGCCATATAGTCCCCACTGAGTGGGAACCAGGACACAAGATGTAATCAGCTGTAAATGATACCACCCACACTGCCATATAGTCCCCACTGAGTGGGAACCAGGACACACGATGCAATTAGCTGTAAATGATACCACCCACACTGCCATATAGTCCCCACTGAGTGGGAACCAGGACACAAGATGTAATCAGCTGTAAATGATACCACCCACACTGCCATATAGTCCCCACTGAGTGGGAACCAGGACACAAGATGTAATCAGCTGTAAATGATACCACCCACACTGCCATATAGTCCCCACTGAGTGGGAACCAGGACACAAGATGTAATCAGCTCTAAATGATACCACCCACACTGCCATATAGTCCCCACTGAGTGGGAACCAGGACACAAGATGTAATCAGCTGTAAATGATACCACCCACACTGCCATATAGTCCCCACTGAGTGGGAACCAGGACACAAGATGTAATCAGCTGTAAATGATACCACCAACACTGCCATATAGTCCCCACTGAGTGGGAACCAGGACACAAGATGTAATCAGCTGTAAATGATACCACCCACACTGCCATATAGTCCCCACTGAGTGGGAACCAGGACACAAGATGTAATCAGCTCTAAATGATACCACCCACACTGCCATATAGTCCCCACTGAGTGGGAACCAGGACACAAGATGTAATCAGCTGTAAATGATACCACCCACACTGCCATATAGTCCCCACTGAGTGGGAACCAGGACACAAGATGTAATCAGCTGTAAATGATACCACCCACACTGCCATATAGTCCCCACTGAGTGGGAACCAGGACACAAGATGTAATCAGCTCTAAATGATACCACCCACACTGCCATATAGTCCCCACTGAGTGGGAACCAGGACACAAGATGTAATCAGCTGTAAATGATACCACCCACACTGCCATATAGTCCCCACTGAGTGGGAACCAGGACACAAGATGTAATCAGCTGTAAATGATACCACCCTCACTGCCATATAGTCCCCACTGAGTGGGAACCAGGACACAAGATGAAATCAGCTGTAAATGATACCACCCACACTGCCATATAGTCCCCACTGAGTGGGAACCAGGACACAAGATGTAATCAGCTCTAAATGATACCACCCACACTGCCATATAGTCCCCACTGAGTGGGAACCAGGACACAAGATGTAATCAGCTGTAAATGATACCACCCACA
This sequence comes from Amphiduros pacificus, assembly GCA_949316495.1. Lineage (NCBI taxonomy): Eukaryota > Metazoa > Annelida > Polychaeta > Phyllodocida > Hesionidae > Amphiduros > Amphiduros pacificus. Next base: position 21,620,179 of record OX439004.1, on the reverse strand, counting down.
CTGCCATATAGTCCCCACTGAGTGGGAACCAGGACACAAGATGTAATCAGCTGTAAATGATACCACCCATACCTCCATATAGTCCCCACTGAGTGGGAACCAGGACACAAGATGTAATCAGCTGTAAATGATACCACCCACACTGCCATATAGTCCCCACTGAGTGGGAACCAGGACACAAGATGTAATCAGCTGTAAATGATACCACCCATACCTCCATATAGTCCCCACTGAGTGGGAACCAGGACACAAGATGTAATCAGCTCTAAATGATACCACCCACACTGCCATATAGTCCCCACTGAGTGGGAACCAGGACACAAGATGTAATCAGCTGTAAATGATACCACCCACACTGCCATATAGTCCCCACTGAGTGGGAACCAGGACGCAAGATGTAATCAGCGGTAAATGATACCACCCACACTGCCATATAGTCCCCACTGAGTGGGAACATTGCTCTTTTAGTTATCACAGTAAGCCATTTTGAATTATCCAGAACATAATGTTTACTGGGTGCATTGCCACTGAGGGCTTTCATCATCTTCATCTGACATTTTGGCATGTCAGTCAATCAGTTATGATAATCAAAATAATCTTTTATTTGTCTTCTATTATGGTGGAATAAATGTCAAAGAAACATCTTCTAAGTTCATGACACCTGAGCACTTTGTTTTTTGCACTTTTCCTTAATAAGACCAGTTATTCTGAATTACAATTCAGCATATTTATTACAAATGGATACATTCTGAAAACATGATGAATTACCAAATCTACTGAGTGGAAATCCTATCCCCTGGTGCTTTCAAGCTTGAAAAAAATCTATATATATAATAAATAGATATTTATATATTAATACAGAAAATTGCAGGTCTTATCTAGACTGAATGAAAATGATACCAATATGAACAAAGCCTGTCTGTCAGATTTCTATTGAGCATTGAGAATGTGTTGAGATGGTTTACAGCTCTGCTACCAATTCATTATCCCAGCTCATCCCGACATTGTGGTTGATATTCCTAATCATGACTGAAAGGCAGATACACTTCTTCATTACCTAAGAAATTAAGTTCACATTAAATTGTATGTCATTTAGTCTTCCCATAATTCTATTCCTGATTAGGTCATTAATCCCTTAATTCCATCAACATGTTTACTCAAGAGTTGACTATTTATTTATTCATGTTTTTTATTTCATTTTTCAGCTGATCAAATCTTCTCCTCTCCATTCCTGGGAGTGTAATCTGGGTCATATTTTCCATCATCATCTGTCATGTCTCTTTCTCGTATCTTCTCAACATGACAAACCAGTCAGTGGTGAGTGGGCGCAGTATGCAAACAGTCAAGGTCAAATCCAAATGCCACAATTCTCTTTTGAGAAAAAAAAAAAAATTTGTGATTCAATTCTTCCATCATATATGCTGATTTTTTTATTAAACAAATCTCACAGGAATGTGATGATCACTGTGGGTGCTTAATAGAATATAATAGAATAAGTGTGTGAACCATTTGCATAAACACAGGCCTGGCTCTAACTTTAATTTTGAAGGCTATTGAAGGTTATTAAAGGCTTGTTCATTCCTCATCAGTGTATTTGCCTGAATCTGATCTACAAATTACCAATTATAGAATATTGCTGACAAAGAAATATGATTCTTAATATTTACAAGCTACAAAAGAATTTCCACATGCAAAGTCAAAGCATTGCTTGAACTTGTAGACTCAGCAATAAGCTGTGAAATTAATAGTTCCAATCACTAAAGTAAAGGCTAATTTTTAGTTTTCAATATAAATAAAAGTCTTGAGGATTTCATGGGATAAAAAGGCTATAAAAGTTCACAAATTCTTCTCAGCCAATCTAAAAGTTTCCTTTAAGGCCAGTGTTCACAATACATTTAAAAAATATATCTATACCGTATTAAACTTGATAAAAAGAGTATTGATAAAGTCCACAAGATTATCCTTTCTTGTAAAGTGAGTAACATGAAAGCTGTGGACAATGGTTCCATTTGAGACTTGAAATTGCATCTGTACTTCCAAAAAATGAAATTCACATTTTTGATGACATAAATCTATGAATATCCCCAGATTACAAAATAAAGCAGCAAAGATTTGTGTTCCCAAGCAGTATGAAAATGATAAACTCAATCAGGCCTATGCAATACAAAATACAAGTTTTTATAAGGATATGATATTTCTGAGGGATAACATTCCATTTGGACACCATATCACTTCACAGTAGGCTTTGCCTCCATCTAATTGTAATCTACTTCATCACCTCATATTGCATTTTGTTTTGGTTTTCTTACGTCTCTGCCCAAACCTTGCTCATCAATCACTGATTACTCAATAAGACTGGACTGGTCTACATTACCCTCCTTATAAAACATGCATACTTTGAAATGAGCGTCTAAACAGCCTCTGCAGCAGTGGCTCTCAGCTCCAAGATTTCTACCATGAATATAACATGGCCAACTCCGTGCAGACAATGTGTGAACTATGTGCATGCATGATTGTGTTTTCCATTACATTTGAGGCTATGGGGTTCAGTTAGGTGATCTGTTTGTTTGTTGAGGTAAATCACCAGTGAATATGAGCGTGATTAAATTGTGGGTACCTTATGAGGAGCTTTAATCTCCTTTGATCATCCTGCGAGAATAGTCTCTCTCTCTCTTCCTCTTGATTCAACCATCACTTAATGTCAATGACAATATAACAGGTGCTGCCCAGAAAAAAACCCTACATAATGATCACTTTATTTACTCTATTGTTTGAAAACAAATATGCACTTTTCATCATATTGCAGTGGGAATTGTATTGTTTTATTTCATTTCACATGGATGACCGTAACAGTTTGTGTGTGTGTGGGTGGGGGTGGAGGCTACAGTTATCCCAGATGATGATCGTAACAGTGGGTGTGTGGGTGGGGGGGAAGGCTATAACAGTGGGTGTGTGGGTGGGGGGATGGCTATAACAGTGGGTGTGTGGGTGGGTGGGGGGTAGGCAGTAGATATGACCTCTTCCTGTGATCATTGAGGAAGGCTTGAGGGTGGCATTCCATGTATCTCAGGTCCATGTTGGCTACTTCCTATGAGCAAAGTACTCTGGCAACTACTTGCTCATTTACCTTGTTATACAAATCTGTGCTGGCCAATTTCCTCAATTAAATACCCATGCTATTATTGGACAGCACTATTGAGTGTATTGCTCACCGCAGTCTTGTTCTGCCTGTCCACCTCAGATTCTCTTCTTCACCTGCATCCGATATCCACAGCAATAAATGCTGCTAAGGACAATGTGGGAAATATTAACCCATTCAAGTTTACCATGTTCTTGCATATTCTTTCCTCCCATTTTTATCAGCATTTGAGAGACCTGCGTGTCTTTGGTGTGCCTGCTGGGATTATATGCTGACTGGGTCAGAGTTGCATTAATTTGTCACCCATTTAAACCTCAGCTTAGCTCCAATACCAAATGTGGTGTTAAATAGCTTTCTCATTTTCCCTGCTTGACCTACTTCTTCCTGCAGCAGAGCTCTCATTCCCTGCAAGCTGCCTGCAGTTCTCTCCTTGCTAATAATAACTCTTCCTTCACTTGATGCTTTTACATTCATTAACTCTACATCTATTTTCTTCACTCATCCTCAAGATTTTCCAAATGGTTTTTGAACATTCATTCTTCAGACTGCTCAACCACCATGTAAAAATGAAATATCCAATGAAAATCTTTAACATAAATGATCCTGTTCATTCACTCAAAAATGGAAATGAGGTATTCACAGAGAATGGATATGAGGGGCAAGCTTGTCAAAATTAAAACATTGTATCAATATTCATCCACTGGGGCAACAAATCCTGAATTTGAGTGTAGATATTTATCTGGGTACATCATATTCATCCACTGGGGCAACAAATCCTGATTTTCAGCATAGATATTTATCTGGGTACATCATATTCATCCACTGGAGCAACAAATCCTGAATTTGAGCAAAGATATTTATGTGGGTACAATGGGGCGTGTGGTACATGCTGACTGGGGCTGGTGCTTACATGATCCAGGGCCAGTTATCACGAATCACATCAAAGCTTCTATTCCAACCCCAATAATCAGCCCAGAAATTACACTTACACATCGAGACCTAATCAACAATCAATACTTCCAAACCTCAAAGAGGTGATATTTCCAACTGCCTTCAGCTGCAATCAGCCCAGCATGGTCCGGGAGAATCCATAGGACATAGTTGAGCTTGTGTTCTGGGTAATGACAGGGTATCGGCATCGGTACCTGCACACTCATTCAATGCCACTGACAATTACTACATAAAGAGCATGCCAGATGCCCTGAAAACAATATCTGAAGATACAACTGCAAAGATAAAAGTCTCTGAGGAGAACTTGATCACAGGTTTTTGTGAGAAGACAGTACAGATATATGGTCCCAGTCAATTTATGAGAATGGGTACCAGTTAAGAATAGGCATGTTACCAGTAGAGAAAAAAAGAATGCCATTGATATATGCCAATAGAATAGGAGAGAGTACCAGGAAGGAAAGAAATGAGGTACCAGTGGATAATATACTGGTAGATAGGGGAGCAACAGCGTAATATAGAATACAACAGAACACTGAATTTTTAGCAAGCCAACATATGTCGCCATTGAGCAGTCTTTGACTAGTGTTCAAGGCAACAAATGTCCCCATGCCTAGTACAGCAGTGATGCCGATTACAGCAGTCACACCAAACATAGTAGTCACGCTGAGCACAGCAGTCACACTGAGCACAGCAGTCACACTGAGCACAGCAGTCACGCCGAGCACAGCAGTCACGCTACCATGATCTCTGGCTGTTTTTAGCAATAAATAAGTACCACTCTTCTGTGACCACACGACACCTGTTATTTTTCTGCTGGTTCAATATGGCACATTACTTGTGGGTCAGTGGTCTTGATTGTTGCCTGACACTTTGTCTATCTCTATCAGAGCCATCTTCTACAAAGGCCAAATGGAGACTAAGTCTCTGGAGTAGCAAGTGGAAGTCTTAGATGTGGTCAGCAAGCTTCCCCAGGAGGGATTCCATTCACACATGCTCAGTATTAGCCCTCTATGAGCTTGCATGCAGCTTAGAGCAACAGACAAAGTGGCAATGTGATAACATGACTTTGTTGTGAAAAACATCAGCGTATGAAACCACACCAAAAGTGCAGTATCAAAAAAAAAAAAGTGGGAAATGTTGATCCATTGGGGTAAGATATTGAGATATGAAAAATAGGTGGGCAGAATATGATGAGAAGTAAACAGTATGTGAGAATTAAGTGGAATATGAGAATTAAGATGGATGGATTGAAAAAAAATAGTTCCATTGGTGGAGTGTTCACCTGGAGAGCTTGACCAGTTACTTTCAAGCACTAGGAGCACACATGGTCAGGTATCATAGCCAAAAAATCCCCTGAAACAAGATGGATATGAGAGATATGTAGGATGTGAAAATTAAATGAGACAGAAGAAATATGTGGAACAAAAGAAATAAGCTGAATGTGGGAAATGTGTGGAATATGAGAAATACGTGGGATTTAAAAAAGGAAATTAAATGTAAACAAGATGTGCTGTGCAAGAATAAAAACTTTCTTTTTTTTGGCATGGTTAAAATAATTTTGTACCCAATTTCTATGACCTGAGTCATGATGGGTGATTTATTTCATGTGAGTTTTAATAGTCCTATGGGATTTGTAACTTAATTTTTCATGATATGAACTAAATCAAGTTTCATGCTATCATGGTGACATAGCCCAAGCCAGAGGATAGCATCTTTAGTTCAATTGTATCAGAAGCCAAAACAAAAAGCTGCACCTTCCAGCATCAGTACTCAATCACAAAGACTAATTATCAATCATCATTTTGTAAAATTCTCCCTTTCTTCCCTGGAGTGAGATCACATTTCCCCAGCAAGTCCTGGGGCCTTCAATTACATGTGACTGCCACTGACAAATTAACCAACTGACCTTGTTCTATGGCACAAACATAATTAATTATTACAAATAGAATCCTCTAATTAATGTTTCAAAACAAATACTTTTTCTATTAATTCCGAATCAAAATTTGTCATTCGTATCAATATTGAACAAAAATGAATTGAATGGAATGTTCATCAACATATGTAACGATATTGCCTCTATCACCACACACTCCCATACTCATAATTATGGCCTCCTGCCAGACTACATCAAATGCCTTAATTACAAACCAAACTAAAATTGACAATGACCTCATTCCTTGCATGTTCTCAACCTGGTGGGCTGAAACATCAAATGGTCAGAATACTGTGCCAAGCATAATCATCACTTATTATTGGTTTTCTTTGCCAATGAAAAGCTGTCACATCACAGTGTGCTTGCTCAGTCTTGGGAGGTAATGGTGCACTGTCCACGCCCAGAAGCTGTGATGCACTGCAGGTTAGGAGCTAGGATGCACTGCAGGTTACTGGGCAGACTCAGTCAGGAACTAGGATGCACTGCAGGTTACTGGGCAGACCCAGTCAGGAGCTAGGATACACTGCAGGTTACTACTCAGACCCAGTCAGGAGCTAGGATGCACTGCAGGTTACTACTCAGACCCAGTCAGGAGCTAGGATGCACTGCAGGTTACTACTCAGACCCAGTCAGGAGCTAGGATGCACTGCAGGTTACTGGGCAGACCCAGTCAGGAGCTAGGATACACTGCAGGTTACTACTCAGACCCAGTCAGGAGCTAGGATGCACTGCAGGTTACTACTCAGACCCAGTCAGGAGCTAGGATGCACTGCAGGTTACTACTCAGACCCAGTCAGGAGCTAGGATACACTGCAGGTTACTACTCAGACCCAATCAGGAGCTAGGATGCACTGCAGGTTACTGGGCAGACCCAGTCAGGAGCTAGGATGCGCTGCAGGTTACTACTCAGACCCAGTCAGGAGCTAGGATGCACTGCAGGTTACTACTCAGACCCAGTCAGGAGCTAGGATACACTGCAGGTTACTACTCAGACCCAGTCAGGAGCTAGGATGCACTGCAGGTTACTACTCAGACCCAGTCAGGAGCTAGGATGCACTGCAGGTTACTGGGCAGACCCAGTCAGGAGCTAGGATGCACTGCAGGTTACTACTCAGACCCAGTCAGGAGCTAGGATGCACTGCAGGTTACTACTCAGACCCAGTCAGGAGCTAGGATACACTGCAGGTTACTACTCAGACCCAGTCAGGAGCTAGGATGCACTGCAGGTTACTACTCAGACCCAGTCAGGAGCTAGGATGCACTGCAGGTTACTGGGCAGACCCAGTCAGGAGCTAGAATTCACTGCAGGTTACTGGGCAGACCCAGTCAGGAGCTAGGATGAACTGCAGGTTACTGGGCAGACCCAGTCAGGAGCTAGGATGCACTGCAGGTTACTGGGCAGACCCAGTCAGGAGCTAGGATACACTGCAGGTTACTACTCAGACCCAGTCAGGAGCTAGGATACACTGCAGGTTACTACTCAGACCCAGTCAGGAGCTAGGATACACTGCAGGTTACTACTCAGACCCAGTCAGGAGCTAGGATACACTGCAGGCTACTGGGCATTGTAGTGAGCCAGCCCAGCCTGCGTTTCTGACACACTTCACATTAACAATGTGCAGGTGTGATGATTGTAGCTTGTCACATTTTTCTTCTTAGGCACAAAGCACATATGGTTGGCAGATTGCCAAACTTGTCCAATCTGAGCTATCTGTCTTGCAGAATAAATATGAATGCTTCTATGGTCACAGCTTGTGCTTTGCTTATTCTTTACAAATGAGAAAAAGCAAATCTTCTTCAATGTGTCCCCCTTTGCTTGCTTTTATTATATTTTTGTTTCTTATAACCTATTTCATTATAATACAAAGGAACGCTTTTACAACTTTGTGTACCTTTGATGTAACTCTGCATTTTTGGCAAAGAAGGGGTTAGTTTTCGCCTGAGTGGTCTAACTTTGGGTAAATATTGCTCCATCGTTTCATCCCTGCCACAGAGTGATGAATCAATAGACAACAGGAAATGTGGCTTTATAAAGCCGTGGTGTGTACATGAGTGGGCAAGCCTCGGACATGTTTGCCTCTCTGTGAAGGCGAGATGGCCGCTATCTCTACACATGCACCTCTCATACCTGTATGGAGAAAAAAAGACAGTCTGCCAGAATTAAGCCACACGACCAAGTACATTTAGACTGTCAGAGGCTTTTGAAATTCAGCTGACAACACACAGTGCCCCTGGAGGCCTATTGAAGTGTTTATCAATGGACCTGAGAGTACTCAGAAGAAATTGGTCAGTCAAGTTAGACCTGAGCTCAACCTATCTATTGATATGGCTCAATAGTACATCCATGTTTGGGGCGTATCACTTTTCCCAGGTCATGCGATTCAATTCTGTATCATCCGACTATTCATTTGCAGACGTTTTCTGTTAAAACAACAATAAATATCTGACAAAATTTTCAAGTTTTTATGACCACTGCAAAGGAAGTTCCTTTTTATAAATGCAGAACTGAGCTGAATTGTACCCTCCCTGCTCCCTATGGTAGAGACTGCAACCCACACTATGAGGCTGTGGTGCTTGCCTGCAGAGACACAGCCTGCGTGGCCGCCTGTGTTGGTTGCCTGCGTGGTTGCCCACATGTAGCTGCCATGAAACTTGTTAGATGGGACAGCTTGATTGTGACAGGGTCATCTCACAAGTTAATATATCTGCCGCATCACACCAAGCATCAATATGTAAGCCTCCACTCCCCTTTGTATATCTTGCTGTACCTACTGCACTGGTATGTAATCCCGCCCCCCTTTTCACCCCCTATATTGTGCAGCTTCTACTGTGTACACCACTGGTGTGTATGACTAACTTCCCTTGGAAATCCTTTTTCTCTCTCCCATTTAACACTGATATTTAAGCCTTGCTTCCCTTTGGAAATCTGGCTATCTGTTCAGATATGTTGCTGTCTCTCACAGTGTGCGTCCAAAATGCTCAATTGGTAGAGCATTCCCTTCGAGACCCAGGGGTTCCTGGTTTGAATCCTGGTCAGTTCCTATCAAGCGCTATGAGCAGACATTGTCTGGAATCAGGGCTATATTTATTTGTTATATTTGCTTTTTTATATAAATCACACAAAATCTATCACACATATTTATCACCACATATCTATCACACCATATTGATCATCTCTTATCTTTCACACCAAATATATAACTCCATATTGCAGATGGAATATGGCTCAGTTGGAAAGTGTCGGTCTCGCATGCTAAAAGTCTGGAGTTTGAATCCTGGTTAGGACATGTGTTTCAGTCGTATAGCATGGTCAAGAAAAGTGGATATCTGCTCCTGGGTTGTGTTTTTTTCCAGCCTGTGCTCCTGACTGGTTATCAAAGGCCTTGGATTTTGTTTTCATTATTTTTGATAATGCAAAAGAAACATCCTCAGTCACTTTTCACAGGCTTTTTATCTGACTCGTTATACCCAAAACAGTGATGAAAAGGTTTTAATACACACAAAATAACTCTATATCCATCACTCCATATCTATCACCCCAAATCAATCACTGCATTCTTAAATCTTGTTTTTTAATTCAATATTGCAATATCATAGATATAACTTTGGTTTCTTTAGAGTTTATCTTTCAATGACCAAGCCTAACACCATTATATATATATGCCTCAATATTATTTTGAATCTTTAAAATTATTTCTCTATCTCAATACTATGATAAGATTACCTGCCAATAACATACACACATCAGCATCACACTGCTACATCAATCTACAATAACCATGGGTTTCTTGCTGGGTCTTAATAGCCCAATGCCATATACTCTAGCTTATCCTTGAATTGTTTGCTCATTCTCAAAAGCACAATGCAACCTAGACTACCTTACCCTTGAATCGCTCGCTAGTTCTCTGTATTACAATGCTATTTAGCCTACCTTATCCTTGGATTGCTTGCTAGTTCTCCATATTACAATGTTATTTAGCCTACCTTATCCTTGAATTGCTTGCTAGTTCTCTGTATTACAATGTTATTTAGCCTACCTTATCCTTGGATTGCTTGCTAGTTCTCTGTATTACAATGTTATTTAGCCTACCTTATCCTTGGATTGCTCGCTAGTTCTCTGTATTACAATGTTATTTAGCCTACCTTATCCTTGAATTGCTTGCTAGTTCTCTGTATTACAATGTTATTTAGCCTACCTTATCCTTGAATTGCTTGCTAGTTCTCTGTATTACAATAATATTTAGCCTACCTTATCCTTGAATTGCTCGCTAGTTCTCCATATTACAATGTTATTTAACCAATCTTATCCTTGGATTGCTTGCTAGTTCTCCATATTACAATGCTATTTAGCCTACCTTAGCCTTGGATTGCTTGCTAGTTCTCCATATTACAATGCTATTTAGCCTACCTTATCCTTGGATTGCTTGCTAGTTCTCCATATTACAATGCTATTTAGCCTACCTTAGCCTTGGATTGCTTGCTAGTTCTCCATATTACAATGCTATTTAGCCTACCTTATCCTTGGATTGCTTGCTAGTTCTCCATATTACAATGCTATTTAGCCTACCTTATCCTTGGATTGCTCGCTAGTTCTCCATATTACAATGCTATTTAGCCTACCTTATCCTTGGATTGCTTGCTAGTTCTCCATATTACAATGCTATTTAGCCTACCTTATCCTTGGATTGCTCGCTAGTTCTCCATATTACAATGCTATTTAGCCTACCTTATCCTTGGGTTTCTTGGTATTGCCTCCACGGCTTGCTATGTTCATCAGTGGCATCCTTGCGGTAAATATCCCAGCTATAAATCCACAAGTTTAGTAATACTCCAGGTTGATGCGTAGATAGTGGTGCATGGTATGAATGACAGGTTGCTAATACAATCCATGTTAGCAGGTAAAAGAACCAGTCGAGTTGGCAGTGAGATGGGGCAGTGCTCCGGAGCCTTCATGGCTGGCTGTGAGACAGGCCAGTACTTCAAGTTTTCATGGCAGCCTTAAGCTTCACACTGACCAGGTCTTGTCCCACAAATAAGGCCTGTCAAGCAAGCAGGCAATTAGATGTAGTCTGTGTTAGAATGTGAAGGGTGTAGCGTTGTTGTGATGTGCTGTTGTTGTGGCATCATCCTCCATGCTGTCTTAACGATCACTCGGGCGTGAAGAACAATGGTGCTTGTGCCGTGTGTGTCCCCCGCCCCTGCCAGCCACGTGTAGCCAGCCACTGTGTGTCAATACTGCCACAATATGAGATTACTGAGATGGGGCTACGCAGGCAGGCCACTCACGCAGGCAATAAGCTCATCCTACACTTCCGCTATGGCAAATACTGTATACTGTGCCATACTGACAACACACTAACGACAAGCCTTGGGCAAGATGACTTCTTACTGTCAATGTATGCTCTCACGTTGATGTCACTCCTGGCTCTGCTACTGATGCAGGCTGCCTGGGTTGGCCAGCCTCTCTCTCTCTCTTGTCATCAACATCTGCCAGTCTCTTCCTTTCTATCTAATCAATTCTGGGAATGGCTCGGCCATGGACAAGTGAAGCATGGCTGTCGGGGGTACAGATCACAGCTGAGATGATGGGGTATAATGGAAGCAGATCCAACTCACTTATCATATGAGAACACAACAATACCAAAACTGCGACCACCAGCCTCAACCAGCGCCTCCCGCCACACACAACCACCAAGCAAATTGAAATTGATTGGAGAACGGCAGAGAGCCAAGCTACAGAGAAAAAAACAGCCTCAAGATAGACCAAAGACATAACCCAGCCCAACCACTGGGTCCATACACCCAGGCTGTGATTGGTGATGGCGACAGCCACAGAACATATTTTCAAGTTGAATGGTGAAATAGTGAAAGCAAGGCATAGTGAACATGAGAATACTAACATCACTTGATGTCTGTGTACATGTTACAGCCTCTTAACTGCTTACAACCTGACTTCATTTAATATCTCTATTTATGTCATAGCCTCATCACTGCTTACAACCTGACCTCATCTCATATCTATGTACATATGTGGGACAACACATGTCACAACATCACTGCTTTCAACCTGACATCACTTTAATATCTATATACATATGTCACAGCCTCATTACTGCTCACAATCTGACTTTATTAATATATGTGTACATTTGTCACAGCCTCATTACTGCTCACAATCTGACCTTATATAATATATGTGTACATGTGTCACAGCTTTAAAAAATGGCATGGTGTCATGTGTATATATGTCAGTCTTAGGCTTTCATATTCAATGCATGTAAATTAATGGATATGACATAGATTATATGCTCATGAAAGGACAAATTATTTATTTTCATAGGATCAAAGACTTCATTATATCAATCCATTAATGTCAGCAACTCAAGACATGGGTGACCTTTTTGTCATGAATAATTGCCATCAAATATTAAACCTCTCCCTCCTTTAAACCACAAAACAGAACATTTTTCAAAACAAGGCCTGACAGGGAGTAATAATAAGGCAGGATTTACACGGCTGTCTCCATGCTGTATCTTATAATGTGGCCAGAGATGTGCGAAATATGGAGCATAAACACCTGCTGCCATGATGGACCTTCCACAAGGGCACCAACTACTGTGGTGGACCTTTCCTCAGAGCACATACACCCTCTACCACGAAGGGTCTACACCTGGAACACATATGAGAAGATCACATATACTCAATACAGAAAGAATAGGCATCCTTTCTATCTTCTTGTGTTGGCTGCAATTACACTGTTTCATGCATTTTGCTACTCCATATTGGCCATCAGAGTCAAAGATGTGAGGAAAAGGTTGGTTTTGGGGTTTGGTTTTCTCTGCCAAAAATGGGGTACTTCACTTGTCTGCAGTGTGCATCTCCATCCCTTCAGAGACGTACAGTCGGCATCAGACCAAAGCCCTCAGGAAAATGTGCAGAAGTGAAACTGCCAAGGTCATTGCCTTCAGATGGGATTTGCCTCCATTGACCTTAACAATCCTAGCCCGCTTGACATAATCCTGATATGATATAACACAGGCAGATAAATAATCATATAAAGAATCCACACACTTGAGTAAAAAACGGCAATATATATGTATGAATATAAAATACCAAATATTCCCTTGACCACAAACTGGCTCCCACACTCAGCTCCCGACTGGTCCACAAGCCATGCATTAAATGATGTCACTAGGTCATATGGTATAGCTGTGATCTATCCGTGTGATGTCACATGGCCCTCGAACTCATGCCCCATAATCATATCTGTCTCCAGCCTGCCCCAACCTCTCCAGAGAATCTGCTAAAGGTTTACTGGTAGCTGCATGATATATCCAGCTTCATGATGCCCTCTGTTTACAAACGGAAAAGAAGCAGATTTTACTCTATTTAATACTTGTTTATTGTGTCTTTGTTGTGGTATTTACATATACTTTTGCATCCTATTCTATCTTATCATATTCCCATTAATGCAAATTATATGGATAAAACAATTCACAGTAGTATGATACTACATCAACAATGATGACCTTCTGATGATCTTCTGATGATGATAGAATGATCAGGATGACCTTTTGATGGTGACAGAATGATCAGGATGACCTTCTGATGATGGTGGGATGATCCAGATGACCTTCCCATGGCTAAATGTCTTCTCATGCTGTTAAAGTAATCACCTTGACCAATTCATGACACCTGCAATGGATGCTGTAGCAATCTCTATGGCCCATGACTTTGTAACATATAATTATTATGACCTTATTGGCTTCTTGTCAACGATCAGTACAGATGTACATGATCCATTCAAGAAGCAAAGGGGTCCTACCAGAACCCAAGGACATATATGTAGCATTTTAAAAAGCAATTATTACAGTGGCGGAGGATGCAAATGCACTAAGCACTGGTTGTAGCAAAACATTGTTCCTCCTGTCCCACAATGCATCATGGTTACAATGCACCATGGTTACAAAGCACCATGGTTACAAAGCTTCATCTCTGATGCATTTCAGATCTCTGCAATGAGCATATCTATTTTATGCAGTAGACTCAGGTCACCCAGTTCTTGGCTTTCTTTTATCGCAGACCACATGAAGTACAAGGCCCTGTGTAAATATGATAAGTTCTTTTCATAATATTTCAAGCTGCAGGTTTCAACCCTGCACAAAGCATTATTTTTCAACACCAATCTCTCTTAAAGGAGAGGTAAACTGACACTGAAAATAAAGCATATCTACAAAACAGAATTAACATGAATAAGCATTTTTGATTTATGATAAAGTGAACTCTCTGCCTTCAAATATAAATTTGGAATGACAGGTAATGGAAAATGCTGATAAGCAGTTGAACCCCAAAACATCTATTTGGTTATTCAATGTCTTGGCAAAATGAGGTCACATGCAACCGACTCATGACCATATTGTGCCATGCATGAGGTAGGCATGACCAAATAATGCCATGCAACAGCTATGTATGACCAGATGATGTCACGCCATACATGACCTTATCTAGACATTTGTCTGATAAACAGATAACTGATAAGCAGACTACATTCATTCACCATTTTCAAGATTATGGATATCTCACGAGGTAAAGTTTTTCTTTTTCACATGAACTTTGATTGAAATATCTACTTCTTGAACAAGTAAATGTTTATATGAAAATGATATAAAACTGAACCGAGTTCATTTGTGGAGGGCATGTTGGTGTCATCTGAGTGCATGGTGAGTCACTGTCTAGCAGGTGCAGGATTCTGTCCTGCAGGGCATCAACCACCAGCCAGGCCCACCACACGACCCGCCCACCCTTAATTACCCTCATGTTTATCTTACCTTATGGATCATCTCTCATATTTTCTGCTCTGCCAGGCAATAGATACAGCCAGGTTCAGGGAGAGCAAGGTATATCTACACGTCAAAGTGAGCGTGATGTCCCGCAGGCATCTTGCACACATACTGATCTCTGCAGTAATCTGGGCTGGGACCACGTCCACTCATGCACACTCTGGTGCTTGGGTCTTCATTCAATTAGCATGGACAGGTCCCCTATATTCATAACCCTCTCTTCTCTCAATATCTGCAAATCTACATCCCACTCCCTGACCCTCAATACTCATCTCACTGTCATTATTTGCTTGCTTGTCTCAACAATAATCAAATAAAGCTTCTTTCAGAATTCAACTCTACTGCATAATCAAATATAAATAACCAGAATTTCTCAAATGGAAGATGATGTTAATTTTTTTCAAACCTTGTTCCTTTTAAAAATATTTTTCAATATATGTCCATGTAACTTGAGGTTATTCAAATCAAATTTCTGATATCTCAACTATAAAACCATGCAAATATTAAATTGCAATATTCTCCGTTACATGGCTTTAAAAAAAGATAAGTTACAGACAAATATCGAACAAATATCTCATTAGAAAGAGAGATATAAGATCAATGAAACAGAACATCTGGATGGTATTTTCATAGCTCAGACTCATGTGGATCGTTGTGTGATTTACATCAAGCTTACATTTATTTTGTATTCAGGTTTTTAACCTTGACCCTGCAGAGAATCCTACCTCCTGAAAGTGCTTCAAATCTGCTCTGTCAACACAAGCTGCTATATTATCTAACACATGAGGCTGACATGGTAAGCTTTCTGAGAGTGATCATCTCCATACACATCTGTCATCGCTCCCCAGCATCTCACCACTATCATGCAGCAAATGTAAGTCGACAGAAAAAATTGCTTCTCACAAAGATCTCTTCTGTTTATGTCTCAACTAATCTAGTTTGGCTTCAAACAATATGAGAGCCAAGTTTTCTGAAAATAAAAAGATACTAGACATAAATAAACGAATGTAATGGTATGTGGAAGAACAAGTAATGTGCAAGCCAGTAGACACTAAGGAGTGCCCCCTATATTGTATCAAAGGCGATCTTCTATGTTCTCCATCAAACTGTGACATTTAGCGAACTAGATTCAGGTTTACTATCATTCCTGCACCGCATTCTGCTGCAGCAATTGGTGAGCAACCGCCTTCTTGGCTCCTCACCATTGTCCTGAATTAATCCCCAGTGAGGCGCAGGACACATCTACATATCTGCTTTAATTTATAGTCCCTTTGCTGGGCCACCATGTCCCACTGGTATTGTTACCAGCCCTGTCGTAAAACTTACAGGCCGCCATCATTAAACCAAATGACCTCCACAACAACTTGACCTATCATCTGTCATCCTTTCTGTGACTTTCACAACACCAGCATCACAGGTCTAAGCTTTCACAACAACTAGCCCTATCCCTTCTATGACTTTCATAGTTAACTGCTCATGTTGATCCCTCTTTTTTGACCTCCTTTTGACCTTTTAGCTATCTATTGCTTCTCTATCTTCTAAAAATCTTTTCAAAGTTTGCTCTATCATCTGTCTATTGATACATTAGTTGTGACCTCACAATGATTTATTGCTCGATCACTGCATCTTCTGTCCATCCCTTCACTGTGACCTCCATAACAACTTGGTCAACCAACTTGCTCCACTGTGACCTTCACAATAACTTCCTCAATAAACTTGCTCCACTGTGACCTTCACAATGACTTGTTCAATCAACTTGTTCCACTGCGACCTTCACAATGACTTGCTCAATAAACTTGCTCCACTGTGACCTTCACAATGACTTGCTCAATAAACTTGCTCCACTGTGACCTTCACAATAACTTGCATAATAAACTTGCTCCACTGTGACCTTCACAATAACTTGCTCAATCAACTTGCTCCACTGTGACCTTCACAATGACTTGCTCAATCAACTTGCTCCAGTGTGACCTCCATAACAACTTGGTCAACCAACTTGCTCCACTGTGACCTTCACAATAACTTGGTCAACCAACTTGCTCCACTGTGACCTTCACAATAACTTGCTCTATCACATGTCAATCCCTCTACTGTGACCTTCACTGCAACATGCCCTATCACCCATTAATCCTCCACAACTATGACCTTCCCTGCAGAGGAGGACAACTAAGGATAAATATTACCAGCATGATGGACAACTGCTTCAGGCCATCTCTTTGTGGCTTAAATGTGCACTTTCTTTGCCTATGTAAATGCAACTATTTTTCCGGTGATGGTGAATGTCTTCTTCCCTGATACTTCCTTCATTTTGTTGCTGGTCTGCCCTCAAGACATGGTTGCTTTCATGGCCAACCTTAATGCCCTCATCTCTGTCACCTGCCACAGTCTATTCCACAGATCTCTCAACATTGAGTAACTATCCTTATTTCTAAGATCAGTGTAAACTCACCTCTTGCTGATACTACTGGCGTGAATATTTTACTGTTTATGTAAATCAGTTCCTATTCTAATATGACCTTGGTCTGACAAGATTACTTCCTCCCGTCCTACTTAACCCTTTCTACACAATCTTTTCCCTTTAGACATCCTGCTTGTCCCTGTTGGCTTTTAACCCCAGAGACTTTAACCCTATCTGGCTGACTGCATTGATCCCCAGCTTGGTTGGCCTGCACTGCTTGCTTGAGCTTGTGATCCTTGAGGATAGCCCTTATAATGGATGATCCCTGTTATCTGTGCTATCTGTCTCAGACACAGAGAGTCTTGACAATAATATTAAGCACATCTCAAGCCGTCTCTGGTCCATTACTAGCATCTCGATTAGGTTAGGCACGCAGCTGTGTGGCTGAGCCAGTCATCTGGCAAGCTGAACCTTTACATAACCACCAGCTTAGGACCTCTTGCTTTGTCTGGTGGCCTCAGACCAGGCTGCCCCCTACATGTAGCCTGGCATGGTGAACAAACCATCATCCTGAAAGATACGTGATCTATTTTCTAATTACATACGTAAATTTTTTTGTTACCAAGCCAGTTTCAGATCATAAGACTGGACCATATGCTTCTGGTGAAGGATGTTCCTCTCAAGTTCTCGCAAAGTTCCTCAGTATTCTCTCATATTTTCTCATCTTAGTTGACAATGGCTCTCAGTGACTGTCTCTATTTATAGCTCATCCAATTAGCAAAAATGAAGGATTTATAATTATGTGTCAGATGGGGTAGAATCATTAGCATTTACAATATGACCCCCCCAAGGGGCATTTGATCTTAGTTTAAAAGAAACATCTATCCAGCTCCTCAGAGATGCTTATTATAACAAGAACATCATTACAATAACAGAAGTTATGATAAATGAAATAAATCTTTCATGCTAACAACCATGCTTAATTCAATCACCAGATTACACATCAAATCTCAACTGACCAGGTTTGACATTTATTCATTCGACCATTATATTATATAATCTAATTTCAAATGATTATCATTGACTTTGAAATTCGAATCATGTTGATAAATGAAGAGACTGCCGCCAGAGGGAGCTGTGACATGGGTCTTCTGCGACCCCTTGTTGTCTGAGAAATACTCAGCATCATTAGCAATCCTTCCTAGATACTAGGTTGACCTCGGCCTCGTAGTGCAATATCATGCAGACTAATCCTTATTAAAAGAATTGGAATCCATCACTACTTCTGGCTTAATGAGTCAAATTAAATGTAATTGCTATGCCATTACTCATTCAATATAATCACCATGCTCTGATTCTATCCACAAGATTGGAAATGGTAATTTGCATGCTTGTGACTAAAAACAGCCAAAATGACCACGAAAAACAGCCAAAATGGACACTGGTCAGTGGATGATTGTGAACGAGATGATTGTGTACCAGATACCGGTAGGAGATTATCTGGTAGTTGATGATCAGGGAGGAATTAGGTGTGTTGGTCATATTGATGTTAATCTCTATTGCCATATTAACCTGTCACCCAGCATGTCATAACACTAGTGCAGACCTAACACACCTAACGGCTCACTGTCAAATGGCTACAAATGTCTCATGGGATCCCATAATACCTGATAAAATGTCCCACAGGGTGTCCCTCAAGTGCCTCATTATGTTTGGATGTGCCGGGGTTGGCGTGGCCTTGCATGCCACACATATTGCAGAGCAAATAATAACTCACAACTTATTCAGCTGATTGATCCAATTCATTAACTGCATGTTTTTTAAGTAAACAATAACATGCATTATGCTTGGAAGATAATAGATCTGTATTTGTTTCGTACATAAACTATCCTATGTTGAGTAATATATTGTAGAAATATAGCCATTAATTTCCACAAAGAATGTCCCCTACTGAGCTTCACTGACAAAAATGTGAGACTATAAAAAAACAATGAACATAAAACAGTAACACCAGCAGGTTATGGGGGTATTCCTCCCTGCATATGTCCTCCTGACACCTGCTCCTGACACTGGGTGATTACTGGGGTCTCCCTCCCTCCACACCTGCTCCTGACACTGGGTGATTACTGGGGTCTCCCTCCCTCCACACCTGCTCCTGACACTGGGTGATTACTGGGGTCTCCCTCCCTCCACACCTGCTCCTGACACTGGGTGATTACTGGGGTCTCCCTCCCTCCACACCTGCTCCTGACACTGGGTGATTACTGGGGTCTCCCTCCCTCCACACCTGCTCCTGACACTGGGTGATTATTGGGGTGTCCCTCCCTCCACACCTGCTCCTGACACTGGGTGATTACTAGGGTCTCCCTCCCTCCACACCTGCTCCTGACACTGGGTGATTACTGGGGTCTCCCTCCCTCCACACCTGCTCCTGACACTGGGTGATTACTGGAGTCTCCCTCCCTCCACACCTGCTCCTGACACTGGGTGATTACTGAGGTGTCCCTCCCTCCACACATGATCCTGACACTGGGTGTTTACTGGGGTGTCCCTCCCTCCACACATGATCCTGACACTGGGTGTTTACTGGGGTGTCCCTCCCTCCACACCTGCTCCTGACACTGGGTGTTTACTGGGGTGTCCCTCCCTCCACACATGATCCTGACACTGGGTGTTTACTAGGGTGTCCCCCCTCCACAACTGCTCCTGACACCTACTCCTGACACTGAGTGTTCACTAGGTTGTCCCTCCCTCCACACCTGCTCCTGACACTGGGTGTTTATTAGCACACATTGTTCTCACACATGTTTCACTCTATGTACACTCCTATCTTGCCTGTTTTGGAGTTGCATATTGCCATCCATCCTTGCATAACATTTCTGCCGCCATGGAAGTGAATGATCACCACAGCAGTGCAGGATAGGTTTCATTGATGATTAGAGTTTGACTGAGGCTGGGCCTGCATCACAGGTATAGATACATGGACAGGCAATACAACCATCAATCAAATAACTGCCACACCTGAGTCACGATAAAGGGGCAGGAAAGGGGGCTGCCCTATACAGGGACCACACCTGAATCACAATGCGGGGCAGGAAAGGGGGCTGCCCAGTACTGGGACCACACCTGAGTCACAATGAGGGGCAGGAAAGGGGGCTGCCCAGTACTGGTGTGGAGGGAGGGAGACCTCAGTAAACACTCAGTGTCAGGAGCAGGTGTGGAGTGAGGCTGCCAAGTGCAAGGACCACACCTAAGTCATGATAAAGGGGTAGGAAAGGGGCTGCCCAGTACAAGGACTGCACCTAAGTCATGATAAAGGGGCAGGAAAGGGGCTGCCCAGTACTGGGACCACACCTAAGTCACAATGAGGGACAGGAAAAGGGGCTGCCCAGTACTGGGATCATGGCGCCACGCCCTAGATAATTAAGAGACAATCACATAAACCTAAGTTTCCCTCTTCTATGTTGTGTAAACCTTAAAGTATTTTCAATGAATATCCACCCAATCCTGATTAATCTAAAGGTAATGATTATTTTCCAAGTGTACTGGGTTAAATGAATTGAGTCTGCAGAATTTAATCAATGCACTTGTCAGTTATTTTTGACACCATTCAGACATTTGCAGCAGCAATTTGTTCGTAATTCATAAAACACTAATGGACCCTTTCATCTTTCTGTGCCATTGAACAGAAAGAAAATCTTATTGTATCTTGTTTTTTTTAACAAATCAAGCCACTTTATTGTCTTGGCAAAATAAATGGTGTGTCTTTGTGCTGAAATAGAAATAAATTAATCAAACTGAAACAAAGACAACAACAACAGCAACACAGACAGTATTAAATAAAAAATACTGTTAAAATATACTTTGTTTCAAAAGGAAAGCTTGTTCACTAATGAATATAATTGATATATGATATATTTCCTCATAATCTCAAATCAAATTACAATATGAATATTCAAAAACTTAATTTCTTTATCAAATAATTTGCAATAACTTCTTAAAGCCTGCAAAACTTACACTTCTATAAAAATTAAAGAAAAATATTATTGCAACTAAAACCAAACATAAGAAGTGGCATGCAGGACATGTAGAGATATAATACCAGTAGCTGGTGAGAACTACATACAGAGAGAGCACTGCACCTCCTCTTCACAGCTTTGAGGTAAATTCAGATTTTGAAGATATAATTAAGAACAATTCAATACAATAATATATAGAAAAATGGTGATTATTTTACTGACAAAATGGCTGATGGCTGTCATTTTTTTATTATTAAAAAACTTAAAGTACATAGTCTTGATGGTGTGTTCTGTGGGAGGTCCAGTGCTGCAGCAACTGGTGCAGTATCTCTAATCATCAGAGTGTATAGAGGCATGGTTAACAAGAGTGGAGTCAGGAGAGACGCTTGCTACAGGCTATGATAGACTACAACAGATTATGGAGATAATCTGCACAGATTGGCATGGGATTAACTCTGCAATCAAACTGATATTGCTCTAGTTTGTTCTGTGCAGTCCATATGATATGTCACTGACATGCCTCTATGTCATAAATCAATTAGTCCACACAAAATTGAACATGCCTTCATAAAATCCTTTTAATATGTAAAATATCAGACAAGTAAAAATGTAACTATTCAAGGCAAATTCTATTCATGACAGCATAATGATTTTTTTCTTCAAATTATGCAAACATTGTCATTTGTACAGTCTCCTGAAAGTCATTTGCGACAATATGAATCCATAATCCACGCCACCAGGAAAAAGTATGGAAAATTTGTTAGTACCAAGTTTGTTGTGAGAAGTTTCTCGATTGCACACCGCTGTACTTACATACAAAGGTCCCTCTTGCAGCTTAATTTTGTCTGCATGTGCTGGGTATTTGTTGGCCAAATGTTCCAAAAAGGCCTCCCTTTCTCGATTAAACTGCTGAAAAAAAACCAATGCAAATAAAGCATAAGCTAAGCTTGACATTTTATCTAGCCGTTATCAAATGCTTACCATGTTGTCCTTTATAATGCTAGTCTGACCTCCTAATTGCCTCCTCCTTGCACTGTCTCAAGCAATTTCCATCTTAAACATTCTCTTGTGCTATGCGATTCCTTCATATCTCAATACTTAATTATGGTACATCAATCAAATAATAAAGTATGAATTTGGTACTTTTATCTAATTACTGTAATTTTGATGTAGTTGTATCAAACCAGACAGTCTCAATCCTTCTATCAACGACTCTGTGAGTAAACGTGTGACATGAACTTTCTTTCTGATAATAAAGATATGATTCATGATGGGCAAAAAAAAAAGTCTAGCAGTATGTCATAAATAGCACATGGGCTAGACTTTGTTCATTAGGATACAACAACTCTGATAAGCAATCAAATGACGCGATACACTTGAGGATCTGGGCAGTATAACTGTCATGTAAAAAAAAGTTTTTAAAAGGGTACTAACTGTTTAAAATTTATTGTCAGTCAACCAGATCACACCAGATTTTTAAAAGACCAATCAGAGTCATTACTTGTATGTGTAGAAAAGATATTCCAATTTACGATGTTCATTTGTTCCTGTAATTTTGTTTAGTAAACAAACAACTCAAATATATCAGTGCTTAAACAGTTTTCCACAGATATCCACCAGATATTGGCCTTTCTGTCAATGCTGCCATTTGGTTATTTTTTTCTGAGCTTAGACACATTTGCAAAAAAAACTGTAACAGGAAGGCTACAAAGCTGAAAATTTCAAGATTTAATCATGGATTTAAACTTTGAGTAAGTTGGCCATGAGGCCAACCTCAAGCATGATAATCAACATTTTTATTTTTGTTTGACTCGAGAAGAGTTAATGAGCGCACACATCAAGATTATCAGGTTTTCAGCTGAGAGACCTCTGGTGTTAAAGAGATGCACTACATAGAGTAGTCACTGCATGTTTCTGACAGCAGAAATGAGGAGCAGACTGCACTATCTCTTGTTATTTAATGCTGCTATGGCCAACAAGTAAAAACACTATGCATGCAAAGCTAGATTTATATACCATATCAAAGGTGTAATAACCAGCACTTTATGTAGGATTACCTGTGGCACAATGTGATATGTCTGGTTGTAAATCATATCATATCAGACTAATAACAGTGTGAAGAGGTGTTGTCTAAATACTATGAATCCTGGGTATTTTCTCTATCTCTGGATCTCAGTTTGGTATCCTCACCTCTAAATATGTCAAGTTCCCTACATGAATCAACTGAACTTGCTATTTTGCCATATTTGTTTCCCACCCAATGCATTGATATCTGTGTCAAGGAATATTGCTAAATATCTAAATGTAAACATCATTGGAAACTACAAAGTGAAAACATTATTGATTGGCAAATTCCTATGGATAAATGCAGAATGTTGTTCCAAAACTGGGCATCTTCAATGGCTATTGCATGTGGAAGGTTGTGACTAAATCTCATGGGTCTGCTTACATTAGCAATACATACCTATTTAGGTAGAAGAGATGTCATATTTTCCTCACAGATGCTGACTGAGCACTATAAAGGTAAATCCATCATTGAGAAAGTGTCCAGCATTTATATAAATAGGAGGCAAATGAGATATTCTCAGTGCTTCCTACTAGAGATGGGACAGGAAATAGTTGGGAATAATTCACTCCTGAGTTTGCACCATCCAGTTATATATACCCTGTAATATATGTGCCAATAGTTTGCTATAAGCACGCATGTAGCTAAACGTAACGGACAGCATTCTCAACCAATCAATACCTTAATTGCTACGCACCATATTCACATTTCTATATCATCACAAACCATGTCACCTCGGTGCGCATGACCTTGATGAGTTTCCTTTGATGATCATATTATATGCAAAAGTATTAAACTAAAGAATCATATAATTTGAACTCAATCACAGTTGAATTTACATATCGTCATATTTCACCCATCTGTATGAGTTCCAAAAATATGGCACACTACTGAATGGGTCATACATCATGATAAAACAGTGAACAAAGAGGAATTTAGTTTATATCATAAAACATCATATGAATCTAATATAAAATATCATTTCCATAGTATTTTTTCCTGTAGAACAGCTATATTTTCTGGAATCAGAATCGCTCATTGCCAGGGATTGAAGCATTTCTCTCCTCTTCTTGGCGAGGATAAGAGATTCATCAATGATGGATGGCATTGGTTTTAGCCAAAGTAAAGTGAGGTGTAAATTAGGAGATGTTTTTCACACATATTTGGCATGGCCTGGTACATTGCGCTCTGCACTCAATGGAATATTGGAAAATAGTCAACAGTAAAGCATTGATTATCAGTCAAGGCTAAATATTGAATTCTAAACAATAACCGTTCTCCCTCCTCAAAACAATTGTATCTTATTATTAAACACATTGAACAATGAGTGCAGTTTCCAAGCTCTGAATTCTCTCCTACTGGCATTCTACTTGACTGATATTCTCCCCCTATGATATTCTTCCCCTATGATATTCTTCCCCTATGATATTCTTCCCCTATGATATTCTTCCCCTATGATATTCTTCATATATATATATATATATATATATATATATATATATATATATATATATATATATATATATATATATATATATATATATGGAAAACAAAACTGTTTAACTGGTTAACTGTTTGGGGGGGGGGGGGGGCATCTTATACACGCGGGCAACCTGTGGACGGTCATATATATTTACCCGATATTATAACATCTTATGCTTTGCAGGTCGAGACTTTCTCCACGTCCTTGACCTCAGCATAAAAACAAAGCGTTTTCATTACGAACTTTCGTATTTTCGCAACAACAGATATCGGATGTAGCAGATCGATTTTAAATGCGTTTTAAATGATAAATAAGCATTTTAGCATTTAATTGCATTTTAAATGATAAATAAGCATTTTTGTCAAAAAGGGAAGACATTACTCAAAGCGGTGGAAATGAAATGCTGTGAACGCTGATAATTGGAATCAGTGAAATTTTACTAATTTTCACACCACATCAAAGGCAGAATTGAATTGAGCGATATAATTAAATAATAATTTTAATAGACATAGAAGTAAAAGTAAAACGTAAATACCATGTCCATGAGGTCCTTGACCTTAACGTAAAAATGTGCAACACGAGGAGAAGCCAGGGATCCATTATTGCACAATAATTAATATTTCAATGCGAGTTAATACGCTCCAATTGTTTTTGCACCAAAAATAAGAGCTTGTCCCCGTCACTTCTGCGTTTTAAAATGGCAACCTCGTATTGCGTAATGCATGTTAAATGGATGGATGGTTTTGTTCTGTTCTCGGCCTGCAAAGCGTAAAATGTGATGATATTGAGTAAATACCTTTATTTGTCATTTAAAATGCAAACTGGTGGACAGTGTGTTTAAAACGCAATAAAAATCGATCCACTACATCCGATATCCGTTATTTGAAAATATGAAGGTCCGTGTAATGTTTCATGTTCTCGACCTGCGAAGCATAATTTGTGATAATATTGGGTAAATAACTTTATTTATCAATTAAAACACAATTAGAATTGAACTGCTATGGATATGAAAGTTCGTAATGAAAACAGTTTGTTTTGACACTAAGGTCAAGGACGTCATGCACATTGTATTTTCTGTAAATCCTCGTGTATAAGACCATTAAGATCTTGTTGCGTAAGCATATTTACGTTTCACTTTTAAAATGGCCACCAAACTTGAATGGTAGCAGTGCCGATGTCTTGAGAAAAAGCAACTCGTCTCATATTTGGAAATTGTTTTTTTCAAGCAAAATAACCTCAATTTTGAGGGGTCGTCTTATACATAAGTCGTCTTATATACAAGTAAATATGGTATATGAAATGATTCCGAGAACTGGCTAATGAAAAATATAAAATTTTGTCAAACAGAATTGTAACAGAGGACATATACTGATATATGACATTACAAAATATGAGTATTCGGGAGAGAGACGTTAACAGATCGGTTGAGATGAGGCATTACAGTGTTCAGACTGCCAGGCCAAAAGGGACCATAAATCACAAACATGATACCATCCTGCAAACCGCTAGACATGATTCCCCTTACATATAATCCCACATAATTCTATATAATGCAATAGACTCTTTACTTAAGTCATGGGATTTCTTCCTGGAACGAGACAGAATGCAGCAAATGTCATACATTTTTATCAGCAGATTTTGTCTATTTCTGCTATTGGTGATCGTAATGTAAGTTTATGTGGCTAGCATTTACAGACTGGACATCTGTATCTTTACACACAGACACTATCGCTATGGATACCACCAGCTCTGATCTGTGTAGACCGATAGCAACAAACATGCATCAAGTATCTGTGCCATGCTGCTCCAATAAACAAACCTCACATCATCAAATGTGGCAGCACCCAGCCCCCAATATAAAGTAATCACTGAAAAACATATAAAAACAACGCATTTTCTAAAAGAGCGGATCTACTGATCAGACAGTTTGATGAGGAGACTGAGGATGTTGATGGTGTTGTAAATCAAATAAGGGAGATGTGTTACTACATAATGCATGTGCCATAATTAATGGCCAGTTTTATGAGGATGTTGTTTCATGTCAATGATCAGTATGGTCATTTTACTATACCTGGGCATCAATTATAATCATAGGGCACCATTCAGACTCCCTGTTGATAAAACTGGTCACAAAATACTGCAGGCAGACTATATCTTATCCTGATGCAAAAAACATTCTAAAACATTCTAAAACACATGACTGTTATTTTGCCTAATGGTCGCATGGTAAGCATTTGTATAATTATAAAATGGCCTTTGATATTGTATGTGAGCATTTCAGTTGCAGGTATCAAGTGGTAGAATTCCTCTGGGAGAATCAGAGAACCGCGGTATATAATAGCTGTGGTTGGTTAAGTGATGACTGATGTCACAGTTAACAGATCATAATCACACCATGAAGAAGACTACTTCCGTCAAGTTAACTAGCAACATGCAAACCTCCTGGTCAGTGCCAGGTAAACTGACCACTGCTGGCCATTTAGCTGGTCAAGCCACATGGTAACAGTTAAACATGGCAATGTCTGCCAGACATGCACAACTCCTCACAAAGCTGGCCACTTCAGACCCAAACTAAACTTTGACCATCTGTCTGGCCTGTAAGCTGCTCCCCTGCAATGAGCATAAAATTCTCCCTAATCTTGCCTACATATCAGAGGATCAAAGCACCCATGTCAAGCTTCCGGGCCATGCAGTAAACATTTCTGGCCTAAATGGAAATCATCTTTAGTTGGTTTTCTTTTCTCAGCTCAATCTGCAGGCTTTATCTTGAGAGGGAGACATCTTGGTATCGTGTGTAGTGTCATACTGGCAAGCTTTATCTTCAGACATCCTATTCACTCTATCATCTACTCTGTCATGCAATAATACCAAGTCATGTCTAACAATCGTGTACACTATGGTCAACCTTTAGGTTAAGTCTACTTTTGCATAACACAGTAAGGTCAACTTCAGAGTCAAATAAGGTCTACTTTTGCATCAAACAGAAAGATCAGCGTCAATGTCACACAATTAGGTCTACCTTTATACCGCACAGTAAGGTCAACCTCAATGTCACAATTAGGTTTAACTTTGTACCCCACAGTAAGGTCACCCTCAATGTCACACAATTAGGTCTACCTTTGTACCCCACAGTAAGGTCAACCTCAATGTCACACAATTAGGTCTACCTTTGAACCACACAGTAAGGTCAACTTCAATGTCAAACAATTAGGTCTACCTTTGTACCACAAAGTAAGGTCAACCTCAATGTCACACAATTAGGTCTACCTTTGTACCCCACAGTAAGGTCATCCTGAATGTCACACAATTAAGTCTACCTTTGTACTGCACAGTTAGGTCAACCTGAATGTCACACAATTAAGTCTACCTTTGTACCACACAGAAAGGTCATCCTCAATGTCACACAATGATATCTTACATTTGGCATAAGTTGTGTCACGTTCTGCACACATAAGGTCTAACTTTGCATGACTCAATAAGATCAGCCTCAGAATCATAGAAAACATTTATTTTTGCAGCAGTCTGAAAATCGGAACATTTTAATAGTTTGATAAACATTGCTCCATATATGTTTTCCAAAACCTGAAGGATGTATTTCACAAATAATTATGAAACAATTTATGTAAATTAATACTAAAAGCACAAGATACAATAATTACACAAGCATCTAATGCTCAACCGAAACATATAAACTTTCAACTGAATCAACGATAATGTACCGGTATCTAATGACAATATATCAAGATAAAGCATCAGGTGTCTGAAGGGAGGGGTAACGTTCATACCTTGGTGGGTGTGTCGAGGTCCATGCCGCCGATGGTGACCGTGTGCCTACGAGGCGTGGCCTGTACCCTACCCCCGGCTGCGTGGGGTGCATGACCATTGGGCTGAGTCTGAATGTCGCTGGGATCTGTCACACGTAATCCTCCGCCAGACTTGCTCCCTCGTATTCCTGTTACTGCAAATACAAAATGTTATTTTCTCTTTAGTATCATATCACAGGTCATCAACCACCTCTAATATTTCATCCTGCGAAAGAATCTGGTATAAATAACTTGTAAAATTATCCGCTTCAAGCGGTGCATTTCTTCATCTCCATATGTCATCTTTATACTTTCATCATTATGGGGATAATATTCATCCAAAGGAAATCATAAATTTAACCTCAAAATGTTCAAAATATTCCACTTTTAATTATACCTGAACACTCTGTGTATATCACAGATCAATATGTCATGCTGTCTGCATATTTTTCTCATAAACCTTTGCAAGATTCTGCCACAAAGATGTATTGCTTTACGTTCTTCATAACAACGATGAATCTATGTATCTACTCCATATTGCAGGTTAGAACGGAGATGGAGCAGGTTATAGTATTAATATGGAACATGGCCAAAGTCAATACTATCATAAAATATGATATACACATAATCCATGATGTGGTCTCCTGCTGGACACACCACTCCACTGTCACCAGCATAAATATACACTCTGATAGTGCTCTCCATCTGGTGTGATATAAGTGACTGTCACCCATTCCTACCAGACCATTCCAATAACAAGAATTGCTAACTTATAAGTATATCCCAATCTATCATGCCATTTATCCCATCCCATGATCCTAACCCACCTAATCATCCAATCTCACCATCCCATTACTCCAAACCCACATTCACATGATCCAACCAACCTATAGTCATCCAATCTCACCATCTCATTACTCCAAGCCCACATTCACAAGATCCAACCAACCTATAGTCATCCAATCTCACCATCTCATTACTCCAAGCCCACATTCACATGATCCAACCAACCTATAGTCATCCAATCTCACCATCCCATTACTCCAAACCCACATTCACATGATCCAACCAACCTATAGTCATCCAATCTCACCATCCCATTACTCCAAGCCCACATTCACAAGATCCAACCAACCTATAGTCATCCAATCTCACCATCCCATTACTCCAAGCCCACATTCACATGATCCAACCAACCTATAGTCATCCAATCTCACCATCCCATTACTCCAAGCCTACATTCACAAGATCCAACCAACCTATAGTCATCCAATCTCACCATCCCATTACTCCAAGCCCACATTCACATGATCCAACCAACCAAATTACATAGTATTTTCTAAATGGATAATTTTCATCTTGATCCACTTTTTCCTGTTAATACTTTGATCCAAAATATCATCTTTTGTATCACTAAATTATGACAGACCATGTGGGAAAATCCCCTCAGGAATACAGCTTATATATCAATGTTTAACAACACAAAACCAGAAATTGCTACATCCATATATATCAAATATGTAAGTATGATTACCAGCCATGTCAGTTGATGTTTGTCCGTGCATTATATAATGAGCAATGTTGCTGAGGAGAGACCGCTATAATCTCCACACTACATTCCCATCATTAGCTTCAGTCTTGGCTTGTACCAATATCATTAATACAATATTAACAAACTTATTGATTTGATCTCTTCCTCTTCCTACTACCAGCTTTGTCAATATTTAGTGGATCGCCATTGCAAATTGTTTTCAATAATGCATTTGACTCTGTATAACAACTTAATACACATTTGCTCTATTCTATGTCATTTAAAAAAAAATCAATATTACCTTACACATCTATGTGGCCTCTTCTATGTATGTCAGGTATGTTGACAAAATGGCAGGCAATATGTATGGCTACATTTTGTTTTAAATGTACACAGTGATGTTGAATAAACATTTAATTGGCTACACCATGTATATATCTGAATAAGGTATGATGAGCTACGCATCTCTGTGTGGAAGATTGCCAAACACAGATGAGGAGCTGGGACACTAACCAATACTCTCCAATATTAAGTGTTGACATTCAGCTTGGTGGGCGGGACAAACTAGCAATAATTAGTAACAACATTGCATATAACCACATGTATTATAATACAACTTGATAGACTGCAACACAGGGAAGAATGTCTTCTAAGTTATCATTTTCTTTTATTTAGAACGACAATTTTTATATATCCACTATCTGGAATTTGTAATTTCATCTGTGTCATATCCATCTGGCTTCATACATAATAAGCTGTCAAATAGCTGGATGGAATGTTCAAATCAAATATTTCGTAAGCCAGCTGGCTCATTAAGCTAGCTGAGCAATGTACTGATATGGCTGTTATATAATGTTAGGAAGGTACAACATTTTCTGCCTCACTATTTGAAAAAGATATATTGTGACTTGTTTGTAACTCAATTCAGTGGTGTCCTCTTGTGTTCTAAATTCAAGGACTATAGGGAGTGTTGAGATGCTGTGGTGTCCTCTTGTGTTCTGATTCCAAGGACTACAGTGAGTGTCGAGATGCTGTGGTGTCCTCTTGTGTTCTGATTCCAAGGACTACAGTGAGTGTCGAGATGCTGTGGTGTCCTCTTGTGTTCTGATTTCAAGGGCTGATGGGTGTGTCACTAACCAATACTCTCCAAAAGCTTGGTGGGCGGGACAAAGAGATGCTGTGGCTGACACAGAAATGCAATCATCCATTGCAAAATGTCCCTCATTAGGTCAAATTTGTTGGACTCACATGAGATAGATTCAATGCTCAGATAAATACTGCTGTTTTTTCATACTTTTTCAAAACCAGATTTTTGAAGGGACTGAACCTTGTGTTAGAGATTACAGATTACTATCGTACCAAAATCTACAGATTTCTGTAGTGTTTCACCAGCTATCATACAAAAGTCCACAGATTTCTGCATTGTTTCACCAGCTACCATACCAAAGTCTACAGATTTCTGCAGTGTTTCACCAGCTACCATACCAAAGTCTACATATGTCTGCATTGTTTCACCAGCTACCATACCAAAGTCTACATATGTCTGCAGTGTTTCACCAGCTATCATGCCTCAGTCTACATATGTCTGCAGTGTTTCACCACTATCATATCATGTCTTAGTCTACATACCTGCAGTGTTTCACCAGCTACCATATCATGTCTTAGTCTACACATACCTGCAGTGTTTCACCAGCGAACATATTCCTTCAGTGACTCAATCCATTATCTGGTGGCCCTACATTATACATTTCCATAATCCTAAATATATTTACATGTCCATCATCAACTTCCATTCCATCAGTGGGGATACAAACACAAACAAATACCTGCATAGGATTGGACATTGTATTTTGGACATAGCTGACCCCACCTCCAGAGACCAGTGTCCGTCATTTGAGAGGTCATGTTTTATATCATATGACATTCAGGTCAAGCTGCCATATTCCATTCCCCACCTATATCTCCACATAATCTCATAATCAGCCAAACGTTAGGAAAACCCCACAAACATAGCAGTGTGGATAAATTATGTATATCTTACATAGCTTGATATTTACATTTCTCCCATGAGCCACAATATTACAGCAGACATGTAACATATTCCACATGTCAAAGAATGTGTGTATGTCGTGTATCTCTGTCAATTAGTTATAATTGAGACCATAGACAGTCACATATCGCTACATAAACACCCTGTATGTTTAACCTCTGACATATTACAGTACCTACCCTGATAGTAACATCCTGCTGGCAGCTACTCCACCCTGCTACATGGGACCTTAGAGTAATATACCTAAGATGGGACCTTCTCAAGACCAAACCATCTTCATCCACTCTCACAACATTAACAAATCAAAACTCCATCACAGAAAATTCCATTTTTTCTTCTTCTAAATCACATAATCATTTTAATCCCAGTTAGCACATAAGGGATATCCAAGATGCGTGAGAGGCCTGCAGTTTGCTAGGGTTGTTAGTGAGGGGTACACCATGGTGAGATAGCCCCCCCCCCCCCCCCCCCTCCCTGGTCAGAGCTCAGTGGTCACTACCTCTGGCTGCTGGATGTCAGAGAGTACTCCCCTCTCTTCCTATCTTCTCCTCAGTATACATGTATCATCTGACGGTGTGTATACACTCTTTATCAGTCAATGTCCAAACAGAATACCAGACACGATCATATTCAAACATACACAAACAATACGCTTGCATACATTCCAACTTTTTTAACTGAATGATAATCGCCTCCAGAGGGCACTGCACTATATCCTTTTATCTAATACTAGAGATATTGCTGGAAGAAAACACTAATGTGACTTTTGTCTATGCGATGAGACAGTTCAAAGTTAAATCATACAATTTCAAAGGGCTATTAAAGGGCATTTTGTATAATATCAAATCATTTTGCATTGCTATATTGATATGATATTTTACACACACACACACACACACACCATTTTGCTTTGAAATAACTATGTAGTACATCAAAGAATTCAACTTTAAACTTAAATAGGCCAATTTTCACCCCAGGCAATGATCAGAGGGAGACATTTGTGATTCTGATGAGCCCATTATATCAAGTCTTCCCCATATAAGATCCCTGCATACAGTGCTTGTCTAACTGTTCCCCCTCCTAAACTGCAGGAATCCACCACACCAAGGTGACCAGACCAAGGGACAATGTTCCCAGGTATATGTTACTCAAGCAACTGCCCATCAGGTTTTCACTTGGAGTTCTTCTTTTTTTTCCAAGTATGCTAAAAGCATGAAGTAAATAGACATTATCCACTGGCATGCTCAGCATGGTTTGAAAGAATAAAAACATATATTCCACTCTAGAATAGCATTAAGATATGTAATTTCAAATATAAATATATTATTCAAATTTGGTTACTCCAAATAGATCTGCATTGTAAGTTTAGCACTGTGACCTGGCATGTGTTTAATGCAGATGAAGTTAGTTTGTGGCAGCTGATCTCAGCCCCTTTATCATGCCGATATGATTTCCCACCACATGACGCCAACATTCTCTAAATCATCTGTCCTCAAGTGATAAATCAAAACAAGCCAGTTCTTATTCCAATGTTTGACAGAATGAATATTTATGATTTGTTATTTGAGATATGATAAAAAAACCACCAAGAAGACTGTTGGGGAAACACAAAACCATTGACAGAATAACTTATTTTCAATTTAACATTTCAGGCAATATTGATTACTTGTTGTGTTGTTGAAGGTTTCTTTGCTGCACAAACCTTTTTTGCTTACATTTATTTGTACTGAGTACAGGTGGCGCCAGTGGAGTTTGGATGACAAGATGGAGGCCTGGGGGAAGCTGATGTCAATACCCCAGAAGTTGCTACGGTCAAGGTTGCATTCACACCCTCAGGTACAGGTCCTTGCTAAAATGGGCCCCATGACACAGTCTGCTACATTATGTCTTGAACACATTATTTAGAAAATATTTTTTGCTTCATTGTACATTACATATTTATTCTTTTATAGTCATAAATCCATGGAGATTGCATTTTTTGCTAAAATTGTGACAAAGACTATCATTCACAGGTCAATTACACACTGCTTCTAAAAATCAGCTAATTCCTGACAAATGTTATTCTTCAATACAATTTAGAATGGAACAATTTTCTCTGAGTGTTTCAATCTTCTTCACAAACCTAATGCATTACAGTTTGTAGTGCCAGGTACCTCAGTTATTTTGTACATGTGTGTCACAAGCATTGTGCAAACCGATGTGGGAAGAAACATGGTCATGGGGCCTTTACAAACTTTCCTCCTGTTTCAGAATGCACTCCAAGGTATTAACACAAGACATATTAAACATTAAACATCCTGTCTATGCCTAATTCATGGTAAATCTTGTCTGAGCGGAAGCCCTCATTACAAATGTCTCATTCCAAGTTATATATCAGCATCATTTTAGCAGAATTTCCATTCATAGGTTGTAAAATGATTGTTACAATTAATTATAATCCAAAGGAAAATTCTGCATACAGCATATATATATAGAGAGAGATTATTCAATGCTATTTCCTCTATCATCGAGTACAATATGGAATGTGGCAGTGGGTCTTGTTGTGGCAGATGGCGTGAATCTTACTAAGGCACAAGGATCCCTTCTGAACTTGACCACAGGTCCCACTTGACCCATCACTTAACTCATCCTTCCATTTCCTCTCAACACAGCTTGAATTACTATAACATGGACATTCTAAACCCTCAATGATATTCCAACCACTTTAACGCCATACATATGAGAGTTAAAACAACCAACCTTTAAAGACAAAATGCAATCTGCCCTTCTAGTTGTCAGTCTTTATTTGTCTTCATTTAGCTAACATAACTCAACCCAGCTTTACATTTCAATCATTGTTTAGTTGTTGTCATTGGTTGTCACTGTCATTTCCAGTAAATTTCAATGGTTGTCATTGTTACCTCTGAGGAATACTTTGATTATTTTCAATTTGACAATTCTGCATGAATAATTCGTCCTTCTTCCAGTCTGCTGAATTTCTAGATGTTCTCTTCAGAAATCCTATCACTTCTTAAGTTTGCAATAATCTCTCAGTAACTGCTCAGACAGATATACTTTGCACATCCCTAGTGTTGTGTTTGTGGGTAACTATGGTAACCATAAGTAGGTTTGGGTGATGAGAAGGGTACAGTCCTTCTGGGGATCTCCTGCAAGTGGCGCCACAGGAAGACACCTATCAACACTGGCATATAACTCCTGCAAGTGGCACCACAGGAAGACACCTATCAACACTGGCATATAACTCCTGCAAGTGGCACCACAGGAAGACACCTATCAACACTGGCATATAACTCCTGCAAGTGGCGCCACAGGAAGACACCTATCAACACTGGCATATAACTCCTGCAAGTGGCGCCACAGGAAGACACCTATCAACACTGGCATATAACTCCTGCAAGTGGCGCCACAGGAA
The DNA here is from genome assembly GCA_949316495.1 of Amphiduros pacificus. NCBI lineage: Eukaryota > Metazoa > Annelida > Polychaeta > Phyllodocida > Hesionidae > Amphiduros > Amphiduros pacificus. The sequence continues at coordinate 21,584,555 of OX439004.1, read as the reverse complement.
GACACCTATCAACACTGGCATATAACTCCTGCAAGTGGCGCCACAGGAAGACACCTATCAACACTGGCATATAACTCCTGCAAGTGGCGCCACAGGAAGACACCTATCAACACTGGCATATAACTCCTGCAAGTGGCGCCACAGGAAGACACCTATCAACACTGGCATATAACTCCTGCAAGTGACGCCACAGGAAGACACCTATCAACACTGGCATATAACTCCTGCAAGTGGCGCCACAGGAAGACACCTATCAACACTGGCATATAACTCCTGCAATTGACGCCACAGGAAGACACCTATCAACACTGGCATATAACTCCTGCAAGTGGCGCCACAGGAAGACACCTATCAACACTGGCATATAACTCCTGCAAGTGACGCCACAGGAAGACACCTATCAACACTGGCATATAACTCCTGCAAGTGACGCCACAGGAAGACACCTATCAACACTGGCATATAACTCCTGCAAGTGGCGCCACAGGAAGACACCTATCAACACTGGCATATAACTCCTGCAAGTGGCGCCACAGGAAGACACCTATCAACACTGGCATATAACTCCTGCAAGTGGCACCACAGGAAGACACCTATCAACACTGGCATATAACTCCTGCAAGTGGCGCCACAGGAAGACACCTATCAACACTGGCATATAACTCCTGCAAGTGGCGCCACAGGAAGACACCTATCAACACTGGCACTGTCATTAGAACCACAAAGACACTGGTGTCATTCCTGCAATGTGGCATCATTATTATGTTTCTTAATGCTCAAACTTTACTAAAATTTCCAAATAAAATATAAAAAAGAATTGAAAGAATATATGACCAAAAACATCTCTGTATTTGTCTGCATATAGAACAGAGTGATATGCTAGTTTTTGCACACTGTGACAGTTTGGACATTTTGATGATTTATGTCTAAGAGGATAATCTGACAACCGTCTGATCACTTGTCTTCAACTTCAGCTGTCAGTGCTGTGATAGGGAGCATGCAAACAATACACAAATATGAAATAGAAGAATAATCACACACACACACACACACACACACAGAGGCATGTGGTCAAGTAGGGGAACTACAGGGGCTCAAAACTGATTATAAGAGATTGTCATTTTCAATACTTAACATGCTTAGTTGTTTTGTGTCTGACATATTAAATTTTATTAGTTTATCTAACATATATTGAATAATAATGTGCTATACGATTATTCTTACCATCAAACTATTCTTCAAGTGCAACAAGATGTGACCATTTAGTTACTAAATATCTATTGTGAAAAACAGTCAATTTTGAACCCTGGTCTTGGCATGTCTGCCAGTTACATATTAGCGGCCCCCTCAGAGGCTATGTTTCTGCCCCCCGGGTGGCAATTAGGGATAATACGGTATGTATCTTGTATGATATATGTATCTTGTATTACTGCGAGACTTTCACTGTTCTTACATCCTCAAGACTGAAACATCAATCAAAACTGATATGAAAATGCCACCACAAGAAGCTGTAGATTGACATAGGTGTTTGTTAATGACTGCATTGTGTGCAGGTATCTAGGCATATTACATCTCTCCCAGGTGAGAGTTAGGGCAATCAGGCAATCAACAGGGGAATATAATGAACAGCCACTGTAAAGAACCGCCCCAATACAAGGCCTCCACACCGAACCCATTGTACCCTGTACCACCCACAGAGGGCGATACTCTCAGTGCATATATGGGCAACTGTAATGTTTGGTAATCAATGGTGATTAAATCTTCTTGTACTTTACAACAACTTGTTTACCATGCCCTCCTGAAAAGATTTCTGCCTGACTCTATCTTATTCCGCATTTCAAATCACCACTGATCAAACTGAGAATCTAATTTCGCTGAAAGAAAAGTGCTGTAGACAGCAATTTCCAGCGAGGCTATCACACAAACTGCTCAGCTTTGGGGGAAATAGAACAAGGTCGAATTTAAGTGTTTTATAGGTGTTTACTAATGCCAATTTACTCTCTCTCTACCCAGGCTGAATAACTAGATATCAAATAAAATTCTCATCTATTTCGAATTAAGAATGGTCCTTTGCCTGTTTTTAATGACCTGTTAAATGATTTGTATATGGACAATTTATGTGCTGCTGTAATTGTTTTGGTCCGTATTGCATAGATAGCCAATGAAAGTCAGAATGTTTAGAATTCCTGAGGAATATACCCTGAAGGTGACTAATTCAAATAAAAAACTGATACACAGTAGGGTCTTGCCTGTCACCTCATTTCGCTCACTCCCCACATTCAACAGAGTAATGATCAAAATTCTGAGATGCATTTCTCCCAACGTATACTTATCAGTCAGAGAAATGTGAGTACATAAACTCTGGAAAACATCAGTTATTATTAAGGCATGATTATTCACTGAAAAAAAACATTTGTCCCTGATACTTAAACCATTCATCAAAATAATTTATTTAGCAACTAATCATCAAAATTCATAGTCCAATTAAACTTGTCTGTTCCATCAAACATAATAACTGAAAACATTTTTCAAAAGTTTTAATGCAATGACAATGACTTTTTTTAATTGTTTATGGAAGCATGACTGGTCACTAAGGCATAAAGTTCATTTAGTCCATCACAGATACAAGCACTTTTCCTCAAGCTGCATGATCCAACCAAACATTACAGCTTCATCCATCATTGTCACTGAGTATGTCCTTGTCAATAATTTTTGTTTAAATATTCACTGATTCATGACTGCAAATTCAAGCATAAATAAATTACCAAGCCCCATAGAACCCACAATAGTATACATTTACACCAAGTTTCAAGCTAAGATGTGTATATTTGCCAAAATAAAAGGCATAGCAAAGTTTTATGTCTTGACAGTAAATGTTCATTGAGGTGTGACTGCTCACTGAAGCATCATCGCTGCATGCCTTTATCTTAATTAACAATGATACCCATCGAGATATATCAGCCCAAAAACAGTGAAAGCTCTATCATAGCCACCTTATAAAATCCATCTATTTGATCGGAAATGTTTGTTCATCCAAGCATGACATTCATTACTGACACCAATACTGTTAATCAATTTGAATCATCCAGCCAAAACATAACATTTTTCCAATGACCACTTAATATCAATCTGAAGAGTCTCAATGGACAAATATTATTTAATTTTAATTCTGTTTCTGAATACCCAACCTGACTGTCTTAGAGTCTAATTATTTCAAAATAATGCTCATTTAGCCCCTAACGGACTAGCCAATCTAAATTTTGTTGATTAGAATGATTAACCAATTTCTTTTCTGGAGTAATGTATCTGCATACTAAATTGATAAAATTTATAACCATGGTTGATCAATTTGCTCAGTGAAGTGCTGGGGTCAAAACTCAAAAGTTCATGATCCCATCAGTCTGATGTCATTGTTATTTACAAGTTGCCCTCCGAGGGAATGTTACAAAATGACGTCATGAAGCCAGAATAATGGGGACGTGAACGTCCTTCCCGTCCGTTTGAGGTTTAAAGTCTGATGGATGGTTATCACTGTTAAAATGTTCAATAATTATTGATGAGCTGAGAGATGACTTTCAACAGAGGATGATTATCACTCTAGATTAATACTCCAGGACAAAAGTCTGAGCAAATGGTATTGCTGTAGAATCAATGGCATATTTGACAGCCTGAAAGGGTTATTATTATCATTGTAGGGTTAATATCCCACTTGAGTTTCTGAAAAAGGTGATTATCTTTCTTGGATTCATACTCCATTTGGCAGTCGTAGAGGGTGATTTTCACCTCACGTAACATTCTTGAGGAATGATTATCACTGCATTTGAAAATATGAAAGGATGGTGTAATACTCCATTTCATAATCTTCACAGGTGATTCTCACTGTTGGTTTTTTTTTATCTCACTTGATATTTCTAGAGGATGAGTATCAATGTAAGGTTAAAACCCATGTGATTATCACTGTAGGGTTAATACTCTGAGAAAATGATAATCACTGTAGGGTTAATACTCTGAGAAAATGATTTATTACTGTAGGTTAAATACTCTGAGAAAATGATAATATTTTGAGAAATGATTTATTACTGTAGGATTAATACTCTGAGAAAATGATTTATTACTGATAATACTCTGAGAAAATGATAATCACTGTAGGGTTAATACTCTGAGAAAATGATTTATTACTGTAGGGTTAATACTCTGAGAAAATGATAATATTCTGAGAAATGATTTATTACTGTAGGGTTAATACTCTGAGAAAATGATTTATTACTGTAGGGTTAATACTCTGAGAAAATGATAATATTCTGAGAAATGATTTATTACTGTAGGATTAATACTCTGAGAAAATGATATATTACTGTAGGGTTAATACTCTGAGAAAATGATTATCACTGCAGGGATTCAATCCCACTTGACATTTTGAGTGCACAACATCAGCATAGGAATTGATCATTATTATGTGAACTTTATGATGGCAAAATTCCAATGTTGTCACTTTCAGTGTTTTGATTTGATAGGGTGAGTTGGCATATCTAGTATAAATTTGTCATTTGAGAGGGCACATCTCAACAAATAATCTTTTCCCACTTCATTTTTGTTGAACTTTAATTCCTGACACAAGAATAGATTATTTATGCATATTAGTTCTAAATGTAATCACCCTAATTTTTAGCTTCATCACACCTGATATGGTTGATACTCTCAGAAAACAACCTTTTCCACACAAAAAATCACAACATTCCTTAATTTTTCCTGTCTGAGGTGGGTCATTTTTTATATGTTTTCAATCTCTGGACGACAAAACAAAAACTTGTGAGTGTGAGGAGCCCTGGAGCCAAGCGTGGGCATATGTCATTGCTGTCATCTGCCTGCTGACTCCACACTATGCCTCTCCCTTACAAAGCCTAGTAATCAGGGATTAACAGGACATTATATACATCATAATATCCACGCTATTTTATGCCTTAACTTTGTTTTGCAAATGTTTCTGAATAGCTTTGAGATGGTATAATTCTTCAGTGAAATCAAATGACATGCCTGCATATGGATTCCTATTGACTATTCCCAATCCATTTGTTTGATTTTGTAGAATATAAACTAAATCAAATATATTTGAATAAACTCAATAATCATATAAAATATCCCAACAATCAGTCAGAAGCAATGTTTTCTGTTCCATACAAATGAGTTGTAGAAGTATTCATGTCTCGTATGCTCCTAAAACAATAAAGTGCTCAACCCTTGCTCTTAAATCTTATGTCCTGTGCGCATCAGACAATAGCTCTAATCCTATACTAATCTGTGTAATCTATCCCAGCAGACAGATATAAGAGATGCCTATGCTAATTCAGACTGTCCTCTTTACTACCCATGCAAATCTGAAGTGTTCTTTTTTCCAATAGAAAAAAAAAACCTAAGTCAGAAGAAAAAAGTTCTTAAATAATTATTACACTGTGACGGATAACCACTTTGCAAGATTAGAATATCTTAAGTAATTAATGAGCCACCAACCTGGTTTAGGCTTCCCTGAAATCCACTGACAGACATCAATGAACCAATTTTTCATGTTGAGAGAACGAGATGTGAAATCAGAGGTGTAAACAACATAACAATATATCCTGCAGCTTCCTTACAATACCACAGTCTTCTGCAGCCAAACCTGTGTGGTAAGCATCCTGCTGCAGATCCTTATGTGGGCTGTCTCTTAGTCATATGGCGCACACTCTGTATACCAATGCAGGAGCTTTGCTAAATTAACAGCTCAGATAAGTGCTTAGCCTTGCACATGGTTATAGGTCCTTCCAAGCCCGGTGTGTCTGCCAGACTGCTTACCGTCCGGTACGACCAACAAGCTCGACTACATCACACCATCCTCTGTGCAGAATACTAACTCTTGTAAAATCCATACTATTTTCTGAACAGGGATTGCTAAATATGGCAATAAAACACGTACAGCAGCCAGATACATAGATCTTTGTCAGTAGTGATTTCCACGCCTCAAGACATTTTGACAGCACTCCAACTTTACCAATTTGTCATATTTGTTGCCTTGCTGACCTTGATATTAAGGTGTGCCCTACAGATCGAACTTCAAATCAAAAAGGAAACATCACCTGGCATGTGATGGTTATCCACTCCCACCGAAATTGCATTTTGTCAAGCAGATCTTTGAAGAATAACATAAATCTATATATAGACAGGTACTTTGCGACTACTATATAGATAGTTTGCACCACAATATAAGGTTGTGGCATTGTCTTGAGGATGAGAGATGAGTGTGTCAATGGCAGGGTCCTGTGTGTCTTGATCTGCCACAGCACTGTCCTCAACCTCGGTACACAGACACAAGATCAGTTGCCTTCTAAGCTTCCGAGTTTGCTAGACTTGTTGTGGCCGCTCTGTCAACATCCATTAAAATCTTGTTGCCCATTGATAATGCCTTCTCACAGCTCACAACCTGAACCCTACAGTTGATTGTTCCTGTGGTATATGTGAATGCAGTGTTTTGACAACATTTTCTACAACAGCCACTAAACTTTACACATTTTTCAAATGTTTCTGTAGTTATTAAGTGGAACACATAAATACTTTTCAATTTAACTTAGTAGGAATATTTTCATATATTATGTAGGCTATTCTGTGGTAGCATTCATTACTGTGCCACAAAGCCCTTGCCTGAATGGTTCTGCATATGGCCACAGCGACCCTACCCCATATTTCCTACTTTATGACTTATATTGGGTGGGAAAATAGACCTCCGAGGAGCACTCCATCGCTTCACAGAGTAAAATCTCCAGTCAGAATATGTCACAATTTCTTGCTCACCCAAACTGCAATAAAACATTGAAGACCTGGCTGATTGCCCCAGCACTCATCTCAGCTAACAGACTCAAATGTACATCATGAGTTCAGCCAATCTGCAATACCCATGACAGGTATTCAAGCAGAGTGCGATTTGATAAGATCAAATGCAAAACCTCATTTCTTACCCTCTATCGGATGAGCACAATTCTGGCAATTTGAGACAACAATTCAACATGTTGGCATGTTTATGTTGTGTCCGGAGCAATCAGGCAATGAGATGGCAGCCATCAGACACATGGGCGCAATCGTCCTAAATGACCCTCACATCTCAGCTTTATCTCGCCTGGCAGTGTAACAAATACCTTGATTTTATCACCTAGATCCTTGAGTGTAATCAGGTCTTATAGGCCCTTGATATATCTCAAATGTTTACAGATGTGACGGACCAGACAATGATGAACAAACAAGAAAAAAGTGAGGACAGAATAAGGGATATCATTGATACCTTTTTTATATTTATTTTTAAATCAATCCCATAATGAACAAATTCTCTTTTGATAATTCAGGTATCATGGTTTTGGATCAGTATTATTTGGGAAATCAATGGAATGGGTCGTGATATCATTGAAATTGTTAGAGAATTTAAAAAAATTCATTGTCAATGCATATATTTGGTGGATGGAGATGACACTCCTAAGAATAAGTAGAAACTAAGTGGAAGCCACCAGCAATGCATGAAAGAAGGGCTAGTTGTTACTAAGCATGTAGTCGTGTCCCAGCTGACTAGAACCCCCCCATCCCCCACACACAGGGAGGCAAAGTGAGTGCTTACAAATGGATGCCAGGCCAAGCTGGGCACATGGGCCTTATTCTGGTCAACCACTCTCAACGCGTCCATTTACATTGGAATATGATTACTGTGCAGGAAATGGTGCCCAATTCATGTATAAAACAGGGAGTTGCGTTCAGGAAGGGGTCAGCCTCTTAGATTGCTTTGTGTCTTTCCCCAGGTATTAGTATGCAGGTCTTGTGCGATGACTCTGGAGAATCTGGCACAGAAGACGTAGCCATAAAGTGCAGTGGATAGGGATCTAACATTGTGCAATGATTACGGCTGTGCCATGAAATGTGACCTCTCGGCAATAGAATCAGCCAAGAGCCTTCGCATGCTTCATGTGATCATCACCTTGCCCGTTTCTTATATCACCTTCCCAATACACCCATGCCTGCCATTGTGCCATTATCAACGATCCATGCCTACCATTTTGAAATCATCAACAATCCATGCCTAACATTATGATATCATCAACAATCCATGCCTACCATCATGATATCATCAACAATCCATGCCTACCATCTTGATATCATCAACAATCCATGCCTACCATCATGATATCATCAACGATCCATGCCTACCATCTTGATATCATCAACAAGCCATGTCTACCTTCATGATATCATCAGCAATCCATGCCTATCATCATGATATCATCAACAAGCCATGCCTACCATTATGATGTCATCAATGATATATGCCTACCATCATGATATCATCAACAATCCATGCCTACCATTATGATATCATCAACGATCCATGCCAACCACAATCACCCCATACATTATCACCCACCCTATGCCTGCCGATTTCATCTCAGTGTCACACAGTACCACCCCATACCTCCCATCATCACTTCAGCACCACCCCATGCCTACCTCAGTACCACCCCATGCCTACCTCAGTACCACCTCATGCCTGCCCCAGTACCACCCCATGCCTATCTCAGTACCACCCCATGCCTGCCTCAGTACCACCCCATGCCCGCCTCAATACCACCTCATGCCCGCCCCAGTACCACCCCATGCCTACCTCAGTACCACCCCATGCCTACCTCAGCACCACCTCATGCCTGCCCCAGTACCACCTCATGCCTGCCCCAGTACCACCCCATGCCCGCCTCAGTACCACCTCATGCCTGCCCCAGTACCACCCCATGCCTGCCCCAGTACCACCTCATGCCTGCCCCAGTACCACCCCATGCCCGCCTCAGTACCACCTCATGCCTGCCCCAGTACCACCCCATGCCTGCCCCAGTACCACCTCATGCCTGCCCCAGTACCACCCCATGCCTACCTCAGCACCACCCCATGCCCGCATCAGTACCACCTCATGCCTGCCCCAGTACCACCCCATGCCCGCCTCAGTACCACCTCATGCATGCCTCAGTACCACCCCATGCCCGGCTCAGTACCACCCCATGCCCGCCTCAGCACCACCTCATGCCTGCCCCAGTACCACCCCATGCCTGCCCCAGTACCACCCCATGCCTACCTCAGCACCACCCCATGCCCGCCTCAGTACCACCTCATGCCTGCCCCAGTACCACCCCATGCCTGCCCCAGTACCACCCCATGCCCGCCTCAGTACCACCTCATGCCCGCCTCAGTACCACCCCATGCCTACCTCAGCACCACCCCATGCCCGCCTCAGTACCACCTCATGCCTGCCCCAGTACCACCCCATGCCCGCCTCAATACCACCTCATGCCTGCCCCAGTACCACCCCATGCCCGCCTCAATACCACCTCATGCCCGCCTCAGTACCACCCCATGCCCGCCTCAGTACCACCTCATGCCTGCCCCAGTACCACCCCATGCCCGCCTCAATACCACCTCATGCCCGCCTCAGTACCACCCCATGCCCGCCTCAGTACCACCTCATGCCTGCCCCAGTACCACCCCATGCCTGCCCCAGTACCACCCCATGCCTGCCCCAGTACCACCTCATGCCTGCCCCAGTACCACCCCATGCCTACCTCAGCACCACCCCATGCCCGCATCAGTACCACCTCATGCCTGCCCCAGTACCACCCCATGCCCGCCTCAGTACCACCCCATGCCCGCCTCAGCACCACCCCATGCCTACCTCAGCACCACCCCATGCCCGCCTCAGTACCACCTCATGCCTGCCCCAGTACCACCCCATGCCTGCCCCAGTACCACCTCATGCCTGCCCCAGTACCACCCCATGCCTACCTCAGCACCACCCCATGCCCGCATCAGTACCACCTCATGCCTGCCCCAGTACCACCCCATGCCCGCCTCAGTACCACCTCATGCATGCCTCAGTACCACCCCATGCCCGGCTCAGTACCACCCCATGCCCGCCTCAGCACCACCTCATGCCTGCCCCAGTACCACCCCATGCCTGCCCCAGTACCACCCCATGCCTACCTCAGCACCACCCCATGCCCGCCTCAGTACCACCTCATGCCTGCCCCAGTACCACCCCATGCCTGCCCCAGTACCACCCCATGCCCGCCTCAGTACCACCTCATGCCCGCCTCAGTACCACCCCATGCCTACCTCAGCACCACCCCATGCCCGCCTCAGTACCACCTCATGCCTGCCCCAGTACCACCCCATGCCCGCCTCAATACCACCTCATGCCTGCCCCAGTACCACCCCATGCCCGCCTCAATACCACCTCATGCCCGCCTCAGTACCACCCCATGCCCGCCTCAGTACCACCTCATGCCTGCCCCAGTACCACCCCATGCCCGCCTCAATACCACCTCATGCCCGCCTCAGTACCACCCCATGCCCGCCTCAGTACCACCTCATGCCTGCCCCAGTACCACCCCATGCCTGCCCCAGTACCACCCCATGCCTGCCCCAGTACCACCTCATGCCTGCCCCAGTACCACCCCATGCCTACCTCAGCACCACCCCATGCCCGCATCAGTACCACCTCATGCCTGCCCCAGTACCACCCCATGCCCGCCTCAGTACCACCCCATGCCCGCCTCAGCACCACCCCATGCCTACCTCAGCACCACCCCATGCCCGCCTCAGTACCACCTCATGCCTGCCCCAGTACCACCCCATGCCCGCCTCAATACCACCTCATGCCTGCCCCAGTACCACCCCATGCCCGCCTCAGTACCACCTCATGCCTGCCCCAGTACCACCCCATGCCCGCCTCAGTACCACCTCATGCATGCCTCAGTACCACCCCATGCCTGCCCCAGTACCACCCCATGCCCGCCTCAGTACCACCTCATGCCTGCCCCAGTACCACCCCATGCCCGCCTCAGTACCACCTCATGCATGCCTCAGTACCACCCCATGCCCGCCTCAGTACCACCCCATGCCCGCCTCAGCACCACCTCATGCCTGCCCCAGTACCACCCCATGCCTGCCCCAGTACCACCCCATGCCTACCTCAGCACCACCCCATGCCCGCCTCAGTACCACCTCATGCCTGCCCCAGTACCACCCCATGCCTGCCCCAGTACCACCCCATGCCCGCCTCAGTACCACCTCATGCCTGCCTCAGTACCACCCCATGCCTACCTCAGTACCACCCCATGCCCGCCTCAGTACCACCTCATGCCCGCCTCAGTACCACCTCATGCCTGCCCCAGTACCACCCCATGCCTACGTCAGTACCACCCCATGCCTACCATTGTCACCTTATCACCATTACTCCAGTGATCAGTCCAGGCAAAATGAGCTGCATTGACTACTACAGCTATAATACCAGGCTAAATGTGCACCAGATATGAGTGACTGTTTCCGAGAGTAGCACTCTCATTTCTCAAGGCCCACAATATTGCCATTAAGTCCAGAGCAGCCCACATATTCTGAATGGATCCAGAATGATTTGTCCTTCCTTGAGCTGTACGATTGGTGTCTTTTCACATAACCTTTATTATCAGCAACCCCCTAATTTTGTTGCAGAACCTACTACTATCATTATTCCAGAACACCAGACATCAGGGTCCTGCATATTGCATTTCTTCTGATAGCGCTCATCATCAAATATAAATGAAGCAATTTATCATTGTATAAAAAGTCACAGGGTTCTTACAAGATAAAGGGTCAAAACATGGCTGCAAACCTCAAGACAATTTTATCATATTTCTTCAAGTCAGATTTCGCTTGTTATGCAAGACAGAAATATAATCACATGAACTATCAAATTGAACAAATGTTTGGCTGATTTTCCTTGCATACAAATGTGTGGGAAGCAAGGCATGTGTGAGCTTTGCCATTTGGAGTTATAATAATTCCCTGTGTGTATATAGGAGCCTCTGCCATATAGAGAGCAAGCCCAGCCCTGCCGAGGAATAAGGCACTCTTTGCAGGCAGCAGTCTGACGCCACATCCCAGATGCAACCACCCAAAACAACATACACTCCAAGTGTACAGTGGATGTAATACCTTATAATAAATGCTGGCAAATCTAATCATTAATACCAAATACCAGGTGGACATGAAGCTTTCCTGCCTCCCTACTTAGTATCCATCCATTATTCATCATCCTCGGCTCATCAAACACTGCACATGCCCTTAGTTTCATGCTACACCTGAATATCAAGTTAAACACTTTCTGGGCTGCTTTCAAAAACACTACAACTTTCATGATTGAATCACTGTCAAAACAGAAAAAGTCTAAAAGTTTATCAAACTTATGTCAAAGTAGGCAATTTTAAAGGCCATTGGTCATCAACATGACCAGATATTGGTCTGTTTGCAGGATTCTCTCCCCAAATGTTGTTGTAGTTTGTGAAGACTTTGTGGGCATAAACCATAACCTTTTTCAGCAAGAGTGGATATAAGCATGCGAGATGTGTTAACAAACACTGCTCTTTTCTTGTCTTAATGCACGAAGAGCATGCTCTGTATAATTATCTCCTATCTTGTCTTTGTCAGCATATAAGTGCTCTTTGACCTCTTGCAACTTTCAACATTTTCTTGAAATAGCATTCGAATGTAAAAACTGGGTCTGATTCAAATACCAAATGATAAATGACAATTTCACATTTGAAAAAAACAAAATAATATGCATTTTAAATGATTAAGTTTACATTATGTTGTCTAATATTTTGTTCTTTTTAAATCATTTTCTTGTTATTACCATTAATATAACACTGGGCACTGCTGTAAACATAGATCTCATAATAAATGAGCAATGTTTGCCCTTAAAGCAACTAGGGCAGTGTTAGACTTATATGCCATGGCTTATTAAGCAATTAACATCAAACTCCACTCCTGTCTTCTCCATCTGTATCTGTGTCTATTTATTGTTCATATATGCAAACATCAAGGTGTCATGTGATACCATCAAAGTGAAAAATCTGAGTGAAACATTAATAAAAATATTTCTCCAACAAATATTACATAAAAAATCCAAATTTGATCAGATTTAATAAACGATTTCTGGCACTGTTAAATCAGCGGCAAACTGTTTGATGAGAAGTACTGCCCTTACCATGTGAACCCCGGGAATGGCATTTCCCTCAGAGTTCATATTATATCACAAAAGTGATATATGCAGGGAGGAAATGACTCATTAATATATATGCATATTCTCCTCGAGTGTTAATGTAGGAAATGAGAAATATCCTGGTCTGGACCTCAGGCAATACCAGAATGAAAGCCAGAAGTGTCCAGGAAGTTTCAACAATGGTCACACACTCATCTCAATACCTCCATTTATTCATTCTACAAAACAGAACTTAAAATTGTTATCACCAGGATCAGGTCCACTCATTACCCATTAAAAAGAGGCTATATTTCTCAGACAATTGCCTTCCAAATTATAATTCCAAACACAATCTCAAAGGAAAGATTTGCTTAAACTGTAGACCCTGCTGTGATCTCTGATGCTTGTATGCTGACCCACTGTACTCAAGAGACAAAGTAAGGAAACAAATAACGAGTGCTTCCAATGTATCCATTTATGGCCAGACTATAGGAACTGTATACTTTACTTCAGTACATACCATGTATATAAAAGAGGAAATGTCATTTTTCATTAGAAATTAACTTTTGGGAAAATTAAATATGCCTGCAGGCCTAAACTGCAGAGCACTCCCCTATGTTCCCTCTTTATCTTTCCTCATGAGATGTGTCCTGAGGTCATCTGAGTTTTCAAATCTGACATGTCACTGCATGTAATTAACTATATTTGAAATACTTTAAAAAAAAATTTCTGTCACTAGATTTTGTGCAATATGATAGGTGACTTGAGATTTGGAATCTGATTTATTGCATTAATGTAGTTTTATTGTGCACTATGTAAAGTTCAAAAGCTGCAAGTAATTAAGTAAAATTGTAATTCATGAGGCAGAATAATAACATTCACGGACTGGAAGGAAGGAAAATCATAAAGACAAAATACTCTTTACTATGACTGCCACATGCCCGTATGAAAGTCAACCCTGGTGAAAGACCGAGGAAATGCTGCCTTATACGCCTCATGTGTGCACAATGCCAGATTGTAACATATCATATCACAGTACAAGGTCTATAAAGCAGCTGATTGTAGTCACTCTGACATGGTCAACATTGTCACAAGCTTGCTGGATGTCTGTGTATATGTAAACTACAATGCAACCCTTTCTACCGTCAATGCCTTTATTTGCTAAAACCAAGTTCCTTTTGTGATCACTGTCAACATTTATTACTTAATCCTTTAAAATGCAACAGATGCAAGCCATTCTATACACCATAATATATCTAATGACATTGATAATGAAAACATACACAATGGCAAAATCTGTAATAATAAGATTTAAGAGATGAAATCATTAGATATTGCCATCCCAATAACTGAGAGATCTTGCAGAATACAATACCAGTACATGATACAAAGAGCAATCAGAATTGTATGTGAAACAGGAAGTAATTACTGCATTATGAAAACAATAGTCTAATTGGTGGTAAAATGGATTGGGGCAAATGTAGGGCCATGTGGGGCACCACTCATGTGCTGGAACATCTGTCAATAAAAGGTAAGCAGCCGACCTCTGGCCTCCACTGCCCCCCTCAGCACCCCTCAATACCCCCCTCGGCAGCCTTCAATTCCCCCCTCGGCAGCCCTCAGTATCCCAAACCACAAGCCACAACACACCCTGACACAATAGTCAATAAATAATTCATCACACCCACTGCCAATGATAGCATCAACAATTGCTTGTTAACACCCACTGCTACAAACAAATCTCTCAACTTCAATCTGTGTTATTAACTTTACAACAACCCCATCAAGGTCAAATATTTGAATATCGACTTTTATTGTTGTTTGCATCAACACTATTTCTATGTGGACATCTATGTTTTTTTTTAAATGAACATAACACAATGACATTCATCTATATTGGCAAAGCCTGAATGTCTATTAGCATATTGGTATTTGACACTGATTTTCCAAATGAAATAGTTCAACTGAAAAAGCAATTTGCATCCAAGTGAACCAGGTGCAATATGAAGTCAGAGATATAAATCTGCCACTAGTGTCAAAGCCTTTATCGTTATCTAAAAGCACTGAAAAAACATCTTTGACCTTTGATGTTGACTCCCAGCTTAGGCATTTACAAGTTTCCACGGACATGTGAGTGATACAAATATGAAAATGGCAAGATATTTTGTTTAGATCTTTCGAAGAACATGTTTTCTATGTGTGAATACTTCTTGATTTTATTGCCCTCATCTAGATTTTGTCACTTTAACTACTTTATGGGAAAGGCAAACCATCCCTTTGAAACAAAAGATTTATTTGCCTGCCTTCTGTTTATGGATTTTGGGCTATGTTCTAATCATTTCAGTCTCCTGCAAAATTGAATGAAAAGAGGTCACGAATGTTCAACACAGATAAAACTTGACTCAGCAAAGTCTAAGACTATTTGTTCCAACAACTGTACTAATCAATAAACCTTTTCCCAAATTTGCAAAGTTTGACATTCTATATCATTTGTCAAAAGCCAGTCAAAAGCTCTCTGAACTACTCCTCTGTGACTTCAGGTTGCCATGAAGAGATGACAAGGCTGATAACATTCCCTCAACTCTCAGATAAACTGCACCACAACTTTGTCAGGCTCCGGTTTCTCATTTCAATTGACAATCGATTTCATTAAGTGCCTGAAGTGAAGTTCATCTGGGCTTTGCAAGATGTTGGCTAACTCACCATTGTGTCTGCGGTATCTGTTTCTGCGATCTATCTCTGTCCTGCGACCATGCAGCAACATCAGTGTATATCCTGCAGCTGCCATGATAATCCCCGGATAATCTCCTTGGGATCATCCACAGTGCTTTGTGCTGAAAGCACTCCTACTTATGTAAATAGTGTAGTAAGTCGATGATAAAAAGCAAAGTGAGCATCCTGCGTGTGAGGCAATCGACCACTGTCACCTGGACCGTCAACCTCACACCGAAACAACACACGCTGACCGACCTCTCACCGGTCACGGGTCACTGCACACTCAGCACTTGCAGCACGAATGAGGAGTGATACCTGATACTTTCACACCTGGATGCTGCCTTGTGGACATAATTGTCTGTCACCATGGCAACAACTTCCTCCCATTTCACTTTCATCTTGATCAACAAAACAGATCATTGACTGTCAATCCAAACTTAATGAGCTTCTTTTGTGTGAAGGAATGCAATCAAATAAAGAAATTGATAATTTATTAATCAAATATCCAAAGATAAATACGCAATTGGCGTGGTCAATATTGTCTTTAGACCGATGCACTGGCTGGTAGATATTTAATGTGTTAATTGATGGGATATTGATAGCAGATCACTTTACATTATTGGTAAATGGTACAAATTGCTTGGCTTGATACATGTCTGCAAGTCCCCTCAGATTTGTCTGCCCTCAGGCACTGCACTTTGCAAAAGGCACAATCTAATTTTCCTTGATAAATAGGTTTTTTTGGAAAAGAACATAAGCAATTCCCTCTAATCTATATTAATTTGGATATAAAGAACCTTACTTTCATGTTCTTTAAAAAATATATTGAATGCATTTATATATTTTTCCAATTTTGTGATCAAATCTTCCACTCGATGGTATGAGATAAACAGTGCCCTCTGGTGCACTGTACACTATTATTGTAATTGTGGGCAACAAATACAGTGTCCTCTGGTGGAGAGAAATAGCTTTACACTGAGCTGAGCAGAGAGATTCTTGGGTTGGAAGACATGAGTGCACTTGAGACTACAAAACATCTCCATTCTGCGACTTGAAGATTTGTTTACATAGCACAGATGGTGAAGAGATTTTCAGGACACAAAGGTCTGGGCAAAAGCCTGAAGGATATGGCACAATATGTTCATCTGGTCAATATTATAGATCTATAAAGCAGGTCTAATAAAAACCTAAAATCCATCCACCTCCCTCACACCTCAATCCACCCACCTCCCTCACACCTCAATATAACCACCTCCCTCACACCTCAATCTACCCAACTCCCTCACACCTCAATCCACCCACCTCCCTCACACCTCAATCTACCCACCTGCATCACACCTCAATCCACCCACCTCCCTCACACCTCAATCCACCCACCTCCCTCACACCTCAATCCACCCACCTCCCTCACACATCAATCCACCCACCTCCCTCACACCTCAATCCACCCACCTCCCTCACACCTCAATCCACCCACCTCCCTCACACCTCAATCCACCCACCTCCCTCACACCTCAATCCACCCACCTCCCTCACACCTCAATCCACCCACCTCCCTCACACCTCAATCTACCCACCTCCCCCACACCTCAATCCACCCACCTTCCTCACACCTCAATCCACCCACCTTCCTCACACCTCAATCCACCCACCTCCCTCACACCTCAATCCATCCACCTCCCTCACACCTCAATCCACCCACCTCCCTCACACCTCAATCCACCCACCTGCATCACACCTCAATCCACCCACCTCCCTCACACCTCAATCCATCCACCTCCCTCACACCTCAATCCACCCACCTCCATCACACCTCAATCCACCCACCTGCATCACACCTCAATCCACCCACCTTCCTCACACCTCAATCCACCCACCTCCCTCACACCTCAATCCACCCACCTTCCTCACACCTCGATCCACCCACCTCCCTCAAACCTCAATCCACCCACCTCCCTCACACCTCAATCCCTCCGTCTTCCTCACGTCTCAATTTTAGTTACTACTCCAAACCTCATTTCAGATCTTTCTCACACATAAACCGACTTAATAAACTTATAGTTTGGCCCAAAGGGACCAATTTAATTCCTTGTTAGAAACATCCTTGATACAGCAGTTTTGGTTTCTTTCTTTATTAAAATATTTTTCCCTCTACATACATTTTCATATATTAATATCAGAAAGTTAGCTGCATTATCTTCAACCATCTTCAGTGAGTCAGGATAACTACTGAAGCAATAAGAAAGAAATTTTCTAGTGAACAGCACTTAATGCCACTAGTTCTGCCGTGAGCAGCTTATAAGAGCCTAGAGCGCCACCTGCAGGACTACTGATGAGGTATGTGACAGCGCCACCTTGGAATCCTACCTCCTGCAGGTGTAACATGCCTCCTAATCTCCTCTAAAACCATCCTCATATTTCACCCTCATATGGGGTATCTGTTGTCTCCTGCATCAAATTCTAAACCATAATGTTTATTCCATTAAATGGCTGATTTTTATGACATCCTTTCAACCACCTTTCTACTCTACTTCAAATATTTGTTTTGTGTGTTAATTAGACATACCTGAATAAATTATGCAATCTTAACTGGTTACTTTCCAATGCAGCCATATTTTTTTATTCTTGGCAATGCAAATTATAACTCTACTTTTATCATAGATTGATGTTCATAAATGTATCTGTGTTGTCTTAGAACTTGAACGCTAAGAAATTATTCAGAAAGATTTGAATTTGAATCAAGCATTACAAGATAGATCATAGAAGATATATTGTGCTTACCCATCTCTTCTGGCTTCTGCTGTTGCTGACTGCTGTTTGAATGATGGAGCACAAGCTGTTGTGGCTGTTTTTGCTTTTTTTCCTTATTCACTTCAACAACAGTTTGTTTTTGCATTTGACTGACAGGCTGCTGTTGATCTTGCTGTTGACTAACAGGTTGTTGATGATTTTGTGTCTGTCCTTTTCCAACAGATTGCTGTTGCTGACTGTTACCAGCTGCCTGTTGCTGTTTGTGTGGCTGGCTAGTTGTAGTAACAACCTTATCTTGTGGCTGTGCCCTTGCTTGCTGTTGCTTATTTTCTTGCTGTTGTTGGGGATGTCCCTTTGCTTGTTGATGTAATGCAGTGCTATAAATAGCTTGCTGTTGCCGAGGTGCACTGCTATAAATAACCTGCTGCTGCTGCTGTTGTTGTGGCATGATTCTTGGCTGCTGTTGGTGTTGATGCCTGTGCTGTTGCTTACATTGCTCATATATATGATGATGCTGGTAGTGTTGATAGTGCTGTTGCTGTTGCTGTTGCTGTTGTTGCCTGTAATGTTCTGCCACTTCAGGTATCTGTTCAAGCTGTGCATTCACTCCCTGATAGGTTTGTGACCGTTTCATCACATACCTCTGTCCTACACCGTTGCCACTTGCCGGGTTGCTGGTGCCGTGGGTGTGAGCAACATGACCATTATGCAAGGCACAGGTGTGAACGTGTTCATGGGGAAGACTGTCCTGGCTTCCACAGTAACTCCTGCGATCACCTAACTGTATACTAACAGTTTGACACTTGGTGACGCCACGAAAGGCGGCATAATCGCCGTTAGCCACTGGCTGCTTGAGATTCTCAGCCGTATGGGATCTCTGCATGCGTCGCACATCATCATTAGATCCATGTCCGTTGCCTCCATTCACACTTGCATAGATTCCAGCGTGTCTTCCCAAATCTCCATTCATTGAATTAGACTTCTTCAGTCTGGCTTCTTTATCTTTATTCTTGTCTTTGTCTTTGGGCTCTTTCTTCTTCTGTGCTTGCCTTAGCCTGTTCTTCATGGCCATGAGCCGTGAGGTTGGCTTGGATTTTTCTTTTTCAGTTGCACTCATCTTCTCTCCCTCTCCCTTCTCAGGGGGCTTCATATCATCTTTAATATCAGCTGATTTCTCTGGTGCTCTCCGACCTACAAATGATTTCGGCTTAAATGAATCTTTCAAAAATTGGTCAGACTCTTTCTTTTCCAAGTCTTTTCTTGACTCAAGCTCCTTCTTGGACTTTTTCTCAAGCTTTTTATCCGAATTAATCAAGTTTTTATCAATCTTATCAGCACCTGCTTTCAAAGTCTTATCAGGACCAGGTTTCAAAGTTTTATCAGCAACTGGCTTCAGAGTTTTATCTGCACCTGGTTTCAGGGTTCTGTCATAATGGATTGTAGGTATTTGTCTCTTAGGACTGCCACTAGGTGGAGTCTTGTTAACATGGCTTGGACTGGGAATCCCAGAAACACTTTGACCTTTCTTTTGTCCTCTTACTTGACCTGGTTTAACATCTCCACTTTGTTTGTTGTGACTGTGTTCCTTGTCTTGTGCTAAGTTTTCAATGGTTCTATACTGCTGAATCTGCCCTTGATATTCAGCTGAATGTTGCAAGTTTATCTGTCCTTGCCTTTTTGGATGACCTTGAGGCAGACTTTGAAGATGACCTTGAGTTTGACTTTGTGGTTTGTGTGTGGGACTCTGAGGTATCCGTGACTTTTGTTTGACCTTGGGTTTGCCTGTATTGCTACTCTCACTACCTACAGATGTAGTAGACGTTTTGGTCATCACAATAACAGGCTACACAATCTGCTCAGTTTCCAATCCACAGGTACTCACCACTAATAGCTTCCAGGTAATCCTGCAATTCTGGCTCCAATGACAAGATTTATTGTTGATCCCAGCATGAAACAAACAGTTTGCTATTACAATATCCACCGTCAAAGCAAACTTTTGTTGTCTGATAATATGAAAGCCACACTGCTCAATAGAGTAATGCGTATCTTTTTTCCCTTCACAAATACTGTAATAGGCTATGAATATGAAACAGTTTGATCGTGATAGATACGAAGCATCGAGTTATGGGCCCAGAGGTCCTTATCCTTATTCCTATTATGGTCCTCAAGGTCACCACAATGCAATTGATGATACCGATGAAAGATGCTCCAAATAGGTCACTCAATACTACTGCAGTCCCATCCGGAGTAGAAAGGTCCTCATTCGCTCACAGGATGCTCCACATGCCTGCCTGACAGGCTCACAGGGTGTTGCAAGCAGTCACTATCTTCAGTCCTCTTTGTGTGATTGTACTCTCTGTGATGAAGTTACCTGAAGTGAAACAAACAATTTGATATGAGTGACAGAAGCAACTGTGATAACATGAAATAGACACGTCTGTGTCCTGATTAAGTGCAGGCGCACTCACCAATACACCTCAAGTTTCAAGACTTTCACCAGCAACCCTCTTCTGGTATGTGAATTTCAACACACATGTAAAACTGTCCCAAACAGACCTCTGTGATCCTTACAATTTAATGCCGAGTGACAGATAATGTCAAAAGTATATAGATACAGTTACCTTGGCAACCCTGTTGCTATTTGATAACAATAGACCAGTTCAGTATCTTGTCAGTGAGTGGTTCTGGGATCTGTCCAACAAGGGTCAGATTGTTGTATACATAATCTCCCTGTATAACCCCTAATATTACATTTCATCAATGTTATTTTTCAATCAGATATGATACTGGCTGGATCTCTGAACTGATGGCTGGATCTCTGCACTGAGAATATCAGTCTGAACCATCAAAATAAAATATATCAGTGTTCTTAGCAAATAATGACAGGTTTCCAGTCAATGTTTTAAAAAAAAGCAAATACATTTTTCCAAATTTTCATGACACATATATCATGAAAATTGGATTTTTCTTTAAATATATATATTCTTTTTCAGAGACAAGTGTCCTATTTGATAATGGACTTGCCATTGGTTTCCGCAATGTGTGACGGTTTGTTGAGAAGTTTGAGTAGGGAAGCAAATAAACAGAGACTTTGTTTAAGCTCAGGTTTGTAGAGTGTACCGTAACTGATCTCACAGGTCTCATCTTACTTGTATTTTTATATAAAACAAAATCAGTCATATAACACACATATGGTCCATGTTATCTTAATTCTTTCAGAAAATCCCCTGAACATTTATAAACACCAATACCAGATATTGTTTCATTTACAGAAATGAACAGAGAAATTAGATATAAATTATCTCTCGTCTGTCTTTTTATGTGAACGGATTTATATTGATAGATCTTCAATTTGCCTCCTCTCATAAATTTGTTTTTAAACAAACCAACTGCATTTCACTTTAAATCCAGAGACTTTCTCCACATATTTCAACAAAATCAAAATTAATTGCACAAAGTTGTGGATAAGGCTTTGGAATGGCTGGCTTCCTCAATCTATTGTTTCAAATAACAGGACAAGATTCTTGAGAATAAAAACCTTACTTAAATTAAATCTGGTAAATAAGTATAGGTGAAGAATTCAGAACATATCCTTTGTCATTCAGCACTTGTCCAAACATCCTTTATAATGATTGCAGATGTAAGTGTGTATATATATTATAACATATTATTTTCCTGTGAAGTTTGTCTTGATATTGTGCACTTATATAATCATTATTATCTGTATATATTATCTGTATATATCTATATATTACTTAGAAAATAGAATTGTAGTAATGCCATATAATAATCTTTACAAGCATGTTATCATTTGTATATTTTTGCACTTTATCTTACCTAATATCATGGATATGTGACCTAATATTTAGTCTGCAACCAGCAAATGTCAATCACACCTCTGGTTGTCTAGTCTGTGAATGTCAATCACACCTTTGGATGTCTAGTCATCCCCCTACAACACAAAGACAGACAATGGAATGTAAGAAATACGATACTGTTGCTTTCTGTATATATAGGATAAGAGTTCAGAATGACTTCAAAGAGAGTTACACGAATTATGAAGACCAAATGAAATATGAATACTTGAAGGAAGGTCATTCATTAAAATGTGCTGCACAGCTTTCATTTTCTACAAAAAATAATGAACAAGTGACAATAAGTATTTTCCCATACTTCTGTTGTATGTAAATGCCTGGAAATAAATTAGTAACAATGGCAGGAAGTAATGATCAACATGGGCCAGCATTTTAACATCAGAGGTATGTGTATGTGTATGTGTATGTGTATGTGTATGTGTATGTGTATGTGTATGTGTATGTGTATGTGTATGTGTATGTGTATGTGTATGTGTATGTGTATGTATATGTGTGTGTATGTATATGTGTGTGTATGTATATGTGTGTGTATGTATATGTGTGTGTATGTATATGTGTGTGTATGTGTATGTACATGTATATATATGTATATGTATATATATATATATATATATATATATATATATATATATATATATATATATATATATATATATATATATATATATATATATATGTATATGTATATATATATATATGTATATGTATATATATATATATATATACATATATATATATATACATATATATATATATATATATTATATATATATATATATATATATATATATATATATATATATATATATATATATATATATATATATATATATATATATATATATATATATATATATATATATATATATATATATATATATATATATATATATATATATATATACATACATATACATATAAACATACACATACATACACATACATATGCACCTACATATACACATACGCATATATAAAGAGACGATGGAAGTGCGCTGGTACCTCCACTGTTGGCACATCCATTTTAAGCACTCCTCGGTGTCTGCTTGGCCAACAAAGGAAAGGCAGACTCCACTCAATATTATATCTTCATTCTACCGTGAATAAAACCAGGCTTTATTTCTGTTTTGTCTAAATTGTCTTAAGTGTGATGAATATGTGAAGCATTGCTTTAAGTTACATGCAACATCCTGCAGGGATTTTTTTCTTCATATTTTTGTCCAGCCTTTCTTCAGAGACCCGTTTTGCATGACAAATGTGCAAGCATCGCAGTCTATTCCATAGAAAGAAAATTAGTGTAACAAACATGATTTCATTCTCCACTATTTCCAAAAATGATATCTTTCAGAAAAAAATAAAACCCAACAAAAACACATCAATTGAATAAAAACAGCAATCAACAAGTTGACCCTCCAGTGGAAGTCAGCACCTTGCACTGAGACACCTTTAATCCAGATAAGTGAGTCCATATGTTCACAGAGAGAGCGGGCACCTGCCTATGTGGCACCTGAGGGTGGGTACCTGTCTGGGAATGATGCCTGGTCACATCTCATTTGCCTCCTGCACATGCTATCAAATTATGAATAATATCTTTTTAAATCTACCAATCATCTATAGCATTCCTGTCAATAAATTCAGGTTTACATTACATCTCTAGCCAATCAAAACTCAACATCAAATTTGCAAGTTTAATCTCAGAAACGCTGAATAATATTTCTTGAATGACAGCCCTATCAAGTAGTGCGCATGCCATGTCATCGCAATTCTGAGATGATTGTCAGTGCAGAGATGAATCTCCCGGACTTTGGCACGATGCTCATCTCTGAACCACTTTATGAGGAATAAACACGATAACCATGATACACTTTTTTACCATGTTTCACAAGGCAATCAACAGTTACATTATAACTGGAGCTGGAAAGTTGACAAAGCTGTGTTTTTATCAGGTTAGCCTCTGGTACTGAAGGTTAAGGAAGGTTTAAAGATGCTACTCTATCAGTATACAGATCTCAGAATAAATGCTGCTGGGTTATGTCAACACTCCTTTGTTTAGGTCTGCTTCAGCTAATCTTCCTGGTGTGAAACATGGAAATCATGCAACTCTCCTCATAATATTATTCAACACTACAGAATGCACCTAAAAATAATCAGTTAATTCCCAACCTTCAACAGCTTATATGTAGGCAACTGTTGGCATGTTGTTATGAGTTAAACTCTCTGAGATATGTCTCCATTTGATGTGTGCTTGTCACTTCCAATATGGAGCAGTTACCAAAGCAAGAATAGATGTTTTATACTGCTAATCAATTAATTCTTCCATGCAGAAGTTAGTTATAATTTTCTGTGGGAGATATCAACTGCCGGCAGGAAGTTAGCCATGAATTGCCATGGTAACATCTTCTGGAGCTGAAATGAGGCTTGCTTTGTGTGATATGTGACTTCCCATTAGGCCGTGCACATTGTCCTGCCCAGTTATCCTTCCTGCTTGATTGGTGCTACACTGTCCCTATACCATCTTAACCACTATATCACAATCATTTCTACATACCTGCCTCGACACAAATTCTCAGTGTAATCCCAGAGATAATCCACAGCTTGTAATTACTGAGAGAGACATAAATCCAGGCCTTATCCAAGCTGGCAAGTTGTGAGTGTGCAGCAGGAAGTTTGTTGTGGAAGTTGTGTGACCATGCCCAAGGTGCACCATGGGATGCCCTCCTCTAACCACTTGTGGCAAATGTTGCAAAAACTAGTGCAGCTTGAATACCTATGAACTCTTTTGTGTCACACTCATTTCATTGTACTTATAAATTCTTTTGTGATATTTGTTGAATATAATTTCTATTTTATTTTTACAGAACTGTATTACTCACCACCCAGAGAGAACATCACACTGTCAATAATAGATTCTGAATTCAATCCAAAGTTTATAGTGAGTAAAAATTAAAATTCACAGGCAAGGATTATATTAAGATAGCAAAAAGATGATTCATTGGTTATCAAAACTTGAATGCAATCAATTCTTGCTGCACAGGTTTTTGTCTTTGATGTATAATGAATAGTGTGAGTATCACGGGGTAGGCACCCCTACTGTCAACACCACAACCTCCCCCATTGCCCCACATCACTGTGTCCTGTCCCTCATCCCCATCTTTCTTCCCCATCACCATTATTCACTGATTAGGTCCAGGCAGAACTGCAGACTTCCATTATAAATAAATGGCATCATATTTTTCATTTACAGTATTAAAAATTTAGTCTTTAGACTTTCTATGTAAGCTGTCTGAGAAGATCAGAAATACCCCCCTTTCTGGATAAGTCATTAGATAAATAATCTCCCCACAACACAGACAATACAGGAATGTCACACTCAACCATCGTTTGATCTCATATTCCACCACCTTCTCCAGCATGTTAACCTGATCTTTCCTCACTCGCTAGAACTATTTAATCGTGGCTCTGCAGACATGACGGATGTGACCCCCTGTGTGAGGGTGGGGTAGAGGTCAGGCCCCACCTGGCACCCCTCATTACCAGTCCTCAACCCCCACCTTCCTCCCAACCCATCAATTATCTCCTCTTATTTATCCAGGATACATATTCCTCACCTTAATGTGGTTATCAACATCCCACTCATCCTGGCCTCAAAATCATCCGAGCTGCAAATTAATCCAAATCTGCTAAATTAGAATTTTATGTCACATGACTGAGCGCAAATGATATCTCTCTCAGCTCTCCCATCTTCTTCATAAATCATTTCTGAGTAGCTCTTGTTCATAACCTGTTTCATTTTCTTATTTATTTGACTGTTTTGTTCAATGTATTGTGTTTTTATCCAGCTATATATCCAAATTCAAAAGACTTATGATTGGCTGTTTTAAATCTGGCTTTTAATTCTACTCCATTCCCCTTAATCTGTCCATAAATTATTTACAGTACCGAATAATGAATCAAAATAATTGTTTTGGGAACATATGAACAATACATTTGATTATGCAAATTGAATCAACCAATTTGATTCATAGAGGAAAAGGTACCATATTCAACATAACAACTCTCATACTTTACTTCACACATTTACAGACTTGTCTCCTATCGTACATAGCAATATCACTTTTGTTTTTCTTAGGTACAAGTTATATACCAAGACATCTGAAATCAAATGTTTCAAAACTGCATAAAACTTTCAAAACAGAGTTGATTCACTTCAACTCTCATTTATCAGAGTTTTACAGTTTTTATTAAGATCCTATTGTAAATACCCAATTCCTTCAAAAGACATTAGAAATTTGTGATTTTTCAATTAGTTTATTACATCAAATATGACACACCACAAAGCCAATTACTAACTAAAATGGCTTGCTATTACTGCCATGGAATATAATCAATAATGGATGAGTTGTGGGGGATCGACGGCTGGTAGATTACATAAGACTGGGCATTATGCAGGAAACTGGTGATGACAATAGCTGGCCTTAATAGAGCAAATATGTGCCAGACAAAGAGACACCAAATCCCTGCACTCCATACTGCCAACAATCACCACACACTATCTCAATACTTCTCATTGGCCACAGATGTATCAAAGCTTGCCGACATGGGATTTATCAAAGCATTATATATCATGTAACTAAACTAACCTTGCATGACATCTTTTGCAGTTTTTGTAATGTCCATGACCCACAACTGTGCAGCTTCATTCTAACAGCAACCAACTGATTTTTTGTTTGGGGCTTTACATCACTCTCAACATTATACCAGTCATTTTGTGATGAGACCTACTTGTAGCGCTGCCACATTGAATTGTCATGTCGCAGGTCCTTGACATGACAACCCAAGCAGTCACAGTTTTAAAAGGATAATGGATCAACCCTTTTGGCACAGGCCTCAGCTCATGTGTGAAATTGTATCATGAATTCAATCTTGGCAAGGCTGGGGATCAAACCCATGACCTTTGGCTCAACACAGATGGTGCTAATAAGCTGGTGCTCTAACCAACTGCGCCATAGCCGTGGCCTGCAACCAACTGAACTCTTGTTAATGTACATGTGTGAATTATGATTTGAACAATAAATTTATATTTTAAATGATTCAAATCTAAGTTTTAAAATTTATTTCGTATTGATGATAAAATTGGGGCAAAGTTTTTATTTTCCTTATGCCTATTTTTTTTTGTTATTGTGTTTTGCAA
This sequence comes from Amphiduros pacificus, assembly GCA_949316495.1. Classification (NCBI taxonomy): domain Eukaryota; kingdom Metazoa; phylum Annelida; class Polychaeta; order Phyllodocida; family Hesionidae; genus Amphiduros; species Amphiduros pacificus. The sequence goes on along the minus strand of OX439004.1, from coordinate 21,556,954 downwards.
TCTAGCATTATAATGGAGTTTTTAGATGGTCAAGAAAGAAGGCAAAGACAAAAGCCTGCACCGACTGGGTGAAGACGATCATGAAACACAAATGACTGTTTTCATATATAAAAGATGCCACCTGGTGGCCTGTTTGTGTCTCAACTACCTTAAATGTGCTGGATGGTGTCGCTGATTAGAGCTGTGTAATGAAGCTGGGGTGTTGCGTAAGTGTTGATGTGTGGTCCACAGGGCCAGGGGTCATACATTATCAGTGTGATTGGCTAAGATTAGTGCAGATATGGGGGCTATGTCTGGCATCCATACCTCACACTCTCCTCTCTGTCTAATCGACCCAAACATCTCATCCCCCAGAGACACCACAGCTTACACCAACATCCCTAATTGCTCCTCTCCTATTCAAGCATAACACCCTTACACAAAGTCTCCATGATATATCATCACCATCAATTTTGAGTAAAATTATCATTTTCCTTCAAGCAAACTGCACATTAACATTAATTAGTTGTTGATCCCCTTTACTATTTTTGCCTCCATTGCTAATATTTTGTGAGCAGGATTGGCCACAGAAATGATGTCTTTGTGGTGTATGGCAACAGAGTATGTGCTTTGAATGTCTACACTCTGATGTTGAATTCTGAGGAATGTAGGCAGAAGTAGTTAGAGAATCAACAACAACATTTGCGATGCCAAGAAGGGACTTCCAGGAAATAATCCTGTATGGCCAAATATATAATCAACTTGTTTGCAAGATATTAAATATCTTCTGCCTAATAATATACTGAAATCTTTTATTTTTGCCCTTTAGAAATTACATTTATCTCTTGAATTATTTAAGAATTCTATTTAATATTGTAATTTTATTCCTTTGTTATCATATGTTTGAAAACTTACAGTGTAAAAAGTTCAGTTCTATGGTATCCACTGAAGAGGATAGTGATGTTCTTTCCAAAATTCGATAAGATCTAGTGGTTTCTCTGAGTCCAAGTTTATGACTCTCACAAGACAACTTCTATTTGCAGAATACTTACAATAGAAAAGGGACACCTGCTTCTGCCACATTCCTTTACACTTTATCCCAGCAAGCAGGGTCCATCTTATTTAAAAGCAAAAACGATTAACCAACTCTTTATTAAAACTGAGTTATCGTTCAGGTCATATTAGATTCATACACATCTGTGAGTGAGCGAGATAGCTGCTTTGATCACCCATAGTAGTGACATAACAGATCCTAGGGATCTCAGGCAATCATATTCATAATAGATAACAGCACTGCTGATGCCTGCTACCTCATGAATATATCCACTAATCTGATTAGTACAGGAACCAGACTGTTAGATAACACGCACACTGATGGATTATCACGGTGATAATCCGTCAACACAAAGCTAATAATGCCAAGCATATTTCATATTGAGTTTCTTGCAGTAATCCTGGAATGCGAGATGTTCACGCCACCAGGCTCAGGAGATATCAAATTTTTGCAGTGCACTTATCTCTTTTGTTTAAGATTCCACAATGAGGTTGAAAAAAGAACAAGTGAAATTATCAAGACAAATATTCGTGAATCTTAATGTTTCTGGGAGATTTAAGAATAACAATTGGTGGATTAACACATCAATCACCAGTTGGATATATTTATACTTTATAATTCTTTATTTGACCATTTTGATTTTTGAGACATATTGCGTGTGAGATTGGATGTCCACGGCCATGAAGATTGTCTGCTCTATTTTGAGATGATGTCTTCTATCCAAATGTAATTATCTGCACAGAAGTCATGGAGCACATCTCCCACTATTGCAGCCTGCTATTCCATCTTGCCTTCTTTCATCACTCTATATTCCTATGCTGACGGCAGAAATAGTATCTGTTCCAAGCTCAAACTGACGTAGATGCTTTTTTTACCTAATACAGTTGCAATATCACAGGCTTACAAACTGTTAAACAATCAATATAAAAAAAGAAGTAAAGGAAAGCTTTCAATGATTCAAGATTATATTGAAATTTCAGCTTGTGTCATCAGTCTTCCAAAACTAGAATATCAGTGTCTGCCAGACTATGACAAAACCTGTATATCTATTTGCATGTGAAATGATCAGAGAGAAAAGTGTGATCAATAAGTAGAGATGTGAAATTATAAAGCTCCGATATAGATATTGCGAGCTGGCTATGGCAGCCTGTCTGCCTGCAGTACACTAAATGTCACTGCTCCCCAGACTGCATGTCTGTGTCTCAGGCAGGCAGGAGGTGAGCAGAAGCTGAGGGACAGACATCAGACCCCCTGCAACAGGGCAGGTTCTACTTCAGCACTCATTATATACTTCAGCTTCTAAATTATATTGTGAATCAGAGGAGGTTCTAGCTCCAGCACTCATAGTGTACTTCAGCTTCTAAATTATATTGTGAATCAGAGGAGGTTCTACTTCAGCACTCATTATATACTTCAGCTTCTAAATCATATTGTGCATCAGTGCAGATTCTAGCTCCAGCACTCATAGTGTACTTCAGCTTCTAAATTATATTGTGAATCAGAGGAGGTTCTACTTCAGCACTCATTATATACTTCAGCTTCTAAATCATATTGTGCATCAGTGCAGATTCTAGCTCCAGCACTCACAGTGTACTTCAGCTTCTAAATTATATTGTGAATCAGTGCAGATTCTAGCTTCAGCACTCACAGTGTACTTCAGCTTCTAAATTATATTGTGAATCAGTGCAGATTCTAGCTTCAGCACTCATAGTGTACTTCAGCATGTAGAATATATTGTGAAAAATTCCAGTATGCTAAGAATCATATATCTAACACAAATGTGTCATGCCAGTCCTGCATCAACAATATATTATAGCTTCAGTATACAATAAATCACCTGTATCTTTTCTGTTATTTCTATATCTTGGCTCCATGTTTAATTGTTTCTTTCACTCTATTATCTTAATGATATATTTAATTTGCCTCCTTTATTTGGTTTGAAATGTCAACCCTGCAAAGAAATGAATGATGAAATCTGGCCTGTGAAACACTTTGATGCCAATAATGAATGATGGCACATTGCAAAATCTTCTCTATTTCCTTTAATGACATGAAGGCAGTTTACAGCAATTCCAGGAATCCTCTGACATTCATGCTAAATGACCAGGCACCTTTGGCCACTGTGCACACTCCTCTGATTTGATCTTGGCCGAGAAGGCAGGCTTGGACCATCCATCAAAGTGACGAGTCCCACAGCCCCAGGGCCCTATTCCCCTGACATACAACTAACATACTCCCCTATATATTACCCTGCTGATCCCAGCACAGACCACCACCACACTACGGATCCCTCATTCTCCACGGAGCACAACAAACACTGAAACTTTTGTTTCTAAAGATTTTCTTTCCACATATACAGCAGGCTTAGCATTTTTCTGCCTTTTACAATATTCTCAAAGGACTTCTGAGGGCACTGACAGAAAGTTGAGCAGACTTATAGTGTAAAGATTCACAACTGAGTATTGAGTCAGTATATTTTCAGCTGCCCAGGGTGCCCATAGTTTCCTACCATTATGAACATATCACACTGAAAAATAGCTTAACCATGATACAGGCCATAGGATCACTGGGAGATTTCCACTTATTTATCTCCTTTCATCTCTTTGCTGATAAACATATACATGCAAACTTGAAATAGTTGAAATATATAAAGTTGACACATTGTGTTATTGACATGCATGCTGTCATTGTGAGGTGAATGATATTTCACCTTTTTCGTGCCCTGAGTTTCATGGTTTGGTACACACCACTGCTCCACACAAAACAACAGACTCATAAAAAATGAAAACAGACCTGAGTAAAAATAATATGTTGGGTAAATCATGCTGATAATATGCCATCTCTCAGTATAACCATAAAATAACATATCATGTTTATATGCTAACAATCCATAAATAAAATAAATTGTTTCAACATTGATCATATTTTCCTTGTGGCTTGGTTATCAATGCTATAAAGTGATTTATAACTAAACAATACATTTCATGATTTAATCATAAAATCTAATGTTGCCAATTTGCAGACAAAAAATCACATCTTGCATTTTGAAATTGATGATTACAAAAAGATGTCTGAATAATGCATCATATTTCATAAAGGTTTTACATTTATTACCTTCATTCCTGATTTAGAGTTTGCCAGTGGATGATATTTTACACTTGCTGGGTGGAGGTGAGTGGTAAATGAGTGGTCATGACTTGCTCATTACAGTGTATGCCACCCCACACCTCACAACTTCTCTGGTGAAAATAACATCCTTGACATTTAGCAAATGTCACATGTTCCCAATGAAATGAATCACACGTGAAATATGCATGATATCAATATCAATATTCTATGTCAGTCAATAATCAACAACTATAAAAAATTATGAAACTCTGAATTGAATGTAGCACATTGCATAGCAATAATATGTTGTACTGTCAAGTAGCTGTGAAAGAGTTGTTTTCAGTTTCTTGTGACCAGATCATGTATCAAAATAACTAAAACAAATATCGCATATATAACTGGCTTATTATGTTTATCATAAGGTGATGAAAACATATTGGTCAGATATATCAGTCCCTAATATATTGCAGTCTGTCAAATAAAGCACTGATAACACACAGTTTGGCCACGATTTCTCATCACTTATAACATCTACTAACATCAACAGCTGCAAAAGAATGTCAGATTTCTTATTTTGAAATTTATTTTGAAATTAATTAAATGTCTCACCTTAGGACAAGATATCCTGAGGAATGTCATATTTCAAAGTGGATCCATTTCTCCAGCAATTTTAAGAATGTAATGAAATGTACGTGTTAGCTTGTGTAAGTGAAGGAGCACATCACATGGAACTGGCTCATTTCTCACTACTGTAAAGCTTGAAATACTTGCTATTATTTAATAGTGAAAAGAATTTTCACAACCATTATTCCCTTTATACATTAATTACTGTGGCAGACTCACATAAAAATATTATTTTATAAACTGTGAAAAGCATTATTTCTTATTTAAATTCCTTGCAAAACAATGTGCTAAAACATAGCCTTGAGACACTTAAGTTTATCACAGTATATTAAGTGCACACATTTACCTGGTATAAATGACAGCCAGACTGATAAGATTGATAAGAAATGATATATAGTCTGATGTTTATATGCATGCTAAGAATCTGTACTCTGGAACTCTTATCACTCGAGATGTTTTTAATCTCTTTTAATTCTTTGTCTTTTTAATTCCTTGTTAAATATTTGATCAAGATGGTGGGTTGGTTTTAATGGTAGTCCACATGGTATGGCTTGCCACATTGAAATAATAACATCCTCTGAGATGTCAATAAGCCTCAGAATGCTTAGAAAATTATATCTTAGTAAATCAACAGAAAGTTTTTCTCCTTAGTATTAAAGTTTCATATTTTAAGGAAAAAAACATGCAACTGATAGCCCAAAGACATGAATGTTGAAAATGAAGTCTTTCATCTTCATGTTTACGCTACATCTATTGCTAATCAACCAAGTACAATTACAAAATTTAATTTAATCCTTTCTTGATCATCATCTGCCTCCCTCATAAGCAGACTGATTCAAAAACACCACTGCAGTTTAATATTCTGGAAACATCTCAATAAACCATCAATAAACTTCTCAAAGTGCGATGATAGAATCCAATTTTCACTGTGTGATTTCCATTTACATGGCATATAAGCCAGTTATATATATCACCATGCTGTCACCTGCTGTATTGATAGCAATGAATATGAAACATCTCATCTCTATTTATGATCATCTATCACTGTAATCCATCAATGTTAATATTTCCGGGAAAACTATAGAGACACATGGCATCTCAGCCCTGTGTCCTCTCACCCCAGTGTAAAATTGCCTCACATATTCCTGATTAATTCCTTGTTGCCATAAGCTTATGTCACTGACAATGTTTGGGATGCTACGTTCTTGCTTGTAGCAAGCCAAAAGGTAATGCATTGAAAACATTTCTTACCATTTTCTTGGCTAAATATGATTACATCCCCAGGATATTCACCAACCAATGCACTAGCACCATTCTCAGTTGTGCGATATGCGCTCATGTGGGACTGAGGGTTATATTACCATAATACACTCACAGAGGCCCCGGGGCTGTATCTGAACCAATACAAGTCTATCAGATATGAGATGTCGCTGTGATCCAAATCTATGAGGTCCTCTGTGATGATCAGACCCTGAAGTGTGTGTGTGTGTATGTGTGTGAATGTGTGTGTAGGAGTGAGAGTGTGTGTGTAATGCCCCATAGGCCACGCCTTGCCCACCAGAGGGTGTGAAGGTCTTTGTAGGGGGGTCAGGGGTGACACACCAGAGGTCACTGCAGGCAGATGTACATCTGTCAACAAGCATTATTATCCACTGCAGGCAGGAAGGTATCCGTGCCTAATATGACAAATTGCAATTACCATACGATTCCTTATAATACCATGTACAAGCTTTAGATTTTCATTACAAAATGGAGAAGATACACATAATATTACAAAAACTCAGCATCTACAAAATTCTTTATTATCCTGACTTTAAAAATGTGTAATCATTTCTGCCATATTTTGAGATAAATATTAGTGTTCTATATTTAAGGTTTTGTGGTAGGGATTAGTGTAGCAGTTGTGTATTGAGTCACTCATCCATTGAGATCAATATTACAGTTATTATTACAAGCTCTCCCCCATGTAGCCTTCCAACAAACATTCCACCCTGCTACCTTCACCAAATCACTTCACAAAACATAAATGTTTGGCACAGCAAACACTGCAATGTGCACCATTGTTGTACAGCTTCATACCAGTGTGTTTGACTCCATTGTGGTGTTATTACACAGCTTCATACCAATGTGTTAGCCTCCATTGTGGTATTGAGTGGTGCAGATGGGAACTTCATTGGTCTCTCAGCGACACATTACAAGTGTGATGAATTCTTCTTGCCTTATATTAGTTGTCCATCATGTGACAGATGATCCAGATTGGACACATCAAATAAAAAGGCACAAATACTTTCACAGGAAATATGATACTGAGTTTTTGATGTAATCGTTAGCTTTGGCAAATTTCATATATTTCTAGTTCTGGGAAAAATGAAAAATGACTTTTAAGATTGATGCATAAAGCGAAACATGTAGGGTTTACTTTTTACAAGACCTGAGATCAGGTTGATGCTATAACAAGAAATATTAAACAATCCAATTCTATGAAATGAAAAACTGGGAAACTGATATGCCTATAATGGAATATATATTTCATATTTATGTAGCATTTTTTCAAGTACATGCAGTGTACAGCAAAATCTTTTTTTAGAAAAAAGTGGTCTGGCAATATCAAAACAAAAAAAAGTGATTTCAATATACTGGTCTATAAATCCACATCTGAATATTGGTTTAATATTGAGCCTCTATTTGCTGGACTGAAGCTGTGGTTAGGCTCTGGGATCATGTTGTATATTGGATGTATTTTGAGTGACATCAGGTCTCATCAAATCTCACTGATTCATAACTATTATTAATCCCATTGTCAAGCACTCCAAAGCTGCCTACTGCAGTATCCAGGCTACTTCTGACATAACAGTACTCTGCACAGCAAGGCAGAGCCACATATCTACCTCAGTAATTATCTGCTAAATCTCACTGTGTGAGCCAGTTCTCTATTCCACATCCATTCCTGCCTGCCTCAAGTCACATGTAATCATACACCCATTGGTATTATTATAATGTTAGTAGGTAAGTGAAAGGAACAACATTGTATGTGCAAGGTATAAGTCATGCTATCACATGTAAGGGTTCATCAATGAAGTCACAGTTTTGGTGATAATGAGATGCAGTGAAAGGAGATCCAAGGCCTGGCGTATCAACATAATGAGTCATATCACCTATCTGACTACCCATGGAATCCACATTAAGGCCTGGCACATCAACATCATGGGTCATATCACCTATCTGACTACCCATGGAATCCACATTAAGGCCTGGCACATCAACATAATGAGTCATATCACCTAAATTTGTACCCATGGAACCCACATCAAGGTCTAACATCCTATATCCTACTCAGGAACCTTACAAAAGTATTATATTTTTTAAATTGGACAGATGCTGACTGCAGGCTAATATCTGGCAGGTTCCTGTAAAGGTGTATACACTCACACACATCGTATTAAAAAGACCACAACAGTGACCATGATTAGAGATAGTGACATTACCGATATCTGATATGAATTTTTGCTCCTATATATGCTACCACTGCCCATGCTTCACAGTATTGCTAAATTATGATTGGCATTAAGTGAGTGGATGATGGGTCTTCATATTGATCTGTATACATCCAAACTGTTTTGATCATCCTACCCATGTGCCTAGTCACATCCCACTAGAGAAGGAGTACCAACTACTGTTATGGACAATGCTGAGTGCATACACACTAAAACATCCCTAGAGCTCCTCTGTTCCCAAAAGAGCAGGGATACCAACTTACTCTCTCCTGTCCTCTAGCTAGAGCAGGGATACCAACTTATTCTCTCCTGTCCTCTAGCTAGAGCAGGGATACAAACTTATTCTCTCCCGTCCTCTAGCTAGAGCAGGGATACCAACTTAATCTCTCCAGTCCTCTAGCTAGAGCAGGGATACCAACTTACTCTCTCCTGTCCTCTAGCTAGAGCAGGGATACCAACTTATTCTCTCCTGTCCTCTAGCTAGAGCAGGGATACCAACTTACTCTCTCCTGTCCTCTAGCTAGAGCAGGGATACCAACTTACTCTCTCCTGTCCTCTAGCTAGAGCAGGGATACCAACTTATTATCTCCTGTCCTCTAGCTAGAGCAGGGATACCAACTTACTCTCTCCTGTCCTCTAGCTAGAGCAGGGATACCAACTTATTATCACCTGTCCTCTAGCTAGAGCAGGGATACCAACTTACTCTCTCCTGTCCTCTAGCTAGAGCAGGGATACCAACTTACTCTCTCCTGTCCTCTAGCTAGAGCAGGGATACCAACTTACTCTCTCCTGTCCTCTAGCTAGAGCAGGGATACCAACTTATTATCTCCTGTCCTCTAGCTAGAGCAGGGATACCAACTTATTATCTCCTGTCCTCTAGCTAGAGCAGGGATACCAACTTATTATCTCCTGTCCTCTAGCTAGAGCAGGGATACCAACTTATTATCTCCTGTCCTCTAGCTAGAGCAGGGATACCAACTTATTCTCTCCTGTCCTCTAGCTAGAGCAGGGATACCAGCTTATTATCTCCTGTCCTCTAGCTAGAGCAGGGATACCAACTTATTCTCTCCTGTCCTCTAGCTAGAGCAGGGATACCAGCTTATTATCTCCTGTCCTCTAGCTAGAGCAGGGATACCAACTTATTATCTCCTGTCCTCTAGCTAGAGCAGGGATACCAACTTATTATCTCCTGTCCTCTAGCTAGAGCAGGGATACCAACTTATTCTCTCCTGTCCTCTAGCTAGAGCAGGGATACCAACTTATTATCTCCTGTCCTCTAGCTAGAGCAGGGATACCAACTTATTCTCTCCTGTCCTCTAGCTAGAGCAGGGATACCAGCTTATTATCTCCTGTCCTCTAGCTAGAGCAGGGATACCAACTTATTATCTCCTGTCCTCTAGCTAGAACATGGATACAACCTACTGTGTATGTACCAATCAACTTCTCTCATCTTTTTCCAACAAGCAGGGATAACACCAAATATGAAATATATTGGCCAACCCTGAACATAGCCGATGTTTCTCTCCTCCCATGTGTTGTTTCCCATTTTCTGATGAGCCTACTCCAAACCCCCAACTCCACCCCCAACCAAAGGGATCAATGCTTGAAGCAAAATTCTGTGTTCCACGCTCATCCTCATGTAGGTAGGCCCTTGCCAGCTACCATTCAAGCTTGGCTGCCATTTTCACTTGCAGGATGTGAAATCAAGAAACACTCCCATGAAAAGGATCCATCATTTCACATGTTATTATTTCAATTGAATAAAATACACTGGTGGTGTTTGTGTCGTTTTGTTGCAAAAATTAACAGCTTCTTTATGGCATCTGCGTGATCAGTAACAGTGGCTTTGAAGTGTTTACCATGTTTAAGGACCATTATGCCTTTAATGTACTTTCAGAAAATGGTTGCAGACTACTGTGGACTTCACAGTAGAATATTTGCAGATGCATAATAATAAGGTAAATGAATGATGTCAGTCTATACTTTGCTGCCATTTATCCCATGATGTTTATGTTTCTTCACAAAAGCCATTCTTGACCTTATCCATAAAACATACAAATAGAAATACCTCGCTACTGACTGAAATATGTCATTCATATGAAACCGGAACAAGTATATCACCTTTGGTAAGCCAAATAAACGTTGTACTGTGACAAACATTTCTTAAATAACAAAAGATTAATTTGAAAAACTGTCCAAATTGAAGCAAGGCCACAGCACCATATTATTACTTATTCTTACAAATAGTACACATTTGTTGGATATAAGAAGACATCTCTTTTATTCTTATTAATATGTTCTGAAATTGCAAAATATAGATCTCAAATGTCTATCCTCTCGTCTCCATGGAGCAGGAGTATCACTGACTTGGGTGGCCAACTTACTCTAAGCATTACATGAATATGCATTGTCATGTTCCAGTAGAGTGGAGACCAGCTGACACAATCCGTGAAACCAAGAGAGTGTACACAAATCATTTCTATTTAAGATGAAGTTCAAACTAATTTCCTCAAATCAATCTCAGCTAAAAATGTTGAAGCCAAACTTCACGATGACGGGCGGTTGTTCTCTATCCATCGTCCTATTGTCCTAAAAATTAAGATGAAATTGATGGGCACTTATGACGAAGCCCCATCAGTGGCTCTCAAACATCAGACCATTACTGCAATCAACGTTCATCCCAGCAGTGTGCATGCACATTTCATGTTTCCAAACAAATCAATTTGCTCTTGTAGACAATAGATGAAAGTTTTGTATCCACCCTTGAAATTATATGAATGCCATGTTCAAATCAGTCAAAATGTCAAGATCAATAGATTGACTTTTTGTGTAAAATAAATTTTGTTGCAATATGAAATCAACAAAGTGATGTCAGCATTGTGTCACATTGTATGAATATCGTCACATTCTTATATCAAACGCAGGCACATGAAATGATACATTCACCTCTGTTAGATTGCTAACGATTTTCTGCTGCACAGAGCTTTGTAAGAGTCAGAGTGTCATGCATGTCATATTGCGTGTATCACTCAGATAAGGAGGGATCATTAACTACAAACATTGTCTACCTTCTGATCATGTGTAGATGGCACCACCAACACCAGCGACTATATCTTGTGGAAAACCATGAAGAAAGACGCTGTAAATATCACAACCTTATCAGTCATTATATTGAAGATCTGGTGATTTATGTTTGTAATATGTGTATCAAAGTGTTGTTCGTTTTGATTGTAAATATCTACCCAACTTTACTTATACCCCTTGGCTACTGAAAGTGCTAATAGATGTGTTCAGTGTAATGTCCTCTTTTTCTCTGTCCATCATAACCTAAAATGTGTTACAGCTCCAAACATTGAATGTTGCAGCTGGACATTTTATATTTAGGAATACTCCAGCTTTTTTTATAAACAAAAATAGCAGTCATATATACAAAACTAAAAGGTCAAAGTTTACAGTGAATTTCAGCCAACTGATGGACAGCCTATTTGTATATATATATATACCATAGGTACAATAATATGAGAGATCGTAAACCCGCTCTAAATCAGATCTAACCCGCTCTAAATCAGATCTATCCCACTCTAAATCAGATCTAACCCGCTCTAAATCAGATCTAACCCGCTCTAAATCAGATCTAACCCGCTCTAAATCAGATCTAACCCGCTCTAAATCAGATCTAACACACTCTAAATCAGATCTAACCCGCTCTAAATCAGATCTAACCCGCTCTAAATCAGATCTAACCCGCTCTAAATCAGATCTGACCCGCTCTGTAAAATGCATACTAATTATGGCCTATGCTCATTGGCTCTGTCATGTACTTCATTCTGTCCTTCAAAGTGCATAAATATTGATATGCAATGCATATAAGCTGACAATGTTTGCCCCTCTTCAGGCCGTGCCTGGAGATTGCACCTATTACCTACTCCCACACTCTACACCAGCTACGTCGTGTTTCACTAAATTCCTGCAATTTTATTTGCCATTTTTAAAGCTTTATGCAATTTACACAAAACACCATGGGAGAGGTTTTCATTGTATTTCTGTGAAGCATTTATGTATATAATTATGCTGAGTCACGCTATGGGTCCACGTGGGATTTTGTATATAGTGGGGATCTCCACTGTACCTCATCTTCTGCATCGGCCCATATAAATCTACTGAGCACATCATAAAATGAAGTAAACAAGTAAACTCAGTAAATTCTATTGGTGACAGGTCATTTCATTTTCCTATCTTTATTTAATCAGGGACTTGTGATGATCAAACAGTTTGATTACATTTGGTAAGATGGTGGCTGCTGAGCTTGCAGCAAGCAGATAACATTCAGATTTGATTTCTGCATCAAAAGTGGCATAAATATTGGGCAAAATGGTGCTCGCAAGAATGATTCAATAAAAAGAGATCCATTTAAAGGTATATAGACATCACTTGATTTTTATCATCTTCATATATAAATATATATATATGTCAATCATTTCAGGATGAATGCACATTATTATATGTCTTACAGATCTAATCATAAAAAACATGATGATATTGATGGCAAAAAAATTACATTTTCATTGCTTGTACATCAGATATTAAAGGTTATGATGTTTTGAATTGCCCTGTGATAACAATAAACATAGACTTTCAAATCAGTGTCGCAGTATGAAATATGGAGACACTCCATAAACTGATGACGCAATCCAATCACAGAGATAGTGTGGATCTATTGTGGCGAGCTTAATCTCACCCGAGCATCGTATATAACTGCCACTTATGCCAGTCAGATGTACATCATGCCTGGATTAATAACTCAAATAAGGCTCACTTATTGATCTATATATGCACTCAAGTTGGCCTCATGCAGTTAACCCTTCTCAAGAATGACAAGAGTAATCAGCATGCTTTAGTATCAAGATGCTGACCATCTATGAGAGATTCCAACCTTCAATGATCTCTATCATGACAGCAGTCACCTCTGCATCTGTACAGTCTGATCTTCACTATGTCTATTATGACAACAGTCTCCATGTCTTAGTACTGAGATCCTGACCATTCACTGATCTCTATTATGACAACAGTCTCCATGTCTTAGTACTGAGATCCTGACCATTCACTGATCTCTATTATGACAACAGTCTCCATGTCTTAGTACTGAGATCCTGGCCATTCACTGATCTCTATTATGACAACAGTCTCCATGTCTCAGTACTGAGATCCTGACCATTCACTGATCTCTATTATGACAACAGTCTCCATGTCTCAGTACTGAGATCCTGACCATCCACTGATCTCTATTATGACAACAGTCTCCATGTCTCAGTTCTGAGATCCTGGCCATTCACTGATCTCTATTATGACAACAGTTTCCATGTTATAAAAATGAGATCCTGGCCATCCACTGATCGCTATTAGCCTCTGAGCCTGTGACTCTGCTACTATAGAAAGCACAAGGAGGAATGTAGAAAATATCATTTTTTCTTGAGACAGACAGTCCACCAAAGTATACATATCATTTACACATATTACTTGTATCTTATTTCAGAAAGTAGATAAGTTTAACTCACATTTTGCCTTGAGTTGCCTTGAGTATCACTAATCTTTGCACATTAATTTAAATTTATAAATGTCAGCTCAGCAATAATGGAAAGTGCTAAGAAAAGAACATTCCATAAATAGCAACAATGGTGCTTTATAACAGGTCTCAATACAGGAAATTGCCCTTAAGAAATACTTTCACCAATATTTCTATTTCATTTCTTAACATGTTTGCTTACAGTTATAAATTAACACTAAAAACCTTCCAGTACCTTTCTTAGCAAGCCTGGTAGTCTAAGGTAGTAATGTCCAATTTCACTAAGTACTAAATTAAACATGTGAGAGAGAGACTTGATTAAAGGGTAGTGTGAATAATATTAGTTTAAACTTATATTGGTACTAAATATAACTAGTAGGTAGGTTATGATACTCGTTTATTGCCAGAAATGGTACTGATTTTCTTGATCTAGGATAATATTATAATGTTTTCAAAATGGAAACAGTATAATTACTCTTATGCTTTAATTAATTCTAAAAAGTTCTCAAATTTACATATCATAGATATGATTCAGATCAGAATTTTTCAATCACGGATATATATAAAAATAAATTCTTTAATTATCCTGCTTATTTGAAATTCTTGAAAACAGTTTTAAATGTGTTAGATTGATCTCTCTAAATAGCTTTGACTACAGCTCTCAATACAGGTGCATACAAATAAAAAGAAGCATGCAAGGAAATTACAGATATTAGATTTAGCACTGAACTGTCAAAAGTCACTAATGAATTCAATTGTTTGATCCATGACATCATTACATTAGTTACCATGGCAACACATCAAATCCTTCATCTGTTTCTTTTTTCTATTAGGCATAACAACAAAAACACTTAGATAAGTGTTCACTTTTGACAATGGCATTTTGATCACTTGATGATTACATGAGATACAATATGAGACAACCACTGACCGGTAATAAACATGAACATTAGCAACAGTCAAGTCTTAATAGAGATTGACTGACATACGGTACACCCAGCTTATTATGGGCCACTAGAAACATCATAAATACCAACAACATTATCATACATCATATATCTCAATTGACAAAAAATACATATCAACATTGAATTATTCCAATTAAAACTGGAGAATAGTTTATATTCAATATGGAAGAAACAAGAACATCAGGCAATCAATATTGCCATGACATTTAACAGATTCAACATTAAAAAGTACAAAAAAAGATGTGTTTCAAGTAAGATGTGAGGGATGGGTGTTTCTAGGTTGAGTGTGGCAGAGTGTTAATATGTCCTGCATGGCAAAGCAATACTGGCATGGCTTGGCTAACCCTTTTCACCCTTCATGTATTGGTAGACTTAGGCCCTGCCAAGTATTGATCTCATAAGACACGTTTATTGCTTTTTTGCACAAATCGTGTCAATAAATACATCTTGTATAATGTCTCGGCCAGAAATAGCAGCTTGTTTCATTTATCAGACTGTGGTGCTACAGTTCACTAAAAGAAAGAAATGTCCAATTACGATAAGAAACTAATAAGCCATATTTGTCGGAACATGGGGTCCCCAGGATGGTAACATGCAAAGTGACAATGCTCGATATGGCAATCTGAACAATCTCTGCTGTGGCAGTGCCACCTGGGGGTGGAATGCAGACAGCAAACTTCAATAAGAGGTCAGCCAATAGATTTGTACTCCCCTGGGGTAAAATCAAGATTTGAGGTAGGCTGGGTATTGGATTTGGATTTGACATAATCATGTGGAAATCGTGTTAAAATCTTTGATGTTTTGCTGTGCATTTCTTGAGAATGAATATTTGAGTTATGGTTTTGTCCGTCATGTTCAGCCTATTAAATGAGCATAGCAGAGGGGTTATACAGGGAAGGTAGCTACAATGGTCAGCCCCTACAGAGCCATATCGGACATGCAATACAGGCATGAAGCGATGTAAAACATTGTGCCTTATTCAACATGGACGGAGCCTCTCTATGGAGACACACTACATCTGGCTGGCATGCACCAGTCAATGTGGACCCAGAGGGTCACTGGCTGGGAGGCACCAGTCAATGTGCACTCCCAGTGTCACTGGCTGGGATGCACCAGTCAATGTGGACCCAGAGGGTGACTGCCTGGCATGTACCAGTCAATATGGACTCCCAGGGTCACTGAATGGGAGGCACCAGTCAATGTGGACTCCCAGTGTCCCCCTACAGGCAATCACCTAGGGGATTCTCACAAAGGAATCTGACAACACAGCAAGGTGAAAGAATCAAAATCATCATCAAGTTTCACCCGTGAGTATTTGACAGCCAGATGAACAAGTACAGAGGGGATTTGGCATGATATTTTGACAATATGCATTCTGTGTTGGCCAGAAGATATTTGAGGCAATATTTAACTAAGAGTTGGCCATCTCGGTTTTAGTATTTTCACAGCTTAGCTACAGGTACTACAAATGATTTTCAATGTAATACAAAAGGTATGAATGCTCTCGCCGGTATGTCCCATTCAGTTCTTAAATCTTCCATTCATTACATGTGATTCACCTCTCAAGTCAGGCACATTCACATGAATAAAGTATGTCATGGCTACATTGACTGGTGCATCTCTCTATCTCCTGTCATGTCAAATAAAACTGCATTCATCTTCACAAATGCTAAGCTTTATGGTCACTTTAGTGACCTGTTCCACTGAGCTGGTGTCAAAGGTATCATAAACCTGTGGAGCAAACATTCACCATGTCAATGATTGTACAAATATAGGCCCTACTTATAAAGCCTTCATCCACAAATTTTACCAGCAGTTTAACCAAAGGATATCACAAACGTAATATATACGTAACGCAATAACAACAGTTAAGTTGTTGGAACAATACTTTATATCCATGGGCAACCCCATTCCAGAACAAGGATTGGAATATGCTCAAATGATGATATAATAATCTTAATCACTCTATTTCCCTAAACTGATATATATCACTTGCATCACTTGCACATCATAAGATGCTTTGGAAGACATTGGTAAAGGATAAGAATAATCCTTAGAATTGTCTCAATCCATAAGCAAAAATCCCTGACTTCAGAGGTGTAACACTGGAATACGAAACAGTCATGAGGTATTAGTAAGTTTAATAGATCATAGGAGCAAAAGCTGTTAAAACACCACAACCAAGTTGGCCTAAAGTTGGTTGAATATTGCATCAAAATCTCTTTGTGACTGGGTAGACACATCATTAGGTGCCTCAGTGACTTGTGCCTCAGGAGAGGTGTAATATCATAGCTCACTCATATTGCAGAACCATATATTCTGTTATTCAGACATGGATGACCCAAAGATATATATTGTCCAAAAATATCTGTATGAGAATAGATTCATGACCAATGAGAAAAGATTCATCAGAAACGCTGATTGGACAATCCAGATTGAAATTTTTGAATTCTGCAGATCAATCCCATAAATAAGGTGCCTAATGGACATGTCTCTTGAAGGAAGTCAGGGGTAATACTAGATGCCACTGGATATACTGGGTGTATAAAACAATACACCTGAAAAAAACAAATTGCTTTTCTTGCACAAATTCCAAAAAGACAAGCTGATTCAAGTGGTACCCCATAGGAAAACCCAAAAGAAAAAGCTAATTTCCCCCCAAAAAAATTTAAAAAGGCATTCTTGTGGAACTTTGATGGGAAAATATTGAAGTACAGCAAAAAGAACAATTGGTGAGATTTCTTAAAGATTTTCAAAAGAAAATGTGTCACTTCTACAGGAATGAAAATGGAAGTTCCTGAGAGAAAGAGATCTTCTTTCTCATATGGAACCATAAAAGGCTTATTCCAAAACTTTAAGTCCTGTGCATTTAGTAATGTGTTTGATCACTGCTCTGTTGTATTTATAGTCTCATTTAATACAAAGACAAACATTTCAAGGAATGATTCTTCTTTTGTAGTACAGTCACAGAGAAGCAGTTTTTTTTCTCTTACTCCATTGCCTGTTCTCATATTTCATCGGCTGGTATCGGCTACGAGGGTGGATGAGAGCACTGCACCCTGGGATACAGGCCTGCTCAGCCGTGAACAATCCAGGTCCTCTCCCGCCTCACCCCATGATGCACTTCACCTTTCCCACCCGCTCTGAAATTATACACCCCAGCCCTACCAACGCCTACAGCAGTCACATCAAGGCTACCTCCATGGCAAGTGTTTATTTTATATATACACCGAATGTCACAAAGGTGGATATATTAAGTACTATGTAGAGGGAGCTGCATTTTTCTTTGCTTGGAAAACAAAATTCAAATTACTTGCATAATGATGCTTTGAGAAAACATGTCAATTGATGTTTATCTTTCTAAATGTCAAACCTATGGTGATGCCACCTAGAAAGGCAAAATTAGTTATCTTGAAACTATTCTTGTGAGCAACAAAATGTCAATTGTTACATTACCTAGCCTTACTTTAAATATGAGAATCTATTATTCTGGACCCAAAGTTTTGTCCTGTTTGCAAAATCCCACATCCTATATCCTAAGTTCACAATATGAAAAGCAATTGAAACAAAAATCTCCTATTTGAAAGCGACAAAACCCCAGTAAGTTATCTTGACATGCTTTTGCCTGACTACCCTCTCCCAGACGAATTCAAACCTGCACATACAAACAATTTATCAATATTCTCATATTCAGCTTCCATCAAGCACTTATAATTCAGAGTCTACAATGCTGGTCACCCAAGGCATTAACCCTCCAATGTATTACACACAAATAACAACCTCATCAACATGGAACTCAACATGCTTATATGGAGCATCAGTGCTTTAAATAGTAAATAAATCATAACTGAGTCTTGAGTGGTTGGAATAATGTCAGAGATAGGGAAAGGGTTAAATAATTTCAAGCTTAACTGATTACAAGTTTAAATAGGGAGGCCTTTTTTGCCTGGCATTTTGGTTCAGAGCATGATAAAGTCATTTCTTCCCACCTGTGTCATCCATTATAAAAAGATTCAGACAGATTGGGATAAATCACAACCTAATTCACAGGATGTATGTTGTTCAACCATAAACCATCATACCAGATCCAAAAGACGTAACCCAAAGTAGGAAAGGTTTGTGACTATAGAGTCGGTGACATTTCTGGGAGCTCATTCATATTTCACTTCAGCTTCATTTTAAACCTAATAGAAGTTGTCTTGCTTGCCTCAAACAGACAAACGAATGGAAAATAATTCATCATATTGAATTTCACATTCAAATGTGGCAGTTTTATTTGGCTGTTTTCTCTCTCATTGTGCCATGGCGTCTTTCAGACATGTCTCTCACTGAGGCATCAAAGCCTCCACATTTCAAATGCCATGTTTATGATATCTGAATAAATTATTCAAATCACTGAAATGTTATAAAAAAAGCTTTTCTATGATAAAAAACATTTTACAAATGAAAGCATGTATATTGTATGAATTTGCATGATCAGTATGCATGCTTGCTTTATGTGTCTCATTTTCTGATTCTACTTTTTCAAGATCATGATTTTGTGTTCAGTCTGAAGCAAATTGCAAAATCTATGCCAAGAAAAAAATATACCCTTGATACTAATTCAATCTTTTTGTTTTAGCTAAATACATTGCATTGCAGATTTTGTTTGAACCTTTCACAAGAAAAACTCTGTTGTGAGAAGCGTAACCCATTTAGGGACATTAGTGTATGGGGCATTTATGATCAACAAAGTGCATATTTTTTCCTCCCATAGAAAATCTGCTTCCATTCACATCCTTGTGATGTCAGAGGCTGGATGGGCTAGTCCAGAAAAGGAAGGCTGTGCAGTGATAACGTAGGTTGTCCAAATAAATTATTCACAAAATGTCACATTCTATCTCAACATCTTCAACTTCACCACCCACTAGACATGGGTACCTATATCTATATACTGCTTAACACCCACCCACTGGACATGGCTACCTATATCTATACACTGACTGACACCCACCCACTGGACATGGCTACCTATATCTACACACTGACTGACACCCACCCACTGGACATGGCTACCTATATCTACACACTGACTGACACCCACCCACTGGACATGGCTACCTATATCTATACACTGACTAACACCCACCCACTGGACATAGCTACCTATATCTACACACTGACTGACACCCACCCACTGGACATGGCTACCTATATCTACACACTGATTGACACCCACCCACTGGACATGGCTACCTATATCTACACACTGACTGACACCCACCCACTGGGCATGGTTACCTACATCTACACACTGACTGACACCCACCCACTGGACATGGCTACCTATATCTACACACTGACTGACACCCACCCACTGGGCATGGTTACCTACATCTACACACTGACTGACACCCACCCACTGGACATGGCTACCTATATCTACACACTGACTGACACCCACCCACTGGACATGGCTACCTATATCTACACACTGACTGACACCCACCCACTGGGCATGGTTACCTACATCTACACACTGACTGACACCCACCCACTGGACATGGCTACCTACATCTACACACTGACTGACACCCACCCACTGGACATGGCTACCTATATCTACACACTGACTGACACCCACCCACTGGACATGGCTACCTATATCTACACACTGACTGACACCCACCCACTGGACATGGCTACCTATATCTACACACTGACTGACACCCACCCACTGGACATAGCTACCTATATCTACACACTGACTGACACCCACCCACTGGGCATGGTTACCTACATCTACACACTGACTGACACCCACCCACTGGACATGGCTACCTATATCTACACACTGACTGACACCCACCCACTGGGCATGGCTACCTATATCTACACCCAACCACTGGACATAGCTACCTATATCTATATACTGACTGACACCCACCCACTGGGCATGGCTACCTATATCTACACACTGACTGACACCCACCCACTGGACATGGCTACCTATATCTACACACTGACTGACACCCACCCACTGGGCATGGCTACCTATATCTACACACTGACTGACACCCACCCACTGGGCATGGCTACCTATATCTACACACTGACTGACACCCACCCACTGGACATGGCTACCTATATCTACACACTGACTGACACCCACCCACTGGACATGGCTACCTATATCTACACACTGACTGACACCCACCCACTAGACATGGCTACCTATATCTACACACTGACTGACACCCACCCACTGGACATGGCTACCTATATCTATATACTGTCTGACACCCACCCACTGGACATGGCTACCTATATCTACACACTGACTGACACCCACCCACTGGACATGGCTACCTATATCTACACACTGACTGACACCCACCCACTGGACATGGCTACCTATATCTACACACTATCTGACATCCACAAATAAAAGATAATAAAAATCACATGATCACTTGTGACAGGTAATCCTGGCAAATATGAGAGACAAAAATACCAAGCAGAAATCAGATATGAAAATAATATTTTGATAAAATGAAATTTTAGTTTTCTAAAAACATCACATATCTTACCTGTTTTCAACAACAGATGGTTATTATTTTGAAGACGTTCTCTCTGTCAGAATATTAATGATATCAAGACATCAAGGGGAATTATGACATCCAGAATATTTTAGGCAAAATTACACAGGATATATATGAGACCTGAAGAAAACTGTTGTTTATTTGTTTGGGGTTATACATCATTTTCAACATTATTTCAGTCATTTCATGATTAGACCTACTTGTAGCCGATATAGTGCTGCCTCACTGAATTGTCATGTTGTAGGTCCTTGACATGACAACCCGCCCAGTCACAGATTTACAAGGACAATGGGTTAACCCTTTGGTATGAGCCTCAGCTCATGTGTAAAATTGTATCACAAATTCAATCTTGGTACGGTCGGGGATTGAACCCACAACCTTTGGATCACCACAGAGGAACTGGTGCTAATAAGCTGAATTGGTACACAAAGTCGTCTCTACCCAAGGTAAGGTTGGTTTTTCAAAATAGGAAGCAAGTCCTACGCATTTTGGCCTGTTGAGGCCTCATCAGGGACTAAAAGTTTGAAATTTAGGCTGAGATGCGTAATTTTCTTTACCAGGCTGTCAAAGCATATGGATGCTTAGAAAGCAAGACTCAAACTGATCCATTTGTTCCATCGTGGAATGGGATTAAACAGAACCACTTTGATATTGTTGGAATTAGTTGCCATGGGTGCCCTTTACAATACCATTTAGTTGCTAAGCAAATAAAATACTCACGAGTTACTGTCTGGTACCTCACAGGTATATTCCAGGTCTGTTGACAGGATAAATAGTTTTTCTCTGAGTCACTCTGCTGGGGAATGAGCTCAGGTAGTACTCATGTGTATGGGTTTTTGGACAAGATGTCCAGTGAGTGTGAAATCAAGGATGGGGGGTCATTTCTAGTTGAGAGAGACCTGTTCTAGTTCTCATTATAGGAGAAAGGCAGGCTGGTGGAGACCAAGAATATGAAAAAAGATATTATGCAGGATGTGTAAATACATATATTTGGGCATAGCCCATAAGAGGAAGGTTTATCATTTTGGAGAGCTGTGATGCGGCCCACTTCCTGTGTATCCCTACACCACACATTCCTCATACATTCGTCAATAAGTACCACACCAGTTACATAAAACAGGATAGATTATCCACTCCTTGCTAATTCTATGTCCACATCTCTTCCCAAGGTACATGTCATGTACTTATTGCTGTTACAAGGCCTTGATTCATTTCTATATTCTGCATGAGGTAAATTCTGTGGCCAAGGATGTCCCCACAAGATTATGTAGCCTCCAATAATTCCTAATTTGTCAGTGCTTACTATAAATTTGCCCTATTGGACCAATCTTTCAATCTATTTATATTGAATAAATTGCATATAAAATCTGTGAAGAGAAACTAGTCTGTGGATATTACAATCATATCTAATATATGTACTAGTTTAATTTGGCGTGCCATTAAACTTGACAAGAACTCAATAAAATTTGACATCCTTAGGTTTTCAAATCAATCAAACCCATTACCTAGCTATTGGAAAATCTAACCCAAGAAACAATCTTAATGATCGAACAAATATTCTGATAATGAAGTTTGTGGGAACAAATATAAATATGCAACAAATAACTCTTATATTCTATATTTCAGATGCCTGCAATATAATCCTAAAAGCAGCTTTCTCAATGCCAGCAACTAAAAGGTTGACAGATATGAATATTCCTCACTCCTAAATCTACCAAAATGCTTACATTAGCACCTGGCCCTGTGGTCTATGAATGCACAAGTCAACCCCTAGTATGTACCATATTCTCAGAGAAAATTCCTAAACTCTAATGTCACATCTCTAAATCTATAATGCCTTTCTCACATTTACCTTTAAAATAAAATCATCTCAATTGTGATTTAAAATCACTTAATTGGATTGACATTGTCCACAATATCTGTAAAAATATTTCCAGCTTTACATCTTAGACAACGAATGTTCTTTGTAATACAATTAATTAAAGAGACATGATTGACAAACATCTTGGTGTAGAAAGTTGATTTTAAAATGATTTCTCAAATGGCCCAGATAATGTGTAAGAAGGATCTTGAGAAGTGTGAACCTGAGCTGGAGGTGTGAGAACTGAGCCGCGTGCTGCATATCTGACAATGATGTATCTCTTCCTGCAAATAAACATTTGGTAATTTCAATAATACCAAAAGAAAATGCCAGATAATTAAAAATCTCTAAAACACATTTTGAGACATTTAATTGAGTGTTGATTACATGTGGAAGATAAAAAAAAATGTCATTATGACTGTGCAGACATGAAGCTTCTGGTTGTAGCATGATTTACCCCTCTTGGCAAGTCTCTAATCAATAGACATAATTATACCACAATACTCAACAGCATCAACTCTACACCATACCATCAGCTGATCAATAAATGTTAAAGTAGTCTGAAGCAAACACATAATTATTCTCCAATTACTAGGCCAGCTTTCTTCTATACAACTGTAGAAAAGCACAAATAATTAGGCCTATAAATATCAATAGCACTTTTTACTGTGGAACCTTTCAGCAGTTTCTTAAATGGATGACTGTTGCCATCTTACCAGACATTCATACAAGGAGACAAATGGCTGGTAAATAAAACCTCGTCCATCAAATTGATTCAACAAGAGAAGAATGCTAATTATTACACTTGTGATAATACCAAATGATTGTTCTTTTCTCTCCACAAATAGAGTATCCATTTGTAGAAACATGACAGATAGGACACCCTATTAGCTCTGCTTATTGTAGGCCACAAAGGTAGCCCAAAGACATGTGTGCTTGTAAATTAGGAAAAAACAAAACAAAAAAAAGACTATGAGATGATATGATCTCATACATTTATTGTTTGTACTTAGACCATTGACTGAATACACATAAATATGGACTTGATGAAATTGGAGACATGACCTTCACAAAAATGGAATATTACATCTGATATCAAGTCTGTGCAAAAGTATATCCAATACGTAGTATGAATACATATATCAGAATATATCCGAAAATAGACTTGTGGATATACGCTATCTGAGATACCAGTTTGTGAATTACTCATCTTTCAACCGGAATTCAAAGCTTATTATAAGGCAATGTACAGTGTAAGTTATCAACACCAATCCTCGCTTGATGCTAGTCTTCCCTTGATGCTAGGCCTCCCTTGATACTAGACTTCGTTTGATGCTAGTCTTCCCTTGATGCCAGACCTCCCTTGATGCCAGACCTCCCTTGATGCTAGTCCTCCCTTGATGCTAGATTTCCCTTGATACTAGATTTCCCTTGATGCTAATCTTCCCATGGTGCTAGACCTCCCTTGATGCTAGACCTCCCTTGATGCTAGATTTCCCTTGATGCTAGGCCTCCCTTGGTGAGAGACCTCCCTTGATACTAGACCTCCCTTGATACTAGATTTCCTTTGATGCTAGGCCTCCCTTGGTGCTAGACCTCCCTTGATGCTAGATTTCCCTTGGTGCTAGACCTCCCTTGATACTAGACCTCCCTTGATGCTAGTCTTCCCTTGATGCTAGACCCCCCTTGATGCTAGATTTCCCTTGATGCTAGACCTCCCTTGATGCTAGATTTCCCTTGATGCTTTTCATACCTTGATGCTAATCTTCCCATGGTGCTAGACCTCCCTTGATGCTAGACCTCCCTTGATGCTAGATTTCCCTTGATGCTAGGCCTCCGTTGTTGCGAGACCTCCCTTGATACTAGACCTACCTTGATACTAGATTTTCTTTGATGCTATGCCTCCCTTGGTGCTAGACCTCCCTTGATGCTAGATTTCCCTTGATGCTAGGCCTTCCTTGATGCTAGTCTTCCATTGATGCTAGACCTCCCTTGGTGCTAGACCTCCCTTGATACTAGACCTCCCTTGATGCTAGTCTTCCCTTGATGCTAGACCTCCCTTGATGCTAGCTTTCCCTTGATGCTAGACCTCCCTTGATGCTAGATTTCCCTTGATGCTAGTCTTCCATTGATGCTAGATTGGTGCTAGACCTCCCTTGATGCTAGATTTCCCTTGATGCTAGTCTTCCATTGATGCTAGATTGACCTCCCTTGATACTAGACCTCCCTTGATACTAGATTTCCTTTGATGCTAGGCCTCCCTTGGTGCTAGACCTCCCTTGATGCTAGATTTCCCTTGGTGCTAGGCCTTCCTTGATGCTAGTCTTCCATTGATGCTAGACCTCCCTTGGTGCTAGACCTCCCTTGATACTTGACCTCCCTTAATGATAGTCTTCCCTTGATGCTAGACCTCCCTTGATGCCAGACCTCCCTTGATGCCAGACCTCCCTTGATGCTAATCTTCCCTTGATGCTAGTCCTCCCTTGATGCTAATCTTCCCTTGATGCCAGACCTCCCTTGATGCCAGACCTCCCTTGATGCTACTCCTCCCTTGACGCTAATCTTCCCTTGATGCTTGTCCTCCCTTGACGCTAGTCCTTCATTGATACTAGTCACTGCAGAAAATGAATGTGCGATTGAAATATAACATCTGAATTGAGTGTGCAATCAAGATAAATGACAGTTAAATATATTTTGTACCACTCAGATACAAAATAAGTGAATGGAATGTGAGATATATGCATTAGGTCAGTTGAACATGCTATTGAGACATATGACTGCTGAAAGTGCTAATGAGATATAAGATAAGCCAAATAAGCAAATGAAGTTTTCAATGAAATATTTCTGATATGAAGATGTCTTGTTTCCTTCAAGTAACATGGTAAGGTGCTGATCTGGAGGTACACAAAGCAGTTGCTCAAGGTAGTTGCCAGCTTCTATGATATGTAATATGATATGTCAGGTAACTTCTGATGCTATGTTTCATTAGAACTTTAAGGATATCTATGATACATGAGCCCCTCATAAACAGTTTCACCTCTGTCCTCCTCTTTTTGCAGCTATTTTGTTGGCATTTGATAGTTGAGTGGTGTCGCTTTCGGAATGCAACATGTCCATTCTTCATGTCCCGATTCTACCTGTCAATGTGAAGTCACACGCTCATTTATCAGCCGTGATTAGTTGCTCCCGAGCATTACGTTTTATTCCTTGAAAGCTTTGGATTAACTAATACCAGGGCCTGATGAAGAAATGTGAAAGGACATAGTGGAATTCGTCCATTCGTCATCGGTTAAGTGTCTGATCTCCATGGTGACAGGACCATTGCTGCTGATGTGGGATGCAAGACATTGGATATTCCCATTAAACATTGCACTGGCAAAACTTATCACATGATGTGCATGTGACCAAACACTCTAAATTCTTATCACATGATGTGCATGTGACCAAACACTCTAAATTCTTATCACATGATGTGCATGTGACCAAACACTCTAAATTTTTATCATATGATGTCCATGTGACCAAACACTCTAACTTATTATCACATGATGTGCATGTGACCAATCACTCTAAATGTTTATCACATGATGTGCATGTGACTAATCACTTTGAAATGCTGATTACATGAAGTATATGTGACCAATCACTCACAACAAATACACATCTATTTCTTCTAAATAAGACATCTGGCAGTCTAGAAACCAGCTGCTGTGTCCTCGTCATAACAGGCACATTCACATGCTACTCCAATTCACTAGACAGTGATTTAAGGCATCTGATGGTTTTGGGAAGGATACATTGACCACGACTTTATGTTCGTCTTCACTCAATGATATATTTAAACCAAAATTACTTACAATTTTTAAAATTTCTAAACTAGGTTTTTTTAAAATTTAAAACTACCTTATTTACAAATATTTTTACAAGAAAACAAACATCAAAAAAAGAAAAAAATGGTAGTGTTGATTGTTTTGTACTTATGAATAATATTTAAAAAATCTGAATCTGAGCATAATCTGATGATATAGCAATATATTACAAGCCTTCCCTTCAGTAAACCTTCTCAAATAGCCTCACACCATCATTCCATCTGTAG
Source organism: Amphiduros pacificus (assembly GCA_949316495.1). Taxonomy (NCBI): domain Eukaryota; kingdom Metazoa; phylum Annelida; class Polychaeta; order Phyllodocida; family Hesionidae; genus Amphiduros; species Amphiduros pacificus. Next base: position 21,529,626 of record OX439004.1, on the reverse strand, counting down.
CCCTGTCATGTTTGCAACTCTTGATGTTATAATCTGTTTATTCCAATACTGTGTACATCTTCTTTCCATAAAATGAAATACTGTCATAACACATTTTTTGTCTCTCCTACTGTATCAGGTACACCTTCTCAGAACACTTCAGATTTGTCTTTATTACAGTACTAGTATTCTGTAAAATACAATTAAATCTAGTGACAAACAAATATATGAGTATAAATTATATAGCACATCTTTTTAGGAAGGGGCTGGTATAGTAAGCAATTTTGTTCAAGCATTATGCGCTCATTATTGATATTCATATATGCATGATAAGCACTGATAGAGCCACAGTACCCAGTGCTGTAGACAGTTTTGTAGACAAATGGTAAGACAGCAGATAGCTTAGTTATAACATTTTTGCTGACAACAATAAGCAGAAAACACTTAGGCTCCTTTGATAGTCAATGGGAGGGACTAACTTGGGAATTATATAAATGAATAACTTGGGGAATATATAAATGAATAACTTGCGGAATATATAAATGAATAACTTGGGGAATATATGAATAACCTGGGGAATTTTAGAAAGTATGCAAAAATGGTAGAATTTTGAAAGTCATTCCAGCCCCTGTATGGACCCTCACAGCATAGAAAAGGTTCATAAGGGATGGTAACAGTCAACATATCTTCTGGTGAGAGCCCCTTTTATTGTCACTGCTGTGGGGAGAGAACCACCTCTATTGCTCCACCAGGTGGCATTACTAGGCTCATGTGTCACCCTGCAGGACACCTGTGGGATTTGACAAGGATCAATTTTGTGTCACCACAAGTGTCATTGCTTCTCTATTTACTACACATGCAGGCCGTGCTAATGACGGGCCAAGATAAACAAATGGTGGCAATGAGATGGCCGCTTTCAAACACCCAGCTTCACGCTATTCCCAGCACTCCCACTGCTAATAACCAAAGTCAGGCCCTCGTCAAGCTAGAGGACATCTACAGAATATTCCTCTCACAAAGATTGTTTGACAAGTGTTTTACGAGTAATGTATTATATAACAACATTGAAATTTCTGAATTCATGAAGCCTGGATCTTAACATATCATATGACCTTTCTTCTGATATTTAACATGACCTTTCATTTTGATATCAATTGAGCACCCACTAATTCTGATTCTACTGATAAATCACTCTACGATTTACTGTAATAAAATTATGGATCGATTGAATTTTAAACTCAATCATAAATCTGTATTTTGGGTTTTCTGGTGTAGATAAAACAATGTTTTTATGAGAAGAAATTAGATTATTGGCCTGGCATAAACTACATAACCCTTCAAGCAGGACATGCTATCCACACACTTTGAGATTTGATAATCCCTTTATCCCTTTTGATCTAATAAGGTGCGCCGGACATCATGATTAATATAGACAACCTTTTGGTGTGTCACTACTTGATGGCAATTTCTTTGCTGCATATTGAGCGTTGTAGACGTGTATGTGGAGACAGGGAGTCCTGGGCAGCCATTACAGCGGAGGGAAACACAGTGGTATAGATAGCCACACACACTGGTATAATACGTCCCACAGGAGCGACCATGCTTCCTGACACAGCCATGCACTGAATCCATGATACCCGCCTGCAAACACTGCCTCAGACACAAAACATGCCACGACTCGGACTCCCCTCATATTCCCCATGAAATATTGACACCTGCACTGACTGCTGCCAATGATCACAGCAATTATGTTTCTTTATGATGAATAAGAAACACGCATTGTCACGTTATTTCATGTGGCAGGCTTCCCGTGACCTAAGCATTCTTTTTACATATGACCTCAACTTATGATATCAACTTCTCTGACCTTTTCACGGATGCATATTTAAGGTGGGTTGGTTTATGCCATGAGAGGTGCTGACTTGGCCTGGGTTGACGCAGGTCACACTGGGCTGAGCACGCCATGGAGGAAGCTATTGTCTTGTTAATGATTGCTTCTATTAAGTTCAAACTTTGTGGTTGCCGACAGTTCCAACATAAAAACCCCAATACTCTGCAATGTCAACTTGAAGTTCACAAACATTTTAATGAGCTATAAAAAGGTTAAATTTACAACTAGAAATATTTTTCAGATGCCAGTCCTAAATCTAGATTGAAAATATAAACATTACAGGCATACACTCTGATTTGTTTGTCTGTTTGTTTTGGGTTTTACATCACTTTCCACATTATTTCAGTCATTTCGTGATGAGACCTATTTGTAGCCGATATAGTGCTGCCTCACTGAATTGTCATATCACAGGTCCTTGACATGAGAACCCACCCGGTCACAGATTTACAATGACAACAGGTTAACCCTTTAGGCACAGGCCTCAGCTAATGTGTGAAATTGTATCATGAATTCAATCTCGGCACGGCCGGGGATCGAACCCATGACCTTTGGATCACCACAGAGGAACTGGTGCTAATAAGCTGGTGCTCTAAACAACTCTGCCACAGCCCGTGGCCTCATACACTTTGATATTTACACAACTATAACATAAGTATGAATGTGATACATAATTTTTAAAATGAGAATTGTGAAACAAATTATCAAATATAATAACATTTAGTTTAATGACAAGATGTGTTTTTCACTTGATAGAACAAACATGAAAACCTGATGTGAGGAAGAGGCATGGGGATTAAATAGTTGAATAGAGTTGAGTCAGAGGTGCAAGTATTGTATTTGGAAAAAGTCATTTGGGCAGAAAGTCATTTGCGATTGTGGTAGCCAAGCTGTGAAACACTGAAACCAAGATGGCTGAAATTTGGTTAAGTGTTGCTTCATAATCTCCAGAGGGCCTAACACATGATACTCTTGATAAGTTGAAAATAGATGATACATTGTTCTATAACCAGAAATAGATGATATCATAATTTCATAACCCAAACACCTAATTTCTAAGTCCATGCATTGGACATTTCATTAGATTTTAATGCCCTTAGTCTGGGCAATAAAAATATCTTGAATCATACTGCTTAAATGACTACATTTCTAACTCAGTTCTTATCACCATCTCATAGTTTCAGAATTCCCCTTGTATACATCAAAATTGATGGCCTAATTTCAGGTTTTATTTGTTGGTTGGGATATAAAGGTAATTACAAAGTGTGAAAATTTAGTTAAATATTGAGAAAAATATGGTATTTACTTGGACAGTGCAGCCTCGAGAACAGAACACATTCCAGTTTAAAATGTGGAATGGTTTTTGTGTGGGCAAGAGAAGTGAGTTCAGTGATCTATTTAGGAGGAGAGAGAAGGAGATTGCACTGTTATACAATGATAGGGCCAAATGTAGCAGTGCGCTGACAGATAGAATACCCAACACAAAGCACAGAATTAGCACATGGTAATCCAGCCAAATCTGCACTAATGGGGGTGAGCCATTTATAGTGAACTCAGGGATCAACTGTGCAAGTAGCACTTCTCATGCATGGACACAATTCTGGGACAACCAACTCAAGTCAGCCCCAGACAACGGTCAAGTCATGATTAATCCAGTAAGATTCAATAAAATATAAAGATTCAATAAAATATAAAGTAATTAACCGTGATTCACACAGTGATCACCAAGCAAGCCTGCAAGAATTAGGTTTTATTTGGCTTTGTAATAATTACTAATACTGTATTTCAAATTTTATATCTCATATGTATATATCACTCAAAGTATTTGGACCAAAAAGAGGCCAAGACATGACATATCTTTGCAATATTGACAGTAAAAAGGCAATGATCCTCAAGATGTCTATGGACGAGTCCTTGGCCAAGATTTGTTTTGACTTCATAGTTATGGCATGAGTTATTAAATCAATATATTGACTGTTTTGTGTAATAAAATTATAAACATCCCAATGTCAAAGGCCTGGGTTGTCAGAGTCTGTGTCTTTGCACATGGCAGATTTCAGCAGTGTTCCGTGTAGCAGGACAGATCATACAACAACTCGGCCAATATTGCTCTCTGCAACCAATCTCTCCGTGTAAACCACACGAATCTGCTGCTTCTGCTGCTTCCCACACAAATCTCACCATATGGGGCAGGCAAGGAAGAGAATCAGGAAGGCACGAGTGCATTTGTCATATATCATTTTATTCGCCAGCCCACCCCCCATCTACCTCCTGCTGCCTGCGTACCCACCATGTCCAGCCCCCATCTACCTCCTCCTGCTGCCTGTATACCCACAATGCCCAGCCCCCATCTACCTCCTTCTTCTTGCGTACCCACCATGTCCAGCCCCCCATCTACCCCCCTTGCTGCTCCTTTCTGTATATCATTCCCTTTTAATATATATGCTCAATCCCCTGATCTTCCCCTCCTACACATCACTGAGACTGCGGGTCTCTTCCTGATCCTGGCGGTCAGAGTTGGCTGTGATCATACCAGAGGTTAATAACTTCACCACAATTGATATTGTCTTTATGCTGGCTAATTAGGAACTGGCACAAAATGAGCCATGTAAGCTGTAAATCAGATGGATATGGGGTTTCAGCAGCTAATAATGTTCTTTGTATATAAGTTTATTGCAACAATATTCATCTGTATCTCTTTCTCTCACATAATGATATTATAATAAACATTGCTGTCAATCATGGTTCTTGAACAAGACAAATATGATATCCCTGTATATTATCATATCAGTGTCTCTGTTTGGTTTGATCTCTGCCAACCCTGTGAACTGTGCAGAACAGTTGTAATGACCTCCCTTTGCATCCCTGGTAGGACTGATCTTGGCATCCCTATTCTTAGCATCCCTGGTAGGACTGATCTGGGTGTCCCTATTCCCAGCATCCCTGGTAGGACTGATCTGGGTGTCCCTATTCCCAGCATCCCTGGTAGGACTGATCTGGGTGTCCCTATTCCCAGCATCCCTGGTAGGACTGATCTGGGTGTCCCTATTCCCAGCATCCCTGGTAGGACTGATCTTGGCATCCCTATTCTTAGCATTCCTGGTAGGACTGATCTGGGTGTTAGTCATTTTTTTTAAATCATTAGAGTAAAAACAATCTTTAAACATACCATGATTACTGATTGGTGAACACAGATCACCCAGTCCATTTCATTATAATGTGATAATACATTCCAGTGTGTTCCCATGGAAACATGATTTAAACAAAGATTAAACAATGGTATACCAGAGTGAAAAATTACATTTGATTATGCCTTTGTTAATACTCATTTAAGAAAAAAAAAATTTTCCTCAAAGGAAAATAACTGTGATTTCATGAAGCATGAATCACAGAACAAATTCAGTGAAATAAAAAAGAGATGGATTATTGCATTGCTGTAGTAATTATGAATCCATCTCAAGAGATTTATTGGGTGCTGATTCCTGATTCGTCTCCTGCAATTGAGAAGTTTTATTTGCCACATTTCTGCTGGTAACAACAATTTCAACATCAAATAGAACATCAGATAGGCTCTGTCTATTGATCCTTGCTTATAATTGCTTGACATTAATTTGTGTTAGAATGTAACTATGAAAATATCAAGATAAAATGGTGACCAATTTATTTGTAATTTCGAAATGCATTTTTACGACCAAAAGAGTCAAAAATGTGTTTGTCATTTCTCTCATTTTGCCTGGCTCACATGAAGCCATGTGATTTTTTGCACTGCATGACCAACAGTGCAATGTCTATGAAAGGCTATTTACTAATGGAGACATGAATAGTAGCTGTAGTTTTATTGATAACAAGGCTGATGTTACAAAGTGCTTCTCTGCCTCTTGATCCTACCCAACCTGCAGAAAATATGCTGCTCCTATTGTTTATGCTGATCTAATGCTCAATATTAGGATGAGTAGAGAAAGTTATTCTCATACTACAATTCCCATAAATATGCTACTCAGTTCTGAGAATTAGGATGAGATAAAGCTGCTTCTTTTTACATGCTGCTCCATGCTGATGGTTAAGATGAGTAAAGGATGTCCCTATGGCGTTCCATCACCTATGAGGTTTCTCTGTGCAGGTGGTTAGGATGAGTACAGGAAGCTCCTTTCTAGAATGAGTACAGGAAGTTCCCTTCTCCTTGTGATATATGGAGGTTTCTCTGTGCTGGTGGTTAGGATGAGTACAGGAAGTTCCCTTCTCAATGTGAGGTATGGAGGTTTCTCTGTGCTGGTGGTCAGGATGAGTACAGGAAGTTCCCTTCTCAATGTGAGGTATGGAGGTTTCTCTGTGCTGGTGGTTGGGATGAGTACAGGAAGTTCCCTTCTCAATGTGAGGTATGGAGGTTTCTCTGTGCTGGTGGTTGGGATGAGTACAGGAAGTTCCCTTCTCAATGTGAGGTATTGAGGTTTCTCTGTGCTGGTGGTTAGGATGAGTACAGGAAGTTCCCTTCTCAATGTGAGGTATGGAGGTTTCTCTGTATTGGTGGTTAGGATGAGTACAGGAAGTTCCCTTCTCAATGTGAGGTATGGAGGTTTCTCTGTGCTGGTGGTTAGGATGAGTACAGGAAGTTCCCTTCTCAATGTGAGGTATGGAGGTTTCTCTGTATTGGTGGTTAGGATGAGTACAGGAAGTTCCCTTCTCAATGTGAGGTATGGAGGTTTCTCTGTGCTGGTCGTTTGGATGAGTACAGGAAGTTCCTTTCTAGAATGAGTACAGGAAGTTCCCTTCTCCTTGTGATATATGGAGGTTTCTCTGTGCTGGTGGTTGGGATGAGTACAGGAAGTTCCCTTCTCAATGTGAGGTATGGAGGTTTCTCTGTGCTGGTCGTTTGGATGAGTACAGGAAGTTCCTTTCTAGAATGAGTACAGGAAGTTCCCTTCTCCTTGTGATATATGGAGGTTTCTCTGTGCTGGTGGTTAGGATGAGTACAGGAAGTTCCCTTCTCAATGTGAGGTATGGAGGTTTCTCTGTGCTGGTGGTCAGGATGAGTACAGGAAGTTCCCTTCTCAATGTGAGGTATGGAGGTTTCTCTGTGCTGGTGGTTTGGATGAGTACAGGAAGTTCCTTTCTAGAATGAGTACAGGAAGTTCCCTTCTCCTTGTGATATATGGAGGTTTCTCTGTGCTGGTGGTTGGGATGAGTACAGGAAGTTCCCTTCTCCTTGTGATGTATGGAGGTTTCTCTGTGCTGGTGGTTAGGATGAGTACAGGAAGTTCCCTTCTCAATGTGAGGTATTGAGGTTTCTCTGTGCTGGTGGTTAGGATGAGTACAAGAAGTTCCCTTCTCAATGTGAGGTATTGAGGTTTCTCTGTGCTGGTGGTTAGGATGAGTACAGGAAGTTCCCTTCTCAATGTGAGGTATGGAGGTTTCTCTGTGCTGGTGGTTAGGATGAGTACAGGGTCCAACTTTTGTCTTTGCCTTACATTTGTATCAAATGGGACAAGGATAAAGTATATATGTATCATCTTAGCCCTATACTCAAACTAACCTGCCCAACTAAGTCAACACAATATATAGATTCAATAACCATAGATACAAATATTCATCAAATGTTTAATTGGATACACTTTAGTTAAACATCTGCATCTTAGCGTTAAACTTTTTCTTGAGAAAGTCAAATCACAGAAAGTCACCAATGTAAAAGCCTGGTAGCTCTTCAAAGTTCACATATTCAACACAATCTGACTCTGACACTTTGTTGCACGTATTGATGTGAAAATTTTGAAGAAATTACTGAGCCAATTTCAGTGTAGTTTACATCTGTTTTGTTTGACATTCAGAGTGAATATATGAATGAACGAACATAAGTACAAATGTTCTACTTCAAATGGGTTTGGCATGGCTACAGACAATGCTTGCACTATGTAATTTGTCATAGAATTTTCAGATCAATAAGGTCTAACATTTCAACTTACCCATTTCTTGTTCTCTATTACAGAACATGAAAATAAGCCTGATAAATAAGTCTGTTAACTCTGAAAACTCTGATATTTGTTCACGTATTATATGTCACAAGAAGTAGTGCAATGATTTATATGTCACAAGAAGTAGTGCAATGATTATTTAAATTACTCTATAAAAATGGACATAAATTCTGATTTGACAAATACAGCACCCCTTTCCTTAAATATGTTGTTTTATTTCTATTAATAAAAATAATTCATCATTTTATTCCCAATAGATCAATGTGATGTGTGCATATGTTTGGTCCCAGTCAAATGGAAATGTTTCAAAAAATCAAATGCACTGCTCCAAAGCAAATCTTGTGTGCCATGCTTTTACTTTTTTATGCTTAAATGGTGAAAAACATTTTTTTTAAAATTTCATTCCCACTTCAACTCTATGAATAGGAAAAATTTGAATGCCTGGATGTTACAACCCTGGATATCTGTTGGTGCAAATGTAAACTATACTAGGGTAATTGTCTTGTATAGCTTTAATACTAGGAAACAAATTAACTGCTTCATTCATTAGTGATGTAATTCAACATGTAAGAGCGTCTGGAACATGTTGCATATTTCAACTCAGTAAAACAAAGCAAACTTTTTCTTACTAATCATGCCATGGTTAATATCCAAAACAGCAATATTTAGTAAAGACAAATAGGAAGATAGAACCAGATAAGGTAGCTGCAATACTCTGTTTCTAATATACCGAATACCTTAAACAATATGATGTAATAGAGGCTTGGGATGATTTTTTGAAATTTTATATTGACAACTTTGGCACTATTTAGGGTATATCAGGTTAGATAAGAGCCTGTTACCACACTCAATGCCCTACTCTTTTCAAACAGAGACCCAGGACTCTTCTTTTGTATTATCACATAGACATGATAACACAAGCATGGCCTTTGAAGACCAGTTTGGAGCACTGCTTTCAGTTAGAAAAAACCAGACATCCACCTATCTGGACCATGCACTTTGACAGGAGCAGTTGTCCCAGCTAAGAATCAAACCCTGGAACGTAAGCAAGCCAGACAAAAGTCGCTCACATACCCCTACTCCATGTGACACACACATGACCAAACTGCTCAATAAGCTCTGAAAAATATGATGCAACAATCTGCAACTAATTTTAAATATATTATGATCATACACCTCAGTAAGGATAGCAATAGCAGAAATTGTAGTAATGAATCATTTCATAGCTAGTGTAATAATGTTAAGGTTAATGGAATTTTAGTGACACTAGCCATGTCCTGTATGGTCACTTAGTATAATTCTAGTGACACTAGCCATGTCCTGTATGGTCACTTAGTATAATTCTAGTGACACTAGCCATGTCCTGCATGGTCACTTAGTATAATTCTAGTGACACTGGTCTGGGAGACAATGTAATAAATAGGCAGTCAATATGAGAGATTAAATTCCAGTGACCCTGACCCTGTTAAAATATCAGGTTGTAAATATGTTGTTTTTTAAAAATTTAGCAACAATGTTAGGCAGTCAATATGGTGATATGAATTATACTGGTACTCTGTCAATAACACTAGTCAGATTTGTTCCCTGCATTTCAGTCCAACAGATATGTGATTGTCTTAGTGGCATCAGACCATTGCTCAGCTGTATGTGAGGACAGGGCACAGTTGGTATGATTACATTAGTCACATGATCTGTGTCGCTATTATCTTGCATTGTTCTTGTAGGTGCTTGTGTGCTGAGGTCTGCGAGATGTGACCATTGTTGAGGTCTTACTCTGCAAATATCCAAGGCTGCTGGTCCTGTTATTCTCATTTGGTATTTAAAATTAAATCTGATCATGTGATGCAAATGTCCATACTCGGTATCAAGGTCAAAGAGATAGACTTTGTTTCAGAAATTTACAATGCATGAACCCATATGTTCCCTCTTACTGAATCATATATCATGACTGCTTTTTAGTGGGGAAAGTGGATTAAGATAGGTGAGCCTACAGATGCAGATTGATGTATACCACTCAGTAGGATAGACTATTTTATTTCAAGCTTTGCAGCAAGTCATCATTTGCAATAAAATAATAGTTGTGTTCTCTGTAAAGTAGCCACATTTGTTCACTGCCATAAAATGGCAAGGTCTCGAAGCTTGGCAATAAGCCAAAACCTAGTATTTCTATTCAAAGCATCATTAACTGCTATCTTATCATGTGTCTGTGATTTAATTTGATTAGAATTATTGCATAATATCCTGCCTTGGCCTTACATCTCACATTTAGGCTTCCACCAAGCTTCAACATTGGGAGTGTGTGAAAGATTGCAACATCTTAAGTCACATGACTTGTCACATGACTAGTCACATAATTCAGTTTTGCATGTATGTTTCATGGGAACTAGTAAATTCCATGTGGTGAGTTTCAAGCAAATGGTTAATTATGGAAACAAACAATGTAACATGAATGCCTGGTCACAGAGAGACATCCTGGCTGCCTCAACTCACTATGCACAACATCACTGGGTAATATTAGCAATAATCTATGCCAACATCTCTACAGTCAATAAATAATCTATCAGCATAAAAAATGAACAGCCTTAGTCCATTGTCTGTGCAAACATTCAACCAATCTATCATATTATTTATCACTTTGCCAGATGTTCATTTAAAATATTCAGAGAGCTATATTCAATCATCTTTAGTTAAATAAATAGTGACAAGCATATCTTAAGATTCTGAAAGCATGTTCTAAGTAATTTCAAAGGATCCCCCATAAAACAAGCACATAAAGATTTTTAAATACACATAAGCCAATATACCATCATCAGGTTTAGTCAGTTTTGCAATCACATCTCTAAAAAGATATGATTGAAGAATGGAGACAGATGTGGTTTTCTTATTGGAAAAAAGAAGAGTGTCTTACCTGTGTTTTGGGATATCATAATTGGTATGAGCACCATTCCTGCGGGTGTTTGTGAGATAATAAGTAGTGGACGGAGACGGAGTACTTGCTGGCATGTCATTAGCCGGCTGGAGTGGTGGGTTTGCAGGTGACATGTTCCTGCCAGTGGTAGGCAAGTTGTAGCTGATGTGAATTCACATGTTTTACAAGCATGCCCATTGCACCTGCAGCTGCCTGCAGAACCCACAATGCCTCCTACTTTCAGGCAAGACTGGTCGCCAGGGTATGGTATGATTGCCTTTATACTGGTCCCCTGCAGATATGTATCCCAGAATGCTTTTATAAATCAACTAAAGCAGCCTATGCCTTCATCTCAGTTTTAAGGCTGCAGAACGTATCTAAATCATGAGGTGCCTCCCGTCACTGCAGACATGGTATTAATATGAGATGTGGCACATTACTGTCCGTCGGCCCTGTCTATCCATCTTTGCTGATTGCCCTTCACACCTATGTAATAGTTATCACCTGCTGAGTCTGGCCACGTTTCAGTCTGCTCCATTGCCCCTATTATTGTGATGTCATGCAATGCGGGTGTCACAAGCACCCGCACCCACACCCGGACTGGGGGACGGTGTCATTGATCTGGGTCGTACTCCTGCCTGACACCTCTTAGGGTATTACTGCCGCTTACTGACTGCTCCTCTCCACCACTGCAAATACAAGCCTAATTGACTGGCCTGCAACTTTTAGTGTATAGTTTACTCCATGCGTGAGGGTATCGGAGTGATCTGGCACTGTGGCCTCATATCTCACAGATGGTGCTTGTTAGTCTACTCAGAGGATGCAGGCTGACAGGCCTGTGTGTCCGCTTAGCCTGCGTAGCCCATTCAATGTATGTCAGGCCAGTACTGCTTCTATTGAGTGTACAAGACATAAGCAGACTTCACAGCCTGAGGAGCGATGCTGGCAGCCTTCAGATGTGCCTGCATAGATGTGCAGGTATGCAGCCCGTACTGTTAAGCTGCTGATAAGTTTTTGTCAGCATCTTTCTCTCTTGTTTCAGCAGCCCAGACTTTCGAAAGCAACCACCTTTGTGAGTAAGTATGCAGGCCTGTCTCACAAGTATGTATGAAGGCTACCTCGTTTGTTCGCTGGTGTGCACATTTGAAGGTGTCCGCCAATATCGGAGATGCAGCGTCCCTGCACTGCCTGCATTGCTGCCACCACATCCCAGTGTAAACACAGGCTCCGGGCCCACACATATTACTACCCATTTACTGCAATAGGCTCAGCCCAATATCTGGGCAAAGTATAAAACTTTGGCATGGTTTAATGGATTGGCTCACTTTAATACCTCAGCAGAGTGTAAAATCTGCACTTAGTATTATTGATTAGTACCCCACCTGGATGCCCTGACAAGTGTGAAGTGCAGAAGTCACTCTACATAGACATTCATTAATATCTCCAAAAACTAACACTCCAAAATCAATGTATAGTGTAAAATACTGGACACTGTAAGCTTGATATAATTTATTGTTATTGAGCATGTCGAGTGATACAGAATGTTTGTGAAATCATATTTAGCTTATGCCATGGAGTGATTAAATCATATTTAGCTGATGCCATGGAGTGCTTAAATCATATTTAGCTGATGCTATGGATTAATAATTATATAGTATTTCAGATTAACTCTTATCAAAGATTATTTGGCATATTTCTTGTCAAGAAAGTGGACGCTATTGAGTGATTAATTTTCAGATTGTACTTTATTGTAAATCATTCAGGCTGTACCTTATTGTGTGACATTCATATTGTACTTTATTGTGTGACATTTAGCATATTATTTTCATTACACCAGACCATGAGATGCTCAACTTTGGCAGAATTACACGATACTCAACTTGTTTCTGCTAGATATCCATTAAATTTGATACACTCAACAATATCAAGCCAATCCCCCATAAATTTATAACACAATATGAATTGTACAACACTTAGGACCCTGCAGGCTTCACAAGCGTGAGAAACTATTTTCTATAACTATCGTCTACTGTCTTCCTAGGATACTCTCTCAATGGGATTTTTGGAATAATTCTGCCAAGAGAGGAGGGATTTGGAAAGCAGATCTGAGCATTGAAGTATGCCTCAGTGCCGACATGGCCAATCAAGGGTCTTTGATATGCCAGGCTGCTGTACATGTATGTTCAGGCTCAAAGAGGCTTCCATGTGCAAGGCCATATAAATGCCTCAAAGACCTACCTAACTCATGCTGTGTAATCTGTCAGCACCATCTCTCACATCTCATATCTTCACTTTTCTTCTGTATTGTAGCAGAGGTGACAAGGCCAAGCTTTTTGTACACACTGGCTGTTTAACTATAAGTTTGATTAAGAACAGAACAGATCATGAATGTTGAAGAAAACAATAGTGCAATTATGGTCCTTCTATAATTTAAAAAAATGGTATTTTAATTTACAAAATAGACAACAAAGTATTAGTTTAAATGGCATACATAAAAAGTATGAAATTACAAATTGAATTGAACATAAAAAAACTCATTTATACATCATATTTGCCAGCGAAACTGTTTATTTAGTTATTTTAGAGTTAATGAACAGCAATCACAACAAAGAAATTACTACTCCTCAATGCTGTACGAATATAAATGTAGAATTCAGGTCCCAGCATATATATGTTCAATTTGTGTTAACATCTCAACCTCTGTCGAAGCTACCCTTAACTGAATCTGAAGACAATTCTAGTAATACACTCTGACTGTATTTCCTTGAAGATTGTGGCAAACTTTGCAGGCATGTAATACTGTATGCACTTGATTGGTGCACATCAGTCATTGATTGGGTGGATGAGTGACCTCTGCCATCAACATGGCTGCGTCCATACCAAAACACACACCAACGCCAGCCACACACCGCACCAATTCCCAACCAGCCAGAAAAAAAGTGGCCATGCCTTGTTATCTTGAGACTCCACAAAACCCCACTACTCCTAGACCCATAACTTTCACAATTTGAACAAAAGACTTTCCCAATTTCCACTTCTAAGAGTCATTCTTCTCTGGTTCAGGTCTTTTAGGGGTTAAAGTTTTCTGTAGAATTCTATTCAAAGAGGAATCTTTTTCATGTTGTCTAATAATTGTTTAAAATTGATTTTTCTACTTCCAGTAAGGAATCCCAAAATCTCTCACATAGTTTTTGGAAGTTGTGTCACGTTCTGTAATTTATCATATCGTCTGACATATTACATTTTTCAGTCATACGATTGTCTTTATCATTTAATTTTATATCTGTTATTGTTCTTGATACATTATCCATGTTGGTTGTGGATAGTTCTAAGATTTGATTGTCTTTATCATTTAATTTGATATCTGTTATTTTTCTTGACACATTATCTATGTTGGTTGTGGATATTACTTTGTGAACATTTTAAAATTTGATTTCAGTTACTCTCTTGATATGTTTTCTAAGTAAGTTTTGTGTATTATTTTGTTTTGAGTTGCAGTTTTTGATACATAATCTGAGCTTTTGCCTGGTGTATCAGATGCTCTAGTTATCAGATGCACATTTGATACCTTCATCATGACACAAGCAACAGATTCTTAGTGGATATAAACAAAGGATTATTTTGACTTATTGCTATATCTTATAGTTTTGCTAGGATAAATAAAAAATAGATCTATAATTAAATGCTTCATGGTAGTGTTCCATATTTTATTAGCCCTGTTGCCTTAAAGGAATTATGCAGCGATTTTGATCAATACATGGATTAATGACTGAGGTATTTGCCTTTCATGTTTATTTACTGTTCAGGTTGATGCATTCCAGTTAGTGTCTGTAACAAAAACCTACAGCTCCCTTTTGAAAGCACACTCCTAGCTTGGCATCATTTTAAGGTGAATTGACATCATTGAGGCACTGATAAGTAAAATGACATCAAGTATGACAATATGCTGATGACATTATCAAAGGCATTGTCCTTTGAATGGTGATGGAATGACGTCATCTGGGGTCACAAAGAGTTCACGCTACCCGTGCTTACCCATCAAATGCAGCAGTTGGCTGACATAGACTTCTGCAGATAATGCAGATTCTGAGTCAAATAATTATTTCTATTATTGTATTGTTATTAAGATTAAATATGCCATGATGTTATGATAAGATTAAATATGCCATGATGTACGTTATCTTTTAAAATTAAAAATTATGGGATTGATGTTTAATACCTTTAAGTAAGCATTTTTTCCCAAGGCCAGCAAGGTTTGTGGCCTTTTTCTACTGATCTCCATTATTTTTTCTAAATATTTTAGTTCACAGGATAATGGCAAATAACATCTAAAAACAAATTTCATCACTTAATGTTTGATCTTGAAACAATATACCAGATGATATTCTGCAGTCCCCTCAAATATAGCATTCCAAGTCTGAACAATCTAACATGCACAGCACTGCTTAAAATATTAATCCTGACAAATGCAGATAAATAATTCAGCCATTTTGTTTTGCACTTTCACTAACTCAGTTCTATTTGTCTTCTTGTCCTATATATTCAAGCATGAAAATATTTAATGTAGTGGTACAAAGGTTAAATAGCTTATTTTGTTTATACTTTGAAGCCAGGTATAAGTAATTGATATTAAGATAAAACCTCATAATTTCAAAAATATATAACTATGATACTTGAGTTGCATCATTTGGCACAATATTTGCCTCCAAAATTAAGACATATTTTCAGCATTAAATGCCAATGTTTCAGGAGACATTTAGAGAACCGAACACATTGCAATCCAGTCTCAAAGAAGCAGCTTATGATACGACAGGTCTACAGTCAGATATGTACAAGATAGCTTGCTATAATGTGGGCTGAATTCAATGCAAATAATCCTCTGTGTGTTTGATTAGGAATCTTGTCAGCTTCTTTTCACTTTCTCTATCTCCTTTCTGACTAGAAGTAACTGTTTTTTTTGTCAAATACCGGTAGTTTGCATTTCATTCCTTTCCATATGTTGTTCTTAAATTAATATTGATATGAATTGTCATCAAATATCCAGCAAAGCCTCACATATCTTCAGTTATAATGTCTTTGATGTTAAATGACTAAACAGTTTTGCTGCCTGATTCAAGCCTCCAGTTGTATAAATTAGAATATAATGTTTTAATAATCTAACATTACAGCATCTTGATGAACAGAATATAATGTATGCAGCATAAAATCAGAATGAAAACCTCCAAACTCAGACTTAAGAGATAACTCAGCATCAACCTTGATATCCTGGTTTCAACCACTCATTGTTTGTACCTTCGCACCCCTGTCTCAACCACTCATTGTTTGTACCTTCGCACCCCTGTCTCAAGCATTAATTGTTTGTACCTTCACACCCCTGTCTCAAGCATTAATTGTTTGTACCTTCGCACCCCTGTCTCAAGCATTAATTGTTTGTACCTTCACACCCCTGTCTCAAGCATTAATTGTTTGTACCTTCACACCCCTGTCTCAAGTATTCACTGTTTGAACCTTCGCACCCCTGTCTCAAGCATTCACTGTTTATACCTTATAGCACCTCTGTCTCAAGCATTAATTGTTTGTACCTTTGCACCCCTGTCTCAAACATTCACTGTGTATACCTTATAGCACCTCTATCTCAAGTATTCACTGTTTGAACCTTAGCACCCCTGTCTCACGCATTCACTGTTTATACCTTATAGCACCTCTGTCTCAATCATTCACTGTTTGTACCTTTGCACCCCTGTCTCAAGCATTCACTGTTTACACCTTAGCACCCCTGTCTCAAGCATTCACTGTTTGAACCTTAGCACCCCTGTCTCAAGCATTCACTGTTTATACCTTATAGCACCTCTGTCTCAAGCATTCACTGATCATACCTCAACACCTCTGTCTCAATCATTCCCTGATCATACCTTAGCACCTCTGTCTCAAGAATTCACTGATCATACCTTAGCACCTCTGTCTCAAGCATTTACCACTCATACCTTAGCACCTCTGTCTCAAGCATTCCCTGATCATACCTCAGCACCTCTGTCTCAAGCATTCCCTGATCATAACTTAGCACCTCTGTCTCAAGAATTCACCTTGTCTCCTACCTGTTTTTAGACCAGGTCATTCTGCAGCACGTAGTCTTCCCCTTGGAGACACACACTAGCTTTTAAATCTTAACAGATTTTGCTGCATATGGCAGATAAATTAGGATAACACCAAACCAATACAGAAATAATGCAATACTAAATGCCAAGCCATGGACACTGCACAAATAAAACTGATATAAATTGCATGTTCCGTCAGTTTCACAGTACAAATCGGTGACATTTATGGTGTGGCTTTTAGCTCTAATGGCGTTTTCTGTAAACGGGAGAGTTCTCAGGGGTAAACACAAGGTCACCAGGGATCGCTGAACCAAACAATTTTGACTGGACATGCAACATAATATCATACCCAATGAACAACGAAATTAGGGAGAAAATCACCATCAGCCACTGGCTAATTTGAATATTTACAGAAAAAACCCCAGCAAAATCAGGAAGGAGTCAGAAATTAAATGTTAAACCCGGAACACTGCAGAAATATAACTGATATACGAGCCCTGTGCATCATCTTGAAGCCAAATCTAGCATTTATTTTACACGTAACACATCCTGACATAAATTGCTCATTGAATTTTCCTATTTGAAAAATAAAACTTAACACATGATATAGCTGAGCAAAATCTTAGACTTAGAATGTAATGAACATTTTCCTTTGACATCTTATTTGCCCCCTCTGTCAATATTTACTGGATCCCATATATGATGGATACAGCAAAGATATTTGTCTGGACCAGCCACCAGGGGTCACTAGAGTGTTTGCCTCAGCTTTATTGGAGCCCATATATGAAATATATATGGGTGAATAAACATGAGGTAAGGAAGAAAAAGCTCAAAGAAATAAACCCACATCCGAGCCCAGTTTCTCTTTCCCTTTACAGACTGAGGTTCTCAAACATCTGATGTAATATTTGTAAAATGACAAACTTATCAATTCTAATTTTCTGGTGAATTCCACTAAGAGCATAAATGCGATACTGAACGTGACTTATGTGGGCTGCTGAGTAGTCCCATCTGAGGACACTTCTGTCAGATGGTAAAATCAATACTCAATCGTACAAAACATGTGTGCTTGACTTGGACAGGACCATGAGAGCTGGGAACCCTACAATCCACAAACTCAACAGCATTATTTTCCTTGTGAACATGGCATGTGTAACATTGCCTAAGTTTGTTTTGAGTTTTTTTCTGGCTTCCTACATTTTCTTTATTTGTGTTTTTCTTGAGTTTTCCTGGGCCTTTTCCCTCAAAATATTTGTGCTGTACAGAAATAGAAGTTTCCACTGGTTCCCACCAACTAATGAAAGAACACACATGATGTATGGCAATGTCTAGGGTGGGTTACTTTTAATCACTTTTCTCAGCACAGTTGGTAGAGTGTAGGATCTGTGCCTTTAATGGTTATATAAGTGGAGGATGGGAGGTGGTGGGTTCGACTCCCACTGCCGGCAGTGCTACTTTCACACTGGTTAAAAGGTTCGAAAGTCGACCTGATATGGCCATAGTTGCTGAAAGGGTCGTAAAATCACCATTTCACAATTTTTTTCTCAGGTTCCTGCATCAAGACGAAGGCAGAGGTCCGCACCATATGTACAAAATACAAATGTATATTTGACTCCCACCTGGGTGAGACCAGAAGATAAACACTCTATGTTACCTTAGATAGATGTCTAACTACTGCATGTAACCTTAGATAGATGTCTAACTACTGCATGTAACCTTGGATAGATGTCTAACTACTGCATGTAACCTTGGATAGATGTCTAACTACTGCATGTAACCTTGGATAGATGTCTAACTACTGCATGTAACCTTAGATAGATGTCTAACTACTGCATGTAACCTGGGACAGATGTCTAACTACTGCATGTAACCTTGGATAGATGTCTAACTACTGCATGTAACCTTAGATAGATGTCTAACTACTGCATGTAACCTGGGACAGATGTCTAACTACTGCATGTAACATGGGACAGATGCCTAACTACTGCATATAACCTGGGACAGATGCCTAACTACTGCATATAACCTGGGACAGATGTCTAACTACTGCATGTAACCTTGGATAGATGTCTAACTACTGCATGTAACCTGGGACAGATGTCTAACTACTGCATGTAACCTGGGACAGATGTCTAACTACTGCATGTAACCTGGGACAGATGTCTAGCTACTGCATGTAACCTGGGACAGATGTCTAACTACTGCATGTAACCTGGGACTGATGCCTAACTACTGCATGTAACCTGGGACTGATGCCTAACTACTGCATGTAACCTTGGATAGATGTCTAACTACTGCATGTAACCTGGGACAGATGTCTAGCTACTGCATGTAACCTGGGACTGATGTCTAACTACTGCATGTAACCTGGGACAGATGTCTAACTACTGTATGTAACCTGGGACTGATGCTTAACTACTGCATGTAACCTTGGATAGATGTCTAACTACTGCATGTAACCTTAGATAGATGTCTAACTACTGCATGTAACCTGGGACAGATGTTTAACTACTGCATGTAACCTGGGACAGATGCCTAACTACTGCATGTAACTGGGACAGATGTCTAACTACTGCATGTAACCTGGGACAGATGCCTAACTACTGCATGTAACATGGGACAGATGCCTAACTACTGCATGTAACCTGGGACAGATGCCTAACTACTGCATGTAACCTGGGACTGATGCCTAACTACTGCATGTAACCTGGGACAGATGTCTAACTACTGCATGTAACCTGGGACAGATGGTTAACTACTGCATGTAACCTGGGACAGATGTTTAACTACTGCATGTAACCTTGGATAGATGTCTAACTACTGCATGTAACCTTGGATAGATGTCTAACTACTGCATGTAACCTTGGATAGATGTCTAACTACTCTATGTAACCTTGGATAGATGTCTAACTACTCTATGTAACATGGGACAGATGTCTAACTACTGCATGTAACCTGGGACAGATGCCTAACTACTGCATGTAACCTGGGACAGATGCCTAACTACTGCATGTAACCTGGGACAGATGGTTAACTACTGCATGTAACCTGGGACAGATGTATAACTACTGCATGTAACCTGGGACAGATGTATAACTACTGCATGTAACCTTGGATAGATGTCTAACTACTGCATGTAACCTTGGATAGATGTCTAACTACTGCATGTAACCTTGGATAGATGTCTAACTACTCTATGTAACCTTGGATAGATGTCTAACTACTCTATGTAACATGGGACAGATGTCTAACTACTGCATGTAACCTGGGACAGATGTCTAACTACTGCATGTAACCTTGGATAGATGTCTAACTACTGCATGTAACCTTGGATAGATGTCTAACTACTCTATGTAACCTTGGATAGATGTCTAACTACTGCATGTAACCTTGGATAGATGCCTAACTACTGCATGTAACCTTGGATAGATGTCTAACTACTGCATGTAACCTTGGATAGATGTCTAACTACTCTATGTAACATGGGACAGATGCCTAACTACTGCATATAACCTGGGACAGATGCCTAACTACTGCATGTAACCTGGGACTGATGTCTAACTACTGCATGTAATCTTGGATAGATGTCTAACTACTGCATGTAACCTTGGATAGATGTCTAACTACTGCATGTAACCTTGGATAGATGTCTAACTACTGCATGTAACCTTGGATAGATGCCTAACTACTGCATGTAACCTTGGATAGATGTCTAACTACTGCATGTAACCTTAGATAGATGTCTAACTACTGCATGTAACCTTGGATAGATGTCTAACTACTGCATGTAACCTGGGACAGATGTTTAACTACTGCATGTAACCTGGGACTGATGTCTAACTACTGCATGTAATCTTGGATAGATGTCTAACTACTGCATGTAACCTTGGATAGATGTCTAACTACTGCATGTAACCTTGGATAGATGTCTAACTACTGCATGTAACCTTGGATAGATGTCTAACTACTGCATGTAACCTTGGATAGATGTCTAACTACTCTATGTAACCTTGGATAGATGTCTAACTACTCTATGTAACATGGGACAGATGTCTAACTACTGCATGTAACCTGGGACAGATGCCTAACTACTGCATGTAACCTGGGACAGATGCCTAACTACTGCATGTAACCTGGGACAGATGGTTAACTACTGCATGTAACCTGGGACAGATGTATAACTACTGCATGTAACCTGGGACAGATGTATAACTACTGCATGTAACCTTGGATAGATGTCTAACTACTGCATGTAACCTTGGATAGATGTCTAACTACTGCATGTAACCTTGGATAGATGTCTAACTACTCTATGTAACCTTGGATAGATGTCTAACTACTCTATGTAACATGGGACAGATGTCTAACTACTGCATGTAACCTGGGACAGATGTCTAACTACTGCATGTAACCTTGGATAGATGTCTAACTACTGCATGTAACCTTGGATAGATGTCTAACTACTCTATGTAACCTTGGATAGATGTCTAACTACTGCATGTAACCTTGGATAGATGCCTAACTACTGCATGTAACCTTGGATAGATGTCTAACTACTGCATGTAACCTTGGATAGATGTCTAACTACTCTATGTAACATGGGACAGATGCCTAACTACTGCATATAACCTGGGACAGATGCCTAACTACTGCATGTAACCTGGGACTGATGTCTAACTACTGCATGTAATCTTGGATAGATGTCTAACTACTGCATGTAACCTTGGATAGATGTCTAACTACTGCATGTAACCTTGGATAGATGTCTAACTACTGCATGTAACCTTGGATAGATGCCTAACTACTGCATGTAACCTTGGATAGATGTCTAACTACTGCATGTAACCTTAGATAGATGTCTAACTACTGCATGTAACCTTGGATAGATGTCTAACTACTGCATGTAACCTGGGACAGATGTTTAACTACTGCATGTAACCTTGGATAGATGTCTAACTACTGCATGTAACCTTGGATAGATGTCTAACTACTGCATGTAACCTGGGACAGATGTCTAACTACTGCATGTAACCTTGGATAGATGTCTAACTACTGCATGTAACCTTGGATAGATGTCTAACTACTGCATGTAACCTTGGATAGATGTCTAACTACTGCATGTAACCTTGGATAGATGTCTAACTACTCTATGTAACATGGGACAGATGCCTAACTACTGCATGTAACCTGGGACAGATGTCTAGCTACTTCATGTGACTGAGACAAACATCTGACTGCTCCATGTAAACATGGACAGACAGGAGATGGAATTAGTTGACACATATCAGGATGCGAGTATTGCTGGGGAGTGGCATGTGTACACATGGAGGCCAGGATTAGCATCATCCACCTTGAAGGAAAGGCTGTGTCATTACTCTTGCTCATTCCCATCATGTTGTGAATATTTACAAAGCATGTAATAAGTTCTAAAATGTCCGATCCAGATTTTAGAAAAATCAAGATAATGACCTGTGAAATAAAGAAATAGCGTGAGTTGTGGAAGTGTTCAAACAATCAATGTCTTGTTGTAATTCATCAATCAGTTGTGATTACAGGGTGCCTGGGATCTGGTGTGAAAATAATCAATGCAACTGGGTTACCTGTCAGGTCACCCTGTGCAGGATTTATATGTGTTATCAGGTACATGTCAGGTCACCTTGTATAGGAGTTAAGTGTGTCATGTCACCCTGTATGGTAGCTACATGTGGTGGGAGACATGTCAGGTCACCCCGTATGGTAGCTACATGTGGTGGGAGACAAGTCAGGTCACCCTGCATGGTAGCTACATGTGGCGGGAGACATGTCAGGTCACCCTGTACTAGCAGTTACTGCTATATGACATTCAGAGGTCGCCAAAGCAATTGTCCTGAGATCAGATTTTGGTGAACTTCATGTAAACAAGGAACTTGTGTATAAATTGATCAGATTTCAGCCGTACTTTTCACATGAGTTGGCTAATTCCGCTGAGCTTTCAGATGGCCTTGAGAACCTCCACTCCACTTGAGAATGCCTCAAAGGGTTTGTGGGATCACCAAACTTATGTCTGCTGTGAACTCTGCAGACAGAATAAATCTGTGCCATTACTTGGCCCTACTTCCTAACAGAATTGGATCAGGGAATGGAAGTAATATATGGACAGTCCAATATGGGATCAGGGACAGTCTGATATAGCACCAGGTAAAGTACAGTCCAATATGGGATCAGGGACAGTCTGATATGGCACCAGGTAAAGTCTGATATGGGATGAGGGATTGGAGGAAATTGGAGGAAATATGGACAGTCTGATATGGCACCAGGCAAAGTCTGATATGGGATGAGGGATTGGAGGAAATTGGAGGAAATATGGACAATCTGATATGGCACCAGGTAAAGTCTGACATGGGATCAGGGATTGGAGGAAATTGGAGGAAATATGGACAGTCTGATATGGCACCAGGTAAAGTCTGATATGGGATCAGGGATTGGAGGAAATTAGAGGAAATATGGACAGTTTGATATGGAGTCAAAAAACAGGCACAATTTGAACTTCTTCTCCATGGGATGGGATCAGGGAATGAATTTTATATGGACTGCTTATTGAGATTAGGATCTGGAAGTTATGATTCCAATGCAAGAATCTAAGTGATATGGACTTTATCCTGGGATGGGATGAGAGAATTTAAGTGACATGGACTTCTTCCTGGGATGGGATGAGAGAATCTAAGTGATATGGACTTCTTCCTGGGATGGGATGAGAGAATTTAAGTGACATGGACTTCTTCCTGGGATGGGATCAAGGAATTTAAGTGATATGGACTTCTTCCTGGGATGGGATGAGAGAATTTAAGTGACATGGACTTCTTCCTGGGATGGGATCAAGGAATTTAAGTGATATGGACTTCTTCCTGGGATGGGATCAAGGAATTTAAGTGATATGGACTTCTTCCTGGGATGGGATCAAGGAATTTAAGTGATATGGACTTCTTCCTGGGATGGGATGAGAGAATCTAAGTGACATGGACTTCTTTCTGGGATAGGATCAAGGAATTTAAGTGATATGGACTTCTTCCTGGGATGGGATGAGAGAATTTAAGTGACATGGACTTCTTCCTGGGATGGGATCAAGGAATTTAAGTGATATGGACTTCTTCCTGGGATGGGATGAGAGAATTTAAGTGACATGGACTTCTTCCTGGGATGGGATCAAGGGATTTAAGTGATATGGACTTCTTCCTGGGATGGGATGAGAGAATTTAAGTGACATGGACTTCTTCCTGGGATGGGATGAGAGAATTTAAGTGACATGGACTTCTTCCTGGGATGGGATCAAGGAATTTAAGTGACATGGACTTCTTCCTGGGATGGGATCAAGGAATTTAAGTGATATGGACTTCTTCCTGGGATGGGATCAAGCACAGTTCCGATGCATGTTTATATTCCACTCTCATGTCAGGCCATGCCAATCATCAGTTTCATGTCTTGCATTAGGGAAAGGTATTGAACGTGTGGTGATTGCGTCCATAGACTCGTCATTTCCTGTTTATGTTTATCAGTTGTTAATTGGTCAAAAATCCAGGTCAATGCTCAGCACCTTGATTTCATGCAATGAGAATCAAGATTTCCATTCATTTCAGGTTGAAAGGAAATGACGATGTCATGGTTGAAGTCAAATGTGAACCGTGAGTTCCCTGACTGATTTGAGCTATCATACATGATGTCAAGTGGTGTGTGACTCGCAAGGTGGGCGGAGAACAGTTTGAGGATTGTTTCTGGAAACAAAGGCAAGTTGAATGGTCAGTTTGGTCAAAAAAGCAAATAAATCGGATTGAAATGTCAGAGAGTCAGGGCATGATAAAAAATGTGTAAAATACCTTTCCCTAATGCAAGACATGAAACTGATGATCGGCATGGCCTGACATGAGAGTGGAATATAAACATGCATTGGGCCTGTGGATCAAGGAAATAAGTTGACCTCCCCAAAACAGAAGAGAAAACATTTCAAAACTCTCAATCTCAGTGTGACACTGAATTTTAGTATTGTCATATTGAAACTGAACTTTTCAGATCTTTTCAGCAAATCCTCCGAACATCTCAGACAGATGAGCAAATCAACACTAGCTATGCCTACAAATATTATCCATTCGGAATTGAATTGCTCCAGGTCACAACCTGTGATCAGGTCCCCGGGATCAGGTCACTGACCTACATGTTGACCTCTCATTGCAGAGTAAATTTGGTACGATCATTTATGTTATCCTTCAACATTTATTGCACAGCTGGACTTTTATGAATATTCAAGACTTGCAGCAAATCCAGCTTGAAATTGTTATACCAAAGACAGCAGGGACTGATATGTGAGAGGTCTTGTATTTGATAGCAACAATTATCAGGTCAAGGGCCTTATTGCAGTTGGTTAAAGTACGAGCCTAAGCACCAATTCTCTGATGTGATCCAAAGGTCTTGGGTTCATTTCCCAGCCATGCTGATATTGATTTCATGATATAATTTCTCATATGAGCTGAGACCCATGCTTGAAGGGTTAACCTGTTGTTCTTGTAAATCTGTGACATGGTCATGTCAATAATCTGCGACATGACAATTCAATGAGGCATCACTAAATCTGAGTAGGTCTCGGCATGAAATAAATGAAGTAATGTTGAAAGTGACATAAAACCCAAAACAAACAAAAAGCAGCAGTCATCAGATCACAGGCATTGTAATACTTTTTTCCATTTAACAATGTAAATGGCACCAAGCCCACTTCTTGGTGACGTCATTACAACTTATCATTAAAAAGGTACCCAGCTGGCTGAAATCACTCAATTAATAGTGTGTCAGCTTAGAATCAGCTCTATTCAAAATCCAAATTTGCAATAAATTCTATACCTACCCTGATCTATCAGGGGAGTGCCCGCAGTAGTTACTCTGTTTCTTTAGAGCCAAATGCTATTTTCAGATAAAAATATATCACTCTACTAATCTCTTAGTTCTGTATGAATAGATCACTCAGACACTGTTTGTCTTTATCTTCAAAATCACTTATTAATAATATTTATTATTATTAATAACAATCGCAATATACCTATTTAGCCTTTTGAGGCATTCTCACACCATGTGGCAGCAGTGACCACGAAGTGTCATAACTGGCACAGCATCAGCTTTCATCTCGGGCAGCAAATAGGCCATAATATGGAGGACTCACCGTAAAGCTTGCTTCACAATATCTCTGTCACATATCAATCATTCTGAACATCCTGTGTCTCAAATGCAACTGCTCATATAAAAATTAAAGCAAAAATTCAAATATCAAAAGGTAGCAGATGAGGTATAATGGTTTCCATAAGGCACTCTCTCACCAGGCTTTCGATCAAACAGCGTTGGTAATGTGTTCATTTTTTTTAAAGAGCCAACATGCACAGTGAGCATGCATGGATGACTCAGCAAACTTCAGGGGGATGCCAAGGTTGCCGAAGGGTGCAGAAGATTGCTTCCATTTTTCACATGCACAACATATGCTCAGCATGCTCGGATTTTATTGCAGTAAGGAGAGCAAGCACAGAGTAAGCCCCGTCAGTGCAGAGCAAGCACAGAGCAAGCCCGTCAGTACAGGGCAAGCACAGAGTAAGCCCCGTCAGTGCAGAGCAAGCACAGAGCAAGCCCGTCAGTACAGGGCAAGCACAGAGTAAGCCCCGTCAGTACAGAGCAAGCCCCGTCAGTGCAGAGCAAGCCCCGTCAGTGCAGAGCAAGCACAGAGTAAGCCCCGTCAGTGCAGAGCAAGCACAGAGCAAGCCCGTCAGTACAGGGCAAGCACAGAGTAAGCCCCGTCAGTGCAGAGCAAGCCCCGTCAGTGCAGAGCAAGCCCCGTCAGTGCAGAGCAAGCACAGAGTAAGCCCCGTCAGTGCAGAGCAAGCACAGAGCAAGCCCGTCAGTACAGGGCAAGCACAGAGTAAGCCCCGTCAGTACAGAGCAAGCCCCGTCAGTGCAGAGCAAGCCCCGTCAGTGCAGAGCAAGCACAGAGTAAGCCCCGTCAGTGCAGAGCAAGCACAGAGCAAGCCCGTCAGTACAGGGCAAGCACAGAGTAAGCCCCGTCAGTACAGAGCAAGCCCCGTCAGTGCAGAGCAAGCACAGAGCAAGCCCTGTCAGTACAGGGCAAGCACAGAGCAAGCCCGTCAGTACAGGGCAAGCACAGAGTAAGCCCCGTCAGTACAGAGCAAGCCCCGTCAGTGCAGAGCAAGCACAGAGCAAGCCCTGTCAGTACAGGGCAAGCACAGAGCAAGCCCTGTCAGTACAGAGCAAGCCCCGTCAGTGCAGAGCAAGCACAGAGCAAGCCCGTCAGTACAGGGAAAGCACAGAGCAAGCCCCGACAGTGCAGGGCAAGCAGAGAGCAAGCACAGAGCGAGTCCCAACAGTGCAGAGCAAGCCCTGTCAGCACAGGACAAAAACAGAGCAAGCCCTGTCAGCACAGGACAAACACAGAGCAAGCCCTGTCATCAAAGGACAAACACAGAGCAAGCCCTGTCAGCACAGGACAAAAACAGAGCAAGCCCTGTCAGCACAGGACAAACACAGAGCAAGCCCTGTCAGCATAGGACAAACACAGAGCAAGCCCTGTCAGCACAGGACAAACACAGAGCAAGCCCTGTCAGCACAGAGCAAGCCCTGTCAGCACAGACCAAGCACAGAGCAAGCCCTGTCAGCACAGAGCAAGCACAGAGCAAGCACAGAGCAAGCACAGAGCAAGCACAGAGCAAGCACAGAGCAAGCCCTGTCAGCACAGACCAAGCACAGAGCAAGCACAGAGCAAGCCCTGTCAGCACAGAGCAAGCCCTGTCAGCACAGAGCAAGCACAGAGCAAGCCCTGTCAGCACAGAGCAAGCGCAGAGCAAGCACAGAGCAAGCCCTGTCAGCACAGAGCAAGCCCTGTCAGCACAGACCAAGCACAGAGCAAGCACAGAGCAAGCACAGAGCAAGCCCTGTCAGCACAGAGCAAGCCCTGTCAGCACAGACCAAGCACAGACCAAGCACAGACCAAGCACAGAGCAAGCACAGACCAAGCACAGAGCAAGCACAGAGCAAGCACAGAGCAAGCACAGAGCAAGCCCTGTCAGCACAGAGCAAGCCCTGTCAGCATAGAACAAGCACAGAGCAAGCCCTGTCAGCACAGAGCAAGCACAGAGCAAGCACAGAGCAAGCCCTGTCAGCACAGAGCAAGCCCTGTCAGCATAGAGCAAGCACAGAGCAAGCCCTGTCAGCACAGAGCAAGCACAGAGCAAGCACAGAGCAAGCACAGAGCAAGCACAGAGCAAGCCCTGTCAGCACAGACCAAGCACAGAGCAAGCACAGAGCAAGCACAGAGCAAGCCCTGTCAGCACAGAGCAAGCCCTGTCAGCACAGAGCAAGCCCTGTCAGCACAGAGCAAGCACAGAGCAAGCCCTGTCAGCACAGAGCAAGCACAGAGCAAGCACAGAGCAAGCACAGAGCAAGCCCTGTCAGCACAGACCAAGCACAGAGCAAGCACAGAGCAAGCACAGAGCAAGCCCTGTCAGCACAGAGCAAGCCCTGTCAGCACAGAGCAAGCACAGAGCAAGCCCTGTCAGCACAGAGCAAGCCCTGTCAGCACAGACCAAGCACAGAGCAAGCCCTGTCAGCACAGAGCAAGCACAGAGCAAGCCCTGTCAGCACAGAGCAAGCGCAGAGCAAGCACAGAGCAAGCCCTGTCAGCACAGAGCAAGCCCTGTCAGCACAGAGCAAGCCCTGTCAGCACAGACCAAGCACAGACCAAGCACAGACCAAGCACAGAGCAAGCACAGAGCAAGCACAGAGCAAGCACAGAGCAAGCCCTGTCAGCACAGAGCAAGCCCTGTCAGCATAGAGCAAGCACAGAGCAAGCCCTGTCAGCATAGAGCAAGCACAGAGCAAGCCCTGTCAGCACAGACCAAGCACAGAGCAAGCACAGAGCAAGCACAGAGCAAGCCCTGTCAGCACAGAACAAGCACAGAGCAAGCACAGAGCAAGCCCCGTCAGCACAGAGCAAGCACAGAGCAAGCACAGAGCAAGCCCCGTCAGCACATAGCAAGCACAGAGCAAGCACAGAGCAAGCCCCGTCAGCACAGAGCAAGCCCTGTCAGCACAGAACAAGCACAGAGCAAGCCCCGTCAGCACAGAGCAAGCACAGAGCAAGCACAGAGCAAGCCCCGTCAGCACAGAGCAAGCACAGAGCAAGCACAGAGCAAGCCCCGTCAGCACAGAGCAAGCACAGAGCAAGCCCTGTCAGCACATAGCAAGTAAAGAACAAGCACAGAACAAGCCCCATTACTGCAAAGCGAACTC
This sequence comes from Amphiduros pacificus, assembly GCA_949316495.1. Classification (NCBI taxonomy): domain Eukaryota; kingdom Metazoa; phylum Annelida; class Polychaeta; order Phyllodocida; family Hesionidae; genus Amphiduros; species Amphiduros pacificus. Next base: position 21,500,481 of record OX439004.1, on the reverse strand, counting down.
TGTCATCTCAGTGAGAGATCTGAAATTTTTACTGCGTCTTTACTCTGTTCTCAGTCTGTACTGAGTTGCTGAGGGATCAGTGTAGAAACGTCAAACTGGATGATATGGAAGCACCATGGATGCCTTGGAAATGCCATGGGAGGACTGTGCATGCATCATACCAACTTTTTTCATTTTTATAAAAAAAAAACAGTCAGACATCATGTGATTTTCTTAAATATTCAAAGCACAGCAGACATAGTTCTGATTTTATTATGGCGTGATGGGTATCAGTATCAGAACCATTTACGCTATATCAGGTCAGATAGAAACCTGTCACAAAGACTTCATGACCTTCTCTTTTTGAAGTGTTGTGACTGGAGATCTTTCTTTTGCATTATCACAAAGACATTTTACAAATACCTTTGATAACCAGTTGTGGGGCAATGATTTACCGGTAGGTGAGAAACAACTCAGTATGGAAGCTTGACAACCTAAAATGGGGCTGACTCTATCACACACATTACTTCATTCCAGAAGTCTTCATCTGAGGCAAGAATAAGATGAGAAAAATGAGGTAATGGATGTTCCAGGAGTAAATGCATGTGTGCGAAATAATTATTTTAGTGCTTTCACGGCTTGGCTATAGCTTTTACAAATGCTTTTGCTGCTCTTCCCAATTTAACATTTTAATCTCCCTGGAATGTTCCTTACACTTGTGCTTCACCTCCAAAGTCAGGCATATTTGCTTATGGAAAAAAAACATTGTATGATAAATGCTTATGGCCATGTGGGCAGATATAATTTGTGGAAGCAAATCAAGGAGTCCGACCCTATTCTTAATATTTACTGCTTACAAAAATCATAGACATATATTGGAAAAAATAGTGAAAATCTATTCGACCATTATGACCAAGTTAATTGCCTCTAACTTGAGTGGAAATGTAGTGAACAGAGATCACAAGAATCTCCTCAAGTATGGGAAAACTTACCCCCACCTCCACAACTGTCCTGCCTGTCTACCTGAAACATCACAGATAACAGCTCCCCCTGGTGAGCAGCTCCACACCTGTCACTGTTACAAACCAAACCTGGTTCCCTCTAAATGAAAGTCTGTTAGAACACCGCAATTAACTGATCAACATGTTTAAAAGTTATGTTGATATGCTTCACAAATAACACATCAACACAAGGGTTGGCTGGACAGGCATCACAACTCAATTGTATATCCACCCTGTTATTCCAGCCATTCTGTCTGCAGGTCCTAAGGGCCTCCTAATGAACGAGCAGTAACTAGAAAACTATCTTGAATCCAAGGTAATCTTGTATATCTTATTAGAATCTTATCCACCTTAGCAGAAATCAACTGAAAATACCCTGGTTATAATCCTTATCATGGGGAATTTTAATATGTTTAAATGTATCATTCACTGGTTGCAAATGACAGAATTGCAGGGGTTAAAAAATCTAGGTTAAAATAATAAAATTCTTTCAAATGCTCTTCTATATTACAATTAAAATATACAAATATGTTTTTGTTTTTTTTATATCACTTACCAGTGTTCATAATGTGATCTTGACTTTCCAAATTCCAGTATCCCTGTAGAAGCACATGTATTATTAATAAAACAAACAATCTGTAATATTATTCCACAAAAATGTAAACAAACACGGCAAGATATTTCTGTTATTGATCCAGTTATCAATATTAGGAAGCCAGTTGAATGAAGGTGGCAGCAGACCCCCTGAGAGGGAGATGGATCCTGGATGAAGTCTGTGGGAGTTCTGAGCCACAATGGGTTGGAGGTAAGTCTGCATGGATCACACTACAATCTAGACTGGGGCTGATGGATTGTACTTTGGCTGCCATATTACACAACTGCTACTGCTTTATCTCAACTCAGAATTTCTAGATGCGCACCTTTATCTTGCACAACCATGAAGCCAGTGCCTCTTTTCTTTTAAGGATAAATCATTATTATGAGTTTTTTTTCTATTTTATCCTATTAGAGATTTGCCAAATTGATAACATGTGATAGACCATTAAGCAAGGTCCTTAAAAAGGCTAATCATTATTAAAAATTACTTTATCATCATGCCTCCTGGTGGTTGCCTTTGGAACTAGGGTATGGCCAAAAATATTTTGGAAACATCAAATTGTTTGAATATCCAGACTCAAAATGCTGAACAAGCAAAAGCCAAATTATTTGAAAATAAGCCTCATAAGGTAATATTTCCTGTATATACCCCAGGTAAAGACAGTACAACACTTTGACCAGGGTTAACGCAAGGTTAACATATTTGGTGTATCAACAAATATGATTTGATAAAAAAGTTACTGTGTGAGGTATTAACTAAAAAGCCTATATAAAAATTATCTATAGATATAGCAGGATAAGATTTTCACTGCAGGAATGGTATATTTATTAAAAAAATACCTTCATTGTTTATCAATATTTTCTGAACTCCACATATCATTTTTGAAAAAAATAATTTTACAAAATCCACAATCATTTGTTTTAGTATTACCGAATTTTATGGTAAAAATGTGACATCATTGTGAAATAGCCTTGCTGGGCAAATGCTCTGTAACTGGAATGGATGCATATATTGGCAGATTTAAAAATAACACCAGAAGAATATAACAAAATACAAAACATAATGCGGCCCTGAGTTCAATGAAAACACATGAACTGAGATCAAGTGTAACTATTGCTAGCAAACAGGTTATGGTTCAATTTTTATGTGATACTCATGGATATCTTTTTTTTATTATAACTGTGCAAAAATCATATAAAAAATTTATATCACCACAGTCATTCAATCATTTTACAGTGGAGTTATGGGTATTGTTAATTATTTGGCTCATTTTGACACATCCTGTGCTAGTCCTTTACCAATGCAATATTTGATGGCATCATTATGCAGTCTATGGGAGACACTAGTACCAAAGAAAATCACTTTCATGTACCAAAGATACCTACAGTTGTTATGTTATCCAACAGGATCCTCTTCCAAACCTACCATAGTCTCATTAAATAAATCATGGACATTTTTGGACACAAGTATGATGTTCCTCAGTTGCAGTTGCTGAGATATGCTCCACACAAAATATGTGACCTTAAGATCACTGCATTAAGGTCAATAGGTGCAGGGGCAAAAAAAATTACTGCACAACTACACCTTGTGGTTGGCATGCATGCCCAATATTAAGTATCTCCAATTCATCATTCATGAGATATGGCCTGCACAATAACACAAAGGTCAGGGTCACAGCATCAAGGTCAAAGGTCAATTCTGTGAAAAATGTAAATGGTGCTCAACATCATGTTGGTGCATAACAGATATGAAGTACTTTTTATTTACTTTTGATGGTTGTGAGATGTTGCATGTACACAAATTTACACGAATGTACACGAATTTGAGGTCATTGTGTCAAGGTCAAAGGTCACATGACTGAGAAGTATGATGAGGCACAGATATGACCCAAGACATTTCTGTACACCAAGTGTCAATTTCCTCCTATAAGTGATTGCTGAGATATGCTCTGTACAAAATTTGTGAGCTTGAGGTCAGTGCACCAAGGTCAATGCTTATATCACTAAGAATTGAAGGAATATGCATCTTCACCTCTATATTTACTTTTGTATAAAATTTGAAAAATATATTACTGGTAGTTTGGGAGAAAATGTTAAAGAAAATTTTGACAGACAGATGGACAAACATTTTCCCCACTCCCAAAGCTCTGTGACTTCAAAGAAGTCAGCAGACCTAAAAAAAAGATTGTATAGGCCTGCCTGTCAATGAATGCGTTGCTAGTGTAAACTAAATGTGAACGTTGTGTGAGTTGACAGAATTGGCTAACATTTCAGTGCTATTAATGCATAAATTTGTATTGTGCTCTTTATAAACTGGGTGTATGATTCGGATATCACAGACATGGACCTTTCTTAAACATTATAGAAGACAAAGCAGAGAAATAAAATTGATATCTTCATAATCAGTGGAGAAAGTAGAACATCTCACTCCTGATATGTTTAGGTCTATCTATCCAAAGAGAACCGCATTAGCTTCCAGCCAGCTCTCACAGCACGTGGACCACTGCACGTGCAGGGATATCGATGCGTACGCAAATATGATGATATATCAAGAGAGGAAACAAAAATCTATGCATTTCCCGACCTTCCAAGGCAGATGATGTTGTAAACTGTGCAAACGATTGCTTTCCCTCCAAATGTGTATTTGCCATCTTCTAAAATGAATTAGCTTGTGGTCTGTGATTTTAACATTCCAAAAATATATCAGGAATGTCACTTTATATTGTTCCAAAGTCAGAGGTATGGCATCAAAAAAAATTCAGATCACTTTGGTACCCGGAAGTAATTGGTAGCTGAAGGAGTTATATAACGTCACAATACATTTTCACGTGAGGTCAATCAAAACAATACCCACAACATTCAAATATTTTCAACTCGCCAATCAAGTTTTAGCATGCACGTGAGAAGACTGACTTCCGGGCACAAAAGTGATCTGAATTTTCTGCAGCCAAGAAAGTTGGCAAAAACATGGAATATATTTAATTTTTTGGAATATTTTTCTCTGGAATTGTTTTGTCTTTGTATTCTGCATCTGCTGTCCAAAGCACACCGTTCATAATGCTCTGTATGCTCTACGATGAGAAATTCCTGACAAACTTGTTTTATCTCTTGAAGTACATCATATTTGCGTTACGTAATCGCCTCGTGCACGTGCCAACCATTGACATGACGTCACTGACCAGCACGTGCAGTGAGAAAAAACTGATGCGGTTCTCTTTGTATCTATCGTTTGTGGTGGGTCAAAATTATCATAAAGTTTAATAATGTCATATTCAAGTTTTCAGCTCTTATCGTGTTATAAGACACAATGGATTGTCAGTAATGCGCATTGCACCTCTGATCTGATGGCATCACACCTCCATCCATGAAACCCTAAGCCCTTACAGACCACAATTAGAATAGATTAGAGGTCATATATGTGATCACCTACATGTGATCAACAAGTTGTGGTCACAAGACTCTCAAGAGCCAGTCATAACTTGGCACTTTCAGAATAACTATGGTCGGTTTACTTTGGTTGATTTTAGTGAGATAGCTTGGTTAAATCAAAGTTTTGTGGCCACAAATCATTTTAACATATCCCAAAGCTCTGTAAAATAGTTTGTGAATTGTTTATGATTTCATGAATGCTCCAGAGAAAGTATATTTTCTCTATGTCCAGACTAATCCACCACAGGCATTTTTTCTTGATCTTGATTTTTGAACCAATGTTGCAGGATGGATGATGCGGTTTACTAGAAATTGTTTTCGATACACATACCTTTTTTGTTGTTAGAATCAAGAAGTCTTACATTTGCATTTCGTTTAATGCGGAAGTTAAAATTGTTTGGAAAGGGCCTTCCCACTCTCCTCAGTGCCATGCACCAGATAAAATGCCCCCTGGTGGATGATTTTGTCCAATATGTATGATTTGAGTTGAGCGACAATGAAGTCACATCCAGGAAGTTACAAATGCGCAAACTCGAAGTGGCAATTGCAGCTTCCGGTTAAAACCGGGGTATTTGGACAAGGTCAACATTGTTTTGACTGAAAGACGTCTGTCCAACGAGTCATTTATGTCAAAAGAAGGATAAACAGGTGACAACATAAACCGGGATGGCTTTAGTCGTGGCACGATCCACGTTTGCTCGCGTGAGCGGCGTTGGTACGCTGTTGGGAAGGCAATCACATCCACTGAATTCTGCCAAAATGGCAGCAGTTGCTCCCATCCAGGTTGCCACACTGAAAGCAACCTATGGTGGCAAGTACCCCTACTACCCTAAACCATGGCCCAAAGACAGGGTATATACAGTGTTTCATGAATTTTTTGATCGCACCGATAAAAGAATGAATGAAAACAGCAAGCTTATCATCGTTGAGGGTAATGCTGCCGTTGGCAAAAATGAATTTGCCAAGAAATTCGCACACAACTTTGATCTGCATTACATTGAATCAAAACAAGACGAAGATATCTACAAGCCCGAAGGTGAATATTTTGACCTAAGAGACTTGAATGAAGTGCTTCCTGCGGAATGTGCCTTCAATGATCTGAAGCTGTTCTACTCGGATGAAGCATTAGCCCGGAGTGGCCAAATCGGAAGGCTGCAACTAAATTGGTACTATCAGAAGTACCAAGACTACTGTGACGCCTTGCACCATATCTTTTGCACAGGTATACATACACAATTTATATAAGGTTAACTTTATTTTGGATTTAGATTGCGTAAGACCGTCCTCACTGTGTATACATGAATAGATATTCACCCAACTTTTTCCTTTAGCCAAATTTGGCCATAAATTTATATGGTATGTAAAATTAAAATGGCAAGTCACCATGCTCATTTCCAAAACTTGTAAGTCATTTTTTATTTAATTTTTTGTTGTTGCCAAATTTAAATTTAAAGTTTATTACATGTATACAATTGTCTCTATTATTCTTAATATTCTAAAACTTATCAGTTTTTTTCTTTCTGTGTACTTTTGTATCAATGAATTCCCTTGATAGCTTATAAATAGTCATCATATTAGCTGTCATGGCTACAAACATATCCCAGCATGCATTGTTCATAACCCAAGAGATGCATGGTGCATCACAAATGTTGAAACAAAAGCAGTATAATTACCTTTTAACTGTTACCATCTCTTATTCTTTTTCATGATGTATTGGGTCCATATTGCAATTGGAATAGTGTTCAAAATTGTACCATTAATGTGCATTTCCCAATCCTAAATGTAGAATAAATGAATATCAGTCCTACTTTCCCATGTAGTAAACCAAGCCTCTTAATCAAAGAAATTCAGGTGTTACCATTGCCTTTTTCCTGAACTTATGAATATTATTGATGAGCAGGATTTGCTTTCAAATAGGGTAGCTGTATCAGCCCCCTTCCATGGGGGAGGGGATTGAAGTTCAGACAAAATTATCTAAGACAGTCAAGGAATAAAACAGTTTTTAAGATATTTAAATTGAATAACTTTCAGACTCTAAGGGGTTCATAGAAATCAGGCCACTAAAGAATAGAGATTATGGTACAATTGATAAAATATCTGTAAATTGTAACCATTTCCTTTTTTTGTACACTGTCAATAACACTTTGGCTTGTTGCCTTGGAAACAATTGGTTGCCATGGAACAATTGGAAAAGTAAACATATCTACACCAAGATAAATTGATTAATACCAATAATTAATATGCAAAGACAGTTACTTGTGAGCCTGGTTTATTGTTTTTCAGGACAAGGTGTTGTTTTGGTGAGGTCTCCATACAGTGACAATGTGTATTTGGAAGCTATGAAGCAGTTGGGATATGTTTCAAGAAACTGTAAGTGCATTTTAAACACAGTTTTGCCCTGATAAGAATGTAAACTATCCATACTTTCATTGTCTGTGACAAGGGTTTGGCTGAAGGATGTTGAGAGGAGAATTTTGGCAATTGGCACTTCATACTGCCAACATGAATTAATTTGTCCCGAAAATTTATTTTTCTTTTGGGAACCAACTAGATGGATCTCTTACCTTGTCACGGGTAAGGTGCAGAATTGTAAGGAGATAAATTCTATCTATTTTCTATGAGGCTCTGATTTTTTTTCCAATTTCTTAAATGATTTTTTGAAAAATATGACAGTGAATTATGTCCATACCTAATTTTGCTAATCAAAACACATTCTTAGTTTGAAATGATTGATGGTATAAACCAATGTGGGGGTGACTGTGTCAGCCACCTTATTAGGTATATTAATTTTGCCTCCGTGCAGGCATTTTCAGGAAATGTTCACAGATAATACAAAAAGGCAGTTGACAGGATTTCTCTTATTATTTGAGTGATCTTAACCATACAAATTTTGTCGAATCAGTATTTATAATTTATAAGCTTAATAAAGTTTAGATTTGGTTTTTTAAACAAAGATATGTTGGACCAAATGAACCTGTTTGACTTAAGATTTTGGATTAATGTTCCTGACTTGATTGTGGTTTTAGTTGCTCGATATTACAATGATGTACGTGACAGTACCTTGTGTGAGTTACTGAAACCTCACCTCACCATCTACCTGGACGCACCTGTCAGTACCATCAGGGAACGAGTCCAACAAAGGGGCGTGGTTAGTACCAGCTAATCTTATACATGTATATGACATATTTTGATTTTACCCAACCTATTCTCGATCATAAAGATGCTTTTTTAAACAAAATTAACTGCACAATTAACAGTAAGAATTGGGACATTGAAATGTATAGGAACATTTAAGTATAATAGAACATTAAAATGGATTGGATAAAGTTTGTGTAAATCTTGACTTATAGGCACATGAGCAGAACAGTAAGGTATTCACAGATGCCTACCTTGAAGCTATAGAAAGCACTTTCAAGAACCGATTCCTGCCAAAAATGAGGTAAGATACGAAGACATATTAATGCCCCCCCCCCATCTATGAGACATTGGGATTTCAGGCTGTTGACACCTCTGACATAATCCATGGATACTCTCTGCTTTTCAAAAGTAACAGGCTATTTGCACATTAGTATATTTTCCTAAAACTGCTATGTGTGAAAAGCATTTTCACTTGCAAAGTAATTTCATTTAGAAGTGGATTCTATTATTTGATTTTCCAATAAATGAGTTGATACTGAAATAGTTGACTTTATTTAGTATTTCCATATCCTCTGCCCACTCTCAAAGGTGCTGACTCTACCTCACCATACATGTATTATAATTACAGAGAATCAGGTGAAGTTCTTGAGATTGATTGGAAAGAAAAAGCAGATGAAATGGACATGGAAGTGGTATGTATATTTACCAAAGGTTATAAGCATAATTATTATATAGACCAGATGTACAGTTCAAATAAAATCAGGTAACTGATATTTTTCATTGCTGATTAAAGGTAAAATCTTATTCAGGGCCATATTTCAGAATTTGGCAAACTGGCAATTACAAGATTTAGATCAGAACTAATGTATTTAAATGAGCTGAGAAATGTTATTTGCAAATGTGTTTAGATCATTGAGGAGTGTCAGCGTCTACGCCTGGAGGCAGAGGATCATGAGGACACTCGGTGTGCAGACTGGTTTGAGAAGAGCGAGGACATGCTTTGCTCCTACAGGAAAAGGTAAATAGGTCCCTATAGTTATTAGAATATAATATCCTCAGGAGAATGGGTAAATGGGTTCCTTTAGTAATAAAATATTATGATCACCTACCAGAAAGAGGTAAGTGGGTCCTGATAATATAATTACCCTCCAGAAAGAGGTAAGTGGGTCTTGATAGTAATATAATATAATTACCCTCCATAAAGAGGTAAGTGGGTCCTGATAGTAATATAATATAATTACCCTCCAGAAAGAGGTAATTAGGTCTTGATAGTAATCTGAACGTAGATGTTATAACTTACACCCTGACCAAAAACCTTTTGAGTAGTTTGTAAAGTGAACTTTGGCCATTTTTGCTATTCTCATTGAATCCAAATATTACCTACCAAAATGTCAAATTGACTTATCTAAAATAAAAAATACCGAATATCTCTTGTCAGATAATCACTAATCAACAACGTTGTTCACGGTTGCTTTGTAGATTTGGGTCTGCCCAGCATAGGAACTACTTTTTCCATCGTCCTATGCCCCTGGATTGCCCAGAAATCATGTTCCCAGAGGAATCCATAGACCTATATGACAGATTAGTCTACAATGTAAGTAGCTCTGAAAACTTGTCACAGTTTACAGTTAACTTTTGAAACTGTTCATGGATTTTAAGAAAATAAATTCAGTCATGGAAAATAAACATTATAAAAACATAATGAAGATTCAGAAAAGATGCAGTATGTTTGAAAAGAATAGGCTGCTTTGTTAAACACTCTTTACTTTGAGGACAGTTTTAAAAGAACCAAGGTATCTTATATACATGAATGCGGATAATGGGTACAAGTACATAACATTTAACCCATAAATTTGGAAACCCCCAATAAGCAATTTATATAAATTCTGTGTAACAGAGAATAATCTGGATTTGGAGAGTTTGATTAATATGTTTCTGTTGCAGCACCCAGCCATAAAATACAGAGCAGGATGGGCTCCAGAGTTTGGACACAATCGACTCTTTATGTAAAGAACTGGGCCATAAGAAATGAGTAATAAACACAGACAATGAGGATAAAAGATAAATACACATTTATTTAAAGAAAGGTGAAAATGAGACTGAAGTGAAACATTAAAACATTAAACATTTGTGCATCATGGCAAGCTCTGTAAATAATGAATGGGAAAAAGTTGTTGAAATTCAATAAAGTATATATTCAATTTACAGTCTTATTTGTCATTTAATGACTTTCTTTTTTCAATTAAGCCAAGGAAAAAGAATAATTATTTGACATGGTTTCTTATCATCTCCCAAACCTATGCTTTTTTCTTTGTAAACTATTTTCTTGTTTTTAAACCACGCCATTGCTCTCTGTTCTATCAAAGAGAGGCACATTTAGCTTACTATCGACAAAGGTCCAGAAAAAATAGAGAAAACCTTAATCTTTGGCAGATTTCAAATATTGTTATCTTGATGCAAAGATACATTGGGACAAAAATCTTAGGTACTATGTAGTGGGACTCAAAAAATGAATTCAAATAATTGTATTTTTGTCTCACCTGCGACAGCTGTCTGCGAGACTGTGCGTCCATCTGTCAACATTTAGAGCCATGAGCTATATTCAGTGGCTATAGTAGAGCTGTTATTATTGAGGAGATGATACATCTTAAAGAGTGGTATCAATTAAACAGACGAAAGTCATTCTTCAATGAACAGTCACATTTCAGTGAGCAATTTAACATTTTGCAGAAAAAGTGTCTATCTTGGCTATTATACAACATCCAACCTTGAAACTTAGTGGAAATGTATATCATAAGGTTCTCGATAGGAATTCTTAAAATATTCATTCTTGATTGAGCAATCATGCCTCAATGAACATTTAAAATAATAAAGAATTTGACATCAAGTGAATATAATGCGTGGATCTGTTATTTCTGGCTGGATGATGTAACTTAATTTACAGTAATGGTACCAGTGTTGAACATCATGCTTGGGTGAGCAGTCACACCTCAGTGAACAATTTAAATGGAATATATCGACAAGAATTTTATTTAGTGGCTATTATTGAGTTATCATTTTGCAAGGATGATACATATTAATGAATAAGATTGGCAACCAAGACGAAAATTATGCTTCAATGAACAGTTGTACTAAGGTGAGCACTTAAACATCTTGCGGAAAATCATTCATCTTGGCTATTATATATACAACAACCAACTTTGAATCTTGTTGGAAATGTATATAAGGTTCTCCACAGGGGTTTGTTAAATATATCATGCTTGAGTGAGCAGTCACACTTCAATGAACATTTAAAACATAACCCCCTGGGTTGATAGCTCTGCTGACTGAAAACACATAAACTGTGTAACCAGAAAACAGGTTATGGTTTTCTGCTTGTCGCTTACCGATGCAATATTTCTATGGTATCATTATGCAGTCTATGGGGAATACAAGCACCAAAGAAAATCACATTTATGTATCAAAGATGCCTACAGTTCTTATCATGTTATCCAACAGGATCCTCTGCCAAACAAAGTGATTGTTGAAATATGCTCTGCACAAAATTTGTGACCTCGAGGTCAATGCACCAAGGTCAATGGTGACATCACTATGATTTGAAGGAATCTGAATCTTTAAAGGGATTAAGCACCGATTTTGAAAAAAAACGTTTAAAATTCACATATTGGTGATAAATGATGTCTATTTTGTTGTCTATTTTCTATTTTATTGATGCATCCCTATGTTTGCCTGTTAATTCTATTTTAACAAGACCCTAATCTATTCCCCTTTTATGAAAGCACACTTCTTTCTTGGCGTCATTTTTATGTGGAGTGTGACCATAGAGGCACTGAAAGATAAAATGACGTCATAAGAGTAAGGCAATATGCTTATGACGTCATCAAAGTTATTGTCCTTTGAATAGTGCCAGAATTACGTCAAACAGTGCTACCCTGTTTTGAGCCTCAATTGAGGTCAAACAAAGTTCACGCTACCCGTGTTTACCCGTCACGTGCAGCTTATGGCTTAGACAGACCTGTGCTGGGAGTGCAACTCTTATGTCTTATAGTAACTTATATTATTACTCTATTATAACTATAATTTGTGATGATGTTCATGAAACATATATTACTGGTAGTTTTGGAGAAGATTTTTAAAGAAAATGTCGACAGATGGACAGATATTTTCCCCACTTCTAAAGCTCTGAGCTAAAAAGGTTTTATGATAGATATTGATTTGATTATACAAATTGACAAATGGTATTTGTATCAGTGACATACTACATGCTTCAGTCACCAGTTCTGCCTTAATGAACACTTTGAAAAAAAAGACATTTTTAGTTGGACTTTAGTTGGAATTTTGATCAGTGGGTAGAAGGATTCATTTTGATGGAGTAGATTCTGAGGACAAACTTCATATTTCAGTAAATAATCATGCCTCAATAAAAAATGACTTTCTTCAGGGTTGATTTACTCCCATTTCTCTGGCTGATAAGTATACCGGTAAGTTGGAAGAAATGCATGAGTTTTAATCATTACTCTGTTGAATATGGGGAGTGAGCAAAATGAGGTGACATGCAATACCCTACTATGTATCTGGTATTTGGTCTATTTTGATTCGTACTATAGCAGAATGTCTGTATGATGGAACTTCATGGTGTCATTGCTATACAGATTGGACTTCACTAGAAGACACAAACTGTCACTGCCTTAATGATGGGGTTCTGATTTAAGTGTAATGTGATCTATGTATTTGCACACTATGTGCCTTAATTCTTGTAATAAGACAAGTAATTACTATACTATAAAAGAAGACCGACCTAGATAATGGTCAACTTTGATGAACTCTCCAAATAAAATTGGCTTGAAATATTTATTTTCAAAATTAATTTATATCTAGAAAAGCATATTTCTTTGAAATCTGCGATGTTACACAAGACAATTTAGCAGTGTGCACCATGAACATAAAAGTTGCCCCATAATATTAACCACAGATGGATAAACCAATAACACTTTACCATTGCTTTTAGAATTTGCTCTTTTCACCTTTTCTACAAAACCGGAGTTAATCAGGTTTAAAAAAATCATGGTTTTGTTGAGTCAAATTATTATAATAGATAAGAAATGAGAAGTAACTCTTTTGACAATCAAGAGTTAATCATATCTACCAGAGCATGGTGTAAGCAAGTTTCCTTTGTTAACAAAGTGGGCAACCCAATACATTCTTAGTACCAACTGATAAGTCATAACAATGAACAAATTATTTTTATGTTGAGACGGATTAGATAAATGTTAGACATATGTTACCCTATGGTTCATATAACAAGTGATTTGCAGGAAAACAAATATTCTGAATACTGTTAAAAATTCTTTCACATCAATTTCAAGATCAATTTAAATCCATCTTCTATTTAATCTTGTCAGTCATTTTATTTATATATTATTTACAAAAAAAAATCATGACATGATACGTATATACATTGACATTTTTCCTTATATACAATAATTATTTCATTATATACAAATATACTGTAAGCAATACTTTTACATTTTCTTCAACTGTATACAAATACATTAATAAAATTCTAGTATTTGTCAAACATCATTTAATGCTTATTTATATTTACCCTAGAATTCATAAATTCAAAAGGTGTGAAATTTGTTAATCCATAGGAATTTGAAGCAGTTCTGACGAGACATTGTATTTGTCATTCTATTTCATTTGCCCTGTGTATATCATATTCATCTGTGTATAATTTGATTTCCTTTTTTTTCGAGTAGTTACGTTTATTAAACATGAATCAACTTCTTGAATCTGTTAAAATATCTGCGCTGATTTCTACCAAGCTGATTTAGGTTGAAGTCTGTTGGGTGAGTAATGGCACGAAGCAAGATGTATTTCTGGTTTATCTAGTTTCCCTGATGTGATACCTACAATCTCTGCAGGTTTATACATGAACAGTATTTGTACATCTGACAAAACAATATTGTTTTACACTTTTTAAATACTATAAAATCTTTTGGCTATCATATCCATTTCTCTATACTTAAAACAATTAAAACAGAAATATTTGAAGGCATAAATATCAATTCTTACACAACCTCTTCACTGAATTGAACTTTGATCAACAATTGAATCATTTGAACAGAAAACTGCTTGTGGATCATTTCCAAAGTTTACAACTTTATCCAAATATAGTTCATCACACAAACTGACATCACACAACCAAAATGCACTGTGTTATAAAAATACTGATCTATTTGAAGCCACTGAATGTTTCAAAGTCGCAATGAGGGGACAGCTATATTAACACATTTGTAGGTCTAAAATTAAAACTGGGAAGCTGCAAAGTGCTAATTGTAATTTCTTTATATGTTCCTTGGGGCTGCAAGAAATAACTGCTGACATAATATGTTCAACACAATTGCTCTGTTACTTGGAAACTAAGTGTAATAAAAAGACTGGGATTGCCAAAACAACTGGCTGTTTGGTGTTTTTCTTTCCAAAATAATGCTTTATGACCTTAAAACATGTGGTCAAGGTCAACCATCTGGTCAAGGTCAGCTATCATCTTAGTCACCCGATATCATAGGCAGACAGATGTAGAGTAAAACAACCCTCTTGCTGTGCCCTATGTATGAGGACAAAATCAAAGACAAATGAAAACAGTCACATTAAGCGAAGTGAAGATGGAAAACAAATTGACAGTATGATTATCCCTTTTATCTAAAAAGAATTGAGTAATGTATCCAATCTGTCTTAGCTTTGTGTTTTGCACATTAATGTCTCACATCAAAACATAAACACACAACTGACGATAAGGAATGTAAATAGATATAAGTATATGTACGGTATTTTTTCAAGTGTCCTTAAATTTAGCGACATCAGCATTCATGCAATTATACCAGTAAAAATTCACCTGTAACAAATCACAACAATCTGTCAATGCCTTCATTTCAGTACACATTAGAAAACTATACTTCCTTCACAACTTTTGTTAAGAAATCTGGTGCATTGAGTATTAGTCAAAATGCACAAGTACTTAATCCATATTTTGTGCGCCAACAACATATAAGGCCAGGGTGATTTATTGCCTTGTTTCTTGTCACAGCAAAATAGAAAAGTTGGCGCAGAAGGTTGATAAATATATATTTTTTTATTTTCTCTTATCCATTTTGAGGCAAAATCACAAAGTACTACTCTGAACAGGTTGTTTTGTTGACCAACAAGTACCTGACTTACAACCAGAAACAAGAATTAAATTTTCCTGGCCTTATTTAATATAACCTTCATAAAGTGCATGCATGGATATTGTACTGGTGCAGTATCTCTGAATAATATGTAATTATTCTATTAGTTCTTATTGACATTTTGCAACATCTATGAGCATTTCTTTGTACAAAATTACTTTTTTATATTACTTATTCCCAAAATTTAAAATCAAATAGACTGCCATGGAAAAAAATCGGAAATCTTGTTTAAAGATTACAACCTAATGTCATCCTTCACAACATGGCCCCAGGTGAGAGATCAGTCATGTGTTAGATACCTTATTCCACAATCACACGAGATAACAAACAAAGAACGTGACAAACAAGGATCCATTTTTTTGTTTGTATCCACAAAAACAACCTTGAAAAACATGATATAGACTACAGGCATATATGTTCTGGCCAGTAATTGTAGAATTATACTGTTGTCACACTTCAACCTATTCGATTAACTTCCCAGTCATTTTGGAATCCATGTCATTTGTAGATTTCAGTAGCCATATGCAGTGCTGCCACCTGGTTGTAATTGATTAACCTATTCCATATGGTAAAACATATTTTACTTTAAGCACTAACTCTGGCCTCTGAAGAATTCAGAATACGGAGACAGTTTCTGAGGCCTCCAAATGAGCCATTTTGATATATCATGAGCCTTTCATATATCTTTCCCTATATCCTTGGGCACAAAATATGTGTGAAACCAGGTTAACCTCTGTGACCTGCTTTCTGGATCATATGCTTTCCCTTTAGTGATCAATTAATGAGTTACAGGCTGCTGCTATCCGTGTATATGAGTTGAAGACATCCTCCAGCTCAGTAGAACTCAGAGTCGGAGCTCTGTACTGAGTTAGACTGGGAAACATCTTTGGACTCGACACCTTCTTCATGATTTGCACTTTCTAAGCCTCGAGAACCACCTACAATAGGTAGAAAAATTGTGAAACTTTAAATTGAGATTATTCAAAACAGATCAATTATGGTAATATTTTGGGAACACAATAATCTTACATGCTATTTTGCATTAACAACCCAGTTTTTCACACCATCCTGTGGCTACTCCAGAAACAGATAGACTGCTTTTATGACCAATATAAAAATAATTCTCAGTTTTGTTACATAGGATATGGACGATGAGTGTGGACTTACCATAGTTAATAGGTGAGTTATCTGTAAGTCTGTGAGCTTTGCTGATGGTGTTGTTTGGAGAGAAGGGATACATGTGTAGCAGGATCATGGCCATGCACTCTGCCACCTGGTTACTGGGAGCACATGCTAATACTGGTGTATGGCCTGAAACATACCCACCCATTAACTCACACATACAAAACACAACACACATACAAAACACAACACACATACTCTTTTTCTCTTGTCTAGTTGACACATCTTGAACAGTTGATGATACTTTAAAGTCTACTTTAAGTGAAATCACATTTTGTTTTTAAGTCAATTGTTTCTATTTGCAAATCTTTATATTTATGATATATTCAGGTTATTGTGTTAAATGTTTTATGGGTTTCACCATGCTGCAACATCTATAACTTGATAGTATCTTCTGAGCCTACCGGTACTTACCGTGTTTATCCCTGGCCAGGACATTTGCACCTTTGCCCAGTAGCATCTGAACCACGGACACTAACCCGTGCTTGGCTGCTATATGCAGAGGCCTGGAATCACAACAATGTATCTCATAAAAACAGAACAACTGAAAATACATTGGAATTAAATCAAAGTGAATAAAATTATGTGCACACACAAATGACAGCAAGGATGGTCCTACTTCGTAGCTGAGGTGTGTGGTTATATGATATTAATTATGCAATAGAGTTTAATCAGCTAAAATAAGCATCCCTCACGGCTATTGCTTCTTAATCCCACATCATTCACTCTACTAATATGATAGCAGGTAACTATGGCAGGTAACTATGGCTGATAACTATGGCAGGTAACTATGGCAGGTAACTATGGCAGGTAACTATAGCTGATAACTATGGCAGGTAACTATGGCAGGTAACTATAGCTGATAACTATGGCTGATAACTATAGCAGGTAACTATGGCAGGTAACTATAGCTGATAACTATGGCAGGTAACTATAGCTGATAACTATAGCAGGTAACTATAGCTGATAACTATAGCAGGTAACTATGGCAGGTAACTATAGCTGATAACTATGGCAGGTAACTATGGCAGGTAACTATGGCAGGTAACTATGGCAGGTAACTATGGCTGATAACTATGGCAGGTAACTATAGCTGATAACTATAGCTGATAACTATAGCAGGTAACTATGGCAGGTAACTATAGCTGATAACTCTGGCAGGTAACTATGGCAGGTAACTCTGGCAGGTAACTATGGCAGGTAACTATGGCAGGTAACTATGGCTGATAACTATGGCTGATAACTATAGCAGGTAACTATAGCTGATAACTATAGCAGGTAACTATGGCAGGTAACTATGGCAGGTAACTATAGCTGATAACTATGGTAGGTAACTATGGTAGGTAACTATAGCTGGTAACTATGGCAGGTAACAACTTACGTTTTCTGTGTGGAGTTGGCAATGTTCACCATGCTATGATCTTCCATCTTGTCCAATATTAGTAATGATGAATTTTCATGTCGCTGAAATTCACATAAAATTTCACTCAACAATCACATTAAAAACATACTCAAGAAAAAAATATCTAAACCTTTCACAGTTACGGCAAGTTCAACATTTACACCCACTGAGTCTCCATGGGGTCACAACACTGCAGCTCTTTGGCCGTGGGTTTGGTACTCACATTTTGACAGGAGTAGTGGAGAGCGGTGTTTTTGTCCCTGTCCATGGAATGCAGGTCAGCACCGTTCTCTAGCAGCAGTTCTATGGTGCCGGTGTGGCCATTCATGGCGGCAAACATGAGCGGCGTCCTGTCCTCCTCGTCGCGCTTGTTGACGTCTCCCCCATGAGATAGCAGCATGTGTAAGGACTCTATGTGGTCATTGAAGGCCGCCGCATGCATCGGTGTCCTGCATCAACACACACCAACATCTTACTAGCTCACTCCTCCCTTACAAAGTCTACACAGATTTTTCAGTTTTTTGTAACATGGATTACATCGTTGTTGTCAATCAAGTGAAATTTTTGTTTTGTGTGTTGAAGTTTTTGTTTTGTGTGCTGAAATTTTATTTGTTGTTTTTGTGCTGTTTTTATTTGTTTTTGTTTCTTTGTTAAAAAAATTAATATTATTTCTCTACTTTCTGTTTGTTTATTTTTTTTTAATTCGTGTTACACATGGAGCACCACCTTTTCTTGTTTAACAGAGTACTTTCTATTACTACTATAATAAAATGCATTTTTTTCTGTATTGTATTGCTTTTGTGCACTATAACACATGGCTATAGCAGTTGTTAATCATAAAAGGGACTGTAATTTGTTTGATTTCTGCAGAACTTACCTTCCCTTTGAATCTGGAAGATTGGTGATTTTAGATCCCAGACTTTCCAATAACAACTCTGTACATGTATCATTGCCATTTATCCTGGAAAATCATAAATAAAATTACAGGAACAAATAATACCAAATTATAAAATCTTATGACAATATGAATCAATTTATTTATTTGTACATCATCCAGTAATCAAATATCACAATAAAATATCACAAGAAATTATACAAATCATGTTTGGGAGCTGTTTTATTATAATTAGCAACAAGAGATATTTGTGACTTACACAGAACAGTGTAGAGGAGTGAAGGGGTTTCCCACAAACGACGTAACCCCATAGTCTAGTAGCAGCTCCACACAGCTGTCATGGCCGTTGTAACACGCCCAGTGCAGGGGGGTGTTCTCCCGGTGGTCAATCAGCGACAATAACTCTGTCGGTGTGCAAACCTGTATAAGATACATCAAATCATCTCTATTCACCACTTGTAGCCATATTATAACACTGTCCATCTTTATGAAATAGTGGTACTACAGGGTATCTTTGAGACTATCCATGCTCCTCTGATAATCAATTCTAATAAATTAAAAGTATTAATTATTGTGAGAGCATAGTAACAGCTGCAGAAAAGGACCAATACAACCATTTATCATTCTGCTGAGGCACAAATATGCAACAGAAGATATGATCAGATGGCTTAGCACCACAGGCTTAGAATAGTATTTGATCCTCTAACTAATTATTAAAACATGTAGGTGATTTGGTGTTATTGGTACGTTTCAATGAAGGATGCCAACTCAAAATACGACCTTAAGAAATGTTACTTTCTACCAACAACTACACATAAAATACTTGTTTCCTTTCAAGGTATTGCAAAATATTTATTCAAAATAATTTAGCCCCTGGTAATTTAATTGTTGGAGCACTCCAATATTGTGGAAATTAAACTGTGTCTTTCAAACATACATTGTGCATATGATAACTTGTTACTTAGCATATTTTGTTAGTTAAAGAATGAACTTGTCAATGTTTTAACCTATGCATATATATTATCTGCCATGCCAAAGCAGGCTCATTTCAAACATCTCAAAATATTAACTTCTCAAAACATTGATTAATATTCAGAAAATATCTTATAATCTAAAAGCTTCAAATATGCCAGATAAAATACATGTAGAGATATAACTCCCTTCCCAAGATCCTTCTGAACTTGTGTAAAAGTGTATTATTAAAATACAACAAAAACAATACTGTTGATAAATTACATATCAAGAACTTATTTCTCTATACTTATGAATTAAACATTGAGAATTTCGGATGACACTTTTACAGTTGAATTGCTATTGAGAATTGTTTCGGAGCTTATTTGGACATTGCTTTTGGAGGTCTGGCATATGTGAGTACATCTACTTGCATGTGAGCACAAGGCAGGCACGCTACAGCAGCACATCTAGCTGAGTGTCATGTGTGTTACGGTCACTTGCCTTATTGTTGTGAAGGTTTACCTGTAGCAGGGTGCCAAGCAGCCCCACATGGCCGCACATGCTAGCCATGTGCACCGGCGTGCGACCATGCACGTCCTTGGCGGTCACGTCTGCCAGGCTGTGGATCAGTGCATCGACACATTCCTCCTGACCATTGGCTGCCTGAAATTGTCATTTACATCAACCAGGTGGCACCACAATTCTCTTTATTTTTAACAATCACAATTACTACAAAATGAGAGCAGAATCTGGGTAATAATGGTTGATGATATATAAGTTTGTGTGCCACTCACCCCTCTATGCAGAGCTGTCCTGTGGTAAGCGTCCACTGCGTGAATGTTAGCACCCATTTCTATCAACAGTAATGTACACTCCAGGTGCCCGTGTGACACAGACACCATGAGGGGCGTTCTGAAATCATTCATGGAATCAATAATTACTTGAACGTGTATCTTTCACCTCTTGTATCTCAATAAAAAGGGAAATTTTATTCATGAAATGTTCTGTTACTCTCCATCGCATATGAAAGGAAGCAGAGGAAATAAACTTGACAGGCAATTATCCTTATCCATTAAGCTGAGGTTTTTACCTTTCTAATTCATCTATACAGTCTATGGCATCTTTTTCTTCTACGTTTTGCAGCAACATGCGTAGACAGTCAGAATGTCCATTGGCAGCTGTCAATAAAAGATGTAAATCACAAATCGTCTATATTTCTACTTGGGATGCTCTTTAACAGTCTTTCAACATGTTTGGTCTTTTTAATGATTTTCCTAAAACTCATTTCTAGTTAATTTTTTTATCCTTGCTCTGGCCACCATATAATGACCGATTTTCCACTTGACAAGAAATTTATTGTGAAGCTTACAAATGAAAATAAGGAACATTATGTTTTTCTTGCAGTAGAATAGCTGGGCTGCCTACCTGCGGCATGTAGAGGTGTACGCTTGGTGATGGAGTCGTGAACCATGACCGTGGCTCCCTGGATGACCAGACTCTCACAGCAGTCCATGTGACCTTTACTACTGGATAAATGCAGTGGCGTCCGACCTACAAAACACCACTCTTAATACTCCCACATTTCTTCACTTTAACACTTTATCATGTAACAAAAATCAATTCATATGGACATCAAAGATATCTGTTAGTTGCTATTTGTAATAACACATCAATTCCATTGAATTGGAAGTTATTTAATCACCTAATTTTGTTCTGTCTGTTTACATATTGATAGTGGATAGCTGCTTACCTCTATCATCTGGGATGTCTAGGTTCATGATGTAGTTCATTAGGACTTGGAGGGCATACAGGTGTCCATTGTAGGCCTAAAAAAATCCATAAATTTTTCCATATAATAAAAAAATTGTTTCTTGAAATACCAACAAATAGTTTCCGTCAGGATTCTAACTTATTTGCTTCAAACAGGTTTTTTGCTATACTTTTTTGCTATACTTTATTGCTAAACTTTTAATAAGAGATTGAATATTTTACTCACAGCAAGGTGAAGGGGCGACAAAGGAGGGGCCAGCCCTCCCCGACTGAGTAAATCTGTAGCTGCTGCATCCAGCAACTGAAACAAGCCAATCACCATTCCTCAACATCAGGTATCACAGAGCCATATAAAAGCTTCACAATTACTGGCTGCAAGGTGAGTTTGAGTTATCCCAAAAAGTTTAAGGTTTTCATATTTTGAGGAAAATCATGAACAATTTACACAAGTTGCTGGTAGACACTGCTTTATAAGAATAGGCATATAAATGACTAGGAGTGACTCCTTACCATTTCTAGTGCGAGTTTGTGTCCATTAAGTGCAGCGTAGTGGACGGCATTGAACCCATTATGATCCCTGAGACTTGGGTTCGCATCATTCCCTAGAAGATGCTCCACAACTCTGAAAGATGACCAAATATGTGGATTTAATTTTTTTCTCCAAAGTTTATTGCACACAAGTTTGTGCTGTGTAAACATACTCCTGCAAGGGCAGACTGCTGATTATTGGGTAGACTGCTATTAGGTAGACTGCTGTACAGCCAATCTGGTTACCGGCCAGACTACATGTACTATGAGGCAGACTGTTGTACAGGTAGCCTGGTTAAAGGGTAGACTGATATTAGGCAGACTGCTATATAGCGTAGTTATTGGGTAGACAGCTATCAGGCAGACTGCTGTATAGGTAGCCTGATTATTGGGTAGACAGCTATTAGGCAGACTGCTGTATAGGTAGCCTGATTATTGGGTAGACAGCTATTAGGCAGACTGCTGTATTGGTAGCCTGATTACAGGGTAGACAGCTATTAGGCAGACTGCTGTATTGGTAGCCTGGTTATTGGGTAGACAGCTATTAGGCAGACTGCTGTATAGGTAGCCTGATTATTGGGTAGACAGCTATTAGGCAGACTGCTGTATAGGTAGCCTGATTACAGGGCAGACAGCTATGAAGCAGACTGCTGTATAGGTAGCCTGATTATTGGGTAGACTGCAGATGGTTCTTACTTTGCTTCTACGTCGGAGGCAGAGGCATAGTGCAGCGGGGTGCAGCCTCGCGTGTCTGTGTTGTTGACTTTGGTCCCCGTTGTTATCAGTGACATGACACACAGATGATGAGTGTTGGCAGCTGCGTAATGCAGTGCAGTCCTGGAATTTATCAAAATAGACACATTGATCCAACTTTATATAAAACGTTAATGTATACTGATTAAAGTGAACGGAATGAGGATGTCTTAATTTAATAAACAAAGCAGGCAGAAGAATTCATGCGTCTTCCTGAACGTACTGACCTTCCTTCTGAGTCCATCAGGTTGAAGTTAGCCCCGGAGGATAGCAGTAAATCTTGTACCTCATTATTCCTGAAACATATAAATCTTATATTTCTGTGCCAAATTCATATCAAGATCATTCTTTTCTATATCTTTCCAAATGCAGCATATTATGTACTATCAAATTCACTTTGTACGAGCTGAAAGTGACATTCAAAAGCATTAAAGATTCACGATATAATTCTAAATAATGTCAATGCTCACCACTAGGTGTCTACCAGCTATGCTGAGTACGCATTTACATATTAATAGAGCAAGTGAATACAAGTGATTTTTACATACCCGCCACATGATGCAGCGTGGAGGCACGTCCTGCCGTAGTTGTCCCTGATGTCTATATCGAAGCTTTCTGTGGCTGTCACGAGACGTTTGACACAATCTAGATAGCCATTGAGGGCAGCCATGTGTATAGGCAGCATCCCACATGCTCCACGCCTGCAATCATAACAATCTCCAATGCCTTAGATTAAGATTTTTACTCTATTATATACCTGCACATTTTCCCATTATAAGCAGCATTTTATTTCAGAAAACTAAATCACATTTGTATGATTTTGAGCTGAAGCTCTTTTACCTGATCTTGTTTTATCTTATT
This sequence comes from Amphiduros pacificus, assembly GCA_949316495.1. NCBI lineage: Eukaryota > Metazoa > Annelida > Polychaeta > Phyllodocida > Hesionidae > Amphiduros > Amphiduros pacificus. The sequence continues at coordinate 21,476,763 of OX439004.1, read as the reverse complement.
TCGACAAAGCAGTTTTTTTTAAATTCATGGTCTCATAATTACTCCTTATGACCTTAACTTTAAGGTTTTTTGACATGACATGTTATTACCCTCCCCACTTAATGTCTTTAATATATAAAGATTACCTCATAGGATCAGCACCGAATGTTAGCAGAGTTTTGATGAATAGCTCATGTCCATTCCTTGCAGCTGTGTGCAGAGCGGTGTTCCCATCTTTGTCAACACTGTCAACCATGGCACCTAGCAACACCAACATAATAGTTAGTTACCATGGGGACAACATTACCTATTCACACTTTAATTAAAGAACACAAATAGCATCAAACAATACTGATCATTAGAAAATAATGCTGTGTAAACATACTTGTTGAACAAACTGGATATTCATGAGAATAAAGTTACAAAAAACAGCAAACCAGTTGGTCTTTTATTTTTGTTTTGTTTTATTTCTATTCTTTGTTTGTTTATTTTATGTGTGTAGTGGAAGTTACCATTTTGGATGAGAGACTGAGCGCGTGTGGAGCGCCCGTGAAGTGCAGTCATATGTAGAGGTGTCCGGCCGTCACGGCTCTGTAGATTAACGTTAGCACCCTCGTTGATTAAAATCTCTAAGCACATTGCCCCGTGTGTTGCAGCAGCAGCGTAGTGCAATGGTGACTGCAAATGTAAATCAACACATCCATCTTTACTCTTAAAATGGGTTGGCTTTCGTTACTTTTCCAGTTAATTTTGTTTGCTTGTTATTTAGTGAATAGCTGTGAGCAGAGTGAGGTGTCTAGTACCTGTCGTTTATGGTTAAGTGAGTTGAGTGACGCTCCGTAGGCGATGAGTTCACTGACGACGATGTCCTGGCCGTTGAGGCAGGATACGTGGAGACTAGTGTTACCGTATGTATTGACCGCGTCCACCTCCACGCCCAGCTCCAGAAGCAGCTTCACCACGCTGATCTGACCGCTCGCACACGAGGCGTGAAGCGGTGTGTACATCTAAACAATATAACGCTCAACTCAGCAGGGGTAGGCTATATATTTTTTGACCTCGAAATGTTTTTATTTTTCATTTATCACAAACATAAACTAGTGCGAGTCATAAATAGTAGTGTATGGGGCATATACTATTCCTTCTTTTGCATCATATTGTCTATTTTTAATATACCGCAATTTCATGTTGCATGCATGATATAAAAACAAAATCTACTTTAGTAATGCAGATTTTTTCTTTGGGGTTTTTGTTGTTTAAAAAATTTAATATTTTGTCAAACAGATCTTTCTTTGTCGCAAAAAATCATGTCACACTGTCTTTTTGTTAAATAAAAAACATATTTCTATGAGTTAGTTTTAGTTTCTCACCTGTTTATCTCTGCAGTTGAGCTCAGCTCCATGACTAACCAGGGCTCGTGTCACCTCTGTGTGCCCCATGTAGGCTGCCCAGTGGATTGCCCGCCGATCCTTCTTGTCAAATGCATTGATGGTGGCACCACGTTCCAACAGTAACTGAACCATCTGTAGAAACAAAAGAGGGATGAATTTAAAACAATAAACAAATGACTGACGAGATATTTAAAAATATGCCAATCTGTCATGAATTACATATTGTGAAATCAACATTTTTGCTTGTAACTAAGACTAACAGATTTTGGTATGAAACTATTGGGATTCAGTGTTATACAGTTTTTTCAGACTAAAGAAATTAATAACCTTGTTTAAATAACATACCCTGAAACATTTGGACAGAGGGCAGATAAATTAATTTTCAAAATTAAAAAAGAATTATTTAATGATATCAAATTTATTGAGAATTGGGATATATAAATGAAATTACTACTGGAATTATGATCTTTGGTGATGCTGATTTGAACTGGGGTAGGTAGGGAGATCAGAGACAAGCTTTTATTGTTTTTGACCTCATCTGTCGTGAGAGTTTTATGTTTCTTGTGTACCAGCGACTCACTTCGAGGTGTCCATTGAAGGCAGCATGGTGCAGACTGGTGCGTCCTGCGCGGTCTGACACGTTCACGTTGGTGAGGAGTGGGATGAGGTACTCGGCACAGCGGACAGCGTTGTTGGCAGCAGCTACGTGCAGCGGCGTCTGCCAGTTCTTGTCTCTGGCATTGATGTCTGCCTGGTGTCGCAGCAACACTTCCACTGTGTCCTGCAATGCCAGCAAATGAAGATTCTTATATATATATATAATGATAATAATAACAATAGCTTTATATCACACTGCTACCAGACAATGTTGAAGTGGTCATTTCCAGAGAAAATGTCCAATATTTCCAATATTATTAAAGGGTACATGAAACTCTAAAAAGTAGTAAAGTGATTTATTGATGTGTTACAAAAATATCAAAGAAAAAATACATTTTAATGAATACAACATATTGTTAGCCTTAAGGTCTGTCTAATACTCATGTGATGTCAATGATATAATTTTTTGTAAAAAAATAAATAAATAAATAAATAAAATGTTTTTTCCTTAAAGTTGATCATCAAGACAATTAATTCAACAGTGCATGCATTCAGTGTTAATTTTGAATCAACTACCTATATATTAAATGCCAGTTTTGTAACAACATATCATTTATAATTTTTATATTCCTAAATACTGCAATTCTTAAAAAATAGAATTGCAGCTTTACCAGGCCATATAGCATAGAAATAAAATATATTGATGTTTACATGGAGAGTAAATGGCCATTATATTCGTAGGTCTATGGATCCATAATTTGCATTGAAATGACTTTGAAAACAAACCACTTTCCGCAAAAGGCAGTAAAATAAATATTCTCTGGCATGAGTTGAACATTAACAATTCATTATATTCCCATTAACAATTTTGTTCCCACATAAATACTTCTTTCCTACAAACATTCATTAAACAAATTGCCTAATTTTCCCTCTGTGCAATTTTACAAATTGTCCCATTGATTTAAACACCCTATTTCACTTACACTCAACTCTGACTTGGAAAAGCGTGCCCCATGTATCAAACTTCAGGACTCACCTCTGACTTGGAGCAGCATGCCCAGTGTATCAGACTTCAGGGGACTCACCTCTGACTTGGAGCAGCATGCCTCATGTATCAGACTTCAGGGGACTCGCCTCTGACTTGGAGCAGCGTGCCCCGTGTATCAGACTTCAGGGGACTCGCCTCTGACTTGGAGCAGCATGCCTTGTGTATCAGACTTCAGCACTCACCTCTGACTTGGAGCAGCGTGCCCCGGGTATCAGACTTCAAGACTCACCTCTGACTTGGAGCAGCGTGCCCCGTGTATCAGACTTCAGGGGACTCGCCTCTGACTTGGAGCAGCGTGCCTTGTGTATCAGACTTCAGGACTCGCCTCTGACTTGGAGCAGCGTGCCCCGTGTATCAGACTTCAGGGGACTCGCCTCTGACTTGGAGCAGCATGCCTCATGTATCAGACTTCAGGACTCACCTCTGACTTGGAGCAGCGTGCCCCGTGTATCAGACTTCAGGGGACTCGCCTCTGACTTGGAGCAGCATGCCTCATGTATCAGACTTCAGCACTCACCTCTGACTTGGAGCAGCGTGCCCCGTGTATCAGACTTCAGGGGACTCGCCTCTGACTTGGAGCAGCGTGCCTTGTGTATCAGACTTCAGGACTCGCCTCTGACTTGGAGCAGCGTGCCCCGTGTATCAGACTTCAGGGGACTCGCCTCTGACTTGGAGCAGCATGCCTCATGTATCAGACTTCAGGACTCACCTCTGACTTGGAGCAGCGTGCCCCGTGTATCAGACTTCAGGGGACTCGCCTCTGACTTGGAGCAGCATGCCTCATGTATCAGACTTCAGCACTCACCTCTGACTTGGAGCAGCATGCCTCATGTATCAGACTTCAGGACTCACCTCTGACTTGGAGCAGCATGCCCTGTGTAGAGGGGTGAGCCATCTGTTGTCTTTGGTGTTGACTCTGGCTCCGTTCAGCAGGAGAAGGTCTGCGATCTCGTACTCTCCGCAGTAGGCAGCAGCATGCAGGGGACTTCTCTTCTCTGTGTCCTGCCAACACAAACATCACCCATACACATGCAGTCAGAAAGCATCCGAAACCAGCACCACAAATATCAATCCCAACTCTGTCCAACCAGTCACTGTGTATTTTCCTTGGCATAATAGTGATCTCAACGCTTAGAAACACAATTTAGTTTCCCCAAAAAAAATATCAAATACCAAATGGAATGGTCTTTAAATTTGATTTTAATACAATGTTAATAGTCAATTCTTCTGAAATATTAAAAAAAGAAAAGATCATGGAATTCAAATTGAAAATCAAACATTACAGTTTGCAGGAGGGTCTGGAACTTTGACCTAGTTGTTGTTCACTAACCTGCATTTCTACCAAGTTTGATTCTGTTAGATTATCATCACAGATATATGTGGAATCTACTCATTACAGTCAGTGTTCATATTGGATCTTATTCCTATTAGTGGTTGAGATATCAATGGCTTTCAGCACTAAAATAAAAGACTGTCATGTGTAGCTTAGTTCTAAAACTAGGCTTTTCTGACCAGGTAAGTTGTCTTAAAATAATGCCAATGTCTGTCTATATTTAGACCAATTTATCAATAATAGATCAGTGGAAAAATTAGTATTATTAATAGTAAATGAGCAATAAGCAATAAAAAGTTCATGTTGATGTCATGGTGTGAACCAATATATAAATATATACATATGTATGTATATGTTTAATGCTTTGTATCTGACCTGTCTGTGAACTCGATGCATATAATATGGATACTGGACTACATTCTCCTATTCATGCTAACAAAAGACAACTCAGGTGAACACCTGACTCTAAGTAAACAATTTCCTTGCCATGTTGAGCAATATATATATACCGGTATATATATTACATATATATAGTTCGCACATGACATCAGTTTCAAAATGTCACACCATGACATCCACATAATATTAGCATGCACCTTAATATTCCACCATAATATTAGCATGTACTGTGTGACATCAGTGTGAACATGCTGCATTGTGTGACATCAATGCGAACATGCTGCACTGTGTGACATCAGTGTGAACATGCTGCATTGTGTGACATCAATGCAAATATGTTGCACTGTGTGACATCAGTGTGAACATGTATTGTGTGACATCAGTGTGAACATGCTGCATTGTGTGACATCAGTGTGAACATGCTGCATTGTGTAACATCAATGCAAATATGTTGCACTGTGTGACATCAGTGTGAACATGTATTGTGTGACATCAGTGTGAACATGCTGCATTGTGTGACATCAGTATTAACATGCTGCATTGTGTGACATCAATGCAAATATGTTGCACTGTGTGACATCAGTGTGAACATGTATTGTGTGACATCAGTGTGAACATGCTGCATTGTGTGACATCAGTGTGAACATGTATTGTGTGACATCAATGCAAATATGTTGCACTGTGTGACATCAGTGTGAACATGTATTGTGTGACATCAGTGTGAACATGCTGCATTGTGTGACATCAGTATGAACATGTTGCACTGTGTGACATCAGTGTGACATCAGTGTGAACATGTATTGTGTGACATCAGTGTGAACATGCTGCACTGTGTGACTTCAATGCAAACATGTTGTACTGTGTGACATCAGTATGAACATGTTGCACCGTGTGACATCAGTGACATCAGTATGAACATGTTGCACTGTGTGACATCAGTGTGACATCAGTGTGAACATGTATTATGTGACATCAGTGTGAACATGCTGCACTATTTGACATCAATGCAAACATGTTGTACTGTGTGACATCAGTATGAACATGTTGCACTGTGTGACATCAGTATGAACATGTTGCACTGTGTGACATCAGTGTGAACATGTACTGTGTGACATCAATGTGAACATGCTGCACTGTGACATCAATGCGAAAATGTTGTACCATGTGACATCAGTATGAACATGTTGTACAATGTGACACCAGTATGAACATGTCACCATGACATCAGTCCATGTGACATCCATGTAATCACATAGCACCATGTGACATCAGTATGACCACAGGATATCCGTGTATAAAGATGGCATGGTGCACATTCAGCTTGTTGATCCCAGCATTGTGATACTAACAATATGAGAGTCAAAGTTATGGCCAGTTTTGAGTGCAGAGATAGCGTGATGTGCATGTTAGTGCTAGCATTACACAAGTACCCGCCATCTGCATGTTTTATTAGCTTTTTTTCAAAATAAGATCCTTTTAAATGAACAGTCCTGCAATGTCTGTCACACTGTCCTACATAATCTCAAATCATAAATCAGAACTATTTTTTTCAAAGTGTATATCATTTCATACAGTCTAGCTATGTCAAATATGTCTCTCCCATTTGATGTTATGGCATTCTTAGTCAGGATTACATGAGAATAGAGTTTCAAACAAGTGTCCTATTTAGATATTTAATCAGAAAGTTAATGCATAAGAAATATAAAAGGACAAACATGGGAAGAGAAACACTTATATCAAATACCATTTTTGGGATGGGTGTTTATTCAAGCAAGCAAGGGAGTGTATTAAATTCATGAACTAAGTATTTGCGAGGAAATGGATTTCACAACTATTTGCAGTCTACGTACCTGATAATTGACGTCTTCCTTTTTGTACAGCAGGGCCCGAACTTCATCTGGATCGCCATGGAAACACGCCTGCACCAGCGACGGCTGTGAAGAGAGGGAGAGAATAGAATCTGAGACTTGTTCCTGAATCTCCTCCAGGCATCGTAGCAACAGATGTATAGCCATAGCAACCACACAACAAATCTACCATATCCTGAGTTAGATATGCAGCCACTTTAAGAGCAAAACTGGACCCCTGCTTTGTCAAATCAGCAGCAACTACTCCTTGTAGACGGATGATAACACAGAACAAAGTTGTGTTTGAGTTGGGAGCTGTAGTATGTTATGATCAGAGCAGAGTTGTTGGTGATCAATGCAACGTGGGCTGTGGAGCGAAGCCTGGCTTGCAGTGTGACCCATATATCTATACACTGTCATCACACCAATACTGGGATCCTCAACAATGATCGGCTCACCCCGCTGACAAACCACCTTGTTATTTCCACGTCGGCAGTGAATACAATACCACATTGCACTCAGGTGCCTGCTTCCTCAACATTCTCTAATGTAAAGTGCTCAACCTGCACATACGCTATATTCCCATTTCCACTTATATATGTATATATTATATGCTTGGTGTCCAACAATGACACTAATTCCAAGTCCAGAAAGAGATTTGATTTCCTCATTACAACAAATGTCATGTGACAAGTTGAGGTATTGTGTGGTATGTAAGGCTGGATGTATCACAGTATGTGACATGTAGCACACGGCTGGTACGGAGCCCAAATCGCTGAGCCAGCTCTGGGTATAATGATGGGTATATGTTGCCGTGAGAGAGCCTGCGGGTGGTGCAAGCCAGGCAGAGTGCCTGACTCCTAGTGCCTCACCAGCTTCCTACCACCACAGACGGTTACCATAGGGTCCCAGCACCTACTACTACATGCTACCAGCCCTCCTCTACAATCCCTAGCCCCTCCTATACAAGTACCAGCATCTCATAGTCATTATAAGAGGATTAATTACTGCAATATAATGATAGCATAATTAGCTTGGTTGGTCCCATATGGCAGGGCAATCAGATCCAATCAATGGTAACCTCCCTGGCAGGTCAACCAGGCCATAACACACACATAAACCGCTGGCCTTTCATCATCAGTCCAGGCTGGATTCGTCTCTATTCACGCATCTCTATTTGATTTTGGTCACTCTCTCCACTCAGCACTCTGCTGATATCCCTTTTACTGCTGAGTGTCGATAGATGAGTTCAAGGAAGACTCACAGAATATTTAATTAATAACTACATTGATAACACATATAATCATGCTTTGGCACCTTGCTGTCATTATGTCGACAGATGGTGCAGTTTCCTTGAGATACTGCTCCAGGGTGTCAATATCAGATTAATGAACACATGTAAATCTGACTTTATGATGTCTCATATTTTGTCAAAATAAATCATTCATTGACTGCTTTTTAGTTATTGCACAATCAAATTTGGTCAAATTCATATCTGTAATCACAAAATGCCAACTAAAGCCTGTAACGTTATATACTCTAAGATATGATATATATGATAAGCAAAAAGCACACCTGGAGAGACAAACAAATAAACAAATAAAATAGACAAATAAACAGAGGAGTGGACAGGGTGATTGCTAAAAAAACCACTGCATATTAGCGTGTATACTGTTATTGGACTTTATTGATATGTGATATTTTGATCATTGAATTTGATAAGTATGTGACATGATGACTTCACAGAAGAAAATGCAGACTGCTATGAAAAAGTTGAGTGATAGACACAAACTAATACTTAAAGCCTGAGAAAAGTGATACATTCTCTTTGTATTTTGTTAAGTTTGGTGAAGTCCTTTATGATCAATACAGGCAAAGATGTTTCATTTCATCTACCCACTGTACAGTCACGACTGTTTTAACTGTTTTCTGTTTGGGTACAAATAGGATTATACAATGAGAAAATGCACAAAGCTAAACAGTTATATTCAACTGTTCAACCTACATAATATTTGAAAGAGTATTTCAAGGTTGTCCTTCTGGCTATTAAAATATACTTGGAGTAATATTTTTTCTGTGCAATGTAAAAAGTTGACTCGCTAGCACTTGATTGCTACACCCTTCAACTAACCAGTTATTTACCAATTTTTATCTGAGCCTGACTGATGCTTGGTACAATCTACACATGGGTTAGAACCACTCTCTTTGGCAGCCTCTGTAGCCACCAGTCTATATCAGACATGCATACAGTCATGCACCCAGTGACTGTGACATCACATGTGTGACACTATAGTGTAGCCACCAGTCTATATCAGACATGCATACAGTCATGCACCCAGTGACTGTGACATCACATGTGCGACACTATAGTGTAGCAACCAGTCTATATCAGACATGCATATGACATACAGTCATGCACACAGTGACTGTGACATCACATGTGCGACACTATAGTGTAGTAACCAGTCTATATCAGACATGCATACAGTCATGCACACAGTGACTGTGACATCACATGTGCGACACTATAGTGTAGCCACCAGTCTTTATCAGACATGCATACAGTCATGCACCCAGTGACTGACATCATATAGTCATGCACCTGGAGACCTTGATATAACATTAGCTACAATATTCCCATTTGTATCTTCACTATTATTATGTCACATGGACATATATACATAGGCAGAAAGTTCTATCTTGAAAAATGGAATTTCCAAATCTCTCTTAAAAATTAACTGATATTTTGAGGTGACCCAAAAACTGAGGCTCTGTCTGTGAGATCACTGAGAGAATAGTACATCACATCACACAGGTCAAGTGATATTAAAATGGGTCACTTTGGTCAGGTCACACACAAATACTTAACTAATATATTTCTACTGTTATTATATTTGTTAGTATTCTTCAAGCATATATGTGAACATGCATGGGTATAAATGGTATTATATACGGCTGCCGGTGTGTCAGAATGTATCATGTACAATTCAAATAACTTGCTCAAATATGTTCCAATTATGTGTACTAAGAAAATGTATCCTATGTCCCATTTCTTTTTAAATGCATATAAAATTACCAAAAAGGTGTTTTTCTTAATTTTCATGTTATTGTCATTTTGTACCTTATCTGGGCGATGTCCTATCAATAATGAAGTGTGCACGACCACATCCATGTTTGACTTGGACTGATCAATGTTGCATGTATTTTTATTGTAGTTGCATGTATCTTATTGTAGTTGCATGTATTTTATCGTAGTATCATGACTTGTGTTGGACATAAAGGTTGATTGAGGTAGCCTGCATCCATCAGTGGCTATTGATGATGACAATCAAAGTTCCTGCCTTCCACCAGGCTTTATTTACAATCCATCAATATACTGAGTGTATTCCTAATCATACGGGGTCATCTCATCATAAAAATACTGTTGCAAATATTCTTATTGTGATGTCAATATTCATTTCAGAATAGTGGAACAATAGTTACTAGGAGTCAATATTACTGAGAAAAATATTCAACAGAACATTAAAATGTGGACAAATCACACAAAAGTACCATCAATGTTTGGAAAAACATTTTGTTTAAAGCTGGATATACCAAATTAAATGTGTCACTTGAAGCTACATAGTGGTATACAAAATGGATAAACTAAATTGGTGTGTGACAAAATAAGTTCACAGTTTTCAAGTTTAATATCTTGAATGCCTTGATGTAAAATGCTAGCCCAGTGTGACAGATAATTAGCTAACACACCGGTAGCTATCTGGGATATCTTGATGCTTGGAATGCTGGGACAGCATGACCACACAGGAAGGCAAATTGGGTAGTACCTTGATGGCTAGGTTGCTGGGTCTGTGTGAACACAAAGGCTCACACACTGAGGAGCTGCCAGGAAGGTACATTTGGGTAGTACCTTGATGCCAGGAAGGTGCATTGGATACCTTGATGCCAGGAGGGCTGGCCCAGTGTGATCACATAGGCTCACATGCTGAGGAAGGTACATTGGATGCCTTGCTGCTAGGGATGCTGCACACAGTATGATGCTGGGTCTGTGTGATCACACAAGTTCACACAACTGCAGTGCGAGACTAAGTCATGTCTTACCTAGCTAACTATGACCAGCAGGATGCCATCTCTAACACCTCGCCCTTGTTATTCACACACCTACTAACCATTCCTGACATAACATGCGGATCAGGCACTGGGTGTGAAGAAGGTAAATGTAAAGATGTGTTCTCTTTGTTTTATCCATGGCCTGCTCAGTTCTGAGATGTGAGCTGGGCCACATATCCGCCGCATCTGTGAATGTTGTAATGAGGTGCACGGCCATCAGTTTGCCCAGGAAGCTAATGAGTTATGACACTGATGATTCTTTCAGCTGACAAAACACAGGTGTGTAGGAGTATGTGGGGTACGAGAGGTTGGGGGCCCATACCCAGTCCAAAACACACATGCAGTTCCTTCCTGCAGTCAGGTAGTTTGCTTAATTATATTTTATTATTATTTTGGCAATTTTTATTTATGGCAGTTTATTCCTTCTTGAAACATCAAATTTATCTAACTTAGCAGCGGTTATTAACTTTAAATAGAGCAAAACTCTACTGCAATATATCAGCAAAATCTTTTCAAAATTTTAAATTTTAATTGTTATGAAGTTCATCAAAATACAAAGAATTACGACATGTTGAAAACATGTAAACTTTCCAGGCATATTCCCCATATTGCTGAGTAAATCACACTTTGGGATAATGTGATATATATTATCTTTAAAAAAAGTGACTTAATCAAAATGTGGGCTGCTTGCCTTGCCACCAGGTGGCAATGTGGTATGCCCAGTATATAAGTATGATAAGAGGAGACTTGTATCTCTGAATGTGCACTACTATTACACTGATCAGCTCAGTTTTATGATACTGATGTGATTTTGTTTCACTGTTATGCCCAGAAAACCAAGTAGCAGACATACAAGCACAATGCATTAAATTACACAGAACAAATTGGTTTCAGCTGATCATCATTCCAATGACCTTTCAGAACAAAGGGAACTACCCAACTATTACTGTTTCTCAGGTTCTTAGACACATTGTTATGTGGCTCAGATTGACCATCAAACAAGACAATTAGATAATCTCAAGACAATGAGATAATCTCAAGACAATGAGATAATCTCAAGACAATGAGATAATCTCAAGACAATGAGATAATCTCTAGACATAATCTCAAGTTACTTCATGTAAAAAGCAATCTGAATCATGACTTCATTTTAAATTTACTCCAACAGGAAGTGGAAAGTTCTGCAATTATAACCAGTTCCTATGTGGGTCAATCCATTTAATATCTTCCTGTTGGTACATGTCTTTCCAGAGTGGTACAGGACAAGGTCTAAGCTTAATGTCTTTCTATATAAGAACACTGGTAGAGAATGGTGAGAACCAGAGCTAGGGCAGTTTGTCGGAGGCAACATGCATGCATTTGTTTCCTGGTGTCATCATCTATGTCAGTGACAAGAATAAGATCAGTGTTTTAGTGGCCAGGATTGAGACGACTTTTGCCATGCAAAACACTTTGTTCTGTGCAGTCTCAAAAGTACAAAAAGCACCTTTAGAACTCAAGCTAAAAAAAAAAGAAAAAAAAAAAGAAAAAAAAAACACAGATGAAATCGTCACCATTCTAACGATTTCTCTATTATGCTAATCACTATAAGCGCATACATTTAAACAATAAATAGAACATACTTGTTCTTGGTATGTTAAGATTGCCAAACGTTCATGGTGTTTAATTTTCATGTGTCGTTTTAAGGCAGATCTGGATCCATAAGACTGGCCGCACTTGTCACATTCAAGAGACTGCGACGGGCTGTCAAGGTCAATCTCAAGGTCAATCTGAAACAGATCAATGACGGCTGCAACAATAAAACTCAATGTTATAGACACTGCTTCAGACATTACTAATACTTATTTCAATATTACAGCTTCTACAACGCACAAATCTCATCACAAAGATCATAAACTGTCATGCATTGCTTTCAATACAAAATGTCACACCACATGATCTATGCTACTGCAACTAGATGGCAGCACTGACAATAACACAGGCTGACAGCCATGTAAACTTCTTGAGAACAATCCAATTGTTTAAAATATGATTACAAATTTGCAGGTCTATATTATCTGCAGTTTTAAGGAATGTAAATAAATATGATAACATATACTGTTGTCTTAAAAGTAAAAAAAAGGAGCATTTTAAAAATTTGATGTGACCCTATTTATAAGGGTCATACAAGATTTTTCTATTATTCTGAAAGTTATCTGTTAAAAGATTAAACAAATACCAGTTTGATATAAATGTTTATTTGGCCCAACCTTTGTCATGATCATGTCATATGCAGGTACATATAACATGGCCACACATATCAAAATATAGAAATGCATCTTCATGTTCTGAAGACTTAAAGGGTTGAATTCAGCAAGTTCTAAACAGATGCTACACTTTTTGATGAATGGGATTTCCGATGGAACAATCTAACCAATGTAATGAATGGGAAAAAAAGCTGAGGATTATGGTAATTCAGACATGTGAGCTGGGTCTAAAACTTATATTCCAGCTTAAAAGCTCGACCCAATCATCAGTCATATTAACATTCTTCTAGCATAATCTTCTGTAATTCTAATATATAACTTAAAATTCATTTCCATACAACTTCCATGTAAAGATGGTTATAATTTTTCCAAAAGAGTAACTTTGTAAGCCTCATTTTGATTATTTGAGGGTCATCAATGTTCAGAATTCCAAACAGACCTTATATTTTTCTGTTTTGCTAGATACTTCATCTAAACCCTTCAACATGTTTACCAGATGCAAAAAAAATTATATGATGATTCAAAACTCCCATTTCAAACTCCCAGGCCTTGACATACACACTGGCCTAGTGGCCCGGGATCACCAGATCCTCTCTTTGGGCCAATGAATGCTCTGTTGTAGTGGCCCAGTTGGGCAACCATATTTTTGGTCTTTCAGTGGCCCAAACTATCTTGATTTTATCATTTTGTTCTAATCCTTGATAGATATTTGTCTCATATCATGATCAATGGACTTGTAAATTTTGATTGGGACAAGTAACCCCCAATAAAACACTAGTCACTATATAGCCTTATACACAATGCTCTTTATTGTATTGCGTATCTTATTATCCTCAGAAACATCGGACCACCGCCATGTCAAGACCTGAACTCCAGTCATTTGAATCTTGCAACTAGCCTTTTCAACAAATTCAGTTGTGTTTCTCCTTGTCATTCTGAGTGTTTAACCCAAAAATCTGATATTTCTCTATATTTTGGCATGCAATTCTGGTCTAGAATTTGGAATCTGGCCTTCTCAATATCTGTGGTTGTCTCAAAATAACTGCAATTTAAGCCAGGTGACCTAAATAAAAATATGTACTGTGTGGTAATTGATAATACTGAAACTTATATTCTGGGATTTAATTAACCACATTTTTCACGTACTTTCCAATACATTTGTAACAGGTTTGTGATTGGCTGGAATTACTACAACCTTCTTGATAAGATTGCTACCACCAGCAAAAGATCAGACAATTTATAACGGTTGAAGTATAAAAAGAGTATCTCAAATTGTTCTTTTCATATCTTATATTTGTTCATTTTAATGACATATAAATAGCTCACTCCTATGTTATGAGGGTTTCCTTTTTAAGGCAAACAATGAAACAATTAAGATTCTTTGTTGTGAAATCTGATGCAATAAACCAAATTCTTTCTGTTCAACATCAAGCTTTTTGTATCTTATATATCATGAAGAGAATTTCACCAGCAGCAAATTCAAACAGTAGGAATTCACACTATATTTATTCCATCCAGTATAGGTGGTATGTAGATCTGCCTACTTGCGTCAGATGAACTCTTCAATTTATCTGCATCAAAGTACACATATATCTGTTATCCTTTTCTTGCCCACATAACAATATCAAGCTACAAAATGTATCTACAAGCTGGAAAAGTCACATCTAATATACATCAGATTACAAATTTCAGCCTTGCTTTTATTTCTGGAACCATATATTTGTGTGTAGCGAATGAATAAATTTACAGGAAAAGCCCATTAATATCGACACATAATGAGTGGTATGTAAAGTTGGAGATTAAAAAAAGCAAACAAAATGTCTGAATATCAAGTATAAAATACAATAATTACATTTGACCCATTCCAAATTTATCTCTTTAAATCCTCGAGAATAGAATATTTGCTATTCCAGCATTTATACGTTTGTGAACATGATGAACATCATACCAAGCATTTCACAAGAAATCACTTATAGAAGGAAACTTAACTCCACCAAGTGCCAATAGTCTTGACAATAATTATAGAGATTTTTTTCACAACGATATGTTATAAATACAGGACTTAGAAGAGGAATGAAATTATAGCCATAATAGCCATACACATAATATATAGATATTAATGGGCTTTTGATGTAAATCAATTGTTATGCCATCAGTGCCATCTGGGGTTGATGAGCAACACTAAATATTTTGCTTTCATATATTTTGATTTCCAAAGTTCTAGAGTATATCTTTATGTGTAAGTCCCAATGATGAATCCACAACAATTATAGAGTTCAGTTGATAAATAACTTAAAATTGAAAGTGACCATCATGTATTTTTCAAATGGATTAATGTATCATATATTATTATTTAATTATGTAAATAATAGAACCTCTCAACATTTAAATGAAATTCTATATCTGATGTGTGAAATCAAAATATCTGTATGAATAGTCATGCAGACACTGGAAATTATTGTTATGACATCCCTTCAACTAAAACTTAGTCATCTGACATGTTGGTTTTTTTTCAAAATCAAATGCCTGAAAGGTACAAGTCCATAGCAATGAATAGGCTGGTGAGGCCTGTGACAGACACTGGAGGCTACTTGGTATGTGTGAACTTGTCATCAGGCATGTGAAAAAGATGTGTATAAACACCAAGAGCTTCATGTGGTATTCATGAGTATACATCAACCTATGGATGTCATCCATGAATTTATCTATTTGCTCTCTCACCAAACATAAGTTACATAATTTGTTTTTGCAAATCGGATAGGAAGGGGGTGTTCAATCACTGCTATGATATGACTGTATTATGATGTCTGTGGTATATATAAGATATGACTGTATTATGATGTCTGTGGTATATATAAGATATGTCTGTATAATGATATCTATGGTATATATATATATATATATAAGATATGACTGTATTATGATGTCTGTGGTATATATAAGATGTGACTGTATTATGATGTCTGTGGTATATATATATATATATATATATAAGCTATGACTGTATTATGATGTCTGTGGTATATATAAGATATGACTGTATTATGATGTCTGTGGTATATTTAAGATATGACTGTATTATGATGTCTATGGTATATATAAGATATGTCTGTATTATGATATCTATGGTATATATATATAAGATATGACTGTATTATGATGTCTATGGTATATATAAGCTATGACTGTATTATGATATCTATGGTATATATATATAAGATATGACTGTATTATGATGTCTATGGTATATATAAGATGTGTCTGTATTATGATGTCTATGGTATATATAAGATATGACTGTATTATGATGTCTGTGGTATATATAAGCTATGACTGTATTATGATGTCTGTGGTATATATAAGATATGACTGTATTATGATGTCTGTGGTATATATAAGATGTGACTGTATTATGATGTCTGTGGTATATATAAGATATGACTGTATTGCGATGTCTGTGGTATATATAACTGTATTACGATGTCTGTGGTATATACCGGTATGAGATATGACTGCATTATATCTGTGGTATATTTTTGATGTGACTGTATAATAATATCTGTGGCATTTATATATTTATATTTCATGATGATGACTTTGTGTCATTTATATATAAGATGTAACTGTATTTTCATGATGATACTGGTAAGGATGACAGGTACCCATCAGCATTGTGTGATCAGCACAAAGAAGTAGAACTTCATCAAAGTTCAACTGGCAGGTATGTGAGATTGTGTAAGTGCCCCTGTATCAGCTTACTGTCTCTCCCATCATTCACATTCTTTGTTCTCTTACCACATAGGTGTCTTTCAGAATCACTCAAATGAATCACTAGATAACTTAAATCATTCCAAAGCACAACACACCAGGATTTATTATCTAACAGGTTTGCAATCTACATATCGGTCGTATCTTAAGTTCATTTCTGATCTATTTAAACAGTTTCCTTCTTGTATTGTGGAAAAAAAGAGAGAAAAACAGCACAGAACACAAAATTAGAGATGGTAAAAATCACATCTATTTCAGAGTCTCACAAATCGGTAATCAGACCGATCACCTGAAAGCTAATATGCAGAGACCATTCTTAATTTGGGCTATATGTATTTTTATATAATGCTAAAATTATGCAGATTTTAAAGTTTATAGCCATAGCTAATCACGACTAATCTCTGAACATGCTGTGCAGGTACCGTATTTACTCGTGTATAAGTCGACTCGTGTATAAGACGACCCCCCAAAATTGGGGTTATTTTACTTGAAAAAAAACAATTTCCGAATATAAGACGAGTTGGTTTTTCAAGAGATATCGGCTCTGCTACCATTCAAGCTTAAGCTGAAGCTTGGCGGTCATTTTAAAAGTGAAACGTAAATATGCTTAAAATATAAGATATTAGACGTCTTATACACGAGTAAATACGGTAAAATGTAAATACGATGTTCATATTTTCGAAATAACGGATATCAGAGCTGATCGATTTTGATTGCGTTTTAAATGATAAATAAAGGTATTTACCCAATATTATCACAAATTGTTCGAGAACAGAACAAAACCATCAATCCATTTAAAACGCAATTAAAATCGATCCACGTGTGAAAGCATTTCTGTCAACAAGGAAGACACGACTCAAAGCAGTGGAAACAAAGACGAAATGCAAAACTGTGAACGCTGATAATTGGAATCAGTGAGAACAAAGTCAAAACAAAGCGTTTCGAAATAATAGACATCAGAAGTAGCAGATTGATTTTAATTGCGTTTGAAATGATAAATAAAGGTATTTACCCAATATTATCACAAATTAATCCATCCATTTAACATGCATTACGCAATACGAGGTCGTCATTTTAAAAAGCGGGAGTGACGGGGACAAGCTCTTATTTTTGGCGCGAAAACAAATGGAGTGTATCAACTCGCATTGAAATATTAATATATTGCGCAATAATGGATCCCTGGCTTCTCCTCGTGTTGCGGACGTGAATTAACGCGACGTCACGTACATGATATTTACGTTTTACTTCATGGATAAATTCTCGACCTGCGAAGCATAATTTGTGATAATATTGGGTAAATACCTTTATTTATCATTTAAAACGCAATTAAAATCGATCCCTGTGTAAAGGCATTTCTGTCAATTTCTTAAGATCGTCAACACGTGGTCCCAACACGTGGTTGCAATTTAGAAAGGCGGAAGTGACGGGAAGAGGCTCTTGTTTTTAGCGCGAAAACAAATTTGATATTTTAATTGCATTTTAAATGATAAATAAAGGTATTTACCCAATATTATTTCGAAACGCTTTGTTTTGACTTTGTTCTCACTGATTCCAAATGTCAGCGTTCACAGTTTTGCATTTCGTCTTTGTTTCCACTGCTTTGAGTCGTGTCTTCCCTGTTGACAGAAGTGCTTGCACACGTGGGTCGATTTTAATTGCGTTTTAAATGATAAATAATGAAAACGCTTTGTTATTCTCGACCTGAGAAGCGTAATTGTGATAATATTAAGTAAATACCTTTATTTATCATTTAAAACGCAATTAAAATCGATCCACGTGTGAGAGCATTTCTGTCAATTTCTCAAGATCGCCATTTTGAAAGGCGGGAGAGGGGTAAATACGTCCGATGTCTATTATTTCGAAACGCTTTGTTCTGACTTTGTTTTCACTGATTCCAATTATCAGCCTTCACAGTTTTGCAATTCGTCTTTGTTTCCACTGCTTTGAGCCGTGTCTTCCCGTTTGGACAGAAATGCTTTCACGCTAGTATTGCGTAATGCATGTTAAATGAATGGAAGGTGTCAATTGCATTTAAATGATAAATAAAGATATTTACCCAATATTATCACGATGATTTACAGCCGCTCGAGTGCTATAAACGATAATAATTAAAAACGATATAGTGAATATCTTTGGCTTTATAATACACAAAGAAATATTCTACCACGTGTTAGTTTTGACGCTGAGATCAAGGACGTCACGTACATCGTATTACGTTCTTCATCGTGGAGAAATATTCAACCTGCGAAGCATAATTTGTGATAATATTGGGTAAATACCTTATCATATACATATTATACTTTTATCAGTAAAATTTTCTAATTTTCACACCACTGAATTTAATTTTAATAGACATAGAAGTAAAACGTAAATACGATGTCCGGGACGTAGCGGATCGATTGGCCACGTGACTCGCAAGTCATGTGATCATTGACTTTGCAGAAATATTCAACCACGTGCAGACAGTCGTCCGCCTGTCCGATATTTGCTTTCACGCTAGTATTGCGTAATGCATGTTAAATTGATGGATGGTTTTGTTCTGTTCTCGACCTGCAAAGCGTATTTTGTGTTTATATTGGGTATTGCCCAGCAAATCTACAACGTCAATGATCACGTGACCCCTAGTCACGTGACCAAGCGGCCGCCATTCCGGTGAAACTGGAGTAAAATATTTGTTAAATTTAATTCAATATCTTGTGAGAAAACGAAAATAATTTGACTGTCAGTGTACAGAGATAATTGCTGCTAAGATCGTATGCAAACACCTGACTCTGGCTTGAAATCTTGTAAGAATTTTACGACACGACTTCACCGGTCCCCCCAGGGCCGTGACGTCAGTGGGCGATAATTGGGCACTTTTGCGAACTCGAATATGCTTTTATTTATCATTTAAAACGCAATTCTCCTGCAAATCTGCAAAGTCAATGATCACATGACTTGTGAGTCACGTGGCCAAACGATCTACGTCACGGACATCGTATTTACGTTTTACTTCTATGTCTATTAAAATTATTATTTAAATATATCGCACAACTCAATTCTGCCTTTGATGTGGTGTGAAAATTTTCACTGATACCAATTATCAGCGTTCACAGTTTGTTTCCACTGCTTTGAGTCGTGTCTTCCCTTTTTGACAGAAATGCTCTCACACGTGGATCGATTTTAATTGCGTTTTAAATGGATTGATGGTTTTGTTCTGTTCTCGAACAATTTGTGATAATATTGGGTAAATACCTTTATTTATCATTTAAAACGCAATTAAAATCAATCTGCTACGTCTGATATTCGTTATTTCGAAAATATGAACATCGTATTTACGTTTTACCGTAATTACTCGAGTATAAGACTGTTAAATAGATCGGCTATGTCCGATATTCGTTATTTCGAAAATAAGAATGTTCGTAATGAAAACTCCTAGTGCCGTAATTTTGGGGCGCAAATCCTCGTCCACAGGTTGCTCTCGTGTATAAGACGACCCCCCAAACATTAACTAAGGATTTGTGGACAAAAACCTTGACTTATACACGAGTAAATACGGTAAGTCTATTAATTAAGCCAAGTCTTTTAATTAAAAATGGTAAAACCACAAATCACATATAATATAAAAACATTGATTTATATTATTTTTATTACACATTCCCATAATATGTCAAAATTGAAGTGCATACTTTACAATATGGAAGCACAATATAGAAGCACAAGATGTGGTTTTCACAAACTAGACAATATAAATATCATATCTCAAGTATATGTCTGGTTTTTCCCTGATCATGTTTGTCAACAAGACGCAATATTTTTACAGTTCATACATGTATATATATATGGTTGTTTAATTAGACTATTTCCCTGGACCAGCTCCTGATATGTTCTTATTCCCTTGAGAAACTATAAACTGTGCAAATACACATATACATATATATACATACAGTATATATATACGTGATGATGTAATCTCCAATGGACGATCTGTGTCATTAGAGTCACACTGACTGAGGCTCTAATTTTACCTACCTCGTCATCGAATAACATGGCTGGGTATATTCCCTGTGGTAAGAAGATGGTGGCTTGATATTATACACATAAATGGCACCAGAGTGAGAGCCCTAGTGCATGCACATAGTGAGATGTGCCCCGTTTGTATGTGTGACTTGTTGTATCCTGCTATCTAGGCATGGTGCCAGTCCCATGTGTCGTCAGCTCTCGTCAGATCCCGCACACTAGCCCCGGTGGCATGGACATAATCAGGCAGGCAGGTATTGAACTCATTGATTAGTTTCACTGATCATATTGCATAAAGCTCTGAGCACCACAGGTAAATACCGCTAGATTCTAGTTCAGGTCTACACAAAATCCTACGTGTACATGCATGTTTGTGTATACTTTGATAAACTGAGAGCCTCTGAGTGTTCCACACTCCTGTCCTCCTTTAGATAAACACCAGTAAACAGGGATGTGACATGACTCTACTACACATCTCTCTGAATCTGGGACTGATCTCAGCAAACAGTGATTGTGAAACCTTGTCACATAAAGTGTGAATCACAAGCAGGACACAAGGTTGTGTTTTACCAGGTCAGGGCGACATCAAGCTCACCAATCATGACAGGTGATGCATGCTTGAGATCGCAAGTCGTGAATCACGCTTAGCTGCTCAACTGGCTCCAACCTGCCAACTCTTTTTTTTTGTGGTTAAATGTGATCAAATTTAAAAGTTGTGATGTACACATGAAAATATTATTGAAACTGTCTTTTCATTTAGTTTGAACCCCATAAGGAAATTGGAAACATGTCATTTTTCTTTTTTAAGGCCCAAGTCACATTTGTCCATTTTAAATCAATTATCTCTTGGAAGCTAACTCTTAAAAAACATTGTTGCCATCTGGTTTTTATTTGGAATCTCGACTCTTCAAAGAAAGGATTCATTTAAGTCAATAAAATCATACCATATATCTGGGAACATGGGTGATATCCATTTTTGAGAAAAAAAAATAAATGGAATTTATCATTTTAATAGCAAAGATATCTGGAACTGCCTTACAGTCTAAATCAGAGACACTTTTTAAAACAGTGCACAACTAACAGGATGATATTGTTCAATTTCATGTTCTTGTAACACCAAAACATGATCAAGATTATTTATATGTGTCATAAATTGGCTGTTATCTGAGTGCATCTATTGATAACAAGTAGGTATATTCCATACTAAATATATAAATATATGACGAAGAATTAGGGGTCTTCATCTACAATTTCTAAAATTTCTATAGTCTGTCTTCAGCAGTCAATCAGTATATGCAGAACATTGTTGAAAATGTTTGAACATTTTAACAGAAATGTGAGAAAGTGAAAATGATTAACAGCAAAACAGAATCTATACTTCCATTTATTATACATTAAAATATTCTCCAACTTGAGAATGTATATTATCATTTTGACCTGAGCATCTCAGTGATATATAATGAAATTTACTGAAATGCTTTATTGAAACTGCACTTCTGTAGCAGGAAATTGTGGGAAGCAGGGAGAAGCTGTTAATTTGCTGAAGTGTACGATACACAGTGCACAATTATCACCATAGCATTATAATGAAAACAGGAAAAAAGAAAAATAAACACATAAATTTATAAGGTGAGGTTTAATGGCTGCATGAAGTCAGAAACATCATTTCTGGACAAACCCAGATATGCAAGTGTAAAAGCATTGACTAAATATACATGTTTGAGACTGCAGTTTGGAATGTTTTTAAAATAAAAATATATATAATATATTTTATAAATTAAAATTGGCTTGACGTCTACACAAAGTATGTATTTACCCCTGGTTGGGATCTTCCCGGTGGGGAATCTTTTTCCATGTGGTGGCAGCATCGCACAGAATAAAATAACACCACCTGGTGATAAATTCACTCAATGCGTAGACATTAAATCAATTTTATTTTATGACATTATTTTCTTTTCTCAAAATAAATCATTCAGATCACAAATAATTCAGATTGATCATAATTCTGTTTTGTAAAATGTCAAAATAAACAATCAATTGACTCTAATTGGTCAATACTTGCTGTTGCAGAATGCATATGGCCTAAAATAACTAAGATCTATGTTGCCAACTATAATTCATAATCCCATGGATGCTCAGATACCTCATATATAAAGAAACCCAGTGCCTTACACAGCTCTGTTGGAGGGGACAAATGAATGAACAAACCAAAAAGGTGCATACACCCACACATGCACACACATGCAGGGACATGGGACAGACATAGAGTGATTATTAATTAATACTGGAAGCTACCTTCTCGCACAGGACGTGTAAAAAAAACACCTCTGGTTACCCAAGCCAGTGATTGATGTCTAGCCTTGTAACAAAATATACTAATACTTGAAGCTCATCAATTGTAACCTCCTTGATCCAGTATCAATTGGTATGAAGATTTGCACTGACAATGAATTTATCATGATCTTATGCCCATTATCTCTGTGACTTTGGGGAAAAATGGATTTTGTCAGTGGTCATCACATGATACATTTTACAAGTGAGTGAACCTACCTCCATGACAAAATCTTTTAGTGAATTTTATAGGTCATGTGATAATAATAATAATAATTCAAGGTCATCAATTTTAACATTCTAGATTCAGTATTAATAAGTGTATAACATATCAATTTTAACATCCTAGATTCAGTATTAGTAAGTGTATAACTGATATTTCACAAAAATCTTTTCTATGGTCTCTTTCTGCAATTTCTCTGAGTATAAAACAAGGGTTTGTTCAAAATCCTCAGAAGTGTAGACATATCTTCAAGTTTCCAAGACTTGCGTTTTTGAGAGTAAAATGTTTTTTTAACACTTCATAAACTTTCAAATCATGAATACACTGTGGTCAGGCTTTACCAGTCCACACTATGGCCTGCATATGAAGCACCTTTCACACAAATCTGACTGCTGGACCTTCTATTTTTTCTCATTTGTTGGGTACATAATATTTTTCTAACACAAAACGTCTGGCAATCTCTTCATGAATAAATAGGTTATGCATAGTGATTACTGCTTAGAAGTGAGCCCGTTAAACTTACAACATCAAACACATTTTGTATGATTATTGAAAATAAATAAAAGAACAAAGTGTTCATTACCACATGCACAAATTTAAGGGGACACCTTATAAATTGTGAACCACATGTGCATGTATTACCCCTGACTGGCCTTCTCACACATTTGAGGGTTTGCTCAGTTTCTGTGCCAGGAAGTTGTTTAGAAGAGATGTGCTTAAATTGTGGATGGCAGTAGCACCTGTGTAGAAATGTAAACAACTCCAGTCAGGAATTCTGTGGCTCCCTCTATCCCCCCAACACCTCACAGATACAGAACACTTCTCTCTTGATCTTCACATCTTGTCATTCCCATGAAAAACAACTTACAAGAGAACAAATTACCAATATTCAACTTTTTTTTCTATATCAGATACCTAAGTACAAATTTTACAACAGGAAGTGGTTATATATCAACTGGCACCATAAGAGAGGATTTTAGATTCACAAGCCCCGGTGTCTTTGCAATGGCAGGACACGGGCCAATTTTGCCGTTAAATATTTAATGTCGGATGTTCTATTCTACTTTTATAAGTGTATAATTTAATGTAACAGCAGTTATTTGGCTTGCGTTCACCATTACCTTTGGTGAACATTTAGGGGGAAATAAGCATACACTATAAGTGGCTGCCATTATGGCAGTGTAAGTGACTGGGGGAGAAGCTATTATCTCTTTGCCCCAAACTGATGGCAGTGCCACCAAAGTGTTCTCATTCTTCTTGACATATAAATATATTCAGCAATGATGAATCCCTGACTTTTTGTATTTATATTTTGGAAAATTCAAAATGGCGGCCAGGCATGAAGAGCAGCTTTCTATGATTAAGACAGTTTAAGTAAGCATTTGTATCTTATGTTGCCTTGTGGCCCTACCTTGCAAGCATAATGGTAAGTTTGTAACTATTCAACCATACCAAGAAAAGATGCTTATGGATTAGCCTGATAAATTGCATATCATAAATGGGATTTGATCATTCCAATAAATACAGTAAATATGTCATCTTTTATAACATTACTTATATTTATTTATGTCATGTGTCATTGTGATGTATTTCAGGTGTTCATTTGTGCATGTTTCAACATTGTATTCTCACCATTGTATTCTCACCATTATTAAATGAATAGTTATGCCAATCACCATTATTAAATGAATAGTTATGCCAATCACCATTATTAAATGAATAGTTATGCCAATGCATAGATTATATGGTCACATTTATGAATGAGAATATATTACAGAAAGGAAGCATCTCTTTCAGTGTAAATTGTTATCCAACATTGCACTCTTATTAACACTAGTAAAAACCATGGAAACAGAAAAAATTATGTTCTAAAATATAGCCTACAGCCTACAGGTTTGAAGTTTTACTGACAAACTATTAAATTTATCTTATCCATCTGTTCTCATGTTTCACAGATAAGGAGCATGTGATATTTCTTTTTCTCGACTCTTTTCATGATGAATTGGTATTTTTTAAATCTGATAAAAAAAATCAATCTTAATTGATGAAACAGTCATGTCATTTTCCTGTATGGAAATTTAACTTTTTAGTGACAAAATATTTGTGACTTCCTATATCTATCAAAATATGGAATATACTGATGCTAATTGTCAATATTAAAATCATGATTTTCTTCAATGGTGATTAGCTGATAACAGGGGTGAGTCTGTGATGTGTATCTAACACTAATTCAAATCGGGCAGATAGTTACAGGTCAAACTGTTATCTACAAATTGCATTTCATTATGCATTTTTCAAGTCAGAAGCATGTATTTAAGTTTCCATTCCCCATGGATGCATAGTGACACCTGGTGGATACTGAGGGTACAAAGTTCTGACACATATATCTCAGAAATTTCCTGACACATTGGAACAAAAGCAAATACAATATGTGTTTGCAAGAAGGCATAAAGGCATATTTTTATGAGTTCCTGGTGTTTGATGGTGAAACAATTATTAATGATTTCAATACAAAACTAAATACCTTGAGACCAAAATGTCACAAAAAGAATAATAGTAGACCTGGCTACAGCTAGGTTCCTTAATACTATATTCATTACACTGATTGATATCTGACCTAATGATCTAGCTCTGGTACTCTGTGCTGAAGTCTGTTAAGTGCTCTTGTACTTTGCAGTTTGATCTAATTCATAGACATTTAAATATAAAGGCCCCTGTCCTACCCCTATGTTGGTGGCCTGAATACAGATAACAAAATAATCTCCTGTATGCCTCAGCTACACCACACATATTGTCATTTCTTCCTGGATTGTTATTGGCTTTTTCAAACTAAACTCCTGCTTTAAAAATAATGCCTTTACACAGTGTACGATACACAGTGTACGATACACAGTGTACGATACACAGGGTACGATACACAGTGTACGATACACAGTGTACGATACACAGTGTACGATACACAGTGTACGATACACAGTGTACGATACACAGTGTACGATACACGGTGTACGATACACGGTGTACGATACACAGTGTACGATACACAGTGTACGATACACAGTGTACGATACACAGTGTACGATACACAGTGTACGATACACAGTGTACGATACACAGTGTACGATACACAGTATACGATACACAGTATACGTTACACAGTATACGATACACAGTATACGATACACAGTATACAATACACAGTATACGATACACAGTAAACAATAAACAGTATACAATACACAGTATACAATACACAGTATACAATACACAGTATACAATACACAGTATACAATACACTTTTCAATAGCAGCAGGAGTTAAGATATGAAAGTGCAAAATTTACAATAAATATGCAAACATGAGACTGCAGTTTAGAATGTTTCAAAGATATTGACTTAATATCCACACATGTTATAGATTTAGATACCTATCAGTGCCTCAATAACTAATGATTAAAGGCTTGACATGTGACACACTTTCTGTCCTGGTTGTCCTATTTCATTTTCATCCCAATTGAAAAATATAATAAAAATATATAAAAATGAAAATATATGCAATAAAAAAGTTCTTATATTATGTTAAAATAAATCATAAATAATTCAATTTGGGCAAAAAAGGTTTTGTAAACTGTAAAAATGATTCAATGATTTCCATTCATCAAAAGTTGCTTTTGTATTTCTACTATGACTGTGTATAACAGGACTCATGAATGCTAATGGTATTTGATGATAGAACTTCACATGGGAGTTTAAGATGGCATTATAATAAATGACCGAAGTTTAAAATGACCATGATGATATGTTTGCTGCCTGCATGACATTTGTTTCAAATACAATATACCACCACAATGACATAAGTTTAAAATATCTAAAAGCAAGAGATAGACCAGCTTTCATACACGCACACACTCACACACATATACACAAACATCTTTTCTGAGTTTGGTCTGTTAAAACCATTTTACAAATGCCTGAATATTTCAGACTAGGATGGATGTGACAAACACCAATATGGATAACAACACCAGGTACTGTGACCAACTCTTAATAGCAACTACTTAAGTTATCTTGTATTACATGGTTTATGGAGTGTTGCTTGGTGACAAGATCATTGAAGAATATTTTTCATGCTTATTTGAGATAATTAAATAAATATTTCCTCCTAATACATGATTACCAGAAATCTTACAAGATTTCAGCCCTGATATCATATCTGTATTGTTGTTAGACACAATACAAAACCTTTAATGCAACACAATTCCCTTGCAACATCCTTGAGTCTTTGTCAGGTTTCACTTGTATTACTCTTGTAATACGTTGTATCTTGTGGATATGTTAGCACAGATATGGTCATTTTGGGCATGAATATAACAAGATGACGACAGTTTTGATCTCTAAAATCTCAGCAAAGAACACACTTAATAAATATCAATGAAAGTTCAGGAATCATGAGAACAAGTAGGAGGGATTGCCTAATATTTAATCCAGATCAGTCAATCAGTTAAGTTTACAATTAAAAATACTTCATGTTTTATGTTACCCTGGGAAAGAATTATACTTTACCACTCACCATGCTTCTATTTATTCATAGCAGATTGCAGTTACTTGTTATTAAATTTTTCAGAAGATGAAAGAATTCACAAAAAACTTCCAGTTAGAAGCTGTTAATATTGGTGTGAATTATATATGATTTTGACTGTAAGATTTTGACTGTAGGATTAATTTAGCTGTTAGAATAAAATGTTAGCTTACTCCATCTTATATTTTTGGATCATATTTGGCATTATTTTGCAGAATTAAACAAAAACATAATAGATGGTAACATAACATCATTTATAATGTTCAATTTAAAACTCAGTTTGACCTGTTTTGTGAAAATTCCACATAAATAATGCCAGAGTGTCCGGATTTGGCTGTCAGTCACCAAAGTTAAATCTTAAATATCAGTTGAATGTCAGATATCATGACAAACACTTGACACAGATCTTAAGGTTGAACATTCATATCTTAGGAATAAAAAAAATACAAAATCAAACCAGTGTTAGAACTATGGTACCTGAGCATTTAATATGAGATACAATTTAACATATTAAATAGACACACTACTCTGGGCACCTGAGCAATTTCCAACATGCGTTAGTTTCCAACAAGGGCTTCTCCACAAGACTTAATTGTTGGAAATACAGTTCTGTGACCAGCTCCTCGTTAACATGAGTGACAGTATTAATTTAATCATGAAATTTCTCAACGAATTCATTCATTTTCTTCAAATTGAATTTGTCAAAATATGAATGATCACAGCTGTATTTCTCCTGTCATTTTTCAGGTTTGCTATCTCTTACTAGTCTTAGTAGCTTGTGGTAAAACTGCTGAATATGATTTAAAACTATGAGAAACAGGAAGCTGAAGTGTTATTCTTGTAATATGATTAACCAACAAGTGTTGATTTTAAAAAATCAAGCTCGCGTAAGTTTGCAAAATCCCAAAATCCTTGAGGCAAAATCCAAGTAAATCTTCTTACTCTACTACGCACTCACAAATCACTTCTCAAACAAAAGCGACATCTGACGGTGTAAGCAGAATTATTGAGCCAAAACATGGCCGCCATGGACCGATAATCGGGGTAAGCTCCATAGACTTACAGCTTAAACATATCAAAACCTCGAACATTCAGACCTAAAGTCAAAACAAACGCGAGCGAAAAATCTTTTCCAGTATGGTATATGACTGTCAGAAACTACTTCTCACGCTCAATGTGCACAGACTGAAGTTATCCCTGGTGAAAAGGCTCCTGCCTCGGCTACAGTGTTAGTTTTATATTAATTGATAAACAGGTTACTGAAATATTTTGCAGGGAAAAACGATTTTTCTGAAGTTATCACAGAACATGCCACATTAAATATTGGAAAATACTCTGACACCTGTTTCCCATTGGTTCTAAACTTGTCAACAAAACCTATCTGAAGCTTTGAAAAAGGGAAATTCCCTTTTTTACCAAGTGCTGTGACTGTGACATCATCAATCTTGGCATCAACATATTTTTTCACGATTCAGAGAATATTAATCTTTGTCATCAAGGGGTAAATGAGACATGATTTTCTCCGAGTCCAAATAATAATTAGTCCTGATTTTTTCCCTTGACTCGTGTCATGTCGTGAGCAGTGAAGTGTGAACAGTCTTGTTTTTTTGGAGTGAACACACCTCCCCGAACATTTTCCCCTATTGATACCCAGTTTGATCTCTAGCACAAACCCGACAAGACTCACCTCATCCGCCATTTGTTGAAGCACCATCTTATTCTTCTCCCAACTCCAGTTTCTTGATAAATATCTCACGTTTTCACAAAAATATTTAGATACATTACTAGATACGTCAACAGCAAGGTCAGCTTGGCCTAGTTATTTACCGCCATGACAGTGTCGCCAGTAAGTTTGTCCTTCAGCTTTTTCTGACTTGGTCTACCCCATTTCCGGAAGGGGGCGACACATGTTACTCTTATGTTTTTGGGCAATGCATCATTGGAGAGATAATTAATTAATTAATGTAACTTTCACAGTGACCGGCAGCCAAAACTGGGTTCAAGAAGATGAATCCATTTGGATGGGAAATTGGGATTGGAAATTTTCATTTGATCGGACTGACTACAAAATCAAGCTATTGACACAAGAAAATATACATTAAATGGTCACATCTTGCAACATGTTCATTTCTTGTAGGTACTTTTCAGGCGGTGAAAGAAAAGGAGTGGTAGTCATAGTTTAGTGGGGGATGTCGGTTACTTAGGATGTAGTCTCGGTGGGATTAGAAAAGTTAGTAAGGAGGCAGCTGGTAGATATGAAGGTGCTGAAGACCACTAGGTACTCACGTGGAGGACATCTTTAGCCTCTAGTTGTGATTGGTAGGGCTTACGAGGATATTGGACGCCTCAGGCTGTATAGGGATATTGGACGCCCTTTAGCGCGCTGGGGATTGTAGGCCCCAAGGGAAGGAGTGAGTGTTGAGGTGAAAGTTGTCAGTGCAGAAGGTGATAATTAGATAGGGTAGCTTTTCATCAGTGTAGGGGCCTGCACCGGGCGGTCAGCAAGAGTGCTACTCACAGATTGGAGATAGTGCGTATTGGATCTCCCCTCTAGCTGGGTAGCCACGCTGCGTAGGCTCTGAGTGCCCACGAGACAAAAGTGGAGCGGCCAACATATCAAATCAAATCAAATCAAATTCAAACATCATCCCTATCTTGGTGTCGAACTCCAAACTGACATGAAATGGGATGAGCATATTAACAACATCGTCTGCAAGTACTGGGATTTGTAAGAAGGAATTTCAACATGTGCCCAGGAAATATCATAGAGGCTGCCTACACTGCACTTGTGCGCCCTCACTTAGAATATGCATCAAGGTTATGGGACCCTTACCTCAAGAAAGACATATAGACCGCATAGAATCAGTTCAAAGACAAGCTGCTAGATTTGTGGCTGGCAACTGGGAGAGAGAACCAGGCACTGTAACAAAAATCCTGGAAGACTCAAAATGGGATTCACTGGCAGGAAGAAGAAGGACCCAGAGGCTGGTTTTATTATACAAGGCAATAAATGATGAAATAGCTTTGAAACTTCCCAAACATGTCAAAATGAAATCAGCTCCTACACGGAAAAATCATGGAATTTGCTATATCGAAATGGCGACAATTGCAAGCTGCAACCCTTATAAATATAGCAATTTTCCAAGGACAGTGACCGACTGGAATAATCTTCCCCCTAAATTAACTACATTGGAACCAGGTAGCTCGGCATCCTTCAGAAACTCCCTAGCCAGAGTATAAAGGTTGGCGACTAGCAGTTGGTGTGTACCAGCTGCACCCCTTAATGCACCTTGCACTCTCGGCGGGATGCCAATTGGTTTTGCCGAGTAAACTTATAGATGTAGATTTAGATGTACAGCCGAAGACAAAAGAGCTGCGGACGACAACAGAGCTGTGGTTCAGTTTACCAATTGATTACCGATGATTGTCACACCATTTGACTTTGTTTGTACATGCAAGTGTCAGAAAACAACTTGGTGTGAATATTTTCTAGAGTGCAGACGCGCTTCGAAAATGAAACCAAGATCTTCTTGAACGTCGCCATAAATGAAGGACATAGGCTATTTATACAAAAGAAATATAATTTAGGCAGAAGAAATTAAATTATAGAGGTGTTTGACAATTGAAAATAAGATTTAAAAATGAATAAATCCTGTGACCTTGGGATGACCTTGACATGACCTTTTAATATGAAAATGCTGTTGCACACTAAAACTCTCATTTTTAAAGTCATATTATGACAGATCTCTCCAAAACGAAACAAACAAGCCCAAGATCAAGTCTGTAGCTATAATAGAACAGGGGCTCACCACCAATAGTTTTTTGGGATTTTCATATTTCATGTTTGTAATTGGCCTCTTGTGAAAAGGAGACCTTTTTAAATGATTTTAAAAATTAACTGGCAAAAATAATCTGATATTCATTTTTTGTCTTTCACCAGGTACCAGGAAATTATTTTGCCAGCCAGCTAGCTTGTGTCATAAATTCTGCCAGCTGTTTAATCATAGTTAGATGAGAATTGTGACAACTTGATCTTTTTCACCAGCTGGCAGATACTAACCAGTTTATGGTGCATTTTGCAAAGTCCAATGCCTGGTGATCCCATGGTTTTTTGGTTAATGTTATTTCTAGACATTTTTGGGACATAATATTTGAAATTTAAAAGAATGTTAAAGATTACTATATTTACTAAAAATGAATTTGAATGTACAACAGCCTTCTATGGCCACAGGCCGTGGAGCAGTTGGTTAGATCACCAGCATGTTAGCACCAGTTCCTCTATGGTGATCCAAAGGTCATGGGTTCATTCCCTGGCCATGCCCCGATTGACTTCATGATATAACTTCACATCTATGAGCTGAAGCCTGTGCCAAAAGGGTTGACCCTTTGTCCTTGTAAATCTGTGACCGGGTGGGTTGTCATGTCAAGGACCTGCGACATGATAATTCAATGAGGCAGCACTATATCTGCTACAAGTAGGTCTGCTACAAGTAGATTTTGAGTAGTTGAATGATGAATATTTAGGAGATTTTGAGTAGTAGGAGATTTGCACTATCACCATATGAGATGAATATGGTGATAGTGTTCAACAAGCCTTTATGTTACATTGGTAGGCCTTTATTTATCCTTTTTCAGGCACATTTTCTACCAGACATTTAACAGGCAGACTACCAGCTTGTGGAGAACTATAAATAAATATAAAGCCATTTACCAGCAACAATATTATGCAAGTGCTTCAGTGTTGAGCATTATACAATACTATGAACATACTATGAAAAAAAAATGATTCAACAATATTTTAATTGAAATTCAGA
Source organism: Amphiduros pacificus (assembly GCA_949316495.1). Lineage (NCBI taxonomy): Eukaryota > Metazoa > Annelida > Polychaeta > Phyllodocida > Hesionidae > Amphiduros > Amphiduros pacificus. Next base: position 21,444,101 of record OX439004.1, on the reverse strand, counting down.
AGTATTACATCTGTTACATTGATCTATTTTCTACAGATAAAGGAAAGATTTAAACTGCCAGCTGGCAAAATATCCCAGCTAGCTGTTGAGCGGTAACTTTACTTGTCAGCTGGGGCACATGTGATTGGGTTCCCAATCACATGCACCTGTGTGCTGTCTGGTTCACGATCACGTGCGCACGGGTGTTGTCCGGTTCCCAATCACGTGCGCTGTCTGGTTCCCGATCACGTGCACTCGGTTGCTGTCCAGTTCCCTATCATGTGCACCCGAATTCCCGATCAGGTGTGCCCGGGTGCTGTCCAGTTCCCAATCACATGCGGCCAGGTTCATGATCTTGTGCGCCCGGCGCTGTCTGGTTCCCTAACCTGTGTGCCTTGGTGTTGTCCACTTCTTCTCCTTTCATGTCCCTGTCCTGTCCACTGTTTCTGGGTTTGCCTCTTGTTCCCGATCACGTGCACTCGGTTGCTGTCCAGTTCCCTAATATGTGCACCCGAATTCCCGATCAGGTGTGCCCAGTTCCCTATCACGTGCAGCCAGGTTCATGATCTTGTGCGCCCTGTACTGTCCGGTTCCCGAACCTGTGCGCCTTGGTGTTCTGGGTTTGCCTCTTGTCCATCTTTGTTCTCAATCACTTGCACCCAGGTGCTGTCCACTTCCTGTCTTCACGTCTCCATCCTCTCTCCACTCCCAGTTCTGTCCTCCTGTCCATCCTGATTTATTCTCATTGCAGACATTTTATCTTTGGTGCCATTCCTCATCCCTGCCAGCCTCCTAATCCCTGCAGCCTCCGAATCCCTCGATCTCATGACTTTGAAACATTATGAAATATTTGACCATGAATGTTTTTGGACCCAGCAGGGTTTGAACACTGAACCCTATAATCCTGCTTCTATTAACAAATCCAACACTCTACCCACTGAGCTATCCTGGCTGCCTGATTTGAATGATGAAAAGAAGTGTCATATTTGAGGCATTCAATAATCCACCTGTGACCCCCAATGGTTCATGATTAATATCAAGGTCAGAGTTAAGTAGGGGAGATTAAAAATGTGAGCTGGCCACTGGCTGAGAACACTTTGTTATTGAAATAACCATATCAAATATTGCAATCATTTTTGTTGTCAAATATAACCATGATTTGAGAGGAATATTATGTGTTGTTTTGTTTGTTTGTTTTACATCACTTTAAACATTATTTCAGTCATTTCGTGATGAGACCTACATGTAGCAGATATAGTGCTGCCTCACTGAATTGTCATGTCGCAGGTCCTTGACATGACAACCCACCCAGTCACAGATTTACAAGGACAACGGGTTAACCCTTTGTCACGGACCTCAGCTCATACGGGAAATTGAATTATGAGTTCAATCTCGGCATGGCCGGGGATCGAAACCCACGACCTTTGGATCACCACAGAGGAACTGGTGGGAGTAAGCTGGCGCTCAAACCAACTGCACCACGGCCCATGGCCTTATTATGTGTTGTAATAATGATCAAATGACAAATATGGTGATTTGGCCAAACTATTTTAAGACATGTGAAAATCACCACACACTTCACTAATCTCAGTAAACAAGTGTCCTCAGCCAGAAGCCAGCTCACATTTATGTTTTTACATTGACTATTTGAAATCCCCTTTGCTGGCCACTTTGAGCCTTGCCCAAGAATGGGAATCACCTGTTCATTTTTCATATATATCAGCCAAGATAGCTCAGTTGGTAGGCTGTTGGGTAAGGTCAATGAAAGGGTGATTATGTAGAGTGTTCAAACCCTTCTGAGTGCAATACAATTTTTATTGTCAAATATCTGTTAGTATGTTTTGTTGATATTTATAGTAATAATAATAAAATTGATATGGTGCTGATACCAGACAAGTCTGTTCATAGTGCTGTAAGTGAACAGTAAACAAGTGCTCTCAGCCAGTAGCCAGCTCACATTTATGTTTTTACTTTGACTATTAGAAATCCCCCTTGCTGTCCACTTTGAACCCAAAAATGGGAATCACCTGTTCATTTTTAAATTATATCAGCCAAGATAGCTCAGTTGGCAGGCTGTTGGGTAAGGTCAATGGAAGGGTGATTATGTACAGTGTTCAAACCCTTCTGTGTGCAATAAAATCTTTATCATCAAATAGTTTACAGCATGTTTTGTTGATATTTTACTGTTTTTCACTGTTTTGTCAATATTAATGATATAGATTTTTTACAAATTGTCAAATGAAAAAATATTTTTGGCAAACAAATAATGTCAAATAATTTATTGCATGTTTTGTTGATATTTTACTGTTTTTCACTGTTTTGTCAATATTAATGATATAGATTTTTTACAAATTGTCAAATGAAAAAATATTTTTGGCAAACAAATAATGTCAAATAATTTATTGCATGTTTTGTTGATATTTTACTGTTTTTCACTGTTTTGTCAATATTAATGATATAGATTTTTTACAAATTGTCAAATGAAAAAATATTTTTGGCAAACAAATAATGTCAAATAATTTATTGCATGTTTTGTTGATATTTCAATATTTAATCAATATTATTGATATAGAATTAGAATTTTCATTTTGAATAAGCATCAAATATTGAAAATAATATTTTGTTCTCAAATAAAACCATGATTTGAAAGCAATATCATGTGTTGTAATAGTGATCAGATTACAAATGTGGTGATTTGGTAAATCTATTTGAAGACAGGTGAAAATGACCACACACTTCACTAATCTCAGTAAACAAATGTTCTCAGCCAGTGACCAGCTCACATTTTTAATCTCCCCTACTTAACTCTGACCTTGATATTAATCATGAACCATTGGGGGTCACAGGTGGATTATTGAATGCCTCAAATATGACACTTCTTTTCATCATTCAAATCAGGCAGCCAAGATAGCTCAGTGGGTAGAGTGTTGGATTTGTTAATAGAAGCAGGATTGTAGGGTTCAGTGTTCAAACCCTGCTGGGTCCAAAAAAATTCATGGTCAAATATTTCATAATGTTTCAAAGATTAGAATAAGTCATGAGATCGAGGGATTCGGAGGCTGCAGGGATTAGGAGGCTGGCAGGGATGAGGAATGACAGCAAAGATGAAATGTCTGCAATGAGAATAAATCAGGATGGACAGGAGGACAGAAAGGACAGGAAGTGGACAGAGGAGAGAGTGGAGACGTGAAAGGACAGGAAGTGGACAGCACCCGGGCGCAAATGATCATGAACCGGGCAGTACATGGGCACACATGATCGGGAACTGAACAGCACCTTGGTGCAAACGTTGAAGATGGAGACAGAACCCAGGTGCACCCAGCTGGGGAAAGAAACGATGGAGACAAAAGTCGAGCTGGGGAAGGATACAGCACACATAGTTGGGGAAGTAGAGGATGAACACGTAAAAGAACAGCACCTGAGTGAACCCTGTCATGTGCAGACAACACCCATTCACACTCAGGAGTGGATGTACTTGTGGAAGGACAGCACCCGGGCACACCCAGCTGGGGAAGGAGACAGTACCCTGGCAAACCCAGGAGAGGATGGACATGTGGAAGGACAGCACGGTACACCCATTTAGGGAGGAGACAGCACCCTGGCACACAGAACTGGGGAAGTAGAGGATGGACACATGGGAAGACACCACCCCCTTTCAGGGAGGACACAGTACCCGGGCACACCCTACTAGGGAAGGAGATGATGGAGATATGAAAGGAGAGCACCCGAGCACATCCTGTCGGGGGAGACAACACACAGTCACACCCAATCGGGGAGGACACAGCACCCGGCCAAACACAGATGGGCAGGAGACAGCACCCAGGCACATCCATCCAGGGAGGAGAGGATGGTGATGTGAAAGGAGAGCACCTGGGTGCACCCTGTCTTGTGCAGACAGCGCCTGTTCACACCCTATTGGGCAGGAGTGGATGTCCTTGTGGAAGGACAGCACCGAGGCACACCCAGCTGGGGAAGGAGAGGATGGACACATGGAAGGACATCACCCGGGCGCACCTGTTTAGGGAGGAGACAGCACCAAGGCACTCCCAGTCAGGGAGGAGAGGATGGAAATGTGGCAGATCAGCAATCGGCTCTGGGGGATGGCTGGACAGCACCTCAGCCAACCTTGGTTTGTTTGTTTGTTTGGCATTTTACATCTCTTTCAACATTAATTTAAGACATGAGAAAATGACTACACCCTTCACTAATCTCAGTAAACAAGTGTTCTCAGCCAGTGGCCAGCTCACATTTTTAATCTTCCCCGCTTAACTCTGACCTTGATATTAATCATGAACCATTGGGGGTCACAGGTGGATTATTGAATGCCTCAAATATGACACCTCTTTTCATCATTCAAATCAGGCAGAACAGGTGCACCTGGGTGCTGTCCTTCCATGTCTCCTCCACGAACGGGTGTGCTTGGGTAGTGTCCTTCCATGTGTCAATCCTTTCCTGGGTGTGCCTGGGCGCTGTCTCCTCCCCAGCTGGGTGTGCTCGATTTTTGTCTCCATCATTTCCTTCCCCAGCTGGGTGTGCTTGGGTTCTGTCTCCGTCTTGAACGTTTGTACCAGGGTGCTGTCCTTCCTCTCCTTCCCCATCCTCTCTTTCTCCAGCTTTCCGGTTCCCAATCATGTGCACCCGGGTGCTGTCTGGTTCCCGATCATGTGCGCCTGGGTGCTGTCTGGTTTCCGATCACGTGCACCCGGGTTTCCGATCATGTGCGCCCTGGTTCCTGATCACGTGTGCCTGGCTGCTGTCTGGTTCCTGATCACATGCATTCGGGTTTCCAATCACGTTCGCCTGGGTGCTGTCCAGTTCTCTATAACGTACGCCCGGGTGCTGTCCGGTTCCCGATCACATGTGCCCTGATGCTGTCCGGTTCCCGATCATGTGCGCCTGGGTTCCCAATCACGTGTGCTTTGGTTCCCGATCACATCTCCCTGGTGCTGTCCAGTTCCAGATTACGTGCGCCCGGGTTCTCGATCATGTGCAAAGGAGACCTTTTTAAATGATTTTAAAAATTAGCTGGTAAAAATAATCTGATATTTATTTTTTGTCTTTCACCAGGTACCAGAAAATTATTTTGCCAGCCAGCTAGCGTGTGTCATAAAATCTGCCAGCTGGATCAAGATTATTATATTTACTAAAAATAAATTTTAATGAACAACAACCTTCTCAGGCCACAGGCCATGGAGCAGTTGGTTAGAGCACCAGCATATTAGCACCAGTTCCTCTATGGTGATCCAAAGGTCATGGGTTCAATCCCCGGCCATGCTGAATTGAATTTATGATACAATTTCACATCTATGTGCTGAAGCCTGTGCCAAAAGGGTTGACCCTTTGTCCTTATAAATCTGTGACCGGGTGGGCTGTCATGTCAAGGACCTGCGACATGAGAATTCAGTGAGGCAGCACTATATCTGCTAAAAGTAGGTCTGCTACAAGTAGATTTTGAGTAGTTTCATGATGAATATGGGGATAGTGTTCAACTAGCCTTTATTTTACATTGTGAGGCCTTCATTTATCTTTTTCAGGCACATTTATTACCAGACATTTAACAGGCAAACTACCAGCTTGTGAAGAACTATAGATAAAAATAAAGCCATTTACCAGCAATAATATTATGCAAGTGCTTCAGTGTTGAGCATTATATAATATTTAGTACCGGTTTTCTGTGAAAAAAACATGATTCAGCAATATTTTAATGAAATTCAGGAGTATTACATCTGTTACATTGATCTATTTTCTACAAATGATATTTTACCAGCTAGACATGTCTATTGATTCATCACCATGAACATATTTTACCAGGCAGATAAAGGAAAGATTTAAACTGCCAGCTGGCAAAATATCCCAGCTCGCTGCTGAGTGGTAACTTTACTTGCCAGCTAGGGCACATATGGGTAAATATCAGATATTTTGCATATCAGATAGATGGTGGGCCCCTGATAGAACAGATTTTATGGGCCGTTGAATTTTCAGCCCAAGGACACAGGGATTTTCCATTGAAATTGAGATTTTCACTTTTATGACCATCAATTTTTTAATCTTAAACACAATATAGTTACAGGTGATTGCTATTTTAAAGCTTGTATTGCATGCTTGAAAATTCACTGAAACTTAATTTTTTTTAATCATAAATGATTGAAAAAAAATCTAAGCATCATGAAAAATAGATAGAATTGGCCCCTTGAAAATACATCTTGCCTACTAATAGCTAAGAACTCTTTCCAATAGATTCAGAGGAGAAGGTCATAGTTGACAGAAAGAATGACAGAAATATCTTAGACTTAAAGGTATTAAGCATCAATTCTACAATTTCGTGTATTGAAAGCTTAGTCACGTATGAACATCATGATAAATTGAAATTATGATAGAGTAAAAAGATATATAAGTTGCTATAAGACATAAAAATTGCACTCCCAGGAGAGATCTGTCTCAGCCATAAGCTGCATGTGACGGGAAAACACGGGTAGCGTGCGGTGAACTTTGTGTGACCTCAATTGAGGCTCAAAGTAGGGTAGCACTGTTTGGTGATTTTCTGGCTCTATCCAAGGACAATACTTTTAATAACGTCATCAACATATTGCCATACTTTTATGACGTCATTTTACCTTTCAGTGCCTCTATGATCACACTCCACATAAAAATGAAGCCAAGAAAAAAAGTGTGCTTTCAAAAGGGGGCTATGAATAAGGTTCCTGTTCAAATAGGTTTTACAGACATTTACTGGAGTGCATCAACCAAAACAATATTTAGATATGAAAGGCAAATATCTTTATCTTTAATTTATGACACAAAATCACTGCTTAGTCCCTTTAAATCATCCAGTCCTGAAATATTTATGTGAATAGAAGGCCCCTTCACAGCAATACATAACAACACTATATTATTGGTATACTGTTTGTTCAACATTAAAATAATAATCATTTTATATTCCTAGTTTACTCACTCACTGATTCTAGTCCAGCGACACTATGTGAAAACCATGTGGGTTTCTGGTTAACTTGAATCTGTGCAACTCACATGCAACCAGATATCTATGTGGCTAAGACGTGATTTTCAAGACATGATTATCTGGTCCAATTGATATGATTTTCAAGATATGTAAATTAATTTGAACACAAATATGTGACATTGTCAAGATATCAACATCAGAAATGAGACTTAATTATCCAATATAAATTCCAACCTTTATATCAAAGTATTTTTTCTACAGAAATGAGTCCTCAGATTATAACCTTTTAGTCATGCATTGGTCAAGTGTCATGTTCAAATGTGACTCGTGCGTCCGCATCTCGTGTATTGCGTGTGTCTATCAATAAAGGAATAAGCAACCGCACGATCTAGTGTTATCCATTACATTGGCGACGAGTGAAAAAAATGAACTTTGTGGGCATGCAGAAGTGCCAAAACCTCGCCCAAACAAGTGATAAACAACACTAAGGTATCAAGGAAACTGCAGACATCGCTCAGAAGAAGTGGACACGTCTGCAAACTGGTATAAACGGCCATAAACATTCAGTAAACTTACCGGACCAGTTCACAAAGGCTGACATGTGGTTCCCAAGGTCATGGCTTCCCAAGGCAAGTTTGGCCCTCAATTTTGCTGACTTTCTTGTGCCTGTTTTTCCTAATTTCAAGTGCTAATCAAGCAACAGACTGCTACAAAGAGTACTTAACCGGAAGTTGTGTATTTGTGCATACAGTCCCAATCAGAATCACAGGCAGGATTTCCAAACACACAGCCCCAATCAAAATCATAGACAGTGAAAATTCCTACTCCCAGCTACTCAATCAAACCTCAAAAATGGCATCAAATAACATTCCAGCAATCAGCACATTTGATGAGGTAAATGGTGATGGTGATGCTAGTGGTGTCACATGGGAGAGATGGATCTCAAGGTTTGAAAACTATATGGGGGCACTGGATATCAAGGATGACAAGAGACAGCGCATGATGCTCTTGCACCTGATTGGTCCGAGAACTTTTGAAGACTTCCTCACATTTGAAAACACTGGTGATAAGTATGACGAGGCTAAGGCAAAGCTAGCAGCGCACTTCAAACCCAAAGTGAACACTGATTTCGAGGTATGCGTGTTCAGGGGATTGAAGCAGAAGAGAGGCGAAAGCATCGACCAGTATCAGGTCAGACTGAGACAGCAAGCCAGCAGATGCGAGTTTTCGGACATGGCGATTGAGATCAAGAGACACATTGTCACAACAACTACAGATTCCAGACTTAGGCAAAAAGGGCTAAAGAGATCTTTAAAGACACTGGAAGACGTCCTTGCAGAGGGGCGTAGCAACGAACAGTGCAAGTCTCAAAATGCAGATATAGAGAAAGTATTACAACAGCCTTAGTCTGAGGATAAGAAAATCAATCAAATAAAAAACAGACAAAAGATGCAATGCTACTACTGTGGCGGGGATTATCCACACATCCAGGGCAAAGAGTCTTGTCCGGCATACGGAAAGGAATGTGGAAACTGTCACAAGTTGCACCACTTCTCTAAAGTGTGTAAATCCAAACGTGGTGGTCAATCTGGTTCCAGTAGCAGCGGCGGTTACAAGCAGCCATCCGCAAGCGGTGGTCGCAAGGGCGCCGACAGTGGTCGTCGACAGAAGCAGCGCCGACACGGCAAGCATCAGCGAGTCCATGAGGTGACCAACGAGTCCGACAGCGACGACGACAACCACTACCTTTTTGCATTGTCAGGTGGTAAGGTAAAATCAACACCTAGGTTTCAGGTAACCATTCAGAACAGCAACATTGTACTCACTGCAGATAGCGCAGCTACATGTACTGTCATAGATGAAAATACATTCAATGCTAAGCTAAAAGGTAAAATCAAACTAGAAAGTGCAAAACATGATAAAATCAACCCATATTCAGCCAAAAGCATTCAGCCAAAGGGCAAATTTAAAACAACTATCTCATGTAAAGGTAAATCATACACTGAGTTGATATATGTAATGCCTGGCTCAGATGGGTGCCTACTTAGTTACAATGCTTGTTTGAAACTTGATCTGATAAAAGTAGCACCACATGTAATTAACAAAATTGATGTTAGTGTTGCAGAATCATTTGTGAGTGACCATCCAGAGCTGAGTGCAGGGGTCGGAAAATTGAAAGGGGAAAAGGTACATCTCTATGTGGACAAGGAGGTGCCACCGGTTGCAAAATCCCTGATTCCCCCACCATTCAAAATTCGCTCACAGCTCGAGGACGAAATACGCAAACTTGAGGAACTCGACGTAATCGAGAAAGTCGATGGTCCGACACCGTGGGTGTCAAACGTGGTCGTAGCGCCAAAACCGAGCAATCCGACCGAGATCAGGATGTGTGTCGACATGAGAAACGCCAATAAGGCTATCAAGCGCATCCGTCATCCAGTACCGACGATCGAGGACATACAGCACAGAGTTAACGGCTGGACCATTTTCAGCAAACTCGATCTCAGATCTGGTTACCACCAGCTGGAACTGGACGAGGAATCTCGGTACATCACAACATTTGTGACGCATGTCGGGTTGAGGCGGTACAAACGTCTAAATTTCGGAATAAATTGTGCTTCCGAGATATTCCAGAACACTGTCGCACGCGTGATCGAAGGCATCGGTGACGACAGAGGTGGAGCCCTCAACATCTCCGATGACATCATCGTTGGAGGAGTAGCTCAAGAAGACCACGACAGAGCAATTGTCCAAGTGTTCAAGAGACTGATTGACAATGGACTGACAGTCAACTTGCCAAAATGCCAATTTGACAAGCCAAAACTAGAGTTCTATGGTATGGTATTCTCCGCAGCGGGAATGGAACCATCACCCAAGAGACTGCAAGCATTGCTAGAAATGCAGGTGCCGACATCTAGTGGTGAAGTAGAGAGCCTACTAGGAATGCTGACATTCAACGCTAGGTTCATACCAAACTTCTCAACACTGACTGAACCACTCAGGAGGTTGACTAGACAAGGAGTACAGTTTCACTGGGATACAGAACAACAGACTGCATATGACAGACTGATAAAGTACTTGGCTGACAAACCAGTAGTCTCATACTTTGACATGAACAAAGAGACCGAGCTGATAGTTGACGCATCTCCTGTAGGGTTAGGTGCAATACTGACTCAGACAGATGACTCAGAGACAAGTACAGTTGTGGCTTATGCAAGCCGAGCCCTCACTGACGTTGAACAACGTTACTCTCAGCTTGAGAGAGAGGCCCTAGCAGTGGTCTGGGCATGTGAGAGGTTCCATACCTACATATTTGGTGGACTAGTGACTGTCCGAACTGATCACAAACCACTCTTGTCTATGCTTGGTAGTCCAAATGCCAAACTGACAGCTAGACTTGAGAGATGGGCTCTGAGACTACAGCCATACAACATCACTATGAAGTATGCTCGTGGGAAAGACAACCCAGCAGACTACCTATCAAGACATCCAGTTGAGAAGGATGAGAAAACTTCCAGAGAAGAGAAGATAGCAAAGAATATGTGAACTACATAGCATCAGCAGCTGTGCCCAAGGCAATGACTGAGCAAGAGGTATTAGAAGAAACTCTGGCTGACCCAACACTCACACAGGTGAAAAGCCTTATCAGAAGCAACAAGTGGCATCTGGTATCAAAACCAAACTCTTGGCAATCTGATTGTGACGTCAAAGCACTGCAATCATTCAGCCATGTGAGTACAGAGCTCAGCGTGACTCAGTCTGGGTTGGTGCTGAGAGGTAAGAGAATAGTTTTGCCTGACAGTCTCCAGAGGCGAGCTGTAGATCTAGCACATGAAGGGCACCAAGGGATAGTGAAAACCAAGTCACTATTGCGTGAAAAGGTTTGGTTTCCAGGCATTGAGGAAATGGTGAAAACCAAGATTAGTCAATGTGTAGCGTGTGCTGCAAGCCACGATCCCAAACGGAGAGAACCATTGCAGATGACAGACCTTCCAGAGCATCCATGGTCTCATCTGAGCACAGATATGTTTGGTCCTCTGCCGTCAGGTCACTATTTGCTGGTAGTGAGATGTGACAGAACTCGATTTCCAGAAGTGGAGATAGTCGGGTCGCAGGCTGCAAGTGCAGTCATACCGGCAATGGACAAGGTGTTCTCATCAAGAGGCATACCTGATAAGCTCAAGAGTGACAACGGGAGTCCCTTCCAGAGTGAAGAATTTCAGAATTTTGCAGAAGTACTGGGATTTGAGCATCAAAAAGTGACGCCATATTGGCCAGAAGCAAATGGTGGAGCGGAGAGCTTCATGAAAAACCTTGGTAAGGTGTGTAAAACAGCACAACTTGAGGGTAAGCCGTGGAAGAAAGAGCTCCAGAAATTTCTGAGAAATTACAGAGCAACTCCGCATAGTGCAACTGGTATCCCACCAGCAACAGCCTTGAATGGGTATCCCCTCAAGACCAAACTGCCTCAAGTCTTTAGGTATGAGGACACAAGCAAGATTGCAGAAAATGACATGAAGGCAAAAGCCAAGATGAAATACTACGCAGAGAGGAGACGCAATATCAAGCCATCAGGCTTGGAGGTTGGAGACAGAGTTCTGATGAAGAACGTGACCAAATCTGGTAAGTCAATGCCAAGATTTCAGCCAGAGCCATTCCAGGTCACTGAGAGAAAAGGGTCCATGATAGTGGCTCAGAGAGGGACAGAAGTCAAGGCCAGAAACAGCAGCCATTTCAGGCCAGTCCATGTCTCAGAGGAACCACTATTGGCTCAGAAGGATGAAGAACCAGAAGATATTCTGCCAAGCGCCAGCGGAGTCGAAATGTCCGATCAGCCGTCAGTCGGTAACCATGGCGACACTATTCGAACTAGAGCTGTGCATTTTAAGTCGAAATCTCATGCTAGTAAACCCCAAACTCAATCTGAACCGGTAACACGTCCCCACAGGAGTGTGAAAATGCCAAAACATTTGAGTGAATATGAGGTAAAACTACCAAATTTGGCAGGGTCAGATTAGTAGAGACTTATTAAAGTCAAAAGACAGGCTCAAGATGGTCTCTCAAGTGAGTTACTACATGTGTAATTGAGCAGAATGGTCAGAAATATTGTATAAGATGTTTATTTCAAATACCGCCATAGTATTATTTTATGTGTTCATAAAAGTGTTTAAGCAGAATATGTGTTCATAAAAGTGTTCAGAAAAATATATATCATTTTGTATTTACATACTTGAGTAATGCTAAAATACTGTGTATTCTACTCTTATATGGTATGGTAAAATTTTATTTAGTAATTTGTTTATAGAACTAGCCAAATATTGTTCAAATAATGTTAATCAAAAATGCATGTTTGAAATTTTATATCTTATTTTTGTATGGTAAAGCAAAAGCCTTGTTCCATGATAAACAATGTTAATCAAAAATGCATGTTTGAAATGTTTAAATTTCAAGTTCCTGTTTGTATAAAACAATGCGGGTATATGCCATAAGCTTACATTTTAATTTTCTCAAGGGAGGAGAATGGATATGGAAATGTGTCTAAAGGACAGAGACTATAAAAATACACACAAGAGAAAAGCTTTACAAAAGTTTAGTCAAAAAGACGATAACACAATATTACAGTCAAAGAGAAGATAACACAATATTACAATTTATATTGTTTAAAGTTTATTGCATATGAATATACATAAACATACAATCCTCAACTAAAGAAGGGGGAGATGTAATGTTCAAATGTGACTCGTGCGTCCGCATCTCGTGTATCGCGTGTGTCTATCAATAAAGGAATTAGCAACCGCACGATCTAGTGTTATCAACATACTGAGAGGCCACCTATTGGCAAAAGTGCAGAAGTCATAATCATGCTGTTTTTCAATATTGATAAAAATGATTTTAATTACAAAATGTGAAATGCGTTACTGGTAATTCATTTTAAAATGTGTAAACAAATTGTATGAAATAGTAAAACATGATAATTTTTTTCTTAAAATAAATCAAAAGTATTGAATTCTTTCTTTATGCAAACTACCTATTATCACTCATCATAGGGGGCACAACCTGTTTTGAGCGGAAAGAATTGGGAGCGTTGTCAGCACAAACAAGCTTCAGTGGGGGAGAACTAATATTTTCTATCATATTTCTTTTAATTAATAAAAGGAATACTGTTCTGAAGACTACCAACAAAGATAAACATATTGATGAAAAGCAGATCTTTACAAAGTGCTTTAATTATAATTTTATAATTTGGAGTTATACTTCAGAGAATGAAAAAAGACTCAATTAGACAATTCTGCCTTTATACTAATACATTTAGCAGCTTAAACAAAACAAATTTATAGAAAAACAATGTTGGTATTTTAGCACCACACTAGATATCTGCACAATATGTGGATTTAAAAAAAATGTCAAATTTTAGATGTCCCTCTAAAGTATAGACATTTATTTTTGTAGCTCTGTCAACTGCAATAATTTGAACTGGCCTTTGTTCCTTCAAACCAAGGGAAGTGAACCTTGCCACGAATTTTGAGTTAATCTTCAGCTGTCACATCAGTTATGCTCATCATTCTCATCACAGACAACACTTTGACGTGTCACATATTGTAATCTTTACATCTCATTTTATTGATTATATCTCAATTTATTTGTACTTGTGAAAGCTAGCTTCAAAGCCATCATCTAAGAAAAATGACATAAAATGATATAATGTGAACATTATTTTTAGCAAACAAAAAAACCTTCAATAGATTAAAATGCAAATGTCACAGTTTTAATTTTTGTTAAAATAAACATATTATATGTGCCCCGGATTTCTTTATCGTGACTGATGGTTGTATACATTTTATTTGCTGGTAGTTAAAAGATACAAATATAACAGTTGTATATTTACATTTGTAAAAATATTCAAGTTTAATTTGGAAAAAAAATGTGATAAATTCTATCAACTTCAGCCATTTTCATGGCTAATACTATATTTAGGCAGCTCATCTGACTGGCCTTTCTTAAATTTCCACTCAATTTCAATTTTGATGGAGTGGGTAGGGAGCAACTATGACTCATACTGAAAGCAGGAATATGTCACTAAATATGTTTGTCTAAAACTCATAATTTGCATTATTGGCAAACCACATATTAAACTCGGTGTCTTTGATTCTAACTAACCCAACTCTGCCAAGGGATATTCCTTTCATGACAGGAATACATGCATAACCCAGTATATATGGGGTGCACTTTGCAATATCCAGATAGCTATTTGGGGTAAAAGCTTATCCAGGTAAAATATTCAAATCTTATCCACATGAAAAATTCACATCTTATTACATACATATATAAAAAAAGCATGAACGTGATCAGAGAGGAAGGGTGACGAGATTTGAAAAAAAAAAAAAAAAGTTGCTGTGTGAGGTATGGGCTGCAATAAAATTTGCCACTGATAAGAGCGTGTCATCTCGCTGTTGCGTCACCACGTAGCCTGCCCTCTGGTGGAAGTGACGCTGAACTAATCTCCACTTCACTTTTGTTTTGCAAGTTTATGTGAAGGGTTGCACCTTTAGCATATTATGAATGGCACAATTATCACTTATTTGTTGTCATAATTACATTAAAAATGAAAATTACCTCCCAATATGCCTATATTTCTGTATTAGAGCTTTGTTTTCAACCATCGGTAAATTGACCTATTTATTGACCTACTTATTGAGGCCCTGCTAGGTTTTGTACAAAAGTGGTCTATATGGGTGAAATGCAGATATTTTTAGCCACCACGATTGAGAGATAGCTGCACAAGTGAGAGATAGCAAGTGATAGACTGTTACAACAGCAAGAGATAGCTGCATAAATAAGAGATAGCTGCATAAATAAGAGATAGCTGCATAAATAAGAGATAGCTGCATAAATAAGAGATAGCTGCATAAATAAGAGAAAGCTGCATAAATAAGAGATAGCTGCACAAATAAAGGATAACTGCATAAATAAGAGATAGTTGCATAAATAAGAGATAGCTGCATACTGCATAAATAAGAGATAGCTGCATAACTGAGAGATAGCTGCATAACTGAGAGATAGCTGCACAAATAAGAGATAGCTGCATAAAAAAGAGATAGCTGCATAAATAAGAGATAACTGCATAAATAAGAGATAGCTGCATAAATAAGAGATAGCTGTATAAATAAGAGATAGCTGCACAAATAAAGGATAACTGCATAAATAAGAGATAGTTGCATAAATAAGAGATAGCTGCATACTGCATAAATAAGAGATAGCTGCATAACTGAGAGATAGCTGCATAACTGAGAGATAGCTGCACAAATAAGAGATAGCTGCATAAATAAGAGATAGCTGCATGAATAAGAGATATCTGCATAATTGAGAGATAGCTGCATTGAGACATGACAAAGTGAGAGATAGTTACAACAAGTGAGAAATAGTTACAATAGTTGCAATATTGAGCGATAGCTGCAATAGTGAGACAGTTACAACAGGGAGAGATAGCTGCATAAATGAGAGACAGCTACATAAGTGAAATGACTGCAAAGTGAGAAATAGTTACAGCAGTGAGAGATAGTTACAGCAGTGAGAGATAGCTGCACAAATGAGAGAGTTACATAAGTGAGATTCCTGCACATGCAAGAGACAGCTGCATCAGTGAGATAGCTGTGCAAGGGAGAGACAGCTGCATAAGTGAGAGATAAGTACAACAGCGAGAGACAGTTACAGCAGAGATATGCATAAGTGAGAGATAGCTGCATATATGTGAGACAGCTTCATCAGTGAGAGATAGTTGTACAAGGAAGAGACATCTGCATAGGTGAGAGATAGTTACAAAAGTGAGACAGTTATAACACAGATAGATAACTGAACAAGTGAGAGACAGCTGTATAAGTGAGATAACTGCAAAGTGAGAGATAGTTACAACAGTGAGAGATAGCTGCACAAGTGAGGGGTAGTTACAGCAGAGATAGATAGCTGCACAAATGAGAAACAGCTGCATAAGTGAGAGATATCTGCACATGTAAGAGACACCTGCATCGGTGAGACAGCTGTACAAGGGAGAGACAGCTGCATAAGTGAGAGATAATTACAACAGCGAGAGAGAGTTACAGCAGAGATAGATAGCTGCACAAGTGAGAGACAGCTGCATAAGTGAGAGACAGCTGTATCAGTGAGAGATAGTTGTACAAGGGAGAGACAGCTGCATAGGTGAGAGATAGTTACAAAAGTGAGACAGTTATACTGTGTGACACAGATAGATAACTGAACAAGTGAGAGACAGCTGCATAAGTGAGAGATAATTACAACAGCGAGAGAGAGTTACAATAGTGAGAAATAGCTGCACAAGTGAGGGGTAGTTACAGCAGAGATAGATAGCTACACAAGTGAGAAACAGCTGCATAAGTGTGAGATAGCTGCACATGTAAGAGACAGCTGCATCAGTGAGATAGCTGTACAAGGGAGAGACAGCTGCATAAGTGAGAGATAATTGCAACAGTGAGAGACAGCTATAGCAGTGAGAGACAGCTGCATAAGTGAGAGATAGCCACAACAGAGAGAGACAGCATCCTTTCCCAGCCGAAGGCACTTGTCCATGTGAAAAAAATCAGGTCCTTTTGCTTTCCACCAGTTAACCACGTCAAAACCAGGTCATTTCAACCAGTTTTGACAGGTGGGTGAATTTCCTCCATAAAAAGGAACACGAAAAATGTCAACAGCTTAAATGTACTGTGACGTTTTTAAAATATGATGTTTACGAGTATTATTTCCGCATCATTTTACACTGCTGGTCCATTTGGCATTTGTGATAATCTTTTGTTTTATGTTGGGTGAACATTTCTGATACAATACCAAATATTTTGCTACCTTCTGATTGGTTCATATAATTTGACCTAAATATGATGTAAACTTCCGGTACGATTACTTTTTGGTGACAGGTTCAAAGAACGAAGACTTGTGGAAATAAATAAACGTAGAACTCGTGTCACTGTGTCATCAGAGAAACATACTTACAAAAGTGAAAATTGAGATTGCTCATTGCAAGTAAGTACGAGTACAACTTGCCACCTGAGAGCGAGACTGAGTGAGGCTGAGTCACACACAGTGCATGAGTGAGTCTACTTCAGTACTTGTAATGTAGCCTTGAAAGACGAGTTGTGCAGAGCACAAGGAGGTCTTGAACACTTCTGTGTATTGTGTCAATCAACAGGATTAATAATGTATATATATTTGGTATCTCTCTGTTTTACCAACAAAATGAGTAATTACTGAGTACTTCATGGTAAAATATCAAACTTCACCTACTTTTTGAAATAGGATGCTAATTCTTTCCTTGAAAAATGATAAATTTTCTTGTGCACACAACATTAACTCCATCTAAGGAAATCCAAGAAGCCATTTTGTTATGTCACCTGACATGGGAAACCCTTGAACATGTCATGGGGTAATACTGGGTGTTCCCCAAAATCTAAATCAATCAACCAATCAGTATTGGTTTCAAATCAATCTGATGTCATACATCACATGACATTGTTCAATATGGCCCCCATGTTTTTGTTGGGAACCTTCACAATTATCATGTTCAGAAAAGGATAATTTCATTCACAGAGATCCAGAGCAGTTGCAAAGTAGGTGAAGTCAAAATTTAACTTTTTTTCTGTACACAAATCCAATTTAAACCTGCTTAAACCACATCAAACTTCTGTGAGCCCAAAGAAAAGTCCAGTCGACCCATACAATGATAAGAAGTGGTTGTGGCCCACCTGGCTGTGCCAGGTTGGACACTTGAGGTTACTTGTAATGTCACACTGTCTTGTCATTGACAGGTATTGTCATGTTTGCATCACTGTCAGTATCAATCAGTGAATATACGTGTGTCTGACTTGGGGTCATGATTGTGAAACTGTCAATGTCAGTCAGTGAATACATGTGTGTCAGACTCGGGTGATGATTGTCTCACTGTCGGTGAATCATGTTCCCAGCCATTTTGTTGGAAGTAAACTAAACATAAGCATGAAAATGGTGCTTTATGCCCTAACCAAAGGATAAAGAACCGAATTAACTTCCAGCCTCTCACAGCAAATGCATGTGGCAGGAAAGCACACAACTCTCATTGAATCTACATCTTTCCTGCCAAAATTTCATTAAGATTAGTCTATTTGGCTCTTACGATGACATCACTGCGAGTCTCAATTAATAAAATGACCACATTTTAGGGGGGGAAACATCTTTAATTTTCTTGATCACAGAAGTGATTTGCTAAGCGATTTGCTATTTACATGTTAGCGCAAAGAGACGGAAAGTCTGTCTATTCATAGGTAGCAACAATGTGCAAATACAATGCAATGGTGGCCCTATGATATCATTCAATATTTTCCCCTTCTGCATCACCATGACATCATCTTTTGGACTCTTCTAAATGCCATCTTGAGTTGTCAAGTGGAATGTTGGTAGAAAAACTTATGAAATGGCATGGTAGATTATAACACAGGGCTGTGTAAATAGAAATCTTTTGAAGGGGTATGTGGTAGCAAAGAAAATTACAGCAGTGCTAAGTTAATTGCCTGAGGTCAAGGTTGATCAGTTCAACATTGTTTTGATGCATAATCTACACAGTGAGAAAAAAATATGATTTTCAAATCCATTGAGCCGAAAGATTTAGGAGTGAATCTGTTGAAGTCACGATCCATTAAAAAAAGACCATTGTGTATGTGTACAACTACCGGTATCTTGTTGGGGGCTACTTCTTGGTCCAAATTTATGACTGATAAAATATAATGAATCTCCAATTTCAAAACACTAATTAGTATATTATACAGTATGTTTCAGACAGGGCTACTGGTATTAACATCACCCATCCCCACTCTCCAGAGATGCTTGCCAGCCATTTTGTCCTGTGCCACAAGGCATGTCAACAATACCCTATATGTTCACCTGGCACCAACATGGCAGTCCACACAATGTGCCGATCAAGTTGCAATCGTTCCATGCTCCTCTGATATCCGAGACTTCATCACTGGATTCTACGCCAAGGCAGCAGCCACTTGTGCTCACCTAGATGTCCGCATCCTCTTGTCTAACATCTCCAACAAACAGGCAACATTCCAACCTCATAAGCTTCTATACAATCATGAGATTCTATTAGCTGAATCTCATATCAGTAAAGATCTATTGCATCAATATATCCAGCATTGCTTCCAGTGCAAGGAAAATGTCCACTTCCAAGGATTAGATTTCGAAGAGAGCACAAGTGAGAAAGAGTCAGCTGATAAGAAGCAAGACGATTCCTGCAAGTCTTATGCGCATGCAGTATTAGGAGGGACATTTGACCGTCTTCACACAGGACACAAGATATTGCTTGGAGAGGCACAACTTATGGCTGAGTCTAGTCTGACTGTTGGAGTAACAGATGGAAACATGAACGACAGTCAGTTATATTTGGATGTCAATGTGTAGAATAAGTAACTTAAAACAAACCACTAAGTATGAAATTTTTAATTTGATATTTTCAGAAAGCTTTCTCAATATTTTCCGAGAACAAAATTACTACCATTCAAAACTTTCAAATTATATTATAAACTAAAAACTATGATTTCACAAGAACATTTCTCCAGATTAGTAAAAATTAACTTTCATTTTAAATGTTCTCTTGATGTGATTAATATTTTATAATGAATATATCATGTTATGTTATATGTGTTGCAGAAAAGACTCTTTGTGAGCTCATCACGCCATGTTTTACCCGGATGTCAGATGTGACTAATTTTTTGCGGGACACTAAACCAAGCCTTGAGTACAAGGTTGTGCCTATATTGGACCCATTTGGACCTTCTATTACTGATCCACAGCTTGACTGCATCGTGGTCAGTGAAGAAACTGTCAAGGGAGGAAATGCTGTCAATGCTAAAAGGAAAGAAAAAGTGAGATTATCTTGAAACCTGTAATCTGATTCTTAACAAAATATATGTTTTTTAACTGACACTCTTTATATATATATGTGTGTATATGACAAGATTGATGATTTGACTATGTACAATTTTAATTTAGGGAATGAGTTATTTGGATGTTCACATTATAAAATTAGTTGAGGATGAGCATCGCTCTCAAGAAGAGGAAACAAAAATCAGTTCTTCCTCTGCCAGGAAAAGGCTGCTGGGTACATTGTGGCAACCAGCAAAGGTCAGTATTTGGAGATTAACAAATTTAAGAACTGGCTCATTTTAAATGATTATCAAATACTACACTTATTTTAGGCTTTTAGATTGATAATACATTATCAGAAGAATGATACATGAGGAATATGTTCTAAACATGGTATCATGAATATTGGTGAGGTGAAATTAAAAGCAGTAACCTACACATCAATATGAATCAAATTTAGGCTCTTGTTAACTCATGTTTAGAACTTTAATGTTTAGATTAATATAGGTTTACATTGTTTTCCAAAAAGCACGTAATATAAAGTGATAGGAAATAACTGCTTTGCAGGATTCTATTATATCCTCTCCACCATTTATCATCGGTCTGACAGGCGGGATTGCCAGCGGTAAATCTTCAATATGTAAAAGACTTAAAGGCTTAGGTGCAGCTGTCATTGACTGTGATAAACTTGGTATGTTGGCAATGTTTATATTTATTGTGTTCTTTAACACCAACTCTCTCACAAGTTTTTGATACTTAGCAAAATTTGTAATTATGATTACAGGGTTATTTTCACTTGAATATCATGGATTTTTAACACCAAATTTCTCCTAAGTTTATTTTCACTTGATTTTGTCAAGAGGACATCAATCATAATCCTGCATCTTTGCAATTTTGGTTTTCGTGGCTTGTTTATCATGACATTACTTTTAAACTTGTATATTCACAGGACACCAGGCATATGTTAAAGGCTCTTCTACCCTTGACAAGTTAGTAGAAACCTTTGGATCTGGAGTCTTGACTGAAGAGGGAGAAGTTAACAGAAAGGCACTTGGAGCAATAGTGTTTGCTGATAAGGTAATTTATACTGGGATGATAAAAATATGAATCACATTTAGTTTTGTCACCATAACTTGTGCAGTGGGGAGGTTAATTTTTAGTTATCCTGTCTGTCCATCCATGTGGGGGTGATGGAGTTATTACTTAAAAGATCATTTATGAAGCAATTTACAAGATTTTTCAGGACATGTTCACAAACATTACAGAAAGCAATGGTCAGCATAGTTCTCAGGCCATTTGCCTATGTTTCAAAGGCTTATATGGTGTACTTTTTAATTACATTTGTAAATGAGGATAGATTGTTACCAACCACTCTAGTGTGTGAAACTAGAAAAGTGTGAATACAAGATGAATTCATGATCACATTGTTAAAAGTGAGGATGGATTTGATTTGTTGACAGAGTGAGTTAAAGAAGCTGAATGAGATTGTCTGGCCAGCCATAGCAGCACTAGCTCATGAAGAAATACTCCAGCACAAACAAAATGGTAAGAATACCAATCACATTCTTAACAACAAATGTTTCTGTATCCTGAATTGGTTATGTGAGACACGCTGCAAAATGAAATGATTCATTTCATTTTTCATGGACAAGAAAATAGAGAATGGTGTAGCTGTATGCCAGTTAATAAAATGGGAAAAGAGGCAACAAGTGGGGACTTTTTAAAAAATCAATCTCACACAGGATTTGCAAATCATTGTGATAGGAATCCAAAACAAAATGAAAAAGAAAGATATGTAGTAATCACAATTTGACAAAATGTCACAAGTCAAGTCCAACTGATGGTTTAATTTTTGTTACCATGGTTACAGGTGCTGGTGTTGTGGTGCTAGATGCAGCTGTACTGCTGGAAGCAGGCTGGGATTCAATGGTCAATGAAATCTGGGTCTCTATTGTGCCAAAACAAGAGGTATTCAATTTTGTATTTCAATATGTTGAGAGGCTAATCAGAGGAGAGAATTCATTTCCAATTTTTAGCTTGAAAGATTCATTTATTTTGTCATTTTTGGACATTTAAAAAATATTTTATCAAGTATTGAATCAAAAGATATATAAGATAGAGGATGAATATTTTTGCCACAGTCTATTAAAAAAATCCCAAGAGATAAACTTCTCTTTTGCAAAGTTTCTGTGACTCAGATGATTTTATGCTCATTTGCTAAATTATGTGCACAACCTTGTTGTATTTGTTTCAATCTACCAGTATTTGTCATCTGTTAAATGTGGAGACCAAGTCAAGCAATATTTATATATAAATATTTGTGTAAATCCAATATGTAGGATGGTATTATCATGTCTAAAAATTTGTTGAAATGTGCACGTCCTTCAATCAGGCAGTGCAACGGATCATGGATCGAAACAAATTAAGTGAAAATGAGGCTCTGCAGAGGATCAAATCACAGATGACCAATCAGCAGAGAGTAGACAAAGCAAATGTGATATTATCCACCTTATGGGAGCCAGATGTCACTCAGAAGCAGGTTAGTCACTATTTAGTTACTGTATGTATTATTTTTACCCAAAAACTAAAATCCCTTCCTTTATATCTAGCTCTACATAAAATTAGGTGGAATTTGTTTTTCATCTTCCAGGTGCAAAAAGCATGGACCTTATTGCAGCAACGAATAGAACAGATGAAAAGCTTGAAGCACAAGTATTAATGTTAATGCTAGGCAGTGTATGAACAATTTAAATAATTACAGTTATGCATTTTATTTTTTTGTATCCACACCTGAAGCCAATCGTTAATCTAAATTTATAATAAAGAGCAAAAACTGCAAAAAGTGGTGACTTAGTGGTGTAGCATTAACAGACGACCAGAAACCTAAGTTTCAAATCTGGTGATTATGAAGTAAAAAAAGTACATATATATTTTATTTCATTCATTTGAATATATATTTAATGATATGATTGTTATTTATTTCAATATTTGAACAAAAGATTACCATTTTTATGATAAAACTATACTACTATTGTTTCCTGCACTCGGTACAGTCATTGCATAATCTTCAAAGTGCAAACTAGATAAAATTTCTTTGAATAAAAGATTTTATTGCTTAATGATATGGTTATATTATACACATCACCTAACATGTGCACTCTGTTATCATGTTACATTACTGTAAAAGCTACAGAAATGTCAAAAACTACAGCTATTGCTGCCATAAAAGATATTTTGTGATAAATAAATTTCGTTAAAACAATATGTATTGAGAAATTATTATCAGTTCAGAAGACCCTTATTAGATGTCATTATTTATTTTGATTTGTAAAACATTCACTTTACTGCAGATTTGTGTCTGGGACAATCAAATATGTTTCACATAACAGACTGATCCATGTATCTGGCTCACTATCATCCCTTGCAATGCAAGATAATTAACTGCAACAATTTTGCAATCTCTGAACTTTTGGGTCATACATGCCATGTGTATTTTACAATTGGTCATTTTCCCATGGACATTATATATTATGGAATTATTATACATTATGGAATTATAAAATAAGGCATTTAGAAATAAATATAGTTGAAATCACCCCTTGTTGACACAGGACTCATTTTTCTTAAATTAGTTCAGTGAGGAAACCATGCTGGGATTTCATATTTCCTTATTGTCATGTTAACAACATCTTACTTTTATCTTATATATATATATATATATATATATATATATATATATATATATATATATATATATATATATATATATATTTCTTTCTAATGCAATATTTTCAAAACAAACTTTTAAGAATGATGGTTAAAAAAAAATATATATTTACGGTAAATTTGACACTGTTGTGTGCACATGTGTTTTGTCCAGATCTTAGATAATATTTTTCTCAATAATAATGAACTCAAACATGAATTAAAAGCGTCCAGTCGTGCATAGAAATCAATGATGAATCCCTGACAAAAGTCCCCTGACCTTAGTTAGGTCACAAAATACCACATGAATTGTCCCCAATCAACAATTGCAATAAATTATTAAAGCAAGAAATCCATTGTAAAATGAAAACATTGCAGCCAACAAGACTGTCATGCTTGCAGTGCTGTGGTAACCCAGTGTGAGGCACTCTTTGGACAGGTGACAAAACAGTCCCTGGGGCCACCAGCTCAGGTGCAGCTCTGTGTGTGTGTGTGTGTGTGTGTGTGTGTGTGTGTTGGTCACTTGCCATGATCACATGACATACAACACAACAACACATGATCAACAAAATGGAGGAGTGTTGAATGAACAAAGACAGAACACAATTGAAAGAGAGAGAGAAAGCTGCATTGCAGGGATTGTTTAGCATGTTGACAGCAGAGTATATGATAATTGCTACCCTAGCTGTAAGTATAGGGAGGCATTCCGAGGCAGCACAGCCCAATATCCTGCTCATAGTGGCTGATGACTATGGCTTCCATGATGTGGGATATCATGGCTCAAGAATCTTCACCCCAACTCTGGACAAACTGGCCAATACAGGAGTCAAACTGGAGAACTATTATGTACAACCTGTGTGCACCCCGTCCCGGAGCCAGCTGCTGTCTGGAAGGTACCAGGTATGCTGACAATAATTACAGCTATATATTATCATGAATTGCATCATAGTAATGGATATAAATTATGAATGAAAAGGCTATTCATAAGTTAAGTGTGTCTTTAATCAAATTCGATATTTTAGAAGTTAACTATTATATTTAGAAGTTAACTATTATATTATATTTTATATACATATGTGATGCCAAGATATACTTCTAAATCTGTATTTTTGGAATATTTCAAATAAACAAACAATGGTCTTTTCATTGGCATATTGGAACAAGATTGCACTTGTAAAACTTTGAGGTGTAAACATTCATTACATAATAAGACCATTACAGAACAAAAGTGGAGACCTCATAATGGGACGGTGAACCAAGCATAACAAGCTGAATCTGTGAAAATAATCCACCAGGATAAAACAAACTGTTCACCTCCTGTTGTGTGAGGTCATGGTGATCTTTATAGGATCTGGAGTAGGTCCAGCTGAGAAGAGGTTATTAATCTAGTCTCATTGTCTAATTTTTCAATGTGATATTTGGTGAATGAAATTATTTCTGGTGTGATGTCACTACTATTAAGGTGGGGAATTTAGTTTGATTTTGTTTTGTTAAAGATTTAAAATTTAGATTGAAACAACTGAAACTAAATAGATATTTAAAAAAAAAATCAAAATGCATCACAATTGCAATGCAATAGTTTTAGACCACGATGTAATATAAGTGACAAAAACATAGTGGACATTACAAGGGCTCACAAAAAATCATATTGTAAGAAGTTCACAAAAATCATATTGTAAAAATGCAAGTCAGTGGAGATCATATGGAAATGTAGTTTTCCTGGCGTGATGTCACATGGTTGCTTGGCTTCCTAATGGGATTCCTCATGGTTCTCCTGGCGTGATGTCCCATGGTTGCTTGGATTCCTAATGGAATTCCTCATGGTTCTCCTGGCATGATGTCCCATGGTTGCTTGGATTCCTAATGGAATTCCTCATGGTTCTCCTGCCGTGATGTCCCATGGTTGCTTGGATTCCTAATGGGATTCCACATGGTTCTCCTAGCATAATGTCACATGGTTGCTTGGATTCCTAATGGGATTCCACATGGTTCTCCCAGCGTGATGTCCCATGGTTGCTTGGATTCCTAATGGAATTCCTCATGGTTCTCCTGGCGTGATGTCCCATGGTTGCTTGGATTCCTAATGGAATTCCTCATGGTTCTCCTGGCGTGATGTCACATGGTTGCTTTGGTTCCTAATGGGATTCCACATGGTTCTCCTGGCGTGATGTCCCATGGTTGCTTGGATTCCTAATGGAATTCCTCATGGTTCTCCTGGCGTGTTGTCCCATGGTTGCTTTGGTTCCTAATGGGATTCCATATGGTTCTTCTGGTGTGATGTCACATAGTTGCTTTGGTTCCTACTGGGATTCCACATGGTTCTCCTGGCGTGATGTCACATGGTTGCTTGAATTCCTAATGGGATTCCACATGGTTCTCCCGGTGTGATGTCCCATGGTTGCTTGGATTCCTAATGGAATTCCTCATGTTTCTCCTGGCGTGATGTCCCATGGTTGCTTTGGTTCCTACTGGGATTCCACATGGTTCTCCTGGCGTGATGTCACATGGTTGCTTGAATTCCTAATGGGATTCCACATGGTTCTCCTGGTGTGATGGTTGCTTTGGTTCCTACTGGGATTCCAAATGGTTCTCCTGGTGTGATGTCACATGGTTGCTTGGATTCCTAATGGGATTCCACATGGTTCTCCTGGTGTAATGTCACATGGTTGCTTGGATTCCTAATGGGATTCCACATGGTTCTCCTGGCGTGATGTCACATGGTTGCTTGAATTCCTAATGGGATTCCACATGGTTCTCCTGGCTTATTCCCAATATTCCCAAATGAATTTCAGCAGCCAGTAAGGTCATTTTTGTCTGTGCAGTAAGGCCACAAGCAAAGTACTTTTTCTTCCTTTCATGTCAATTTTATCAAATAGACCACAAAATATGGTCAAATATTAAAGATGAAGAATTTGATTGTTTTGAGTGTATTTGGAATAGATCCACACTGGGCTGCAGCACAGCCTTATATGGGCACAGCAAGCCAATGGTTTGCCTCTGGAGTTGCCTACCATGGCAGACAAGATGAGGGAAGCAGGATATTCCACACACATGGTGGGCAAGTGGCACCTCGGATTCTACAAAAAAGAGTACACACCAACTTACAGGGGATTTGACTCTTTCTTTGGTGAGCATAGGAATAGCATGTCTGATAATGACACTATGTCTCAACAGTAAACTTTGTTCAAAGATGTTATTTAGTAATATTTCTCATGGCCATTGGAACTTGTATTGCCACTTGTAAAGAGTATTCAAATTAATGAGGTTTTCTTATCGAGAAACATGAATTTGATATAAAAATGTATTTGTTACCATGATGGCAGGTTACTTGACAGGAAGTGAAGAATACTATTCTCATAAGCGCTGTGCCTCTACAAATATTCCCATCTTCCCACCCAGCTCAGCTGAGGACTTCTATGACACGCCACCAGAGGGAGCTGGATTGCAGAAAAAGTTCTGTGGTGTGGACCTGTGGCACAACATGGATGTAGTGTGGAATAACACAGAATACTCTGCCCTCCTCTTTGCTAAAAGGGCAGAGAATGTAGTCGCCAATCATGATCAAAAAAAGGTAAATTTTAATGATTTGTCTCTATTTATTCTGAGAAAACCATCTTTTGTGATGCTGAAATGTAGACACATGGTGATCGCTGCTTCCCACTATTGTTACTATAAACACTTAATCTTTTGTTAGCTACTCTCTAATTGGTCTAAATAATTGCCATTGTCTACCACCATTGTCTCAATTGCCATGATCAGTCGGCAAACAGGATGTGTGTGCAGCACTCATAGGATTATATATTTATATATTTATATACAAATAACCAACTGAGCAATCATGACAGAATTATATTGTTTCCAATACATTGGAAACCAATGATAAACAGGGTTTGATGAGAAGACAAAGACAGAAATGCAATGGCAAAAAGTAAAATGAAATAACATGTAAACATGTTACAGGTTTTCTTCGACTTAATGATTCTATTATTTTTTTTGCAGCCTCTGTTTATGTATCTGCCATTCCAGTCGGTGCATTCTCCTCTTGAAGTACCAGCCAAATATTATGAAATGTATCCAGACATTAAAGACTGGAATAGGAAGAAATATGCAGGTGAAAACTCTTGTTATAAAACTCCATGATATGAATATTAAGTACTAAAAAACTGCCCAAATTACCCTGTTGCCTGATAATTTGAACATTTTTTCTCAGTTGTTTAATGATTTGTCTCTATTATATATTCTGAAAAAGTCATATGTGTGATGTTAAAATGTACACAGTTGGAGATAGCCACTTCCCACCATTGTTACTATGGACAATTCTTGTTATTGTCTGTTAGCTGCTCTCTGATTGGTCAAAATAATTGCCATTGTCACCCATCATGTCTTGACTTCCGTGATTGGTCCCTAAACAGGATGTGTGTGCGGCACTCCTGGTATTATTATTAAGATATAGGTCAGTTTGAAACACTTCATCTTTTCCATGATATATATGATGCTTGTTATATCTAGGCATGGTGACTTGTATGGATGAGGCTGTTGCCAATGTGACTGCAGCCTTCCAGAAGTATGGACTGTGGGACAATACCATTGTAGTCTTCTCAACCGGTAGGTATCTTTCACATTTTATATTATTTCGTCCTGGAATAAGGAAGTCCAAAGCTTACTTTTAGCCCCTACAACTTAACTTGCATGATAATTTCTCAAGTAAATTCAAGTTAAGTCATCTTCAGTATAAATACTAACTTTCATTAATTTTGTGTAAGGTTTGCCAATTAGTTTGGTTTGAACGATTTGCTTGTTTTAAGACACCAAAAATGTATTTGGTGAAGTAATAAACATCTTTTTGATTGCTAAAATTCGAAATGTATTTTGTCTTCAAATATTTAGCCATTTGAAAGCATTTTCCAGCACCCAGATATTCTTAATGTTAAAATGCCATCATATTTGAATAATTTATTGGCAGATAATGGAGGACAGGTTCATGCAGGAGGCAATAACTGGCCCCTGAGGGGGTGGAAGGCATCCCTGTGGGAAGGAGGCGTACATGGTGTAGGATTTGTCCATAGTAATCTCCTGCCAAATAAAGGCATCTCCACCAAGGAACTTATGCACATCTCAGACTGGTACCCTACCTTGGTTCATTTAGCAGGAGGGTCACTGAATGGTACTAAGCTTGATGGATATAATATGTGGGACACTATTAGGTGGGTACCATATCTTATCAATTTTGTGATAATTACAAAGAAATGCTTTTTATCCCAGAGAATTTGATTTAGCAATGGATACCATTAGTTCAGAACAATATTAATGACATGAAAATTGAATGATAATAAGTTCTTAACAGTATTGTTGTTATGCTTAAATGCACCATATGTCTAACCTTTTATATGCTAACATTAAAATCCCTGATTGTATAAATGGATTTACTCCAATGAATTTATCACATACAAAATTAGTGTTCTAAATATTTTGCATATCTTTTTCAGGTTAAATATATTCTCAGACAATTTTTTTAACTGGTGTTTATTATAAATTGAATACCGGTAAATGCTATATTAGTAATTAAGATGTTTTCTTGTTCATAAAGTGCTTCAGTGCCTAGTCCAAGGAAGGAATTGTTACACAATATTGACATATTGACTGCCAAGGTAGGGAAGCAGTTGTTCCCAGACACATTTGATAATCGCGTGAGGGCAGCCATCAGGGTTGGAGACTGGAAACTTATCACTGGAAACCCTAGTAAGCAATAGACCATTTCATGCACTTTTCTCCTTTTTAATCAAGTATGTCAAGCATATTTAACATAAACAGTCACCACCTTTATGAAACCATTACTGATTATAATAAAGAATAAATAAAATCAAAGAACAAATAAGCACAATATTGGTCAGTGCATATGTTATGATACAAATGTGTGGTGCAGATATCACACAAATATTTGGAAAAAAAATTAATGTTTAGTGTCATACACTTTTCTTAATCTCCAAGTATTTGTTACATATTGACCTCTATTCCTTCGAAGGTGTTAAAGAGAAATAATTGGTTGCATTCAGTATATAATTCAGTAGTTCACTTTGAAAAATTCTTTGTAGGCAATGGTAGTTGGATTCCTCCACCAGAGGATGCTGGGATACCATTTGGCCTCAAGGAGGATCCGGACAAGAATATATGGCTGTTTGACATAGCACAGGATCCTGGCGAACACTTTGATCTATCAGACTTATATCCAAATAAAGTGAGAGAACTTCTGGACAAACTGGAAGCATATAATAAAACAGCCGTGCCACCACGTTATCCATTACCAGACCCCAGATGTGATCCTATGCTCCATGGTGGGGCCTGGGGACCCTGGATGTGAGACTGTGTTATTCAATACCAGACCCCATATGTGATCCTATGCTCCATGGTGGGGCCTGGGGACCCTGGATGTGAGACTGTGTTATTCAATACCAGACCCCAGATGTGATCCTATGCTCCACGGTGGGGCCTGGGGACCCTGGATGTAAGACTGTGTCATCCATTACCAGACCCCAGATGTGATCCTATGCTCCACGGTGGGGCCTGGGGACCCTGGATGTAAGACTGTGCCATCCATTACTAGACCCCAGATGTGATCCTATGCTCCATGGTGGGGCCTGGGGACCCTGGATGTGAGACTGTGTTATTCAATACCAGACCCCAGACGTGACCCTTGACTCCATGGTGGGGCCTGGGAACCCTGGATATTTTCCATTACCTGACCCCAGATGTGATGCTATGCTCAGTGATGGGGCCTGGGGACCCTGGATATAAGACTGTACTTTCCAGATGTGATCCTATGCTTCATTCGTGGGTCTGGGGACCCTGGATATAACCATATATATGAGCCTTTGGTAAATTCTAGGTTTGGAGAACACTGTACGACAATACATCATTTATTAAAACTCTGTATAAAGATCAATCGTGTGCAAAGATCTTGGATTGAGAGACATTCAAAGATATTTCAGAGGAAACAAATTGTACTCAGTCACATATAGTTTGTTCTATCAATCTAATCTGAATGTTGATGGAAACATTATGTTCCTTGCAGGCAGAAAATCAGTTCAACAGATATTTATTAGTTGTAAATATATGGATACTTCATTGAGATATTGATTTTCAATCTTTCATAGAAAGGATTTTTACTGCTACTTTTTTCACTTGACTTTGTATTACTCAGGAGTTGATAAAAAAAATGATGATCTATAAATCTCTCACTGGTATATACAAAATGTCAAAACTCAAACTATAGAACTTCAAATAAAATGTTTTATTAATTTAGAAAATGAAGAACATTTAAAAAAAAATGTCCAGAAGTAATTAAGGCCAAATTAGGAAATGATACATTGCTCAGTACTTTGGTATGCTTCATTTATCTTGGAACTTTAAACATCGTAATGTTATGTGTTATTAAATACTGATCTCAGGTAAAATGCTTCTGACTCATCTCATTTATTTGATTTTGTACATTTTGTAAATATGTAGATCTGCAGATTTAACCATTAAAGAAAATCAATGTATGTTAATACATATTAATAAACTTGGTGATCAATGTCAATTGCTACCACTTGTACTATTTCTGGTTGGATGTGAGATAATAAGAATCAACAACACAAGTATTTTTTTTTTTTTTTTTCAAAAAACATTTTCAGAGAGTTCATTGCAATCTTAACAGATTAATTATTGATGTACTTTTATGTGAAGATAAAAAATGACACCGACCTTTTCATATTTAGAGGACTGATTAACCTTTTTGAGCAAATGTTGAGACATTTGGTGTGACAGTTAACCATTACCTCAATGCCTGAGAAACAAAACTTTTTTTGCTTATCATACACAGCATGTTGTGTTCATGTTTAGTGATTTACATAAGTGTCAATGTTATTGATATTTCAGACATGCATACATACAAAATAAAGGTCAGAATCATTCATGGACTATTCAATTAAAACAATGTCACATAAAATTTGTCTGAATATTCCTTTTTGAAAAATTTTATATTTATATGGAACACAACAATATTGCCTGTAACGTACCGTCCCTTATCATCAAAATTGACAAGATATATACAGGATAAGTTATGTAAATATTGTGAAAATTATTCTGAAAAACGTTAGAAAATGTTACTTTATTTGAGAAATGATATTCAGGAGTAAAACCATTAAATGCACAGAAAGAACATATCTCCTCAAATTTCGATGTGAACACTTTTGATAAGGTTTGTTCAATGGAAAGATTATCTGAATCTTATAATCTTCCTTCATTGCAGCATTATATAAAATGAAGACAGCGTCTCATCATTGACATTCTGAACTTATACCAAAATGTTGTATATGTGAATAAATAAATATAAAATGAAGTTTTTATTTTGCTTTTCTATCAAAGTTTAATTTAAAGCCTTATGAAAGAATATACCAGAACCCCAAACATATTTATGATAAATATGGTTCATCGGTTTTGTTGATTTATCAAAAAGGATGGTGCATTAATTATGCATGATTCAATGATGTTTCAATTACATGGAAAGCAGGAAAACGTCCACTTTTAAAATTAGATGCAGAAAATCAATCGTGGACACCTCATACATAGGGTCTACAATATATAATGAAATTACATCAAACTGACATTAGTGGAACATCATATTTTCACGCTTAAAATATTTTCTGGCAATATTTTTCATGGTGATCACTCCCAAATAAAAGCCGTTTGAAAATATCATTTCACTGCATTACTCCTAAATATTATACTTTGAGTGAAGAAAAACAGATGGGACAGATTCAGAGAGACAAAAGTGGCTCGGCCAACATCACAAATCAAATTAAATCACAAGACACAAGTGACGTGGCCAACATCATAAATCAAATCAATTTCAAGAAAGGGAAGTAGGTCAACGATGTAAACAAGCAGACGTGAAATGGTGTTCGAAATGTCTGTTAAATATATGATCCTGCTGTATTTAACAGTATATGTGAAAAGCTATTCACATGCTGCACAACCTAACATCTTGCTGATAATAGCTGACGATTATGGCTTCAATGACATAGGCTATCATAACCCAACAATTAAAACTCCAACCCTGGACAAACTGGCAAACACAGGTGTCAAATTGGAAAACTATTATGTGCAACCAATCTGTACCCCCTCCAGGAGCCAGCTACTTTCTGGAAGATACCAGGTAAATGAGAGTAGACTCTTAGCAAAATCTTGGATAAGGAAGGTATGTGACAAAAATGTGAAACTTGTAAACTAAACTCAGGCCATGATAACAATGACTTTTTAAGTTAAATTACATCACATTCAATGCTCTTTCACTGTTCAGTCATATCATGACAAGATCTACATGCATATGTTATGTACTTGTAGCAGATATAATGCTGCCTCACTTATACCCAAAGACATTGTCAAAAAAGACTTGAAATCCACTGTTTCCAGAAACATCATGCACTGCCCATCCAATTTAAGTCCCGACTCTGTAAGAACTTGACTTCCGGCGACTAACAATCAAAGAATTATGTACTTTTTAAATCAACTTAAGATGTCAGCCCTGTTTGAAAATATTTCTTTGTTTTTTCTTGATCTCGGCATCGCTTCGCCATTGTTTACAAGTTTGCGCAATCAGGAGAAAGTGGGTCGGTTTATTCAAGGGTGTGACGGCAAAGATCTGAAGCTCCACAACGTTGTGGTACGTCTGACGTCATATGATGATTCTCCCTTTGTGTTTCCATGACGTCATCACTTGGACTCTTCCAAATGCCATTTCACATGTGATATCGGGTAAAAAACTGGAGAAAAAACACTACAGAATTCACACAGATTTGTATTTTTAGACATTATGACTGGGAACGATAGTGACATGGGTCATAACTGTAACAGTCAATCGCCGGAGGTCGAGTTTATTTACTGGGGAAACTTCAATATGATGGG
This sequence comes from Amphiduros pacificus, assembly GCA_949316495.1. Lineage (NCBI taxonomy): Eukaryota > Metazoa > Annelida > Polychaeta > Phyllodocida > Hesionidae > Amphiduros > Amphiduros pacificus. The sequence goes on along the minus strand of OX439004.1, from coordinate 21,410,611 downwards.
CAGTGTGCCGTGTTTCTAGAAACAGTGGATTTCATGTCTATTTTGCCGATGACTTTGGGTATAACCCCTAAAGGACTAGCCTCTCTAAATTTTGTTGATTGGCAGGACTTAAAATTTATTATAAGTTCACATATTATGACTAATGCTTTCCGAAAAACCACCAAGCTGTGAAAACACCGAAAACAAAATAGCCGAATGTTGAAGATCGCATCAAAATGTCATCATGGCCTTTATGACATAATTCATACCACACTTTACTAAATCTGAACCATATTGATATGTGATGTAGATTCATACTGGGCTTCAGCATGGGATAATTTGGCCATCACAAGCCAATGGTTTGCCTCTGGAGTTGCCTACCATGGCAGACAAGATGAGGGAAGCAGGATATTCCACACACATGGTGGGCAAGTGGCACCTCGGATTCTACAAAAAAGAGTACACACCAACTTACAGGGGATTTGATACCTATTTTGGTAAAGTCAAATAATCCATTAATTAAATAACTGGTTATTGTCCCAAATATTATGATGTTTTGAATCTGTACAAGGACGTTTTCTTAGAGTTGTCTTAAAATTGGACACTGACCACCTTTTGTTCTAAGTGACCCTTGAAAGTCGGTCAAGATGATCATAACTCGTAATTGATATAAAGATGATGCTGACCTTTTCATGACCTTTGTGACCTCTAAAGTACATCAAGATTAATTTTATTGATGTTATTAATGTAGTTCAGTGTTAAAATCTTAAATTTTAAATATAGATGTATTTCTGACAGGTTATTTGACTGGAAGTGAAGACTACTACACTCATGATAGATGCTTCCCCTCTAAGAGTAATGAATATGATGATATACCACTACCTCCTGAGAATGGAAAAGGAAATATGAAATACTGTGGAGTGGATTTAAGGGACAACATGGATGTTGTCTGGAATAACACAGAATATTCAGCCCATCTATTTGCTAAGAGGGCAGAACAAGTAGTTGCCAATCATGACAAGAACAAGGTGATCACTTTTATTTTCTCATTTGAATAAAAAAAAATTGTTTTTTCTTTGTATTGTCAAATAAAAGGCAGAAATATTATTTGAATTTCAAAATACAATAATAAACATATTATTATATTAGTATTCTTGAAGTGAAAGATGGCCAATGAATGATGAAAAAAAAAACATATCTTTGTTTAATTATATATTTGTAGCCCCTGTTTATGTATCTTCCCTTCCAATCAGTGCATTCACCATTACAAGTACCAGAAGAATACTCCAATATGTATCCAAATATCAAAGACAAACATCGAAAGACATATGCAGGTAATATCAGTTAAAACCTTACATATTGACTTGTAAAAGACAATACAATTTGTGACCCAATTTAGCAACACATATATTAAACATAATCATATTAGTAATCACATGAATAATATAAATATATTATGATTAAAAAAACCTTTTTATTCAGTATGGTGGTCTGTGATTCATAGTAGATAAGTCAATGACACAATAAGAGCTCCAAATTTTAAATTGACAAAAAGATCCAATGCAGTTTAAAAACAATACAATCATCTGAAGTATCTACAGTTCAAACAACATTTATAAATTGCAAATAATGATGCCCTTGCAGGGAACTTAAGGGGCAGACATGAGACAATGGCTCATCAAAGTCACAAATGTCTCATTCTGATCCATGTCTGGGTAGACAATGGACCAATCATGAGTTTTATCATGTCAGTTAAATTAGGATGTCATTCTAAACTTGTATTTTGCCATTAGATAGTAAATGTCTGCATTAAGCACATGTTCACCTTTCCCATAGCTTTTCTTATAAAGGATTCTAAACATACCAGATGATTGATGGCAATGCTTCCTAAATACAAACCAATAGTTCATCTACTCCCTAGTCCTAAAGATTGGGATGGGAAGAAACTTTGCTAAGCTTTGGAATTGAGAAAATAGTAGCTTCACTCCAGTGAAGAGGAAAATAACCACTGTCCTCAAGTCTGAAAGAATGTTGATCAAAATAGGAAAGTGAAATATTCCTGAGTTGAATTTATCATTTAAGGATTTGTTCATCTGGCAAAAATGTTTATTTAAATTAATGGAATAACCAATCTAACCCCAGGAACCAACTCAACCCCAGGAACCAATCGAAAACAAGGAACCAATCGAAAACCAGGAACCGATCTTTCCCTTCCACCACTTAAATGAATTATCACTTTCCTGTTCATCCATTAACTATCACCCAAGATATAATTCCTCAACATTTACTTCAACATCCATCACTGACCTGATTCCCATCACTTTCCTGTTCCATGATTACCAGTCACTTAATTTTTTTTATTCCAATTGATGTACAAAATCAACATAAAATAGATATGGATTGATTTCCTCAGAATTAATAGCTTGATTAATATACATTGCAGGTATGGTGACATGTATGGATGAGGCCATTGCTAATGTGACTGCAGCCTTCCAGAAGTATGGCTTGTGGGACAATACCATTCTTGTCTTCTCCACAGGTAGGCTTCTCTGATGTTTTTAGAGATTTCATACAAAAAATTATTTCCACACAATCGTAGCTAACCACCATTTCATTTTAATATGTTACAGCAAATTTTCACATCAAGTAGAAAATAATTATTTCAGGGTTATGATACTTATTTTACATTTCAAAGTTATGCTGATTGTCCAGACTTATGCTTGTCATCGTAATATAAAAAGCACCATTGCCACTTGTGTCAAAAACATTTATTATTTCCTTCACCCTTTGTTTAAGTTTTTTTTAACATTTGTCATTCAGTTAAGGATAAAACCTATTTCTTATTTGATTTGACATTATTACAGACAATGGTGGACAGGTACATGCAGGAGGCAACAATTGGCCTTTAAGAGGATGGAAAGGTTCTCTTTGGGAGGGAGGAATGCACGGAGTGGGATTTGTTCACAGTAATCTCTTGCCAAATAAAGGCATCTCCACCAAGGAACTTATGCACATCTCAGACTGGTACCCTACCTTGGTTCATTTAGCGGGAGGGTCACTGAATGGTACCAAGCTTGATGGATATAATATGTGGGACACTATTAGGTTAGTATCAGAGTAGATATAAAAAAATGTTTTGGTTATGTTATTAGATGAAACAAAAAATAACAAGTAAACATTATTTCATATTTCCAGCTCTTCAGTGCCCAGTCCCAGAAAGGAATTACTTCACAACATTGACATATTAACTGCTAAAGTAGGCAAGCAGTTGTACCCTGACACATTTGATAATCGCGTGAGGGCAGCCATCAGGGTTGGAGACTGGAAACTCATCACTGGAAAACCTGGTAAGAAATGCAACATTTTTTGTTTTCATTTTCTCTTTTTTTTGTGAGATACAATCAACACATTTAATCTTAACAGTAACTTAGAAAACAAAATTCCTTGATTCTATTGATTGTAATGATTGATACTTGGAAATATTCTAATTATTCTAATTATGAATTACAAATATCATATTAAATACAAAAATATTCATATCCTAAAATATATCATTTTCTCAATGAAGGTACATGCAAACATTATTTTTGATTTGTTCAGCATACAATTGAGAAACTCACTTTGTAGGCAATGGTAGTTGGATTCCTCCACCAGAGGATGCTGGGATACCATTCGGGCTCAAGGAGGAGCCGGACAAGAATATATGGCTGTTTGACATAGCACAGGATCCTGGTGAACACTTTGATCTATCAGACTTATATCCAAATAAAGTGAGAGAACTTCTGGACAAACTGGAAGCATATAATAAAACAGCTGTGCCACCACGTTATCCATTACCAGACCCCAGATGTGATCCTTTGCTCCACGGTGGGGCCTGGGGACCCTGGATGTAAGACTGAGTTTTCTATTGCCAGACCCCAGATGTGATCCTATGCTCCACGGTGGGGCCTGGGGACCCTGGATGTCAGACTGAGTTTTCTATTGCCAGACCCCAGATGTGATCCTATGCTCCACGGTGGGGCCTGGGGACCCTGGATGTAAGACTGTGTTTTCTATTGCCAGACCCCAGATGTGATCCTATGCTCCACGGTTGGGCCTGGGGACCCTGGATGTAAGACTGTGTTTTCTATTGCCAGACCCCAGATGTGATCCTATGCTCCACGGTGGGGCCTGGGGACCCTGGATGTCAGACTGAGTTTTCTATTGCCAGACCCCAGATGTGATCCTATGCTCCACGGCGGGGCCTGGGGACCCTGGATGTAAGACTGTGTTTTCTATTGCCAGACCCCAGATGTGATCCTATGCTCCACGGTGGGGCCTGGGGACCCTGGATGTAAGACTGTGTTTTCTATTGCCAGACCCCAGATGTGATCCTATGCTCCACGGTGGGGCCTGGGGACCCTGGATGTAAGACTGTGTTTTCTATTGCCAGACCCCAGATGTGATCCTATGCTCCACGGTGGGGCCTGGGGACCCTGGATGTAAGACTGTGTTTTCTATTGCCAGACCCCAGATGTGATCCTATGCTCCACGGTGGGGCCTGGGGACCCTGGATGTAAGACTGTGTTTTCTATTGCCAGACCCCAGATGTGATTCTATGCTTCATGGTGGGGCCTGGGGACCCTGGATGTGAGACTGTGTTTTCTATTGCCAGACCCCAGATGTGATCCTATGCTCCATGGTGGGGCCTGGGGACCCTGGATGTGAGACTGTGTTTTCTATTGCCAGACCCCAGATGTGATCCTATGTTCCACGGTGGGGCCTGGGGACCCTGGATGTAAGACTGTGTTTTCTATTGCCAGACCCCAGATGTGATCCTATGCTCCACGGTGGGGCCTGGGGACCCTGGATGTAAGACTGTGTTTTCTATTGCCAGACCCCAGATGTGATCCTATGCTCCACGGTGGGGCCTGGGGACCCTGGATGTAAGACTGTGTTTTCTATTGCCAGACCCCAGATGTGATTCTATGCTTCATGTTGGGATCTGGGAACCCTGAATGTAAAATATTTGTGAATGAAAATACAATTATAGATTTTTTATAAAGATGTGGAAAATATTTTGAACAAACTTTACCAAATACCAAACATATATAATATACTAAGCAAGTATGTGATATGGTAACAAATGCCAGATATTTTTATCAAACTCTTTACAGTCAGGTAATGTGAAATGGTATTTTTACAAATCTGTCAGCAACATACCAGGTTGACTTCAAAAGCATTTTCACCTGTCCAAGTCAGGGCGTCTTCCCAATTTCTTTTATTATTCATAGACAATACAATGATGAGTTACTGGTGACAATAACCAAAGCTAATTTTTACCTTCATTTCTAATTCATGGAGTTAATTTTTCAGTATGTGTTTTATTAAATCTGAAAGATTTTGAATATCTGTTAATGTTAAAGATACCCATAAGACACATTGAAAATAAGGAAGGCATCAAGTCAAAAAACTGTCTGTTAAAATCTAAAATAAAATTTATTGAACTATTATTATGTGAAAAACTTCCATTGCCAAGATTTTGTCTGTTAACTTTGTTCTTCTCTTCTAAAACTACTGGGTGGAGTTCTTAGCTTTGCAAAACCTGTACCACCACTGAAGACGAAGAACATTTATTAATGAAGTGTTTAAATTATGAAGAACAAAATCTTATGTTATTAAATATTTCTGGAACATTCCCTGATTTTGCTATCTCAATTTCAAATGTTAATGAAATCTCCAAAATATTTAGTAGGAGATGTTACATGTAAATTTCTATGGGTGCTTTATCAATTCATTGCACCAATCAATTAGTCTACATTCAAGTTTATAAAAACAGTTGCCTGACCTTACTTTTTGAGAAGCTTAAATAATGCCCTTGCAGTAATAAGCCCCAGAAGAGACTCTTCCAACCCACACTGTAAGCAGCAAAAGTGCTTGCTTTGTCAAATACCAACTCATGAAATTGATATTTTAAAAATAAATCAATATATACTGGTTAACAGTGAGTAGATTTTTCCAGTCATGCTCATTCTTACTTTGCTCGTGACAGTATAACATATCTCTGAGCTTTTAATTCTCATTTCCTCGTGTTTTAAGAGATTAGAATTGCAATTGTATGACATTGTAGAGATTGTTGGAAGAACTATTACATTATAAGTGTTATCCTTCAGTTTGGGAATCTGAAAAGCTAAGATGGTGACAAACTTGGTGGGTCAATGTAATGTCAATTCTCTTTTCTGTAAAATACAACTTAAAGGATGAAAGCTGAAATCACCACCATGGATGAAAATCTTTTTTAATCTATGTATGAAATTATTTTTACCTTCATGACATTAAAGAGTGGATATTCAATCACATATTTCTTCTCATTTTTCATATAACACAAATGTTAACTTCATGAAAGATATTTTCTAATAAGGCATATGGTAAGGTTTGCAGTTTCTAAAAATGCTATAATAATGTTGCTACCACAATATTGTTTGGTTTATATCCTTTACATTTAAGAATGTACCTAACCATTTTTTATTTAATTTGAAATAATAGATTGGCAGAAATGTGGTGCAAGAATTTTCATGCTCTAAATAACATACATATATATTCACTTTGGTCTTAATTGTCTCACATTGTGACCTTTGGTCACCTGGGCAGTAGTGTCATATTGAATTGTGTACATGAATCAACAATATGGTATATATATTATTTAGAGCATGAAAATATGGTATATATATATATATATATATATATATATATATATATATATATATATATATATATATATATATATATATATATATATATATATATATATATATATATATATATATATATATATATATATATATATATATATATATATATATATACCATATTTTCATATATATATACCATATTTTCATATATATATATATATATTATTTAGAGCATGAAATTATGTTATCCTGTGGTGACCAATTATCAGAGCCATCTGGTGGATACCTTTATTTTATTGATTGTTGTGATCACATGACTCCCAGCATAGCACATGATCTGCACACTGGAGATCAAAAACATTTGAATGGCAAACTAATCAGTAAACAAAGAGATGTAAATGGCAATCATGATGTTGTCTGTCAAATGTGTGATCATTTTATTTTCAACAATATTCATTGGAAGCTATTCACATGCTGCACAACCTAACATCCTGCTGATAATAGCTGACGATTATGGCTTCAATGACATAGGCTATCATAACCCAACAATTAAAACTCCAACCCTAGACAAACTGGCAAACACAGGTGTCAAATTGGAAAACTATTATGTGCAACCAATCTGTACCCCCTCCAGGAGCCAGCTACTTTCTGGAAGATACCAGGTAAATGAATGCAAACACTTATCATTATGCATTAATAACAAAGTTGTGAAAAATCTTGATATGTTTTGAAAATATTTACAATAATCAAATTTTGTGCAAAAAAACCCCAAAAAAACCAAAACGAAACAATCAATGCAATTATCTGATTTTCAATATCATTTTGAATATCAATAAAAAAAGCAAAAATCGAAAAACAAATATCCAAGGGCACAAATTTAAACAAAGATAGTTTGTTTGGAGTTTTACATAACTTTCAACATTATTTCAGTCATTTCTTGACTGAGTCACATCCTTCTCCCTCAGAGCATAAAAAGGCTCATAATGGATAATAGTAATCAGTCATTTCGTGATGAGACCTACTTGACGCAGATATAGTGCTGTCTCACTGAATTGTTATGTAGGTCCTTGATATGACAACCCACCCGGTCACAGATTTACAAGGCCCTTTGGGCACGAGCCTCAGCTTATAAGATCAATTGTATCATGATTCAATCTCGACTGGTACAATCCAGCTTGAGCTCAAACCAACTCCGCCATGGCCCGTGGCTAAACAAAGGTTAGAGATAACACTTCTATCTGATAAAGTTATATAAGAGTAGGTATTACATGACAGGCGCTCATGAAACCTCACTGCACACACAGCAAACCATCATAGATATCAGAGACATTTAAAATATTTGTGTTTAAATGTCTCTGTAGATACATTATCATTTAACACTCAGTACAATTAAATATCAATAACATCATAACATCACTCATTGATGATTGACTTATAGTAGTTTATAAGTTAGCTATCATGGCAATAGCCATATTCTCGTTTCCATCTTAATGCAGATTGGGTGGGATGGTGGCAGAGAATCAATTCAATATGACACTACTGCCCAGGTGACCAACGGTCACAATATGAGACAATTAAGACCAAAAGGGTGGGTCCCATGCCAGCGACCTTTTGGTCTTAATGGGAGTCTCTCAGATCCTTTTTGTAAAGGGGTCAAATAAATTGTTTCTGAGTTCTGAGAGTTCTGAGTTCACTCATACCTGCTCGAGCGTGAAGTTTTTTTGATATTTGATATTTGACGTTTTTTTCAAAAGGTGACTATGAGTATATACCAGTATACCCTTTTGGGGCATGGTGAAAAAAGTTGTGCCAAAGGATATATACCCTGTCAAAAACGGATATATCCCTTTTCCCATGACAAATTGTTTTGCCGCACGATTAATGGCCTTCTCAGCATTATGGCACAATCTTGATGAATTATTACAGATATGTCAATGAAATATGACTATATAGAGCTTCATACCTCATATCAAATATCAAAAGAACTTCACGCTCGTCATACCTGCATGTTAATTGCGATAACTGCGACGGTTGACATTCATTGACCAATATACACTCCACCTTAAACCGAACGTCTTAACCTCACTTAATAAAAGTGCATAAAATATTGGATTAAATTTTCAGCTCAGACATACTTGTTGCAATGTCAATTTATTTGTATCATGGCAGTTGTCTTTGAGGTGCAGAAATTGAAGTGAAAAGGACACACTAATTGTACACTCTCCACAGCAGATCCAGGATTCATACGACTCTACCTCGCCATGCAGGGTAGCTAGTTGTTATTGAGTATACAGAAAACGTACCCTGTGGCTGACCACTGGATGATTTGAGGCATTCAAATAAAATGCTTTGTAGGGATCGACACACTAAATCTAAAAAATTTGTTTGCTAAGGTAACTATGATAAAGTTCAGACGTCAATGGCCTCAGCGAGGAAGTTAGTGTGCAAGCCTATTAGCACCAGTTCCTCTAAGATTCAATTGAAGTGGGTTCAATTCCGGCCTGGGATTACACTTACATTAATCTTTCTCATAGAAGCTGAGGCCAATGTTTGAAAGGTTAAGCTTAAGGCTTAACGTTGTGTTTTTTTAAACTTGAAACTCCACACACAGATAATGTTCACACACTGCAAAATCCGATGTTGTGATCATAAAGAGACCGATTCATAATAGTAACAGCTGTTCCCAGCTGAGTCAGATGGATTGATTATGTCTTGTGAATGACCATTTTAACACAATGTGAGCTTAGATCCACATACTCTGCTGTATTGAGGAGTGACATCATGCCCACTGGACGGCTCTTATCTACCCAGCTATGGTCTGAGCTATGTTGTAAAATTTGTGCGATCCTGTGTATTTGACAATCCAAGAGGAACATCCCAAGTCACTGTTTGAAAAGATTAGGGCGTTTTGTCCAAGTGGCAATGGTCTATCTGGCCTGGTATCCATAAGGACATGCTGCAAATTAGAAAAGCCAGGAAACTGTCAAAGATACAGGATCTAAACATGGCAGTCAAGCTATCTATATTGAGAAATTACTCATTTCTGGGACTGGGCACTATAAAATTGTGCCGAGGATAGTCATCAATCAATCTTTCCATCCAAAATAAAACTTTGATTATCTTGCTTTATTACACTGCATTGCATAGATAAGTATATCATAGCTTATTCCATAGTGTCATACCTTCCTGTGTCGATTATCATTGTATAATTGATGCCATGAATAAAATCTAAAACAAACTGGAGCATTTTCAAACTCAGTAGATTGAAACTGGTTTTAAAGGAAATTTAGCTTAGAATGGGCAATTATCCCCTTCAGACCCACGGCATCAGCTTATCTCTGTAAGGAATAAAGGAAACCGTTCTTCAGAATATTGCCATGAATTGATCTCCTACCACTGGCAGCCACCAACAAGACAGACCACGTGATCAGTCCCACCCTAATTGCAAGATAAAATATGCTGCATTGATATATGTTATGATTTTTACTATTAAATTTTATTTATATGTAGATTCATACTGGACTTCAGCATGGGATAATATGGGCACAGCAAGCCAATGGTTTGCCTCTGGAGTTGCCTACCATGGCAGACAAGATGAGGGAAGCAGGATATTCCACACACATGGTGGGCAAGTGGCACCTCGGATTCTACAAAAAAGAGTACACACCAACTTACAGGGGATTTGACTCTTTCTTTGGTGAGGTCAAAGATTTTATTATATTTTAGATTATCTCATAGATGAATCAAGCTTATGCATTGTCAATATTACCATGTTTGGTTAAAATTTTATTGAGACAGGTCAGTGTCCCAATTCATAGAAAAATAGTTCTGATGGCACTATCATATTACAAGAATACTGTCTAGAACGTTATCCACTTTCAGTTTCTTGATCATTTATTAACAGTATCCTAAGCTTTATCACATTTGAGAAGCCAGAAAATTAATATCGCTTTCATTCCGTTGCACTCATTTACATCATTTAAGTTTCAATAACTCTGAATAAATTGATATATTTCTAACAGGTTACTTGACTGGAAGTGAATATTATTACACACATGATCGATGTACTTCCCCAAATATTACCAAGAGTCAAGTTTATGATGATGTGCCACTTCCACCTACTGGTAGGGAGGAAAATGAAGCATATTGTGGCGTGGATCTAAGAGATAACATGGATGTAGTTTGGGATAATAAAGAGTATTCAGCCCATCTATTTGCAAAGAAGGCAGAGCAAGTAGTTGCCAATCATGATAAGAGCAAGGTCAGCACTTTATATGTCCAGTAAGAGGAAATTATATGTCCAAAGATCAATAAAATTGAATATGGATTATTTCATTATTCTCTCAAATTAAGGACAGAGAAAAGGTGATTTACATTATGATCTCTTTGTTTGACCTTAAGGAAGTGAGATGTGTTTAGATGACAAAATAGTATATCGGTGCTTAATTATATATTTGTAGCCCCTGTTTATGTATCTTCCATTCCAATCAGTGCATTTACCATTACAAGTACCAGAAGAATACTCCAACATGTATCCAAATATCAAAGACAAATCTCGAAAGATATATGCAGGTAAAGGCTACTTTGTTTAATACTCTGGATTAATATGTTACTATTTAACCATAACCTATATATTACCCAGTTGATTATCACAAACCCTTTTATTAATGCTCCTCATCTATTCAATCATAACTGAACTATCAACCATCATTTACCTATTTGCCATCAGTTTCCTCTTCAGCTGTTACTTTTCTTATAAATTCAACTATCACTCAAATGTTTATATTGATGTATGTACAAGAACAGCATGTAGTAGACTGACTTCTACAAAATGAAGAACATGGTCAATATACATTGTAGGCATGGTGACTTGTATGGACGAAGCCATTGCGAATGTGACTGCTGCATTTCAAAAGTATGGATTATGGGACAACACCATTGTAGTCTTCTCCACGGGTAGGCTTCTCAGATGTTGTGATGTATTTTCAGATTGATATCAAGTTCCTTAAATCAGCTACATTGACGTATGTTGCCATCCAATAATGAGAAAGTTTAAATGAACTAATTCTGAACCATTTCAAACCTGTTAGACTCACCTTAAAGATTTATGTTTGTTGTCAAAATTTATTATATCATTAATATTTGTGAAGCACCAATGCCAATACTGTGTCTTAGGAGACTCATTTCCTTGTCTTTAATTTCATCTATGTCATTAAAATCACTACTTTTAAACTGTTTTCTTATTTCATGTGACATTATTACAGACAATGGTGGACAGGTACTTGCAGGAGGCAACAATTGGCCTTTAAGAGGATGGAAAGGTTCTCTTTGGGAAGGAGGCGTACATGGTGTAGGATTTGTCCATAGTAATCTTCTGCCAAATAAAGGCATCTCCACCAAGGAACTTATGCACATCTCAGACTGGTACCCTACCTTGGTTCATTTAGCGGGAGGGTCACTGAATGGTACCAAGCTTGATGGATATAATATGTGGGACACTATTAGGTGGGTACCGTGACAGATGATATACAAATATCATAATCCCAAGGGGAATTGCTGAAGCAAAATCCTTTTGTTAATCATTATATATGTCTCTGTATGCTTTCATTAATAAGTAGAAAGAGGGAGATTTATTATTTCATCTGTTCAGCTCTTCAGATGAAACAAAAAATAACAAGTAAACATTATCTCATATTTCCAGCTCTTCAGTGCCCAGTCCCAGAAAGGAGCTACTTCACAACATTGACATATTGACTGCTAAAGTAGGCAAGCAGTTATATACAGACACATTTGATAATCGTGTGAGGGCAGCCATCAGGGCTGGAGACTGGAAACTCATCACTGGAAATCCAAGTAAGAAATATAATAATACTAATACCTATTTTATTTGTTTAATATACCTATTTTATTTGTTTTAAATAATGTATTTAATATTTGTTATTTGTTTTAAATAATGTATTTATTAAAAAATATAAAAATATCTTGAGAGATTTTTTATATGTGCATATGCTAATGCCATATTTTGTGTCTGATACAGAAGAAATGTTTTTTTAGGCAACGGCAGTTGGATCCCCCCACCAGAAGGTGACAAAAAACCATTTCTGCAGCAAGAAGACCCTGACAAGAATTTATGGTTGTTTAACATTGCCCAAGATCCAACAGAGCATGTTGATCTATCTGAGAAATATCCTGATAAAGTGAAGGAACTATTGGACAAGCTGGAAGCATACAATAAGTCGGCTGTTCCACCACGTTATCCACCAGCAGATCCTAGATGTAATCCACAACTTCGTGGTGGGGCCTGGGGACCATGGATGTAATCCACAGCTTCATTGTAGGCCCTTGGGACCCTGGATATATTCTACAGCTTCATGGTGGGCCTGGGGACCCTGGATGTAATCCACAGCTTCGATGTGGGCCCTGGGGACCCTGGATGTAGTCCACAGCTTCATGGTGGGGCCTGGGGACCCTGGATGTAATCTACAGCTTCATGGTGGGCCTGGGGACCCTGGATGTAATCCACAGCTTCGATGTGGGCCCTGGGGACCCTGGATGTAGTCCACAACTTCTTGGTGGGGCCTGGGGACCCTGGATGTAATCCACAGCTTCATTGTAGGCCCTGGGGACCCTGGATGTAATCTACAGCTTCATGGTGGGCCTGGGGACCCTGGATGTAATCCACAGCTTCGATGTGGGCCCTGGGGACCCTGGATGTAGTCCACAGCTTCATGGTGGGGCCTGGGGACCCTGGATGTAATCTACAGCTTCATGGTGGGCCTGGGGACCCTGGATGTAATCCACAGCTTCGATGTGGGCCCTGGGGACCCTGGATGTAGTCCACAGCTTCATGGTGGGGCCTGGGGACCCTGGATGTAATCCACAGCTTCATGGTGGGGCCTGGGGACCCTGGATGTAATCCACAGCTTTATTGTGGGCCCTGGGGAACACATTCCAAACAATAAATAGGAGGAGGTCTTCCATTCAAAATAAGCATATCAATAAGCATATCAATAATTCCTAATTATACACTTTGAGTGATATATCTCTCTAATAATACCGATTACATCTTTCCTCACCGTGGTTGGCACTTATTTAAACTAATGAATTATAAATTCTTTTCATTACTCTTGGTTAGTGTTTTGACCTGTCTTTAGGACATTGCAAGTCCATTTCATTGTGCCGTCCTGAACCAAGTCTGCGAATAGTGTCATCACATGATCACCACACATTTGCCTTCAGGCTTGCTCAAATGCTCCCAGGGGGAATATTGGTGGAGGTTTATGCGGTTTTTGAAAGTTGGTGATAAATTGTCTTCGTGTTGTTAGTCAATCATATATATATATATATATTTTCATGAATCCTGTACATAGCCTGAAAAACCCCTTTCTTAAAAAGAAGTAAATACCAAATTATTGAAGATACATATATTTTCAGGTTTTTTTTAAATAACTGCGTAATTGGTATATTTTAAACAGAATATTGGAATCAAATACTATGATATTTATCAATATTCAGGGAATCTTCTCACGTTTGTTTATTTGCATCTTTGAGTGTGTCTTTTACAGCCGCTAATTGACCAGCAAGATTTATTTACTTACCAGTCACCAGTTCATTTTGTGATTATTTTCTAACGCTTGGCTTTGTTTCACATTTTTATTTGAAAACATGGGATGCAATGCTTCAATACAATTCAAATTTTCAGTAATTTCTGATGAGGGATATGTCACTTCTATTAGAAACCTCGATCAACAACTCTGAAATAAAAGTACAAAATGATTTCTTAGTATTGAACTTTCAATAAATGGTGATTTATGTATTTTGTTTAAATAAAATATTTCATGAGAAAGGTTTTCCTTGTTTTATCCTTTACAGTTATTCATCTATTGTACCTTCCTTAATTCGGAAACATATATGACCTTTGATTTTTATTATACAGAATAAATTAATATAATTAATTGAAAAAATGCCAAGCAGTCAAAATGAATAGTGTCATGTCGATGAAAGCAGTCTTCACATCCCGGTCTTCACACCCGCATATTTGGCCCCCTTACCAGGGTGTGTAAATCCTGTTAGTTGTATGACAATGAAGTATTATCATCTATCTCCCGTTTGTTATGGGTATGCATTCATCAAAAATAATATGATGCTTTTATCGGTTCTTCTCAGTGTAAAATGACAAACTTATAACTTAAACGATAGAATAAGAACGTATCATCAATGACAATTTAACAAATTTATATTACATGATTCTGCAATGAACAGTTTTGGCATATCTACTATTGAATGTATTTTCAAAACTGATATCACATTAATTTGAGTGTCCTCTGACTTCAACTATGAAGATGCGTCAATCTAAATTGTCTCATTCCTATTCAAAATCCTCTTCGCTTTTAGTGATATTAAATACTCAGTATATATTATCAATATTACTTCTGATTGACTGCAAATTATAATATCGGGTTGGACACAATCAAGGTCTGAATGTACATTTGACAGTGTTACAATGCAATGAAATATTTTTTGACATCACCAAACATTCAAGATGCCACTTATGACAACAAGCTAAATGATACCTTTTAAATAAAAAAAAGAAATCACGAATCGGTGCATTACTTCCAACACAGTGAATATTTTAACGTCCGAAATTTATGAAAAATCAACTGTTACGAATGTTCATTATGTGTTGTACCTTTCTGTCAAGGTAAATTTCACAATTAATTTAAAGGTTACATTGCAAAAATAAGTCATATTTCGACTAATTATTTCTCTAGTTTTTTTAGATTGTCTGGTGTATGGTATCACTGCAAATTGCATATTCCACGCTACCACTGAAAAATATGTGTTTTGTTACGGAATTTCTGGTTTAAAACCCCAATAATAAAACACTGTCTACATTTCTAATATTAATAACACAAATGGATTAATAAATACCTTCATTTGACAATATCATATGAAGGAATAACAAAATTAATATTTTAAGTTAGACAAATCATTGTTATTTGAATATTATGCCATATCATGTTTTGAGGAGAATTTCAACAAAAATGCGTAGAGTACGTACCCCCATGTGAATTGGTAGTTCCAGAAAAGATAACTAATTCATATTATACAGTCATATTGAGCTACTGTTGAGTATTATTAGTGAGATAATTATTGGTTGAAAGCATGCTCCCAAAACCAGAAAATGAGATGTGAAGTCTGTATTGTAGTGTACGTACCCCCTTGTAGAGTACGTACCCCCTTGTTCACAGAGGTGTTAGTGTTGGACTTGATTGACTTTAAAATCATTTATATTGTTTGTAAAGTGATGAGATGTCAAGTGGACATCTCTGTTTAACAAAACAACAGTTTTCGAAATTGTTTAATAATTATGTGTTTGCTCTCTACACAAAATTTCTTATAATAATTTTGGTAATATTTGAATTTCTACCAAATTCATTAGCCAGACCAAGTGAAACTTTGAAGTTAATTTTGAATAAGTATATAAAAAGTAAATACAAATGGTTTGATAATTATTTAATTGTAAAATGAGTATCATAAAAGTCTGTATAGTCTACTCCATGAACTTACTAAAATGTAATTGCTTCTGGGGTACGTACACTACAACATTTGAGTAATATTTACCAAATACTGAACACCCTTGGACTAGATGGCTCATAACAATTTATGAACTAAACAGAGCAAGGAATCCATCAAGTACAAAAGTTTGTGGACTTCTTATTCAAAGAACATAGCCAAAATGAGTAAATTAAAGAAGAATACAATTAAAAATATGGAGGCAACGTCATGTTTCATATCTTTAGAAATTTTGTGTTAAAAGGCAAAACATAATTATCAAACCTGGTTTTTTAAGAGAGTTGTCCACTTGACATCTCATCACTTTACAAACAACATAAATGATTTAAAATTCTATCAAGACCAACACTAACATCTCTTTGTACAACGGGGTACATATGCTATGGTGGGGGTACGTACACTACAAACAGACAAGACATCTCATTTTCAACCAACAATTATTTCACTTACAATACTCAACATTGGTCAAATATATTTTTGTACCTATATTGTACGTGTATAAACAACTATAAAATATAATCAATCAATCATTATTAGAAATGTAGATTTTTTTATTACAGGGGTTAAAACCAGAAATTCCTTTAAAAAAAGAAATTCCTTTTTTTCTGAGGTATTGTGAAATATCCAGGTTTGCCATGATGTCATACATCAGACAATCCTAAACAAACTAAATGGATTATAATTAGTCAAGATATACCTTGTTTGTGCAATGTATCCTTTATATTAGTTGTTAACTTTAACTTGACAAAAAGGTACAGCACACAATGCACATTCATAACAGTTTAATTTTAATAAGTATAGGACATCAAAATATTTATTGTTTTGGAAATAGTACACTGATTCATGGTTTATTTTTTTATCTAAAAGGTATTATTCAGCTTGTTATCATAAGCAACATCTTAAATGTTTGGTGACATCAAAACATATTTTATTGCATTGTAATACTGCCGAGTGTACATTCAGACCTTGATGAAGCCCATCCCAATACTGTAACAGAATTATTTAATGCTCAAGAAGATATCAAAGTTTTAAAAATTTATGGAATGTCAATTGCAAGTCATTTCAAAATAAAAATCAGTTTTGTAAATATTTCAATTTCATTTTTGTTGTGAAAATCAGTGTTGTTTCTGTGTTAGTTTATGTGTAGAGTACGTACCCCAGGTAATGTATCAATTTTTTCAAAACAATAAGAAGTGAAATACTTAGGCAGTTGCATATTATATCTTTCACAAATATTCTTTCTTTATCTGCAGTTGATAAGCATTATGAGTCGAGATTCATTTGAAGTTAATTTGTTGTCATAATCTTTGCTTGGAGCAGTACTGAAAATATCAAAATGTTATTTCCCCGTCTCAACATTTTTTCTCTATATATTTAAAATTTTGGTTGTCCAAATTTAGTTTTAACTATGTTAGAACATTATATACACTATATTAAATCATTTGCTTTATATTTGTTTCATTAATATAACTAATTTGGATAAGATTTCTTAATTATCCAAAATCAGTGTATACAGTTTGTAGAGTACGTACCCCCCTGCAACACACGTATGTTAAGCAGCCATAAAATTTTAATGGTATGTCCTTGTGCAAAAAGATTTTGGATTTAGGACAAGGAGACCTTGCATTTTAATAAAACATAAGTTAGAAATGCAGGTCACAAGTTTGATTTTTCATGTTAAGTGACTGCCTCTAGTGACCTTGATTGTGTCCATCAGCATGGAATATTTATAAATGGTTTATGTTAATGTTTATTTGAAATGTTGATATTCTGGATTATTGTACTACAGTAACGTTTGAATAGAAAATATTCACAGAAAACCTTTTAGCATAAAAGTATTTAAGTGTTAAGGTAAATTAAAAGGGATATTGAAACAAAATGTGGTAAAGAAGAGCCTCAATATCTTATCAACTTTGAAATATCCATTATCGGCTTCAAAACAAATTTATCGCAAAAAACATATGTTTATTATCCCACCTACAAGGAAGAAATATAGATTTGAATTTATCAGAAAAGTACAGATAATATGATTTTTTATGATAGTTTATGTTTATAGAAAGAGCCGTCACAGATCATAGTCATATGAACTTTTCAACATTATAGTTCAGTAAGAAATCTAGTATTGACAGGAAGATGAGTCATCTTCTGATGCTTGGCGTGCTTATGCAGGTTCTCTATGCTACCTGTTCAGGTAAGTGAGGAGTCAATACCAGTAGTTTCCAGGAAACAGTCACAAGATATCAACAGTTTGTGTTTTAATTCCTTTTAGGCAAAATGAAGACTTTAACATGTCTATAATCCGATGTCCAACTCATATCAAAGAGTGACAATGAAATTCTATCTTGCATAGTGATATTCATAACACAAACTACGGCATTTAATGATGCCCGACCGCCAGGACAGTTTCCTGATAAAAAAAACAACCAGATCCATACTTAAGTGAACTTAGTACAATATGATGTGTGTGAACTTTGTTACGTATTCACTATTCACAGTTCATTATTCAATTTTTTAAAGTTAGCATTTGTCATCTGACATTGATATTGCAGAGTTCCGTGTTCAAGTGAGCCCTGATAATAACAAGCCTAATTGTTGGGACCCACAGTGGATAAGACCAGCCGGACAGGCAGAGGAACTGCTTTTTTCTATCCAGAATAGCGACTATGAATCTGATCATGTCGTGATTTCTCTTCTTCCTGAAGACGGTTATCATGATGTTTATGAATATTTCATCGGAGCTTATAACAATTCTGTGACAGGTCTTCTGTTGAACAATGAGGAGGTGTATGCCATCAGTACACCCAACATTACCGGGGCTGACTACCAGGACTTCTGGATCCAGTGGTCAAGCAACGAGTCATGGTTGGCATTAGGGAATGGTGCCCAACCAGGCTTAAATGTCCTCTTTTTGTATGTGTCAGATATTCCAGTCTCCGCTAAGGGGCACAAGCTATCAGTTACTGGGTCAGATACTGTTGTTGAATATTTCATTGCTGAAAATCAAGGTTTGCTGGTTTGAAAGTTTATAAGGCTTCACTTTGTAATAACAATTACATAATACGTTATCATCATAAAATTGTTATGTGATTAATCTATTTTCATCTGCTTTAAATATCCATATACTATATTGAGCATTTGTGTTATGATAATGTTTTTTCTTAATTAATGAATGATGGATGGTGTATTATTCAGTGGATAGTCTGAGGTACTCATGGAAACATATTGCTATTTCCTCTGAGCACTATGAGATGTTCCTCTCAGCTGAGAACAAAACAACCAAGGTCTTTCAACTGCTTTCCAATGGCGATGCACATATCTGTCTCTCGGAATCCCCATTAATTGAGACATGCAATAGTTCCGCATCATATAGGATCCATCTTGGAGCGCAAGGTACTTCTCAGCTTAAGTTAAACTGTACATATCTTTTGATATTGTGGTTTATTTGCAACCTTTTTAGCAGCAGGGTTATACGAGGGGCTTTCAACAAGTAAGCATCGTGCAATTGCCATTTCTAAATATAGTTAAGATTTTTAACAACTTTAGATTGAATAATTGAATATGTATGTTACAGTTGCTATGGTAATAGTTGGTTTGAATTACCCGAGCAATTGAATAAGCACTGTAAATAACACATAATAAAATGTATTATTTTATTGTCACCTAGAACAAAAGCAAGATATTAAGCTATGAAGATCAACATTCAGGCCGCTTTGTCCCTGGCTAAGAAATAGTTATTCCATACTTATATATTTGAAATCGACATTTTTTCATTATATTATACCTACACGTTTAAATCAAATGGTATATTCTGGATAAATTGTCTGTGTCAAGTTCCAAATATGAATATTTTTGTTTGTTTCCCAATTAATATATTTTTGTATGTTTCTCAATTAATTGTCATGATTCCACAATTCAGATAATAGTGTATCCATGGCATATGATGGGGACGCGCTTGTTATGGCTGCAGAAACACCCGGGGTCTTATCATGTGTACCGGAAATGAAAACATTCTGGCTCTCCTGGGACGACATTGGACAACAGAAGGTAATCGAATTCATTCCATATTGCACCAAGTTTAATTTATGGTCTTGATATTAAAGGTTAATTATTTAGTGTATTAATGTTCACCAGCTTAAGTAAGAGCAATACTTTTGTTGTACGGTGAGATATTCTGCAGCAAATTTCACCAACAATGTATTGTGTTTCAACTATAGTTATGATTCAAACTCTTATGTTATTACTTACAATATGTTTGCAGTTGATTGCGTTTGGATCTGGGGTAAATGTAGGTGAAAACTTTTTGTTTTCCTTCATACCCGAGAACACAAGAGAGATTCTTTCACTTGGCTTTGGCAGTTCGAATCAACAGTTCTCTGACTGGATTTTAATCCCATAAAAACCTTTATGACTGATCAAGATGTTTACAATGAATAAAATTGCTGAGAAAAATATTGTATTTATTATCATTGACATCTGATTTGTACAATCATTACAAAAATAAGACATTGTGATCTGGCTTTGGCAGTTCGTGATTGTGAACTTGGCTTTGGCAGTTCGAATCAACAGTTCTCTGACTGGATTTTAATCCCATAAAAACCTTTATGACTGATCAAGATGTTTACAATGAATAAAATTGCCGAGAAAAATATTGTATTTGTTATCATTCACATCTGATTTGTACAATCATTACAAAAATAAGACATTGTGATCTGCAAAAATTCAAATAGAATTTATTTCTCTAATACATTCCCGATTTCCTCTATTGAAACAATTGCTCATCAACACTGATGTTTCACTCATGATTTATTTATGACATGATTTTAACTGCCCATAGACCCTTCAAATAAAAAGGAAATTATGATTGGTTTAACACCATAAAAAGGTCCAAGACTTCTAACATGAAAGCAAAATGTGTGAGCAGTAAGGAACCCACCCCAGGGCGTATTATGTGGAATATATATGAACCAATAAAAGTGCTGTTAGCTTCATGACATATTTGCCTTTTCTGTCTGTTTTTAAGAAAAATAACATTTTATAAAAACTATATAGCGAAGCAAAACATATATTTCATAATATATTTTTGTCGTGTCATTATGTTTTTGTAATAATTATGCATTTTGTTCTTGACAATACAACATGCTCTGCAGACACACACGGCCTATATAGACGTATGCACAAAGATCTGGTGTTAAAATGATGTCCTTTCATGCATGCATTTGTTCCTTTGTATTATCTTATCAAAACGATTGTGACGATTGACATATCTTAATTTATATCACATCTGATAATTGATATACAATAATTAAATAGAAGATTGTATTAAGGCCTAGACGGTTATCCTTGAGATGTTGCTTTATGATTTGTATCTCACAACAAAATGAATAAAGCAATTTGAATTTGCAATTTGAAATTGAAATTTTGGGGTAAAAAGGATCCAGATAAATGAACAGCACAGTAAATTGGCATAGAAATGTGTGTTCATATATGAATGGAAGTCAGATTTTATAATCAAACAGGAAGTTCTTGTCCCAATAGACATTGTTTTGAAATCATAAATAACAAAATTATGAAACATTTGTTAAAGGTGAGCGAGTTGGAACTAAATCTCATTGGCTCTCTAAAATATAATCTTTCACATAATCTATATTGATCACATCCGTGATTGTTTATGATGGGAAAGGTACTGTTGATTGAAGCTGGTGCATTTCACTCTTATTTCTCAACTTTTGTGAGTTGCCATTTTGTGCCTTCTTTCACACAGGCCAGGTGAGCCATGTCACAGGTGAATCCTTTTGGACAGCAGTGTTGATGATCAGAACAACATGTAGCCTGCAAGAATGCACACTCAAACAGCTAAAGAACATTATCCAGAACAGAGCACCAAAGTGTGAATTATAAACATATATACTCCAGTATTTCTTGATTTCATTTAAGTTCTATTTTGAAAAAAGAGACTAGTTTGTTTGTTCTAGACACATCTTAAAAGGTATCCCATTCTGCATAACTTTGTTGATTTAAATGATAAGTTAAAAAAATAATAATAATAATAAGAAAAATTAACATGGTTTATCACTTACATCACAACCCTGACAACACCCCCACTGATTGTCCGCCATCATACAACATGTCTGGTTATTAGCACACATATGGATGTGATCTGGACATATCACTGCCTCATCCCTCTGCCTTATCAATAGTGAGTGACTCTTAGTTTTCTGTTGCCATGGGATACTTAGGTTCTGATTGGTGCATACTTGTCTGTTAAGATCACATTTCATTCCCCTTGGACAACAATGCAGACCGTCTGTACAACATGATGCCTGCAACAATACGAAGAGATTATTTAAAAAGGGGAAAACATGAAAAATGAAAATCTCCCTCTCACATCTTTACAGACCAACCAGATGGTAAGTTAATGTATTTTACTTCACACTTCTCTAGCACAATAGTAATGTAACACTGTCTTTATTGAAATACACATTGAAATGCCATATTTTTCAGTTGTATTGAAATTACACAAGAGATAATGCAACAAATCTTCTTTTCCACAAAGTAATTATTATACAATGAATCATTTATCATTTGGGAATAACCATTTTAAAACATAATGACATCAGGATATTCAGAAGTCATAAAGTGGCCTCTGAAATGAGTACAGTTACACACAAAATTCGTACATGGTTGTTACCAGGTGGTAGAAACGTTATAAAACTATTCTTACATCCTGTAGAGGACAGCACCCCCAGATGCCATCTGCCATCTTGCAACATGTGGAGGCATGCGGACACCATGAGGAATAGTCAGGACAGACCACCCGATAACTCTGCTTGTCTCCTCCAGAGCTTTGGTCAGTGCTGAGGTCTAACTGAAGCTTAGACAGTTTGCGGCTGATGGACAGCCCCGGGTTCTTCTTATTGCAAGCCATATGCTGGAGATCACATATGTAACCATGGGGACAACAGTTCTTTCCATCAAGACAACATATAGCCTGTAACAAATAAACTAAATCAACACTTCAAGTGTATAGCAATTAATAATGTAACCTTTGGTAAGGTGGGACGGCAGGCATATCACCCTATCTTAGGTCAGACAGTACACCAGGTATATTACCCCATTTTAGGTCAGGTAGTACAGCAGGACATGTTATCCCACCTTAGGTCAGAGAGTACAGCACGACACATCACCTTACCTTAGGTCAGGAAGGACAGCAGAACATGTCACCCTACCTTAGGTCCAGCTGGACAGCAGGCACATTGGCCATCTTTCATCAGACAGCTGGTATTATTGGATGGACATGTAGATTTGTCTTCGCACTTCACTCTGACCTCCACTGTACATATACACAGCACCAGCATCCACCACAAGAGGTCGCTCTGCAATATCCCTTAGATTAAGGTTATATATGTCAACATGTATTTGTAGTAGGTAATATCTATCATAATCTTTCCAGACTAAATCAATGTATAATCCAGATATGTTCTGTTGTAAAATGACGCCAAATTCACCTATCATATGATACCTTGTTGAAATAATTTATGCTTACATGTTGCATGATAAATTATTACATGATATCATGTGTTACATGATTTGCTGTTGTGTGATATTATATTGACTTTTTGCATGATTTGTTATAAGATATACAAAGCACCAGTATCCAACCAAAGATGTCCCTTTGGTATGTCCCCTAATTTGATGTTATGTATGTCGACATTCTTTACGTAGCAGAAAATATTCATTTAGAAATGTTCAGACTGGATGAATGGGTAAGCCACATGTCTTAAATGAAACCATGTCCCTATATCATATGATTAGTTGTTCCAATGATTAATGTTCTCATATTAAGTGCTAAGTTGTTGCATAAGTTGTTACATGTTGAATGAATATTTGGTGAGGTACACATTCAATTATTTAATCCCACACACCTGTATATTCATGTCATGTTTTGCTATACCACATAAATAATATATTATCAAACACCTGTTCATTGATTTAAACATAAAATAAACATTGACACCAATCGTACATGTAAAATGCAAAAATAACACGCTTAATCGATAACATGAAAGGAAATGGTTTCTTACCATTATTGTTTGATTACAAAATTGGGATGTACCATTCTTGCAAAATCACAAGGAAATATTGATTAAGAAATGAAGCATGTGACTCAAGTTTATCATGTGTAGGGTCAGATAGGTTGATAAACAGGTTGAAAGTACATGTACATGTGCATGCAGTCGATCGGATGGGGGAAAAAACTAGCACTGAAAATTCCTTTATCCTATAAATGGGTGCAATATTGTGGAAAGGTCATGGTGATAATCTTTCACGTGGGTATGATGACTTGCAAATAATTAACAACCATCAGAAGCTAATTGTTAACTGTGATATGTTCTCATATATGCTTCATACGTTAATTGTGAACCTCGACGAGCTATGATGATTTGTGAGCTTTGCTGATTTGTGAGCTTTGCTGATTTGTGTGCTTTGCTGATTTGTGTGCTTTGCTGATTTGTGAGCTTTGCTGATTTGTGAGCTTTGCTGATTTGTGTGCTTTGCTGATTTGTGTGCTTTGCTGATTTGTGTGCTTTGCTGATTTGTGAGCTTTGATGATTTGTGAGCTTTGATGATTTGCATGTTTTGATGATACCTGAAATATCTAGATGACTACAAATCGTTTAGTGTTTGTTTGTTTGTTTGGGGTTTTACATCACTTTCAACATTAGTTCAGTCATTTCGTGATGAGACCTACTTGTAGCAGATATAGTGCTGTCTCACTGAATTGTCATGTCGCAGGTCCTTGACATGACAACTCACCCGGTCACAGATTTACAAGGACAAGGGGTTAACCCTTTAAGCACGGGCCTCAGCTCATATGTGAAATTGTATCAGGAGTTCAATCTCGGCAGGAGCAGGGGTTCGAACCTACGACCTTTGGACCACCACAGGGGAACTGCTGCTAATAAGCTAGCGCTCTGACCAACTGCGCCACGGCCCGTGACCTATCATTTAGTAATAAACACAACTGTTTTATCATTTTTACACTCTTTATTTAAGGTTCACGAGTATTGACGTTTCTTGTGTAGTGTATTCTTGATTGCATTGATTTAAAGAAAGTAAGTGCGGGTTAACAACTTCTTGATGGGACTGAACTTGTATCTGTATTATTTATGTTGGCGCACGAGTTATGCTATGTGTCCTACTGGTAAGTATCAAATGCTGTGAAATTAAATCAGACTTTACCAGGAATTTTTCGAAATGTGAGATACAGAAACACTCTGTGCTTTTACAATGTAAAGCCTCTCAAGATAGAAGATATTTTATGGATTTATTTGGCAGATCCTGCATAGCTTTTGTGTTTATTTAGACTTGGCTGTACATTTGGTTATCATATGAACGAAAGATTATTAAGTATCAGAGTCAGAGATACACCATCCGCATTATCTTCATCTTTCAAATGTAATTCAATGTGAGGTTGGTCAGACAATATATATATATATATATATATATATATATATATATATATATTATAGTTATTTGGATTCCAATGTCTTCTGTGTGTACAACTTAAAGTAGATTCCCCTGAGAGCAAAAAGCTGGTGATGAGTTCCCATTTCCACCACCCTGCCTCTGTCCAGAACGGCTATCTTGTCAGCAGTGTGAATGGTGGATAGTCTGTGTGCTATCACCAGACAGGTCCTGCCTGCCCGGGCGAGGTCCAATGCCTCCTGTACAACCTACAGAAACAAGAACATATCAGAGAAACCATATATCACAGAATGGCATATCATTCACAAGAGAAGTGTTGCTATAGTAATACACACATACGCGTGCTGTACATAAATTACAAACTATATGTTAAGCCTCATGATGCTATTAGAAGCTTTAGTTTTAACCAATTCACCATTTCAAAAGGTAAAATATCATGAATATTTCAGAATATATCAAACGACCTTTTCACTATCGGCGTCTAAAGCGGAAGTGGCCTCATCCAGCAAGAGGATTCTGGGATCTCGCAGCAAGGCTCTTGCGATGGCCACCCTCTGCTTCTGACCACCACTTAGCTGGGTACCTCTATCGCCAACTTTAGTATCATAACCCTGTTCAAACATATATTAATTAACATCTCATTTCAGGAGGTACCGACATATGAACAATGATTGTTGATGAATTTCAGTGAGAATTACTTTCTTTCTCATGCCACTTTTGACCTTCACATACTTTATACATGTATCTGTGATGCCCATAATACAATATTATGCATAAATCCATATGTTTTCATGAAATCACAGAGGTCACCGGCAATTCTACAGATTTTTGGGGATGTTTAAATGATATGTGGCCCCGAAACTGTGATACAAACAATCTATCTCACTGTAATCTACCATAATACACCTACAATAGTTATTGTGATTTGCTAAAAGTGCTGAAAATACTTGCTGTACTCTTGTGATCAATATGTGGTCACATGTGTACAAGGATGTAACTTCTAGTGTGGTCTGTATGGGTGTTAGGCCTGTTCCAATAGACAAACATTAATGCAGAAGGCTCATCGACTTACAAATGACACAAATATTTATGTATGGGAAATATGATGGGTAATTACATTTGATGGTAAAGTGTAGGGTATAAACATTTATATTATGCAAGGAAAATTGCTTAATAGTGTGGATAATAATTAAATGTCCATCATTACCATGGGCAATGTTGAGATAAAGTTGTGTATATTGGCCTTCTTGGCAGCCTGTATTATCTCATGTTTGCTGATTATCCTGGTATTATCTCCATAAGCAATATTCTCAGAGATGGTCATGTCAAAGAGCACTGGTTCCTGTGACACCACCCCTATCTGCTGCCGCAACCAGCCTATATTGTAGCTCTTAATGTGAGCACCATCCACCAACTGTGAAACATGGATGAAGGGTACCGGGGGGAGAAAGGCATAGCATTCATTGTTAACAATGTTAGCTTTTGAAAATTTATGTCAATCAAAGAGAGACTTGTTATTTTTGTGAGTGTTTTTCTTGTGGTAATTGGGAATAATTGGAAGTAGTACCAGTAAGTAGATTTGTATACATTGTCGAAATATTTGAAGGTAGTTGACAATTCGCTATGACAAATTTAAGGACAAGAATTGAAATATTTCCCCGATATAACCCAAAACAGAAAGCTTACTATTTCTCCGCCGCAGGTATCATAGAACCTGTGTAGTAGGGATGTGAGAGTAGTTTTACCACAGCCAGAGGGACCCACTAATGCTACCGTGGAGCCTGGCTCAATGCCGAGGTTCAAACCCTCCAGAACCGCCACCTCACGTCGACACGGGTAGTGAAAATCTACCTCTTGAAATCTTATGTCTCCTCTGAAAAGTGGCTGGAAGAATATATATATTTGCCCAACTTTAAAACCACAAAAGGCCAATGCTGGACTGAGGAAATATAAAATTGAAACCAGGAGGGACAAAGTGTGAGTTTTATGGAAATTTACAATGGTAATTCTTACAAGTTTGTTTCCAGAATCACTGGTGATATCTATGGAGGGTTCTTTATCAAACAATGAAAATAATCTTGCAGCTGCCAGTCTTGCTTTTGTGTAGTCAGGAGCGAATGCCAGAGTTTCCCCGGTTCCCATTGCACCAAATATCAGCACTGCTATCACACTGTCAGCATGTAAAACGTATCATAACATGAAGTCAGTCATATAATTGTATGAAAATCTAACTCATACAAAGAAATGCAGTATCTTTCTACAAACAAACATCTACAACATTGTTTCTGGGTGTCATTTATTCAACCTGATAACATAAAAGATAATGTAATATATACTAACAGGAAGACCCTATCAAAGTCCATTTCTCCAGATTTTATGAGTAGAGTCCCAGCATAGAAGGCCGCAGCAAATGCACAGTAGAATACAGACTGCGATATGGCAAACGCTGCTCCAAGCACCATTGCTTTCCTTCTGGATAACCTAGAGGAGACAGCAACTTGGTTAGGGTAGGAACATTACAGTCTATATAATCCTTAATATCAATTGTATTTTATACTTACTTGTAAGGCTTTTCCAGACAATTGTTATACATCGAACAGAATTGTTGTTCTTTGGTTAAAGAAATTACAGTTTGGACATTTTCAATTGCTTCTAACGCCACCTAGGAAGAGAAAATGAAATATATTTAACCTATTTTATCAGGAAATGCGTCATCACAAATTTAATAAGAAAGTCTTTTTAAAAAAGAATTAGTATGCAATTTCCTTTTTGAAAATTATATTTATATTTCCCAAATCCCCCAAATACCAAATGGCCTGGCCATAAACCCTGGAAAATGTGTACACAGAAATCTCTGACGTATACGTTTGTGAACAGTCCCTGCAAAGACCGCTTTATATATGAAAAGAATTTTTAAGAGAACACCTGTTTGCTTTTCTCCTTTTTAATATTTAGAAAATGTCACAAAACGGAGCTTCATGGAAAAAAACATGGGATTTATCTCAAGAAAATAACACACTTTATTTGTGAAGAAAACGAGTTGGATGGACAGACAGAACGACATATAACTTTCCCCTCTGACTAAATAAACTTTGATGACAAAATCAACACAGTTAAAAATCGGTGTTGAGTCTGCACCTTGCCAGCCCCTTCCATTGCTGTTTTATCACTTGTAGCTGCTCCGCTGAAAACACGGGACTCAATGGCGGCTGTCACCATGACAACAGGGATGAAGGTCATTATCAACAAGGTCAATTTCCAGCTGAAGACCATGGCCAATGTCAAACCAATAGCTATGTTAGATAGATTCTGAAAGACCACTCCAAGTCTAGATCCTGTAGCCTAAAATAAAGTATATATATATATATATAAAATAAAGTACATATATATATAAAATAAAGTATTTTCAAACACCAAAATGAAAGTTCATTTGGGTAGATTATATATTTTGGAATTAATTGTAAATTAAAATATACAAATTATTAATAAAATATTTATTTATGCATCTTGTTTATGTAAACCCCATCTGTGCGCGTATAACCACATTTTCATAAGATGAGCTCAAAACATGTGATTTGATGTCATCTATTTGAAAAACTCTAAACCCCCAGATGGGATATGATTAGATGTTAATAAGGACAGTAACACATATCACGTACCCCTTGAACACATGAAGCTTCCGTGCTCAGTCGTGTTGCCAGAGCCCCGACACTGTTGTCTGGGTGGTCAAAATACGATACATCCTTCAATCAATACGAGCACATTAATGGCAAAATACATGGCAAAACACATTGCATGATAGTGAATTACAAAATGTGGAATATCAATAATTTTTTCCAAGTCATTCAAATAGTCCGGGAAAGAAAATTTGCATGTTCTTATTTAATGTTTACGAATATGTTCTTGCAGTTCTAGAATGATAACTGTTATTAGAGGTAGGTTTGTTGGAAGAACCAACCTGTTTCAGAATAGATCTGAATGCCAGCTGACGTAAGCGAAGTGTTAGGCGCTCTCCCGATTGTGAAAACATATAGTTCTAAAACAAAACTCTTATGATAAATTGATTTAAACTTTCACAAAAAAATGGAATATGATTGCGTGAAGCTTGCTTATGACAGGAAACTTAAGAAGAGTGTGTCATTACTGTATCATATTGTGCAACATGAAAACATTAATGTCATCATTGGTATCATATTGAATTATAAATGTAAAAAAAACAATTCTTAACTTATGCCTATACACGAATGAACACCTCCTATGATTTTCATAAACCAGCCAATGAAAATAAGTTGTTGTAGCAAAGATATAGAAGCTTTTTATTTAGTTACCACCAGGAAGTCTGCCACGGCAACTACTGATCCAATACAAGCCAGAAAGATACAGTAAATAATCACAATAGTGACCTGGTCGTCTTCATCCTTATTAAACATCTATAATAGAAAATACAGCATACCTCAAGTCATTATTGATTATGTATTGCATGATTATAAATCGTTATTGTTGAAGGATTACAAACCAATATACAAAATATCTATTTAAAATACACCACATGTTCACCTGCCACAGACTCCCGAAAATAATGACAGTACCGCTATTACATACCTTCCAAAACAGTCCCTGCCACCAACGATAAATGAGTGCGCACATGATCAACCGCAAGTCATGAATATTCATAAAAATCCATAAGGAAGTGATTGGTGACAGGATAAATAACTATTCATACAGATTTTTATTAGTTAGCGTCTCGGTCAGGCAATTGATTACAGTTCATGACCTGAGATTAACTGGTCAATGCTGATGGTAAGATATTTTAGTGGGCATGGCTCTCATGCATGACTGGACATGGTGTTCCTGATTTCGAACCTCAAAACAAGCAATGACGGCAGGGTAAGTGAGATGTAATTCCGAGTAATTATTACATTCTCACTGGTGTTATGATATGGGGGATGAATGCATATTAACCCTCTTACTGTGATGAGATGGCTGAAGATGACGGCAAAGGCCGGTGTCTCAGCTCCCTTTGTGATAGCTGCCAGGCACCCCACACAGATATACGGCCATTCCTTGCCATTCATTCTCATCAACCTTCCAATAGGGACCGGAGTCACTTTCTCTGCAGACATTTCTACCTATAATTGTGTACAAAATGTGTTATGTACTTCTGTTCTTCACACACTTGAGCGTCAATACAGTTACGTGTCAATTACTGCTAAATCTAAATATCCTAAAATCAATTAAACATTTAAAAAGTATATTTTAAGAATGCACTTTTTTCCATTTTACATATTAATTATTTGAGACGTTTTGTAAATTGCTAAAAAAGGTTTTAAATTTGTGTCTTAGATATATGGAATATGGGTGTTCAAACTCGTTCCATTCAGCTGTTCATTTCAAACCAAAGGGTTCAGGACACAAAATGTAATTGAGATTCAATGTATTTCAAACATGAACACAAACAATTCAACCTAAATACGTACATTTCTGAATATCAATGGTTTATCCTTGGTTTGTGAAGATGATGAATACCTTCTATTTAATCCTGAGCCAATTCTGTTAACGCCAGTTGTCATACTGAAATGTATAAAACAGAATATGATGAATTAGCAAAATATGTCACTTCATGTTAAAATTCTTATCGAGTCATGATACATTGAGATATTATGGGTGAAGGTGGTGTTTACCCTGTTGATAGAGACTCCATCATACTCTCAGATCTATGTCTTCTTTGATTGGTCTCATCAACCACTCCATCATCCCCAGCCAGAGAATGGGATTTCACAGAGGATGATGTTGACCTTACACTGTAAGTTCTCTTTCTTTGACTTCCTCTTTGACCTCCCTTAGATTGACTTTTCTGTTTAACGTCAGCACGGAAACTCACAGATCTTTTACTGTTTCTATGGAAATCATTGAAATCAACTTCGGATCTGGTTCTTGATCTAGATTCCATTACTTCATTAGAGATTCGTCTTTGCCTTTCAACTGAAATGCGTCTTGTAGATTCCTCAAGCATGTCGTCCTCAGCTAGATCAGACTATTTGAAAAATAAAAAATAAAAGTCTTGTTTTATTTGTTTTATGATGACAGTAGGTTTAGATGTCTTCCCATACACTGAACACGTGACGTGTTATTCCCTCCAAATACTAAACATTTAGAGGAAAGTCTTTGGTATGGAACCAAAACGTTGACTAGAGAAGAGTAGCAAATGCAACTGCATTTTTCTTGTTACGGTCAAAATTGTTTTTGATAGCTATTGTTTGAGCCAAGCTATAAAAGCACCAAAACCAAGATGGTCGAATATCGCATCAAAATCTTTTAAAAAGGGGCCTAACACGTAATGACAATGTACTTTTCAAAATATATGACATAAGAATAAATGTATGGATAAAGATAAACGTATGAACTTGTTACCTGTTGAGAAATAAGATTGGAGTAAATTCCGCCCAGTTTGACGAGCTCCTCATGGGAACCTTTCTCAGCTATGACACCATTTTGAATTGCACAAATCACATTAGCATGTCTTATGGTTGATAATCTGTGAGCTACAATAATAATGGTTCTACCGCGACTGGCCTGAAACATATTTGGTCAAATTTGCACACTGATATAATGTATGAAAAAGAAAGAATATAAATGTTTGCTATCATTGCATGCTTTGTATTGGTCTTTGATATTTTAACTGATCTTAAAATTCGGATTTATCGAATATTTATCTTACCTTCTCCAATGCCTTCTGAACTAAGGTTTCATTTTCATTGTCAAGAGCGGAAGTAGCTTCGTCCAACAGGAGGATTCTGGGATTGCGAATGAGAGCTCGTGCTATGGCTAATCTTTGCTTTTGTCCACCACTTAGCTGTGCCCCTTTGTACCCAAGCCTGGTGTTGTATTGCTGTAAATATTTGAAACCTCGCACATGACACAAACATTTTGCCAAATGTCACATGCCACATATTTGTAAGACAGACAAACCTGTGGAAGTTGGGTAATAAATGAATGCGCATTGGCTAATTTGGCTGCCATTACAAGCTCTTCGTGGGAAACACATTCCCTGCCATATCTGATGTTCTGACCAATAGTTGTCCCGAATAAGGTTGGCTCTTGTTGGACCACGCCCACCTGCTGTCGTAACCAGGCAACATTCAGGTCCCGGATATCTCGTCCATCTAATAGTATCTAAACGATATAATTAAAATGTTTTGGTGGTCATATGCTTTTCCAAATTTCTAACCTACATAACCTTTCAGTATTAACAATTATGAATTGATTTCAATAATGTGAATTATGATTACAACAACTATAAAAGATAATGCAATTGAAATAACAAAATCAATAATAATAAGTTGTATTATGTATTAACCAACAAAAGCAAATCCTAATTTTCCATTACTCACTTCGCCTTGAGTTGGATCATACATTCTGAGAAGGAGTTGAACAAGTGTGCTTTTACCCCCTCCACTGGCTCCTACCAGAGCTATAATCTCTCCAGGCTTGACATGCAGGTTAATACCTTGCAGTACCTAACATTCAATACAAAACGTCTCATTGTCAAATATATTTCAAAATCACAAGGTGTTAAAAGCAAAAAATTCTATTGTTTCTAAATAAGAGATCCTCCTCACACTCACAGGCATATCAAGGCGTGTAGGATAGCTGAAACGAATATTCTTAAATTCCAGTTCACCTTTTGAAACCTCAGGACAAAGCCCACTCTTGGATAACCCATCTATCTGGGATTTCTACAAAGATTCATAAAGGGAATGAACACGTACGCTTATACATTTTGGGTCCAGATAAACAAATTTATATATTAAATTTAAAGGGTAAGGTAAGCACCGTGCCAATAAAAAGGGTTTTGATGTATTATGCACAGATTTAAAATATGAAACAGTACTCAGGAATAATAATATTTCATCTCTGATGGACCGCGTAGGTCATATAGATTAGATTATTAATATAACATATATACTAAATATATTTATATAATGTATAGTGTATAGTGTATAGTGTATAGTGTATATATATATATATATATATATATATATATATATATATATATATATATATATCTGTGTGTGTGTGTGTGTGTGTGTGTGTGTGTGTGTGTGTGTATACCCTGTCAATAACGGAGAAGACGTGGAAAGCTGCAGCCTTTGCGGTGGATATGGCCTGGAGTTTAGGTGCTGCCTGTCCTAGAGCAGCTGCTCCAGTAACAACACTGAAAAAGATCTTGAAAATAAACATTTCTTTTACTCATTTGTTTATATAATGTATATGTTTTGTTAATATGGGAAAGATAGTAAATTGCATTTAGAAATCACTATAATCATGATGTTCGATTTATAGATTGAGGGTTAATATCAACAAACAGACACGCCAACTTCATTATATAAATATCTATCTCAATTTTAATACATGTTTTCTTTTTCATGTGCGGTCCGCCTGAACCTATGATAATTCACTTACTATGAGGAAGCTGCCAGGAGTATAATGTGTGTCGTTCCTGACCAGAGATGATCCATACCAGAAGCCCAGGGCATAAGCTGCATACAGAACCACCCAGGACACGCCCATAGCCACGCCCAGAACACGCCCCTTCCTGATACCGCGGTCACGGGCCTCTCGCAATCTACTGCTGTACCTAAAAACAAATATAAGAAAATATTGTCATTCCGAATATATCAATAAAGACGAAAAGGGAAAATCCATATAGCACAAATTGCCCAAAATTGAGATCTCAACCGTCTGAATTATATCGCAAATATTTTAATTTGAAGATGATGAAACAAATATAACAAAAAAAGGTAGGTAATCTTAAATACCTGTAATATTCTTTACTTTGTCCGCCAAAAGCCGTGACAGTTTTGATAGCTCCAAGCACCTCCTCAGCTATTTTGCCGGCTTTGGCATAGGACGATAATTCCTGCTCGGTTAGTTTTGAATTAAGCTGCAAAAAACAAATGTGGTATGTCCACGAAGTTAATTTGTCAGATTTGTAAAAGGTTTGACTAAATAGAAGTATCAGATATCAATCATACATACATTGGATGCTACCAGAGCTGAAATAATGAGGACTGGCACAATTATCATTAATACCATTGTTAACTTCCAGCCAATCACAAAGCTTTGCGTAAACGCCATAATGAAGGTTGTTGACAACTGTATGGATGTGCCAAATTTCTCGCCGATACCGTCGTGCATCTTCTGAACGTCTCTGTTACAATAGTGCAAAATATAATGCACATGTTATCAATAAAGTGTACATTTTCTGTAATCGTTAAAAAATGGATGGATGTGCCAAATTTCTCGCCGATACCGTCGTGCATCTTCTGAACGTCTCTGTTACAATAGTGCAAAATATAATGCACATGTTATCAATAAAGTGTACATTTTCTGTAATCGTTAAAAAATGGATGGATGTGCCAAATTTCTCGCCGATACCGTCGTGCATCTTCTGAACGTCTCTGTTACAATAATGCAAAATACAATGCACATGGTACCAATAAAGTGTACATTTTCTGTAATCGTTAAAAAAAATAAAATAAAATAAAATAAAAAAAACAAACAAAAAACAAGCAAGCAAAAAATAGGAATTCAACCTAATTTACCTAAACCGAAAACATATGATAATGACACATTATAGACACTCCCATTCATGTTACCATTCCACATTGTTCAGTTCTTTTTATATTTTGTTTGTAATTATACACCTTCTTGCAAGGTGTACACTTTAATCCGATGATACAGCTTGTATTCTTATCAGACAATTAGCCAGTGTCCTGCTTCTGCCAACCAAAACCAGGTACCGCTCCTCTCTTACGTATTATCAAATTGAATTATGTAAATAAAAAAAAGGAATTTAAAATATAACTATTCCAAAAAACACATCATACTCAGATAGTCTATTTGTCAGAGTTCCAGATCCTGTGATATCATACCAAGCCATTTCCTGTCTTAGTGCTGATTGTAAAAAGGCAGAGCGGATATGCCTTATCTGGCGTTCTGCCGGAAGTGACCACAAGGCCACCTGGAGGAAAGCACAAAATAGTGTAGCCGCTCCCATAACTGGAATTAGTTCATACCAAAACTGAATGTTCAAGACAACTATGGATATCACATATTTTATCTGAATTCAAATTCATTTTATCTGTATACAACACGTACATAGGTACCAAATAGTGAACTTTTCCATTTCTTCCAGAAATGTATCTTCATTCAGATCAGCAGGTAAATATGATGAGTTCATCAAACTGTTATTCTCAAGTTGTCCTATGTAACTAGAGGAAATAAAGGAAAGATATTGCAAACATTAAACAGTAAAGTAAAGTAAATAACATCCGCTGGCCCAAGACTGCGGACATGTTTAAAGTCAAAATCTGTATTTCGATATAAAAAAATCAAATTAGAATCTTGTAAAGGAAATATCTGACATACTCTAACAGTTCTTTATCTTGCCAAATATCATTTGTAGTAAGATTATATTTCTCCAATTCCTGAGAAAATTGCTCTATATATTTGGTTCCAGCGTCGAATTGAAGAAAACTATCCACTTGTGAGCCAAGGATGATATTGCATGCCACATAGAGGGCGCCATGTGCTACCGCTGCCAGTGTACCCACAGTCAGCATCAGGATATCCCAGCAATCTGCGTACCGGAACTGAAAACGTGGTAACCATAATCCAAAACTGATGACAAATGTAATTGCAAATACAGGTCTGTTTTGACCGTGTCCAGAATCTAATTGGAAAAGGGTCTTTAAAACTGAGATTAAGAGGCTGTTATCTTGCATAACCTGACTGAGATATCAGCTAATGAGACTCGATAGAACAAATTCAATATGTAATGTGCATATTGATTTGCTTTTCATGCATTTCCAGAAAATGTTCAAAAACATTACAAAATAGCAATGATCAGAACGACTCTAAGGCCATTGGCCTATGTTTTCTAGTAACTGTTTTAGTCACCTTGCAGTCTGATGTATCTATTAGTGAACATAGATATATTAATATCCCTTCTCTGCCTAGCCTAATATAAGCTTCAGAAGAAGAAATGTTTGAATTAGACTGAGTTTCTAGCCCCCTCCTCATGTCAGTATGTATGGACCCTCACAGCATAAAAATGGTTCATAGGGGATGGTAACAGTCAATGTTTGAATAAAAAGACTAGAAAGACTATAAGCAAGCTCACTTCCATATCTGAAGCATCATCCACATCATCAAAGGGATGTGTAACTTATCAGTCTGTGGAGGGTGTCAGTGTGGTCCAGGCGGGGCAGGCTCACTTCATCATCTGAACCATCATCTATGTAATCATAGGGATCGTGTGATATGTGTCACCTACCAGTGTGTGGAGGGAGACATTAGAAGTAGTGGCGGTGTCAGTGTGGTCCAGGCGGGGCAGGCTCACTTCATCTGGACCATCATCTATGTAATCATAGGGATCGTGTGATATGTGTCACCTACCAGTCTGTGGAGGGAGACATTAGAAGTAGTGGCGGTGTCAGTGTGGTCCAGGCGGGGCAGGCTCACTTCATCATCTGAACCATCATCTATGTAATCATAGGGATCGTGTGATATGTGTTACCTACCAGTGTGTGGAGGGAGACATTAGAAGTAGTGGCGGTGTCAGTGTGGTCCAGGCGGGGCAGGCTCACTTCATCATCTGGACCATCATCTATGTAATCATAGGGATCGTGTGATATGTGTCACCTATCAGTGTGTGGAGGGAGACATTAGAAGTAGTGGCGGTGTCAGTGTGGTCCAGGCGGGGCAGGCTCACTTCATCTGGACCATCATCTATATAATCATAGGGATCGTGTGATATGTGTCACCTATCAGTGTGTGGAGGGAGACATTAGAAGTAGTGGCGGTGTCAGTGTGGTCCAGGCGGGGCAGGCTCACTTCATCATCTGAACCATCATCTATGAAATCATAGGGATCGTGTGATATGTGTCACCTACCAGTGAGTGGAGGGAGACAATAGAAGTAGTGGCGGTGTCAGTGTGGTCTAGGCGGGGCAGGTCACTTCATCATCTGGACCATCATCTATGTAATCATAGGGATCGTGTGATATGTGTCACCTACCAGTGTGTGGAGGGAGACATTAGAAGTAGTGGCGGTGTCAGTGGGGTCCAGGCGGGGCAGCCTCACTTCATCATCTGGACCATCATCTATGTAATCATAGGGATCGTGTGATATGTGTCACCTACCAGTGTGTGGAGGGAGACATTAGAAGTAGTGGCGGTGTCAGTGTGGTCCAGGCGGGGCAGGCTCACTTCATCATCTGAACCATCATCTATGTAATCATAGGGATCGTGTGATATGTGTCACCTACCAGTGTGTGGAGGGAGACATTAGAAGTAGTGGCGGTGTCAGTGTGGTCCAGGCGGGGCAGGCTCACTTCATCATCTGAACCATCATCTATGTAATCATAGGGATCGTGTGATATGTGTCACCTACCAGTGTGTGGAGGGAGACATTAGAAGTAGTGGCGGTGTCAGTGTGGTCCAGGCGGGGCAGGCTCACTTCATCTGGACCATCATCTATGTAATCATAGGGATCGTGTGATATGTGTCACCTACCAGTGAGTGGAGGGAGACATTAGAAGTAGTGGCGGTGTCAGTGTGGTCCAGGCGGGGCAGGCTCACTTCATCTGGACCATCATCTATATAATCATAGGGATCGTGTGATATGTGTCACCTACCAGTGAGTGGAGGGAGACATTAGAAGTAGTGGCGGTGTCAGTGTGGTCCAGGCGGGGCAGGCTCACTTCATCATCTGAACCATCATCTATGTAATCATAGGGATCGTGTGATATGTGTCACCTACCAGTGTGTGGAGGGAGACATTAGAAGTAGTGGCGGTGTCAGTGTGGTCCAGGCGGGGCAGGCTCACTTCATCATCTGAACCATCATCTATGTAATCATAGGGATCGTGTGATATGTGTCACCTACCAGAGTGTGGAGGGAGACATTAGAAGTAGTGGCGGTGTCAGTGTGGTCCAGGCGGGGCAGGCTCACTTCATCATCTGAACCATCATCTATGTAATCATAGGGATCGTGTGATATGTGTCACCTACCAGTGTGTGGAGGGAGACATTAGAAGTAGTGGCGGTGTCAGTGTGGTCCAGGCGGGGCAGGCTCACTTCATCTGGACCATCATCTATGTAATCATAGGGATCGTGTGATATGTGTCACCTACCAGTGTGTGGAGGGAGACATTAGAAGTAGTGGCGGTGTCAGTGTGGTCCAGGCGGGGCAGGCTCACTTCATCATCTGAACCATCATCTATGTAATCATAGGGATCGTGTGATATGTGTCACCTACCAGAGTGTGGAGGGAGACATTAGAAGTAGTGGCGGTGTCAGTGTGGTCCAGGCGGGGCAGGCTCACTTCATCATCTGAACCATCATCTATGTAATCATAGGGATCGTGTGATATGTGTCACCTACCAGTGTGTGGAGGGAGACATTAGAAGTAGTGGCGGTGTCAGTGTGGTCCAGGCGGGGCAGGCTCACTTCATCTGGACCATCATCTATGTAATCATAGGGATCGTGTGATATGTGTCACCTACCAGTGTGTGGAGGGAGACATTAGAAGTAGTGGCGGTGTCAGTGGGGTCCAGGCGGGGCAGGCTCACTTCATCATCTGAACCATCATCTATGTAATCATAGGGATCGTGTGATATGTGTCACCTACCAGTGTGTGGAGGGAGACATTAGAAGTAGTGGCGGTGTCAGTGTGGTCCAGGCGGGGCAGGCTCACTTCATCTGGACCATCATCTATGTAATCATAGGGATCGTGTGATATATGTCACCTACCAGTGAGTGGAGGGAGACATTAGAAGTAGTGGCAGTGTCAGTGTGGTCTAGGCGGGGCAGGCTCACTTCATCATCTGAACCATCATCTATGTGATCATAGGGATCGTGTGATATGTGTCACCTACCAGTGTGTGGAGGGAGACATTAGAAGTAGTGGCGGTGTCAGTGGGGTCCAGGCGGGGCAGGCTCACTTCATCTGGACCATCATCTATGTAATCATAGGGATCGTGTGATATGTGTCACCTACCAGTGAGTGGAGGGAGACATTAGAAGTAGTGGCGGTGTCAGTGTGGTCCAGGCGGGGCAGGCTCACTTCATCTGGACCATCATCTATATAATCATAGGGATCGTGTGATATGTGTCACCTACCAGTGAGTGGAGGGAGACATTAGAAGTAGTGGCGGTGTCAGTGTGGTCCAGGCGGGGCAGGCTCACTTCATCTGAACCATCATCTATGTAATCATAGGGATCGTGTGATATGTGTCACCTACCAGTGTGTGGAGGGAGACATTAGAAGTAGTGGCGGTGTCAGTGTGGTCCAGGCGGGGCAGGCTCACTTCATCTGGACCATCATCTATGTAATCATAGGGATCGTGTGATATGTGTCACCTACCAGTGAGTGGAGGGAGACATTAGAAGTAGTGGCAGTGTCAGTGTGGTCTAGGCGGGGCAGGCTCACTTCATCATCTGAACCATCATCTATGTGATCATAGGGATCGTGTGATATGTGTCACCTACCAGTCTGTGGAGGGAGACATTAGAAGTAGTGGCGGTGTCAGTGTGGTCCAGGCGGGGCAGGCTCACTTCATCTGGACCATCATCTATGTAATCATAGGGATCGTGTGATATGTGTCACCTACCAGTGAGTGGAGGGAGACATTAGAAGTAGTGGCGGTGTCAGTGTGGCCTAGGCGGGGCAGGCTCACTTCATCATCTGGACCATCATCTATGTAATCATAGGGATCGTGTGATATGTGTCACCTACCAGTGAGTGGAGGGAGACATTAGAAGTAGTGGCGGTGTCAGTGTGGTCCAGGCGGGGCAGGCTCACTTCATCTGGACCATCATCTATGTAATCATAGGGATCGTGTGATATGTGTCACCTACCAGTGTGTGGAGGGAGACATTAGAAGTAGTGGCGGTGTCAGTGTGGTCCAGGCGGGGCAGGCTCACTTCATCTGGACCATCATCTATGTAATCATAGGGATCGTGTGATATGTGTCACCTACCAGTGTGTGGAGGGAGACATTAGAAGTAGTGGCGGTGTCAGTGTGGTCCAGGCGGGGCAGCCTCACTTCATCATCTGAACCATCCTCCACATAATCATAGGGACTGTGGCCTGCTGTACATGTGTCCGTCATCTCAAGCTCCTCTTGAACTGATATATATCAACAAAAAATAGAAAAATATACAATATTTAAGTATTGTCATTTGATTGTAAAAAGCAGGGTGTCATGTACTATGAACATGTAAACCTACCACTTTTCAATGAAGTTAAAGTGATTGTGAAGGATAAAATATATGAACACAAGATTTGCACAATACTCGTAAGTGGCGGCCTCACTGTAGTGGATGAATAATAATAATAATAATAATAAACTTTATTTACAGAGGGTTTACACATGTCATTTGGCCAACATGACCTGTTATGTTACTTAAACATATCTTCCACAGGGCCCTCACCTATTAGTAAAGTAAAATCAGTGTTAAAATAAAATATCACAGATATAATGTTTCATGTATTGCCACTCAATAATCACTGATAA